>CM075479.1:18480000-20930000 GCA_037950665.1 Hypophthalmichthys nobilis
TTTATTAATTACATAGTAGGTCACTAAACGAATGAGGAAAAAGAGAATTAAAAAAATCCTCAAGAGTTGATTTTAAATAGAATGAATGAATAAATAAATAAATAAATAAATAAATAAGGGGGAGTTGTCAATTTCTTGGCTCAATGTCACCCCAAAATCAAAATTAATACATTTTAAATGAAGAACATACAAGTTATTTTTTAGGACAATTAATATTTCTCTGCATGGTGCTAATTTTTTTTTTTTTTTTTTTTTTTTTTTTTAAATGTCTAGACATTTTACTTTTTTAAATAAATCAGGAATAAATAAATAATAATCATAATAGTGATGTTGATAATGGTAATAATAATGATAATATAATCCATAATAATAATAATGATGATAATCACCATAATGATGATGATGATAATAATAATAAGTATCATTATCATTATAATAATAACTATTATTGTGTACTAGTAGTAGTAGTAGTAGTAGTGTTATTAATATATAAATTATTGTTTTAATTTAAATACAAATAAACACAATTAAAAGAGTATTCAATTTCTGGGGTCAATATCACCCGAAAATCAAAATTAATACATTTTAAATGAAGAACGTATAGGTTATTTTTAGGACAAGTAATATTTCTCTGCATGGTGCTATTATTTTCATTTTTGTGTCCAGACATTTTACTTATGTTTTAAATAAATTAACAATAAATACATAATCATAGTAGTGATGATGATGATGATGATGATATAATCCATAATAATAATCATCATAATAGTGATGATGAGGATGATGATAATCAATAGTAATCATAATAAGTCTAATAAGTCTAATAATAATAATAATAATAATAATAATAAATTATTATTATTATTATTGGTATGGTGGTAGTAGTAGTAATATTGCTGTTATATTAATATATGAATAGTTTTATTTTAAATACAAATAAACACAATTAAAAGAGTATTCATCATAATGTATGTATTTTTTTTTTTTATACATATTCCTCATTACTGAGAAAATAACATTGCTGTTATAAAAATTGAGTTTCACTCAGACCACTGAAAAGGACCAAGTCTGAAAACACCCTAAATGTGCTTAATTATTATTGAGATTTTTGCTATGATCCTAAACAGAGTCATACTTTTACTTCAATTCAAAATGAGTTCATATTTTTTTTTTTTTTTTATTATTATTTCTATTTTGGGGTTTATCTATAGAGCCAATATCAAGGATAGATGGTGTATGTATGATTATTAAATGTGTTTGTGTATGTTTACCTCTCAGGGGTTTCAAGAGGCTGTTGGAGAGAGTGCAGGTAGACTGAACGATTTGCTCCAGCATGGAGAAGAGCTGATCCAAAGGAGCGAGCCGGCGGACGCCCAGGCCATCGAGAGCCAGCTGCATGAACTCATGCTCCACTGTACTTGTGTCTTTCAGGGCCTGGGCCGCCTGCACACACGCCTGCTCAGCATGAGACTGGTATAAATCCATGCATGTGCACAAATGAGATTATCTTAGTTCATTCCAGGTGTGAAGAAAGTTTAAAGCCCGAGAAGCTTCTCATAGCCTCTTCTGAACTTGTATCTAATTCAATTGCTCCATTATATTGGAATGAAATCAAGGTGCATGTAATCATTTCAACTCATTTGCCACCCAGTATATTGGACAACCAAGCAGCTGACTGATTATATATCTACAGTAGCATGGCTGCTTTTAGCAAATATTCATGGTCAATCCTCCATAGATCAGAATTATCACACACCATATGCAAAACTGACTATGAAACCCTAAAGAGTCCCTTCTCTCCCCTGATAGCTTTTTTTATTTGATAATTTAATTTGTGCCATCTCAAGTTCACTGTTGCTCAGAGCAAGACTGTTGCATATTTTGGAAAATTATCCCAAGGGAAAGCTACTCAAGCATCCAACTTCATATGTTCTGGCAGAAGAGTCATGAATACACCCCCTGAATAGCCTGAATAGTTGTCTTGTAGCCAAGCAGCCACTGTACAATACATGTACTGTCCATTTGAACAAGTTCCTTTTGTGCGCTTTTGTCTCTTTAGGTCCAAGTGGATCACGTAAAGACTTCTTATGTTCTTTATGCTGTTGTCAGATATAGGATGTTTATAGAGTCCCACACCAGACATTCCGTAATGAATTGCCACAGCATATTTTCCATAGCTCAGAAAAAGCACACAATGTCTATAATGTCTAGCCATTTTTCCCCCTCACTCCAGTTCAATACATTCCTAGAACTTTCAGAATGTTGTTGTCGCACTTAAAATTGAATGAATTTTATTGCGTAGATAATTGTGATGTAATATGATTAAATGCAAAATTATTTAATATATAAATTTACACTTTTATTCAGCAAGGATGCATTAAATTGATCAAAAGTGGCAGTAAATAATGTATAATGTTACAAAAGATTTCCATTCAAATAAATGCTGTTCTTTTGAACTTTCTATTCATTCAAAAAAAAAAAAAAAAGTATCATGGTTTCCACAAAAACATTAAGCAACACAACTTTTTTCAACATTGATAATGACAATAAATGTTTCTTGAGCAGCAAATCAGCATATCAGAATGATTTCTGAAGGATCATGTGACACTGAGTAATGGCTGATAAAAATTCAGCTTTGCCATCACAGGAAAAAAATATATTTTAAAATATATTAAAATAGAAAACAGTTATTTTAAATTGTAATAATACTTCATTTTTATTTTGTAATTTAAAATACTGTTTTACTGTATTTTTGATCAAATAAATGCAGCCTTGGTGAGTATAAGAGGCTTCAAGAACATTAAAAAAAAATTTTTTTTCTTCTTTCTAAATGAATACCTTTTAAACTGGAATGCAATTCTGAAAATGAACGTGTTTTAAGATGTTTAATTGTGCTATTCCAGGTTTTTGAAGAGGACTGGGCTCTGTGTGCCCCTGATTCTGGCTGTCCCTCTGAGAGTATGCTGGAGGATGAGTGTTTTGTAGAGCGCACCATGGCGC
This sequence comes from Hypophthalmichthys nobilis, assembly GCA_037950665.1. Lineage (NCBI taxonomy): Eukaryota > Metazoa > Chordata > Actinopteri > Cypriniformes > Xenocyprididae > Hypophthalmichthys > Hypophthalmichthys nobilis. The sequence goes on from CM075479.1 coordinate 18,483,001, forward strand.
CTCAGTCTCAGGCCTGCCTTCCTCAGTCCAATCAAGATCACCTGGTTCTGGAGTGGGACCCTTCAGTGGACATTGGTGGTTCAATCTCCCGTGATGACACCGACTCGTCCTCCTTCAGTGCAGCTGCAGGTAGGGATTGCCCTGTAATACAATACAATCTTCATATCCATTACCTGTAAATAGGGCCATGGCAATCTAGAGGTCTGCTACCTGACCCAAACCCAATGGCTCACGGGTTTCCTCACTCACACGCTCTTCAGACGGCACGACACACAATAAGGGAGAACGTATTAGGGTGGCAAATGATGCGGTAAAAGCCTCACTGCGGAAGATCTTTTTGGTACAACCAACACGTGCAGGACTCACAAAGACGTTTTGGCTAATGATGGCAAGAAGACCGATAGGCTACTCTACAGCAGAGGCCGCTGGGCCTTGATGAAATTGTGTTTGTTTACATGTTACTATAGTGACTTTTGCACGCAATCCTGAAATGCAGGAAGTGTTTTCGAGTTCGGGCTTCAAATTTGGCAGTAACGGTCGGGTCAAATGTTCTCTGCCACGTGCAGACCTCTGTGGCGATCACAATACTTTAGCTAGTTATTAATTAACATGCAAATAATTGTGATTTAATGATTAGCTCTCTGTTTTTGTTCATGTCATTTACTGTGTAAGCTTGATACACATACCTTTAAGAAGTTGCTTATTCACATTAAACTTGAAGTCATACATTGATTATACTTGTATATTATACTATAAATTATACTATTATATTATTTATTTTAATTTGGCTTTTATTTTAATATTTTCAGTTTTCATTTTAATTTTAGTTTTAGTAGTTTTGCTATGTGGTTTTGTCCTTTTATTATTATTTTTTTTTTATATACATGTCTATATAGCTTTAGTTATTTAAGTTGTAGTAAATTAGTATATAAATAAAAAAAGAAACAAATTAGAATTGGTGCATTGGCAATTAACTGAAATAAGTTTTTCATATTTATATTTATATTATTTCAGAGTTATTTTAGTTACTGAAAACAATTTTTAATAGTTTGTTGTTATAACTGATGTACAGTATTGTTTTCTCTAAAGCTCTGTAAAAATATTGCACAGGGCAGTAGTTATGTTTAATATATAAATCTAAATTTTAGATATTTCTTTTGGTCCACATCCACATTGTTTAAAAAAACAAAACAAGACAAAAAACAGCCAGCCTAAATTTTATTTTTGTAGTAATATTGATTATTTTTGTTGCTTTCTGTTGTATATGTATTGTTGTCTATTGTTTCTCTTGTTGCTGATGTTATAAATATTAGAACATTATGCAATAATACTATATTTCTGTCCTAAATTCATCACTTTTTTTCTGAATTTCACACAGTTTTTAAGTGAATGTTAAAATAAAGTGAAACTGGAGCACTCTGCGTTCATAGTGCACATTAACACCTTGTTTATATTTTCGGTGCATGTGGCGTAAACCACCGCAGGTGCTACAGAGACATTTGTGCTTCACGTGTGAATTACAATCAGGCGATTATGTAATAATCATGACCCCAAATGAGGACTGGAGGGTTTAATGCTTTCCATAGCCCTATTCTTTGTGAATGCTACACATTTCTATTCGCTTATCACTTTAAAACACAGACTTTAACTTTGACCTATCATGAGCATTAACATTTACTTCCATCCTCTCAGGTGTGTCTTGCACAGATGAACCAGCCAAATATCCTCTGAGGAGGAAAGTCTACATGAGTCCTGTGGACTCGCATCCAGACAGTGCACCTGTCAGCGTCAAGCAGCCAGTAAGTCCATCTGACAGCTCCAACTTTATACTTATTTACATTATACATTTATATATTTTAAACATGGACTGCTGGTCCATGTGTATTTGCATACATTTTCCATCTAGCAACTGAATGTAATTAAAATGCAAATTGGGGGATTTCATGGTCTTTTTTTGGCTTCCAACTGAAATGGTCACATGTGGGTTGTGTCTTTGTATGCATTTATAGACGTAAGCACATGTGTGCTTGCACGTTGTAGCATGCAGGGGTATGTAACATGCAAATAGGCGTTTAGAGGTTTGAGTTAGCTGGTACGTTTTTACTTATTGAACACAGCTGCCTTTACAACACATTAAGCCACCCTATTATTAAAATGCTTTAAAGGACATTACTTTCAAAAGAAAAGCATCTTAATGTATAGAAGCCGACCTTGATGGTAAAAATGACTGTGGATAACAAGCATGTGTGTATATCTGTAATGTAGGTGAATGCTGAACGTATTTGCTGTGTTTTTCAGGGCGTTGAGAAGAGCTTAGAGTGTACTGCCCCACCCCAGATGCCAGTGCCAGGTAAAGCCGTGGCTCCTGATTGGTCAGTGTATCTGGTGCCATCCACTGAAGGCAGTGTCCCTCTCACCGCTTAATCACTCGATAATCATGGAAGAGCTGCTCTCAATTTGGCTTGTTTTCTAATATCCTTGAAAAATAGCCAATAGCCACCTAAAACCTATGAGGTTCATGATGGGCCAAGATCTCAAAACTTGTGAGCCCCTGTATTGTGATTTGGCCCATTGTATCATATTCAAAGCAGCAATAGTTTTCAAATCTAATATTTGGTGTTTATATCCAGGGATTAGACTTTTTTTTTTTTTTTTTAATGGTAAATGTCTTATCTAATCCACAGTCAACCTTTGGAATTCTTTTTACTTCCTAGTCCTGATTTGTTTATGCTTTGCTAATATCTGTTTTGCATGTGTCTGTTTTTTTTAAAAATAGTCATCAGAGCTGGCAAGCCTCAGTATGCCAGACCATTTAAGACGTCCACACCTGAAACTAGGTCTCCTGAGCCTGTGACCTTTGACTCTGACCGCATCAGCGCTTGGCTGGGCCAGGCGCATCAACTTTGTTCTAAAGCCGTCCAGACGGAGCATGTTTCACAGGTACACTTTGTTGGGAATCTATTTATCCAAGAAACCTGAAAAAGTGTATCATGGTTTCCACAAAAATATTAAGCTGCACAACTGTTTACAACATTGATATTAAAGTGTTAGTTCACCCAAAAATGATATTTCTGTCATTAATTACTAACCCTCACGTCATTCCAAACCCGTAAGACTTTCATTCATCTTCAGAACACAAATTAAGAAATTTTTTTTAAGAAATCTGAGGGTTTCTGAACCACACATAGGCAGCAACGTCGCTGCACCTTTTTGCGGTCCAGAAAGGTATTAAACACGTCGTTAAAATAGTCCATGTGACTACAGTGGTTCAACCTTAATGTTATGAAGCAACGAGAATACTTTTTGTGTGCAAAAACAAAACAAAAATAATGACTTTATTTAACAATTTAATCTTTTCATACACAGTTGACGTAGTGAACGCAGTTCAGGGCTTCCGTGTTTATATCCGAATATCCTGTGATGCTGACACAGGAGCTGTCTAATAATGAGTCGCTGTTCTGGCATAGAACACGGAAGCGTCAACTGTGTATGACAACAGTTCAAATTGTTAAAGTTGTTAATTTTGTTTTGTTTTTGCGCACAAAAAGTATTCTCGTCGCTTCATAACATTAAGGTTGAACCACTGTAGTCACGTGGACTATTTTAACCATGTGTTTAATACCTTTCTGGACCTCAAAAAGGTGCAATGACGTTGCTGCTTATGTGTGGTTCAGAAACCCTCAGATTTCATCAAAAATATCTTAATTTGTGTTCCGAAGAGGAACCAAGGTCTTACGTGAGGGTGAGTACTTAATGACAGAAATTTAATTTTTGGGTGAACCCTTTAAAAAGAAAATCAGCATATTAGAATGATTTGTGAAGGATCACGTGACACTGAAGACTGGAATAATGACTTCTGGAAATTCACCTTTACCATCACAGTTTTTACTGTATTTAATCAAATAAATGCAGCCGCCTTTTAAAAACATTAAAATCTTTTGAATGGTAGTGTATGTAAACATTTAAGCTGCTCGGTGAGTAATTCTACTCATTACACTGTCTGTCAAAAATGGTTTAATGGCTCTCGTAGATTGCTTTTGGCATTAGCTTGATGTCAATATTATTGAATTTTTTGATGCAAAGTAACTGTGTTGTTAATACCAGTGGTACATCAGTGTCACTTTTTTAGAGGCAATAAATGGCCAGCTGCTGCTGCTCATGTGTTTTATAATGAATTACATCTCATAAAATCAGTCTTTGGCCTTTAAATATATATATTTAGTTGTCATTTATAAAGCCATTCATTATAAATAATTAAATAAAATCATTGAACTTTTCATCAATGGTAGTGCAGACTCACTTGGTGTTGTCAAGATGGGTGTTGGAATATGAATTTTACATGTCACCTTAGATGTAGCTATTGATGTTTAATAGGTAAATATTCCTATATGAATTATTATCCAGTGGGGTCCAGAAGTCTGAGTCTTCAAGTTATTTACAGTTTTTTTTTTTTTTTTTTTTTTTTTTTTTTTTTTTTATTAATTGATTATATAATTTTTAATGGGAAAGAATAATAAAATAAATGGTATTAAATCACAAAATTGCACTAGTGGACTGTATGTTCATCTACACTGCATGGTTCAGTATTCATAACTTAATGATTTTGTTCTGGATTTGATTTCTGCTTCATCAGTTTACATATTTAGTACTGCAGTCATAAATGTAGAATGGATGCTCTGTGCAATTGCACATGGATTAATTTTTGCCATATCTCATTAAGACGAGACACAGCGGTCACAGGCTGTGCGCATTATACCAGTCCCGACACTGTTATGGTCATAATGCTGCTTTTCCACCTCCATTAATAGATGTCACATCGACTTGCTGAAGACTTGTTTACTGCCTCAATCTCTATTCATAAATCATTAATATATAACAATGTTTCTGTGGGGATAAAGCCTATTTTAGGGGCATCATAAAAAGAAATGTTTATATGAGGAATATGAGGCACATTATTCAGCCGTGCTTCTAATTAATCCATCTCAAATGAATCTGTACCATCTTGACTTAAAAAGCTCAACGCTTCCTTTAGAGAGGGGAGGGGGGACGTTGTTTTCTGGGAAAGAGAATCCTCTGCACTGATGCAGAGGCCGATTTGCCTGCCGAAGCCTTGGAAAAACCTCGATGAGAGAGAGAGAGAGAGAGAGACCATTTCCATTTCAAAGAGCCTCTTGTAATTTCTCAGCGCTCATGGCTAATTGGCAGCTTTACAGGGAAGGGAAAAAGACCCGCTGCTCTAACAGGCTCTTTAATGGCTGCCGTAATTGTGGGCACAAACATAGTGGGGAACTGGCACTGCCAAAGGGCCAAGAGCGCCTGTGTAATGTGTCACACGAAAAGGTGGACGAGGCAGCGTATCTGTTGGTCCCATTTAAAGGACTCAAAGAATGAGAGCAAATGAGAAAAACAAGAGAGCACAAAAAGACAGAGCCGCCTTGAACCTTATTAGTTAATGGAGCCCGTCTCTTTCGATTTACAAGCGCCTTTTGTAGCATAGCGAAGCTGTCACATGTAGTGAGAATGTGCGGTCCGCTCTTTGGCAATCAAAAGTGTTTGTTGCTTCTGTGAATCTTTATAGCCTCGCTCCAGTTTTTCATCTCTGCCGTCCGGAAAGGAGGAGGAGGAGGGAGTGGAGTATCAGGAGAACGTGCTCCCCCAGAGACGCCCCCACCTACAGCAAACTTGGCACACGTGCTGCAACCCCCGTCCGTCCCTGTCATGTGACCTCCAGCATCACTATTACCAACGTCATGAAGACCCACAGGTATATCTCACTCCTGCAGACATGTACACCCTCACACAGTAGCTTTATATGTGTTACAAACCATGTAACTGCTTTTGTGGTCACCTGGGGTTTGTGAATTAAAGCCAGGCCTGTTAATGTGTAGCGAATGTGGCGCCTTGCATGATTTTTATGATGTGATTTACACCTCTCGACACACCCCACTCATAATTGCACTTGTAATGTGTGCCAGTGCCAAAGAGCTGGTAAACAATAGAGTCCCTGCAGGGCTTTGTTAATCTCAAGCTATTATCGTCTTGTCCTTCTATGTCACTAGAGGCAGCAGGAGAGACTTTCTTTCCCTGACACATTGGAGGACAACACCTGTACAAAGTCGAGTCGGTGAGAAACTGTTTGATTTGTTTTGGTTTGCATTGATTATGTATTTTGTTGTAATAAACAGCACCTTGTTTTTTTTTACTCTGTGAACAGCTGGAAAAATAGGCATTAGAAATATATTCAACAAGGATGCGTTATATTAATCAAAAGCGACAGTAAAAACATTTATAATGTTACAAATGAGTTCTATTTTAAACAAATGCGGTTCTTTTGAACTTTCTACTCGAATCATGAAAACAATGTATCACTGTTTCCACAAAAAAATATGAAGCAGCACAACTGTTTTCAACTTTGTTAATAATACAAGTTTCTTGAGTACCAAATCAGCATATTAGAATGATTTCTGAAGGATCATGTGACTGGAGTAATAATGCTAAAAATTGAGAATAAATGCAGCCTTGGTGAGCATAAGAGGAAAAAAAACATTGAAAAACCCCAAACTTTTGAATAAATGTGCATGTGCTGTAACTTGTAGCACTGCAAATATTCAGTATGTAAATCTAAAGGGATACTTCACTCAAAAATGAAAATTGTCATAATTTAGTGAGGTTCAGTGTTGTTTTGTACAACATATTTAAAGATTCATAGTTATTCTCGAGCCAGTGATTTGGGCAGTGTCCAAAAAAGGCACGTTTAAGGTCTATTGGACTGCAAAAATGCAATAAGAATCATTTGACAAAGTGAAGTCATATGCTTCCCTGACCAGTGAGGCCAATTTTGTCAGAGAAATCAATTTAAATTGACTTAAACATGAAGCAAGGACACAGATATTGGTTTCAACTGTTTAAATCTTGGTTAAAGTCATTTTTACATCAACAATTCTAAAACGCTGCAATGATTCAAGGCTGTCCTTAAAGAAACTCTATCGTGAACAGTATTCGCACTTATTAAAGCAATTTTACCTCACCAATGCATAACTTAAATTAAGCTTAAATTAAATTTGATTTATGCACATGATGGGTCATTATCTTGCTCCAGTCCTAATTAAACACACCTGAACCAGCTAATCAAGGTCTTCTGGATTGCTAGAATCTTTCAGGCACAAGTGTTGGGAGCTAAACTCTCAGGAAACTGGCCCTCTATGAGCAGCATTAGGCACAGCTGATTTATACCAACTATCACTATAGCAGAGACCTGTTGACAGTCTGGTAATCCTGAAAAATTGCTTTTTATCATGATGTATTTCTCTGTTTTCAGTGACCCGATTAGACCGAAGGCCTCTGCTAGCAGCCTATGGCACAGAGGCACCTGGCTGTTGGGGCCCCTGAGGTTTTTTGACATGCGGAAGGCCTCAACACCAATGCTTGCCATCCTTTTTGCCCTCCTGCTTGCTGTGGTGATCTGGCCCCTCATCTCAGTCCACGATACCTCATGTCATCGGTCCAATACCCTGACCCGCTCATTTCACCTGGCCCTACATTACAAAGGACCCCCTCCCACCTGAGGACACAAGCTGCGATTATTACAGTAACAGTAAAGAGCTTAAGCACACATGGGAGAGAAATTGAATTGTTTTCAGGGTTTTTTCTTAAATGATTTTTTTTTTTTTCCTGGAATTTCTATGAAAGCATGCGTCACCTGAAAATGGAATGGGTCTTAAAGTTTTGCTGTATTAAGTGTCGCATTGGTCATGAGTTATACAAGAGTATCTTTAGGAACTGTCCACACGCTTTAAATATGGTTGGACTCAAGGCCATCACAGCCTGTGAGTGCAAACCCATGTAACAAGTGCACTTAATTCTGCTCTGACACTCATTTTCTCACAATGTCAAAGTGAATAGTATAAAATTGGAATGATCTGACAGCTCTGGAAGCATCACTGTTTATAACAACCTTGTTGACTTGAATTTTTTTTTTTTTTTTTTTTTTGACTGACAAATTAAGCATTTGTGGACTAACCAATTATAGGTTTATTAGAGGCAAATTTAATTTAAAAAGCAGATTGACTGAAAAGTGTGTGTTTAAAAAATATTGCTGAAAATGTTGTAGTTGAAGACAATTTTGTGCAGCGAGAGAACAAAGCTGAACATTTCATATTGAGTCACAATACACAATATTTGATCAAGAACCACTATATTGTATGCTGTTATCACTGTAACATTTTCAAAATGGGCATTCTGCACTGTATTTAATATATTGCATCAGTCCAATGAAGAAGACACAACCAAGCTTTAAAGCAAATCCTTGTGCACATCAAGGATCAGTTTTGCACTGTTAATCATTTTTTTATGACTTCTAAAATAAAAGAGATGAGTGAAAACAAGTGGTTGGCTGTGGACGGTGACATTGGAATGAGTGTGGAGTGATACGCCGTGTGATTCTCATTGGGGGAAGCAGTCAGTGCTTTTCTCTGTGTATCTGGCTTGGTGGACTTGTTGAAAGGAGGTTTTGTGCTGCTGCCAGAGAAGAACACTCAAAAAGATTATGAAAGAATGTTTCAAATTCAATTAGCACACAAATGATCTTTAGCTGGAAACTTCTGCAGATGGCCTTTCAACCTCATCTCTATGCATTCAGAGCTCTTGGGAGTTCTGTAGTCAATACTGCAGAAAATAAAGTGTTCTGTGCATGGGTAAGCAAGCCTGTCTTTTGTTTGATGATGAGTTTATTTACTTGGCAAGAGCAATGCAGAGTCACAAATTGAACCATATACCTCTGCAAGCCTAGAGCCCATAAACCCCAAGCAAATAAATTCTAGTATCCATCTGAGGAGGACATGAACAAACAGGGAGGATTTCTCTGGCAATAAAACCTTTAGAGGAAATAGCCTTTTCTGAACTCTCCCGAAGCATTGAAGGTCAATGCTGCTGTTACAATATTGGTAATTGCCGATATAAAGAGCATTTGGATTGGGTGGAAAAGGGATCATGTGGTAATAGTTCCTATGAAAGATGGCAGAGGAGACGGCTTTTTAATAAAACATGCATATGAATTTATCTGGGCTGCAACTTGCACAATCCTGAACCAAATGTGACTTTTATTTTTTAATGAATGTAAATGCATTTTAATTTTGGCTCACTCTCACTCTTGTGGTTGGTATCCTTTATATGTGGCATTTACAAGTTGACAGGGCAGATGTGTATCAGAAAATTCAAAAAATGTGAGTTGGGACAACCTGACTCTGATTAGCCAGCATCCCTAACTGAGTTTTGCGATGGTTACTCTGAATTAATATGATGCCACTGACCACAACATTCCTTGCCTATGTCAGGAGAATTGCCACGCTTGAAAACAGACAGAGCATTTTGTTTGTGCACCATTCAGCTGAAATGTGGCCGAACTAATCCTGAAGGCCCAGCAATTTGCATCCCTGTGTATTTCAGAATGTTAGTAAAACCATTAACGATTATAACGCTGTAAACACCCTATGTGAATTACGTTTTTGGTTCCATTGAAATGTCCAGTTTAATGCATTAATAATTATACAGAAAACATCTGTGTGGCTTATTTGTTCATTGCATGACTCATTGGTTATGCCCGATGTGATATTTAGATATCAGAACTATGCAGTGTTGGGGGTAACGCATTACAAGTAACGAGGTATGTAATCGGATTACTTTTATAAGTAACTTGTAAAGTAACACATTGCTTTTTCAATTTACAACAAAATATCTAAGTTAGTTTTTCAAATAAGTAACGCAAGTTACTTTTTCACATTTATTGACTGACCGCTCTCCAGTCCCCATGTTGAGAGAAATGAAGTGCAGAGGTGTTGTGTGCGCTGTGTAAACATGATGGTTATTGTAGTTCTAGACTAAATGTGAACATGCATTTACTCATCTCACTTGCACGAAAACATTCCGTATTCCTCAAAATGAATAAAAAAAAGAAATGCAATCTCAGAATTTTACGCAAACCTGTAATAATTAACTATATTAAATTACACAAGTATACTTTATGTATTTAGTCTCACTTTATTAACCAATGTCTTTGCTACTGACTTCAATGATCTAATTCAACCACACCAATAAGCAAAAATGACTTTAGATTTAGAAATAAGAGTGCTAATCTTCCTTCTCCTGTATCCTATTCTTCATGGCAGCACAGCTGAAAGGTTTGTTTGAGCTGCGCCCTCTACCGTACTGTACTGTACAGGTTAAATATGCTTTTCCTTCAGCTTGAAGCTTATTCATTTCACTTTTGGTGTGAAAGGGCCTTCACATTTGCCAAAAATATAACTTTTTTGTTGTTATTAAAAAACAAAAACAAGCAAGCCCAGATGAGAAAAAGTAACGCAAAAGTAATGTAACACATTACTTTTCATAAAAAGTAACTAAGTAACGCAATTAGTTACTTTTTAGGGAGTAATGCAATATTGTAATACATTACTTTTAAAAGTAACTTTCCCCAACACTGGAACTATGTTTGCCACACATTTCATGCTCTGCTTCAGTGGTCTTCACTATTTTTTTCATGAGAGCCACACTGATAGGACAAAATCAATAGGAGAGCCACTTTTACCGCAAAGTATCAAAAGTTACATCCAGTACATGAAAAAATACTATCCTAATTTATAGTAAATACTATAGTGTTTTTGAACCATGCTATAGTAAATTGTAGTATACTGTATATAGTATTTACAACACTTTAATGTTAATGAATGCTACTGCATACTGTAGTAACTATTGTGAACTGATAAACTGTAATAAATAATGTAGTATACTTTAGTTTTACTAAACTGTAGTGTAATGTGGTATAATATACCCTACAGCTGTAGAAAACTATTAGGTAAAGTAATTTGTTTACATTACTATAGTTGTTATATTACCACAACAGGATTACCTCAATGCTGGAATGAGCGAAAGATTTGTAGCTTGTTGTTGCAATCCTTGTGAGGCATGCAATATGTTCACTGGTGAGGCAGCCTCTCGGTTTCCTCTTTATAGCGTTCATGGTAATTTTTTGGATTTTCTAGACTATTTTAAGTCGTAAAGTGAGCAGGATATATTAAAATGTAGCGCATGGATTCGGCAGGTATATATTCGTGGGCAGCCGGTCTCTCGGAGGTTGTGTGGTGAAAAATGGAACTGCAGCGCGCTCTCATACAGAGCCCTTGGGTCAGATTTCTGGCTGCCCCGCTCATTTTCACGTTAGGTGAAATGAAAGCTTGGCGAGCCGCGCAATGAGTAACACTGCTCTGCTTGATGGACAGCACTTTCAGTCCCACCTTGCACCAAAGCCTCTTCGATCAATACTAAAAGAAGCATTTCACAATGATTATCTGTTGTTTTCAAATACCATTTCGGTGTCCTGCCAACACAAGCTGGCAAAGGTACTCAAGTAACTTAATGAGATAGCATGGAGCTAATCGACAGGATAGGGCACCATTGGTTGGGACCTCGGCCCCCCCTCCCACACAGCAGGGCTCGGTCACCAGTGATTGAGATTGACAGCCTGTGCGCTAATAAAGAGATTACATGGAAATCCCTCTGAAGCCAACACTTCAGGACAGCGCTCGTTTGGATATCTAGAACAGCTGCACCTCAAAGGTCGTCCATGCGTGAAGTTAACATTGCGTTTAGGCCGTAAGGGACACATTAACCAATCAGCACTATACTATAAAAGGTCACTGAATAGTGCAGCTTGTCTGAGTTGTCCACTGGGGCAATGGGATGAAAGATCTAAACTTGCTTAATCGACAAATGAATAGCTGTCAGGCACAAAAAATTCTTGTGAAGTTTGCATTGCACCTTACTCTCAAATAATTGCAACTTAAAGGGATAGTTCATGCAAAAATGAAAATCCATTCATTTTCTCACCCTCATGATGTTCCAAACTTGTATGAATTACTTTGTTGTACTTTGTTCAGAACAAAAAAGATATATATTTGTCCATACATTGAAAGTCAGTGGGGTCTAAATCAACATTTTGCACATTTTTTCAACATTTGTGTTACTTAGAAAAAATATACAGGTCTGGAATGATGCTACACTGTAAAGAGATTGCTGTAAATTTTACAGTAACTTACTGGCAGCTGGATGCCAGTAATTTACTGTAAAATGTTTTTACAGTATTATTTTCACTTACATTATATTGTATGCTTTACTGTACTTGCATTTACAGTATTATTACAATTTTGTCATTTACAGTATAGTAGTGTTGAGTTTATTTTTCATTTATTTAAAAACACCCCCCACAATAACTCATGAACATTTCTCCTTATAATATTCATAAAATTAAATTGAGTTTTGGGCCAATTAAATTGAGTTGGTCTAACTCATTTTTTTCTTTGGGCCAATTAAATTGAGTTGGACCAACTCGATTAAATTTAGTTAGGGGCCAATTAAATTTTGTCTAACTCAATTTAATTTAGTTGGAGCAACTTAATTTAATTTAGTTTTGGGCAAAGGTTTATGGGAGGGTTAATCTGAGTTGGTCCAACTCAAACTAATTTGTCCAAAACTCAATTTATTTGAGTTGGACCAACTCAATTTAATCCTCCCATAAGCCTTTGCTGTTTACAGTAACATATTGTATACACATTTTACAGTATCTTACTGTACATATTATAGAAATCGGTTACAGTGTAGGGTAAGCAAATTATTGAATTTTCATTTTGGGGTGATCTATCTGTTTAAAGTTGCATTGAAATGGAAGTAGCATCAGATCTTTTCTTCTGTATGTGACATACATTATCAAAAAAAAAAAAAAAAAAAAAAGCAGGGTAGCGACTTAGGGGGCTGCGTCCAAAATCACATACCCTCTTGAGTAGGTACTTGAATAAGTAATTACTTCATCACGACCGCAAAAAAAAATGTTCTATCAATGTGTGAATATAATCTGGACGTACTACATTCACCATGTTGCCCTTATCACGTGACCTACTAGCATCAGTTACGTCGTTTCACTACTATTCATAAATCCTCTCCTGTGGCCTCATGGGATAGTAAAGTGTCCATCGTATGTACACTACAGAATCTCGCCTGAAGAAGTAGGTCATCTGGGTACTTTGTACTCTTTTATGAGTACTGTGATTACGGACATACTTCTTTCGTCACATACTGTATTTCACCTATATAGTAGGGAAGTTTGCGATATTGGACACAGCTGGGGTTTTATGCAACAGCTGATTGGATGTTGAGACCAAGCTAACAAAAATGTTCTAAAAACGTTTGGCCAATGTTCCCATTAAGTTATGAATGTTCTCTGAGTGTTCAAATGTCCAGTTTTAAATGTTTTAAAAATGTTTTTTTCTTGGTTATGCGAAGGTTAAGGAAACATTTTATTTTTTCATTTTGCAAACAGTATGTACTTTTTAATATTCTCAGAACATTCTGAAACAAGTAGTAATATTTTAAGAAGAATTGTTGTTCATGACTTAAAGAGAACCTTGTCAGAAGGTTTTCTAATAGCTGGGGATGAGGGCGTTGGAGGCAAGCTTGCAGGAGCGGGTTGAAGTTAACTAAATTATTGGAGAAGTCCTGCCACCAAAGAGAGGTTTCACTGAAAGATCCAGTAACAGACATTCTGATTAAACATCATGAGGTGAAAATGTTTTTAAAAAATGAAACATGCGCAGATGAATTGTTCACAATAAGATGCAGACAGGGTGAATTTCTCCTTTCATGCTGAATTTAAGCACACACTCTTTCAGTGCTATGATATTGCTTCATCATCATCCGAACAGCAGCAGCCCTAGCAAGGCCAGGTCTTGTTTTGGATCAGATCAGGCCTGATGTAATCTCCCCTTACAGGAGCTGATGGATGTTTTGGGCTGGTGAGGAAATAAATAGGGAGGTGGACAGCCAAAAAATGCTCATTCCTCCAAAGTTCTCCTAGGTACAGGTTGCAGATGAGTGAAGTATGCCAGAGCAATCTATTTCACACGGCACAGCTGAAACCTAATTACACAGATTAATGTCCCATGGAAGGTGCCATTACCTAAATAGCCTCCTAAAAAAGGAGGAGACTTCACTTCAGCCCAAATATGCGGTTTAAATGTTAATGGATCCTTCAAATCTAGATTTGAATAGGCTATGTACGTCCTGAATTTCTCCAATCTGCTGCTGCATGGAGTAAGATTTTGTGCAGTCCTTAATTCCCCCTCTGCAGGCACTACACTTGACAATGACAGTAAGCCTGGATAAGTCCCCACCCCGCCTTCTCCGACGTGAAATATTTAACGAGGGTTGCCAGTAGCAAAGCAAAAGGCTAAACTTATCACTTAATACTGATTTCGGTCCCTCGCACATCTCACCTGTTTAGTGTGCAAACGCTGGAGTGATTAAACGGCTTTTAATTCCCCAGGTAACCGTTAGGGACCCAGCGTTGCGGGGCCGACAAATATTGATCCGCTCACTTCTGATCCCAGTGTTTACAGCTGCGTGCGGAAGCACGTGCTGGTCATCCCGCCACGACACCGGCTTCTTAAAATAAGACCTCGGTTGAGGGAGATGAGAGAGCGGGAAATGAAGTTGACAGTCAGAGCTGCGAGCTTGACGCGGCCTTCAGTTGAATCTGTCAGAGCAAAGCACCCCACCCCCAGCTTTACCCCTCTGCTCACACACAAGCACATGCTGTCGCGAGGCATTAGTGTGGCAGAGATACACACACACTTGCTCCTTCCACCCCACCTGAAGCCTGTTTCACAACAGCGGTGCAACATCTTCCCATCTCCACGCTCGAGCCTACGTGACATCAGATGTGCATTTACAGGCTTAGTGGCAGACTGTTGAGAGAAGAAGCTTGTGCATGACGCATCTGTTGTTGACGCATGACCGAAACATGCCATAACTGTGGGACTAACTTTTTTTGGGAGGAATTCCTGTTGTTTTTTGCTAACAATCTGTCATCTCTTATCACAAACAAAAGTTGACCTTCAGACATTTCTGATTCTCTTATTGCTGTGTTTGTTCCTGACATTAAGCTACTGGTCAGAAATAACTCAGATTAATTCATTCATTATTTATTTATCACAATTTATCACTTTTCGTACACAGTGTCAAGGCATTGCATTTTGTTAACTATTTATTTATTTGTCACATTTTATACACAGTTGAAAGACATTACTTTGCCTTAAAGGGATAGTTCACCCAAAAATGAAAATTAGCCTATCCCATCATTATTAAAATAATCCATAAGGCTTCAGGGGGTTAATGAAGGCCTTCTGAAGCGAAGCAATGGATTTTTGTAAGAGAACATATCCATATTTAAAACTTTATACTAAAATAACTAGCTTCTAGCAGACGACCATACACATACTGTGCAAGTCGACTTGCGCCACAAGAGTAACCCCTGACGCGATGTATGACGCAGGATGTAAGAGTTGCGTAAGCTTAGACGACTCTTGCCGTTCAAAAAAATAGGGCTGTACAAACTACCATTATAAAGCTTGGAAGAGCAAGGATATTTTTAAATATATCTCCGATTGTGTTAGTCTGAAAGAAGATAGTCATATACACCTAGGATGGCTTGAGGGTGAGTAAATCATGGGATAATTTTCATTTTTGGGTGAACTAACCCTTTAAAAAAAATTCAAACATTATTTATTAATTTTTAATCACATTTTGCAATTCAATTTCTTAACCTAGCCATGATATATACACTACCAGTCAAAAGTTTGGACACACCCTCTCATTTAATGTTTTTCTTTGTTTTCATGACTATTTACATTGTAGATTCTCACTGAAGACATCAAAACTATGAATGAACACATATGGAATTATGTAGTAAACAAAAAAGTGTGGAATAACTCTAGATATGTTTTATTCCTCAAAGTAGCCACCCTTTGCTTTGTTGACAGCATTGCAAACCCTTGGCCTTCTCTCAATGAGCTTCATGATGTAGTCACCTGAAATGATTTTCACTTCACAGGTATGCCTTGTCAGGGTTCATTTGTGGGAATTTCTTGCCTTCTTTATTGGGTTGGGACCATCAGTTGTGTTGTGCAGAAGTCAGTTTGGTACACAGATGACAGCCCTATTTAGAATTCATACTATGGCAAGAACCAATCAGCTAAGTAAAGAGAAACGACAGTCCATCATTACTTTAAGATGGCGTCGGGGTGCTTTGCTGGTGACACTGTTGGGGATTTATTCAAAATTGAAGGCACACTGAACCAGCATGGCTACGACAGCATCCTGCAGCGACATGCCATCCCATCCGGTTTGCATTTAGTTGGACCATCATATATTTTTCAACAGGACAATGACCCCAAACACACCTCCAGGTTGTGTAAGGGCTATTTGACCAAGAAGGAGAGTGATGGAGTGCTGCACCAGATGACCTGGCCTCCAGTCACCTGACCTAAACACAATCAAGATGGTTTGGGATGAGATGGACCGCAGAGTGAAGGCAAAAGAGCCAACAAGTGCTCAGCATCTCTGGGAACTCCTTCAAGACTGTTGGAAAACCATTTCAGGTGACTACCTCATGAAGCTCATCGAGAGAATGCCAAGAGTGTGCAAAGCAGTAATCAAAGCAAAGGGTGGCTTTTTTGAAGAATCTAAAATATAAAACTTGTTTTCAGTTGTTTCACACTTTGTTTACTACATAATTCCATATGTGTTCATTCATAGTTTTGATGTCTTCAGTGAGAATCTACAATGTAAATAGTCATGAAAACAAAGAAACATTAAATGAGAGGGTGTGTCCAAACTTTTGACTGGTAATGTATATATAAAAAATTGTTACATAGAACTCATAAATTGATTAAATTTTATCCTATCCTGGCCATTTATAGCCTACAACTGCCAAGTGATCTCCACCTCTGAAGTACAGTGAAGGTCAGACAAACATGGTCTTTTAAACATCCACACATAGACCTTCCTTTACCTAAGCATCTGCACACATCCCCACATACACAATCATAACAGAGTTACTTTATGTCCTGTAAAAATAATCCCCTGTTATCCTGCTATTTATAGGTCGCTCCTTCAAACTGACCAATCCCTTATGCTCCACCCCTTCGCTTGAATGAGGATAATTTTACTATGATTCTTTGGCAGCATGATAATCCTCCAGCGTCATTCAGTTGCACCATGAACCAGACCGAGACTGAATGTCTGACTCGATGATGCCTCCAGACAGATGTGGCATCCTCCATGAGGAAATTAAAGCTCAATGAAGGAGCGCAGAATTCTCTCGCAGATGCTCAATCGTATGAAATATTCATCACAGAGCAATGCATTTCCAGTGGAAAGCACATATTATTCTGGCTTTGGGGCAAATTTTGTCCGATATTTTGAACAGGGACACAATAAAACACTATTTTGGTCTTGGCACAGTCCTAAATATTCCATTTTATCCCTTAGCTCTATGCTTTAGGGTCTCAGGAGCATGATGCAGACACTGGTATTTATCTTTCTTACTGTCCAGTTGCATCAACTCAATGTGCACACGGGCCTTTGTTCTGATTCCCCAACAATTTAGCTTCAGATAATGAGGTCAGTTTGTTCACATTTCTATTTGTGGAACCTGAGCAAACGTCTTCTCAGTTGAACAGAGTTGTAGGGGAGTGTGTAACACAGGGTAAGATGTAACACCATCAGTTTAACCAATTAGAAATTAGCTATGGGTGACATCACTATCATCCAGCCTCATCAGATGACAGCAGAATTTTTTTTTTAATTGTATTTATCAATTTTTATTTATTTTAATATTCTTTCTATTTTTACCCCAGTAACTCAATACAATACATTTTGAATGTCCTTGTTTTTTTTTTAAATTAGTTTTACATCCCACCCCAATTAACTTTACATTAATTTAGCCTATAAGTCGTTATTCAACTTAGCAGACATTAAATATTATCGTGTAAGACAAATAACAAAAAAACAGTGTGTTACAGATGTTAAAACTAAATGTTACAACTCTCCCCGACCGCTCGATCTGTTACCCCGCATCATGAGGCACAGAAACAATCTACGGACCTGCCGCAGCCAATCTGAAGGGTCGTGATGCAACATCACCACATTTCACGCAAATCAGAGGAAGTGGCTGAAATTAAAGTTACCATCTCAACCCCGTACTGTAACCCTCTTAGTGTTGGGGGCGGGTGTGTGTGTGGTGGTGGTGGCAGGGTGGGGGTGGTCTCCCTGGTTGCTAAGGGCAACAGGGTGAGATAGATGGAGCCGCAGCTGCTCGTCTGTTAATACCAGCGCTCGACCCTCACGTCCCCGCGCGCGCAATTCTCCACACACACACACACACTCTCTCACACACACTGATCTCTCTTCAGTCAAGGCATGAGGATGCGAGCGGGGATTTAGTTTCAGTGTCTTTTCCAGTCTGCAGCAGATTATTACCTTTCCTCCAGCACACGGGACGGATTTACACACGAGAAACAAGGTTTGCAGACTCTTTTCTTAGTTATAATATATTTATTTGTGTGTCATTTGAGTATTTCTGTCCTGCACAACTTCATTTTGTATGCTACATCTGATTGCCTTTCTTTATTGTGTCAAAAACAAACGTATTGTTTTAAACGCTTCGCCAATTCAATGTATTTACAATAGACATTATAAGGAAGTGCAGAGATTTAGATGGAAAGGACAATAGGCGCGCAATGACTGCGCCCTGGATTTGAATTCGTAGGCATAGTGAAATTGAGCATTTGGTTCAACGAATCTGTTTCCAGCTTGTCTTGCTTTGTGTTTATGTTTATGAACAAGGACATCTGCTTCACTGTTGCGTGTTTGCTCAAGCAACTGTTACTAGTTCATTCATTCATGCGATCAACTTCGCCAAACGTGCCAGACTGTCCTCTCGCATATTATTATCAGACGCACTCAAGTGTGAATTTGCTCTAAACTGCGCGCAGTCTGTGGTGAATGTATCAATTAAATGCCCTTTTACGAAACAAAAACATTGCAGTCGCCGAATTGGATACTAACGAGATTTCGAGAATAAAAGAAGCATGGCTTTACCACAATAGACACGGAATGCGCGCGCGCTTGTGTGTGTGTGGCGCGCGGGTTGTTGTTTTCCCGCTGCATGATGATTTCATAATTCCTACATCACACATTTACACGGTGACAGACATGTTACTGATTACTGAAAGCTTCGTGAATATAAATATATTTTTAATTATTCACAAACTATTGTGAGGTCCTATAAATTGGTGATCCGAGTCAAGTGACATGAATGAGTATTGTTCAGGCATGTTTTCCAGACACAACAGAAGTAGGATGTCTCCTTGAGTCTTTTCGGTGCATTTTTGGCAAATAACATACTAGCTGTGCAATGACGTCAATTAAAATAACTTGGGTGATGTTGATAATCAATGCATTTTTACAAAATGGAGGAGATGGTTAGGGACGCATTAGCAATGCAAATGAGGTTTTGAAGAGCACTGGCACCTGCTGTCTCAAGCATTTGCATTGGCTTTTCCCTGGTTTCTCATTAGAATTATGTTCTACTTCTGCAAAGCAAGGTTTGAGCCTACACTTAGGGCTTTATCAAGGGAGCTTCTCCAAGTCTCTTCTCTTGCATTTGCATAACAAAGGGAAAGGGTTTCTTCTATGAAAAGAGGGGACAAAACCGCCAAGCCTCAATTGTCCCAGTGTCAGTCGGATGGGCAAGCAGGGTCTTGTGTCCCATCGGTAAACAGACTCAGTCACGGCAAAATCCAATTAAGCCATGTTCTTTCCATGAGGCTTTTCACAAGGCAAAGAATATTGCTTGCTTTTTATGCTACTGTACTCATTTTATGGTGCATACAGTCATAAGGTTCCTTGAATAAACCAATTATGTAACTACGTCACATGTGCTTTCACCTCTAGCATCTTAGACCAAATAGACAATGTAAAAATTTCAAATTTGCAAGTGGGTCATTCAGAGGAAGCATTAAATTGCTTTAAGCATCAAGAAAGCTTGATGCAAGATCATTTTTAATCACAAAAGAATCCTCTGTGTAGAAAAAAAAGACAGCCCCAGTGTTAAGCGACATGAGGGTGAAGAGTTTAGAGGTTTATAATAAGATCTTTCATTGTCATATGGGCAACGTTATGTGAACTTATTTTACATTTGCCATTTTCATGTCTTTGCCTGAAAACATGCGTGTGCACATTTACGCAATGAGATAAGCTAAATTGTAGAGCTAAGATACATAAGTTTCAAGACTTGATAAAAATCACATTTTACATATACATTTTACTGATAAAACAGCCAATTAAAACTGATTGTTCTCTCCTCTCCTTCTAGCTTTGAGGTCCATCTTCTCCACACGGAATATGATGCAGAATTGCCTAATTCTTATGGAAATAAGTTGGATAGGAACACTCTCAGAGCTGGTGGCTGATCATCAATGAACTAACTTCCAAAAAGAACACAAGGAAATAAGTATTTTTCTGCGAGAAATACCTGATAGTTGGAGTTTTTGTTTTTGGATATGGCGGCAACTGAGGCTACTGCAGAGCCTGTCCAAGCAGACATTGTCGAGAATAAAGCTGAGGTGGAAATCACAAAGCCAGACCCGGCTTCAACAGAGGAAGCCCCAGCTTCAATAGAAGAATCACAGCCTACTACTGAGGCACCGCCAAGCACAGAGCAACCAGCTGATAGCAAATCCAAGCCAGCCTCTGAAAAAATATGGGACTCTTTTTTAAATAAAAGTGGGCTTGGAAAAGTAATGGGAGGAAAGAAGAAGAAGGAGCAGCATACAGAAGCTGAGGATACTACTGGCGAGGAGCAGGATAAGGTCTCCAGTCAGAATGATCAAGGGGACACTGCAGGCCCTAAAGAACAGGAATCTAGTCAGCCAGCAGAAGCTAACGAGGCTGCAGCTGATGGGCAGACTATTGAAAAAGCACCAGAAAATGAGGAGGCTTCCCAAGAGCAAAAGGCATCTGGTGCCAAGCCAAAGCAAGGAGAGAAGTCCAGTGTCAGAGACTTCATCCGCAAGCCTGTCGCTAAAATTTTCTCACACAAAGGCACAGACAAAAAGGATGGTACAGGGGCGCTCCAAAAACATGGCAAGGTTCGGTCGAAATCACTAGATAGACTAGAAGATGCTGATGCCAGCACAACTGTGGCAGACCAAACAGAGGAGCCTCCGACTGCAGACGAGCCAGACAAGTCTAACCCTCAAACAACGAAAAACATGAAACGCTGGCACTCTTTTAAGAAACTTATGGCTCAGAAAAGTAACAAGAAAAGCACAGATGAGTCCAAGGATGCTGAGGGGGCAGAGGGAACAAGTGCAGATGGAGCAGGAGACACTGGGACATTGGATTCCACAACAAAGTCAGAGCAATCTGGGCAAAAAAGATGGAAATTGAAGAGATCTTGGACATTCCAAGGTCTGAAGAGAGATTCGTCAGTTGTTGGAATCCACAAACCAAAGGACAAAGACTCTTCAGATGTAAAAGATGAAAACGCCCCAGAGGCAGAACAGGGGACGGAAGATGTAAAGGTAGCCAGTGACGTAGAAACACAGGAGAAGACTAATGCTGATGGTGATGAGGAGAAAGGAGCAACTGCTACTACACAGCATGCAAAATCTGTGGACCAGCATGCAAATGAGATCTGGACCTCTTTCAAAAAACGAGTTATTCCCAAATCAAAGAGGGCATCTGACACTGCTGGAGTAGAGGAGGAAGCAGCAGGTGAACAAGAGCAGACTGATGAACCACAGGCGGGTAAAGACTCAGGCAAGACAGCCAAGGCAAAAAGGACACACTTCAACCGTGCTGTGTCACTAAAGAACTTCATACTGCGAAAGGGGAAGAGTACCAGCATGGACATGGGGGAGGGTACAACAGCCCAGAAAGATGGCGATGATACTGGTGAGAGTGAGACTAAAGACATGGATGGCCTTGATGATGCAGCTGGGGCAACTGATGTCCCACAGACTGGATCAGAGGAGCAGACTGTGGCTCCGAGTGAGAGCAATAATGAAGCTCAGGTGGCAAGCGAGCACAAGAGTTCTGTTGGAGAGGAGAGGTCCGACACTAGCGCACCATCTGGTCAGCCATTAGACAAGTTTCATGCATCAGATCCAGCAACAGAGGGTGGAGGCCAGGCAGAGCCAAAAGCCAATGGCGAGAATGGATGCTCGGATGCTACATCAGAGGACACCACAGCACATAATCATGAAGCAACAACCCAGAATGATGTGAAGGATGAGGAGACCAACCAGGAGACCATAGACTCTAGTGGCAAAACTTGTCCGAAGGATGGGAAAATCCTCAATCAAGATGGGGAGTGTGATACTGTCAATGCAGTTGCCCAAAGCGGTGAGTGTCAAGCCCCAATTGACTCGAGAGATCTACAGCAAAATGGAAATGACAAAGCTGAGTCTAAAGTAGAACTAGGTACTAGTGTTGAGGTAGAGACCAGGGGGGATGGGGCCCCTCAATGTGGAGGGTCCCTTTCTGGGTCAGCGAAGACCAATACAGATGAACAAGAGGAGGCCTTGAAGAGGATGTTCTATGAGGTTGCAGCTTCCATCGTGCGTGCAGTTGTATCCTCAGCCACTGAACAGTTAGCCAAGGAGAAGGACCCTCCGGACAGTAGTTTAAAGTGTTTCCAGCCTGAAAATAATAGCAGTTACACAGATATTGATGTCAGTTACTGTCACAGAGAAGTTACTTTAAATCAGGGATCTCTGTATTGATCTTCAGCATCTGTGTTTGTGGGAACATGTTCTGGTGTTGTGGACACATGTCCAAAAGCTATATATTGTTATATTTTATCACCCCTTTAAAAAGTTGTGAATTTTAGGGTCAGTGAATTCAAAGAAAGGTACAGGTGCTTTAAATGAGCTGTTGTGAAGTTGCCCAAAGTACCAGTTTGTGTATTTTAAGGAAGTATTCTCTAGCTGTAATAATTTAGTAAATGAAAAATTATAGCATGTCTCAATGTTAATGTGGTCCCATTAATAATTAAGTGTTCTTGAGGTCAAGGATGTTCACATGCAGTTGTGTAGTGTTTGCAGTTCTGTACTATAAAATTCACAAAATGTATTTTTGGTGAACCTAAATTACCTCTCCTCTGTGACAAAAATGTGTGAATAATTAAATATTAAAATGAAAGTTTTAAATGTAGAAATATATTGTAATATATTCTGAAATCTCTTCTGTTATTATTTACCAGAAAAAAAGGCGGGAAACGTGTGATGCCACACAAAGAGGATTAGATCTGCATGGGATTCGTTCAGCGAGGAGCTTTGCCCCCCTCCCCCCAAAATATGGAGTAATCACATGTTTACGCCACGATTCACCATGGTGAGAGATGCAATCCACATAGTTTAAAAAAATCTTGAAAAGCAATAATTCAGAATCATCAATCAGTGCAGTTCTTGCTACCATTCCATCACTGTAAATGTTTTGCCTGTCTACTAGTGAGATTTTATATTGTCATAAATGACATTCCTTTGAAATGTTAATCTCAGTGATCACAAAGTATCGTGATCATAAAGACTGTTAGTTTTATATTAATTGCCATTCTGTTTGTAGTTTTCCTTTGACTAGATATATGTGACACAGACACATTTAAAATAACAGCCCGCCAGACTGCCCCCCGAATTGTGAATTCAATACGGAATGTGCTCTAATCTCTGTGTTTTTGTTTTTAGACTGTTATCTTGTGTACATGAATAAACCACCATTAAACATTAAGTAATTCTCTGGGTTTTCTTGCAGGTTATGCCATTCTTTGCCATTGACAGATTTTAGAAAACGTCAAAGAAATGCTGACTAATATTAACAAATGAACTGGCATACAAGCCAATTACCTGTCAAAAGTTTGGAAACATCACAATTTTTAATGTTTTTGAAAAAAGTCTCATGTTCACCAAGGCTGCAATTATTTAATCAAAAATACAGTAAAAATGATAATACTGTAAAGTATTATTACAATTTAAAACAACTGTTTATTTTAAAACATTTAAAAATGTAATGTATTCCTGTGATGACAGCTTTATTTTTATTGGATAGTTTAACTTGAATTTAATATCACACTTTATCCCCAACATATTTCCATTCAGCTCAGATGATTATGACTGTACCATCATTGACCACCATCATGTTGTCAACTTTTTACACTAATTCACAGAGATCATGCTATTAGCACGTTAACTGCAGATTAACAGAATGCCTAGCAACAGGTTTTGGTGCAGCATTCCCTATAGCTCACTGCAGGTTCAGGGTTAATAAAGAACCATGCGGAAGTATTAACAGATCATGAGTTGACTTAACAGGGACAAAACAGGACAGAGATATTGAGACTGTATTGGCAAGTGGGTGAAACTGACACTCTGCATGACAGACATTTGAATGTGGCTTTGAGATGAAATCAATACCTATCGACGACACAACCCGGGTGGACTTTACAGACTTCGCATATTGTCAAAGCAACAAGTCTCATCTTACATGTCAAAAAGGGTCAATGGTAATAACTTTTTTACTGTTTTTGCTGTAAAAATACTTAAATTTGCAATGAGCATCTGCACATGGTGTAAGATATCCTGTGGCCAGCAGTTTAACTGGTTCTAGAGGGAAAAAAAGATTTAAAGAGAGAGACAGACAGAAAGAGAGAGAGAGAGACGAGCTTGGATCAATCGGGGAAAAAAACAACCTTTGCCCTTTGTTTTAGACTGTTGATGGATAAAAAAAATCTAGCAACCTCATTTTCCCTCGTCATCTAACTGCACCCAAAGGCAGGCGAGTTTTTATTAACTATGACACAGAGCATTAAAAACTCACGTTAGATAAATCCATTGAAAGGCAATCTGCTTAATGGTCCACAGGCCAGCAAGATGACACTTAATGGCCACTTTTACTGAAAATACCACCAGGTCAGAGAGGTACGTTTAATCTATGAAAGCATACTGACGAATTAAAGAAAACCAGAAAAGAGAGCTTTCATCTGACATGTTTTCCCATCTTTATGTGATTAATAAGAGGATTGTTGTGCAAAAGCCTCTTAGTAAAACAGCACAATGCACAAACTAATGTGTTTTAATCACATTTTGTACTGTAGATATGTAAACAACAGTCAAAGGCAATTTACAGTTGTTTTAAGAAACTCTTACACCATATTATCTGAGAAAATATAAATACAAACAAGCAATTAAAAATAAAACAAAAGTCTTTTAGTGCATTACCCTCGTCATACCACATATTTACAGACGTTGCTTATGAAAAGCGCATCTTTTGGGATAAAGCAGTTGTGCATTCTCATACACATATATACAATACAATACATACATCTTCATAGATCTACTCCATTTTGGACATCTCAAATTTCGTGGTCATGATCTCCTGGGGGGGGAGAAAAGACAAAAAAAAACAAAAATCACGAGAGGAAATCTTCTTTTAAACAATGTGGCAAATTAGACATTTAAAAAAGACTGTGAAATACAATAACATTCCCAAAATAATCAATATGGTTATATAAACACCTTTAAAAGCTTTTATGTATTGTAGCATGTAATCTCTGATCTCCTCTTTAGGAGATTTGTCCGTATTGGCGGCGGTTCAAAATGAACACGTCCAATGTTAGCTTTAGTGAGGTCTTATTAGTCAGACAAAACCACCAAAGCCTCAGCGCTCCTTTTGTTCCAAGCAGAAAGAAAACAACCGACAGAGAGGGAGCGAGGGTAAACACTGTGACGTGGCAGGCTGATCGCTCTCTGTTCTACTTTGGAAGCTCAAAGGGCGCCCACTGCTGGCCTATCAGAGTATGAGACACTTACCTCGTCTGAGTCTAGCAGAGGCGGCAGTGCGCTGCAAAACAAAGAAAAGGACACGTCAATGACACGCCAGTAATTGCTAGTAGATTTACAGGCAAACTGATGATGTCTTTCGGTGCACAAATAATCAGACTAAAAAGTGATTTTCCTTTTAGAAAATAACCAGTTATTTGTCATTCTAACCATAATTTCTGTAAACGTATGACTTTTATATGATCACTGGACTTACACATCAGCCATTGATGAGGGAATGTTCTCCTCAACCCATTTGAGATCTTCATCCTGTAGGGGCCGCAAAACAAATTTGACATGACAAAAAATATGCAGCATATCTGAGAATACACAATAATGAGTTATTGTCAATAAAACAATTGATTTTTTGGGGCAAGTATTGTTGTGCATTACCACTTTACTGAGTTTTGCACTTCCGTTGGTCTCTGGTTTCATCCCTCTCATTTTCACACCCTCTGTAGATTCAAGAATAACTGGTTAGAACCGGCTAAACACAGTCAGTCAAGCAAACAAAGGCTCAAAACCAGATATGCAGACTTGATACGCAGCATTCAAGTGTGCTGATGAAACGTAAACTGTATGTTGTTTTAAAGTCGGCATGCAAATGCAAAAAAATGCAAATTTACCCTATTGTCTATATGAATCTTATTGTGATGTGAATGATTCATCCATGTATGTTTCAATTTTTTTTTTTTTTTTTAATTGCTCAATTTTTTGTGAAAAAACTGAATGTTCCTGTGAAAATGACAGACTTCTCTCTGGTGACATGTAGAACCAATCATTTAGTCTGCTTAAACTCTACCTCTGCAAGCTCAAGTTCATCTGCCTCTACTTTTGAGTGCAACGCCCACATTTCAAAATCCAATCAACAACCAATGAATTTAACCAAGTCCCACCCTATGTTTTTTCTTTTTTGATAATCTGTTACACTCGGAAGCACATCACAATACAGAAGAAAAGATCGGTCGCTACTTGATTGTGACTTTAAATCAAACACATCATATTTTGAAGGGCATCTGGCGAAGATGCCATGTGCAGAATTATTTCTCTGTCATCTTTAAATACAGGCCGCTACTTCTGTCTCACACCTTCTAATTTGTTAATTAAGACTCTTACCGAAGGCTTCATTCATTAGCTGCTCCCCCTCCTCTTCCTCACTAACTTCATCCACCAGTGGACTGAAGGCATACCTGAAGGGTTCAGAAGGACAGAGATTGACGGTCTTGTCTCCACTATTAGCTGAGTTCACAAATGGGTTTGACACGTGGATAGAGGTGAAGTGCTTTACCTCTGGTTGTTTGCTGAAGGCCTCCATAAGAAAATGATGACGAGCAAGATACTAGAGAATAGGAAGCGCCAGAAGGCATCATCTATCCACAGCTCTCTCCAGTCCTACAAGAGCAGTTGATGGCAAATGGGTGTTAATTAAAGTATAGTTTAACTAAAAAAACAGAAACAGAAGAGATATTTATTACATGTAACTAGAGAATGCTCACAGATTGGCACTTGGTTAACTTGAAGGTCTTTGTTGTCCACACAATGAATATAACAGAAGCTGAAAGGGAATCAGAATTTCATTATGAGAACCAAAAAAAAAAAAAAAAAAGAAAGAAAAATAATTATATTTGCATACATTTCCATTCAAAAGTTTGGGGTTGGTAAGATTTTTAAGGTTTTTTTTTTTTTTTTTTTTTTAAAAGTCTCTTATGCTTACGAAGGCTGCATTTATTTGATCAAAAATACAGTAAAATGTATTAGAGCCTAAGAAACATTTCTTATTATCATCAGTGTTATAATTATCAATATCAAATATCAATGTTATGGAAACAGTGATAGATTTTTTTTCAGGATTCTTCTTGAAAATTCTCCTTTTCAGGACTCCCCAGCAGAGATGGATCACGTGTGCCTTAATAACCACCCACATTACAAACTTGACACCACTGAATTTCAGTCAGAGTTGTGTGACAAACAGTCACTGTTTGCGGATCCCATAGAAATAAATGAGAGGTGCCGTAAACTGAATCATACCCGTCACACAATTGTCCTTGACTTCTCTTATAAAACAGCATTTTTTTGGTGTAAACTCTAAAAATAGATCAATCCAAAATGAACGTTTAAGAGCAAACATGTTGAGGACTGACCATGTCCAGGCTATTGAAGCCTCTCCTCCATTAATATATTATATTTTATATTATATATATATAAAAAAGGCCTTGTCTCCTTCCCTGTGTACTGCAGCGTTAGCAGACATTACGCTTTTTTTCGGCTAAGGCTTGCCTTTACGTGGCTTTGTCACCGGCCACTTTATTAGGTACACCTGTTCAACTGCTTTTTGACTAAAATATCTAAATCAGCCAATCACATGACAGCAACTCAATGCATTTAGGCATGCAGACATAATCAAGAAAAACTGCTGAAGTCTAAACTGAGCATCAAAATGGGGAAGAAAGCTGATTTAAGTGACTTGGAACATGGCATGGTTGTTAATGCCAGATGGGCTGAAATTGCTGATCTACTGGGATTTTCACTCATAACCATCTCTAGGGTTTACAAAGAATGGTCTAAAAAAGTGAATATATCCAGTGAGCAGCAGTTCTGTGGGTGAAAATGTCTTGTTGATGCCAGAAGTCAGAGGAGAATGGTCAGACTGGTTTGAGCTGATAGAAAGGCAACAATAACTCAAATAACCACTTGTTACAACCTAGATCTGGAGGAGAGCATCTCTGAACGCACAACACGTCGAACTTTGAAGCAGATCTGCTACAGCAGCAGAAGACCACGCCAGTGCCACTCCAGTCAGCTGAGAACAGGAAACGGAGGCTACAATTCCCACAGGCTCACCCAAATTGGAAAAATGTTGCCTAGTCTGATGAGCCTCAGTTTCTGCTGCAACATTCAGATGGTAGGGTCAGAATTTGGAGATTCAATGGTTCAGGTGGTGGTGTAATGGTGTGGGGGGTATTTTCTTGGCACACTTTGGGCCCCTTAGTACCAACTGAGTATCAATTGTCAATACCTGAGAATTTTTGCTGACTATGTCCATCCCTTTATGACCACATCTTCTAATGGCTACTTCCAGCAGGATAACACGCCATGTCACAAAGCTAAAAAAACTGGTTTCTGTCACAAAACTATTATCTGGAACATGACAATGAGTTCACTATACTCAAATGGCCTTCACAGTCACCAGATCTCAATCCAATAGAGCACCTTTGGGATGTGGTGAAATGGGAGATTCGCATCATGGATACGACAGCCGACAAGCAACTATGGTATCATGTTAATATGGACCAAAACCTCTAACAAATGTCTCCATTTTGAATCTATGCCACAAAGAATTAAGACAATTCCCAAGGCAAAAGGAGGTCCAACCCAGTACTAGCAAGGTGCACCTAATAAAGTGGCCGGTGAGTGTGTATTACGAAATTAAATATCCATTGAAAAATGTCTTTACTGTCACATTTGATAAACTGAGCATGCTTACTGAATAAAAGTAATTTTTTTCAAAAACAAACAACAAAAATGTACCGACCCCAAACTTTTGAACTGTAGTGCATCATGAAGGGAATATCAGTGCTTGCAAGTTTTTAGTAAAATTATAGTTTGATAATTATAGTTGTCAACCTAAATATAGCAAGAGAGAAAGAGACAGAGATTGAATGTCCCCAATTACAGCTCAATTTCCATTAATAAATCATGTAACCCAGATGTTTGACAGACCAATCATCATTCAGTATGCAAATATTACATTGAAAGGAATACAGTACTGCATTGAAATGCCTAACTGCCAGTGATTAATGTCAAAAACACTTCACACAATAGCGTAGTGGTGTGCAGTGTGTGCTCACCGATGATAGCGAATATGAGTGTGTTGGTGAAGTGTCGGTAGAGGGACAGCTTGACCAAGTTTCTCCTCAGCCGAAGGAGCTTCATCGTCTGGGCCAGGCTAATGAAGATGTGACTGATTGTCAAGGACTATATCTGATCACTAGATTAGTAAGTTGCTGAGCTCTAAAACTTTGCAGTTAAAAAAAAAAATTAATGTGGAGCAGAAATTATAGAGAACTGTAGAGAGTCTTCCTGACCCACTGACTAACATAGACGAGTTTGTCCTTTAGGTGAATCAAGCTTTATGAATGGAGAAAATCTAGGGAATTCCAAAGGGAAGGAGGACAAAAAAGGCTGACTAACATCTGACATACAGAAAGCCAATGTTAAATAACCCAGTAAGAGAGAAAGAGGGACACACACACACACACACAAGCAGCAATGGAGAAACGTAGGATATCCACCAGCAGAGGGTAGAGTCGAGAACAGCCAAGGGGATGGCAGCCAGCAACACCAGGTCATCTTCAGCCTGGCAGAACAATACAGGGGGAAGAGAGAGGGAAAGACAGAGAGAGCCAGAGGAAGAGAGAGAAGAGTAGCACTGTCACACACACCACCATCGGAGGGTCCTACATAGGGCTGGACGATTGTCTTTTTAAGATATTCAGAACCTCAATATTTCGCTCTGAGATTACTTGAAAGGGTGACTTTTTTTAAAAGGAATTGTCGTTTCAAATACTTTCCAAAATGATTAATGCAAGAAATACACTAAAACTTGTTAAATGTAATCAAGGGATGATTTTCACTGAATGAACACAAACACGAATTACACGAATTAATAATTTTCATGAAACTACAGTATACTATCGTTCAAAAGGTTTTTGATCAAAAGATTTTTTTTAACGTTTTTAGCATAAATTCTCTTATTCTCACCAAGGCTGCATTTACTTGATCAAAAATACAGTAAAAATTATAATAATATTTTACAATATTAATTTAACTGTTTTCTATCCTACTGTTTTAAAATGTCATTTATGTCTGTAATGGCAAAGCTGAATTTTCAGCAGCCATTACCCCTGTCTTTTAGTGTCACATGATCCTTCAGAATCAATCTTAAAAACAGGTTGCTTAATATTTTTGAGAAAATGATGATGCAGTTTTTCAGGATTCTTTGATTAATAGAAAGTTTAAAAGAACAGAATATTAAAGTAGAATTTTTCTCAAACATTTTATTGCTTCCTTGCTAAAAAATATTAATTTTTGAACAGTAGCGTGATTATTAATGTTGATTACTAAAATATTTTAATATTTGCCACATAGGGACATTCTTGAATATTTTTGAGCAAATTTGTTGCATTAGATTTGGTTACTGAAATCCAGAGTTGAACAAAAGAAGATACTTTGAAGAATGTTTGTAAATTAGTAGAAATTGAAATAGTAGAAATTTTATTTTATAGCCAAATAAATCATAGATATGTACAGCAAACGCAGATGCCACATTTGACCGCTCCAGACATGTCAACGCGTCCGTCATATGGGAACGGTTAACATGATGGCGTTCATGAGTCACACTAACAATTCAATGAATTTTCATTGAAAATGTCACAGCATTGTGCAGCCTATGGCTGTAAAAACCACTGAGCTATAAATCCCAGATGAAATGGAATAATCTTTCAGAGATGAGAATGTGCTGGTTTGTGTTATGAATAACGTTTATGTGTAACATATGCAATTTCTAAATGTACATTAATGATACACTAAATGCTGGGAAAATCATCTGCTGATCTCTATTACAGATATAGATGAACAGTAAACTTACTCTCGAGTGTTCACAGACCGGATTTGGTGGTCGGCTTACCTATAGCAGCCCATTGAAAAAGACACCAATGAGGCTTCTATGTATATATACTTAAGAAATAAATAGCATTTGAGTAATTGAGTAGCATTACAATCCTATGTTGTTTCATTTTATATTGCAACTGAAATTATCTTCATATTTAATACATCGCCCAGCCCTAGTTCTAAATGCTCACACATTGCAATCCCTAACCATCATTCAGCCCAACAAAGGCAGGTTTACATCATGCTACTAGCTTGGAAGCAAGACTGAAAACAGGGAAAGAAGATATTCCACAAGGCATTATCTCAGCTGTACACCACCACCAAGTGCCACAAGTGCCAAAGAATGAGAAGAGCAATGACTCAAATTTCCATTACATGGCATCCCAAAAAGAATTGCACAGAGTACTGTATGCACTGTCACTGTAATAGAAAAAACATTTATAATTTCAAACCTGTTGAATCAACTGTCATTTCCATTTATCTATCCTAAACTCCACGATGCAGAAGTAACTGTAATAGCAGCACAAAATGAACACTGTTATGACACGGTCTTAACAGATAATTGACTTTTGAAAGGATATCCACCACACAATACAAGAATCAATGAGGGCCATAACAATGTCACAAAGCAGCCTGCTTGAACCACCGTGCTCCTGCGAGAGAGAGACATTAAGCTTCACATGACATTTGGTGCAACATCATCATGTTAAATTAGAAGGTTTGCCACAAAGGGGGAGATGTTTCTCCACTAGTCTATTTATTATTGGCAGTTAAAGTGTGTTTGGTTTCAGCGGTGAGACTCTGCTTACCGTGTTGACTCTCAGGACGCCCTCTATTATGGAAAAGATAAGGTAGAGCAGTCCTACTCCCACTACCCTGTGCAGCAATGCTCCTAGTCTTGGTCTGCAGCAAAAAGGCAGTGTTATTGAATGGGAAATGTATAGAACTACGCTGAAGATTACTCTTATAATAAATGCTTTGCTGCAATTGAACTCCACTTCCAGAATTAACTGCAAATAGCATTACACTTATATTTAGACTACTGTTCAAAAGTTTGGGATCTGTCAGAATTTTTTCATGTTTCTTATGCTCACCGAGGCTGCATTTATTTGATCAAAAACACAGTAAAAAATTGTGAAATATTATTACAGTTTAAAATATCAGTTTTTTACTTAATCCAGTGTCACATGATCCTTCAGAAATCATTCTACTATGTTGATTTGGTGCTCAAGAAACATTTCTGATTATTATTTTTATCAGTGTTGAAAACAGTTGTTCTACTTAATATTTTTGTGGAAACCCTGATACATTTTTTTCATGTTTTTTTTAATGAACAGAAAGTTCAAAAGAAATTTGAAATAGAAATTTTTGTTACAATTTTTTTTTTTTTGTTACTTTTGATCAATTTAATGAATCCTTGCTGAATAAAAGATTAGACCAGATTCCAATCTATTGTGTTCAACTGTGAGGATACTATGCCTCCATATATCACTGCTTAAAAACAACTTACTTGACTATGCCATATCCCAGGCTAGCAATAATGACCAACACTCGAGCCAGGGTTCTTTTCACAGCCGAAAGTATCTCTGCAAACACCACTGCACCTTGAACTGCACACACAAAATAATGCACAGTGAGTAACTACATTCACTATAGTAACCTTATCAAAGCTTTACAGTACATTTACAGAATCAGTCAAATCAAACAAAAACCTAAGGATTTATTGATATAATGGGCCACAATCAGGGTTAGACATTAACTTTTTTGCTCACCAGCCACTGTGGCTAGTGGTTTTCCAACGTTACTAGCCACTCAGCATTTTCACTGGCCACAATTTTGACATCAATACCATGGGGAAAAACTGCCATACAGATATTTTAAATATTATCTCATAATTTGGCAGCAAGTATATTTTGACAGCAGGCTGCTGTCACTTTAATGCCTGACGCACTGATCCATTATACTGTTACACATGCGTTTTCTTTCTCAACTGTTTTACGTTCACTTAAAACATAACTGACTGTGTTTACGTGCATACTCACCAAGACTGGCATTTTGACATTATTTTGTGTGTATTTGACTATTTTTAGCACAATAAGCTGGGTCACAGTTTCGGTATAGTTCGGTATGTGCTATGTTCAGGGGAAAAAGGACTGTCAAATAAAAATAAAGAAAATAAGAACAAATAATCAAACTACAAGCACAAATAAATACAGTAGAGCAAAGATTCAAATAAAATAAACCATGCTTTTCAGGTATTCAGGTACAGAATAAAGTACTGAATAAAGTAATCATATGTAAAATAACATTACATATTTGACTGTATAAATTAAAGATTAATCCTTATTAAAGTTACAAAAGCTATTCAGTCAAGAGCAGTGAGTGATTTCCTTGTCTTTTGTTGTTTGATTAACATTAAAAACACAGACAGTAGTACTATTGGTCTGCTGTCACTTTAAGACAATGCAAGGATCCAAAATACTGATACTGTGCACATGCATTGTCTTTCTCGACTGTATAAGTTCACTTAAGGCATAACAGACTATGCGTGCGTCTCAAACTTTCTTCTTCTTAATATCCTCCTCCTTTGTAACAGATATCTGTTGTACATACACCACGGCTCCTCAAGCATTAACCAAAATAAAACAAGTAAATAGCCTACATTTTCTTTTCAAATATACTTTCCAAATTTATAAATAATTTTTATTCATTTAACTGTTGTGAAAGCGCAACGACACTGCCGTGAACGTGTTGGCATAGCAAAGCGATACTTCCTGTTTCCTTTCCTGCCCATGTGTCCTATGAAGGACGTCTCGTTTAATTCTGGTCGTGTGCTGTTCAGGTTTTATCTGCGCTCGCGCGCTATCAACACCCGGTGCATACGGCACTCTCATTAAACCAAGTTTACAAAGAGTGACTGTTTTGTCCACTTTTTTTTTTTTTTTGGTCATCGCTGTTGTTGGAATGTATTGGGAAGCCAGAATGCGTATCCATAGACAGAAACATTAGCCGAACTCGGTCTGTCTGTTGTAACACCTCAAGCACTCGATTCTCCCGACTCCACTACGCAGGGAGAATCTAATGAACGCCCGCTGTGCCCCGTCTATGCGCTGCGTGCTTATGTAGACAGAAATAGCTCCTTTCGTTTGGCGGAGCAGCTATTTGTTTTCTATGGGGGTATTAAGAGACACTACATTTCCGGTTCTCATATATTTATATATTACAAACATTATATTTCCGGTTCTTTTTGAGACCGTGGCGGGACAAATTAGAATGTGGCAGGCCGCCACAGTCTAGTTAATGTATGGGAAACACTGCATCCGGAGCAAATGAAACGAGTGAGTGAGGGGAGGTGGGATTGTGTGTCAACTCGCTGTTGGAGAGATGAGAGTGTGAGAAAGCACAGCTGGTATTTGTGTATCTATTCTGCGGAAAATGAGTACTGGAAACGTTTCAGTATCTATTGTATCGAAACCTTTTTGGCAACACTACATTGCACTTAGTTTATTTTTTCAGAAGACTACACTTATATATATATATATTATAAAAAATTTAACCCCCCAAAGTGGCTAGTAGGACTGACTGAGTTACACGCCACTGCTGAAATCCACCCGTTTGGCAAAAAAAACCAGTTTGCCTTTGTGTTGAATATAAATATATAAATATATATATATATATATATATATACATATATAAATAAAAAAACAGCTTTATTTTTAAATGTATTAGATTATTATAAATACTTTACATGCTAAATATTAAACAGCCTTCATTTCTCTTCACAGTGACCCTTTAAAATCTGAACTAATTTGAGTTCACTACACATAAAATATCACATTTCAACAGCAAACACACAATATGGTCTCACGTCAAGCTGTTTGTGACATAAATAAAAATTTAATCAGTTTTAAGGACACATTTTTAACCAGTGTTACCGGATTGGCCATCGTAACGGATGCTTTGGAACTCGGCATAGTAGACCGCCTTCTCAATCATGCCCAGAAAGATCACTCCACCAATCCAGAACTGAATCCGCAGCAGGTCTCTCCAGTAACAAGCCGAGAGAGCCAACCACAGCACACCCATAAGCACATAGATGATGCACATCACCATGTAGAACTGAGGACAATGGGCAAAGAATTAAAGCTTTTGCATATAAAAGAAACTTACAAAATACTACAAAAACACTGATATGTTGCTAGTAAAATCCTACAATAACATATGAAACAGAGCCTTAAGTAACTGCAGTTAGAAAATAAAAAAAAGAACAAGAAAAAAAAAACCCCACACTCACAGTCATCAAAGGCCATTCAGATGCTGAGATGTAATCATAGGGGCCACGCATGCTGACCTCCACTGCAGTTTGAAATAAATATATATTAACATTTTAATAATAATAATAATAATCATAATAAGTTTTATTTATATAGCGCCTTTCCAGGGCTCAAGGACGCTTTACAATATACAATATACAATTATCAAAGAAGAGATAATACAAAACTATTAATATTAAATTTATTTTAAAATATTATTCAGTTATAAAATTGTTTAGTATTTGTATGTCATTATGACAAGACATTATGCTGATAATCAAAGATCTGGCTTTGTGAGTTACCATACTACCATTTGTAGTTTATTACTACATAAACCTCATTATTACGTCTTTAACGTCATTATTAAGTCCAGTTATAATCTTACGTTTTATGCTCCATTCTGTTTCTTTGGCAGGTGGATTTGCCTCAATTTTGATGATGAACATATAAGGGCTGTCTTCCCAGGTTCGTGCCACGGCGAAGTCTGATTTAGACAGTGTCATTTTCACTGATGAAGTGTCTTTCTTGCTTTTGCTTTGCGGATCACTTGATGGATTTGTTCCAGTAGCCTGATCAAACATTTGGAAAAGTGTACTTTTATAAATCTGCATTCAAGTCTTAACTTTGTTGGCATTGAACATCATATCACATCTTTGCTTTCTTTACAAAAAAAAAAACAAAACAAAAACCCATCACTTAATAAATCATATCAAGACATAGGAGTATTTCACTCAAAAATCAAAATTCTGTCATTATTTACTCATTCTTATGTTTACATGAACATATAAAGTTGTTGAACTACTCAAATTCCTGTCCGTTCCTCACACAAAACTATCACGTGGCTTCAGATTATTCAGAATATACTGAACTGGTCATATGGACTACTTTTATTATGTTTTTATGTTACTAATTTTGGAGCCTGAAAGCCCGGACTCTCCATTCATTTTGTATGTATGGCAGTGAGCAGCTCAGACATTCTGCTAAACATTTCCTTTTTCATGAAGCTTCGAAGCTTTACGAATCTTTTGTTTCGAATCAGTGGTTTGACTGCAAGTCAGTGGTATCAAACTGCCAATGTCATGTGATTTCAGTAAACGAGGCTTCATTACGTCATAAGTGTTTCGAAATTTCAATGGTTTACCACTGGGGGGCGTGACTTTGGCAGTTTGATACGCGCTCCGAACCACTGATTCGAAACAAAAGATTCGTAAAGCTTCGAAGCTTCATGAAACAGCGTTTTGAAATCGTCCATCACTAGATTATTTTGTCCCCTAATACAATTCTGTTGTTGTCATCTCCTATTGTACAGTTTTAGAAGTTTGTTAGGACCACTCCTCTTTGGACAAAATCTATACTGGAAATATGTTTATGAAAGATGAATCTGGGAACACAATCAAAAGAACAACTGGTTAGACCACATATTCAAATAAACAGCAAAGTCTGCTGGTTTAAGCTTTGGCTGTTTAGGTTAGCTATAAAAACCTGTCAGTTAAACAACAGTGAGACAGAATCTGTGTCAGAGCATCAGAGAATCAAATAAAATACCTGATAAAAATAGCCAAAAATCTATTAAGAATTTTGGATTCTGATTGGTCAATCACAGCACTCTGCACCATTGAATAACTTACTATTAGGCAACAGATTTCCTACATAGCTGTGCTAGTTTCATATATCACTCCATGGCGTCTTTCATCTCACGTAATCTTGTCAAATCAATATTTCATATCTATCTATCTATCTGAGCTGCCATGGCATGAGTGAAGTCCTGATCACACAGCTGGGTTTTTATTTTGCAATAATGGTCGGACGACTGTACAGTATCCCTTATATAATTATAATAATTCAACTTACCTGAGGAAATGACTGCAGCTTTTCAAGTGGCTGAGAGTTTTCTACTGCAAACTGGGGTGTTCAATCGAGAAAAAAAGAGAGATGCTTATTGACATTCATGTTAATTTAAGTCTGACATAACTAAACTAAAAACATAGTGACAAAATGTACATTTATTCAACAAGGTATGTATTACAAAGAGAAGTTGTCATGTACCTTATGTGCATCCATAATAGATTTGCACTCTATAAGATCATACGTGTGTCTTACGTAGAATCCACTGCCTTCTGGCCGCAGTTCTTCCGTGATGTCAAAATATCGTTCTGCTGATTCAGACTTTTTGAGGAAAAGAGAATTTAGCATATTGAAATTGATGTAAATTTTGTCAAAACAACACTTTATTATAAAAATCCACCCACATTAAGTCCAAACACTTCATCGTAGCAAGGAGAACTCCGCAAATACCATGCTATAGTGAAGTTTACAAGATCGCACTGTGCATCGATCCCTGAAATACATTCAGCAGATTAATTAATACAAATAATGCACAGAACAGCCACAGTATAACATTCTCATTGATGGAGGAGATGAAATAATTTTGGGGGGAAAAAAATGGGAAAAAATTGCCAAGTAAAGAGCACACTCACCGTTTATTGCAATGTAAGTATCATTGAACATTGTCTTTGGAAGATAAATGAACTTTGTATGCTTGACTGAAGAAGACACATCTTTCTGAAAAAGACACAAAAAGTAGAATTCTGTATTTGTAAATGTAATTTAAAGATTAGTATGTATTCAGACAGACCAGATTAAGAAATCCTGTAAAATAGCTTAGCTTAAAGATACATGTTCACTATAGGCACATAACATCATTTATCGATCCCCAATATATGCTTTAATACATTAACATATGGTAAGTGTCAACTGGTGTTGTGTGTGAAAAGACAATGGACTGTCATCATGTCTAGAAGACAATACACGAGAGTCAAGATTTCACGTAGACTGAATACCGCAGGTGGTGATACACTTACATTATTCACATTCAGGGTCCATTTGCCCGGCTCTGATATAGCTGTCAGCGGTGGTATTAACACGAAGTGAAGAATGACAACAATCAGTACTCCTCTAAGTCTTACCGATACCAAAGACTCCGTCGCCATTGTTATAAGGAAGCAGTTGACGTTACAACTTCTGCGCAAGCCACACTTCCCTGTGCACATCTACATCCTGTTTGACGTCACTTGGAGGGCGGGGACGTATCTGGTCATTTTTGTTATTGAATAAACATTGAATTTATACATGCACTTTCGTTTAAAAATAAAATATCAAACATTATACAATTATGCATACAAAAATAAAACATAAAAAGATCCAGAAAAAGAAAGAAAAACAACTACAAAAATAATATAAATGCAATAATATAAAAAATCTAAATATGGCTACAATCGGGTATAAAAATATCAAATTAATGCTCACAAAGATTTAAAGGGATAGCTTTTTTATTCAAAGAGTCTCTAATTCTGTCTATATACAGCCTAACATACTGTAAGTCAAGTTGGAATAAAGTTGACTTTTGCATTTATGAATGTGAAATTTGGTCAAAAATATAACTAAATTAATTAAATAAAAGCGTGTTCAACCTCCTTAGAAAATTTACTAAAGCCAAACAGTACATTTTCCCATAAAAATGAGAGTCTTAAAGGGTTAGTTCACCCAAAAATGAAAATAATGTCATTTATTGCTCACCCTCATGTCGTTCTACACCCGTAAGACTTTCGTTCATCTTCGGAACACAAATTAAGATATTTTTGATGAAATCCGATGGCTCAGTGAGGCCTCTATTGAGAGCAAAGCCATTCAAACTCTCAAGGTCCATAAAGGTACTAAAAACATATCTAAAACAGTTCATGTGAGTACAGTGGTTCTACATTAATATTATAAAGCGACAAGAATATTTTTTGTGCTTAAAAAAAACCCCAAAACAAAATAACGACTTTTCAACAATATCTATATGGGCCGATTTCAAAACACTGCTTCATGAAGATTCTGAGCTTTATGAATCTTTTGTTTCGAATTAGTGATTCGGATCTCCTATCAAACGGCTAAACTGCTGAAATCACGTGACTTTGGCGTTCCGATTCACTGATTCGATTCGTAAATCTACGAAGCAGATTTTTTTGAAATCGGCCCATATAGATATTGTTGAAAAGTCTTTATGTTGTTTTTTGGCGCACAAAAAATATTCTTGTCACTTCATAATATTAAGATAGAACCACTGAACTCACATGAACTGATTCAAATATGTTTTTAGTACCTTTATGGACCTTGAGAGTTTGAATGGCTTTGCACTCAATAGAGCCATCGGATTTCATCAACAATATCTTAATTTGTGTTCCGAAGATGAACGTAGGTCTTACGGGGAACGACATGAGGGTGAGTAATAAATGACATTATTTTCATTTTTAAGTGAACTAACCCTTTAAACACTGAATATTTCCATTGATAAATTTCTCTGTCTCATACTACAATATAACCGAGTAAGTGCACTGCCAACATGAATGGTTTCCTGGTAGTTGTTATACAGTTTATCTTTCTTTTTCTTTTTCTTTCTTTCTTTTTTTTTTTTTTTTTTTATAAATAATGAAATTCTCTGGACATATTTGGTCAGGTCATTGTAAACAGTCAGTTTAAAAATAAGTTCTCTAATTACAAACCACATTTAGCTTGCGTACCTGAAAACACTCTCTGGGTCAAAAGCTTGAAAACACTTAATTTTTTTGTGCTTTTTGGTTGATTTTTATTTATTTATTCATTTATTATTAATATATATTTGGTATTTGTAGGCTAATATTTGATTGTTGTTATTTTAAACTGCAATTCTTTTTTAGTTCTAATAAAAATTACTGATACATTTATGCATTGGCTAGTTGGTAACATTTGTTAGAAATAAAGACAACAGTAGCGGAATATTGTCGCAATTTTTTTCTTTCATTTAAATTGTAAAAATGTAAATTGTAAAAGAAAAGTCACGTTATAAATTCTTAAGAACATCAAGACTGCAATACAAAAGTTGTACACTAGGGAGCGCTTAATACATATCTATTTGAAAATACAGACTCGGCCTACAATTTGACGTCATGACGCATCCCCTCCGCAGTGTTTGTTCCTGAAACTTGGCTGGTTTTAGGACCTTGAGTTTGAAAAATCAGTGGACTGGGTGTGGAGAGCTGCTCTATCCATAAAGAACAGATCACCTTTCGCAAACTGCTGCTCTTATCTGTTTACCTGTGCAGCGAGTCTTTCTTCTTTGTACCTTTCTGCTGGATCTATTCAGCGTCTCTGTTCTGGTAAGTTCTCATTTAATAGTAGTTTAAATGGATAACATTACTAATTGCGGATGTGCGTCAGGATTAAAGCACAACGGCCTACTAAACTGTAACTTTAAAGTTGATTTTTACAGTAGTTAAACCAAGACAGCTGCATAAAGCTAATGCGTTACCAGTTCATGTGTTCATAAAAATTTCCTTGGGCCTGTAGAGTACTGACATTCATAATGCAGGAAATGGTTTGTTTATTCAGCGATTTACTTTCAGAAAGAGATCTATACCAAAGGTAAATAGGCTAAACAGTTATTTTTACTATTAGATAATGATAAATGGGTTTTGTAGTGAGCTGACTGTCACAGCTATTGTTATGTGTTTATCTGTTGCAGTATATGTAGTTAAACTTGCTTAATCATCTTTGTCTAATCATACCTTTTTATATTTTCTTTTCCGTGTTCAAAGTGCTCAAGATGTTTTTGGCCCAAAGATTACTTAAAGGACTCGTAGATGCTGTCAGGTAAGCCTGTACTCTCGCTACTTTACTGCTTGTTCAAAGCAAAACATCTACATTTTCAACAATTCATCAATGATATCGTTTTGCCTTTTCCTTGCATTACAGCAATGTCGACCAGTTTGTTCCTTCAGACCCAGTAAGTTGAAATATTTACTTATTTATATTTTTTCATAGAGTTGATGGTTGAGTTTGTGCCATGTCATTAAGCACTTTGGTGAATCTTGGAAGTCAAATATAGTGGTCCATTGATTTCTGACCTTGGCTCATGAAAAAGTTTAATGCACTTTTCACAGTACTTAACTTGTCTGCTCTTCCAGCCTCCTCCCAAAAGACCACTTGCATATGCAAACCAGAATGAAACCGATGAGGAGAGGCAGTTTCGCAAAGTATTTCAACAACTTGCAGGGGATGTGAGTAGACCTGTCCTGGCCTCAGTCTTTTTATCTGTTCTTTCCAATGTTGTTCTTAATTTCCAATTTATTGGAGTGTTCGAATGTTTATACTGTGGTGCAGTTTCTAATAAGATCATGTGAAAACTGTCTGAGTTCAGTCAGGTTCATTCACTTATTGTATCCTCCCATACTTCTCAAATGATCCCTGCACCTGCATACAAAGATCCATAAATGTCTGACTATAGTTTCACAAATCAGAAACATTTGAACACATTCATTAGACGTTCTGGTTTCAACCCAGAAACATCCACATCAAGGCAGTGTCCACATTCCATCACTTTGCTCCACCCAGCATGGCTTTCACATGGTATTCAGAGCGGTTTAATAACAAAACGGGTGTGGTTATACCATGCTTAACTAGTCCAGGAAGAAGTATGACTGGCTCTTCCTCTTTTTCACATTCCTACCATTGTGAAGAAGACTGTCCCGATGGGTTTGGTTTGTGTTGAGTCATACAGGGGCGTCAAAGCCTGCTTTACTGGAGTACTGGATTCATTAGATGCAGGAGCTCTCGCCAAAGTTTTACACTAGTGGAAAATTACAATCAGAACATAATGTTAGAGAAAATCAAGGTTTTTTTTCTCCCCTATAACAATAGAGTGCATCAGTGGCCGACCACTTTTTCAGTAGCACTGGTTCCAGAAGTATTTTTTACATTCATTTTTCCCATAGGGATTTAAAAAAAGTCTTTGATAAATAGTTATAAGCTATGAACAAAGACAATCAGCTTCAAGGTGAATCACAGCACTACAAACTTTGATTTGATAGTTTTTGAAAATCAGACAAAAAGACAAAGGTACAAGACCATGTACTTAAAGGGTTAGTTCACCCCAAAATGAAAATAATGTCATTTATTACTCACCCTCATGTCGTTCCATACCCCTAAGACTTTGGTTCATCTTCGGAACACAAATAAAGATATTTTTTATGAAATCCGATGGCTCAGTGAGGCCTGTATAGACAGCAATGGTACTTTCTCTTTCAAGATCCATAAAGGTACTAAAAACATATTTAAATCAGTTCATGTGAGTTCAGTGGTTCAACCTTAATATTATAAAGCAACAAGAGTATTTTTTTGTGCAACGACTTAAACAATATCTAGTGATGGCCGATTTCAAAACACTGCTTTGGAGCATTAAGAATCTTTTGTGTCGAATCAGTGATTCGGATCACGTATCAAACCATCAAACTGCTGAAATCACATGACCACTGATTCGATTCGTAAAGCTCCAAACGTCATGAAGCAGCGTTTTGAAATCGGCCATGCAAAAAGAATACTCTTGTCGCTTTATAATATTAAGGTAGAACCACTGTACTCACATGAACTGATTTAAATATGTTTTTAGTACCTTTATGGATCTTGAGAGAGAAAATGTCATTGTTGTCTATGTAGACCTACTGAGCCATCGGATTTCATCAAAAATATCTTTATTTGTGTTCCAAAGATGAACGAAAGTCTTAAGGGTGTGGAACGAAATGAGGGTGATTAATAAATTACATTATTTTCATTTTTGGGTGAACTAACCCTTTAATGGCTTTATTGAGGGAAAGAACTACAATCCCATGAAGCAATGCGAACAGCATAATCAGATTAATTATGACAAGACAGCTTTTTTTCAAACTTTATTAATAGAAACTGTGTTGATATAATAAATGAATTGCATGATTCATTTTGTGATTCTGTAAGATTTAAGATTCAGATTATGTATGTTTTAAATAGAAACATTAATTACTAAAGGGGGAAAAATAAACGTTTTCAGGTTACAACTTGATTTTTAAAGTTTTAGCATTTTTATTACGCTTAATAATATTTAATAAATAATTAATCAAATTAATTAAAGTTATTTCTTGGCCCCATGGTTGAGAACTGCTGAAATATAAAATATAAATTTTATATACAAGTTCTTGTTCTGTCTCTGTTCTGTTTTGGATATTACTAGTCTCCAAAAATTGAGATTGTTTTAAGCCTGTATTGAAAGAAGAGAGTGGCTGTTCTGACATTTTTATTCATTTCCTCTCATCACAGGATATG
Source organism: Hypophthalmichthys nobilis (assembly GCA_037950665.1). Taxonomy (NCBI): domain Eukaryota; kingdom Metazoa; phylum Chordata; class Actinopteri; order Cypriniformes; family Xenocyprididae; genus Hypophthalmichthys; species Hypophthalmichthys nobilis. The sequence goes on from CM075479.1 coordinate 18,526,898, forward strand.
GAGGTAAGCCCTAATGAACTGATGAACATCCTTAACAAGATTATTTCCAAACGTAAGTTTCTTTAACGTATGTACATACGACACAAATGAGGCGTTATGTAAAAGATGATAAATAAGATGATCCCTTATTTTCAATTCTAGATGGTGATCTGAAGACAGATGGTTTCACTATTGAGTCCTGCAGAAGCATGGTTGCAGTAATGGATGTATCCTTCAATACAATCAATTATTAACAGAATGTTAACAGAAGTATTGTATTTTTTGAGTAAGTGCACATGTGGTACATCAATTTTGCCTTAACTATCTGCTCTCAGAGTGACAGTACTGGAAAACTGGGATTTGAGGAATTCAAGTATCTTTGGAATAACATCAAGAGGTGGCAGGTACAAATACTGTTAATTTTATACTTTTTTGTACTTAACCTTATAGGGTCACACTTTATATCAGGTGTCTTTAACTATGTATTTAAATAAGAAATCGATAGGTACAATGTACTTACTGTGTTCATGTTGTATTGCAAAACACTTTTGCTGCTTTTGACATAAGAAGTTAAGGCTGGGTTAAGGTGGGTTAAGGTGTAAAGGAAGTGTCAACAGTGCATTTATAGATGTAATTACAGAAATGATAGATAGAAAAGTTTATCAAGATAAACTTTGATTTTGGCTTGAGAAATTAAGCCTGACAAGAAAGTTTGAAAAAGTTTTAAAAGCTTGAAATTTGAAGGTTTTCAGTTTTAAGTACAAGTAGTTGAAGGTCAGAATTTGTCAGAAGATAGATAGATAGATAGATAGATAGACATGATTTAGCACACCGTTAGCATGAATTAACACATTGCTACCATGTTTCTAGCATGATTTAGCACATTGCTAGCATGTTTCCAGCATCAGTTAGTACATAGTACATTTTAACTTGTTGCTTTTATGAATTAGCACATTGGCTAGCAAGTTTCAGCATGTTGTTCTAGGCTAGTTGTTAAAGAGAGAGTTCACCCAAAAATAAAAATTCTGTCATTATTTACTCACTGTTATGTAGTTCCAACATGAATTTCATTCTTCTGTTGAACTAAAAAGAAGATTGGCTACCATCAACTGTCTAGTTACCAACGTTCTTCAAAATATCTTCTTTTTCAAGCCAACATAATTACAGTTGTAATTACTGTTTTTTTTAAATATATAAGTACAGTGTAAAAACATGTACGTACACAATAAGTGGATTGTATCAAATGATTAATATAAATGCTAGGACATAGTAGTTAAAGACACTTTATATAAAGTGGGACCCTTTTTTTTTATCTTATACACTTTATTTTCAGGGGACTATTTAGTGTCAACTAACTATCATGAATTTTTTTTTTCTAATTGCTTTAACAACGAGTTACCACTTAGTATATGCATTAGCTTTCTTGTGCATCCAACAGATTTACATTTCCTTTCATGTTTCAGAGCAACCTGTTTTTGTTAAATCCAGGGCATTTACAAGGCTTATGATGCTGATCGCTCTGGTGTGATCGGGTCTGATGAGCTGCCTGGAGCTTTCAAAGCAGCAGGTGAGTAGTGTTGTCAGTACTGACATTATTACAGTTTTTATAGGCATGCTAAAGTCCTCTGTGCTTTTTTCAATATTGTGGAAAAATACTAGTATATCTATTAGTCATAATTCATATTCAACAAGTCAGAGTGGAATAGAATATGTTTTGCTGGGTTTAATTTCTAATTTGTTCCCTCCCTTAGGGTTCCCGCTCAATGACCAGCTTTTCAGGTTGATCATTCGCCGATATAGTGACGAAAAGGGCAACATGGATTTTGATAATTTCATTGGGTGTCTTGTGCGCCTGGATGCCATGTGTCGTACGTTGACTGAATATCTTGCAGTCTTTATTGTTTCATCACAGGCTCAGTATATTTTTAGATTCAGCATGACTTGCCTTGCTAATGTTTCGCTATTTACAGGTGCCTTCAAGACACTTGATAACGACAACAACGGCACCATTAAAGTCAACATTCAAGAGGTACTGTATGGGAACTATAATTGAAGACCACAAGAAACCAACACTTTATGACTTGCACCATGAGTCTGCTAAATTAGCTTCTATATAACTCTCTTTTGTTTCTTGTTCACAGTGGTTGCAGCTGACTATGTACTCCTGAATGAAGAAGAATATTCTACACCATGATTATATTCGTTAGTCAGTTTTTCTTTGTGGCCTGTCATTGCCAAATGTCTTTGTTTTATTAACTGACATAATTATTAGTTTTATTGTTAGCTAGACAGCATGATCATACGGTGCCTCTACGCTAGATGGCAGCTTTGTTGCAACGCTAGATGGTGTGTTTGAATTGTGGTCTCTAAAGGTTAAGTTTATGCCACATTTCCATATTTTATTCCATTCCATTTGTGCCCTTTACATTTATTCCATGACTGTAGCTTTATAGTTTTATAAAGTGCATTCAACCAAAGATTAAAACCGTTCTTATGTTTTAGATAATAGCTTTTAACAACATTCCAGAGTCATATTTATAATCACTGAGGATATGAATCAGCTGTCATTTTTGAGGAGTTATTAAGCTGATGTACAAATAAAGGTTATATGTTCTCAACATACAAAAGCAGATCTTCACTCATTACATGTACAAACACCGGTTGCTCTGAGCAACGCAATCTACCCGCATCAGGGGCTGAAGTAGAAAATGACTGACAGTAACAACAGCCAATTAAAATGCCCAGAACAAGAAAATTAATATAACAACAGCCAATCGCCTTCACAAAGGGGGCGTGGCCTCAGAGTTACCTGGGGTGAAGACAACTGCTCGCGCTGAGTAGATGATGCTGAAATCAGATCAATGAGCAAACACAGGTGTTGAGCGCGAGTATAGTTGAACAAAACGGGTTCTGTCTTTGCGCCATTCTCAGGGGAAATAAAGCTTAAGCGTGTATCTGCTGTCATACGGTGAGTTGCATTATTTTTTTAAACGTCTACTTGAAAAATAAACTTTTAGATAATTTTGGTAATTTATCAGAGAATGGCATCTGTTAATGTTAGGCTTTAATGTTGCATTGGGATGCTATTTGTCTTGCCTACAGTTTATTCTGATCTGATTACTTAGTTTGATGTAAAAAAAGAAATTCAATTTAATAGATGTGAAGGCAAATAATTACATAGCCATCACAGAATTGATTTGGTTCAAGATTATATATATGCACACACAAGGAATTTGTTTTGGTGACAGAAGAAGCTTCCAGTACACAGAGACAACAACAGTACATAGATGAAATATTATACATAATGTAAATTGCGTTATATAAATATATATTATACAAAGTATAAATCTAATCTTTACTTTTATCAGATCATTATTAATTATTATTCAATGTTATTACTGCTCATAAGGCCAAATGTTGCTTTTACTATTTTGCTCTTCTTGCCGGAGTTCATGTGTAAACAATTTCAAGCAAATTTTCAAAAAAAAAAATTGCTTTGATTTAGTGTACTGTCGTTTGCGTTTGGACAGCAGTCTCTCGTCAATGAACACATGAAATACCCTCATTAAGTCCATGTCCACCTGTGGTTTAAAACCCACGGGCAAACCAGTCCAGTAAATTATACAGTGAGTTGCTGTACCCCAGGAAATGCACTTAGATGAATAAATCTTGTTCTTTTCAAGGGGACTCATTTGATAGGTCTTAAATGTTGATGATAAAACAATATTGGTTTGTTCTGCCTTCTTAGTACCGTTTCAAATAACAGTAAATTGTTTGTAGACAAATTATGGTCAATAATGAAAAACACGTCAATAAAGCCCATCAATAAAATGAAAGGTAAAATGAAAGGTAACACTTTAGGGTCCAGTTTTCACTGTTAACTAGTTGCTTAGCATGCATATGTTCCTGGATCAACATATTTTGTTGATCCTGGAACAACATTCCTATCTGAAAATTTAGTTCTAACCTTTTCCCAACCCCTAAACCTAACCCTACCCATAACTTATCCCTATAATCAGAGGGAAATGATAGTTGAATAACACTGTTGTGGAAGCACCTAACCCAGGTTGTAAGCCTAAACTTGACATAAATGGTAAACTTGTCCCTCAAATCTGATTGGTTGATTGGAATGTTGTTCCAGGATCAACAAAGATGTTGATCCAGGAACATGTTGTACTTGGTCAAATCACGTTCACCTAGTAGGTCACTGGCTGTTTATTACTTATTCTACATCCCTTATTCCTACCCAATTCGTAAACTTAACAACTGCCTTACTAACTATTAATAAGCAATAATTAGGAGTTTATTGAGTTTATTTAATAGTGAGAATTGGACCCTAATCTAAAGTGTGACCAAATATGCAATAAATTCCACTCAGTTTAGGCTAATGCATATAACCTGAATCTAATCTAACAATCTCCATTTACAGTATCAGTGGTTTTCTTAAACCATAAAATTAGTTTCTTACTGTTATATCAAGGCTTCTTTTCCTATATCAGATACTCATATGCTATGATTTTTTAGTCCACATATGATCAAATGTTTCTTGCAAGCCATACATCTGTATGTTCCTTTGGTGAACCATTCAGATTTATTTGTGTTGAGTGGTGTGCAGGGAGATTTTAAAAATGTTTTTTCCCCATTAATATCATAAGACTTTAAATAAGTTTATGATGTACTAATTAAAACTTTGAGGGAATGTGTGTTATGGTGTGGTGTGTGTGAGAGAAGCTGTTAAAAAAAATGGAATAATTTGTGATGCCCTTAAAACATAAACATCATTAAACTTTTCAAGATCAGTTTGATTTTTGGAACATTTGATGTGGAACATCTTGACCTTGTCTTCATATACTCATATACACGTCTTTGGTTCATGTTCATATTTCAAATTATTTACCATTGCACATGAACATGTTTCATGAAGATGTCTCAAAGTAACTTATGCAGCAAACAAGCCTTGTTGCTTTGTTTCAAATGCCTACTGCTGTTTTTCTTTAGTCACAAAATAAAGGTGCGCAAGACTTTGTGACAACTTAAACACCCTCTAAACAGCGTAAGCTCGCGTTGTTTAAGGTTTGTCGAGATATATAATTTTCTACCCTAATGCTCGGGATGCATTCTGAGATACACCTAGCAATTAATAAATGATAGTTTTGCACGAGGGGGTCTGATTTTATGCTGTGCCGTTTCTTCTCCGTTGTACCAGACCAATTATTGCTGTCAATCTGAGGCATGCTGAGCTTATAAAGCCTTTGCTCTAAGAATAACCGCATCCCTCAACCTGTCCTCCCCCCTGCTGCAGTACTCAGCTAGGATGGCTGCCGACTCCACCATGACATCTGAAGTGGAGGAGCTGCATAGGAGGGCCAATCAGGTGACAGATGAGGTAATGCTAACAACAATGATTAAAGTAGCAAACTTCTACATTGATTTGCATTGATTTGTGTGGATCTTCATCTGATGGTGTGTGTTTTGCTGTCCAACCACTCATCAACAGGCCTACAGTGATGACATCAAACATTTTCCATGTTCCTATGTTAAGGTTACTACAGGTCTCAATTATTCCCATGGTACATAGCAACCAGGATGCTGACGCTAAACACATTATATATGCACCTGCAGAGTGCAGAATTATTATGATTCCCATTGTGACGTAGTGAGGTAAAACATAAATGAAGCCATTATTCATCACCAGATTTTCCACTGGGTGTTATGTAATGGATAATGTAGGCTACAGCCCGCCAGTTTTTATGGCAAAATAAACCCAACAGGGTTCTGGACTCCGATGCAGAGCGTTTATTACAAGCGTTTATTTCAAATCGTTTTGTAATTCGACCTGTAGGCCTATATTATTGTCCTCCCGCTAATAAAAAAGTCCAATACAATATAAAAAACAATCTGCCTAGCAACAAGTCGAACACTGCAACAATATTACAGTGATATTAAAATACCATAAAGTCCCTTTCAAGCCATTTTCACTACAATCTGACTAATCAGAATTGAGTACTCCATAGAATCACATTTAATAAACTTGCTGAACTGTGTTTTAAATATGTTCTTTTTAGTCAACATTGTATTTTGAAATTATTTATCTCTGACAGTCCCTTGAGATCACCAGAAACATGAAGCTTCTGTTGGAGGAGGTGAGTGATTATTATTCATAACAGCATGCATAATATGTCTCATAAGTAAAATGACCTCATCTTGTGATCATCAACAGTTGTTGATGTCAAGGTGATAGTGAACATTTCTCATTTTTATTTGGCTTGTTGTACAAAAAAACAAACAAACAAATAAAAACAGAAAATCTAAAAAAAAAATCTAAATAACTAGGTAGTATGTCGATTATACTACAATATACAGTTTTAAAACAAAAATGTAATGTGTAATGAATAAGAAATATTTACAATTCTGCAATATTGCTGATAATATATAACAGTTGTTTTTTTAAATGCTAAATTCATATTCTCCATGTTTTGTACCCCACTGTTCAAACAATCATAAAATCTCTCATTCTTTCATAAAACACTAATGTAAAATATAACTTTAAGAAGTCACATGACCATGGAGGAACCATGTGACCACATGGTTATTCTTTAGTGTTAAGCAGCCCTTCTCTTAAATTGGCCCCTGTACACAAACTGAAAATCATACAACAAAGGCACCATCAAAAACAAAAATGTCAACATATATGTGTATGTGTGTATATATATATATATATATATATATATATATATATATATATATATATATATATACAGTATCTCACAGAAGTGAGTACACCCTCACATTTTTGTAAATATTTTATTATATCTATTCATGTGACAACACTGAAGAAATGACACTTTGCTACAATGTAAAGTAGTGAGTGTATAGTAGGGGTGTAAATTGGACAGTTCGTTACAATTCGATACAATATCGATTCTCATAGTCAGCGATACGATATTTTCCGATACCTCAAAAAGTTCTGCGATAAGATACGATTTGATTCGATTCAGGGGTATATTGATCAATATTTCGATATTATGATATTATGTGCCTATTTTACACTACCAGTTACATTTTTTTTTTTTTTTTACTCACAACTGCAACCAAATTATATAACATATTTTTATAAAAATTTCACATCCTGCACCCTGACTGGAACATCCACAAATTAAAAACTCACACAGTAATCTAATGACAGCTTATGACATGACAACAGTCAAGTATTTTAGGCTTCTGTGCTAAAACGTGTAATGTCAAAAAACTGATAAACAAGGAAAAGTTGTATATATTGTGATTGTATATAGGCCTATATTCAATAAAATTAAAAGACATTTCTTTTAAATGTATAGCGCAGCTTTTTAATGAAGCAGCAACATACTATAGGTAGGACAGAACAAGACAGGCTATTAATATTCTTTCATTGTGCAAAAGTATTATAAAGGCTCCAATATACTGCAGCACAAAGCACTTATGCGCATCCCGTGTGCAGAATGATGCGCTTGAAGCAACACAGAGTCACAGCGCGCAGCGCTCCTACGCAGCAGTTTATTGAGCATTTTCTTTTAACAGTTATAATTTCAGTTACTGTGTGTGTGAAGAACAATTCATAACACTCTGTTCTCCAGTGTTGTGCTCTAACAGACACTGTTTGAGATGTGTGCACGCTGCTTTTTGCAAGGCTTTAAACACAAGCAAATTATAAACATTCGTGAAGATTCAGCACTGGCTCGATCGGGACAGTGACAGTTCCATCTACTGTCCTGAGCGTCTTTCACAAGTTCTGAAAGGTAGTTTAAAGCCTGGAACACACCAAGCTGACGGTCGGCCGACTAAGTTTTCTCAGTGTGTTCCGCACCGTCGGCTGAAGTTGGTCCTCGTCTGCTTTTTTTCGGCCGATTCGACATGTTGAATCGCCGTCGGAGCTCGTCAGTCCGTCATCTGATCATTCTGATTGGCTGTTCAGCTACTGCCACCTGCTGGTACGGAAAGGCATTTCATCTTACACAGGCGCAGAATGGACGTGCTACTTGGCAGACGGCTGTCGAGCGTTGGTTTGGTGTGTTAGGGCAACTTTGGACCCAGACGCTGCCGACGTGAGCCAACCCCGCAGTCTGCTTTCTTCGCCATTAGTTCGTCGGCGTCAGCTTGGTGTGTTCTTGCCTTAAACCAGAATGCACGCGTTGGCGATAATGCATAGACTGTCATTGTGTGAAAATGTGGAGAGTGCTAAAGCAAAGGTGCCTCTATAAATAGCCCACAGATATAGATTTTTTACGCGTTGCATCGATGCATCATATCGTTAGACATTAGATCGATGTATCGATCTATATCGATGTATTGTTACACCCCTAGTGTACAGCTTGTATAACAGTGTAAATTTGCTGTCCCCTCAAAATAACTCGGCACACTTATTAATTAATGTCTTAATCGCTGGTCACAAAAGTGAGTACACCCCTAATTGAAAATGTCCAAATTGGGCACAAAGTGTCAATATTTTGTGTGGCCACCATTATTTTCCAGCACTGCCTTAACCCTCTTGCCACTGGAGTCCTTTTCCACTCCTCCATGACGACATCATGGAGCTGGTGGATGTTAGAGACCTTGCGCTCCTCCACCTTACATTTGAGGATTCCCCACAGATGCTCAATAGGGTTTAGGTCTGGAGACATGCTTGGCCAGTCCATCAACTTTACCCTCAGCTTCTTTAGCAAGGCAGTGGTCGTCTTGGAGGTGTGTTTGGGGTTGTTATCATGTTGGAATACTGCCCTGCGGCCCAGTCTCCGAAGGGAGGAGATCATGCTCTGCTCATTCATGGTTCCCCCAATGAACTGTAGCTCCCCAGTGCCGGCAGCGCTCATGCAGCCCCAGACCATGACACTCCCACCACCATGCTTGACTGTAGGCAAGACACACTTGTCTTTGTACTCCTCACCTGGTTGCCACCACACACGCTTGACACCATCTGAACCAAATAAGTTTATCTTGGTCTCATCAGACCACAGGACATGGTTCCAGTAATCCATGTCCTTAGTCTGCTTGTCTTCAGCAAACTGTTTGTGGGCTTTCTTGTGCATCATCTTTAGAAGAGGCCATGCAGCCCAATTTGATGCAGGCTGACCCCCCACCACTTCAACCTCTGCAGCAATGCTGGCAGCACTCATACGTCTATTTCCCAAACACAACCTCTAGATATGACACTGAGCATGTGCACTCAACTTCTTTGGTCGGCCATGGCGAGGCCTGTTCTGAGTGGAACCTGTCCTGTTAAACCGCAGTATGGTCTTGGTCACCTTCAATCTTCTTATAGCCACGCCATCTTTATGTAGAGCAACAATTCTTTTTTTCAGATCCTCAGAGAGTTCTTTGCCATGAGGTGCCATGTTGAACTTCCAGTGACCAGTATGAGAGAGTGAGAGCAATAACACCAATTTTAACACACCTGCTCCCCATTCACACCTGAGACCTTGTAACACTAACGAGTCACATGACACCGGTGAGAGAAAATGGCTAATTGGGCCCAATTTGGACATTTTCACTTAGGGGTGTACTCACTTTTGTGGCCAGCGGTTTAGACATTAATGGCTGTGTGTTGAGTTATTTTGAGGAGACAGCAAATGTACAGTTACACAAGCTGTACACTCACTACTTTACATTGTAGCAAAGTGTCATTTCTTCAGTGTTGTCACATGAAAAGATTTAATAAAATATTTACAAAAATGTGAGGGGTGTACTACTCACTTCTGTGAGATACTGTGTATATATATATATATATATATATATATATATATATATATATATAATGCTCAAAATAATGAATTTGTTTGAGTAGGACAAATTTAAATTAAACAAATTAGTTCAGTCAAATTAACTTTTGTGAGTATTTAGCACTTTCCTTTTCTTTCAAGTTCACAGAACTGATATATTTTAAGTAAACTGAACTGTTTCATTGCTTTGAGTTTTATGAACTTATTTCTTTATGAACTTATTTAGACAAACTTAAGTTTAACTGAAACTGGGCTGGGATTTCGATTTCCCAGCATGCTTTGCCTATAGCACACGAAAGGGAGAGTAAATGCTAAAATTAAATGTTATATAATGTTTTTGGTGAAAGATTAATGTTAAGTGGGACATTTAGTAGTGATTAATGTTTTATTATGCTAATTTAGAAGAGTTTCTGTTAATGTGGGTTTTTGGAGAGTTACCATCATGGTGACAAGTGGTGTATGCGGTAGTTTGAGAGCAGTGTGTTAAATGCTTTATATTGCTGTACTCATTCAGCAAGTGCTACACCATGCTACTGTTAACATGTTAGCAAATTAGCAAGTTAGCATTTTCTGAATTATCTTGTTATAGCTAGCTAAGTTTACACTAATAAAAAAAGTTCACCTTGAGGTTTCATGAAAATTTTAAGTTAAGTGTATGAATTAATGTACTCAAACATTTCAAGTTAAGAACAATTAAAATGTATGAGTACAAAATAAAAATCTGCCAGTTCTTTCTTGCTTAAACAAAAATTTTGAGCCAACTGATAGCCTATTTATTTATTTTTTGCCAACTTATTCGGGTTTACAGTATATATATATATATATATATATATATATATGTATGTATAGATAGAAAAGAAAATTTATGAATTATCTGTGTCAATCTCCTTTTGTACTGAATTATTTTTGTAATTCTTTAACAGAGTAAAGATGCAGGGATCAGGACGCTTGTTATGCTGGACGAGCAGGGAGGTATAATGAGTTATCTACATACACTCCGTAGTTAAATAGAGATCAAATATACAGCAGCTAAACAATGAACTAATTACTTGCAAATTAATCATTAGTTGTTCATGAATCCTGTTGCATCTGTATGACAGGTAGCTATTATCTGTATGCTAATGATAATGAATATGCACAAGATGTGGGAGTATAGACAATGTGTTTTTAATCTTTTGTTATTTACTCGTCCTTTACGAAATATAAAAATACAGCCATATATGTGCATATGGAAATATGTACCCTGTATGTGTTCGTGTGTGCATGCTCGCATATTTCTACCCCTTTCAATTCCCTTTCCTGCTGCCACCCATGCCCTCCCCCATCTCCCCCGCATGGGCAGAACAACTGGACCGCATAGAAGAGGGCTTGGATCAGATCAACAAGGACATGAAGGAGGCTGAGAAAAATCTCACTGACATGGCCAGGTGTTGTGGTCTGTGCATCTGGCCATGTACAAAGTAGGTCTCCTTCCAGACACCTGAGCCATGGCTGGATTTTGGCAGTCAATGATGTCACCTCTCTGCCCATGCCTCTGTCCCATTGGATAACCTCTCCTGCTTTGACGTTGCTTCGTATTTGTCTTTTTTTTTTGACTGTTTTGTGAGCAGATGTTCATGCAGTACCCCATGTAAACATTTGAAATGAACTTAAAAGTTGTGCAACCCGTGCTCACACAACAAACACGGTTGACTGTTTTTAGTCATAATCCTAATGTCTCTCAGTCATGTTTAAGTTCATATATCCATCTCACTGGTCATTTTGGGCTAGAGCTGCTGTAGTTGTTTAGTCGCTTATGGGTGTGTGTGTCGCTTTTTGCTGAGACAACTGTTGTGTTTTTTTATCTCGTCCCCATACGTTAACCCCTGAAACCTCCATACTCTGTGATCCTACCTTCCGTCATCCAGAGCAACTGGAGCGGATTGAGGAAGGGCTGGACCACATCAACCAGGACATGAAGGAAGCTGAGAAAAACCTTACAGATCTGGGCAAATGCTGCGGTCTGTGCTCCTGTGATAAGTATGTGATGTTTGGAGGGGCTCGGCTTCTAGTGTGCTTGCATGAAAACTTTGCATACCTCATTTGTGTCATTTTAAGCCAGTGATTGCATGTGTGAACTCAAGAAATCACAGTAAACCAGTTGGATTGTCTTTTGTGTGTGTGTATATATATATATATATATATATATATATATATACAGTAAATCGCCCTAATAAGGAATGTTGTGAAAGTAATAATAACTAAAAATTTTAAATGTTAAAAATATGTACCCTCACTGGTCTTTACCACTGAACTCATGAAACTCATGACTTAAACCACTCTGAGAAACTCCAACCAAATAATATGTACTGTGATTTTTGTGTGGTTCATTCAAAACAGATGCAACACCAACTGTGTCTTCAGAGTCAGCTCAAATAATCCAGGCAATTACTGCCTAAATTTCACATTTCTTAAGGTTTAGGTTCTTGACAACAGAAATGACTTATTTTGTTAACGTTGTGTCTTTCTCATATGGTTTCCCTCAGATTAAAGGACTTTGAAGCAAGTGGGGCTTATAAGAAGGTGTGGGGTAATAATCAAGATGGGGTGGTGTCTAGCCAGCCCTCCTCTCGAGTGGTGGATGAGAGAGAGAAGATGACTATGAGTGGTGGATATATTAGAAGGTGTCAAGACTTTTGACTTTGCCATTTCTTTCTCAAATATATAAATAAGCGGTTCGGTGGATATATTTATACAGTGTTCAGCGTAAATGAGTAGCCTACACCCCTTTGAAAAGTAACATTTTAAACAATATCTCAATGAACATAAAAACAATTTCCAAAATGTTGACAAGACTAAGTTTTATATAACATCTGTTTAACTTATAACATAAAAGTAAGGTTAATAATATAACTTAGAGAACAAAATGTTCAGTTTTACTCAAATTAGGGTGATGCAAAAATGAGAACACCCCACTGAAAGTCTCTGGAGCAAAGCTAAATTTTAGACTACGTCTAATTTAACAAGAATTCAACCACAGGTGAGTCTAATTATTTATCACACAGGTGTCCAGCAGACAGTTGACTATAAAAGGGTTTTAAAACCCCTTCCCATTTCATGCTGTCAGCAATGGCATCACATGGAAGAGAAATGTCACAAGACCTGAGAAAGAAAATAATTTCTTTACACCAGAAAGGTGAAGGCTACAAGAAGATCAGCAAAGCTTTACTTATCAGTCAGAATACTGTAGCAAAAGTGGTACAAAAATGTAAAAAAGATGGAACTGCAACCATCTCACAGAGACGTCCAGGTCGTCCACGGAAGTTAACACCTTGACAGGAGCGTCTTCTGATGAGAAGGGTTGAAGAAAATCGGCATGCAATTTCACTGCAGTTATCTAAAGAAGTAGAAAGCCAAACTGGGGTGACTATTTCCCGTGACACAATACGGCATACACTGCAGAGGAATGGCATGCATGGGTGCCGTCCAGGAAAGAAGCCTCTCCTAAAGCCCAGGCACAAAAAAGCTTGCCTAGAGTTTGCCAGGACCCTTGCTGACAAAGATGAAGACTACTGGGACTCTGTACTCTGGAGTGATGAGAACAAGATAAATGTTTTTGGAACTGATGGCTTCAAAACTGTATGGCATCGCAAAGGTGAGGAATACAAAGAAAAATGCATGGTGCCTACAGTGAAACATGGTGGTGTCAGTGTCCTTATGTGGGGCTGTATGAGCGCTGCTGGTGTCGGGGAGCTGCATTTCATTGATGGCATCATGAATTCACAGATGTACTGCTCTATACTGAAAGAGAAGATGCCACCACCACTCCGTGCCCTTGGTCGTCATGCACTTTTCCAACATGACAATGATCCTAAGCACACATCTAAGGCCACTGTTGGATTTCTGAAGAAGAACAGGGTGAAAGTGATTCAGTGGCTCTTGATCTGAACCCAATCGAACACCTATGGGGAATTCTGAAGAGACAAGTTGAGCATCACTCCATCCAGCATCCAGTCTCTAAAAGAGGTCATTCTTGAAGAATGGAAAAAGATGTTGCAAAATGTCGCCAACTTGTTCATTCCATGACTAGGAGACTTGGTGCTGTCATTAAAAATCATAGAGGCCATGCAAAGTACTAGATGTAGTAGTTTTTGTTGTGGGGTGTACTCATTTTTGCATCACCCTAATTTGAGTAAAACTGAAAAATGTGTAATCTAAGTTATTATTAACCTTACTTTCATGTTATAAGTTAAACTTAGTCTTGTCAACATTTTGGAAATTTGGAAATTGTTTTTGTGTTCATTGAGATATTGTTTAAAATGTTACTTTTCAAAGGGGGTGTACTCATTTACACTGAGCACTGTATATAATATAATTCAAAGTTTAGGGTCAGTAGGATTTTTTTTTTAAAGTAATCAATACATTTGTTCTGTAAAAATGCAACAAATTGATTAAAAGTGACAGTAAGATTTATATTATAATATACAAATTTAAAATGTTTCAAATAAAGGATTGCTGTTCTTTCGAACTTCTATTCATCCAAGAATGTGGAAAAAAGTATCACAGTTTTCACAAAAATATTAAGCAGCACAACTGTTTTCAATATTGGTAATTTTAACAAATGTTTCTTGAGCACCAAATCATCATATTGGAATGATTTCTGAAGGATCATGTGACACTGAAGACTGGAGTAATGATACTGAATTTTTATTTTTATTTTATTTTACCTCCCCCAAACTTTTAGTATGTGTGTGTGTGTTACACATTTTTTTTTTTTTTTACTGCTATTTTGTACAATTTTTTATTAAGTAAGAGTGTTGAACTTTCTTCACCTGCGTTATTACACTTTTGGTGTTTAAGGGTCTTTACATTTACATTTGCCAAAAATAGAACTTTTGTTATTAAAAAAAAACAAACAAGCAAGCCCAGCCCAGGTAAAAAAAAAAAAAAAAGTAATGCAAAAGTAATGCAACATTACTTTCCATGTAATGTAACAAAGTAACTTACTTAATTAACTTAATTAGTTACATTTTTAGGGAATAATGCAATATTGTAACGCATGCCAACACTGTGTGTTTTATTTATATATATATGTAGCCAGTTGGCAGCATGTCTTTGACTATTTGTGTGCAACTCTGTTTGACAGAGTGACAAACGATGCAAGAGAGGATGAAATGGAGGAAAACTTGGCCCAGGTCGGCAGTATCCTTGGCAACCTCAGAAGCATGGCACTTGACATGGGCAATGAAATCGACACTCAGAATGTCCAGGTTGAACGCATACAGAGCAAGGTCAGTGTTTGGAAAGGGTTCAGAGATGTCTGTTCTACAAAGAGCAGCTGAACCTATTTATATTAATCATTCCTTGTTCTTTGATTCTGTTTTTTTGCAGGCCATGGTCAATGAATCCCGCATCAATGAGGCCAATCAGAGGGCCACAAAGCTAATAGCAAGATAAAAACATGGGATTTTCCTTTGTTAAACATGTTTACAGTTCTCTGTAGGAAAATGTGGACGCATAATGACACAAACTATTAGGCTATCCATCTTTTAAATGACTATTTATGGAACTTGGATTATTGCCTATTGATGTGACAGTAAGTTAATATTATTTTGTTCCAACAATATATGTTACATATATGTTCTCTACAATATATGTTAAGGAAAAATGGAATGAATGTAAATATACTGTCACTGTCTGTGCTGTATTTGTAATTTAAGCATGTATTGTACATAAAATGTTTTAGACTGCTGTCTTGGTTAAGCCTTCTGAACACTTGTCATGGGTGATAACAGCTCACTATTCAGTGTCTTAAATATGTTTTGGTTAATGTATGTCACTTTGAGTAACATTTTTTTAAAAATAAATCCATAAATCCAAATTTGTAGGGTGCTTTTCCTGATGTCCAAACATTTTTCTGCTATATGGGCCACTTGCTTAGGTTCTTCAAATACTTATGTTAT
Source organism: Hypophthalmichthys nobilis (assembly GCA_037950665.1). Classification (NCBI taxonomy): domain Eukaryota; kingdom Metazoa; phylum Chordata; class Actinopteri; order Cypriniformes; family Xenocyprididae; genus Hypophthalmichthys; species Hypophthalmichthys nobilis. Next base: position 18,542,571 of record CM075479.1, read on the forward strand.
TTAAAATAATTATTTGCATTATTTTAAAATTAAAATAATATAGGCTACTAAAAATAAAACGAAACTGACATTCATTCCAATGCTATTTTTATTTCTTTCTTTCTTTCTTTTTAATTTTTTGTTTCAAAACTTTAACTTTTCTGTGGAACACGATGATGTTAGGGACTGGCCTCAGTCACCATTCACTTTGATTTTATCCTTTTATATACAGAATGAAATTGCTTACTTACTTACTTACTTCCTAACTAATCTCCTTCTATGATCCACGGAAGAAAGAAAGTAATTTTGGTTCGAAAAACGAGGTGAATAAATGATAAATTTTCAATTTGGGGTGAACTATCCCTTTAAGCAGACTCATGCAGGCATATTTGAGGAATTCTCACTACGCCCACCTACCGGTTGCTGCAGGCAATTACAATGCCACTCCCCATGTCTGAGAAAGAACCTCAAAATGGAGGCGTGTTATTGCATGGCCACATCATCAGTGAACTGTTTAAATGACGGTATATTTAAAAAAAAAAAAATTAAAAAAAATTTTTAATTTCATTTTGTTCCCTTCCAAACTTCTGCTTTAGATATTCATACGATAGGCTACTCAAAGACATCGATTACGACCTGAGGACCACAGAAGAAAGAGATGCAACACAGTACATTGTGTCTACTTTAATCGCTTCAGCTGTATTAAGGTCTAAATTAATTCCAGCATTTGTTACTAGGAAGAATGGCCCCTTATGATTTGCATTCATCAAATTGCGTTGATATCCATCTTATTTTGCCCATTTTATAATCCCAGTTGTTTACATTCTCTTTAGTAAACATAAATATACAGTATACTGTAACTGTATAGCACAAATATTTGAATTTATAGCCTACCATCTCTTTTCTTAATAGAGTTTATTTCGACTCCACGCATTTTGATCGAAATATTTCCATGACGTTTACAGGATTCCTTGTTAAGGATTTTTTTTAAACATATCCCACTCACAAAAAGCATTATTTATTTGATTATATATCTAGCTGAATATTTTAGAGCTGGGCATAACCAGAAAAAAATAAGCATTTTAGAAACCCGTCTTTAAACATTTCTTTTTATTTTATATATTTTTAAAGTTACCAAATACCACTAAATAGCCTATTTCAGAGCAGGAAAAAAAGCGTAGAAAATCCACAAATATTTTACGCGAACTATTGAACTTGTATGTGTATAAAATGCGACTTAAATTCGCTTTTATTTAATTGTCAGTTGAACATTTACATGCTTAGACTGGGCCACAGGGTTGTCATGTATAGTAGGAATGCTTCCACACAGGCATAGGGCAGGATTACTATAGAATGTTGGCGAACTATCGTTGTGGAGGGGGAAAAACACGTAGAGCTGAGTCTGCGCGACGCAGGGGATCACTGCCTACGAAGTTTATCGGGCAAGGCTACACCGACAAATCCTAGGACACGTTCGACCGCACCGTAGGTAATTACCACTCAATCTATCACTAATATCAATAGCAAGAAAGTTTATCGCCGCCCTGATGTACGCAGTGTAGATTTGACGCAAAAATCGTTCGTAAATACGTCTACGAAATGCGTGCGTAGTCCATTTTCCTACTCGGTAGGCTAACAACAAACAAAATACAAATCCGTTTGCGTTTCCTGGCGGAATGTATGCTTATTACGAAAACTGAATCTATCTTTGCGTGTATGAGCGAATACTGTACGCGAGATATTTCAGAAATGGCAGATTTGAACGCTCGAGATATACGCCGTGTGTCCGTGATGGCGTTCGCTCGATTCTCTCTGTTCCTATTGCTCTCTGACGATTAGGCAGGACAACAACAAAGAAGCAGGAAGCATATGGGCACACCGGCGAGGCGGTGTGAGATCACGCCGCAATTAGTTGTAACAGTTAATTTAAAGTAAAAGGATCCTAGAAAAATGTGGATCTGTGCTTTTCCCAAATAATCTCTGTCTGTGGCTGTTCTGTCCTTTTAAAGAGCAGAACACAAGCAACAGTCATCACATAATAAATCAGAGGGATAGTAAACACACACACACACACACACACACACATATATATATATATATATATAGTTGTGGAGGGGGAAATAGTATGTTACACACACACACACACACACATATATATTTCATTTCTGAAATATCTATGTATATGTATTATATGTATGTGTATATTCACACACATATACAGACTGCAATGAAAAAAGAAGAGGTTGTATTTAATTTGTGTTGTCACAGGCGTTATCTTCTTTGCAAGGCGGGTTGAATTAGTTAAATGATGCTGCTTTTGGACAAATAATAATTTTATTATTGTGTTTGTTATTTCAGCCATATAATTCAAGGAAACCTTCTGATGGATGCTGTCTAGAAGCCCTGTTTGATTCGGTTGTGATTGGTAACAACGAAAGGTTTCGAAGGAGGAAGGATGTCGGAATTTTTGCCATACCCTTACAGAGGGCCAGGAGGTGCTTTGATGCGCTTTAAGAAAAGAAAATCACGGTTCACGTTCCAGGAGGTTGAACTGCTTCTCAGTGAGGTGCAGAAGAAACGGCATATTCTAGTTGGTAAGACATACCGTTTTATTTTTATTATCGCATAAAGTATTAGGACCTGACAGTGATTTGAATGTATGTAAATTATGCTTTGCATACATGAAGAGTAATAGTTAAATGTTAAACTCGTGTTTTCCACAGGGAAGTTCAACCGGGGCATTTCAAAGGATCTGAAAAACCGCACTTGGGCGGATCTGACAGCGCGTATCAATGAGGTTAGTGAGTGTCACAGAGAAATTATTGAAGTCATCAAGAAATGGGCAGACCTCAAATGCGACACCAAACGGAGGGTGGCTGCCATGAGGGCGTCGGGAGCCACGGCTACCCAAATCGCACAAGAGCTGTCCCCCATAGAAACCATGGTGCACCAGATCCTTCAGATGTCTAACCCTAACAAAAATGTGAGCAGTTTGGCAAATGATGACCAAATGGATGACGAAGACGATGACATTCCAGGTCTCTCTGAGCTGCCACATAGCTCCTCACACATGGCAAATGGCAGGCCTCATTCGTTTGCTTTACCAATGCCACCTCCTTTCCACGCTAGTATCCCAGGCAAAGGAGATATGGAGCTTCCAACACACATGATGTTTAGCGGTGAGTTCCTTTTTAGTGAGTAATTTTAAGGTGATTCATTGCTAAATGTTTTATTTTTATATGAATGTTTAAACAATAGTAAGTTGGTTATTTTTTGCTTTGATAGATTCAGCAGTGCCTCTTATAGACCTCCCAACTGACACATCAGAAAAGGAAGGTAAGTAATAATGTAGAGCTACTTGCCATACGGTTTGATTCTTTTAATGGGTCAATGACATGACAGTTTTTTTTTTTTTTAAATGTATAAAAAATGCATTTCGTACATAGTTACTTAAAGGGTTAGTTCACCCAAAAATGAAAATTCTGTCATTAATTATTCACCCACATGTCATTCCACACCTGTAAGATTTTGGTTCATCTTCAGAACACAAATTAAGATATTTTTGACTCGTCCATAGACCGTAATATAATCAATACTTTCAAGGTCCAGAAAGGTAAAGACATCATTAAAGGAACACTCCACTTTTTGAAAATAGGCTCATTTTCCAACTCCCCTAGAGTTAAACAGTTGAGATTTATCGTTTTCGAATCCATTCAGTCGATCTCTGGGTCTGGCGGTACCACTTTTAGCATAGCTTAGCATAGTTCATTTAGTCTGATGAGACCAATAGCATCTCACTCAAAATTGACCAAAGAGTTTTGATATTTTTCCTGTTTAACTACAGAAGAGTCAAGTTTTAAATAGGAAAAATATTGAAAATTTTTTGGTCATTTTTGAGCGAGATGCTAACGGTCTAATCAGATTCAATGAACTATGCTAAGCTATGCTAAAAGTGGTACCGCCAGACCCGGATATCGGCTGAATGGAATCGAAAATGGTAAAACTCAACTGTTTAACTCTAGGGGAGTTGGAAAATGAGCCTATTTTCAAAAAAAGTGGAGTGTTCCTTTAAAACAGTCACGTGACTGCAGTGGTTCAACCTTAATGTTATGAAGCGACGAGAATACTTTTTGTGCGCAAAAACAAAACACAAATAACGACTTTATTCAACAATATCTTCTCTTCTGTGTCATTCTCATATGTTGTTTGCGTCCAGCGCTTCCAGGTTCTATGTCAGAACGCCGACTCATTATTGGTCGACTCCTGCGTCAGCATCACTCACACGTGTTGTGCTGCTCACGTGTGCAGCTTTGGCCAATATTGAGCTGGCATTCGGACGTAAACATGGAAGCCTTCACTAGCACAGCCTTTACTCCATCACCTGCATAAGGATAATGACAGGGAAGAGAAGAGAGTGTTGAATAAAGTTATTTTTGTTTTATTTTTGCGTACAAAAAAATTCTTGTCGCTTCATAACATAAAAGGTGCTCTATATAAGTTTTTGACTGTACTAAAGCATAAAAATACCATAATATGTTTGCAGATATTTATTAAACATGCTCAGTTCACATATTCATTTCTCTGAAAACCATTGCTACAGCCAGTTATTTTACTTTGAAATTTGCATTCCATGTCGGAATTTCTGTTTTTGTTTCCAATTTCCGTTGCCAGTTTTCCCAATAGTATTTCGCCACCCCGGGTTGCCAGTTGGCGGAAAACACATGCAGCGAATTGCAGCCATGGAAGCCAGTGAACAAAGTGGATCAGAGATCGCAGATTCTACCCGACCTAAAAAGCCTCAGCATCCATCTAAAAATCTCTATGAACAGGAGCATATTAAAACGCGATATCAACTCATCATAAAATCAATAAATCAACTAATTATCTTACAGTGTGTAAGTCTCCTCGCCTTCCAATGTCAATTGAGCTCGCTCCTGTTGCGTGTCTTCAAACTGGCAAACCGCGAGAGCGTCGAGTCTGAGGAGGAGGGGGCGGGGCAAACAATATTTTGAATTTGGACTGCAGTACCTATTTCAACCACTAGCTATCATTCTTACATAGAGCACCTTTAAGGTTGAACCACTGCAGTCACGTCGACTGTTTTAACGATGTCTTTACCTTTCTGGACCTTGAAAGTGTTGATTATATTGCTGTCTATGGACGAGTAATAGACCACTGGAATTTGTGTTCCGAAGATGAATGAAGGTCTTACAGGTGTAGAACGACATGAGGGTGAGTAATTAATGACAGAAATTTCATTTTTGGGTGAACTAACCCTACATCTCTTCTATGATGGGCATGTTTTTAATTGGAAAAACTTTTATTTGCCATTCGTGGTGCAATTCCATGAAAACTTCATGAAATTTTATTTATAAATTATATTTAAAATATAAATATTAAAAAAATTTGGAAAACGTAAAATTAATGTTAATATAAAAAATAATGTTCTTGTTTATTGTAGAAATAATGTCTGGTCTTGGTCATTGTATGAGTTCTTCTTTTTATTAGGGAAAAATAAAAATTATTATTATTTTTAAAAATTGGTCACATCACAAAATATTTTTAGTTTTCTTTAAAACAGTGCATTGTTAATATACCATTATCGTGGACATTCTTATTAGTAATAATGTTTTGCATATCCAAGTAAAAACTGTTTCTAGTTTTATTTTAATGCTTATGATCATGTTTCTGTTTCTTCCAGGTGGTAACATGCAGTTTATTGACAAGGGAAACCAACCAAATCAGAATCCGGTTGGTATCCCTGGATTCCTCAGCCGTCCCATTGCTGAGAAGAACCAAGTTCGAGAAAAACCTAATCACAACACGTTTAATGGGCCTTCAGCTGCCAGGACCGCAACATTTATTGCACCTTCAGTGGCCGCCTCATCATCACGTTCAGCTCCTGCTCGAATCCCTCCCCAACCTGCTTCTGTGGAACCTCGCAGTCTGCAGGAACGTTTATCCCAGAGTGCCTCACTCAGCCTGCAGGAACAGCAGGCTACCACACTGCTGATAGGGTCGCTGTCTCGCTCGCTGGAGTCGCTTGCGGAGTCGGTGCAGAGATTGGTCCACACCCAGCAGCAGTTTTCACGTGACACCTTACAAATGCAGCGTGAAACACTCCATGTCCTGCGTGACTTCTCCTCCAACGCCTTGACTCTCCTGCAGGACAAGTTCAACGGACATCCATAGTTTCTGAACACGGCAACACTATCGACAGCTACAACTGGGAGCAAGTTACAAAAGCAGTGAGTGCTGATGGCACAGAAAATACAATAAGCTGAGGATATTGTGACACTAGAGTATATGGCAATCTTTAAATATCTTAAATATTGAGAGTTACAGAGCTGACAGGACTAAAAAGTTTTCTCTGTTTATAACATAATAACCAAAACAAGAAGCATTAGGAGCTGAAATAGGTTCTTCGTAGAGTTCCTCATATGTACTGACTGATATATTTTCAGTAGATGACTGGGTCTCATAGACTGTTTGGACCAATTGTGAGCTGTTATACAGGTAATATAATGGGCAAAATGTATTTAAAAATGGACTGGTAATTTAAGATAATTATATTTGTGGTGCTTTTTAACATATTGCAAAGTAGCCATGAAGTTGGCTTGTTTTAATTTATGTAATCTGATTTTACAATTTTCTTTATTTAGGTTTGTTCTGATATTCTTTTAAATCGGTTTCTGGCTCAAGCATTGCTTAACAGACCTGCTGTAAATGTTTTAATCTTTTAGCCAATGTGCATTATCTGTTACTAGTAGTTTCTCTTAACTTGAAATTCCAAAGACTCCTTTTTAGTGTTTTTTTTTTTTTTTTTCTCCAGATGCGATTTTGAATTCTGATTGAAGGCACATTATCTTAGATGTAGCTCCTATGGACCTGTGTTTGATCTCCCAGAAATGAAAAGTCAGCACACTGTTATAAAAGATGTCTCCTACTTTAAAACCCAATGTCAAAGATGAAAATAAAACATATAATTTGAAATATTACATCAAATACTGATTTTTGCTTTGTGTTTTCCCCCTACAGATTAAGTGTGACGGATAATCAAGAAAAGTGGGATAATGGGTTTTGGCTACCACATGTAATTTTATGTGTGCTATAGCACAGCAATTATAATCAGGAAATGGAGACTGAGGTCTAACTATACAACATAGTTAATGCCACATTCACACACAATGGACCTTTTTCACATTTCTGGGCTTCTCAGAAGCAGCAAATATGTTGGCGTTTCCACGACTTTCCAAAAGAGGGACAAATATAGAAAGATTGATTACGTTGGTCAGAAAGGAGAAGGATGTCAAATATGTTTCATTACAGAAGGATTACATATTATATATATCACTACTAAACAATATTACTACACAATATAATACCCTATGTATAATATAATATAATATAACATAATCTGTGAGTTTGGCCAGTATATAAATAGAGTAGCTCCTTAAAAGAGTCAGCTAATTTAAATTTTAATAACGTTATTAAGCAGAAAAATCACAGTTGTCGCACAAATAGTTTTCATATGCATATTATTCCTGTGAAAATGATGTAGAATGTGACGAAAGAAGGTGTCAAGAGACATTCAAAACACAGGTGCAAACGGTAAATGCATCTCGGCTGACAACTTCTGATTGAATCACCAAAAATGCACTTTAATGCCTGGAGTTTCTCTGTCTTTAGCTTGATTTCTGGGAAACTGCATACAATTTGCGGCCGTCAGGGAGCCCAGCCCTTCCAGGAGAGGTGGGGATCAGTGCTGGGTGGATTACTTCCAAATTGTAGTCCGTTATTGATTCCAAATTACATGACAAAAATTGTAGTTAGTAACGTAATCCCTCACACATTTTAGGTAATATAATCTGACTACTTTCTGATTACTTTTAGATTACTTTTGACCTACAGTAAAACCAAAAATTATTCAGACACTTTGACCTGACCATGTTTTGATCAAGTGTTATCTGACATAATTAAGATTATTTTTTTCTGACACAGTTTAACTCTGAGATCTTGTCATATTTTATTACCATTTTTTAAACTATAGTGAATAAACTGTATTAATGAATGAAATGTTCAAGGTGTCTGAATAAATTTTGGTTTGACTGTAACTCATTTATCACATTGATCCGAATAGGATAATATTGTACCATATTGATATAAAAATACAAAGAGAAGGAAAATACATTCCATTCTTTTATCATCAACATGAAGTGCATTAAATATTACATTACATCAGGGTTTCCCAAACTTGGGTTTGTGCGTTTAATGAAAAGCTAATAATTAAATAATAATATGTAAAATTAAAATACAATACATGGTAAATGACTTACTGAGGGATAATTAAAGTAATAATTGTGTTTGTCAGGAGTTGATTCAATATGCAATGTTGAGAAAACACTCCTTAAAAGTAAATCCAGTGGTCAAATGCTTTGTGGCCTCATTTTTCCATGTGTTTATAGCCACCAGACTAGTGTCTGTGTGTGCGCAATTTCACAAAACTAGAAGACTTTCTGATTGTATATAAGCGATAAGATTTTTAGAAAGGAAAATTTAAAACATGAAAAAGAATTGGGGAGAATCAATAAATTGTGAATGATTTACTGCCATTGTGAGAATAATATGTAATCAATAAAATAGTAACTCTAGTCTGATTACAAGTATTTTAAAATGTAATATAATCTAATTACAAAATTATAATCTTAATTTTTGGAATCTGATTAGATAATCCTGATTACATGTAATCATTAACCACCCAGCACTGGTTGGGATGTCTCAATATGAAACATATTACTAGATTTGATAAATGTGGAAACGTGTCATCACAGTCTGTGAAAAGGCTCCATAGTATGGTATTTCATCAAAACATTTTCTAATTTAACATGTTAAATTCAAGAGTTAAACTCAACAGTCAAAGTTTTATAAAGTGAGAGGAAGGTTATTTATATAGTTTGTATAATCTGTTTTGTCAACAGATGAGAAAAAAAAAGTTGAAGTTGCTTTTAGAAGATTGACTAAACGATTACTCTTGAATCTGCACTCTCAACATTGGTCACTCACAGAGGAGTACAAAAATATCCACTAGATGTCACTGTTGCACTTTTGTTGCCAAGTGCAGAAGAACAAGTGGGGGGAGAAATCAATTTCCAACTGGACAAATAGACCATTAAAAGAAATTTTTATAAATATATTTAGTAATATATAGTAAGATATTTTAAGAATATTAAGGAAAGGCCATCCTGACTGAAACTGCCATCTTGTGGTCTTCCCCATTTTTCTCCTGATTTTCATAACCTTCTTCATCTGGTAGATGGTCTGCTGGATCCTCAAGGCATTTTATAGAAAGGTATGAGGATGGTGGCAGAGAGAGTGAAATAACCTAAAGTCTAGAAAATATTATGCACAAAATCTGTTCATACACAAATAGTTTGGTTGTCTTATGTTATCTTTATTTTTAACCTCCAACACGAGGTTTGTCCAGCTTTAACATGCAGAAAGGTTTACAGATTTATTATAGAGCTAAATAATTGCATCATAAAAGGGATAATAGTCAGTAGTCAGAAAATAAAGTATACACACTCAAAACAAAAACTTTAATTTAATTTAAAATTAAATTTTAAATTAAAATCGGACAATAGTGATTAACAGAAGCATTGTAACAAACTTTTTTAGGTACTGTATTTTCACTATATGTCAGTATGTTATTTCCTAATTTTTCTATATTATTATTTGTGATGAGTGGCAAGTTTGCAGTTTCCAGCAACCCTGTAAGATAATTCATACATTTATTACAATTCATAGATGTCATAATTTGCAAAGTTATACTGGTGATACATAATGTATTATTGTATACTTACATATCTTGCTTTGCTTTCTTCAGCCATCATGCCAGGTTTAGATGTTTGAATAATTCACATTTTTTCTTTAAAAAAAAAAAATTAAATAAAATTTAAATACATATATAAATATATAATTAATTATAGGTAAATATATTATATTAACAGTAGAGGCTCTAATGTACATCATTTACAGTGTTGTTGAAATGTTTGGGGTCACTTTACTTTTACTTAGCAATGATACAATAAATTGGTCATAAATTACCAAAAAATTATATTTTAAATAAATGCTGTTCTTTTGAACTTTTTGTTTAACAAAGAATCCTGAAAAAAAAATCTGACAGTGTCAACAACAATATTAATCAGAACATTGATAATAATAATGTTTCTTGAACACCAAATCATCATATTAGAATGATTTCTGAAGGATCATGTGACACTGAAGACCGGAGTAATGATGCTGAAAATTCAGCTTTGCCATCACAGGAATAAATATGTTGAAATATATTAGTTTAAATTCTAATTATATTTTCCAATATTACTTTTTTACTGTATTTAGATCAAATAAATGCAACCTTGGTGAGCATAAGAGACTTCTTTCAAAAACATCTTATTGACCCCAAACTTTTGAACGGTACTGTATTCAATTTGGTATAATAAATCCAAAGTTAACTGTAATTATTAAATCAACAACAAAATTACTGTTTAGATTTTTGAGGCCGCACAAGTTTTATGTACAGAACAGTGACTAGTACCTCATGCCATTCGAGTGTCTTTACAGGAAGAGCCAGATGACAGAGCGGACAGGTGCTTATCTTATCCAGCTCCATGTCAATGTTTCTGTCTCTCTTTGTCTTTTGCAATGTTGAGAAGGAGAAATCTGCAGCGTCTGGAGCACTGGCATTTCCAGCTTTGAAGTTTTCATCTGAGTCATCATCCTCGCTGTCTGTGTTCTGTAAACGCTGTTTGCAACTCAGCTAGTTAAAAGGAATAATAAAAAGATTTGCGGTGTTAAAAAAGAGATTTTCATAATTATATATATATTAAAAACCTTTCTTATTTATTTATTTATTTTACCTGGTGCTCCTTCAGGTTTTCTGAGGGAATGTATCTCAGACAACACTGACATTGCAACATGGTCAGCTCTGGAGACAACAGATATGCTAATTCAGTATTTTACAATGAAAATACCCAGAACTTGGCAATACTAAGACCTATTACATATCCATAATGTTTAAATCTGATTGTGTCATGATGAACTAACCATCAGTGTCAGATGCATTATCTTCAGGGACAAGGTCCTTTGATGTTGTAGGAGTGGTAGTTGAGCAGATCTGTGCGTGATTTAGCTGGTCCATCAGTTTGACATAAAGGCCACAGTCGGAGCAGCGCTCCGTGCGACTCCCACAGGACACTCTGTGCTCTATTAGATTGCTCAGAGGAAGCTCGAGCTGACAAAACTCACAGATCTGAGGCCTTTCGGAGCACTCATCTTTCTGAAAGACACAAATAGTAGACATGGAGAGACAGAAACAACAAAGGAATAAGTAAAAAAAAACACCCAGAGCTCATCGGTTTAGATAGGTGTGAGATTAAATATTCACCTCGTGGTCTAACAGATGCCTTCGCTCCATCTTTTTTTTGCACATCTTACATTTTACCTGTGAGACATGATGAAATTGAGACCACCAACAGTATTTTAGAGGTGGGAGATTACAATGATGAGTAAAAAGCAAGTCAAGTGGAAAACGTTCAGGAGGGAAAATGCATCACAAATCATTTTTTTGTGACACACAGGACTAAGAGCTTGTAAAAAGCAGGAAAGATCAGAGTGTTAACCAGTGTTGAGTGGTGTGGTTGTGACCTGTGCGTGCTGTTCGGTTTTATGTTCCTCCAACTGATCTCGAGGGACAGTGTCATTGCAGTCAGGGCATCTGCACAGAAACCTTTTACAGTGTGGTTCATGCAGGTCATAGTTTGCCTTTGCCACCTCTTTATTGCTGCATAAAAACATCAAAAGAGACTCTTTACAGAGACTGAGGATGGAAACACTGGTATGGGATTGCACATGCACTGTTTTCTTAACCCTAAATAAATAAATAAACTACATGAATGCATAAAGGGGGTCAAAATGATCCGTATTGGAATGAATGGTTTCCTTCAAAATTAAATAAATAAATTAAAAAAATAATAATAATAAAATAAAAAATAGGTGTCCTATTAATGAATTCATTAAAATAACATGATAACACAAAAAATATTTTTTAAAATGCAGTTTAAACTCTATAGATCTACTGTAAAGTATATTCTAATCTGAACCTTCATTCCCCACATTTCTCACAGAGCACGTGAAAATGAAATTTGCAGACAGAGGCAGAACATTTCACATAAGATTTGCACCTTTCTAAGCATAACTTTTAGTGTTCTAAAATATTGAATAAATCATAGCATGCTGGGTCAATTTGACCCCCTTTATGCATTCTAGGGTTAAAGGAACAGTTCAACCAAACATTTTGCCATTATTTACACACCAGCATGTTGTTCCAAACCTGTATGACTTTCTTGGGTGGAACACAATATGTTTTTTAAAGAATATCCTAGTCACTCTTTTCAATATAATGAATGTGAATAGGCACTGGGGGTGTCAAAAAAAAAAAGAAAAAAAAAAAAATCACACCGCTAACTATGCATGGGACCTTCCCGGGTTCACGAGAAAACAATTGATTGTCTAATTTGTGAATAAATTATTCCTTTGAGTCAGATATTTTAAATATTTAAATGTTTTTAAGGTTTATCTACTTCACACACACACACACAGGTTTTTTTTTTTTTGTGTGAATTGTGGGGACATTCCATAGGCATAATGGTTTTTATACTGTACAAACCGTATTTTCTATAGCCCTACACCAACCCTACTCCTATACCTACCCATCACAGGAAACTGTGCACATTTTTACTTTCTCAAAAAAGTCATTCTGTATGATTTATAAGCCTTTTGAAAAATGGGGACATGGGGTAATGTCCTCATAAGTCACCCTCTCCTTGTAATACCTATGTCATACCCATGTCATTATACAAATTTGTGTCCTGATATGACCCAAAAACGCGCACGCGCGCACGCGCGCACACACACAAACACACAAAGATTTGAATTTGTTCACGAATTAGAATGATCCTATTCTCCAGTTCAACACTAACTCAATGAACCAGTCACGGTCACAGGTGAAGAGTTGTAAATAACCTAAATCGACCCGTTTCTCGCATAAAGCGATAGCTTCATGAGATTTGCATGGAGCACGAGTCATACTTCTACTATATTATGCGTTTATTTTTCCATTCACATTCATTTTATTGAAAAATAGTGACCAGGATATCTTTCCAAAATCCACATGTTGTGTTCCACGGAAGAAAGGACATGAGGGTGAGGATGATCATGCCAGAATTTTTGGGTGAACTAGGTTATATCATGTTAATAGCTAACAGGCAAAATTACGTCACAAGTAGGCTAATAGTGTTAAAATTATTCACTAATCTATCCTGTTCAGTATTCACCAAATCAAATGAAATGAAGCAAATGAAATGCGTTTTACTTAAAATTCACAATTTTATATGAACGTATAAACTGTCGCGTCAGCCATAGCTGCTCCCATAGAAATAGTTTCACTTTGTTTTAGGCCAGTTATCGTCACCTTAAAGAAATAGTCATTATTGCCGAGTAAATAAGTAGAATATGTTTTTTTTTTTGTTTTCGTTTTTATGCTGTTACTGTTGAAAAACAGAAAATGTGCGTGATAATGTTATAGTCTAAAACTCGACGAACACGATGCTATTTGTTTACATTGGCAATGAACATAAACAGACGTCTTAAATCTTTATGCGATATATTTACAGTAACTACATTGTAAAACACTCACCAGTGAGTACATAAAATCAGTTCGTCTGTGTCCATAGTTAGACTATACTAGAAAGAGATGACTTGGTTACTGTGTTAGGGTTGTTGATTTCACTTATTCTGAAAAGAAAGTGGAACCGAAACTTAACAGGTGTCGTAAACATCTTAGCGCTAAAAGTCACTTGTTTTCCAACAATACAACATATTGCCTTGTGTTGTGGTGAGAAAAACACTTCACTTGACATCTTTAGGTCACTTGACATCTTTATATATATATATATATATATATATATATATATATATATATATATTCAGCTTTGTAATAATATTTCACAATATTACTTTTAATTTTATTTTTGATCAAATGAATGCAGCCTTGGTGAGCAAGAGAGACTTTCAAAAACATTTAAAAAACACACTGATGCAAACTTTTGAATGGTAGTTTATAGAGGGGTATGTTTCATATATGGCTATCTCTGAACAAGATATTTGAAGATGTTGTTTTGTGGTCATCATCATCTATAAGATGATGTAATGCACATAAATGACTTCACAATTTAATCTTTGTTGTTATTTGCCAGCATGTTTCTATGAGGAAACATGCCCTCATTTCATTTAATTTCACCCTCCCGACTTGAGTGAAGTATAGTTTACTCATTTACAATGTGTATGCATTAATATGAATCAGTTCATGGTGCTCAGCTTTGTATCTTCTCTGGATGATTATTGCTCAACTCACATATTCTGTCACTTTAGTAAAACATTAGGAGTCTGACAAACTGCTGGATGGATGTCCCATGTTGGCCCCATTAGCAGATCACTTATGTTGACTCTTGTAGTTCAAGATTTTATTGAGCTGTTAGTTTCAAAAAAATGTTCTCAAAATAATTGAACAAGGCTTTTGTATCAAGGCCTCGGAGACATCAGACATCAGCAGCTAATGGATGTTTGTCAGCAGAAACAGCACAGGAGCGGACAGCTGTGTCACGCCAGGGGAATCACAGTAATTACGGTATTGAGTTTCACATTTTCACTACTGCCGCAGATGGGTGTGGACAGAGGACTTAACACGGACCGGTTCATTCCCTAATTTTGCCTCAGTGGGTCAGCTGTCGCCTGTAATGTCTGATCAGAATTGTGATCGGCATTAGCGGTGCCACCAGGGTAATCTGGCCTGATGTCGCTTTACATAAACAACCAAATTATTTTAGGGTAGGATTGTACGCTGCAGGCCTGTTTTCTTGTATGACTGTGTGTGTGAGTGTCCTCTCATTACATAATATTAAAGTTCACAAGTCCTTGCTGCACCAGTCAGACCAGCCAGCACAGTTTAAAGCAAATAAAAACAGGTTGTTTTAGCATCAGTTCAACATTGAAAGAGTGAGGAGTTCTCGTCTTACATTGTTAATCTCTCTTCTTCTTCTCCTTGGTGATTATATTATCAGTTTCTGATCTCTTTGGAGTTTTATTGCGCTAGATCAGGTTGCTTTTATGAGCAGATCAGAGACATCTGAGCTGTGAGTGCAAAAAAAGAATGCTTGAAATTAAATATTGTTTTATCGTGTCGCAGGCCAGTGTCAAATATTTCACAATAAAGTGACCTTGGGATTGTTTATAAAATTATTTTGTGATTATTTTTTTATTAGGATGCATTTTATGCATCTTATATTTGAATTTTAATCACCTTTCATTTAACCTATTTTAATAATAATAATAATGATAACAACAATAAACTTTATTTGTATAACACCTTTCATACAAGAAATTCAGCACAAAGTGCTTTACAAAAAAACATTACAATAAGCACATTAATTAATTTTATTTTATTTTATTCATTTAGTGTTATAATTTTCTAATTTATACATTTTAATTTAATATATAATTAAACTAACCTATTTATTAATTTATTATTTATCAATAATATACATTAAAATAAGCAATTTAAATCATTTTAATTTTAAAATGAATATAAAATGTTATTTACAATATATATACAGTATATACATATATATACAGTATAATATATATATATATACACACACAAACACACATAAATACAGATTATTTAAATGTATAATTGAAATTTAATAGTTTATTATATAACATACCAATAAAGATGAGACCCTCTTTATAATGAATTTAAAAAAAAAAATAGTATACATAAAATACATAACACATTGCTTCAAAAAATGATTTGCTTGTTTAAAGCTAAAGTAAAAAGAAATGCTTTCTTTTAAAATATTTAATATAGATATTATAGTATTTATATATATTATATATGGTATTACATAGGAATGACATATAATATATAATATAGTATATTGTAAAATAGTTATTTTATTGATTAAACAGAACTTTAAAAGTCTCTAAAATTGTACTAACATGTTTACAGCCCATCTTACATTGGATTTGTTGGCATATACATGTGAATTAAACTACAAGCTGATGGATTTCTTTTCAGAGGGAAGTCACACCTCTGGCTGGCTGTCAAGCATTGCAGTGCCATATGCTCATTTTTAATTTCTATCAAATCTAGTCATATGGGAAAAGAACAGGTTGATAAAATGTGAAACCGTATTTGAAATTGCTGTAATTTTCGGGTTAATGCTATATATACATATGTTCATCCAACCAAATCTTATGGCAGAACTCCAAAGAACATTTCCAAAGAGGGTTACCAAGGCAACCCCAGAAAGTGCACCAATTAGAAGGCGCAATGGCTCTCAAACACTAAACTGCCAAGAGATTGAAGGAGATGGAGACAACAGCTCTAAGCAAACAGACAAATGAAAGAACCAGGCAATGTTCAACAGGCTCTTTTAGTGGAAGATTGCATTAGCCACTACTTGAGGGTGTTGCTGAGCACATGGTGAGTGAGGATCGGGGTTGATTCGGTTTTCTTGCCTAGGTTGTAACACTTCCAGAAAACTCATCAGTTATGCTTCATATTTATGATGTACTGCTCGTGAATCCAGAATATTGATGTTCCTCCATGCGGCTGAGTGTGTGTGAGTGGACATTGATTTGATTGGACCCCAGTGGTGGCTGACTGCATTGACCACATGCTGTTATAATGGCCAATGAGGCACATGTGTCTGCATGTGAAAAAAACTACTGTGGAACATCTGAGTGGAATCTTCCTCTTTGAACAGATCCATGTTCTCAATGTATTGCATGGCTTACTGTGAGAACTTGAGCTCTGAGCTGTTTGTTTCCTTTGCTGAAGATGTATCTGCACAGACTGTTTAATGCTGCAGAGAGGCAACACAAATTTTTTCTATTTCGTCTCAAAGTGTAACTATATTATTGCCCCGACTCTTTATATTAAGTTGGATATATACTTAAAGGGTTAGTTCACCCAAAAATTCTGTCATTAATTACTCAACCTCATGTCATTCCACACCCGTAAGACCTTCGTTCATCTTCTGAACACAAATTAAGATATTTTTGATGTAATCCGAGAGGTATATGACTTGTCCATAGACAGCAATTTAACCACCACAAAGGCCTTAATAATAATAAAAAACAAAGACATGACATCCAAAGTATGTAAGGTACTACAACTAGATCTGTTTTATTGAATCCAAAAGGTTTTAACTATATTTTGCTACATATAAAAGTATTTTAAAGATTTTGAAGTGTCAAAAGGTCATTCGGTTTAACCGTCCAAAGGCCAATACAGCCACTTTATTTGTGATTAAAATATCTTAAAATGTAATAAATGTATATATTTTTTATTCGGGCATGATTTTGTTACATCATATATCAACAACATAGTGCAAAATGGTATTAAAATTATGTGTAGAAGTCGTTGCTTTGTTATGAGAAAGAATGTCCGGAAAAATGAATTTCATGGATGTCATTCGGAGTAACCAATATAAAGGGACCATTTTGGATCAAGTCATGTGGTCAGTATCATGTCACAGGATGTGCCATCATTCATACACCTGCAAAGGACCACACTGTCATGAAGCAAAGTAACTAACTCTCTCTTAACTATTTTAAAAATTCATGTTTCCACTTGCTCATACGCATGTCCCGAAACATCAGGTCATTCAGTACAACTGCTATAAAACATGGAAAATGTTGTAATATTTTAAAAACTTGCACTAAATATAAAATGTTGGATTGTCCTTTTGCTAGCTAGCTAGCTAGATATCAGCCTGTTATCGTCATTCGGTATAACCAGAAGTGTCATTCGGTAAAATCAAAATTTTGGTTAAACCGAATGACTTTTTTGGTGACAAATTTTGTCCATCTTGTAAAAAATGACAAAAGCAGTGTTAATTGATCATAAAAACCACATAATCTCATTGTTAACACTTAATAAAACATCAACATTATATCTCCATTATGTTTTTTTACACTTTTCAAAACCTTATTCGTCAATGACCCATTATCTTTTTGGTATCGACCAGATTTTTAATATCAGTGCATCCCTAATTAACACAGAAGCATCAGAGTCACCTTTGATACAAGGGCCTTATAAGCTGCCGTGAAGCTGTTCAATTTTGAATGCATTTAAATAGAAAATTCAATAGAGGAGCTGTCTGCCCCAGAGTTATTAACCTTATGCCTTTCTAGCCTTGTATATGAGAGCGCCTGTGCCATAAATCTTCTGTAAGGTTGGCTTTTGTGGCTCTGTTTAATTTTACATCTGAGAAATAATCCGCACCCCCTCACAAGCCCATCATAGAGAGCCAGAACATATTCAATGCCATAGCAACTACTACAACTACTACCTGCATTCTTACACATATCTCTGTCTCCTCACGATTCGCTCACATTCTCTCATCCTTTTCCCTCCCTCCACTGTTTTGTTCTCTCTCTCTCTCTCTCTCTCTCTCTCTCTCTCTCTCTATTTCGCTGAGCGGTTCTCTCCTCACTCGTGTTGAACCAGTCGTTTCATGCAGCACTGCTGTGTTTACTCAGTTCTGAGAGCATCTGATGGCAGATTCAAGGTAAGGTGATGTTTTAATGGTTATTCAAGTGCATGATGGATTCAAGAGCGTAAATCTTATTTCCTGGTGATTTTGTCACAGTAATGGACAGCATCATGTGGGTCTGAGTGGGACCTGACTAAACTGTTGCTGTATATAGGGTGTGTTTGTATTTGTGTCTCTTTTCTTACTAGCTGTTTTGCTGTACGTTATGCCCATGAGTTGCATCAGGGTCCCTAAACTGAGTTTTAAACTTGCGTATTTTCTTACAAAAAGTCTTAAAGCGCAACTGTGTGACATTAAATCCTACTTTAAATTAATAGTTAGCTTGTTTTTGGCTTGTGTGTGTGTTGCGTTAGTGACTCATTCCCTTAGTGTATGCCATTGTTTGTGGCTGCCAGGGGGATGTTTTCAGCACGATGGCTCAATTTTTTAGAAATAAATAAAGTATGTGGATGATGCATATGAGTCATTCTGCACGGGCTGTGCGGGATTTGGTAAACAGAGAGCAATCATAAAGAGCCTTGCATGATGATATAATGAAAGAGACTTTAAGCATCAAAGATGCAGAACAGTATTAGCATGATTTTACACAGTTTAAATATATACACAGTCAAACTTCCTTGTGGTTGTAGAAGGAAGTGATATATGATCTTGGGTTTAATATTACAGAACATTCTGCCAAACTGCAGTTATTATCACAACCTGTAGCTTGAGCTTCTATTTTAGTACGAATACTTGTATGCATGTACATTAGAGTGATAAATGAACCGTATGTTGTGTCCTCTCCAGTGCAAGAGTGTCATGGTGCACAGTTCACCATTACAGCATAATTATGTCTCTTAAAGTCTATTGTGGGTCCTACCATGTGCATCAGCCTCATCTGCTCTCTCTATTGTTCTATCTTCATCCTTCTATTATTGTGATTCTCATCCGATCATTTCCCTATCGCTCATTTTCTCACTTTCTTTCAAGTCTCTTTCCCTCTCTTCCCCCCTGCAGTCTCTCATTAGTTTGCGGCATACTCCCTCCACAGCTCATTTTCTCCTCCTTCCTCCCCCTCCGTACCTCTGTTCTGTACCTGCCCTCTCTTGATTCGCTTAAAGGAATGAGTGATGAGCAGAAACTTAAATGGAGAATGAGTCACTGTATTGATAAGAGTGAAGGGCGATAATTCTTCTCTTCTCTTCTCTTCTCTTCTCTTCTCTTCTCTTCTCTTCTCTTCTCTTCTCGGTTTCCTTTGTTTCATCTCTTTTGTTTTGTCCTCTTTCTCTTCCCTTCCCTTTTCATCTCCTCTCTTTTCTTCTTACATCTTTTTTGTCTTCTTCTTACTTGTTTTGTCTCATCTAGTCTCTTTTTCTCTCATCCAGTCTTTTTTCACCTTATTTTGTCTCATGTCTTCTCATCTCTTTCTTTTTCCTCCTCATCTCATCTCTTATTTTTTGTTTTGTTTTGTTTCATCTGGTTTCTTCTCTCACCTTGTCACATTTCTTTCCTTCTCATCTTTTTTTTGTTTTGTCTCATCAATTGTCTTCCTCTGTTTCGTTTCATTTTGTTTTTTGTTTCTCTTCTCTTTTTGCACCGTTTTCATCTCTTATGCTTTCATCTTTTTTAATTTTTTTCCAGTTTTGTCTATTTTTGTCTCATCTCCTGTTCTGTCCTCTTTCTTTTCTTTTCTTTTCTTTTCTTTTCTCTTCTCATCTTGTCTTATCTCTTCTTGTCTCCATTTTTCTTCTTTCTAGTCTTGTTTTGTCTCATTTAGTCTCTTCTTGTCACATCTCATCTAATTTCTTTTCTTCTCATCTTCTTTAATCTCATTCTGGTCTCATTTCTTTTCTACTAAGCTGTACTTTCTTGTTTTGTCTCATCTCTTCTCCTATTTTCTTCTTTCATTTTCATCTTGTATCTTCTCTTCTTGTCCCATCTCATTTTGTCTTGTCTTGCTTTGTCTCTTTTCTTCTTGTTTCAACACACCTGTTCTGTTCTCTTTTATTGCAGCTCATCTCATCTCTTCACTGTCATTTTATCTCTTTCTGGTCTCATGTCTTATTTTTTACTTTCTCGTCTAGCTGCATCCTTCTCGTTTTTTTACATTTAGTTATGTCTCAGAGCTGTGCTGTCCATCTCTCTTTGTAAACTCAAAAATATAAGGTACTGCAGGAAGCGCTAGAAGCACTGCAGAGACCAGCATTTGTTTCTGTGAGTGTCTGTGTATGCACACACTCATATGTGGATGTGTTTGATTTGCTGGTTGGGTGGGTGTAAACGGGTTTCTGGCTGTGAGTGGGTGTACTAGCTGAGCTCTTTGTCACGGCTATCGAAATCCTCTCACACAGCACAGAGACAGGTGAGAGAGCAGCGTTCATCACTAATGAGTGGATCAGAGACAAAGTCAAGCACGGGAAGTCAAAATGTGAGAAGGCCTTATGAGAGAGAGAAGTTAAGGATGAGGTCGATGAGAGGACAGCATATCCAAAGAGTAGAGGAAGATGAGAGCATAAAATAGAATTGTAAAGTAGAACCCCGAAGGTTTTGTGAAGAGGTAAAGGGAAAATAATAATGAGGTGGAATAAAAGCATAGCAGAATTGCCATCCTGTTTTCGGGTTTTGGTGGCTTGATTCCAGCAACAGATAAGGGGAAGCCCAGACAGTAGATCTAATGAGCCAGATCGTGTGAGCGCTGTCTGTGAGTGATACAACCCCCTCTCTACCCACTAATCTAATGAGAGAGCATGGCGTTCATTTAGCGGCAGTGCTGGAAAACAGCCCTATCAGTCAGTCTTGGCTCAGGGCTGCTGGAGCCCACAAAACCCTTTCTTCAGTCCAT
This sequence comes from Hypophthalmichthys nobilis, assembly GCA_037950665.1. Lineage (NCBI taxonomy): Eukaryota > Metazoa > Chordata > Actinopteri > Cypriniformes > Xenocyprididae > Hypophthalmichthys > Hypophthalmichthys nobilis. The sequence continues at coordinate 18,564,048 of CM075479.1, forward strand.
TAGGCAGAGCACAATCATGCCAAGCACCTAGCTTAAACTTTTCAACACAACTGGAACATATGCACACTCCATTGACTGTTTAATGTGAGTCTAATGTCTTTTGGTGAAATGGCTAGATCTGGGCTGGATCACCATCCTTCTGCCCCTAGAAGCATTTCGATGTTTGGCATAGAGTTAGGCCTGGAGTCCCAACTAGGGGTGATGCAACAAATTTTCAGATTGAATGCAAAACTTCTTCACAACTTGACACAATCACAGCCAATCCAGAACAGGGTAGCATTTCCCAAAAGCATCATAAGCCTAAGTTAATCGTAGCTCCATTGGTGGCAATGGAGCTACGATCAACTTAAGCTTACGATGCTTTTGGGAAACACCGTCCAGGACTGTAGACCAATGAGATTTCAGAGTGGGCGAAGCAACCAAGACAAAATATCTTGACTCTCATTGGTTGTCTTGGTTAGGATAAAAAGTCACATTCTCAACCTTTCAACTTGTAATTTTTCTTTGTTTATAGGGTAGTTATAGGGTTAAGGTTAGAGATAAATTTGAGACTTGTGTTTGAAGAATGTTGTTTCAGGACCATCAGAAGATATAAAACTGCTTAGCAAAATCATGGTCACCAAGTTGGAACCGTATGAAGCATGAGTTGTCAAGTAGGACTTGTGAAAATTTTGCTTCAGGACAAAAAAAAGTACATTTTAAGGTTAGGTTTGGGATAGAAATACAACTGATTAGCTGGTTTACCTTATTACCCTATACCTAACCTTACAAGAAAAAAGAAGAAAAAAAAAAAAAATTCCAGGAGGGAGGTGGAACGGAGGAGGATCGGGGGAGGGATGGTGGGCCAGGTCCGTGGAGGGGAAAGGGAACTTGAAATGAAGGCAAAGCAGATGACCAGGGTGGAGCCGGCTGAGCAGGTGGCCAGGACGGAGCAGGCTCAGCAGACTGCCAAGGCTGGGCAGGCTGCCACCACTGCAACGCAGACAGGCTTGAAGACCCCACGGCAGAGCAGACGACCACCACAACCGTGCAGACGGAACTGAAGACCCCCATGGCGGATCTGGTGGAGCTAGAGGCCAACACAGCGGATTAGACAAAACTGAAACATAAGGCACAAAGAGGTTAGTGTTGGCCACTAGGGCTGTAACAGGACAGGCAGGGAGAACGCCCTCCAAGGCATTGCCTAAAGTGACCTCTCTGGTCGTATTGAGGCAGGCAGACAGTTCAAAAACAACCTCTGAAAACAGGAAGTTCAGGAATGACCTTGAGGCAAACAGGAAGTTCATGTGCAACCTCTGTAGTCGTATCGAGGTGAACAGGGAGTTCAGGGCTGACCTCCTTGGTCACCGCCGAACAGTCAAAAAAACTCATGGACTGTAGCAGACTCCTGGGCTTGAGTGGGTTCTGAGGCAAACTCATGAACTGGAGCAGGCTCAGGAGTGGATTCATGGGTTGGAGCAGGCTCCTTGACTAGAGCGGGCTTAGGACTAGACTCATGGGCTGAAACGGGCTCTGGAGCAGACTTATGGACTGGAGCGGGCTCTGGAGCAGACACAGAGGCTGGAGTGGACTAATGGGCTGGACCGGGCTCCGGAGTGGACTCATGGACTGGAGCAAACTCTGGAGCGGACTCACGGGCTGGAGTGGGCCCTGGAGCGGACTCACGGGCTGGAGCCGGCCCTGGAGCGGTCTCACGGGCTGGAGCGGGCCCTGGAGCGGACTCACGGGCTGGAGCCGGCCCTGGAGCGGTCTCATGGGCTGGAGCGGGCCCTGGAGCGGACTCACGGGCTGGAGCGTTGAAGTGGTTGAAGTGGACTCTGGAGTAGAGTCTTGGGCTAGAGCAGACTCATTGGCTAGAGTGGGCTCTGGAGTAGAATCTTGGGCAGAAGCAGATTCTGGAACAGACTCATTGACTTGAACGGGCTCTTGAATAGACTCCTTGGCTGGAGCAAATTCTGGAGTGTATTCCTGGTCATAAGAGCCGTCTCTGGGCCCTACACACGACATGGCCATCAACATAACGGGAGTCCAGTGGACAGTGTGACCACCCTTGAGACCCTTGGGCTTGAGACCACGGCAGAAACACCACCTGCTTGCACCCACATCAACGAAGTGTCCTCCATGCTAGAAATTAGTCTCAAATGCCTAGGACTCACCTTAATGTCTTCATGTGTGATGTTCATGACGACCGGTAACTGTGTGGTGTCCATGATGGCTGGAGACTCTGGCGTGGTGACCATTTGGCTGATGTCTTTGGTTCTTCAGCCATCTTAAACACAGGCTCTGATGTGGCGGCCATGTTGTGAATAGGCACCAGTTGCCCAGGAGTAACAATATGACTTCAGTATTGAAGATCATCAATAAAGCCCCAAAAATCCAAAGTCCTCAATCCTTCGATCTCCCATGAAGGCAAAGGGTAGTCCAAACAGTCATTAAAAATTTTAATCAGCTTAGAGTCATTGTACTCCAGCCCCCACCGATAAAGTCCAAAATGACTGAGCCAGACCACCCACCTGCATCCCCTGCTGACGTAGGGCAGTCAAGTTTTAATGTCGTACCCTCCACTCCTTCTTAGAGGTAGGGGGAATGATCCGGATTACAATGCTGCTGGATATGAAGACGATGGAGGTTTTTGTCACGGATGCTCTGAGACTTGTTTATGATCCAAGTGCAGTTTTATTTGGATATCCAGAATCGTTGTACACAGCCAGGCAAGAGTCATAACACAAATCCTTCCAGAAAAACGAAAACAAAACCAGAGAAATGCTCAGAAGTGCAAGTAACAAAATACAAAACCTCCATGATGATGTCAGAAACAAACCGGGTAAAAATAGACAGACACAAACAACATAAGTGATGACAGCTGTGTGTAGTGAACAATGATGAGACTGGGACAAAGGATTATGGGAGATGGAGTCTGTGATAGTGAGACAATCTGGGGTGGAGTGCCCTCTAGTGGCTAACAAGGGCACTCCAGCGGGTGATCATGACACATATATTATCCTTTTATGCTACAGATGCAGCATTTTGACTGTACCACTTCTACTTCGGTTGCACGAGATAAGAACACGTTTTTATAATGTCTTGGGTCAAGAAAGAGTCGGGGTTTGCAATATATTTCTTCCTCCCTTACATCTTCACCTCGCTTTGTGAAGATGGGCTGTATAAGAATGCATTTCTGTCATATACTGTATCAGACATGCACTCTTCAATAAGTGACAGAACACATGTTAACGTGTTTAAATGCTGGGCGAAATCAGGGTAAGGGGCTTAAATCTAGCTTTGTGTTTATTAGCTGTTTATTACCTAACGTGTTAATGTGTTTACATTGTTAGCTTATTAAGCATAATGGGGTTAAGAACATGCTTGTAAATGTGCTCACTGCTTCTTTTAAGGGGTAAGGTTAGTGTTAAGGATAGTTTCAGGGCTTTGATTGGTTGATAATTTGTTGTTCCAGGACCTAGAAAGGATGTTTATTGATTACACCAAGGGTGTCCAACCCCACTCCTGGAGGGCCACTGTCCTGCAGAGTTTAGCTTCAACCCCTATTAAACACACCTAAACCAGCTAATCAAGCTCTTACTCATACTAGGCTGCGTTTAAAGCAACACTATGTCGTTTTTCAACCTTAAAATGATGTCTCTAAAATTATTTCAGTGGTAGAACAACACTTAACCGGACAAGTTCGCTTAAGCCGCTGCTACCTGAGCAGCCTACCTGCACGGCTACAACCACACTCTGCAAGTTTCATGTTCGGGCCGGTACACACAGCCCCGCCCATCCCCTGCCAGCGGAAGAGTGCGACCTGCTTTATGGCATACTTCACATATTTTACTCGTAGCCTGTGGAGTTAGCCAACAGCTAACTGTAAGACGAAACAATCTAATATGCAAGTCTCAAAACCATGCGGACAACATTTTATTATATTTATACAAATTACACCCTTTGTAAACAAAGCTACATACGAACTATGCGAGCAAAAAAACTAGGCTAACATACTACCGTTCTTTTTGTCATTGTACTTTTCAATTCTGGATTAACAATTGATAAAACTATGTAATGATATTTGCAGAACATAGTAAAACATGGGCAACTTTACGTGGTCGGTGGACATGGTTTCCAAACAAAGTTTCTGCATTCGCCGGTTCCGTCAGCTTAGTCAACAAATTCACATGTATTACGCTGCCCATAGGGAAGCATATACAGCGACAGTATTTACGACACTGGTAACAGACAATTGCGCTTATCAACCACATGGGGGAACTGTGAGCAAATGTTCCACGGTGTTGCTTTAAATCTACTTTTAGACATACACTTGTGAATAATTGGACTTAAACGCAGTCCTGGGAACTTCCAGGCAGGTGAGTTGAGGCAAGTTGGAGCTAAACTCTGCAGGACAATGAGTAAGATTGTATTTTATTTATAATTTATTATTTTTATTTTCAGAAATGAATTCTTTTATTCAGCAAGGATGAATTAAATTGATTAAAAGTGACAGCAAAGACGCTGTTCATTTGAACTTTCTAATCATTAAGGAACCCTGAAAAAATTCCATAAAAATATTAAGCAGCACATCTGTTTCCAACATAATATTAAGACATTTTTCTTGTGCACCCAATCAGCAAATTAGAATGATTTCTGAAGCCTGAAGTAATGATGCTGAAAAAATTACACTTTAAAATATATTAAAATAGAAAAGGTAATTTGTATTTTATTTCTGTAAATTGTAATAATATTTTACATTACATATTACTGTTTTACTGTATTATTGATCAAATAAATACAACCTTAATGGTGAGTATAAGAAACTTCTTTCACAAACAAAAAATCTTACAGATCCCAAAGTTTGAGTGTATGTATTTGGGTAAATCACATTGTCTGAGTTATCAGGTTGTAGGTTTGTGTATTAAAAGTTACTTTGGAAAACAGCATCTTCAAAATGTCCTGTTGCCTTCTGGTAAAATGTAGCACCATTGTATTTTGCATTGAGTTTTACATTTACTGTTGAGTTGAGTTTGCATGTATGCCAAAGGAAGTTCAAAGGACATTTGGAAATGAGATTTGGGAAACGAGTGATTTCCAAATCACATACTGTAAATGTGTAAGAGAGGGGCCCTTTCCACTTCCTGCCTTCCTCTTTCACTGTTTTTATCAGGTATGATTAACCTTGAGTTTGTTGCAGCACTGGCTCTAAGCCTATGGTGCTTTCCCTCTCTTTGCTTTTCTCTCTCATAACTCATTCACAACAAGTACGCCCTGCACTCTTCTTTATCAGGGAAGAAATACTGCTGTGTATCTAGAGAAGAAAAGGCAAGCTGTCCAATAGGGTGGTCTGTTCATGATACTGCTAGTAGATACAGTCCATCTTTTTAATGCTCTATAAATGCGGACATAATGTGAATCCAGGTAAACTGAGGCAAAATGGCCCATTAACCTGAATTCACCCTAATTTATCTGTGTCTGTTAAAATACAGCATTAAAGGGTTATTTCACCCAATAATTGAAAATTCTGTCATTAATTACCCACCCTCGTGTTGTTTGACATCCGTATAGCCTTCATCTTCAAAAGCAAATGAAGATCTTTTTAATGAAATCTGAGAGCTTTCTGTCCCTCCATAGAGATCCAATGCAATTATCACTTTCAAGGTCCAGAAAGCTAATAAAGACATCATTAAAGTACTCCATGTGACGCCAGTGATTTAACCTCAATTTTATGAAGCGACACGAGTGCTTTGTTTGCTCAAAAAAAATTAACCACTTTATTTACAAAAATATTGATCTGCAATGTGAGTTAATAAGAGCACCACAACACATGCATTTTATGTTCATGCGAGAGCTGACATTGTTGCGTGAACATGCTTTGGATAGTATTAATTTGTAAATTAATTTTTTTTGTGCAAAGCACTCTCGTAGCTTCATAAAACTGAGGTTAAACCACTGGAGTCACATGGATTACTGGACCTTGAAAGTGGTAGTTGTGTTGGACAGAAAAATTCTCAGACTTCATTAAAAATATATTCGTTCATGTCCCGAAGATGAGCGAAGGTCTTACGGATGTGGAACGACACGAGTGAGTAATTAATGACAGAATTTTTGGGTAAACTAACCCTTTAAATATATTATTCTGACAAGGGATGCACAAAATATTTGTACCATATTGGTTATTGGCAGATATTGGAGATTTTTTTAGTAATGTTGAAATTGTATATTTAATTGTACATGCTCATTTCCCTTATTTTTTCGTGTAACTCTCACTTAAAGGGGATCTATTATGCTATTATGCCCCTTTTCACATATAATATAAGGCACCATCCACACGGAGACGCGTTTAGGTGTATACACAAATATAACTAAATTCTCTGTATATTTTGTGAAACGATGATGTCATCACCCCACGTGTCGACCCTTGTCAGACACCGCTGACAGCACAAAACAGCAACAACAACAACAATAGCAGACTCTAGATGCTTGTGCTACTGAGCCAAAATAAAGCGTTATTTCTAAGCTTTACTAAAGTTTGTATACAGCGCACAAGGTTTATGCGCATGCTCCAAGTCTTTTTCTCCGTTTTTAGTGTATCTCTGTGGCAGAAGAATCACAGTGCCACATACTGGTCTGGCATGTATGCTACATCGTTTTGAGCCGTTTGATCGGTTTCATGTGTACGCAGATATTTCTTGAGACGAGGAAAAAAAAGATCGGACAGGGAAAGATCTGGCTTTGTGTGGACAGGGCCACACGGTGTCCCCAGAATGTGTCTGTGAGGTTTCAGCTAAAAATACCCCACAGATCATTTTTTTTATAGCTTGTCAAATTTGCCCTATTTGGGTGTGAGCAAAAACATGCCGTTTTTGTGCGTTTCCCTTTAAATGCAAATGAGCTGCCGCTCCCTGCCCGGTTTCCAAAAGAGGGTGGAGCTTTAACAGCTCATGCTTCGGTTGTCAACAACAACAAAGTTTGAGAATCTCACGCAGCCAAAATGACGATTGTCAATAACGGTGTTCAGCCTTATATTGTTCAAACCAGAGTTGGACACTGATGGAGAGACTCAGGAAGAAGTTACAACTTTTAGAATGCAAGTGGACATTTCTGAACGGTTAGTGGATAAATTTATGTAGTTGCTGTGGAGTTGATTCAACTCATCGACTAGCATGTGTCGTCATGTTAATCTTTTGTGCAAAATCCGTATGGACACCCACTATACATAGCGTACCTATTTGCCAAACAGAGCCATATGCACCAGGCTAACATTTATGATTGCTATCAAATGCTGTGAATGGTCTAATATTTTCCCCCAAAATATCGCTCAGACAGAAACGCCCCTTTTTTAGCAATCGAGCTTGCCATGGTCAAATTGCAGGCTATCCAAGCTAATGAGACTCCAAATAGTGTTCTGTGCTCGTCTGTGCAGCCAACGTCAGAACAGTTAGCATGCTTTGATCGAACTTTTGCCATGGCGTTAGAACTGGTACACCGTTTTCGCTTGTGAAAACAAAATGATGGCGCCGTGGGTGGAAACGTGCAGATTAAGGAGCGGAAATATTATAATAAGTTCCCCTTCCTACGTCACAAGGAGAACGAAATCTGAGCGGCTCATTTTTTCACATGCTTGCAGAGAAAGGCTTACCAAAACAAAATACTGGGTTGTCCTTTTTTTTTTTACGTTTTCTGGGTTTGTAGATGCACCGGGGACCCGATTATAGCATTTAAACACAGAAAAAGTCAGATTTTCATAATCTTTAAAAACACCCATTTAATAATACTGTTAATTGTAAACTTTAGAAAATCTTACTAAAATCTTACTTTTCATACTGTATAATGTTGTGAACATTTTAAACAACTGATTTAATTTCTACGGTTTTATTTTGTAATTTACACAAAATAATATAGAATTTTAATGTTTAAATGGCTGAACATTTCAATGAAAATAGTTGAATTTTGAATAAAGACATTCGTTTAGCATTTTTTTACTTTTTCATTTATTTTCATGCACAAACTCTTTTGTTGCTCTGTGTTACATAAAGGTGTAAATAACAAGAGACAGTTGGGGGTTCGGTGGATCAGGCTATTTCAGCCCACGCTGAGTCATCGCTTTATGAGCTTCTGACTTCACGCCGTGGGGAGCGCCCTTGAAATTGACAGACTGCATTGTGTCTGCCATGAAGCTACAGCTGTTAGCTGGGGTCCAATGCACTTAGATAGATGATGTCTGTCATGTTTGAATGTGGGTGCCTGTGTGTGTGTGTGTGTGTGATGAAATCCTTTTTAATCAATGCCTGTGACCAGTCATAAAACATCCCACCCTTTCTATTCGTTATGAATCACAAAGCCAGTGAGAAAAGTTCAAGTGATACTCATCTGATTACCACATATATTGATGTTCTGCCACGGCCAGCATTAATCATTATTGAAGCGGATGTAAATGCAAGGGTGCGGGACACAAGTGCATGTCCACAGTGAACATGATTTGTCCTCTCTTCATAATAAAAAGCTCTCCAGCTGTCTAGGGAATGACGAAATTAATTATTTGTGATAATTATAAGCCGTTACATCTACTTTCATTAGCAAAATGCATCACTACTGTACCTGAACGAAATATACTGTGCTCAATAAACATCACAGATGAATAGGGAGGTGTGCTTTGAGTTCAGCATCATGCGTTATGTATTTGAAAGTGTTTTGATGTGTAGACACTGCCAAACATGCTTTATAACAGTTTAAAATCTACTTGATGTGCTTAACGTCAAGTGTTTAAGTACACTAAAAAAAAGTGGTGTAACCCCCAACTGTCTCGTTATTTACACCTTGATGTAAAACAGAGCAACAAAAGAGTTTGTGCATGAAAGTAAATGAAAATAGTTAACGTTAAATAAATGTTAATTTACTTTGAAACAATTTTCACATTCATTCATTGCTAGTAAATTTCACAAAAAAAACAAGTAACAAACTAAATCAAACGTGACATTAAGTAAAAAGACTGAAATAGTATTTTCTTGTAAAACATACTCTAATAATCAGTTTTATTTAAACTTAGAAAAATAATTTTTTAAAGTGAACTTTGAACGATTCTTTATGTACAAAGAAAACGTTATCAAAGGGCCCATATAGTATTTAGATGCATTTAAAGGTGCATTAAGCAATTTCTGAGAAACACTGTTGATATCTGAAATCAACCCAAACAAACACACCCCTCCCTTCATTGCTCCGCCCCCAAAATGCACAAACACGCAATGCAAGAGTGGATGTCTATCATAGCTGAAGCGAAGCAAAATTACGTTTCACAAAAAATTAAGCGAAGATGATGATTGAATGACATGGAAGACAAAAAATGAACATACAGTGCACAGGAGTCTATACAAGCATGCTTTTGTTGTTAGTCGCCAGCAGCATAGCAGCTTAAGACAAACAATGACACCCAAAACTGTCCTGTTACTAACATTACAACAACAGCATATCTTGGTTCTCTGAAACATAGCAAAACCAATTACACGAATGGAGCAGAAACAACTCAACCTCAGTGTCCATTTTCAGGCCTTCCCGCTTAGGACTCTCCAGCGCTGGAAAGCTTTTCTAATATTAATGCGGGTCCTAAAGCTCTTGTCTTATCATAGCCCTTCTTTTTCTAGTGATATACCTCTGACCTTTTGTCTTTTGTAATGTCTCTCAGCCATCTCTCTTTCTACAGTCTTTCTTCAACTCTCCTTCTTACACACTCTCTCTCCTCCCCCATCATGAGTGGACACGCCCCCTACTGCTGATTGGCACACGTGTGTGTTTGCGGTGCTCGGTCCGATCCACTTTCAACAGTTTCTCAGAAATCACTTACTGCACCCTCAAAAATTTATGAACGTCAGTGCATCACATTACAAAACATCAAAACAAATGGCACTGATTTTATTTAAGCGATTTCACACAGGCAAGTGTGGTATTGTGCTAAATATCAGATATTAGTGGAAAAAAGTTGAGGGGAAATGGCATCATGCATCCACTAAAAATCTCCTTGGGATCAATTGATTAAAAGTCATTACATAAATATTGCTGTACTTCCTGTGCTGGATATAATGAGTAGCTGGTGTGACCTAAAAAGTCACACACAGACACATTTATAAAATATAGAGGGAGGTAAAGTGGGGGGTGGTGGTGGTTAGGGATGGAAAACAGGTAGGAGGAGGCGTCGGCTTTCCTTCCCTCTTGTCCCTTACTCTTCCCCCTGGTGGCCTGCCCTAAAAGAGTGGAAAGACAGGTGAAGTCTTCTGTCTGTCACTGACACAGAAAGAGAAGGACAGAGAGAGAAAGTGCCGTGGTCAGCATGTACAGGAGGAAAAGAAGTGTGTCATTTGGGGGCTTTGGATGGTAGGATACTCTTTGTTTTTGTCTAGCCTCAAACTGTGACTCAAAACTTGCACTTCAGTCAAGTACAGTTCAGCTCAGCGCATTTGAGTTTATGATAGAATGAGATAAATGTATCTATTTGTTTTTCTTTGCTAATAGAAAACCCTGCATATAATCACTTGCTTTGTAGTAAGAAAGATGGCAAATTGTACATAGCTATATTTCCTTTTTTATAATACACTTTAGAAATAACTTGAATAATAACTTGAATAATTTAGATATTATTCAAGTTATTTTGGGAGAGTACATCATCAAGCTAGGTAAAACTGTCCATCAAAGAATTCTGTGTTTTAGATTTCTTTATTTTTTTATATTAATATTTATATTGAAGGAAGAACAGTGATGTATTACATACAAAAAGAATTTTAGATTTCTTTATTTTTAATAGACTTTTTAAAGTGTCTTTTAGACACAGTAAACACAGTGAAATTGTGAAAAATGAACAATTTTCAAAACAATTGTTCTAATTTAATATATTTTAAAATGTAATTTATTCCTGTGATGGTAAAGCTGCAATTTAAGGTGCATTCACGCCATGTTGTAATTACCGACCGCACTGACGAGATTTCAACTTGTAAAAAGCGCCACGTCCTCGTAGAGCTCGGAATTACAGCTTGTAACAATGGGAATCAGTGTCACATGATCTTTTATTATGATATGCTGATTTGGTGCTAAATAAATATTTCTTATTGTTATCAATGTTGAAGAGAGTTTATCATGTATTATGCTATTTTTTTAATAACACTACATAGTCTTCACTGTATAAATATAATTAATCTGTGTTAAAACTAAGTGATTTTTCTCTTTGTCTTTTGTTGTTTGATTAACATTCATGACACAGAAAGCAGCAGGAATATAAGCTGCTGTCACTTTAAGACCGAATGTGTGGATCAAAAGTTCTGTTACACATCCAGTTTTCTTTCTCAATAGTTTAGTTCACCTAAGCCATAAGCAACTGTGGCTCAATGGTGCATTTTGAAATTTTTTTCATGTATGTGCTCATTCAGGCACAAATAGACGCAGAAGAAAACAGCATTCGGTGTTCACATGCATCTGCTGTGTGTGTGCATAGAAAACATCCGCACGTTCAGAATTTAGTTCTCTTTCACATCTTCATGCGCTCAAATGTTTAAAATGACAGGACCTAAATCATGTTCCAATGATAATCTTTAATTTAATGAACCGTGTTGTCTGATCTGTATGGATTAACGATATCCCTATACTAGACATCATCCTGCGATGAGACAATCGCGGATACGCACATCACGATATCAATGCTAAAACGATATATCGTGCAGCCCTGCTAACAATCTAATTATTATTTGTAATATTATTTTGACAAATCAAAGTGCTTTCTGCTTTGGCTTTTCAAAAAGGTGCAGAGATATAGATATATATATGAGATATTTACAATGTCTTTGTGTCACGTTCATGTCTTGTTAAATTCAGTTTGACTGTTTAGTTTCTTTGTCATGGTTTTCCTTGACAGGTGTGTCACTATTCGCGTACTTATGCACTATTGTGTGAAGTTTTTAAGTAGAAATAGTGCAAGTAGTGTTCACACTGAAAATTACAAAAAGAAAAAGTACACTTTAAATACCTGGATGATGCACTTAATTATCGGAAAAAACAAAGTGTGGAATGTTGGACACTTGCACATGCACTCAACTGTCGCAGCTTTAATTATGTAGTGGAGGGGGAGGGGCTATCAGTCTCCGATGTTAAATGACAAAATAACCTTATAAAATTCACACACTACACGGATGAGTACATAGTGCATAAGAACATAGTAAATAAGTGCATAGTGTATAGTGCGTCATTTGTTTCGCAACTACTGTTTTGCCTTTGTTCTCATTTGTTCATTTGTTACCATGGTTTCTGATTTGTTGTACCACCTGTTCCTTGTTTCTTTGACTGCCAGTCTGTGTATTTAAGCCCTCTGTTTTTTTAGTTCAGTGTTCTGCGTTAGGTTATATGGTTAAAGTGTAGTGTTCTTTCGCTCTTGTGTTTATTAAAGATTCTCTGTTCATCTGTCATTCTGCATCATGCATCAATTATCTACGCACCTGTGACACTTTGAGGAATGAACTCTACTAAATGCAGAATCTGAGGAAATAATATGTATGCATGGAGCTGAATAGTTCACAGAAATTGTCTTTGAGTGGAAGGAAATAAAAATGAGAACAGCAGAGGGAAAGAAGGAATAATAATAATAAATACATTTTATTTATATAGCGCCTTATATTATGAGCGCCTCATAACATTAAGGTTGAACCACTGTAGTCACATGGACTATTTTAACAATGTCTTTACTACCTTCCTGGGCCTTGAATTTGGTTATGACATTGCTGTGTATAGGGAGATCAGAAAGCTCTCAGATTTCATCAAAAATATCTTAATTTGTGTTCCGAAGATGCAGTGCATAATGAGCATGCCAACTGTTGCAGTTTTAATGCATTTTGAAATTTTTTTCATGTATGTGCCCATTCAGGCACAAATAGTCGCGGAAGAAAACAGCATTCGGTGTTCACATACATCTGCTGTGTGTGTGCATAGAAAACATCCGCACGTTCAGAATTTAGTTCTCTTTCACATCTTCATGCGCTCAAATGTTTAAAATGACAGGACCTAAATCATGTTCCAATGATAATCTTTAATTTAATGAACCGTGTTGTCACATGGACTATTTTAACAATGTCTTTACTACCTTCCTGGGCCTTGAAATTGGTTATGACATTGCTGTGTATAGGGAGATCAGAAAGCTCTCAGATTTCATCAAAAATATCTTAATTTGTGTTCCAAAGATGCAGTGCATAATGAGCATGCCAACTGTTGCAGTTTTAATGGTGGTCCACCTCTGTGCTTTGTACTAGTGGGCCAGTGCTGATGCTCTGATAGTGACGCACAGTGACAAAGCTTGTCGTATCTGACAATACACACTGATTAGATGACTGCGTCACAACTGTGGCCATGACGATACCAGCTTTTATATCTCACACCTTTGCTTATATGAGCGTCACTGGCTGCTCTGAGTAATGCTGTCAGCAGCTCTAAGTAATATGAGTTTCATTGTAGACAGCATGTTTCATTGAGACAGATAATCAAAATACAATCAAATAAAAATCTGACTTGCAAAACTGGTTTCTTTTTGCCTTCTGCTGTGAAGGTCGCTGAAATATACACATTTATCTACATCTAGTCGCTTCAGTTTTGGGTTGATTTAAGGCACAGTGGACAAGCTAATTTAAGGCACAATGGACTTGTTTCTTAGAGAAAATTAATAAGTCAACTCCTCTTTTGTATTCTTATGTATCCAGTTGTGTGTGCTGCAGGTAAAGGGCAATGATTGACGGTTGACCCTCTGAATGGAATAGAACATCTCGATTTCGTCATCGGGCTGTAAATGTTCACACGTTCAAATGGACAAAATGTTTGAAAAGTCCTTAATCCACGCAAACGGTTCTCTGAAACTCCTCGGGGATATGTTGTAGGGATATGATGTATATCTGCAATTTTTTTTGCATGTGAAACAGAAATATAAACTCTTTCTCCATGGTGCCAGCAAATTACCAGCATGTGTTTTGCTCATCACTCATTTAGCTGAAATGATAAACCTCATGCTGTTCTCCACATCAGGCTTAATGGCAGTAATTAGGGCCTCAGTAGAATTACACAAAAAACTTAAGAAATTAGAACAGAGAAACAAATTAAACAGGAGCAAATAGTCATCCAAGATTGTAGACAGACCATTTCATCCAATCTGCTGTTTCATCATGCACAATAAATATTTCTAACCCAAAAAAAGTAGATTTTAATTCATTTTAATATATATATATATATATATATATATATATTTTACCCCCTTAAATTTTTCACTCTTTGTTATATTGCAGCCATTTGCTAAAATCATTTAAGTTCATTTTTTTCCCCTCATTAATGTACACACAGCACCCCATATTGACAGAAAAACACAGAATTGTTGACATTTTTGCAGATTTATTAAAAAAGAAAAACTGAAATATCACATGGTCCTAAGTATTCAGACCCTTTGCTGTGACACTCATATATTTAACTCAGGTGCTGTCCATTTCTTCTGATCATCCTTGAGATGGTTCTACACCTTCATTTGAGTCCAGCTGTGTTTGATTATACTGATTGGACTTGATTAGGAAAGCCACACACCTGTCTATATAAGACCTTACAGCTCACAGTGCATGTCAGAGCAAATGAGAATCATGAGGTCAAAGGAACTGCCTGAAGAGCTCAGAGACAGAATTGTGGCAAGGCACAGATCTGGCCAAGGTTACAAAAAAATTTCTGCTGCACTTAAGGTTCCTAAGAGTACAGTGGCCTCCATAATCCTTAAATGGAAGACTTTGGGACGACCAGAACCCTTCCTAGAGCTGGCCGTCCGGCCAAACTGAGCTATCGGGGGAGAAGAGCCTTGGTGAGAGAGGTAAAGAAGAACCCAAAGATCACTGTGGCTGAGCTCCAGAGATGCAGTCGGGAGATGGGAGAAAGTTGTAGAAAGTCAACCATCACTGCAGCCCTCCACCAGTCGGGGCTTTATGGCAGAGTGGCCCGACGGAAGCCTCTCCTCAGTGCAAGACACATGAAAGCCCACATGGAGTTTGCTAAGATGGTGAGAAATAAGATTCTCTGGTCTGATGAGACCAAGATAGAACTTTTTGGCCTTAATTCTAAGCGGTATGTGTGGAGAAAACCAGGCACTGCTCATCACCTGTCCAATACAGTCCCAACAGTGAAGCATGGTGGTGGCAGCATCATGCTGTGGGGGTGTTTTTCAGCTGCAGGGACAGGACGACTGGTTGCAATCGAGGGAAAGATGAATGCGGCCAAGTACAGGGATATCCTGGACGAAAACCTTCTCCAGAGTGCTCAGGACCTCAGACTGGGCCGAAGGTTTACCTTCCAACAAGACAATGACCCTAAGCACACAGCTAAAATAACGAAGGAGTGGCTTCACAACAACTCCGTGACTGTTCTTGAATGGCCCAGCCAGAGCCCTGACTTAAACCCAATTGAGCATCTCTGGAGAGACCTAAAAATGGCTGTCCACCAACGTGGAGTGCCAACAGTGAAAGTGCCAACAGTGGACACATGAGCATCAGAACTGGACCATGGAGGAATGGAAGAAGGTGGCTTGGTCTGATGAATCATGTTTTCTTTTACATCACGTGGATGGCTGGGTGTGTGAGCGTCGCCTACCTGGGGAACACATGGCACCGGGATGAACTATGGGAAGAAGGCAAACCGGCGGAGGCAGTGTGATGCTTTGGGCAATGTTCTGCTGGGAAACCTTGGGTCCTGCTATCCATGTGGATGTTACTTTGACATGTACCACCTACCTAAACATTGTTGCAGACCATGTACACCGTTTCATGGAAACAGTATTGGGATAATGTGCCCTGCCACAAAGCAAAAATGGTTCAAGAATGGTTTGAGGAGCACAACGATTCGCCAGATCTCAGTCCAATCGAGCGTCTGTGGGATGTGCTGAACAAACAAGTCCGATTCATGGAGGCCCACCTCGCAACTTACAGGACTTAAAGGATCTGCTGCTAACATCTTGGTGCCAGATACCACAGCACACCTTCAGGCATCTTGTGGAGTCCATACCTCGATGGGTCAGGGCTGTTTTGGCAGCAAAAGTGGGACCAACACAATATTAGGAAGGTGGTCATAATGTTATGCCTGATCGGTGTATATATGAATATAATATACAGTTGCAATCAAAATTATTCAACCCCTGAACCTGCAAGACATTTTGCTGCTGAGAACAAAATTTTATGAAAACAATTCATCAAAGGCATCAGTAAACTATTGTACAAAGTTTATTAATACACATTTGAGTGATTCCGAGAATGTAAAGTTGATGAAAAATTAAAAAAAAAAAAAAAAAAAATCAAACTGGCTCTAAACATACATGTACAAAATTATTCAACCCCCAAAAATCAAATTTTGTGCAGAATCTTTTATTCAAGCTTTCAGATCACTGATAGTCTTTGGGTTCCATATTACCACTGCTTTCTGGAAATTCCACCAAATACACTGCTCAAAAAAACTAAAGGAACACGTTTTAATCAGAGAATAGTATCAAGTCAGTTAAACTCCTGGGATATTGATCTGTCTCTGCATCGAAGGCATCAACATCTTTGCCAAAATGGCTTGATATTTCATAGATTTCATGATGTCCTTCATACAGTCAAGATTTCCACTACCTGCAACAGCAAAGAACCCCATAACAAGACTGGACCACCTCCATGTTTGACCATGGAGATGGTGTTCTTCTGCTCATAAACTTCGCAGCTTTGCCGAATGCCACTCTTGACCAAGACAAACATAAAAGGATGACTTGAATATGCTTAAATTCATTTGGATATACCTGTGGAGTTGTACAAGAATGTTTTATAGAGGGATGTGACCAAACATGGAACTTTTTGGACCCATGGATCAGCGGTACGTCTTGTGCAAAAAAGGCAAAGCTTATGAGCAGAAGAACAAAATCTCCATGGTCAAACAAGGAGGTGGTCCAGTCTTGTTATGGGGTTCTTTGCTGTTGCAGGAAGTAGAAATCTTGACTGTATGATGGACATCATGAATTCTTTGAAGTATCAAGCCATTTTTGGCAAAGATGGTGATGCCTTCGGTGTAAAGACTGAAGCTTGATGATCAATGGACTTTCCTGCAGGACAGCCATCCCAAAGTATACATCCAAATCTACTTAAGCTTGGTTCAGGGATCAGTCGTGAATGTTCTTAAGTGGCCTGTCCAATCTTCAGATTGAAATCTCATTGAAAACATTTGGTGGAATTTGCAGAAAGCAGTGGTAACATGGAACCCAAAGATTATCAGTAATCTGAAAGCTTTTCAAGCGAGGAATGGGCCAAGATTGCAGTAGAGAGGTGAGGGAATCTTCTATTTAGTTTATTGGAGGTTATAAAGAATAAAAGATTCTGCACAAAATTTGACTTTTGGTGGTTGAATAATTTTGTACACGTATGTTTAGAGCCAGTTTGATCTTTTCCATTTTTCATCAACTATACATTCTCGGAATAACTCAAATGTGTATTAATAAACTTTGTACAATAGTTTACTGATGCCTTTGATTAACTGTTTTCATAAAATTTTGTTCTCAGCAGCAAAATGTCTTGCAGGTTGAAGGGGTTGAATTATTTTGATTGCATCTTCCACCTAGCACAACAGCTTGTTTAGATCATGTTTGCTAAATCATTCTGATCATTCTTTCTTTCTTTCTTTCTCATATGACTGACTTTCTTTATTGAAACACAAAACCAGTTTTGATGGATGTTTATGCTGCTGCACCAAAGGGCAAGATATTTAGTCCCTTTCGCACGTAAATTTAAAATATTTTGGCTGACCCCCCAGCCTGAGTTTTTTTAAGGCGACCGTTATTTATAACGGATCACTTTATTGTTTCCATGGTGACGCGTCATCGCTTGTCACGCAACAGCACAGCACAGCGCTGTATGACTGATGATCTGCTTTTATTTCATTTTTCCCTTTTTATTCAAAATATTCACAAATTTGTTAACTATAGCATGAAATATCTGATATTACGATTGTCAAATATGTGCAAATGGATGTGTTTTGGTGTTTAAACACCTTTATAACGATCGCGTTAGTTGAGCCATATGCGCAATGGGCGCCGCCATGTTAGTTTGCGCCGCACAGAGAATCGGATCTGTTGGATTTATAACACGTGAATTCATCCACTTCTCCCGAAATACATGAAAGTAAGTGAGTCAGTGAACTGGAGAAGAATAGAGTAATCCTTAAAGTTACTTACACAATGTGTATCTGATATGAATAAAACATGTCGTCTAATTATAATGGAAATGGTTATTTCCCCTTCCATAGACATCATTGTGTATTTTACAAACTCTAAATGTAATGTTTTGTTAGTACTCATGTGTATTTAAATGTCTGAAACCTAAAATAAACATTATTTGTTTGAAAACACTGCATAAATGTGATGTATGAAAAGTGCTGCGCGCGTCCGTCTCTGGTTAGCCGCAGCCAAAGCGCGCACGTACATTTGAATTTGGCAGTTGATCACGTGATGAGCTGAACGTTCTAATCACACCGGTGTGATCGTACGCGTCGAAGGGTTAATGACTTAAATTTCATACAATTTCTCACACAAAGCTGTCATATGACTTCAAAAGGCTGGGGATGTAAAGAACAAGTCAAATGACATGTACTTGAATAAAAGGGGATGACAGAATTAGGACCAAATGTTGTGTTGGACAGCTGTATGACAATTTAGTTATTGACAGCATTTATGGCGTATTAATTATACATAATAAGAGGATTCCCATTTGTCAGGAATATACATATATATATATTTTTAGGTTAAAAAAAGCAGGTGTGTCTTATAATTTTTCTCTCCTTTTCTCTCTCAGGATTGACAAGTCCGGCATTGCCGCCCTGAGAACCCGGTGAGTCTCTCTCTCTCTCTCTCTCTCTCTCTCTCTATGTGTGTGTGTGTGTCGAATGAACTTGATCTATCTAAATCTTCGTCTTAATGACACGCTTGAATATTCAGTCAACACATCTGCCATTGATCCAGCAATCATTTCACTCCCTGTGCCCATGCTAATCCGACTTTGTGTGAAGTCTTTGGTGCGAGATCTTGTATGACCGTCTCTGTATGACCGTCTCAACCTTCAAGTGTCTATCAGCCTGTCTGGCGGGGAGGGATGGGGATGAAAGAGAGGCGAGCGGAGGAGTGGAGGCAATAATCGTGAGCTCGGTATAGACAGAAACGGACCGACATCAAAGTCCCCACTGTGGATTAACACAGGTGGCCTTTGTGTGTGTATGTGTGTGTGAGAAGGACAGCATGCTCAGTTTCATCAGTACACTATATAGCCTACCTTCAGATTTTGTCATGTCACATTTCTTTTTTTGTGTCTCAGTGTGTGTTTCTGTCACGAATAACAATTGCTGATGTCGCTGCTTACTATTTATATTGGTCTCCATGGAAATGAGTTAACAATGCAAGGACCATCAAAAAAAAGGTGTGTGTGTATTAGAACAGGTCAGTGTGTCTGGGCTGGTTGTCTATGTAGGGCTGTGCTTTGCTGGGCAGAATCTAACCAATGATTTCCCCCCTTTGCATCTGCAACTACAAAGTGAATGGTCGGCTCTCTCTAACTGAAGGACAGGGCCACATTAGAGGAACAGCATAATCAGGCCCTGTGTGTCTGCCTGTTTATGCAGGTGCTCTTGTTTATGTAATAAAGCTTAGTGAATATGCTTTAGAAAGGGAAGGACAGAGAGGGAGTGAGGGAGAAAAACTGAAATAGAGAGAGCAGTGTATTTTGGGTGCACCTCTGAATGTGTAAGATGCCTCGCAAAATCTGGTGAGTTTTTCTGGTTTTTGCTTCTGGATTTTCTCAAGTTTCTGCTTGAGTTTTGAGTATTTTATGATGCGTTTGCATATTTGTTTAGCATTTGTGCCATTCTCAGCGTTCGTGATAAGAAATGTTTCTTGAGCAGCAGATCATCATATTAGAATGATTTCTGAAGGATTGTGACACTGAAGACTGGAGCAATGATGCTGAAAATTCAGCCATCGCAGGAATAAATTACGTTTTAATATATCTTAAAATAGAAAACAGTTATTTTAAATTGTAATAACATTTCACAATATAACTGTTTTTACTGTATTTTTGATCAAATGCAGCCTTGTTAAGCATAAGAGACATTTTTCAAAAACATTTTACTGATCCCAAACTATTGAACGGTAGTGTACTCTGTATACAAATTCTATAATATTTATTTTAATGAATATAAATGCTTTATATTTATATTATAAGAACATTATAATATGTGACCCTGGACCACAAAACCAGTCATAAGTTGCATGGGTATGTTTGTAGCAATAGCCAACAATACACTGTGTGGGTCAAAATTATCTATTTTTCTTTTCTGCTAAAAATCATTAGGATATTAAGTAAAGATCATGTTTCATGAAGATATTTTGTGAATTTCCTACTGTAAATTTATTAAAAATGTATTTTTGAGAGTGGATATGTGTTGCTAAGGACTTCATCTGGACAACCTTAAAGGTGTTTTTCTCAATATTTTGATTTTTTTGCACCCTCAGATTCCAGATTTTCAAATAGTTGTATCTCGGCCAAATATTGTCCTATACATCCATACATCAATGGAAAGCTTATTTATTCACCTTTCAGATGATGTATAAATCTCAATTTCAAAAAATTGACCCTTATGACTGGTTTTGTGATCCTTGGTCACATATAGTAAATTATATAAAAGATTTAAATGAGAATATCCATTTCTGCTTCAAGAAAGATCACAGAGGAAAATTGTTAATAGGTTGCATTTTGATGCCTTTGGGAGACCTAATGGGGATCTCAGTTAGGTCTCATTTAAGTGTCAGTTTTGTTGCAGAAACTCCTCAGAAATAACATAGGCTGTTGATACAGTAAGAGCTATAAAATGAATGTGGATTGCATAGGATAAGTAATTTCATCTTGGAAGAATTTAATGAGAAATGTTTTGAGTTCATATTGAGATTTGATTTGAGATCTTTGACTTCTTTGACAGATTATCTTTCAAGTAATCCAAGCACAGCATCTAAAACTCTAGAGGAGACTTGAGAAACATCTTAATTTAAGTAATAGTCTCCAATCGATTTAATTTTTAATCTTGTTTAATCTTCTACTTAGGATAATTTAACAATTTAACAAAACAAAAGATATTGAAGGGTTCTCAATTGTTTTTTTCTTAGCTGTGGGATAGTATTTTCCATTTTCATTTTTTTTCTTTCTTTCTTTCTTAAAAATGCTTAAAAAACGTGTTTATACCATAAATGCCCGTTTAACAGGGAATTAAGTTGCTATCTTGATACAGGACTGGAGGTAAAACATCTGACACCTAAATGAGACAATGCCTGAAGAGCTGTTTCAGCCGTCACAATTGATCACATCCCCAGTATGTGATTTAATTGTCTCCCCCATAATGATCTAATATTGGACCCAACAGCCTGTTCTACAGGGGTGCTGTGAATGGCTGACAGCATTAAGTGACTCTGAAAGACTGTTGTCCTTTATCTATAAACTAATTTGGTCCTGGGTCAGCAATCTGCCCCTGAAACCTTCTGCTGTGTGAGACTATAGACTTGAAATAGGCTGTTTAGACTGAAAAGACCACTGAGAGTGCTCAGACTGAGTCATTACTGTGCGTGTATCGGGGGAGTGTAGGGCTGAACTGCTGTTTTGGCTGATCTGAGAGCGGTATGACTGCTCAGTGCAGCTGTCTTCTGGGATGCCGCTGTGTCTCCAGCCACATCTGCAGCTGTCTCAATTATGCCTGTAGTCCTACAGGAGGCAATTAGAGGCATAAACCCACAATTACCCATTACACTGAACAGAGACTGAGAGCAACAACACACAACTCCTCCAGACGTTATGGAGATGAGTTTGCTCTCTTACGAAAATGTTAAATGTCAAGGAGCATAAATTTATCTCTGCTCTGACCTTCTGCAGTATTTTTCTTTGCACATTTAATGTTACATATTAATTAATTAATCCATCAGTCATTCATTCACGAATATGTACACAAATTTCACTTGTTTCCCCCAAAACTCTGTAAAGTTTCTATACACTAAAAATCTGTTTATTCACTGAAATATCCTGCTTTGTGCCTAGGGGCCAACTTAGACCTTTTTTGTAAGGATTTATGAGAACAATTTGCATACACTTGCATAATATCTTTATAATAGTTTTCAGTGAGCTCTCACACTTGTTTGGCACTAGAGGGCAGCAGAGATGAATGGATAACAAATACACAATCATTTATTTTTAGTTATTGTCCTCTAGAGGGCAGTGTTCTTGAATGTTTCTGCTTCTTTCAAGATGACATTGTTTATATTTATTCATACACCCCCCCACTCCCAACCCCCAAAAGCTACTTGCAGTTTTCAAGGTCTGCATTTTATCATTGTGTTTTTTCTAAGAATTGAACCCATGCCATGACCTCAACATTGCTAGCACTGTGCACTACCTGTTAATGCACAAATTAATAATAATAGTAATAATGATAATAATGTAATATTTAATATGACTATATTTATTATTAGTATTATTATATGATAGATTGATTAATAATATAATCTTAAATATAATAATAATTATACTACTACTATTAATAATAATATTTAAATTTAAATAAAATCAATGTTATTACTTTTATTATCATATAAACTTACAAAGTCAATTATGCAGTTAAAATTGCTGTTTGCAACTCATTCCGGTTCAATAATAATAATAATGTAATATTCAATGTGGTTTAATTTATTATTACTGTTAGTATTATGTAATATTTTAATTAATAATATAATGTTAAATATAATAATAATTATACTACTATATGATTATTAATAATAATAATAATATTTAAATAGAATTAATAATATAATTTTTATTATATAAACTCACAAAGTAAATTACTGCTCTTTGAATTGCTGTTTGCAACTCTTTCCAGTTCAATAATAATAATAATAATAATGTAATATTTAATGTGGTTTTATTTATTATTACTATTCGTATTATGTAATATCTTAATTAATAATATAATATTAAATATAATAATAATTATACTACTATACGATTATTAATAATAATATTTAAATTTAAATAAAATCAATAATATCATTATTTTTATTGTAATATAAACTTACAAAGTAAATTATTGCTATTTGAATTCCTTTTTGCAACTCTTTTTTTTGGTTCAGTAATTATAATAATAATACTAATACTAATAATAATATAAAGTTTAATATGATTTTATTTATTACTATTGTTATTATTATTATTATATAATAAATTATATTAATTAATATATTATTAAATATAATTATACTACTATTATTGACAATAATAATATTTACAATTGGCTAAATTTAATATTATTACTTTTATTGTCATAAAAACTTACAAATTAAATTACTGCTGTTTGCAACTCTTTTTGGTTCAGTAGTAATAATAATAATAATGTAATTTCAATTTACAAAGTGAATTACTGTGGTATGACTTGCTGTTTACAACCCATTTTAGTTCATAATGTTAATTTTTTAGTAAAATGGTATAACCAATGAGAAAAAAATGTAGGACAAGATTTGATTTTAGCCACTGGGATTTGATTAGATCCTGAAAAGCTGGTGTTATACAGTATACCAGAATGGAGCCAAACCAACAGGAGTTTACAACAGTGTCTAAAGAGCTAATTGACTATTGGTTAACATTATATAGTTGCCGCAGCCTCGCGTGACAGCGGAAAAGGAAAGTTGTTTTAAGATCAAGTTATTATTTTGATATTTTTAATGGATCAATTGATCACATTAAGAGTAGGAATGTGCATTATGTTGAATTTGAAATTCAACAATGAAACAAAACTCATTTAACAGGTGTTTGGTGTGAAGGCTTTTAGTAAAAGTTGAAGTTATGCCGCAGCTGACGCATTCAAAATTTGGTTATTTGCATAATTTTAACATAATACTATCATCTCAATGTCTTTATTTTTTAACGAGTGACTTAATGAAAGAGGGTCGCATCATTTGTGGGCGGTGAAGAATAGAGCTCAGCATGTTGACAGTGTGAGACAGTCTCTCGTGGGCTACGATCATGACAATGGAGTAGCAATACATCAGAGACAGTAGAACATTCCAGGCTACGACAGGGCTTGTTGCCATGAGAAAGACAAACATAATGAATGCTACATTGTTCCTCATTAGCTTTGAAAACATCTGCTGCTGATTGACAGCCCTGAAGTTGGACTGTGGAATATTTTGGCTATTCCCTGTTCAGCTGTTTTGGATGACAGCGGCATTTGGCATTGCTTCGGCCGAGACAGCTTGTGTTATTGTTATTAGACCCACAGCCACAGATGCTTGATGATTATCACCAACTGTAGAATTATTATTTCACTTCACCTCCTACTTTTCCATCTCTCGCTTTCTCTCGTTCACACAAACACACGCAGAGTGCCAAAATCTGTCTGAGAAGCAGTGTTGTGGACTCGTGTACGACGATGACTCCTCCACAAATCTGTCTTCAGAAGCAGCTGCCCTCCTCTCCTGACAAATATTTACTACTCTGCCCCCATTGCAACGTTTTGACGGCTCTGATAAGGGCACCATCTGGCAGCTTGATTTTAATGGGGCTTTTAAGGGCCATAAAGAAGCCTAGAGCCCGCTGGGAGGATAGCTTATGGTTCTCTCCTGCGTGAATAGGATGGGTAACAGGGACCTCCGGCGGGCCAGAGTGGAGATCTTAAAGGTGCGTTTAGATTTAGTCCTTTTATGTTTTTTTTTGTTGTTGTTGTTGCCTTGATTGATTTCACATAAGGGCCGAACGTCCTTGAGATGTGGGGGGTTACGGCGATATTGGATGAATAAATCCCACATAACCCTTCTGGGATATGACACTCACCGGGTGAACTGTCAGTCAGCTTTTGTTTTGAATTCATCTCGTAGCCCCAAGTATATCGTGACGCCCTGTTATCTGCGTATCCGTCGAAAACCCGCTGACGTCCCAAAGCCTGAAGACTTACTGCATATACAGTGTGTAGAAAATTAAAAACCACCTCAGTGACATGAAAGATAAGCATGTCAAGGACTCCTTTTATTGATTGAAGTGGTGTCAGCCAGCTTGGGAAAATGAATTTTGATGAGCGTGTGCTGGGCAGTGGCACCACAGGATGAGTTTCTGGTGAGAAAGAAGGATAAAGACACGGAGAAGGGAAGGTGGAGGATGGTGTAGTAAGGTTGTTTTCGCTTCATTTGTCTTTGCTCTGGATTCACACTTAAGCCCCCAAGGTGTAGGCTGTAGTAGTCATGTGACCAACCAAGGAGGTCTGATAGCTGGAGAGAGTTAGCTATCTTAATATCTTCATGTCTTATAGTCGCATTACAGCTGGCCATACATTTTCATTATGCAAAGATTTAAGCAATCAAGCAGTTGAGATGTGCTATATAGTAAATATTGCAATTTGCCCTACATGAGTATACTGTACAGTAGAAAATCATTGTGATTTTAACGGTAAAAGAAAATTTTTTTTGGTAAAAAACTGTTTCCGTACTATATACAGAGAATAACTGTAATAGATCTAACTTTACATTTACTTTAACCTTTTATACTAATGTTAACTAATGTGACATTCCTAGAATTCCTTGCCACTTCACATTTGATGTATTTTTGTTGAAATGATTAGCCTATGTGTCTTAGTTTTTTTAGTTTTTTCTAATCAGTTATGTACATTAGGGTTTTATGTTACATCTAATATCGTTACGTTTATGATTATTGCATTTTTTAATGTTATGTGTGTTTCCATGATGGTGTTTAGTGTTTGTGTGTGTGACACTGTGTGCACCTTCTATATATTAGTATTGTCCTTCTCAGCTGCTTGTGATGAATTGATTCATTATGTGACTTTCTCATCACCACCTGTATGTGGTAGTTGTCAGTTTATTACAAAGGTACAAAACAGATATTAGTACTTCAATAGGATGGTAAATTAACATATCGGTTAATGAAATATGTTTTTTTTTTTTTTTACTGTAAATTTAGTTTAAATCTGTAAAACCTAAAATGTTGCTACCATATTTTTTACAGTACATTTCTGGCAACCACAGCTGCCTTTTTTTTTTTTTACAGTTGGACATATATAGGTAGTAACGTATTACATTATTATATGTATTGTTATATCGAGCTACCGTGCTCGCGCAGCTGTATTGTGGCACGAGCACTCATACAAACAGTAGCTGCACAAAACGTGAGGATCGCGCGCACTGAGGAGCGGTTGTCAGCGCTGTCCTGTGCTTTATCACTTAAGTAGCTTAGAAACTCAACTTATTATAGCATATATTTTTCTACTTTTGAAGTAACAATTTACATCCCACAGCTTCACAATTAATAGAGAGACGGTATGAATTCACACACGCAATCTCTCTCATTATACTGGTACTGTGCTAATTTATCTGTATCTGATTTACAACGAGCAGAAATCTGTAAGAAATGTTACCAGCCATAGATAAAATAACTGCTGAAAGTGAGCTGTTATGTCAGATCACTCTTTCAAAAGGAAAAAAATATCCCACCTTTAATAGTCAAGCATATTTACAGAACAAACCTTGTAGGTAAACTATGAGGGCAAAAAAACAAACAAACAAAATAATCGTTCATTAATCATAATCGAGGTAAAATGTTCAATTAATCGAGGTTTTGATTTTAGGTCATAATCGTCCAGCCTAAATGGAGAATGCAGGGAATCCATTGATTTCTCTAGGAATAAATGGCCTGTAATCATTCATGCAGGTATAATAATAATGTTAAAACTTTAATGGAGATATCCTGAATATACAAAAAGTGGCAGAAAATTAATATGTTATTTATAATTTATATATTGACTTCTAGGTATTTGTTGGGGTCCCCTGATTCCCTGGGGCCCTAAGCGGCTGCTTACCTCACTCCTTGGTTAAGTTCACCCCTGCTGACAAATGTAAAAAAAAAAAAACTGTAATATTGACAGATAAGCGATATGATAACTGTTATATTGTGAATTTCTACTTGAAACACATTTATGCATTTCTATCGGAGCTTTACCTATTCTACACGATACCATTTTTTTCATAACCGATCCGATTCTTATATTCCAAATTCTGAGTATCGACCGATACCAGTGCTGTATTTCCTTGATCATTGTAGAATATCTATACCTCTGTGTGTGTGGAACTGATGAACTGATTTATGTGTTAAACATAATCCAAACAGTGCACAGTAATTTTTAAAATCTGAACATTTATGAAAATTTAGTAGGGAAAAAAATAAAAGTGAACATAAGTGTAGTGCTAAATTTGAAATTACTGTTTGTATTCTTATCAAATACATTCATGAAATACAATTTATATGAGATTTATATTTATATACATATAAACCATTTATATATAAATATAAATCTAATATAAATTTAGATGTAGCCTATATGTAAATATAAAAAACGTATATTTAAGAAAATAAATAATATAAAATTAAAAGGCGTTCATTTAAATATGTGTTGCACAGCTTTTTAATAGGGCAGCAATATGATAGAAATGACAGAACAAGATAGGCTTTTAATAATCTTTCAGTGAGCAAAACTATAATAATATTAAAGGCTCCAATACAGAGCTGCAAAAACCACTTATGCTTATATGCATCCTGGTGTAGAATAACATGTTTACAGCAACATGGAGTTGAAACGCTTTGTGCTCCGCATTCAACAGTTCAGGGCACAAAGAGAAGAGGTGTTGTGCGCACAAATATATTATATCCATTTAACAGTTTATTGAGCATTTTTTTCTTCACAGTTTGAAATTCCATTCACTGTGCCAATTCATAGTCGTCTCTACTCCAGCGTTGTGATCTAACCGATGCCCGGTAGCGAGTACCACGTCATTTAAAAACAGCAATAAACTCCAGCTAGATAAAGTAATTTTATGCAAATCCACAGACCTTTATCTACAGATCAAGTATAATAATGGGAACATTGAATCATCTCGGAGAGCGTTTTACCATGCTAACTGTCATAACCAAATGCGAATGACTGACAGCTGCAGTGGAGGAAGAGTTTCCATGAACTTTAATTTAATTATGTAAATATTCATCTGTACTTCACATTAAGCTATCAAATGGCTTCGGAAGACTTGAAATATAGATGGGGAAAGTTACTTTTAAAAGTAATGTATTACAATAGTGTGTTACTCTCTAAAAAAGTAATTAATCGCGTTACTTATTTAGTTTTTATGGAAAGTAATGCCTTATGTTACTTTTGCGTTACTGTGTCCCATCTTGGTTGTTTTATAACAACAAAAAAGTTGCAGGCTGAAGGAAATGCAAATTCCAGATCGTTCTAATGTTAACCTAGATAAATGTGCACTATTATTTGGTGCATATCCAAGTGTTTGTGAGGAGAGCTGTTTACTGCATGACATGGAGGCGCCGGTGCGATCACTTGCATTTAACTTAAAATACTTAAAATACTAAAATTATTTTTGGTCATACAGATAAGAATAATCCAACATTCTAAACTGTAAATGGTTTGCTTTTATTTCTATAAACTCACAATAACATTAAAGGGGTCATATAATGCCACTTTTACAAGATGTAAAATAAGTCTCTGATGTCCTCAGAGTGTGTATGTGAAGTTTTAGCTCAAAATACCCCACAGATAATTTTTATAGCATGTTAAATTTGTCACTTTTTGAGGGTGAGCAAAAACGCTCTGTTTTTGTGTGTGTCCCTTTAAATGCAAATGAGCTGCTGCTCTCAAGAAGAGGGCGGAGTTTCAAGAGCTCGCGTTAGCAGCGCCGATTACCTAAGAATGAAAATGTCAGAAACTGTTCAGCCTTTTTTGTTCAAACCGGAGTCGGACAATGAGGGAGAGACTCAAGAAGAAGTGACAACATGTACAATGTAACAGGACGTTTCTGAATGGTTAGTTGATGAATTTATGTAGCTGATGTGGAGTTAACTATCTTAAAGTTATTGATTGCATATTCTGTCAAGATAATCTATAAATCGCTCTTGTGGGAACTGTTGTAAGATCCTACAGAGCCAGAGAATATATGCTGCATGAAGATAGAACAGGTATAGTTTAGTTTAATTATAACTTATGTTGTCATCTTGCTTTTATGACATGATATTGCATTTGTGTTACATACTGTATTGCAATAACATGGCCTCACCCCTTTGTTGCTGTTCTTGGGGGCAGGGTTTATGTAAATTTTAGGGTTAGTGATGTCACCAACCCAGGAAGAAGCTTGTTGTAGTCTTTACCAGCCGTTTGTTGTAGTTCTTAAACAGAGAATTCTTTAAAAGAAAATATCTCCCTTTGCATTGAACTTTGAGTGTCCTAACTTTGCACACGTTGTTTATGCTCTAACAGCAACATCACACACTAACTAAGGTTAAAAAAGTGAAATCACAATGAACCACCCCTTTAAAACATTGTGCTTTTGTAAAATAATGAAAACAAACAGGATGCGCTTTCTGCCGTCTCGGTCTCAAGTGAAATTGAGCACGCCACAAAAATGAACCGAAACTCAGCATAAACTTGCCTTACAGACATAAGAAATATATCTATGGAAGGCTTGAAATATCTACTTTTAAATGAACCAATTCAAATCTAAAATAAATATTCTCAGATTATGTAATCCGTATGAAACGCACATATAGGCACGTCTACTGCTGCGGAGATGACGAGTCAGCAACGTCGACTTCATCTCTGCAGCCGAAAACACACGAAACACTAGTTTATCAATGAATTATTAAAATGTTCAGAAGTCTCCTTCTGTTTTTTTTTTATTTTTTATGTCACATTCATAATCATTACGTTTGCCGGTGCGCTGCTGCAAGATTTATGCATGCGTTTGAGCACTGAGTAGGCTATATATTATATATAGGCGATTAAAGGCTCATTATTATGATTTATATAGTTTATTAAAGGACTAGTTTGCTTAAAAAAGGAAAATTACCCCATGTTATATTTACTCTCAAGCCATCCTTGGTGTACATGACTTTCTACTTTCAGACGAATACAATCGGAGTTATATCAATAATCACCCTGATGTTCCTAAGCTTTATAATGGCAGTGCACAGAAACCACCAGTTTGAAGCTCAAAAAAAGTGCATTCATCCGTCATAAAGATACTCCACACGGCTCCATGGGTTAATAAAGACCTTCTGAAGAGAAGCAATGTGTTTGTGTAAGAAAAATATCCATATTAAACACGTTACAAAGTAAAATATCTAGCTTCCGCCAGACCGCCAATTGTGAGTACGCACAGTATCGCACTTGGGTCGGTCCCGTCTGACTGATACCCGTTCTGGCAAAAATTGCAGTATTGGAGCCGATACTGTCACTGAAAATCAGGATCAGAAGCACAGGCAAGGTGCCATCAACAGGTTTGAGAATGCAAGACCAGGTTGCATAAAGGCTAAAACGTGCCTCCTTTCAATGAGACACAAGCCACACAGGATGCGCCCAAAATTTCTATCATATTTGCTAAATTGACTCTGACCTCTGTTGTCCTCTTCTTCCTTTTCTCTTTGTTCCTGCTTTCTCAATCTCTCTCACTCTGTCTTTTTACATAAGATATGCATGAAAAGAAGACCTGCAGCTGGATTCAGTGTGCCTCCTATCTGCACTCATAAATTATGAGAGAAATCTATTAAAACTAAGGCCTGTGACTGCTTTCTGTCTGCGTCACAGATCAGAGAGAGAGAGAAAATCAGTTGGCTTGCTTGTTTGTAGCTATTATTGCCATTTTACCTGTTGCTTTTCAACATAGGAATCTCACGACTGTGGTATTGGTATATTGCACTGTATATCATATCGACCGCTCTGTATTTACTCATCTCCTATCAGTCTATCCTGTTGTTCTTCCTCTTTTCTAGCGAGCATCCGCCCTTCTCTGAGGGGAATCAGGGCAGGGGCTAAACAATTGTCAGACCAAGCTTTGTCAACCCTTTCCACAAACAGAAGGATGGGACCAAATTGATTTATGACTTAAATTAAATAAATGACATTTGCAGCAGAAGAGGTAGAAAGGGTTTGGGAGGAGGAGGAGGAGGAGAGTGAGAGGGAGATCAGTCTGGGTCTGGTTGACTGGACGTATCGCAAAAAAAAAGAAGAACATTCTGTCTGGCCAAGAGAAAAACAGACAGGAAAAGAGAGGCGAAAAGTATTGGACAGAGATTAGATGCAGAAGTCTTTTTAATGCTCAGGCAAATCTGTGCATTCACTGAAAGAATCTTATTTTGATAGAGCCGCCGTGGAACAATGGTGCACTTCGTGTCTCTTGAGCCAAATTAATTGGAGATGATAACCTGCTTTTCCAGCACGGAAGGGCAGCTAAGCAATTAGTAGCTGCATAAAGATGAGAAAACGTCAGTCGTAGCACATTTCAGAGACCATCTTTTATATCTGCTTCCCAAATTTTTATTAATGAATTCACAGCACATTGATTTCAGTGCCAGACTGTGCTATTTGCCTTTGAGAAAAATTATTGAAAATCATTCAACAATCAAAATCGTTAAATCAAACAGGTTTAGTCTTTCTAAATGTAGTAACACGTCCTCTGAGATGTCACTAATAACTGATAATGTTAACATATATATATATTTTTTTAAATATGAATGGTAATTAGATAAAGAAAAAGTGAAATGCACAAATATAAAATCAATAGTTTTAAATGTAAGCTAGTTTCTATAAATTTAGACATATAGCATACTGTTCAAATGTAAGTCTTATGCTTACAAAATCTGCATTTATTTGATCAAAAATAATATGTTTAATTTTAATTTTCAATTTAATTTTAAAAATACAGTAAAAACAGCAATAAAGTCAATTATTATTTCCATTTAAAATAACTATTTTAAAATGTAATTTATTTCTGTGATGGTGTCACATGATCCTTTAGAAATTATTCTGATTTAGTGGTCAAGAAACGTTCTTATTAAGATTATCAATGTTAAAAGCTGTGATATTTTTTTTTCAGAATTCTTTGATTAATATAAAGTTTAAAAGAACAGAATTTATTTGGAATACAAATCTTTTGTAACAGTAAAGTCTTTACTGTCACAATTGATCAGTTTAGTACATCCTTGCTGACTCAGACTTTTGAACTTTGAAATTGAATAATTTGAACTTTGTATATTGAAATTGAAAGTGAAATTGAAAGACATGAAAGATGGATTTTCCCTTTGAAATCTGCTAAATATTGCTTTTAACAGTGTTATTCAAATATTAGTACTATTAAAGTGTTTGATGATGAGGTCATCCAGAAAAAAAACTAGCTTTTTTGAAGAAAAAAAAAAGTTTCTAATAACTTAATTCCACATACCATCATCTTCATCATATATCTGTCATAATCCTCAGCTGGATGCTCATTTCAAGTATAATACTCATTAACCAAGTTCCTTGTCACAGATCTCTCTCTTCTCAGGGACTCAGTACTTCTATAAGTGAAAGATTTCTCATGTTAACCTCCAGGCAGCCTGTCATATTGCCTATCCACAGGGTGCAGACATTTGCAAATGATAGATGATATGTCGGCCAGTGTCCCGGATGCCCTGTTTCGGAGCAGAAAGGTCTTAATAATTACAGTGACGATTTCTTTTTCAGAGATGAAGTTAGAAACTGCCATAAAATGATGAGGTGTGAGAATGAGATTCTTGCGCTCCTGAGTTGAGAGCAGAGCGGTGTGGGAAAAACACAGCTCCTCGGGGGGTTGTCTGGAAGCTAATAGACGTCAGAGGAGAGTTTTTTATTCCTCAGGTTTTAATCTTTGTGTCATTTTGGCATGAGTCTGGAGGGATCGGTTTCATGATGTTACTCACCGTACCTCAGGTGACCAATCCTTCACTCGGCCCAGTGGGACTGCGGTTCTTTTGTAAAGTGGAATTAAGTTATTATAAATGTAAAAAGTAAAACAGTAAAAGAGCTCTTTGTTTTCACACAGTTACCAATGTAGGTTTGTATTAAAATGTTTTTGACATCTGATACTGTAGATTTAGGCTTAAAATAGGTGACCAGTTATCCAGATATTGGTATAAATGAAGCCTTTGACACCTTTTTGACACTAATTCTGTCTCAAAATTTCTCCGTAGAAGTTATCAGGCTACATATCAATGACATTTGCAAAGGTCACGCTCAAATCGAGCTTTAATTTCCATAACATTTGCATTTTCTCAATTTGCAGATGCTTTTGGACCAGAGTGACTGTGCAAACAGTCAACTGGTGTAACAAGTACAATTACAGAAAGCATACTGAGGCAAAGCCGTAGAGAACAAAGAAGACCTTCATTTGGATATTAACTTTGAATCCACTGTTCTTACAACAGAGGAAAATTACCTTACCTTTATTAACCTTCAAAGTAATAACAGAAACACAAGTGCAGTGCCATAACAGTACTCTAGGGCAACCCAACAAAAAATAGACATAAGACCAGTTTATGTACTCAAGTTAACTTAAAAATGAATGTTCATGGCCTCTTTATTTGTTTTTTTGTCTTTCAAATGTCATTACAGTAAATGTCAACACATGTCAGGACCTTTCTGTCTCATTTCATTTAGACTTGTACATAGTTATACGTAATGGCAAGTGCACATACACTTTGAACTAACCTTGACTGTAATAATAGCATTGCAATCTTTTAACACAAACATGTACAGTGAAAACCCTAATCTTTTTAATTTATGTGATCGTGAGTGCTCTGTAGTCTATATATTATTAAAATCAGTCGTAAATCGAGTGCTTGGCCTTGGAAACACATTAGGCTAGAGGGCCGTCATCATTGCAGAATGCCATATACCTCACCTTGTTATACACATTTGCTCTGATAAAGATGTATAAAGAAACATTCAGTTTCAAGCTGAAATGAACACTAGAGGCAGTACAGTGTCAACAACCTTTATTCCTTTTCACACAAAGTATGAGTATGGAGGCAGATTGTTGATTAATAAAGACTTATTTTCACACAGTTCCTTGCATAAAACTATGTTATGACCTCAGAATTTTTTTACCATAGCGCATGATTTGTAAACTAATACATTTTGATGTTCGCATCACATAGCCAGCTCCATATGTGTGGCTTTTCTAATGTAGTAAACTTGCTCAGTAGCTCACCTGGTACAGCAGTGCACTTGTGACGCGGAGCGCTTGGGTTCAAGTCCTGTGAAACATGAGTCATGATGAACAAGGTTAAAGATTTGTTTATACAAAGCTAAAATGTTGTGGATGTTTCAGCAAATGTGTTTTATCTATATTTTTTTGGTATATTATTTTCAAAGTGATATATATATATATATTTTTTTTTACCTTTTAACAGCATTTACCAGACATTTAATTTCTGAACTGCTGTGATATATACAACAACCATTATATATAAAACGTTACCAGATTCATTTTCATCTGTTTCAGATAAAATTGAACATCCTTTTAGCACCATTTACTGGACATTTCACTTTAAATGTTCATGAAATGTAATATCAACAGGATATCATTTTGCAAAAATGTTGCTATAGGCACATATTTCAAGTGAGTAACTGGGTTGGTTACTTTCCAAGGAAACATTTCTCGTTTTTATTTTAGTTTTTTAGGTATAAAATACATATATGGTTTTTAATAGTTTTAGTTAACAATAACACTGCCACAGACGCTTTCATCTTGTGTAAAATAAAATAATTTCTGTTCAAATCAGTATTTCATGTCCATTTATTCATTGATTTTAGTAAGTAGCCATGAAATAATCTGGATATTATACAGTTCAGCCGGCCATTATCACCAAAATAAACCCCTTCCCAATGACCTGTCAAACTATCCGGGTTTATTTTGCGATAATGGCCAGCTGATTTCCCTTTACTTCCGGTTAGCACTGACAAGTAGAATTTAACATTAATTTCAGCTTATTATGTCTTCCACAGTTTAAATATTGCTTATTTGGTATTTAACAGGGCTAATTGGTCTTTTCCAAAGCAATTTACTATGTACTCTGTGCAAGTGTTGTCTCCCTGGAGCAACATAAGGTCAAAATGACCCATTTAAAGTGACCATGGTAAAAGAGCTCTCAGTAACTATCCAATTACCCGGTCACTCTTACCTCTAACTCTACATCAGTGACACACAGATGTTTTTGTTCCCATCAAGCTAGTTATATCAGTAAGATTCTGTGGTCCAAGAGTAGATGTGTGTGTAAGTGGCTGCCAGAGTGTGCGTGTGTGTTTCAGAGATTGTGAATGACCCTATCTTTTTATATGAGAGCCTGTGTGCTAGTGTGAAAGTGTATAAACACACACTCATATAGCATTGTGCTCATTAAGGAGCTCTGGCTTGGCTGGGCTTGGCTCCAGGGCCACATGTTTCTCTTGTGCGGTGCTCGGCTATTTCTGTCTGTAATGTTTGGCTTGGATTTATACTCAGCTGCTCTCTCAGTCACCTTGTCTTGTCTTGTCTCATTCTTCATACAGCGTCAACACGTTTCTATCTTGGCTGGCTAATAGACCTATCTACTGTACTCTTGTTCTGAGAAATTTAGTGTGTGTGAGCTTGAGACAGTAACTGGATTGATGGCAACCTGAAAACCTTGTGTTCAAGTAGTCTGGTTCAGTGTTAGACACCTTCGTTTTCTCTTTAAAACAACAGGTTTTTAACAAATAATGATAATTCTGAATGAAACGATGTTGAGTAGGAAATAATGTAGGCGAGACTTTATCATTTGGGATTTGATTGGATAACCCATGTTTGCAAACATTATGGCTAACATTATTTAGGTTAAGATATTATTGGCTAATATTATAATAGAACATTTTTAGCTAACATTATTTATGCTACATATTATGGACTAATATTATTTATGCGACAATTGGCTAATATCTTGTATACTAAGATATTATTGGCTAATGTTAATAATGCTGCGATATTGGATAATCTTGTTTATGATAGTATATTGGCTAATTATGTATGCTAGGAGGATATTATTGGCTAACATTGTTTATGCTGCTAGGAAATTATTGGCAAATGTTATTTGTGCTGTAGGATTTTATATTATTAGTTAATTTTATTTACACTAGGATGTTATTGGCTAATATTATTAAAGGGGACCTATAATACCCCTTTTACAAGATGTAATATAAGTATCTGGTGTCCCCAGAATGTGTCTGTGAAGTTTCAGCTCAAAATACCCTACAGTTCATTTATAATAGCTTGTCAAATTTGCCCCTATTTGTGAGCAAAAACACACAGTTTTTGTGTGTGTCCCTTTAAATGCAAATGAGCTGCTGCTCCCGGCCCACTTTCCAGAAGAGGGCGGAGCTTTAACAGCTCGTGCTTTGGTTGCTCAACAACAACAAAGCTGGAGAATCTCACGCAGCCAAAATGACGATTGTCAGTAACAGTGTTCAGCCTCACATTGTTCAAACCAGAGTCGGACACTGATGGAGAGACTCAGGAAGAAGTTACAACTTTTAGAATGCATCTGGATGTTTCTGAACAGTTAGTGGATAAATTTATGCAGTTCCTGTGGAGTTGATTCAACGACTAGCATGTGCCGTCATGTTAATCTTTTGTGTGTTGAATTGACCCTCGTTTGTGAAGCAGTCTGGCGTAAAATGACGGCAAGGTAACAACACTCTTCTACAACTCTTCCTCTTCTCTAAAGCAGCCGAACATGGCCTCACCCCCTTTGTTGTGTTCTCGGGGGCAGGGTTTATGTAAATTTTAGGGTTAGTGATGTCACTAACCCAGGAAGAAGCTCGTTGTAGTCCCTACCAGCCATTTGTTGTAGTCTTTAAAAAGAGAATTCTTTAAAAGAAAATATCTCCCTTTGCATTAAATTTTGAGCGTCGTAACTTTGCAGACATTAACAGCAACATTACACACTAACTAAAGTTAAAAAAGTGAAATCATTATCAACCTCCCCTTTAATGTTTTATTGTCTAATATTATTTAGGATAAGATAATATCATCTAATATTCTTTATGCTAGCCCTGATAGCACTCATACATCTCAGAGATGTCTATTTGATGTGCATGTTTACATCTGGAAGAGTCTTTGCTCATCTTCAGTTCGTCTCTAAGACATTTACTGTCAGACGTTAAATAGACATAGACATAGAAAATGTCTTTAAGATGTTTATGATTTAGAATGAATGTAAACCTGACATCTTAAAGACGTCTCTCAGATGTTTGTACACAGCAGATGCTTTCCAGATGAAGCGCTCTTTAGCAGATGTCTGTGTGCTATGTGGGAGGATATTATTGTCTAATATTATTTGTACCATTGTTTTTCTCCACCTACATGGTCTTGTTTACTTAAGCAGAACAGACAAGTTTTGTGACATCTGGAAAAAAGTTTTAATATTAAATTAAACTAACATTGCTTAGCAAACAGGATGTTACATAAGCTATGTAACTAACCTGAGGAGTTTGATCTTACTTTGAGTTTTCTCACCACAGCACTAACAGAAGCTTTTTACTTCAGAAATTTTGACTGAGTTGCAGGGTTTGATTTCGTGTTTAAGCTTTGTGTTAGCATGTGTGTGTCTGGCCTTCACAGGTGTCGAGTTTTCAGATGACCGACGCTCCGCAGGTTATGTGATGTAACTTGCCGCCATTCTTTTGACACTGGAGACGTTTCTTGGGCCATGCACCTCCTCGTGAGTGGCTAAAGTGTGTTTTTGCACCTGAATGAAGACCACTGGGATGTCATGTGAAGTGCAGTGAAATGTGTGAGGGATATGTGTTGCCGTGAGCTACTACAGATGTTTGGAAGGGAAGAATGTGTGTGATTTCCTATAGGGTATTTATGTGTGTGTGATGTGCTGAGGGGCAGTGGGAGTCATGTTTGTGTGTGTAAGGAGATGAGGGAGTGGGAGAGGGGGATGTGTTTGCTCATGCATTTGTGTTTGTGTCTCTCTGAGGGGTTCAGCCTGGAGCTTCATGGATCTTTGTTGAAAGACTGCTCACTTTGTGTCCATTCTGAATCTCTCGCTCTCCATCTAACTCTCTTAAC
This sequence comes from Hypophthalmichthys nobilis, assembly GCA_037950665.1. Taxonomy (NCBI): domain Eukaryota; kingdom Metazoa; phylum Chordata; class Actinopteri; order Cypriniformes; family Xenocyprididae; genus Hypophthalmichthys; species Hypophthalmichthys nobilis. The sequence continues at coordinate 18,602,062 of CM075479.1, forward strand.
AGCTCAGTCGAGAGGAAAAGGTTCACCTTCCCTACCAGACACCTCACATATTCATTTTGGCAGTACCTCTGCTCAGATACAAGATACCACATCTCTCCCACTGATCACATGACTCGGTTTGCTTGTCAACCTGCCCCTTCCCAAGAGGAAGCTCAGGGTTGCCGTGGGGATGAGGATCCTGGTGGCAGATTTGGATAATCTGAGGCAACGTTACCATGGCAGAGCCTGAGTCTGGGGAAGGGGTACATGGGCTTTTTGAAGCACTTGTTGTTGCAGCTGCTTGCTTGTTTTTGTCTCATTCATAACTTATTCATTTTTTGCACTTATGAGAGAGTAGCATCTCACTACATATAACAAAGTAATAGATCAGACTTTCAGACTTTACAGAGTAATCAATACATTTTAATTGAAACAGGGCTGGTAGGGATTGAAGTTCAGTCTTTTCAATATATGTTAAGGAACCAAGGTTACGTCTAATTTGAACTACCCAGTTTACTTAAAGCTGCAGTCCTTAACCTTTTTTGGTTAAAATGATCCAAAATCCATTTTTGAGCAAGTACATAACCAGCTAGTGTTCAAAACTATCTCCTTACCTTAGCCCGATTCACAACAGTAAGCTTGTAATAATGTTTTCTAATTCGGGTGGTACTGGTGGGTTTCTGCAGGAAATTCGAGCATGCAGCCGTTCGTTTTTGTGTCATTACGTCACGTCTGTTTACATAAAGAAGGAGTCCCAGCTAGTAGGCTATATGGCATGTGGAGGATGCTGCAGGTGGTGGATCATTTATAGCCTTTTGTCACAGCAGCTGCAATAATTAAGCTTATCATTTTGATGGCGGATTGTATGGTATGACAAATTAACATTAAAGATTAGACTGTACAGAAATTGAAACCTACAGGTAACACACACTAAATACACGTAGTCACGCAATGCTGATGTTGTTAACGTTAACAATTTGAGAACAAAATAAAAGAAAAGAAAGTATAACAGTAATAATAATTTGCACGGTTTGATGTGATATGAGCTAAGCAATCATTAGATTTAATCACCATTGGTACCACGATTTATTATGCTTTTTTTTTCTCAGTTGGTCAGAACAAAAGTGGCAGACATGTTACTTAATTGTTCAAATGACATTTTTGAAAAATCTTAATTTGGTCATACTTCCAAAACTACAATCTGTGATTCTGAAGTACAGTATCCACCGGTGCGGTGACTGACAGCCCCACATTAGATTAATCCGCGCTGAGGAGCCGTGCCGAACCACAACCCATGCAAAGATGATAATTCCCCAGATAACTGCAGTTGCAGGTTTCAAACAGAGATAAATTTACGGACTGCAGCTTTAAGTAATTTAACACACTACAGTTTAAAAGTTCTTGGTTAGTATGATGTTTCTAAAAGAAGAATTTATTTATGTGATGCAAAACTGAATTTTCATTATCATTACTCCAGTCTTCTTCAGTCAGTGTCATATGATCCTTCAGAAATCATTCTAATATGTTAATTTGCTGCTCAAGAAACATTTCTTATTATTATCAATGTTGAAAACAGTTGTGCAGCTTAATATTTTTGTGGAAACTGATTTCAGGGTGAATGGAAATTTCAGAAGAACAGCATTTATTTGAAAACTTTAGTAACATTTTAAACGTCTTTACTGTAACTTTTGACACCCAAACTATTTTTTTTTTTTTAAACTGTGTTTCTGAGAGAAACGGGATATTCAATGAGAAAAAGTTAGGGCGAAACCTAATTGTATTTATGTGGAACTAATTGGACCATGAAAAGTTCATGGTTGAAGGAGTTGAGTTGAAAAATAAGAGGGTTTGGTAACGTCTGTCGATAAGTAAAGTTCTTTTAGAGGCGGAGCAATTCTATAATGAAAGATTATGACTAGAAATGTTTTTATTTTGCTAGTGTATGACCAAGACAAGGAACGCATTTTAAGAAAATAAACAGGAAAGTCAATTTTGATTTTAAGTCGACTTTAATCCTTATTGATTAAGAGAGGACCAGCTGGCCACTGTTTCCATTTTAGCTTTCTTTTAAGTTGTCAGAGAACCATCTGTTTTTGCAGACATGGGTAGTTAATCTTTTGCAAACAAAACAAAAAACCTGGATAGGTTATTGCCATTATTAGACACAAAGAACACATCTGACTACAAGCTTTGGGCAACCAGTGAGACCAGGGAAGGATTATGACTTTGTGCCGTGACACACTGAATACTTTCAGTGTTGATGTTGCGTGATAAAGACCAACCAGCATCACAATTTATATACATTTTTTAAGATTCTTTGATAAATACAATGGTACAAATGAATATACTATATATTTATTATATTTATAATAATATATTTTATTTTTATTTAATGTGGTGCCATGAAGTGCCATGAGCAAAAAAGGTAGAGTTCAAACCAGTACCTCTGGGGGTTCCTGCACCAGCTGAGCAACTGCCACTGAGATGAATGGAAATGCTAACGGATAGCCTTCTCCAGGTATTATAGACCTCCTTGGGGCAATTGCTCAGCAGGCCCATGCATTAATCCGTCAATGAGCGAGATATGCATGGATAGAGTCTGACCCAGCACACTAGGCAGACAGCAGAAGAGGGAGTAACTTCCTGCAGTGGGAAAAGGCAAACAGAAAGAGAAGATGAAAGACAAACAAAGACAGGAGAGAAAAACAAAGAACAGGTCAGACAAGATGCTGGAGGGAGCAAACCGCAATACGTACCTTTAGTCGGACAGTGGAACGCGCAAACATGCAGACGCAAATATACTGAAACATAATGGAAATTCTTACTTTGGCAGAAGAAGGAAGGTCACTCATATTGACTGCCTTATTGTTATACACCCGAATGTTCTGAAAGCCTTTTTGTGATGTAAGAAATGCCATAGAACATTGGAAAAGGGGTCAAGGATGTTGACCGACAGGTGATAGAGTTTCTTTCAACACTGAACAAAAGGTCACATTGAGATTCAGAAAGATGGAAGATGCAATTAAGTCTGGCTGTGTTTCGTAGTTGCGTGAAGAGGGCAGGAGAGGACAGATTTTTTTTTAGACTGTATGAGTGCGGAAAGGTCTGGCAACAGAAAGGCGAGCAGTCCAGGAGCAGAGCAGATGGAAAATGAGTGGAAAGAGAGAGAGGGATTGAGAGGGAGGGGCCGGTGAGAAGGGGGCGGGGCCTGCGTTCTGTTCTGCCTATCAGATCCAGACAGGGGCAGGCAATGAGAACTGGTGTAGGAGCGAGTGAGAGGAGGAAAGAGAGAGAGAGAGAGAGAGAGAGAGCATGAGAAGAAGAGAGGTAGACGGAGATGTATATTCTCAGTCCCTCAGCCAGAGGCAGAGAGCTTGGTCATACCAGAATAGCACAGGGCGGTCCTGGTCCGAAGTGTCTTTCGGAGTGTGGGCCAGACAGCATGTCGGATTCTGAACCCAGAGTGAACTCCAAAAAAGCCGGCATTCGGGCTGCTGTCATTCTGATCGGACTACTGCACAAGTCCAGACGACAGAAGGAGAAAGAGAGGGAGAAGGAGCGGTGGGTGAACTTTTCTTATTCCCACCCACTAATTTGACCTGTGATTTCAGATCTGGCTCGATCCTGGTGTTGTCATTGGCCGGCATGCTCTAGTTGACCTGCGTTTATGGCTATGTAGGTCGTTGTATGTACACTTTATACATTTATTGTCATCCCAGAGCGTGTTGTAATTGGGTCAGTATATAGTAAAGGACAGTTTTCTTGTGGCTCAATTGAGGATGTTCTTGCTTGCAACTTCCCAGCTTCCCTCCTGATATATCCCAAAGCAAAATTTCAGTTCTTAGATATTGCTCATTTATAGCTCAGGACACTTGATGAAGTTCACAATTACGTGGCATTTAAGTATCTCAACTGTTTCTGATGGAGAAATGACATAACACACAAATGAGTCAATTGTTGATGTACTGTACAGTAAAGGTACTGTATATGGATATAGAATTACCATGGATTACATTTTTGGTCTTGCAAAAATATGATGAGAATTTAATGTTTGAGACTTTTAATCACACACTTTGGTGTAAATTTGGTACAAATCTGAGCACAGTTTGTTGATAGCAGTGTTATTTTAGTATTTTAATTTAGTAGTTTTATTTTAGTATTTTTTACTATTGTAATTTGTATTAATATTTTGAATTAACAGTTATTGTTATATTTTCGGTTTGCATTTTATTACATTTTTTTGTAAAAAATAAAATAAAATTCCAGTAAATGTAGTGCTTCAACTTTAGTTTAATCTAATTTTGTTTAATCTAATATTTATATTTTAATTAACATAAATTCTTTAAATAAATGTAGTTTTAGTTAACACTAATAACGCTAGTCTTCTCAAACTCTATATGAGGTTGTTGGGGTCTTTTTTTTTTTCAAGGGAAGCAAACCCTTCCTTGCTCTCTTATCTAATCTCATTGCTGTCTAGGAGAAACAGTTAAGATATTATAAAGATCACATATGTAATTTTTCATTCCTGTGTAACAGTCCGTGCACAAAGAGTTCAAAACAAATACAGCTCTGTTAAACAAACAGAGAGTAAACAGAGAGAGAAAGGGGCAGGTTTTCACCAAAATCCCCTGGTCAGGGTCATCCAGGTCAGATCGTAAGTAAGGAAGAAACCACAAAACTATTTCTCAGCTATCATTTACCAGGCTTCTCCAGTGGCTGTCTGGTCAGTAGCCGTGTTGCTCTATATCAACTGGCATGATTATCCCTAACAGTGCCTCTAGTGTACACTTTGTCTAATCATTAATTAAAAACCGATTTGACCGCATAGGCACGTACTAACACACATCCACACACACTCTTTTACGCAGGTGTCGTGCCGCTCTGAATCATGCACACAATGCGATTTGTGTTCGGAGGTGCCGCATGTGCGTCTCCATTTGCATAGATCTCGTCGATAACTGCCATGGTTAACTGACATCACTGCTAGACGGCCCAGCTGGAGTCGCCATGTTTATTCCCTCTAGATCGTTTCTGTCCCATTCTTCAGCTCAGATGAGCACTCCATGAGAAGAAAGTCTATACCTGACAGGTTTTTCAGTTCTGCTGTGTTTGAATGAGTGATAAGCAGGGCATATTTGTAAACAGTATAATGTGAATCTCCTTGAAGGCAGGTTGTTTCAAGTTTGGTCTGTTAGGAAAGTTATTGCTCCATCTTGTCTTAATCAAAGGTTTGAATGCTGTAGTAATTGCATTGTTTTATCTTAAAATGAAAGGTTTGGTACAAGGTTCGAGAGAACTTCAGAGTTTAATGATGATGTTGAGTTAATGATGCTCTTTGAGTTGGTAAATAGCTCTTAAAAAAGCACCTTCTTAATCAGTGCTTTTATTTTGATTTCAGTAAAAATAGCTATAAATCTATAAAACAAAGTGAAGTTAAAGGGTTAGTTCACCCAAAAATGAAAATTCTGTCATTAATTACTCACCCTTATGTTGTTCCACAGCCGTAAGACCTTCGTTTGGAACACAAATTAAGATATTTTTAAGATATATTTATATTAAATAGTAAGGTTAATGCTTCATGCTATTTTCATGCCAGTGGATTAAATGATGATGTATTCTCTGAAAACGAATGCAATTTTCCTCCTTAAGTAAATTTATTTCTTTTAAGGAACTTTTTTTACTGGAAAACAAGACAAATACTTAAGATAATTCTTGCATTATTTTTTGTTGTTTTCAGTCTCTCTACCGCCTTCACTATGTTTTATTTTGGTTAATAATTCTTTATTTTACATGATGCTTCTCTTCCATTTATCTTGGCAAGCGCTGTAAGATGAGAGCAGCGGCGAAAGCATTTCTTCATAAGTTCATTAAGCACCAAAGCAAATGTTTTCCTGGTTTCCTGTTTCATTCACTGAAATCTAATTTTCCTCCACCTTCATCACTCATTTCTCCCGTGATCCTGTCTCCTGCAGCTCACATGAACTGCCTTCACCTCCTGACTCATTCTGTTTCCATCACACTTTATTTCCCTTCAGCTTTTTTCACTTTTCTCCTTCACATCGTTTCTCCGTGTGTAATTTCTCTCCTCATGTACCTCCGCTGTGCGCTCCTCCCACCTTTACTTCCTCTTTGCTCAGTTGTTTTGCCCCCCCTTTTCTCTCTCTCTGTTGTTGAGAAAGCGTTTTTGATTAGCAGCTGCATGAAATTAAACTAAACTAGGTCACTTTTTACCCTCTGCCCCGCATATAAACATACACAGACTCAATGTCCTTCAGGTGAGAGGATAAGATTCCCAGCATAAGATTCCAGTTCAGTTCCTCATTCAGTATCACAGATGCATCATCGTCTGTAACTGTAAGAGCGAGTCATTGTCGAGTACCTGGAAAAAATCATGCGGCTCATTCATCCAGAAGGGGCTGTAAAACAGTCCTCTGGCTGTCAGCACAATGGCGAAGCTCAGTCAGTAAAATACACATAGTAAAAACTCAAACTAAAGGGTTCAAATGGCAACAAAGCATATTGGGCAAGTGATAGATTATGTTCTAATGTTTCTTATCAGTCCTACTGAAGGAAATCAAAGGAAAGGGGACTGAATATTCCTTCTGAAAGTCCATGAACCTTTTGTCTGTGATTTATACTGCCATGTGAAAACAAAACAGTGATTTTGTCAAAGAGTCAATACATAAGTGATAACGCGATAAAGTAAAAATCTTAATAATCTAGTTTAACTTTGTATTGAAAATACATTTGATTTTGTGCCAACATTTCATTTTAATAAACCTTGAATACATGAGTCCACATATTAATTATTTTCAAGTTTTATTTTTTCAAGTAAGTATTTATGATTAATTCCTAAATATCATTATGATTTTTGTACCACATGACATTTTACAACCTGAATATACTTGCCATGCCATAAAAAAGTCACATTAACCCTTAAATGCATGAATGTTTCACCATTCATTATTACATATTTGGGTCTTTAGCGACTCAGATCTATATCTAGCACGGATGAATCTCTACCTGCTGCGATAATATAAAAATCTTCTGATATTACCTTTTATTACCTTTTGGAGTTTGGAAGGGTTCAGTTTCAGCAGATGTTTTATACCATCATCACTGTCTTCGTCAGAGCTCATTTCCCATGCAGTACATTCAGCATCTGGCTCACATTCGCGATAACAAACATATTCTTAAAACTATCAATTTCAACATCTTCAAAATCAATATTTGATCGCTGACAGCTTCTTCACCAGAACCATCAAGTGACAGTGACACTTATATTTGATTGCGTTCAGTATTTGCTCTGCGGTAAATCATTTCAAGTTTTGCTGATGATACTTCCTATTCTTTTGTTTTCTGCCTGCGGTAACTATGAGTGAAAGGGCACTTCATCATTGTGTATTATTCACCCATCAAAGATTCATTATTGTTGTGCAGAAAAAATATACTTACACTGTTACACGCATTTTTTTTTTCTTTTTTTCAAAAAATGAATGGGAAAGCAGGCATTCTTTTATAATGTAATTTTTTTTCTTGTTATATTGTTTATAATGATTTGATTAAGGAATACTAAGAAGGTTGATGTCTAACTTTAAAAATTGAATGAGGAGGAGGGTAGTGAATGACGTCCCGGGTCACTGAAAACCAGAGGTATCCGTTTAAGGGTTAACTGAGATTTTAAGAGACTTACTGACCTTGACACACACTTATGACAGTCTTCAGGGGTCCTTTCTGTGATGTAATTTCCTGTTTAATGTTTTCCCTCCTGCACTTTCTGTATGTCTGCAGGCTTATGCCAAACTACCCAATATGTATTTTTCTTCCATACTTTTAATGATGCTTTTTTTCTCTCTGTAACACCCAGTTTTTTTTTTTTTTTTTTTAGATATTTCAGACATTATCCCTACTCTCAAAAAAGTATAAATGAGTTGAATAAATAAATGTATATAAATACATGTTGATCAGACGCTGCAAGTTGTGTATTCAGGTCACTGTATGTAAGAAATGCATTGTTTTTAATGTAGGCCTATTTTTTTAAATAAATGAATAGACATGGCAAAAAAAATAAGATCACGTCAACCTCATGATTGATTTGTGAGTAAGATCAGATCTTTAAGAATATGATCTATCCTGTGACAGATGAGTTTAGCTCAACTAAGCTCAGATTCAGGGAAGACAGTGTGAAAAGTGATATCAAATCAAGCAAAATTCAATCAAAAGACATTGAAGCCATTTTTCCCAGCTTCACTGTTCCCATAGTTACTGCATTTTTACCTTTTATAGGGCGATATAGTATAGTTGCCACTCATTATGAAAATAAAAATGTCTCTTCTGGTGTGTGTTTATATATTGGTCCATTGAACTGTATCTGTAAGTGGAATAGATGAGGTGACCATGTCTCTCTTAACAAGTGCTCCGAAACGGTTTCACTGACAGGCTGTATAGAGCCTATTTACAGAGCAGTTGAATTGAGGAGGTTATTTTTAGAAGTCACTTTTCTTTTCCCCATTCTCGCTCCCTTAAAACCCTGTGGCCTCCTCTTTGTCTCCTGTTAGACTGTTGATTTAGTGATATGGACAAAGGATTAATGCATTTAAAAACCCCAGATGAGCACAGGTTGCTTTTATAGAGAGAGTGATATCAAAAGCCCTGCTCAATGGCAGCGTCTCACCAGCCCCCCTTAAGGCCCCTGTGCTGATCTGCTGGGACTCTGTGAGAGTCTAAGACTTTTTGAATGTGGAAAGCCTCCAAAAACTAACAACTGTCCAATTTGTCGAAAGGCAAATAAACACAAGCTGCTCCCAGAGTCATGCTGGAGGCAAAAACGTACATCAGACTGAATACTGTCAAACAGGTGAGGAAAGATATTGTTGATGTGAGAATGAATTTGATTTATTCAGACAGTTGGAAAGAGGGATTACATGTCAACAGGTTTGTGTCTGTTCTCTTACCAGTAGCCTACTTGTTCTCTTATTTTGCTTTAGCATAATCTGATTTGTAAATTCAAACTGTAGAAACAAGAAGCGCTTGCAAAAAAGTACTATTGCAATACTACAATGGTATGGTAATACTATTTAAAATAATATAGATGCCACACACCACCAAATATGATGATCCTCTTGTGTGGGTCCCACTTTGTTAAATATACAATAGCTAGACTCAAGAAAAAAAAAAAAAAAAAAGAAAAAAGTAGGATTTGAATGGTGTAAGATTTACATTATAACAAATTTAACTCAGAAATAAATACAAAGATTTTTATTTTTTATTTTAGTTTATTTTAGTTTATTTTGGAATGAGCACAGTACTTATTTTTATGAACTTGGTAGAGAATGCAACTTAAAAATGAACGTGAACAAAAGGGTTTGATTTTGTTCCATGGGCTGTGTCATCTAGATTGTTTGATCCTCAGAACTTCTTCTTTTACTCAAGCTGAAAAACTGCGTGTTTTAGCCATATTCTGTGGAAAAGGAATGAAATAACTTGTAAATCTATACAATTTTGTCCTGAGCACTTTATTGTTACTTTCATCCTGCTGAGAGTTATTAGCCATATAGGATATCAACCTCTAAGCAGTTGCCATAGTAGCGAGGCTAGTCTTGCTAATGTGTAATGGTGACTGAATGGCTTTATTAATTGAGTTATTGATTGTCTACAGGCAGTGGACAAAAACAGGTGCAAAGAGTCAGGAGCCAACCGGCTTCCTATTTAAAAAAAAGATGAGTTTCTAAAGGTCTATAAATTAGCCTAGTTTTTGAAGTTGCGGGAAGTAGCCAATGAATTTGAAAGACTTTCTTGAGCTTGTTAATGTTCATTTTTGTGTAGTCTGTTAAAGAAGGAAGATTGAATTTGATCAAATAAGTCATAAAACCTTATCGTGGCACAATGCCATATTCCCCTACTACTTCAATACTTTGTTTACAAAAGTTAAACAAGGAAAAAAATCAAAGAAAAAAGACTGAATGCTTTAATTGAGCCCTATTGAGCGACTTTGTAATTCTTGTTAGCACAGCAGGGACTAAAAGCAGAGAGGGTTTTAACAGCACTCAGTATCGATTGTTCCTTTTATGTGTTAAAACGTTCTGTTTCAGCAGCAATTATTTCTTAATTAAATTTCCATATGGAGTTTGTCAAAATTATTTTTATTGTACAAGGCATTTTCATTTGTTTGTGTGTTAGTGCGTGTGACTGAATATGTCTATGTGGTACACCATGTTTGGGACACTGGCTGCGGTCCACATTTCTCACTTTCTATAAATAGCCGCAACATATCAACGTACAACAGGAAGCACCACTCTGACCACTCTAAGAGTTATCTGAGGGAAAATATTATCCATTTAAACAATACTGGTATTGCTTCCCATAATCCCTTCTTGATGGGAGAAGTATGATAAAAGACTACCTCAGCATGTGAACTGTCAGTTTAGCTGACAAGCAGAGCTTTGACACTGTCATAGTAATGGCATAATCATATAGCACATAGATAATGTTTAGGCTGCAGACTCAGATGTGCATAGTGTATCTGTAAAAGAATGAACCTGACGGGATCATATTAAATTAGTTTATGAGAGCTAAACAAACACGCAGTGCCTTTGGTAGGTAACAATTTAATTGCTTCTGCTTGTCATTTTTTTTTTTTCTTTCTAATTTGCTGAATATTAAGTCCATTACTGGAAGGATTTGCCATTTGCAGTCATTAAAGGGGGAATTATAAAGTTCATTATCGGTTTTCATAAGTATTTATCAAGGTCAAAAATAACATTTATAATTAGGATTTAATTGTCAGCTCTCAGGCAATATCTCCTTTCCTCTAGTCTGGTCTTCTCGCCTGTCTTATGTAATTTGTAAGTGATAATGTATAGTGTAATGTAGGGAGCGGGACAACGGAGTTGGAGATCCACGTGCAGGCTTTATTCATAAGAAGAGCATAGTCAAACAGGCAGTAGGTCGATCACCAGCAAACAGTAAAAGTAAGGCAAGGCAAAAGAGTAATCCAAAAACACAGGCAATGGTCAAGGCAGGCAGCAAACGATCAAAAACAAGAAAACAGTCCAGGGTCAAAACACAGGCTAGGCAAGACAAGGCAGGACAAGAAACAAACAGAATGCAAACCAGTGGCTAAACAATACTCAGCAAAGCGTGTGTGTCTGAGTGCAGATTATAAAGAGTCACTAATGGGAAACAGGTGTGAGTGTGTGATTAGTTCCTAGATGGGGAATTGTGGGAAATGGAGTCCATAAAATAAAGTTGATGAACACAGACCCAGGGCACATGTCACAGTATAGTCAGCATGTGAGTACAAAATAAACCCTAACAGGGGTATCCGAACTTTCCAAATAAATCATTGAAAAAATGTACAAACTATATATTATATTATGTTATATTATATTCACCAAGGCTGTGTGATTATTACAATTTAAAATAACAGTTTTTATTTTAATATATTTTAAGATATAATTTATTCCTGTGATGCAAAGATGAATTTTCAGCATCATTATTCCAGTCTTCAGTGTCACATGATCCTTCAGAAATCATTCTAATATGCTGATTTGCTGCTCAAGTAACATTTATTATTATTATTATTAACAGACAGTTGTGCTGCTTAATATTTTTGTGGAAACCATGATACATTTTTTAAAGAATTCTTTGATCAATAGAAAGCTCAAAAGAACAGTATTTAATTTAAAGAACTGAACAAAACAGGGAGTATATATGAAGAGTTCCATTGCAAATACCATCCGTCTGACATGCATTTTCTATCAGGCTCCTATGTTTAGGTTAAGTAATTTCACTTTAATGGCAATGAAAAGGTTATTAGTCTGTTATTGAAATGCCTTATTTTCATAAATGTCACTTTAGTCAGTTAATTGGTATTTAACAAATTTGACTGTCTTTTGCTGCAAAACCAGCTAAGTCCATGTGTGCTTTTTGTTTTTTTGCAAAAAACCTCTAAGCCCACCTCTTTGGACAGCAAGACATAGTAAAACGTCCGTTTCTGTCAGTTTTACAGCAGCAAAAGGAACACTGTTGTGCTACTTGTGAAATCCTGCCACTGTAACGATGGACAAAACATGATAAAAACTTGCAGCTCGGCAATTGAAAACCAGCTCTTTCGCACACCATCATTCATCTTGAAATCATGATTTGATTTGCGCCTTCCAATTGGTTCTTCTGTGTACTTAGAGATTTTAGCTGACAGAGGAAAGTGGCGTTTAGCGGTTTCTGCCAACGAACTGGTATTTCTGAATGGGCTGACACTGGGATTTAGCGGATTTGAAGCTAAAGTATTTGATGAATGTATACTATGTGCAGAGAGCATTCGCTCAATATCATTATCTCATTTTTGATGGAGGTGGCGTTTATGCATCTGAACTCTTGATATACAGACTAAATGAGATAATTGAAGGGGAACAGAATCATTAATCAAGGGAACAAAATGGCACAAACTAGGAAACTAGGTCACACAGGCAAACAGGAACAGGGAAAACAGAACCAAAACACAATGAAACTCAACCAGAACAGATCATACATGTTACAAGAGTGATTACAAGATCCTGTTTTTATAGAAAATTGATGGCCTGGAGTCTTTATACAAAAATAATATACCCCTGAATATTTTGACCAATCAGAATCAAGATGGTTTACATAATAAGCACTCAGCATGTATGTTGTCTTTCTCTCTCTGGAGTGTAATCAAAGCATGAGGCATGTTGCCGGAACATTAGATAATCATAATCACTGGGCAGATGTGATTAGTATTGAATCAGGCCTAATTAAAGAGGCAGATATGCAGCCTTGTGATGAAACTGTGGACTGGAAATGAGTGGAGACAGCATGTGCAGGGCAACTAGAGATATCACAACTTCCCGGTTCTCCCTATGAGCTGATAAGATTCTAATAAAGCCATACTGGCAATTTACTATGATTGTTAATTGTGTTTCAGGGCTGCTGTAAGGCTTTATTCATAAGTCAGCATCATAAATGCGCTCTGTAGTTGAGTTCCAGGAAAAAGTTTCATATAACTTTCACATAAGCCTGTTTATAAGTCTTCATCTTTCCATTGTGCACAGCACAGTAAACCTCTCAGCCTCTTTACACATCCCCTATATACTGTACATTTTATGAACTTAAACAAATGCAATCTTTATCACAGTGAGTTGTGTAATTTACTTGTAATAATCAATTTTCACTCAGAAATTGCTAGTACATTACACAAATAAACACACATTGAATTAAACATACTATTTTGAAGTAGAATGACTGAAATAGTATTTTTAAGCAGTACTATATGAATTATATATGATATTTTGAAGTAGAAAGACTGAAATAGTATTTTCTTGTAAAACATACTGTATTAATCTTTGTTTTTTTACAGCTTGAAAAATTGAAAAACATCTTGGTTAGGTGTTTGTACTTATATTCAATGAATTAACCGCATACAAACATTGTTTTGTAGATAATTCCAGTCTTAAAGTGATAAAAATGAAAATTTGTCACCATTTACTTCACCATTGGTCAAGTTGTTTCAAAACTGTATGAATTTCTTTGTTCTGCTGAATACAAAGGAAGATATTTGGAAGAATGTCAGTAACCAAACAGATCTCGCAGATCTATTTTTGTTTTTGTAAACTGTATATTTAAGAACACTAATGACTGAAAATCTCCCACTGATGTATAATGATTGAACACTGAGCATTTAGCAGTCTTTTTGGTGCTGGACCTGTCCCCTCATGCAAAGTGAGGGTGATGTATTCAGTGATGCAGTTACATCAGTAATGAGTGTCATTAGATAGTCAAAAGTGCTGGTCAAACTCCCTTTAGCAAGACACATTACATTGTGCCTCTAAAGCGACACCAGTTTCAGACTGCATGTGAAAGCAGCACATGTATTTTAGGACCTATATTAACATGTTACAACACTGACGCTGCACAAAAAAGACTTCTGACTAAGGATGTGCCCGATGCCTAAATCCGAATTCGGAAAGGCACGGAAAATGAATAAACCAATAAGGTTTGCTGCTGTACAGTACAGTACATCAGATTTCACTTATCACGTAAAGATAGTAAGGAGAGATGACTGACAGGGTGATGTCAGAGGATTTGGTGTGCAACAGATTCTGAGCGTCATTGACAAATATCTAATATTGTAAAATGTGTGGTCAGTACCACTGCTCCCTATACACAGAGTATGCGCGATCGCGAATTGGAAAGTGACCGTAATAAGCGAGCCTGCATCCAAAAGCAATTTTAATGCCCTGCATATTGATAGCTGCTCCTTGATGCTCGCAAATTATATACAATATGATTACTAGGGCTGCCCTCGACTAAAGATTTTTCTGGTCCACTAGTAGTCACCATTAGTTGACTAATCACATGGTTTATTAATAAATAGGGCTGCCCCCTAATAGTCGACTAACCGTTAGTCGTCAAGAAGAGGCTTAGTCGACCAAAATTTTATTTGCCACTTATAAAAAAAATCCACAGGAAGTGGCAAAGTCACACAGTCTGTGAGGGACAGATCATTAACAGCTGGTCTATGTGGTAATTACAGTAGGGTACATTGGACAGGACATCCAAACACTCGCCTATCATCCATCGATCTCAAATATGGCTTATCATCTGAAACATGTTGGTAGCAACTTTAGAAAAATCTCGCAGGTTAAAAACGTTAATCAAGAAAAATGTGAGCTATTCAATCGTTTGTGCGGAGTGTGAAAGCTGAGTAGTAGCGCACTTACTGCATGACAGCTAACATGGAGGCGCCGGTGCGATCACTTGCACTTAAAATACTCTGTCATTTTTGTTCATACAGATAAGAGTAATACATCTTTTGAATTTGTGAAGAGTCTACTTTTTATTTGTGTGTACTCACAATAACAACAAAATGTTGTGCTTTTGTAAAATAATGAAAGCAAACGGGGTGCGCTTTCTGCCATCTCTCTCTGAACTTGAGGAAAAAAAGAACCGAAACTCCATGTAAACTTGCCTCACATGCAGACAGGAAAAATGTATCTATAGAAAGCGAAATGTGTACTATATGATTAACTATTGCGAGACAAAACAAAAGACAAAAGCATTGAAATATATTTTTTCCTCTCATCTTATATTTTTTTCCATCACCATGTCCCTTTAGGGGGATATATGTCATTTCCTTTTTCGAACACAGTATTCGGCTTTCGGGCACATCCCTATTTCTGACCAATTTATACACCATTTGGGGTCTGTATGATTTTTTTTAATGTTTTTGAAACAAGCCACTTTATGCTCACCAATGCTGTATTTATTTGATCAAAACTACAATAAAAAAAACAGTAATATTGTGAAAATAATATTACAATTTAAAATAACTGTTTTCTATTTTAATATATTTTAAAATGTCATTTTTTCCTGTGATGCGAAGTTGAATTTTCAGCATACTCCAGTCTTCAGTGTCACATGATCCTTCAGAAATCATTCTGATATGATGATGTGGTGCTCAAGAAACATTTCATATTATTATCAATGTTGCATTTTTTTTTTTTTTTTAAGGATTTCTTGTTATGTTATCCCATTTTTTGAAAAACTCTACACACTTGTTTTTAATGGTTTCAGTATTTGGTTTCTAAATGTGTGTTGAATTTCTATGGTTTCTTAGTTCACCACACAGAACACATAGTGCGGTTGGTCAGTACAAACGTGTTTATCCTTGTTGCAAGAAAACTTGTATGCCTAGGCAGCCCATGTTGGCATCTGCCTAATTTGATGGAACTGTGTCAAAATACAGTAGACTTGGATTGGTCCTACAAACTTTGACCTCAGCCTCTGCTGTTGTCCATCTGTTTGTCCTCTTGACTTAAGATCCATAGCAGCAGCTGGCATTGTTCTGATGACCCAGCTGGGGAAAAGGTGCGGTGCAGTATAGACATGAATTTGGGACACGACTGGTCGTTTTCAACAAGAGTCCTGGTGTTCTGGAGCATGTCCCCTCAAGCAGCTGCAGTCATGGGTAGATGGAATAGATGTTTACTCAGTGTTTCCCGTTAACAATGGAAAGACTGGCAGCCAGACACACACTCACATTTAGCTTTTGGGTCTAAGTGAATGGTTTCTGTGTGCTGGATGTATTTCGCATCAACAAAGTACATTAACATTGACTGTGTCCCTCCACTTAATGTGATATTTTAGTAATGTCCAGGGCACCTACCCATGCTGAAACCTTCTGGGCAGGAAACAGCAAATGCAGTGCTTTGTCACTGCATTAGACTACTGGATGTTTCGTTCATAATTTCGATCACTAGTAAAAAAAAAAAAAAAAATTACATTCTGATTTAAGAATTTTGGCTAGTCTTTACAATTAGGTTCCACTTTTTTTTTTATTTACATTAGTTAACTGCATTAGTTAACAAGAACTAACAAAGAAAAATACTTCTAAAGCATTTATTAATTTTAGTTAATGTTATTTTCAATATTTACTAATACATTATTAAAATCAAAAGTTGTATCTTTTAACATTATTTCATGGACTTGGGCTAACATGAACTAACAATGAATAGTTGTATTTTTATTAACTAACATTAACAAATGTTAAATACTGTAACAAATGCATTGCTCATTTGTTAAGGCCCATTCACACCAAGAATGATAACTGAAAAATAACTAATGTGATAATGAAGTCGAACTCAAATTATGAATTAAATTAAAGTTATTCACCCTCAAGCCAACCTAGGTGATTATGACTTTCTTCTTTCAAACACAATCTGAGTTATGTTAAAAATATTCTGGCTCTTCCAAGCTCATTTTAGACTTCTAATTCATGACTTTTTTTTTAAATTTGTGTTTTGTTGTGCTTTATCCTCTGTGCTTCCACATTTGTCAATACGTCATACGTCAGGTCAAAGTTCACTCTTCCGCCGGAATCGACTCGTCTACGAAAGCCAGTGATTCTAGTTTATAAAGTTATAAATATGGATGTTTTTCTTACAAAAACATTTCGCTTCAGAAGGTCTTTATTAACCCCGTGGAGTCACTTTTATGATGAATGAATGTGCTTTTTGGGCTTCAAAATCTCGGTTACTATTCACTCCCATTATAAAGCTTGGAAGAGCCAGAATATTTTTTATTATAACTCCGATTATGTTTAGCT
Organism: Hypophthalmichthys nobilis; assembly: GCA_037950665.1. NCBI lineage: Eukaryota > Metazoa > Chordata > Actinopteri > Cypriniformes > Xenocyprididae > Hypophthalmichthys > Hypophthalmichthys nobilis. The sequence goes on from CM075479.1 coordinate 18,619,163, forward strand.
GAAAGAAGATAGTCATATATATGGTGGTCTTATAGGGTGGGTAAATGATGAGATAATTTTCATTTTTGGGTGAAATAACCCTTTAATTTTTCAAAGTCCAACAACTTCATTTGTTTTCAGGTTAAAATAGGATTTTAAATACCAAATATTTGATGTGTAGATATTTGGACTAAATCTAGTTCCACAGTCAAAACCTCTGGAACTGCATATCACCTATGTGGTTATTGTGCTATTATGATATAAATACTAAATATTATGTATAAATCTTGTTTATGTTATTGGTTTCATTCTCTCAGATTGAAATGACTGTCTTACCATTTTCATTGAAACCTTCACAGTCTCATATATGTATTCATGTGACATTTTCATGTGTTCAATGTTTTTGGAGTTTAATGACCCTTAGAGGTGTAATGTAAGGGAAGATTTTAATGGACCCTCACTTGAGACCGTCTGCAAGGAGCTGCATTTCTCGACCAGAGTTTGTCTGCCTGACTAATTTTAACCTCTTCCAAGTAGTCCCTCTGTCATTTGTCTTCGGCTGAAAGAACTGCTTTTAAAGTGCGATCATGTTCCTGCTTGGGAGACTTATGCCTTTCCGTATGCCTTGTCTCCCCTCCTTATCCCACTTCTCTCTACTTCTTTTTTGACCTACAGCAGTTTGTCTGCAGTGCTGACTGCTCTCAGTTGTTCTTGTTATGTCTCTGTGCAGATACCAAGGCAAACAGAAGAATTGATGTTATTGGGTTTTTCTATCCAGCAGTCTTTCACCTTAGTCTCTAGAGGCAAAACCATGTTCTTTTTAGTAGACTTTTACAAAGGGTACTGCACTGACCCTCTGCCCTCTGTTTTCTGTGTTTCTGTGTGTGTGTGTTTGTGTTTGTGTTTGTGTTTTTGTATACATATACGTCTGAGGGCCAGTCTTTTGTTTTAGTGCCCGGCTACTCTTTGTGGGGGTCAGAATTGCCTGTAATGATAAAAGCAAATTTAACCCAAAAGGACACTAAAACCTGAAATCATCTACATTTTGAGACTTGCTTAATAATTAATATTAAATAATTCATTAAAACATAAATGGATCACAATTTTGTCCAATCTGATCAATTTATTTGAACATCCATATATAATAATGATAGTAATAGTAATTAAATTATTACTTAAATAATAATAATAATAGTAATAATATTGTTACTGTTTTCAATTTCGATTTTTTTCTTCATGATGGTATCACCCAGACATTTCTGACTTTACATTACCCGAAAAATATCAAAATGAATTTTTTAAAAACGTGCTCATCATAGAAGAGGTCAAGTCTTTGTATGGGTGAACAGCATTTAAATATATTGGCCAAAAAAAAAAAAAAACACAGTTTGTCCTGAAAAAAAATTATTAAAAAAAAAAGTACATTTTCATTAATTACATATTATATAGTATGTTTATTAAGAAATCTCAAAATGTAGATTTATTTATTTATATAAGTTTAAAGGGTTCACCCAAAAATGAAAATATTGTCATTTATTACTCACCCTCATGTCGTTCCAAACCTGTAAGAGCTTTGTTCATCTTCAGAACACAAATTAAGATATTTTTGATAAAATCCGATGGCTCAGTGAGGCCTCCATTGACAGCAAGATAATTAACACTTTCAGATGCCCAGAAAGCTACTAAAGACGTATTTAAAACAGTTCATGTGACTACAGTGGCCTTAATGTTACGAAGCGACGAGAATACTTTTTGTGCGTCAAAAAAACAACAACAAAATAATGACTTTATTCAACAATATCTAGTGATGGGCAATTTCAAAACACTGCTTCATGAAGCTTCGAAGCTTTACGAATCTTTTGTTTCGAATCAGTAGTTCGGAGCATGTATCAAACTGCCAAAGTCACGCCCCCCAATGGTGAACCATTGAAATTTCGAAACACTTATGACGTGACTTTGGCAGTTTGATACATGCTCCGAACCACTGATTCGAAACAAAAGATTCGTAAAGCTTCGAAGCTTCATGAAGCAGTGTCTTGAAATCGCCCATCACTAGATATTGTTGAATAAAGTCGTTATTTTGTTTTTTTTTGGCGCACAAAAAGTATTCTTATTGCTTCAAAATCCTGTTTCATGTTTTTTTTTTTTAAATATCCCCTGCAGTCTGTGTTTGAGAATCAGTATTCTGTGCAAAACTACTGCATTTCAAGTTAATCTTCTTCATAGTGTGCTGACCATTTGCCAAGCTAACTGTGTGTGTTGTTTTTGCAGGAAACAAGAGCTGCTGACCATCTCCAGTGTGCCTCTGGGAGAATGTCCACCCTCACCTCCCCGCACTGCACCACCCACCATGAAGGTGAGTGCTGTGGTCACACACAAGCGTCGCTCTAATAGCTGGTGTTAGCTGAAATCTAGTGCATTCATCTCTCAGACACACCTTTATACTAAATTAACCTCTATTAGCATGATAGCCTGAGAAAGTGAGAATGCCCTTTGTAGCATGCTATATAAAATGACCCTCGTTTCACTACAGAAATGTCAGCATGCTCTTACATAATGTCTCTAACTGACTTAGACATGCACATTAACCTGCGGTGCTATCTGTGAAGGTACACGCGGTGTGTTTGAGGTAAAGCTTTTCATTCAAGGTTACCTCTAAATGTAATTCTGATTCATTTGGACTGAGAAATCCATCTTCTTCAGAGCATTAAGGTCCCATTGAGTTCGCACAGTATCGCTATCTCTTTTATATTTGCAACAACCTCAAGAGGGCCTGGAAAGATTTTCTGTCTTGTTTAAAAGTGGTACAGAGTTCAGAGATGGATTGCGTGGCGTGAGCGGAGCACAGTCAGTGTCACCTTGAAATGAGACGCAATTGCCGAAAAATAAGAAGAGGAGGGAGAGAGGTTGGTGTTTATGTGGGAAGGAGGGTGAGAGGCCGAGGTGTCAGGAGTGATATTAAGATGAGAAGACATGAAGTCGAACTCACAGGTCATGATCCTGTTAGCCAGTGCCTTAATTATGAAGATAATTTCTCATTCAGACTGATGAAATGTCTGAAGCACACAGCACTAGTTGAACATTATACTTGAAGTTTATTAAGGTCTCCATCAGGTGTTTCATTATCACCTGCTGTTGGAATTCTGTATGACTTTCTTTTTTTCTGTAGAACATAAAAGAAGATATTTTGAAGAATGTCTGTTTTTTTTTTTTTTTGACCAATACTTTGAAAGTCAATAGGGGCTTTCACACCGAATAGTTTTAGGAACTCAGTTATAGGAACTAGCCTCTAGGATAGTTCCCCAAGAACTAATTTCTCCCCCGGGCCATGTTCCTGGTTGCATTCACACTGGGAATAGGAACTGTGAAGCGGCCGACAACGCTATCTTTAAGCGCAGCATTGTTGTGTGTCGTGGGTTTCGTGATAACGGAGATGGAATGTAAACTCATAATTTACGTGACTGAAAGACCAAAAAGTGGGGCTAAGATACAAAATCTCCTATGACAACTTTCAGTATTACATATCATCAACTGAGAAAAGATCACAACCCTGCAGACAATAGGTAAATGCCGTTATCACTGTTTTCCATGTTCGTGAAGTAAATGTTTACACGGCTTTTTAAAAATGCTGGGTGCCGGCGTTTGACCTGCGTTTGACCAATCAACGTACACTCACGTCACTGATAGTTCCTATAGTGCTGGTTTAGACCCTACTCTGAAGTTCCCCCAAAAGGAGTTCCTAGAACTAAAATCGTTCCTAGTTCCTGCGGTGCGAACATGGCAAAATCCGGGTTCTTCAGTCAATAGTTCTAGGAACTATGAAAAGGTTTCTCCGTCTTTTTTTTTGCCTATACAATGAAAGTCAATGGGGTCCAATGTTGTTTTGACATGTTTGATAAAAGAAGATATTTTGAAGAATGTCACCGTTTTTTTGTTTTGTTTTGTCTTTTTTTTTTTTTGCCTATACTTTGAAAGTCAGTGGGGTCAAATGTTGTTTTGACACCATTGACTTTCATTGTATGGACAAAAATGGTTGAAATGTTCTTCAAACGTTCTTCAATCTTCTTTTGTGTTCCAGAGAGGAAAATAAGTCATACAACTTTGAAATGACATGAAGGTATTCCACTACTGTTTAAAAGTTTGGGGTCAGTAAAACATTTTTTAAAGAAAATGATGCATTAAATTGATCAAAAGTGATAGTGAAAACATTTATAATTTTACAAATGCTATATATTTCTGTTCATCGGAATATCCTAAATGAAATATCTCATGGTTTTACAAAAAAAAAAAAAAAAATTAAGCAGCACAAATATTAAGAAATGAGCATGATTTCTAAATGATCGTGTGATACTGAAGACTGGAGTAATGATGCTGAAAATTCAGCTTTCCCATGACAGGAATAAATGACATTTTAAAATATATTAAAAAGAAAATGGTAATTATAAATTGAAATAATATTTTTACAATATTACCATTTTCATTACCGGAGTCTTGTTTTAGTTTGCATTGCACTAATCCTAAAGTATATTTGTCATTTAAAAACTCATACAGCCTGTTTTTTTTCCCAGTTCTAACCTTGTCCTTAGACTATACTGAGTCACTTTACACATTTCAGGGAAATGTTTTCAGAACACACGTTAACACAACACAATGTACTGTACCTCATTTTAGGTTTAGCTATCCTTGTAGGGACATTTGGTCCACACAGTGTAGCCAAAACCTGACACACAAACACACACACACCCCCTCAAAACACTCGCACAATGTGTAAAGACTCCATTAACACCTGTGTTTGGGTGTAAACACAATACAGTTAGTAAGGACATATTAATCTGTGTGTGTACGTGTCTTTTTAAGATATATAATTATGTTTTGTTCACACAGTTAGTGGCCACTCCCAATGTAAACCCAGAGTCTAAAGAAGAAAAGAGGAAAGGGAGGACAGCGAGTGTGTGGATGTGATAAGCTCTCTTGAACTGTGGCTCAGCTGTTCGTCAAATACAAAGCAGAACTACAAAGGCCAAAAGACGTAGAGAGAATGAGAGAACTTAATAACTCTTAAGTAACGACACACTGGTAGGACCAGTTTTAGGTGCGGACTTGGCCATCCTCTTCCTGTTTTGTGCTATTGAAAGTGTTTGCAAAGAGGAACACAGCTAATCAGAGGAGAGAGGTATGATCGCCTGTATAACACACTGTGACGGAGGAAGCAGAATGTGAGAGGTATTAGACTGGATGTTTGTTTATTATGGGATGGGGGTGTTGATAAAGCTTGTATTTGACCTCCTGCACCGCTGCAGTTCATTCATTCATTCTAGATTGTCTGAGTGGATGTCTTTATGTAATATCTGTTTATTAGCCAATACTGGACAAGAGTCCCTGATGCACATTTTATTACCTCACTTCCTCTATTTGTGTGTCTATTTGTCCCTATAACTACTTTGTCACAAATATCTTGTCACATTCATGTAAACAATAGCATTAGCATTTATATTTAAAAAAGGTAACATTTTACAGAATGGTTCAATTTGTTAAAATTTGCTAATGTATTTGGTATCATTAACTAACAATGAACAACATTTTGTTTCTTTTACAGCATTTATTAATCCAAGGCATGTTAAAGGAATATTACGGATTTAAGTTAAGCTTATTTGACAGCATTTGTTGCATCATATTGATTACCACAAAACATAAATCTGACTTGTTCTGCAAAAATCAAGGTTGCAGTGAGGCACTGTTAATGAAAATTAATGTGGCCAATAAATGGAGGATTTATCAAATGTTAACTCATACAACCTAAAATGTTAACATAAATATATTATTTATATAACATATCTATTTATTATTCAGACACAAAAAAAAAAAAAACTTTAGGACACTATAGTTAATTTATGTAAGTGAGGATAGCAAAACAAAGTAAACTGTGACATATTATACCCAAAAATTCTTCATACAGTGGACTACCAGTAAAATTGATAAAAATTGGGGACCAAAAATTATTCAGACACTTTGACCTGACCATGTTTTGCTTAAGTGTTATCTGACAAAATTAAGATTATTTTTTTTCTGACACAGTTTAACTCTGAGATCTTGTCATATTTTATTACCATTTTTTTAAACTATAATGAATAAACTGTATTATGAATGAAATGTTCAAGGTGTCTGAATACATGTTGGTTTGACTGTATATATATATATATATGAATATTGAATTGAATATTGAATTAATTATTATCTTGTCATATTTTATTACCATTTTTTAAACTATAGTGAATAAACTGTAATAATGAATGAAATGTTCAAGTTGTCTGAATAAATTTTGGTTTGATTGTATATCAGCGGCGTACAGTGGTGTTGTGAAATGAGGAAGCAATTTTATTTGTTTTTATTTTTTATAAATCAAATGTAAATTCATGTTCCAGTTTCCTGGTTAAACATTAAATTATAAAAAATAAAGAAAGCCAATACAATTCTATTTTGTATTTTTACATTAAGTATGTAATTAATGTTCTATTTAAGTCAGTAACAATTTAACATATTTAAATGATAACAATTTAACCAAAATAATATATCACAGATACGAAGATCTAACTTTAATTTTACAAAGCTGATAGCTCACTAAAAACACCCCACAGTCATCATGTTTTCAGGCCATTTCAAGTTTGATTTTGATGTAACATAAAGTGGTGATACAGTATCTAAGTGGGTGAGTTGTTTACTTACTTTTTAGTTAGTCTTCCCATTAACGCCATAATGTTGTTCATTCAGAATGATTTGCGAAAATGGAACAGGCACAAAAACAAGAGGCAGGAATTATCGCACGAACCAATCATTTCCTATCATAGTGATGATTCTCACGTGACTTTCCCCCATTCATTCTCAATTACCCCCCACCAAACCCACTGCATGCTTTGGGGGGGGTCTTTTAAAAGTCAATATACACCGTTCAGGCATAACATTATGACCACTGACAGGTGAAGTGAATAACACTGATTATCTTTTCATCATGGCACCTGTTAGTGGGTGGGATATATTTGGCAGCAAGTGAACATTTTGTCCTCAAAGTTGATGTGTTAGAAGCAGGAAAAATGGGCAAGCGTAAGGATTTGAGCGAGTTTGACAAGAGCCAAATTGTGATGGCTAGATGACTGGGTCAGAGCATCTCCAAAACTGCAGCTCCTGTGGGGTGTTCCCGGTCTGCAGTGGTCCGTATCTATCAAAAGTGGTCCAAGGAAGGAACAGTGGTGAACCGGTGACAGGGTTATGGGCGGCCAAGGCTCATTGATGCACGTGGGGAGCGAAGGCTGGCCTGTGTGGTCCGATCCAACAGACGAGCTACTGTAGCTCAGATTGCTCAAGAAGTTAATGTTGGTTCTGATAGAAAGGTCTCAGAATGCACAGTGCATCGCAGTTTGTTGCGTATGGGGCTGCATAGCTGCAGACCAGTCAGGGTGCCCATGCTGACCCCTGTCCACCACCGAAAACACCAACAGTGGGCACATGAGCATCAGTACTGGACCATGGAGCAATGGAAGAAGGTGGCTTGGTCTGATGAAGCTTGCTTTCTTTTACATCACATGGATTGCCGGGTGCATGTGTGCCGCTTACCTGGGGAACACATGGCACCAGGATGCATTATAGGGAAGAAGGCAAGCTGGCGGAGGCAGTGTGATGTTTTGGGCAATGCTCTGCTGGGAAACTTTGGGTCCTGCTATCCATGTGAATGTTACTGTGACACGTACCACCCACCTAAGCATTGTTGCAGACCATGTACACCCTTTCATGGAAACGGGATTTCCTGGTGGCTGTGGCCTCTTTCAGCAGGATAATGAGCCCTGCCACAGAGCAAAAATGGTTCAGGAATGGTTTGAGGAGCACAACAATGAGTTTGAGGTGTTGACTTTGCCTCCAAATTCCCCAGATCTCAGTCCAATCGAGCATCTGTGGGATTTGCTGAACAAACAAGTCTGATTCATGGAGGCCCCACCTCGCAACTTACAGGAATTAAAGGATCTGCTGCTAACATCTTGGTGCCAGATACCACAGCACACCTTCAGGGGTCTAGTGGAGTCCACGCCTCAACAGGTCAGGGCTGTTTTGGCAGCAAAAGGGGGACCAACACAGTATTAGGAAGGTGGTCATAATGTTATGCATGATCGGTATGTATGTATGAATGTGTGTGTGTGTATATATATATATATATATATATATATACACACTACCAGTCAAAAGTTTGGACACAGTAAGGTTTTTAAAAGAAGTTTCGTCTGCTCACCAAGGCTGCATTTATTTAATTAAAAATACAGTAAAAACAGTAATATTGTGAAATATTATTACAATTTAAAATAACTGTTTTCTATTTGAAAATATTTTAAAAAGTAATTTATTCCTGTGATCAAAGCTGAACTTTCAGCATCATTACTCCAGTCTTCAGTGTCACATGATCCTTCAGAAATCATTCTAATATGATGATTTGCTGCTCAAGAAACATTTATTGTGTACAATTGTACAAAACATTTGTATACAATATTTCTTTTTCAGGATTCTTTGATGAATAGAAAGTTCAAAAGAACAGCATTTATCTGAAATACAAAGCTTTTGTAACATTATATACTACCGTTCAAAAGTTTGGGGTCAGTAAGAATTTTTATTTTTATTTTTTTTTAAAAGAAATTAAAGAAATTAATTATTTTTTTCAGCAAGGATGCATTAAATCAATCAAAAGTGAAAGTAAAGACATTTATAACGTTACAAAAGATTATATTTCAAATAAATGCTGTTCTTTTGAACTTTCTATTCATCAAAGAATCCTGAAAAAGAAATATTGTACACAAATATTTTGTACAATTGTACACAATAAATGTTTCTTGAGCATCAAATCATCATATTGGAATGATTTCTGAAGGATCATGTGACACTGAAGACTGTAATGATGCTGAAAATTCAGCTTTGCCAACACAAGAATAAATTACATTTTAAAATATTTTCAAATAGAACACAGTTATTTTAAATTGTAATAATATTTCACAATATTACTGTTTTTACTGTATTTTTAATTAAATAAATGCAGCCTTGTTGAGCAGACAAAACTTCTTTTTAAAACATTAAAAATCTTACAGTGTCCAAACTTTTGACTGGTAGTGTGTGTGTATATATATATATATATATATATATATATATATATATATATATAAATGTGTGTGTGTGTATAAAGTATACACACATATCATGGTGTAATGTTAACTCATACACCCTGAAATGTTAAAAATGTATTCATACATGTAGAAATTAACTTTAATTTAGATGCTGTATATGCTTTAAAAGTATTACCTCACTGTAAAGTGTTACCAAACACTTTGAGTCATTATAAACCAGGTTTAAAAGTGTTTTATCATCTCTCAAGTTTTTAATGTGTGCTGGAGAATACTTTTGTCCTTCAGTTCATTGTAATTTGGGTGAAGCTTCAAAGATCCAGGATAGGGTGTTAATCTTGGCTGAGACAACAGTGGAACTAATAGGCTGTTGTGGCAGATAAGCTTTATATCCTTACTATGACACCACAGACAAAGACTCATTTTTTTATCATGCAGCTCTGATGTTTTTATATTTGATTTGATGTGCTTACGCAAACAGCTTTAGGCATTGGATTGCTGACTCATGTGAGTTTTGTTTGGTTGTAGAGCAAAAAATCTCAATATTCAATATATAATCAAAAAGGTCAACAGGTCTTTGCATTACAAAACTTTCAAACTTTTTCGTCTTCCTTTTTTTACCATGCGTTCCACCTTAGAATTAAGGAGTTGCCCTAATGTGTTCTATTGATGTTGTGGTCCCATTTCCTCAAGGTTATTTGGGCAAATATGTCTCAGCTAGGCTGAACTTTGTTGACTTTGTAAAGCCGAGTTGCCCTTGGATCCATGGCAGGTTAAACATTAACTGATCTACGTTTGCTCTGTCCCACCCACCTACATCTGTTACTCTCCGTCCGGAATAATCTTAAACTGAATGGATTTATTTTGAACAGTAATCAGATGCTTTGTGGTGGTCTGCCTCTTAACTAGCAGGGGTGCTCTGTCGAGGTAAGAGACTCTGGGTTCAGTTGAACTATTGTGCAAATTATAGTTGAAAAATAGTTGAGGTTGTTTTATTATAAGCCCTTCAGGTCTAGACAAAAAATATGCTTTAAATCTCTGTTGCATTTCTAATATTTAAGCCCTAATGCTTGCACAGCCCATTAATTAAATGAGCCTGTAAAGGTTCAGTAAGTTTTATTTAGATTGAGGATGTATTATGGTTTAAGTCTGTATGGAGGAAGAGGCATTAAATGTCATGCAACATGCATTGAGCATATCTCAACCCATCACATTCCTGTATTTATGATATAGCACTACAAATGTGCAGTGGATTGCAGACATGTCTGTAGTTGTTGATTTGATCTTAGATATGATCAGGCTTGTTGCCTCAAGGCTGTGTGAGTTGGGTGTGTACGACTGAGAGCCCACTATACATGGGAACTCTTTTAGTATTATTTAAAAAGCATCCCAGGATGCACCTCATGTTGATCGAGAGAATGTCCAGAGTGAGCAGAGCTGTCCAGAAATTATTTTGTGACCCTTACATGTTCTTTTTAAAATGTAAAATGTTTTTTTTTTTTCTTCATTTTTCATTTAATTTTATTTTGTTTGAAAAGTGGAAAAGTTATTTTGTGTTTATTTAGTATTTTTAGTATTTTATTAAATAACTTCAATAACTTATTTTTTCTTAGTATGTTTTTTGTTGTTGTTTCGATTAGGGATGCACAATAAACCAGTTCCATATCAGTTATAGGTTGATTTTATTTTATCGTATATTTAATTTAGAATGCTCATTTCACCTAATTTACAAGTAGATTATATTTATCATGTAATGTTGACTTAACTTAAACTTCAAAAACACTAATAATTTAAAGTTAAATGTAATATTTCAAATCTCAAAATATCCACATTTTCATATTTTAAATGTATAATGTTTTGATGCTCACATTAATCAATCTAAAATTATTGATATTGGTTTTTAGTGTTTTAATTTATTTATTGATTGTTTTATTTAGAAAAATGAGTCTAGAAATGAAATATATACAGTTCAGCCATGAAACTCTAGATGGCGCTGACTGATGGGTCCTTAACACAAGCTGATGATAATTACAGCATTAACTACTTGGTACAAGCTGATCCATTTGACTTCTGCAGCCAATGAGCTTGTTGCTCACACATTTAAATGGCTGGTTGGTTACATTCACTATAGCAGTTTGCAGCACACTTCAGAGTTCCTCTAAAACCCTCCACCTTCCCCAGCTCCACCTGTATAGATCTGCTATGGGTTATTGATATATGCTATATATGTCTTACTCGCAGCAGCGTATCGGCGTATGTATTGGCAGTAGCAAGTTCCTGTACTTGCTCTGCAGCAGCAGCAATAATCTACAACAACAGCAATAATCTACAGTAGCAGCAATTCAGCGTAGCAGATCTATTCCGCCAAGACCAAATACATTAACATTGTCATATCCATTACCATGCTAAAAATATCCAGAGAGCTGTCATGATTGAACTGACATTTATCTTTTATCATCCATAACATGAAAATAATTATCAGAATTCTATTGGACAGATTTTTAAAAACGGTGCATCCCAAGATTTGATGTCTTTACTCCAATTCTAAAATATGGAAATAGTAATAATAAAAAATAAGTGGTATCAAAACTTAAGCTGTTCTTACGAATATTTCTTTCTTGATTCTACAATTTCCTTCCAGATCATAACAAAAACGAGAAAAAGTAAAAAATAAATAAATAAAAATTACAAAACTGGTTTGATGTAGATACTGTATCACCACAAAACTATGTAGATTTAGACATTCAAATATTGACATCTCAATTTATGTTTCTTTTCCAGTCGGCGGAGTTCTTCGACATGCTGGAAAGGATGCAGGTAAGACTCCTTCTATCATTCAGATGATCTTATATGTGCATGTCGTTCTTTGGAATAAGATTCCTGTAATAACAGTATTCCTCCAGTAACTTTGTACTTAAGCTGAAGAGCATTTTACTGTATAATAATGTAATAATCACAGCATGTTTTTGCCCTTGAGTGCTGGCTAAGTGTTCTCTCTCTGGTGGACCACCAATCCTCAGTTACTCAGAATTAATAATTACACATTTCATCTCATTTGAAAATGCATTGATTTGGCCAGCACTTTTCTCTGTGGTCAGTCTTTGGATGGAGGTTTTTGTAGAAGCCCCACAGGGTGAGAGAATGGGAACAGGACACACTGACCAGTTATATAAGAGCAGCATGATTGTGTTGTCATTGTGTGTATGTTTGTGAGAGTGTATAGATGATGGGCAGCAGGTAGCTAAAGATCAGCTGATCAATATGCTGAAGGCAGAAGCGCGGTATCTCAGTCGGGTGTTATTAAAGCCCTCGGTCTTCTTGTACAGATCTCTGTATGAGTGACAGATCGATGGTTTGTCTGAAGGGCTGATGTCTCTCTCCAATGGATCACATATACTTGTGATATTCTTAATCAAATAAGAAGGTGTAAGGGTGCGTCTTATGGCTCGTTCACAGAGATGCGAGCACATCGGTCATACACGTCCGTCTAGCGCGTTTACGTATAAAAAAATGGAAAAGTAGTGCAGAAAGTAACTCTTTAAAATTTGCTCTTTAAATTCTTCCACCCGGGAACAATACAAGTCAACACCATTATAACTAAAAGTTTGCTTAGAAGTATCTCCTACTAAAGCAAGGTGGTATTTGACTCTGGTAAACGTATCCAAAACAGACTGGTGGGAGTGACCTTGGACGGCAACATGCCTAGTGCATTATGGGTTTTTCCCAGCGCATTATTGAAGTTTTCCTACTGTATTTGGCAAAAGGGCAGTAGCCTTTTTTCTGTTTTCTCTAGTCAGGTAGCACCGATTTCAAAAATGTTTCGCCTTTCTACTGTATAGGCAGCCAGGTTTTATTGAAAGCCCATTTTGCCAGCGGTGAAGTACCCCTTTAACTGCATAACAGCTAAAATGAAGATTGTCAAGTGATGTGTTATGCAATCACATTGGAAAAATATTAGCTACGTTTAATGTGTCACCTCGTAATCATCAAGATAACTGTGTCATTGATGTCCCAATGTTTAGATTGGCAACAAAGGGAACTAATAAGCATAATGAGATACAGCTTTAGTCTCACAGCTAAGAGCCAAACAAGAGATTCTGCCTTTATTTATCTCTAAGGCAACTGTTAGTCTTTCCTATAGACTATCAGGAAACAGTTTACCATGATAACCACAGTTTTTGACCAAATAACTTGATATTAGCCACCATAGTGATTAAAAAAAAATAAAAAAAATAAAAAAAATTTAAAATGAGGGAAAAAAGGAAATTGACTATAAACATAGCTGCTATATTTGTGGAGCTTATTTGACAATTTAGTGTGTCATGCATTCTTCCTCTTCCACTCTCTTCTGCTTACCTGGACACGGCAGATTCCCAAAACTGAGGAGACTAAGAGATACAAGGTTGGGCTGGTAATCTGAATGTGTTTGTGATTTTTTTGTGTCTGTAAGTGCATGTGTGTGAGTGGGAAAGTTGTGTATGTATAATATCTTCTTCTTCAGAGTCTTTTCTTCTCTATAAAATATTCTGATATACATCAGCCACAGTCTGGAGTTTTACAACACCAATCAACATCAATCATGAAGTATTTTTGTAGATTTAGTGATGTAAAGGTCAGTGTTGACGGTCTTCAGATGTTACCAAAGAGTCCAAATGCAGACTTATAAACCTTTATATCTCATATATGATTATAGGAATGCAAGCAGAGAATAATCAGATGCCTTCTTTGTTGCAGCTGCCGTTATTTAGTTTTTTATCAGTCATATTGTGTTGTAGATATTATTCCTCTGTCCTGCTCTTTGGATGCTTTCATTGCAATAAACAGACTGTGATTTGTGCATTTGGCTCTACGGCCTTATCCTAAGATCAAATTTCTTTTTCTCTCCTACAGGATGACTACATCCCTTACCCCCGGATTGAGGATGTGAGTACACACACACACACACACATTATTCTAAACCTTCAGCAGTTACATACTATATATTATTATGTTCTTGTATTATCAAATTAGCACAAGAGAGTTTTCATTAAGCTCAAGTGTTTTAGGACTGAAAGGAACAGATTGTGTTAATTTATTATACAGCTCTCTGGAATAATTGATTCTGATTGGTCAATCTCCGTGTTCTGCATTTAGATATGTTTGCAAAATGATTGCTAAGATCTAGCTGTTGTCCCTCACAACACATCTCATATACTCTGCTACACTGAAAAAAATGGTAACCTAAAAAGATATAATCTAAATGAACTGGTTTTATTGAAGTCAAAAATATAATTTTTATACTGCTTAATCAACCTAAATACATTAATTTATTCCAATAAAGTTACAAGTTATAGTTTTTTTTGTTTGTTTGTTTAAATCAGGTAGAGATTGCTCTTTAAGTTAACAATTGCTGACCAGAGTTACAGTATATTTATTTTTCCATAGTTTTCATAGGTAGCCATGATAATAACATTCATTAATAACTTTCATTAATAACATTGCTATTAAACATTTAAAATTACACATTAAATTGATTAGTGACAGTAAAGACATTTGTTACAAAATATTTCTATTAAAAAATGCTGTTCTTTTGAACTTTCTACTCACCAAAGAATACTGAAAATAACGATTTCCACAAAAATATTAAGCAGCACATCTTTTTTGAGCTTTCTTGAGCCTCAAATCAGCATATCAGAATGATTTCTGAAGGATCATGTGATACTGAAGACTGGAGTAATGATGCTGAAAATTCAGCTTTGCCATCAGGAATATATTACAGTTTAAAATAATATTTTAAATTGCAATAAAATGTGGTTACACTAACTCTCAGATTATTAGACTTTAGTAGACTGTTAGGTTAGGGTTAGGTGTTAGGGTAGAATAAGTTGATACGTAGTTGCATAGTTACTTTTAGTCAGTAGAATGTCTGTTGGGGAGCATCAAAATAAAGTATTACCTAAAATTTCACAATATGGCTGTTTTTACTGTATTGTTAATATAACCGAAATCAATATAACTTTGCTGACCCTTATTTTTCTTCATATTCTCCGTCTAGGTCCTGGAGAAGGGTGGTCCCTACCCTCAGGTCATTTTACCTCAGTTTGGTGGATACTGGATTGAGGATCCCGAGGCTCCAGTTGGGACGCCCACGTCCTCAGACAGCAGCTTCTGTGAGGAGGATGATGATAGTCTGAGTCCTGGTGGAGGAGGAGGCTTCGGCTACAGGCTGGAGTGTAACAGCACCTCACGCGCTTACCGCAAACACTTTCTGGGCAAGGTTAGGATTCATTATTGCTGACAGTATGTTTATTTTTTTATACTATTAGTCCACAGGGCCAAAGGTACCCAAAGTTGAAGAAACACCCATGTAAGCATTATTTTATAATGGTTTATTCTTACCGCGGCTACAAAATTCCAATATATGCCCTTTCGGCTGAAAGCAAGTGTCCTCTCTGATGTAATATTTCATGTGCCCGTAGCTTATTCACTCACAGTTTTACATAACACTGGACATGAGGTGTGATGGCACCTCTCTGAACAAACATTTTGTGCTCTACAATTTGGTATCAGTTCTGTGTCACTGAACGAGACAGTGTCAGTTTTACTGAGCCACACATGAGTGCTATACATGCAAAATCAGTCTATTGGAAAATGAACCTCTCCATATTGAAATTTGTGAGGAAGGAACCTGTGAAATGACGCCTTTCTCGTTCTCAGGAGCACATGAACTATTACTGCACAGCCAGTAGTATGGGACACCTCATAATGTCTCTGAAGTATGAAGAGGCAGACGGACAGGAGTCACTCCGCATCATGCTCAGGTGCCACATGTCCACCATAAATCAAACACACTCCAACACGTATCGAAACTCTGGTCTAGTCATTGCTGCATAGGCCTGTATTGTTATAGTAAATAGCTGAGCATTTATTCTTGTGTGTCGTTTTCTAGGTCAAAAACAAAGACCCTTCATGAGCGAATTCCACTTGAAGGTCTTCTACAGCTTCCAAGCGTACCACAGATAGCCAAGGTGTGTATTGGCAAGACGTGCAGTATACCAAACAAATTAAAACTGTCTTTTAGATTGTTGCATTGCCTTCATAACAGCTTTGCAGACTTATGACATTCTCTAAATGATTTTATGAGGTGCCACCTGGAATGCCTTGAAGAAGCTTCTATGTATCCTGAATATTTGTTGACTGTTTTTTTCCTTCATTATCTGGCCATTTAAAAATAAAAATAAATGAATTCATCTATATTTAATAAAAAGGCACACAATATATTTTAATACAAAACTCATTTTGAACTCAAGTCTTTAGCATCATGAGAAACGTACAAAAAGTTTAAATTGTAATAATATTTCACAATATTTTTTTTTACTGTATTTTTGATCAAATAATTGCAGCCTTGGTGAAAATAAGAGACTTCTTTCAAAAACATTTATATTACAATCTTACTGACCCCAAAATTTGAACAGTAGAACATTTTTCTTTGTTAATATATTTTAAAATGTAATTTATGTCTGTTATGGCAAAGCCTAATTTTCAGCAGCCATTACTCCAGTCTTCAGTGTCACATGATCCTTCAGAACTTGATGCTAAAGAAACATTTCTTATTATTATTATCAATGTTGAAAACAGTTGTGCTGCTTTATATTTTTTGTTGTTGTTGTTGAAACCCTGATTTTTTTTTTTTTTTTTCAGGATTTTTGATGAATAGAAAGTTGAAAAGAACAACAAAATTACATTTTTTTGTAACAATGTAACAGACATTACTCTCACTTTTGATCAATTTAATGCGTCTTTGCAGAATAAAAGTATTAATGTATTAAAGAAAATGTAACGACCTCAGACTTTTGAATGGTAGTTTATATATTTGAATTCTTTAAACCAACTAATCAAAAAAGATAAGAGTTATTGTTCTAGTCCAACTGTAATCAAACTTTTAAAGTGACACAAATTCTCAAAAAAGTCTCTCACAAAGTCTCTCAAGACTTTAAATTCTTAGCAGACTTCTCTCAATCCACTCAAAAGATGCAAGATGCTCACATCAGATGTGTCCTGTGTGTTTCAGCTGCTCTGCGATGATGTCACGGGTCTAAAGTTCAACCCCGTCCTCTACCCTAGGGTGAGCATTTCTCTGTTTCTCAGTCCATCTGTGACTTACCTACTCCAGGCGTCAGGGTGAAATAGGGCTGCACTTTGCTCCGTCTCACCCTAGTACCCAAGTCATCTGAATTAATATGTTCCCATGCTCCAGGGGACTCACAAATCCATCTGCTTTACACTGCCTGGCGTGCCTGAACCACATAGAGTGTTTGAGAGAAGCCTTGACCATCTCAAGGCTCTGCATAGTCTCTCAGGCATAGCAAACACAAACGCCTGAATTATGGAAAGGCACTGACACACATATTTACCCCTCCGGGTGCTTTTGCTCAGTTTCTGTTTTCTCTCACCCAAGGCCTCGCAACTGATCGTCAGTTTTGATGAGCACGAAGTGAACAACACCTTCAAGTTTGGAGTCATCTATCAGAAGTTTGGTCAGGTGAGAGTCGTCTTAAGTAGTTTTCTTCATTTTATATACTTTGACTGAATTTTTTCAGTTTCCCATTGTTATTGTCTCTTCACATCAGACGTCAGAGGAAGAGCTGTTCGGCAACAATGAGGAGACGCCTGCCTTTGCTGAATTCCTCAGTGTTTTAGGAGACAATATTGAACTGCAGGATTTTAAAGGGTGAGAGACGGAGATTAAACTCTGAAAACTGCTGCCAGGGGTCACCTGCACACACATAAAAGGCCCATTTTAATATTAAACAATAATCATGTAGTTCATTTGTGAATCATTTAATTTACCCATTGTGTGTGATTTTTGACGGGAAGTCTGCTCAGGGTAATCAGACGGATCTGCCTAAGCAGTGCTTCCGCAGAACTAATTTATCTGGTGTCTGAAATATTGTGCTGCTCAGGTTCAGAGGCGGTCTGGATGTGTCTCATGGACAGACAGGATCTGAGTCCGTCTATACTACGTTCCGTCAGAGAGAAATCATGTTTCACGTTTCCACAAAACTCCCCTTTACAGAAGGAGACATTCAGCAGGTGGGCTACACAAATCCAGTTGATTTTTTTTTGTTATAATGTTTTATTATTTAAAAACTATATATTTTTAATTTTTTATGACTTTTTAAATATCAAAAAAAATATATATTTTTTTATTTAAACTTTTTTTAAAATGAAATATATATAAAGAATAATGGAGTAAAAATGAAATAAATATTATGTAATTATTTAATATAATTTTATAATATTTTTTTTATTTGTCATATATTTTACTCTAAAGTTAACAGCAAAAAATCACTGTATTCACAATTAAGCACCTTCCAAATCTTAATTATTGTAATGGACAAAAAAAAAAAATCTCATTCTCATTTAATACAGGCTTTTCTTTTTTGTTCAAAATTAGCATAA
The DNA here is from genome assembly GCA_037950665.1 of Hypophthalmichthys nobilis. Taxonomy (NCBI): domain Eukaryota; kingdom Metazoa; phylum Chordata; class Actinopteri; order Cypriniformes; family Xenocyprididae; genus Hypophthalmichthys; species Hypophthalmichthys nobilis. The sequence continues at coordinate 18,637,735 of CM075479.1, forward strand.
ATTGAAGTACAACAGATACTACCATGGTGTATAAATACTTTACAGTTCAAAAATGATATATATTATTATTTTGTGCTGCGGTTGTGAGATTTTTTTATTAAAAATCTTAATAGTCTTAAAATATAAATTGTATATATACAAAGTTCTGTCATGAAACTCTAGATAACACAGGCTGACAGGTCCTTAACTCAATCTGCTTGCAATCACATTGTTCTGTATAGGGCACAGCTGATTGGTTCCTGCTGTATCAGTAGCCAATGAGCTTGCTGCTCAACTTTCAAATGTTTGGTCAGCATTTGCTCTAGCAGTTTGCAGCGTATTTTCCGAAACCTTTCACCTTCCCCAGCTCCTCCAGTATAGATCTGCTACTGGTAATTCATGTATGCTATTCATACAGCAACAGCATGTCTTACTTGCTCACAGCAGCGTGTCGTGTAATTGCAGTAGCAAGTCCTGTACTTGCTCTACAGCAGCAGCAGCAATAGCAGCAGCAATGCAGATCTATTTCAAAAAGACCAAACATATTAACATTATCATATCCATAACGATGCCAAATAGATAGATAGATAGATATTATATTTATAAATATTTTTCTCTTGTGTCATATTCTCTCAGCTCCAGAGGAAGAGACATATTGGCAATGACATTGTCGCAGCCGTCTTCCAGGAAGAGCCCACACCATTCGTACCTGATATGATCGCTTCCAACTTCCTTCATGCCTATGTGTTAGTGCAGGCAGAAAACCCCTGCACTGATCATACCACGTACAAGGTTTGTCAAACACCTCACTGTATTACTCCAGATAGCCGTCAATCCCTTAACCAAACACTGATCTGAGATATTGATTTGTGTTCACAGGTGTCCATCACAGCACGAGAGGATGTTCCTCCGTTCGGCCCCCCTCTTCCAAACCCTTCAGTCTTTAAGAAGGTAATATAGAAGATTGCTTCAATTAAATGCTACAGGAGATGATGATTTGTATCATATAATGATGGAGATCAATTCTTCCCCAGGGTCCTGAGTTCCGGGAATTTCTCCTGGCAAAACTGATCAATGCAGAAAATGCATGCTACAAGTCAGACAAGTTCGCCAAGCTAGAGGTGAGGAAAAAGAAAATCCAGAGACCAACATATCACCTGCCTACGGAAGCTTGTTTCCACCACTGAATAAAATTTCGACTTCTTATTTTGTAATTCTGACTTTTTCTTGCAATTGCAAGTTTATATGTCACAGTTCGGGTAGGTTTGTCTGAGTTTAAATATTTTTCTCTTTTTCACAATTCTGAGAAAAAAAGTCTAAATTGTGAGATATAAACTTGCAATTGCAGAGAAAAAAGTCACAATTAATTTTTATATTTTTTATTCCGTGGTGGAAACTTCCATACACTACCTGTTTTGAATTTAAAGGAATAATAATGCAAAATATTAATATTCTGTCGTTATTTACTAATCCTGTCACTGAGTATTCATTTCCGAACTATCTCTTTAAGTCGATCTGCATCATTCTCTATTTGTGTGTGTGTGTGTGACAGGAGAGGACACGGGCAGCACTGTTAGATAACCTTCACGATGAACTGCACAGACAGACACAGGCCACAGTAGGACTGGGCTCAGCTTCAGATGAAGAAAAGCTAGAAAATGGAGGTCATGGTGGGCTGCTGGAGTCCTTTAAGGTGAGATGTCTTATCCTGACTTCCACTTGACCACTTAAAAACTCTAGAGAATCTAAATATTTTACTGAACATTGTTGCACTTTGGATTTGTTCTGTATAGAGAAATATTCTCAATTCCCAAATTCTCAATATTCTCAATTCTCAAATATGTACTCTACCATTTAAGATTTTGGGGTCTGTAAGATTTTACTTTTATTCAGCAATGATGCATTAAATTCATTAAATTCAGTAAAGACACTTCCTTGTTCCTTGAGCACCAAATCAGCATATTAGAATGATTTCTGAGGGATCATGTGACTGAAGACTGGAGTAATGATGCTGAAAATTCAGCTTTGCCATCACAGGAATAAATTAAATTTTTAAATAAATTAAGTTGTAATAATATATTTCACAGTATTACTGTTTTACTGTGTTGTTGATCAAATAATTGCAGCCTTGGCAAACTTTTTTCAAAAACATTACCGACCCTAAACTTTCAAACGGTAGTATATGTACACCCACAGTTTTAACATCTGCCACTGAATGTAATTTTTGTGCAAGACAGAGTGCTCTTGATCTGTCTATTTGCATGTCATTCTATCTGTCTAGATATTAAAATGTATGAAACTGAGCTGTTTTGAACTACTTAGCTGTCATTATAAGAGCTATTTTTGTTTGTGACCATATGCATGATTTTGCCATGTGTGGGTGTTTACAGGCAGGGTGGAGGTGTGTGTGGGGCAGTTTGCAGACACACGCGTATCCAACAGTTTTGATCTGCGTAGCAGCTGTGACTGTGTATCATTACCAAGCCGAACTGTTGCAGATGAACAGTGCACATTAAACAATACATTAAACATGTATACAAAAACACAAGACTCTTAGATTTTTCTGTAGATTGTTTGTACTTTTGTGCAAGTTTTTTTAGTTATTTTTACATATGAACATTTTAAATTATTTGTATAAATTTTTATGATTTTTTATTAATATTTTATTTTAGTAGTTTTAATTATATATATATACACTACCGGTCAAAAGTTTGGAATCTGTAAGATTTTTTATGTTTTTAAAAGAAGTTTCGTCTGCTCACCAAGGCTGCATTTATTTAATTAAAAATACAGTAAAAACAGTAATATTGTGAAATATTATTACAATTTAAAATAACTCTTTTCTGTTTGAAAATATTTTATAAAGTAATTTATTCCTGTGATGGCAAAGCTGAATTTTCAGCATCATTACTCCAGTTTTCAGTGTCACATGATCCTTCAGAAATCATTCTAATATGATGATTTGATGCTCAAGAAACATTTATTGTGTACAATTTTTTTTTTTCAGGATTCTTTGATGAATAGAAAGTTCAAAAGAACAGCATTTATTTGAAATATAATCTTTTGTAACATTATGTCTTTACTGTCACTTTTGATCGATTTAATGCATCCTTGCTGAATAAAAGTATTAATTTCTTTAATTTCTTTTTAAAAAAATAAAAATAAAAATTCCCAAACTTTTGAACGGTAGTGTATAATGTTACAAAAGCTTTGTATTTCAGATAAATGCTGTTCTTTTGAACTTTCTATTCATCAAGGAATCCTGAAAAAAAAAATACACAACTGTTTTCAACATTGATAATAATCATAAATGTTTCTTGAGCAGCAAATCAGCATATTAGAATGATTTCTGAAGGATCATGTGACACTGAAGACTGGAGTAATGATGCTGAAAATTCAGCTTTGATCACAGGAATAAATTACTTTATAAAATATATTCAAACAGTAATAATATTTCACAATATTACTGTTTTTACTGTATTTTTAATTAAAATTGCCTTGGTGAGCAGACGAAACTTCTTTTAAAAACATTAAAAATCTTACCGATTCCAAACTTTTGACTGGTAGTGTATATATACATACATATATATATATATATATATATATAACATTTTATAATATTATTTTTAATATATTTATAACATATGTAACATTATAAATGTTGTGTATATAATATAATTTACTTAATATTATATTTTCTATATTTAATGTAATTGTATTGTCACGTAAAATAAAATATAAAATATAAATAAAATATATTTTTAGATGTTTTTTGTGTGTGGAAAGTTTGTAAATTCACAAAAAATATATAAACGTAATATATAAAAAATAAATACATAAAACACTTTAAAGATGAGAGTAGATTGTGTTTTCTATATACTTTTGGCTTTAATATAAGTTGGTGTTTAGCCCCACCTACTGGCTTTTCATGGAAATGCAATTCAGTTTTCATATTTCATATCATCATATTTATAAGGGCTGATATAAACAAATAAATTATTTAAATTAAATACATTTTTAGCCAGCTAATATAAACAATGCAAATATAAGTCTTAAGAATATGCTGTGATGAGATAATCTGTAACAATTTCACGTTATTTGCCTCTATAAATGTATTGTACATGTACTCAATACAGATTCTACATTTAGGTGCGTTCTCTTCTCTTACCCTCTTCTTCTGTTTCTCTCTGTCAGAGAGCCATGCGTGTGAGGAGCCACTCCATGGAGACAATGGTGACTCATAAACACAAGAGTCCAGGAGCCGTGGCAGGAGTCCCGTCCAGCGTCAGCGGCGGAGGACTCCCGCAGAACAGCATGGAGTGTACCAAGAGCACCTTCACTGTACTTATATTCTCCTACTTTCTTTTATTCAGATGAAATTAACTTATTATTATAGGTGTGCAGCAGTGCATGAGCTTGATGCTTTATTCGTGTGTTTGTGTTTGTCAGCCTCCAGTGCTGTCTGCAAAGTCTCCATTAAAGAGTCCTGTTAAGCGGCGCTCTGGTTTGTTTCCCAGACTGCACTCCAGCACAGAAAGTCCAACTGAGAAACATCCAACTCGCAGCAGGTACTCAAAAATACATCATTTTATATATAATATACACACATTCATGTGAAAAATCAGACTCTATATATAGAAAAAAAGATGATCATTGTGTCCCAATACACCTACTTATACTATGCCCTAAAAGTATGTACTGTTTTTGTGAAGAAAAAGTACATTTTGAGTGTGTAGTAGAAGAGTAGGCAAGCTTTGGGACATACTACTTCATCATAATTGCATCTTAAATGGACCAATCTGTCACTTAGTTACATGTATCCTGTCAGCGTTTAAACTACCCTGTCAGTCATCTTGTCACAGTTAACATCCTCACATTTTATTTCTTTTCATACCGTATTGGTGAGAAATGTAGAAGCACACTGATTTGCCAGTCGTGGGACTTTCATGTGGAGAACTCTTCTCATGTGTTTTGGTTATAAGTTTTAACACTTTTTTTCATGTTTGTAGTTCTAATCAAATCTTCATCCAGCACATAATGGATTGTGGGTAATATTAAAGTTAGAGTGTGCACGGATCTGTACATCGAATTTCCATCCGGGTACCTTTGGGATACTCATTTGGGATACTCTAATTCTAATTTTGAATACTATCTAGGATGGATAATATGCAAATTAGGACTCAAATGTAGCTCGCAACTTTACACTTGTGTGTGTGTGTGTGTGTGTGTGTGTGTGTATGCTATGTTTGTACATTAGTATTTTAGAAAACACTACATAAACTGTATTCTGCGTTTTCATAGTGACCAAAAAACAGAAGTGTTCCCACACTCACAGGAAGTGAGGTCAGAGACGCCATCCAATCCGAGTTCACCAGAGATCTGCCCAAATAAAGAAAGGTCGGTTTGAGATTCTGAGTTCCAGTTCCTGAGGAACAGCAGATTTAAATGCAATGTTGGGATGTTTTAACATTTGATGACTCTGAATGCTTTTCTAGCAAATTTTTTTAGCAAAGTCTTCTTGTTTATTTCATAGTTCTTCAGTAAATGAAGAATTGTGCATTTCTGTTGGTTTGGTTCTGCAGGCCATTCGTGAAACTGAAAGAGTGTAGCGGCAGAGCTAATATCTCTATCTCCCGATCCTCCTCCAGCACCAGCAGCTTCAGCAGCACAGCGGGGGATGGAGATGGACTGGAGGAGCTGGAAATGGTGACACAAACAAACACACACACACACAGACAAAAGAGTTCAGTTGACCTTTCAGGAAATAAATAAATATATAAAATTGTCTCAATAAAAAAAAAAAAAAAATGTCTCAGCATCCTTAAAAGAAGTAATTGAGATAAAGAACTTTTTAAGATAGATTGATAGATAAATATTGTTATATATCATAATATAAAAGTATGTAATATATAATACACACTCAGTGGCCACTTTATTAGGTACACCTTGGTAGTACCCGGTTGGACCCCCTTTTGCTGCCTTAATTCTTCATGGCATAGATTCAGCAAGGTGCTTGAAACATTCCTCAGAGATTTTGGTCCATTTTGACATGATAGCATCACGCAGTTGCAGCAGATTTGTCGAATCTCTCATTCCACCACATCCCAAAGGTACTTTGGATTTAGATCTGGTGACTGTGGAGTAAAGTGAGCTCATTGTCATGTTCATGAAACCATTTTGAGATGATCTGAGCTTTGTGACATGCCACGTTATCCTGCTGGAAGTAGCCATCAGAAGATGTTGTCATAAACGGATGGACATGGTCAGTAACAATACTCCAGTAGGCTGTGAGCTGTAGGCGTTTAAATGGTGCTCAGTTGGTACTAAGGGGCCCAAAGTGTGCCAAGAAAATACTCCCCCACACCATTAAACTACCACCTGAACAGTTAATTCTGACCCTACCATCTGAATGTTGCAGCAGAAACTGAGGCTCATCAGACTAGGCAACGTTTTTCCAATCTTCTATTGTCCAATTTTGGTGAGCCTGTGGGAATTGTAGCCTCAGTTTCCTGTTCTCAGCTGACTGGAGTGGCACTGGTGTGGTCTTCTGCTGCTGTAGCAGATCTGCTTCAAGGTTTGACGTGTTGTGCGTTCAGAGATGCTCTTCTTCAGATCTCAGCTCAAACCAGTCTGACCATTTTCCTCTGACCTGTGGCATCAACAAGACATTTTCACCCACAGAACTGCTGCTAACAGGATATTTTCTCTTTTTCAGACCATTCTCTGTAAACCCTAGAGATGGTTGTGCCTGAAATTTCCAGTAGATCAGCAGTTTCTGAAATACTCAGACCAGCCTGTCTGGCACCAACAACGCCACGTTCAAAGTCACTTAAATCACCTTTCTTCCCCATTCTGATGCTCAGTTTGAACTTCAGCAGATTTTGTTTTAAGGATGTTTAGATATTTTTAAGTGGGAAAACAACAATTTTTGCTGTGTGTTTCTGGTTCTTGCAAAGCTTTTGCAGATAATTACTTCAGATAAGCTCACTGTGAAAACATTTAAATTAAGTTAGTCACATCTAGGATTTTTAGCTATTTTTTTTAAACCAAGACAAAATATTTTTTTTGCAGTATGTTTCTTTCTCTAGCAAAGCTCCTGCAGATAATCGCTTTAGATAAGCTCACTATGAAAACAATTCAATTACGCTTCTGTCACATCTAGAAGCATCCTGTACACAACTGATTTGCAGATAACCATCACACACTTTCTAATTGACCCTTTGCATTGATCCACTCAGCCTGACGCCTGTCAATATGCCTAATTACTGCACCAGAGCTAGTTCTAGGACAGTCTATAGCGATTGTACTAGTATTAACAGTACCACTGCAGTTCACTCAGACTGTCATTTGGTGTGTATTGTGTCCTGTAGAGCAGTCACCCGTCCACGGCTTCAACTGTGTTCAGTCCGTCTCTCAGTGTGGAAAGCCAGAACTCCGGAACGCCGCTGATCATGTGCCGCAGTCCCACAGGTGAAAAAGCAATCATACACTACATGGCTAAAAGTTAGTGGACACCCGAAAACCACACCCAGGCCTCCAGACTGCGCCTAAAACGGTCGCATTTGCGACTAAAAATATTAATTTGCGATTGATATTTTTGCTGAGGTCGCCTTTGGCGACCATACAAATTCACACGGTTATGACTGTAAAATTTGCATGTTATTTGCATGTTCCGTGACCAGTAGCCTATCACATCATTTGCTGTGTTGACGTAATTAAATGAGATGCTGCGTGTGAATGTTTCACTGAGCTGCGAAATATGAACAGGTAGGGAAAAATTTCACACACCAAACAGACGCCAAAGAACTAGAGCTGATGAAAGCCGACTGTGTTGTTGCCTCGCGTCGCCTGCGTCGGTGCAAAACAGCTGCATTTGAACACACCGTTCTGCTCCTGCGTTAAGGAGACAAATGCCTATTTCTTCATATAAATTCGTCTATATTCGTCATTCAAAAGGGGAAAGCGGCTCTGCAGACTGCAGATACACACACAATGCAGCGCGTGCTTACCGTTTGACTATCAATCATGCTGATCATTATTCCACTCCTCTCATGCTCATCAGATAAATTTAAGGTCATTAAAAGCCTTAAACAGTATAACAAGAGTATAAACGATCATTTTAAGGCGTCTTATATTTTGTGGATGGAAAAACAAATCGCGATACTCCCTAATCTGATTATTAACTTTAATTTCATTAAATAAATGTGAGTGCTGCATTTTTTAAAGTCAATAGATGTCGCTGTTGCGCATTCTTCAGAGCAGCTCGCATTCAATGATTAGCGCACATTTGTCAACCGATTGCTTATGAACTAATGCTGATCAATTATCACAAAGTTTACTTTATATTATTTTTATTATATTGTGTTGTAAACGGTTGTAGCAACATAATTTTTTAATCCTAATCTGAACTTGAATGAGCAGCAAAAGTAAAGCACAGACATTTCAAAATAAGAGTCCCGCTGTATTTCAAAGTAATCAAAGTCAAGCAGTATGTATATCAATTGCCCCTGTTTGTTATTTGGTTACACAAACCAAATTTAATATATTTATTTCCATATATTTTTATTTATTTTCATTTGATTCAAAATAAACCGTTGTAGCTTCAGGAAGGAAGGACTAAGAACATTATTTGACACACATTATTCAATATAAAGATTTTACTAGAATGAGGGTTATTATAGTCAACTAAAATCATTAAAAACATTTTTTATTGTTTTAAATAAATGTTAATACTAAAATAAAAATCTATACAAACTAAACAGACATGTTTAAAAACAACAAAAAATAAAACTTAACAAAAAATGAAAGCAGAAAATATAAAAATCTAATCAGATTCAAAATATTAACAAAAACTATAATAGTATTAAGTGAAAATAGTGACATTCATTTCCCAGAAAAGTCACAAGATGAAAAAGCTGAAACTGTAAAGGGGAGATATATAAACACAACAGGATGACTAAAAGTAAGTGATTTTAAAATTTTAAGTTCATTGTTGTGTGGCTCTTAAAAAAATGATTTGGCGCCTGTTTTTTCCCCCTATAGGAGTCAATGGCTCATTAATTAATTGTTTTGTCTGGAGCCCTGACACCCATATGTGCTTGATGAACATTTCACGTCAAAACTATTAACTATTGGTAATAGTTGAAATTATCAGACTTGCAATTAAAAGGGGACCTGTTATGCCCTTTTTGTTTTTGGGGTCTTCTAGAATAAGTTTTTGTGCTTGAATGTTCAAAAACACATTATTTTTCACATATTTTACATTGTTGCAGCGCCTCTTTTCCCAGTCTGTCAGTAACGCTCTAGTTTCGGTCTTTGTAAAGCCCCTCCATCTGAAATGCATTGGTCGGCTGGACCACTGTGTTTCAAACTTGTTTCTGAAATATCATACTCTTACATACTCTTAATGCAACTCAATCAGGCCTCACACCTTTTTTTTTTTTTTTTTTTGCATATGCCTTGAAATATTGTGAAATGTACATTCCCGGAAGAAAACTCAAGACTACAATTGAGGCATTTCAGGAACAGAATGCTTAATGATATAGACTGGATCCCTTTTAAGTGGACTTTGTGCTTTGTAACTTTGCAGACCTTTTTCATGTGCAAACAACAACATTACACACTAAAGAAAGATGAAAATGTAAAAAAGCATAATAGGACCCCTCAAGTCATCATTTAGAGGGCGGTGTTCACAAACTTTTGTCCATGACATGCATAAACACACATGTACTTGCTTGCACGCACAATTTTTGCACTTTGGCACTGAAACAAGAACTCACCCTGTTTTCCTCAGATGGAAAGAGCAAAACTTCACCAAGGTCAAACTTGAAATTCCGCTTCGACAAACTGAGCCACTCCACAGTAAGTACCGTGTCCTCAAATAATCTTTAATATTGAGGGTGTGTGTGTATTTTGAATTGGTTTCAAAGTCAGTTGTTTTGTGACAGATCACTTTGTTAACAATGGTGATGTTGAAATGATAACAGCATGTGTGTTACTCTGGGTTTTATGGTGAATGAGTGTATTTGTTATCTTAGATCTATAACAGCGCATTTGTTTCCATTTGTAAACCGAATAATAAAAAAAAAAAATTCACTGAGAATTAGCCTTCCCCTTTCTTTCAGGGTCATTAGGTCAGACAGAAGGCACTGCATGGACAAAAGGTACTTTGCATATTACTGTATGCACACATCTTTAAGCTAGGGATGAGCAGATGCATAAACTATCTATACTGATACTTGCATAAAAATATAATATAAAGGTTTTTCTTACATATAATTTTTGTATTAAGTTTTATTTATTTAGCATGAATATGACTGAATGGGTATCATAAGCTTTGAAGTGAAAAAAATGAATTTTGTTAGCAAGTACAGTATATATGGATAGGATAGGATAGGAACTATTGCCCCTTTCAGGGAATATGAATGCTGAAACGTGTTCTATAATTGTTAATAAATAAACAACAACAAAGAAGTCCGATCATTTTCAATTTAGTTGTTAAATGGCTTTAGTTACCAATTTTATCTTCAGAAATCACAAAAGATTTTCATCAGTGTTGTTACTGCCCTCCGGTGCTTTTTGGTCACTTTTGACCAAAAAAAGTTACATTTTGAAATAATTTTATCCCATAAAAGTCATCTTTGATCACCAAAATGACATATTTAAACATCTTTTCCTGTGAAAAAAATTCTTCATGACTTAAAATAGCTTGAATGTAACTCTACATCTTTGCCTCATTTAATATACGTGGATCAATTAATATGCAAATTAGCCCCGCCTCCACTCGCTCACACCAGCTCAGAGACCCGCTGACACGTTGATGTGATTGGTTACAAGGTATGAGGTACATTATTTTATAATTATTATTTTATTAAAAATCAATTTTGATAATTGCTGAAATTAATTAAAATATAAATTTAGATGAAAAGCTTAAATTTAAAAACCCTACAAATTAGAAATATTGCCTTGGCAACTAACGGAAACAAGTTCAACTAAAATTACTAAAACTGAAATTAAAAAAAGATTAAAGCTAAATAGAAATATATAAAAAACTAATAAAATCCACATAACAAAAACTTAAAGTAAAATTCAAATGAAATATAAAAATAAAATCTAATTCCAATTTCCATTTAATAGAGGTTTACTATAAATATTTCCATTTACTATATCGCTCCATTTTAGTTTTGTATGTATTTTAATGAATCTGTGCACTTTTAAAATTGCATAATTTACCCAGTGTGTCTGTTCTTTATCTTTCTAGGCAGTGACTATGAATGAAGAAAAGGGGACCATTTTCTCTTGCCAATGCAACAGTTATTACTGTTCAACATATTACACAGCTGAACACTAGTTAAGAACTGATCCTGCAATCTCTCATGAAAAGGGTTTAGAGGACACCAGTCTTAGTAGAAAAAGCAACAAATGTCTCTGTTTTTCCAACATTTTAAATATAGTGCTCAAACAAGTGTTGAAAACTGTCCTTGCTGCAATTGCTTTCTAGACAGATGCTCAATGTTAACACAGCCACTTGAAATACTTGAACAGTACAGTCATTAAATGTTCCAAGAGAGGAGAACTACAAAACTGCATTATAAGTACCTGTACAGCCATATGCTCCGTCTGTTGCAGAGATTACGGGTCATTTTGAGTCTTGTACCACATCGCCCATCAGCATAAGCCTTAAAATACTGTACACTTTAGAGAACTAGCTCTGCTGAGAAATGAGTTAGTTCTGTTATTTTCGAGTGATGTGAGAAGAGGGCAAACTCTTTCCTGAAGGTAACGAAAAGGATAGATATACCAGGGTTTATTTGTGCTAGAAAGGGAAGGTTTTGACAAAAAAACATGGCATTGCGTGGATGATGAAGACACATTTTATTATATTTTTTAAAGCAAAACTCTATTCAGTGTACATTTAGTTCTCAGAATAAAGACTTTACAGTAAACTTGGTGGAAGCTACTGCTAACTTATAAAAAAATATTACTTTCCAAAAAAAAAAAAAAAAAATATATATATATATATATATGTATACAAATTATTCACTTCAAGTTTATTTTGAGCTCTCAAGCACACTTAAAGCAGAGACGCATCAACATGGTTCTTATGTTTAGACTTGTGGATGTACAAAAATTAATTTCCATTTTTGTAAATGCACCATTATTCAACCATGGCTGGCAGAATAATTTTTGAAGGATTTTTTTTTTAATTATGTGTTATTTATTTGCAAATGTGTGTCTCTCCTCATTCCTCATGAATGTTAATTTTCAGCGGTACGTATTGGTGAGGGTATTCGACTGCAGAGATCGAGTTAAATATTCTTGTACAATAGTGAGAACTTTCACATAAAATGTGTTGGCATATATGTTTGTATTGACATAATTTATTGCTTTTAAAAGTTGTTGATGTTACGTAAAAAAAAATTACACAGAGTCAAACAAAAATAATTTAAAAGATAATTTAACAGATTATGTATATGTATATTTGGTTATGGCATGTGCCATTAAGAATTTATTATAAAATAAAATGTATTTTGTGTCAAATAGCGGTCTGTTGTGTAAATGATTCGAAAAGTGAGTCCAATGCCATTTGCTCAGATATGTCTCCTTTTATTTCAGGTACAATCACACAATCCATATACACAAAGCACATCTTGCAGACATCTCTGGAAGATCAACGCCATCAAATATTTACATTTCACATTTATTTGCATAGCGCTTTTCACAATACATATCGTTTCAAAGCAGCTTTACAGAGAATGCATGTCAACATTATAATTTAGAGAATCTGGTATCGGAGGTGAAGTGTACATATAATGCAGTTAGCTAACAATATATTAATTTAGGCAATTTAATTTACAATCACTGTTAGCAGATTAATTGAAGGTAATAGCAATAAGCTCCTGGAAATAATGAATTACATATTAACAATAATTGGGATATATAGAAATTTGGGAATGTCCATGTTGATCCAGATGTGACATTACAGCTAAAATAAATCAAAGTGTTACATTGCTAGCATTCACATTTCAAAGGATCGCAAGTCAGTTTATCTTCTCAATCTTGTGTCTAACATTGCAACTGTACAGCCACAATATTTACAGTCATGTTTGTTCTGGTATTGAAAAATACCTGCAGCCACATGCGAGACAGAAATGCAAGATAAAGTCTTTCTGTTCAGGAGAAATGCACAGAGGAGTAAACAGTTGGCTCAGGCACTTGTTTTGGACAATCATTCTGCCGCCTCGAACTGTTCAATGCAACTTCTGTATACACCAACTGCATAAATAATGACAAGTAAAGAAATCGATCATTATCATTTTTACTTGATCTTTTGACATATAAGAGGTCATTGTACTATAAAAATATCCTGTTGAGTTTTAGAACTCAAATCTGTCTCATTAGTCCAAAAACAGCTTTTATTGAAGTCAAGTTTAGCAAACGACTTGTTTCAGATTTTGTCACATTACATCATAGTGCGATGAAAGACCGCCTCTGCAGAAGATGATCAACGCCTACTTTTACATAATTGCCTCTTTAGCCCCGCCCACTGATTCGAGCATGTCATGAAGTAGCAAATATGAGACAGACACAAACACAGGATTACTTGACCATAGAGTAAAGTTGTTTTGCAGTGTCAAGTAGTGGAAAAACACAGTCTTTGCATTGCCATCCTTGTGATCCTAACATTAAGAAAGTGTGGAAGAACGAAGTTCCAGTCAGATCGCGTCAGTAAGACACTGTTCGTTTGTTCGCTTACAGGGTTAGTTCACCCAAAAATGAACATATTGTTGTCTAACTACACTGGAACCAACAGTAATGTCACAACACACAAGTGTGAGTAACTGTGTTTTTAACTATGTGTCAAAATTGCTTAAAAAGTGAAAGTGACATGTGAAGGTAACCCATACTCAGAATTTGCCCTCTGCATTTAACCCATCCAGTTAGTGCACACACATTAGGAGTAGTGAGTAGTGAACACACCTGGAGCAGTGGGCAGCCATTTTTGCTGTGGTGCCTGGGGAGCAATTGGGGGTTAGGTGCCTTACTCAAGGGCACTTCAGTCATTTCCTGCCTGTTATTGAGACTCAAGCCCGTAACCTTCGAGTTACCAGTCTGACTCTCTAACCGTTAGGCCAGACGACTGCCCCTGTATGTCTGATACAGATCGTTTGATATGTACTAAGTCAATCTGAATAGTTGTGTTATGCTGTTCTTTCCTTTTTATTTTAATTAAAACATGACACTGCACTTTATTTGCCACAACCAAGACTTATAAAACATATAAGCATAAATGTTTCACACTGTTGGCAAATGTTTCAACTATATAACAAGACACACTATATTGCCAAAAGTATTAGGACACCCTCCAAATCATTGAATTCAGGTGTTCCAATCACTTCCATGGCCACAGGTGTATAAAATCAAGCACCATGCAGACTGCTTCTACAAACATTTATGAAAGAATGGGTCGCTCTCAGGAGCTCAGTGAATTCAAGCGTGGTACTGTGATAGGTTGCCACCTGTGCAATAAGTCCATTTGTGAAATTTCCTCATTACTTAATATTCTACAGTCAACTGTTAGTGGTATCATAACAAAGTGGAAGCAATTGGGAACAACAGCAACTCAGCCACGAAGTGGTAGGCCACGTAAAATCACAGAGCGGGGTCAGCGCATGCTGAGGCACACAGTGCGCAGAAGTCGGCAACTTTCTGCAGAGTCAATAGCTACAGACCTCCAAACTTTGTGTGGCCTTCAGATTAGCTCAAGAACAGTGTGTAGAGAGCTTCATGGAATGGGTTGCCAGGAGAACGGTACTTTCCTGACTGCATTGTGCTAAGTGTAATGTTTGGTGGAGAGGGGATAATGGTGTGGGGTTGTTTTTCAGGGGTTGGGTTTGGCCCCTTAGTTCCAGTGAAAGGAACTCTTAATGCTTCAGCATACCCAAGACATTTTGGACAATTTCATGCTCCCAACTTTGTGGGAACAGTTTGGGGATGGGCGCACCAGTGCACAAAGCAAAGTCCATAAAGACATGGATGAGTAAGTTTAGTGTGGAGGAGCTTGACTGGCCTCCACAGAGTCCTGACCTCAACCCAATAGAACACCTTTGGGATGAATTAGAGCGGAGACTGCGAGCCAGACCTTCTCGCCAAGATCAGTGGTTGACTGACCTCACAAATGCACTTCTAGAAGAATGGTCAAAAATTCCCATAAACACACTCCTAAACCTTGTGGAAAGCCTTCACAGAAGAGTTGAGGCTGTTATAGCTGCAAAGGGTGGGCCAACTCCATATTAAACCCTACGGATTAAGAATGGGATGTCATTTTAAATTCATGTGCACGTAAAGGCAGGCATCCCAAAACTTTTGGCAATATAGTGTATTTTTCAACATCGGAAGTTTTCAAAACAATTTCACACGTGTAATGGCAGAGACGTTGAAAATTATTTTAATATGCAAAACTGTTACCCAATCATAGCAGTTGGTGTTTACTTCCAAGTCTTGAATGCGGCACACCTATCAAAACAGAGTGTTAAAAACAGGATAGAAAATATCCTATTACTTCTAAATTAGGATGTATTTTTAATGTAAAAATTTTGATAACATTATAAGTGGACCTCAGAGAACATTATAAAATAAAAATGCAGTTCATGGCCTCTTTAAACAAACCAGAAAGATAGTGAGGTACTTACTATTTTTTTTGGTTTCACTCTAGCTGCAACTAGAACAAGAAAACAAGTCAAAAAACACTAGCCAGATAAACAACAGTAGTGTACTGTATATATATGTGTGTGTGTGACATAGATAGATAGACAGATAGATAGATTGATAGATACTCTTACAGGAAGTGTAGGAGCGAGGCAGGACAGGGGGTGGTGATGGATGATCTCGGGTCAGACACCAAACTAATCCCAGAACAAGAGGAAAGCACACTGAGGCACTAAGACACAGCAGAACTCTATGATAGAAATTTCTGCCCGGTGAATCTACTGCTGCTGTCCAGGAATAAACACATTAAATGGATTTGATTCAGCCATGGGTTGATGGTCCCATTCATACTTTCTCATTTTATCTTTAGCAATATACTGTATGCAAATTTCAAACCAATAGCATGTCCAGAATACACATATATACCTGCAGTCACGATAACATTTGTCACGTGCCCACTGCTTGCTAATTGTCCAGACCAGGTTATCATGCACTTGTATGCTCCAGCATCTGACTGGTTGATGTTGTGAATGTCGACTAACAGATGTGTGCTATTGGCTGTTGAGCTGTAATTGGACAGCATGATTCGTTCAGAGGGAGTGAGGAGAGTAAATCCTGTGGTCTCCATTTCCTGGAATTCCCATCCTCCAGTCCAGCCAGAGACCCCACAGTGTTGTACTTCACAGCTCAACTGGAGACTGCTCCCCTTTGCAACAAGCTTTGAAACACGACTTCCTCGAACAGATGAGCACAGCTCACATACTGAAATCAGAGTAAAACAAGCGAGTTGAGTTTTTAGTTACACTAAATAACTTTTTGTACTGTGTTCAGATTGTATTATTAAAGAGCCCTTAAAATAACAATTGTGCAAGATGTAGATTTTCGCAAATTTGTGAATTAGCAAACTCTATCAATATAACATAAACATAAAACAATAACCCATTAGCATGCAAACATTTTTTTTAGGTGCACAAAGATTTGCACACATAAGATTTTTCGTAAACATTAAAATTTACGACTTAAGTAAAGTTGGCCACAAATGTCACTTTAGGGGCTCCGTGCAAATGTTTAATTGCAAAAACATTAATAAAAGAAATATTTGTGAATTGTAAATGTTTACACTACTCAAACATTATTTTTATTAAGAAAAAAATTAATAATTAAATAGGCTACTTTTGAAAGTATAGCAACTAACTATGAATTTGAGAAGTGTCTTACCTTTCAAGATACACAAAAATGCCAGAAATGTAAAGGAACACCTGTAAGCGCTTTTCATCGTTTATAATTTTCCCACACTATCTTTCGACTGTCCTCGCAGTCACAAAACAGATTCGGACGAGGTTTCACAGTTAATAGCCGATTCTTCTGTCATGCACTCCGGAGTAGGCCTACAACAACAAAAAGTACTTGTAGTTCTTCTAAGCTCTGTAAACACCCACTCTCTTCATTCACTGCAGGGAAATTGACTCTTCTTTTAGTTTTAATTACTTCTGGCACATTCAGTCGTATTGTTAAGGGTGCACACTAGGAAGGAAATATGAGTTCACAGCTTCACGCTAGTTCATATCCTGCTGTGTCTGTGGTCAAGCCAGCCGCCACTGTTGTGGAGAAAAGTCTTCTCTGTATTGCATTATTGCTCATCAGGTAGAGTTCCAGAGAATCCAGAAGTCAAAATTAGACTTTATTAAGCAAATCAACAAAGTCGAGACGGACATATTTTGGGACAAACAGAGTTTGTCTTTGGCTTGGGCGCAATTATTATAGGCAACATCTCCTTATTTGTTATTTTGCATTCTTACCTTATATCTTACCTCTCTGCTAAGATACATCCTTCCTGTTTCACACAGTTAAGCCTTTCTCCTCTTGCCTTTCTCTCTAATTGAGGAAACCTGCCAATTGATGGTCATCCCTACATCAAAGGCAAGATACAAAATTTTCCAAGGACACTCAGCTCTTTCCCAGAGGCAAGAAGCCTTCACGTGACACCTTTTAATAATTGTCTTATTCTTTCCACAGCCACCTGCTGTATACTAGAAAAATCCCTAACTAGGCAAAATATGTTCAGTGGCCATGCTAACTTCTCAGATACATTTGACCGTTGTAATCACAGCCATGTAGACCATGAGGCCTCAAAACACATCTGGCTTTCAAACTATTTCTACAATTATTTTCTTTAGGATAAATAAAATATTTCATAAATCCCCCCTTTGAGAATCTCTTAATTCCCACCTCCATTGCCCTTATTACCCAGAGTGCAACCTTACAAGTCCGCCCCTCTCATCTTTTGTCTAAGGACCAATAGTGGTCCACCTTTTCATTACCAAATGGCTGCCTTGTGTGAAAGCCAAACATCACCACCCACAATTTTTACTAGGGAACTGTAAACATTCTACGGGGTCAACAAAATCAAAAACAAATTGCGTGGAAAGTGGAATGTCTTAGCCTTGCCCATAGTTGTCATAATGTGGGATACATTGTTGATTAGACTTATTACAATTAATATATCAATTTTTGATGCACTGGCTTTACCACGGCGCCAGAGGAACTCCAGACATTTCTGGTAGCCTGAAGTGCTATCTGGGGTGCTCCTGCGTTGCCAGAGGTACCTCATGTACTGGTGATGCTCCCTTGTTCGAGCAGACAGTGGGTTTTTAAACCACCAGTTGAGTCTGCTCTTTGCTGCTAAGCACTGAGGTGCTCGTCGATCCTTTCCTTCTCAGTCTCTGGCTGTCATATTATACTCAAAATTGATCTAACTACTAATCAAAATAGACTCAACCAATAGATGATATTTATCATGCAAAAGAAAATAAAAAATTCAAACAGCTTTCTTATCATCCCCTTATCTTGTTGCATTACCTCGTAACACGGGCAATGACCTGCTTCTGACCCTCATTGTCCCCTCTCATTCATCAAAATCATAACTCATACTAAATCAGTATTTTTTTTTTTCAAAAGGATATGTGATTTCAAAAAGATACATGACTTCAAAAAGGATATATAACTTCAGGAAGGTGTTTATGGCATAACACATAACATAACACCCCCTAACTTCCTGCCTACGCTACCCCAATTATATAACTAATTTTAGAACAAAAGAAAAATACCATAGATATGCTGACTCCCTTACTATAAAAAGTACAATACAAGACTCTGAAAATAAAAAGTAAAAATAAAAGGTACCCCTTCTATACCACTTTTTGCTTAAGGGGTTTTACTCAATCTCATCCAGTTCCAGGACCCATTGGATGCATCAACACTAGATCTCCTCACAGATACATTGATCATCTGATTAGCAGCTGCATTGGCCATCACTGATGAGGAAAGGCACAACAGAACAACACAAAAAACACAACAACTACGGCTATTATTATTCCTACTTTAGTTAGCCATTTACCCCATGATTGATTCAAATATTTTGTCAGACTAGTTCCCAATATGCTTATCTCCTACATTTTCAGTGACTTCTTCCTTTATTATTCAATTTCTTCATTGCATCTGGGAATGATCTATCAGGAACTGTATTATTTGGAAAATAAGTACAGTTAGTTTCAGATATTACACAACACATTCTTTGTCCACGACTAACGTACTTGGTTACATACGTAACCTCGGTTCAAACTGGGAAACTTTTTGAACCAATGACGGCGTGGCAGAGCTGCGCGAGCCTATGGCGATGCAGCGCTCCAAAGCCCACCAAAATGGGCGGGGCGTCTGGCTATATAAGCGAGCATTTCGCCATAGGATTTCAGGTCAATCGACTGAAGCGACGACACGTATAGCTCCATGGCATGGCAGCAAACGCAGTACTCGCTCCCGTATCTCAGGGAACCGAGGTTACGTAGGTAACTGAGTACATTTCCTTTCGATACTTCACTCATACTGCGTATGGGGAACGAATACAATCACGCCGTGCCATGGGAGGGAACCACCGAAGGGGCCCAGGGGATAAGTAGGAAGGCAAAGCTGTCGTACCCTTATGGTTACACATGCTAAGAGGGAGCTGGCTCCCATGAGATAACAGCACAACCGACGGGCTACGTAGAGGCCGTCAAATCACGCTGAAAGGACCCGGGCGTGCAATGCCGGAACGTCCAAGTTATAGAACCTGACAAACGTGGACGGCGAGGACCAGCCGGCCGCCTCACAAATGTCTTTAATGGAAACACCACTAGACCAGGCCCACGAGGAGGCCATACCTCTAGTGGAGTGGGCCCGTACTCCTATGGGGCAATCCAGGCCCATAGAGGAGTAACAAAGAGCGATATTGTCCACAATCCAACGCGAGAGTCTTTGCTTTGTGACCGGAAGCCCCTTGGTACGGCCACCAAAGCACACAAAGAGCTGGTCCGACTGCCGAAAAGGCGCGGAACGCTCAATGTATGTCCTCCATGCCCAAACGGAGCAGAGTAAATCCAGCTCACGCTCATCCCCTGAGGGAGGTAGCGCTGAGAGGGTAATTACCTGTGCTCTGAACGGAGTCGAGAGCACCTTAGGAATGTAGCCATGCCTGGGTTTCAGGTTGACCTTCGAGTCATTAAACCCAAATTCGAGGCACTCAGGGCTCACAGAGAGGGCCTGCAGGTCGCCTACACGCTTGACCAATGCTAGAGCCAATAGCAAAGTGGTCTTAAACGATAGGGGCCGAAGGTCAGCTGACCGCAGCGGTTGAGGACCGTGGAGAGGTCCCAGGTGGGTACTGTGAGAGGGCGAGGGGGATTCAGCCTTCTAGAACCTCTCAAGAAACACACAACTAAGTTGTTTCTCCCCACCGACTGGCCAGCAATAGGGGCATGAAACGCTGCTATGGCTGCCACGTATACTTTGAGCGTGGAAGGCGTGAGATCCTTGTCCCGTCTCAGGGGGACAAGGCAGCTTTGGGGGTGGTCTGGCCGCAGTGGGACATTTTCCCATCCTCTTCCTTCCTGACGGATCAGGAGGACTTTGGAGGCGTTGGGTCCAGCATAATCCTAGGCCGGGGTCCCTGACGTCTCGGGAAGGGCGGGCGCTTAAAAGGGTGAGATCGCTGACGCTGCTCCTTGGGGGGCGCTGTCTGGGTGGCAGAGGGCGCCGGTTTGCTCTGCTGCTGAGTTGGCGCAGACTTAGGGCGACTCGGGCAGCGGCTGAGCTGGAGCGCTTCAGCAAGAAGTGTCGCATGGCCTGGGACGACTTCTGTGCGGCGGTGAAGCGTTCAGTAAAACCTTCTACAGCGGGTCCAAAGAGACCGGTGGGGGAGACAGGGGCGTCCAGGAAGGCCACCTTATCCGCTTCCTTTATCTCCGTCAAATTAAGCCAGAGATGGCACTCCAACATGACCAGGCTGGCCATCGAGCGCCCGATGGCCTGTGCTGTGGTCTTCGTAGCGCGCAGGGCCAGGTTTGTGGCGCTGAACAGCTCTCTGAAGGCAGGTGCGTCAGTGCCGGACTCGTCCAGAGAGAGAAGTTTAGCCGGGAAGACCTGTAGAATGGCCATGGTGTGGAGTGCTGAGGCTGCTTGGCCTGCTGACGAGTAGGCCCTCCCGGTGAGAGCAGAGGTTGTCCTGCAGGGCTTGGATGGAAGAGCCCGCTTGTTTTTCCATCCAACAGCAGCAGGAGGGCAGAGGTGAGCAGCCACTGCTTTGTCCAGGGGCGGCATCTGCTCGTAGCCCTTCTCTTTGGAGCCATCCATGGAGGTGAGAGCTGCAGAGGTGGTAGTGAGTAGGCGGGCCGAGTAGGGGCACGCCACGACTTGGTCAGCTCGTCGTGGACCTCTGGGAAGAACGGGGCACTGTGCCGACAAGGGGGCTGGCGGCGACCGGGGCAGAAACCACTCGTCCAAGCGGCTGCGTGTAGGCTCCTCTGGGGGTGCCCATTTGAGGTCGAGCTCCTTGACGGCTCTGGAGAGGACGCAGAAAAGCTCGGCATCCATTCCTGGCCTGGCGTTGATGGGCTCCAAAGTCGGCAAGGGGGCGGTGTCTTTAGAGTTGCCGGCCCACTCCTCCATTTCAGAAGTCACCAATGACATGCTGTCATCAAGCAGCTCGTCCTCTGAACCGCCAAAGGAAACCATGTCGCTCGCTTCAGCCGAAGGACGCAGGTCTGGGCGGGAGAAAAGGACAGGAGACAGCTCTCTCTGTGGAGAGAGAGAGGCACACGGGGGCTAAGCCAGCGTGAGCTCGTTCGTGTCCACGCGCTGAGCCCCTTTGCCCCACTGTTTCTTCTTTGCAGGCTCCTGGGAGGAAAAGAATGGGAGGGCACTGGGGGCAGGACCGCTCTCTGAGAAGAAAGCGATCCGCGAGCGATGCCTCTTCAATGGCGAGAAGCAGGCTTGATCCGCAGCGAGCAGGTGAGAGAAGGCGAAGGCGTTCAGTCTCATTGTCCAGCGAAGAGAAGCATCATCGTACCTGAAGGAGATAGATCTGAAATCCTATGGCGAAATGCTCACTTATATAGCCAGATGCCCTGCCCATTTTGGTATAGGCTCACGCAGCTCCGCCATGCCATCATTGGTTCAAAAAGTTTCCCAGTTTGAACCAATGGCCATGCAGTTACACTGTGTTATTGAAAAAAGGCTTCAGTAATTGGAGAAAAAAAGAAATTCTTCCCCATACGCAGTATGAGGGAAGTATCGAAAGGGAACCGGGTTAGTTCCCAAAAATGAAATTTCTGTCATTACTACTTCTCTGGACCTTGAATGTGGTAATTTTGTTGCTTTCTATGGGAGATAAGAAAATATTTTATCAAAAATATCTTATTTTTATATTAAAAATATCTTATCTTATATATTTTATCAAAAATATCTTCAGATTTTATCAAAAATATCTTAATTTGTGTGCCGAAGATGAACAAAGGTCTTGCAGGTTTGGAACGACATGAAGGTGAGTAATTAATGACAGAAATTTCATTATCCATACAAATATACTCAAAGCCTGATTTTACTTCATTTCTATCACTAAATTCATTTGGTATTCTCCCTGGTTGGCCAATTACAGGCCAGCAGTAAAGTAAGACAATTATACATTTCTTGATTGGAGATTTCTTGTGGCTGATAGGTCTATGAGTTGATTTCTATGTGCTGTCGCCTTGCAGCCTGTTTGTAGATTATGCTTTGACTACAGGCATACATATTTACTGTGTTTATGTGTTTGTTTAATTAATAACCTTGTGACAACACCGGTGTTGCCGATAACACCTCATATTTTACAAAAACAGATATTTGTCAATGATGCTCTAGACCTGTAGTGCTTATTTTGATCTTTAACGAAGACTGCATCTTTCCTTTTCTTGGAACAAAATGTTTAATGTTGACTCAACACTATTCTTAATAAAAAAATGACAAACTCGCTTGTTGCACAGAACTTTTATTAACAAAATGAATAAGATTGATGATATGGTATACCTGCGTTATAACAAATAAATGAAAGGTCTTTGGATTTTCCCCTTTAAAAACCGAATGCTTATAGTGGTTCATTATTTATGAAAACACATCAACAATAAAACAGTAATATGGAAAATTCGCTTATATTAAACATATTGAATTTTGTACATGAAACTTGGAATGTAAACACACACACACAAAATTGAGTGCATGATTCAAAAAGCCTCAATGGTTGTACAAAATAGTCACACTTGTCTTTGCAGAAATGAATGGGAAATAGGCAAAAACATGAAAATATAGAGAATTTTTTTGTGTACAAGCTACAAATCAGCCACGATGCGTAAAAAATTGCATCGGAATTAAGAGAGGTAACATTCTAAAATATCAAAATTGACATTTAATTAAAAAAAGATTTTTTTGTATTATTTTCAATGGGAAAAAATTATCATACTTAAATATTAATTAGTAATATTAATTAATTAGTAACTAGGCCTACTGTAAAATTCTCATAAAATGCAAAAGAAAAATATATTGCATTGTATTACATTGATTTTACAGAAAAAAAACTTTTTCAAGCACATTAAATGTTCCAAGAGAGGAGGACTACAAAACGTCTCGGGTTACGACTGTAACCCTGGTTCCCTGAGAACAGGGAACGAGACACTGCGTCCTAGAACGCAACTGGGGAATGCCCTCGTGTGGCCGGTGTCTGAAACAATCTGTCCAATCTCGACAATCCTATTGGCCAGCGACAGCCTATGACGTAATTCAGGTGTAACCAGGAAGTATAAAAGGAGCACCTGGAGAGCATGTCATCCGCTTTTCGTCTGAAGGGACTGACAGCAGGCAGAATGGAGGCATGGCAAACGAGAGGCAGTGTCTCGTTCCCTGTTCTCAGGGAACCAGGGTTACAGTCGTAACCTGAGACGTTCCCTTTTGAAAGGGAACTCGCACTGCGTGCTAGAACGCAACTGGGGAACGAAACCAAATGAATGAAGCTCATAACATCTCTCAGCCAGTCATCAAAAGATGGAGGGAGTTTTTGTTTCCACAGCAGTAGAATGCGATGTCTAGCTAATAATGTTAAGAAAGCAAAAGTCTTTGTAGTATTTCTAGGCAAACCAGTGACCTTTGAAGGAAGTCCAAAAAGTGCAACCAAAGGGCAGGGCTCGATCTGTTTCTTTGTCACTAAAGAAAAACAATTGAAGATTGATAACCAAAAAGAAGTTATGGATGGACATAACCAAAACATATGTATTAAATCCGCAGGGGCCTGATGGCCACGATCACAGAGAGGATCAGTACCAGGCTTGATTTTTGCCAACCTCACTTTTGTCCAGTAAATTCGATGAATAAATTTTAATTGGATAAGACTATGACGTGCACAATTTGAGGAGGTATGAACACGGGACAGGATCTGGTTCCAAGTCTCGTCATCAAATGTGAGGGAGAGATCTGACTCCAATTGTTGTTTAATAAAAGAGAGAGAGGAAGTGGAGATGGAGGTAATCAGCCTGTATAGCGTAGACAACACACCCCTTTTATCTACAGCTACTTCAAGAATCTGATCAAGCAAAGATTTTGGAGGAAGATTCGGAAAATCAGGGAATGAGTGTTTAACAAAATTTCGGAGCTGCAAATATCTAAAAAATTGTGCACTAGAGAGAGAGAATTTTTGTTTCAATTGAGAAAAGCAGGGAAACACATTATCAGTGTAAATATCATTGACCACTGAAATCCATGCTCTCTGCCAAATATTAAATGCATTGTCATTAAGTGAAGGGGGAAATAAAGGGTTACGATTTATAGGTGAAACCACTGGCAAGTGCTGAAGGCCAAAATGGGTTCGGAATTGGGACCAAATACGTAACGATTGCCGGACAATACAATTACCATAAGGACAGCGCGAGATGGCAGTAAGAGGGCCACACAATAGTGCAGCAGGCGAGGCAGGGGAACAGGAACCCTCTTCAATACTGACCCAAGACGGAACCCAATCACTGAGCCCAAAATGACTTTGAAGAATAATGTAGAATGTATATTTGCTGCCCAGTAGTAAAATAAGAAATTAGGGAGGGCAAGCCCGCCCTCAAGCTTTGGTTTTTGAAGTATTTCTCTACGAATTCTGGCTGGTCCTTTGTTCCAAATAAAAGATGAGATGTGTTGATTTAGAGTCTTAAAGAAAGATTTGGATATAAAAATTGGGACACATTGAAATACTAGGTAAAACATTCATCTTCACAGAATTCACACATTCAGCCAATGAAAGGGGAAGAGCCGACCAACGAGTAAAATCTTTCTGGACTCGTTGGAGGAGCGTAGTAAAATTAGCCTTGAACAGATCTAAGCATTTACGTGTAATTGTTACTCCTAAATATTTAAAACTATGGACAGTGACTTTAAACATTGAGGTACTCATTGGTAAATCAGAAATTGTAAAATTTATTGGATATAACTCACTTTTATTTATATTCAATTTATAGCTGGAGAAGAGGCTAAAGGAGTTTATAATTCTCAGAATTTCGGGCAAAGAAACAGCCGGATCAGAAATATAGAGCAACACATCATCGGCATATAATGAAATTTTGTGAACAGCATCAGCTCTCCTAATTCCCTGTATAGCCTGCTCACTACAAATGGCAATTGCCAGTGGTTCAATTACCAAGGCAAAAAGCAAAGGTGAAAGTGGGCAGCCCTGTCTAGTGCTGCGTTTTAAGGGAAAAATAGAGGAGGATACTCCATTGGCCCGAACAGAGCATACTGGGGAGGAATACAAAAGTTTTATCCAGGATATGAAGCGAGTTCCCTTTCAAAAGGGAACCACATTATAAGCACCTGTACAGCCATATGCTCCGTCTGTTGCAGAGATTACGGGTCATTTTGAGTCTTGTACCACATCGCCCATCAGTGTAAGCCTTAAAATACTGTACACTTTAGAGAACTAGCTCTGCTGAGAAATGAGTTAGTTCTGTTATTTTCGAGTGATGTGAGAAGAAGGCAAACTCTTTCCTGAGGGTAACGAAAGAGGAAGATTTACCAGGGTTTATTTGTGCTAGAAAGGAAAGGTTTTGACAAAAAAACATGGCATTGCGTGGATGATAAAGACACATTTATTATATTTTTTTAAAGCAAAACTCCATTCAGTGTACATTTAGTTCTCAGAATAAAGACTTTACAGTAAACCTGTTGGCAGCTACTGCTAACTTTAAAGGTTATATATATTTGTATATATATAGGTTATATATATATTTGGCTGGCAGAAATTTTTTTGAAGGATTTTTTTTTTTATGTGTTATTTATTTACAAATGTGTGTCTCTCCTCATTCCTCATGAATGTTAATTTTCAGCGGTACATATTGGTGAGGGTATTCGACTGCAGAGATCGAGTTAAATATTCTTGTACAATAGTGAGAACTTTCACATAAAATGTGTTGGCATATATGTTTGTACTGACATTTTCTTGCTTTTAAAAGTTGTTGATGTTACATAAAAAAAATTTACAAAAATAATTTAAAAGATAATTTAACAGATTATGTATATGTATATTTGGTTATGGCATGTGCCATTAAGAATTTATTATTAAATAAAATGTATTTTGTGTCAAATAGCGGTCTGTTGTGTAAATGATTCGAAAAGTGAGTCCAATGCCATTTGCTCAGATATGTCTCCTTTTATTTCAGGTACAATCACACAATCCATATACACAAAGCACATCTTACAGACATCTCTGGAAGATCAACGCCATCAAATATGACATTACAGCTAAAATAAATCAAAGTGTTACATTGCTAGCATTCACGTTTCAAAGGATCACAAGTCAGTTTATCTTAATCTTGTGTCTAACATTGCAACTGTACAGCCACAATATTTACAGTCATGTTTGTTCTGGTATTGAAAAATACCTGCAGCCACATGCGAGACAGAAATGCAAGATAAAGTCTTTCTGTTCAGGAGAAATGCACAGAGGAGTAAACAGTTGGCTCAGGCACTTGTTTTGGACAATCATTCTGCCGCCTCGAACTGTTCAATGCAACTTCTGCATACACCAACTGCATAAATAATGACAAGTAAAAAAATCTATTATATTCACTGATTAAAAGAGTCATGAATTGAGAAATCAAATTTTCATTGATCTTTTGATATACAAGAGGCCATTGTACAATAAAAATATCCTGTAAGTTTCAGAATTCAAAAATTCCTTGTTATTCTAAAAACAGCTTTTATTGAAACCACGTTTTTGTCACATTATTACGTCATAGTGCGTCAAAAGACCGCCTCTGCAGAAGATGATTAACGCCTACTTCTACATCATTGCCTCTTTAGCCCCGCCCACTGATTCGCACATATCATGTAGTAGCAAATGTGAGACAGATGTAAACACAGGATTATTCCAGCAACAAAATGATAGAGACGCCTCAGAGGATTACAAGTTGCTTTGCAGTGTCAAGTAGTGGAAAAACACAGTCTTTGCATTGCCATCCTTGTGATCCTAACATTAAGAAAATGTGGAAGAACTTTTTTAACGAAGTTCCAGTCAGATCGCATCAGTAAGTTACAGGGTTAGTTCACCCAAAAATGAAAAGTATCATCATTTACCGTCATGTCGACTTTCGTTCACCTTTGAAACACAAAGATATTTTTAATGAAATCTGAGAGATTTTTGTCCCTTCTGTTTATGTTCACTGATCAATGTTTATATGTGAATAAAAGACTAAATTCAATCTGTTCATCATGTAAAGCAATCGTGTCTCTTCAGAAAAGTTGGACTAAACCACTCAATTCATGTGGATTCGTTTTTCGATCCGTTTATGAACTTCTTGAAGAGTCAAAGTGGTAGTTATGTAGGCTGTCAATGGAGGGACAGAAAGCTGTCAGATTTCATTAAAAAGATCTTTATTTGTGTTTCAAAGATGAAAGAAAGTGTTACGAACATGAATGGGTACTTAAAGGTGCAATATGTAAGATTTTACATTTTTCACTCCTATCCGGGTCACGGCACCAATGTAGACCCTCTAGTTCGCACCTGCCCGCTCCAAACGGGATGCGGGGCGCTCTAACAAGGAGGCTACAGAGGCTAGAGCATCTCTTGAGATCGGGGAGTGAGCTTTACACGCACAGCTCTTACTAGCCTACGTCTGTTACATTGGCAAATGTTTAAATTATATAACGAGATATTTTTCAACATCGGAAGTTACAATTCCACACGTGTAATGGCGGGGACGTTGAAAATTATTTTAATATGCAAAACTGTTACCCAATCATAGCAGTGGGCGTTTACTTCCAAGTCTTGAATGTGGCAATCCTATCAAAGCGGAGTGTTCAAAAGAGAGGATCAAAACCAGGATAGAAAATAGCCTATTCTAAATTAGGATGTTTTTTTTTTTTTTCAGAGTAAAAATTCTTGATAACATTATAAGTGGATCTCAGAGAACATTTTAAAATAAAATGAATAAATAATGCAGTTCATAGCTCCTTTAAACAAAACCCACACAAAGAAATCACAAGATAGTGAGGTACTTACTTCCTTTTTTGGTTTCACTCTAGCTGCAACTAGAACAAGAAAACAAGTCAATAAACGCTAGCCAACAACAACTGTATTAGGTGCAGAATATATATATATATATAGCCTATATATATATATATATATAGATATAGTATATAAGATAGACAGACAGACAGACACACACATCTGCAGAATAGAGAGTTGGCTCTTACAGGAAGTGTAGGAGCGAGGCGGGACAGGGGGTGGTGATGGATGATCTCGGGTCAGACACCAAACTAATCCCAGAACAAGAGGAAAGCACACTGAGGCACTAAGACACAGCAGAACTCTATGAGAGAGGTTTCTGCCCGGTGAATCTACTGCTGCTGTCCAGGAATAAACACATTAAATGGATTTGATTCAGCCATGGGTTGATGGTCCTATTCATACTTTCTCATTTTATCTTTAGCAATATACTGTATGCAAATTTCAAACCAATAGCATGTCCAGAATACACATATATACCTGCAGTCACGGTAACATTTGTCACGTGCCCATTGCTTGTCAATTGTCCAGACCAGGTTATCATGCACTTGTATGCTCCAGCATCTGACTGGTTGATGTTGTGAATGTCGACTAACAGATGTGTGCTATTGGCTGTTGAGCTGTAATTGGACAGCATGATTCGTTCAGAGGGAGTGAGGAGAGTAAATCCTGTGGTCTGCATTTCCTGGAATTCCCATCCTCCAGTCCAGCCAGAGACCCCACAGTGTTGTACTTCACAGCTCAACTGGAGACTGCTCCCCTTTGCAACAAGCTTTGAAGCACGACTTCCTCGAATAGATGAGCACAGCTCACATACTGAAATCAGAGTAAAACAAGCGAGTTGAGTTTTTAGTTACACTAAATAACTTTTTGTACTGTGTTCAGATTGTATTTTTAAAGAGCCCTTAAAATAACAATTGCCCAAGATGTAGATTTTCGATAATTTGTGAAAATTCTATCAAAATAACATTAATCGAAAACGATAATCCGTTAAAATGCACACTCAAGTTATTTTCGTAAACATAAAGTCGCGAATGTTTTTCCTTCTGCAAATGTCACTTTAGGGGCTCCGTGTAGCCTAAATGTTTTTGCAAAAAAATGTAAAAGAAATGTTTGAGAACCGTAAATGTTTACACTATACTAAAACATTATTTTTATTAAGATTTTTTATTTTTTTTTATTTTTTAAGTAGCCTACTTTTGAAAGTAGAGCCGTTTTAACTGTGAATTTGAGAAGTGTCTTACCTTTTAAGATACACAGAAATGCCAGGAACGTCAAGGAACACCTGTAAGCGCTTTTCATCGTTTATAATTTTCCCATACTATCTTTCGACTGTTCTCGCAGTCACAAAACAGATTCGGACGAGCTTTCACAGTTAATAGCCGATTCTTCTGTCAAGCACTCCGGAGTACAACAACAAAAGGTACTTGTAGTTCTTCTAAACTCCGTAAACACCCACTCTCTTTATTCATTGTCGGGAAATGGACTCCTCATTTTAATCACGTCTGGCAGCTTCAGCCGTATTGTAAATCTGCACTTGAGGAAGGAAATACTGTACGAGTTCACCACAAGCTAGGGAAGATCATATCCTTCCTGTTGCAGCAGGGAACTTTATTCACTGTTGACATTCCAATATAACTGGACAGAAACTAGGAGACAGATGATGGAATCTAGATAGAGTAGGCTAACATTGTGAATGTGTGTGGTCTGTCCAGCTGTGGTTAAGGCAAATATTGCATTGGCCAGGAAATACAACAGATATGGAAGGTTTTCCTTCAATTTTTAAATGCAGTTGATATTTTCTTTTCTTTGTGTTGTTGCTCATATGCTACTGCAAATAATAATAATAGTAGGCTCTTTTGTAATTTTCTAGTAAAACTATCTTAAAATAAGTTACATTTATGTGAGAAGAAAACCCACATCAGATACAAAGAGTAAATAGAGAATATAATTTGTTCTTACTCTACTGGAAAATTATTTTCTTTTTTTCTGCTTAAACATAAAAAACAGACAATGTGCCAATGATTTCCAGATACCTTACTGGAAAACATGACCAAAAAAAGATTAAGAAAATGATTTTTGTTGTAGCTACAAAATAAAAAAAATAAAATATATATATATATATATATATATATATATGCTTGGCATGTTGCCAGATATATCACTTTCTGTCACTATAAAGTATGAAGAAAAACAGGAGTTTGTTCTATTAAATCATGGGCTATGTCCCAAATCGATACACTAATACACTAATTAGCCTACTTTAATAGGGCACCATTTGAGGGGACAGCCATTTGTACTGTTGTCCAAAACCATAATGAGTGCACTCATTTAATCCTAAAATGCACCGCGATAATGAGTGTTTACAATGTACACTCGACAATCCCCATAGTGCACTGTGAGGATAAATTCCCGCGTCTCGCCAAAAGATGGCGCCCAAAGCTAAATCATCCGTCCATCCAATATCAAACAGGTATAAATTCCTTTTTAATTAATCATTAAATTGTTTAATTAAGGTTTATACATGCTAGTATGCTAGTTTCTATGACAGAGTTCAAGATAACACTTTTCATTACTACTGGAGCTGCTAGTTTGCTACTTTGCTAAGTACAAATGATTATGGGTGAAGTCAGCTAAAATGGGCTATCAGGTAAAATGGGCCAAATAAGCTTGTAGCGTCATATCTCTTTACATTTTTACAGCAAATCACAATAACTGATCTTGTATTGTTGCTTCAACACTTGTTGACATGTAACAATTGTTTTGACTGGTCTGAGTTTTTTAAGGGGGACAGGGTAGAGTGTTACATGAAGCTTGTCAGAGAAATTATAAGGAAAGTGAGCCTGACATAGTAAATTTCATTCATCACTATTAAGGGTACTAAAGAAATTATAAGTAAGCTTACCAACAAAGTAAATGTTTATGAACAATGTTTTGGCATGCTCTTTCAAATAAAAAAGTTTAATTTAAAAAAGAAACTTTTTTGTGAAAAGAAACTATTTTTGTGAAAAAAAGGTCATTTTAGTTAGAAATGGCTGGTTAAGCTAAAATGGGCCGCACACACACACACACACACACACACACACACTTTTATACAGAAATTGAGGGTGAAAATAGGTTTATAGGCCTAGATGTATCCATACAAAAAAATCTTAACAGTCTTTAAAAAAAAATGCATTGCAGACAGTATGGCAGGAGGACAAGCAAAGGAAGGAAACAGAGAGATAAGAAGAGAGAAGAGAAAGGGAAAGAAAGGAAGATGTCAGTACAGTACAATGTTAAGACCTATAGCTACAGGAAATGTTAAACTGATTTTTATTTATTTATTTATTTTTTTTGTCAAAGATGTTCTAATCTTTAACAAACCGTTTGACATATATTTGACAAGCGTACACACATACATGCACACAAAAGACACTAATGCACAGAAACACACACCTATACAACATGATCAGTTCATTTTTAATTGCATTTTTTATGAAATATTCGTTCAACTTTCTGTTTAATGAAATAAATTTATAGTGTTTTTGCTATGGCACACTAAAGACAATAGTGTCAATTTACTGTTAAAAATAAAATGATTTCAGCCAAAATTACCTGTGTTGATCTCATTTTTTTAACTGAACAGCTGGCCCGTTTTACCTGAATGTTGTGCCGTGGTTCAAGAAGGGACCTGCTGATACTCTAACTCTCATAATTTTAACACAATTATACTTTTTCACATTTTAAAAAATACATATATTTAAGAGACCCATGCTAATTTGTAAAAAAATATTAGATCTCATGCATAGCTTATTTGATGGTATTATAAGTCATTTACCAAAACGTGGCCCATTTTAGCTGACTTCACCCCTACACAGCAAGCAACTTGGCCTATGCAAAAGCGGCAGCCCTTCTGGCGCTCTGTGTCAGAATTCACTCACTCGTTTTCAATGATTCCTTCAAGTGAATTATATTAGTGGAGTAATGTAGGGTATAGTGAATGAGAGTATCTTTGCAACCACAAGATGGTGCTCAAAGCTAAATAGTTTCACTGCAGTCAGCTGGGAAATCTGGATTTATGGTTGAGGCATAAAAAGGCATGTGCAGACAATTACACAGCTGCTGGAGATAAAAGTCAAGCTTAAACAGAACCTGCTGCTGCTCTGTTGCTTTAAGATGAACGACACTCACGTTGTCTTGATATACAATACATTACACTTGATAAATCTGCTTAAAATCTGTATTAAAAAAGTGTCAAATTCATGATAAAAAAAGACAGGCCTTGAAAGTTAAAGGTTTTAGATTCTGAATGCCATTTAAGCAGAACTTTAATAGTTTTCTTAAAGGGATAGTTCACCAAAACCGAATATGCTGTCATTATTTATTCACCCTCAAACCTCTCTTATTTATGTGACAAATGTGGTCATTAAAGGTGCAATATGTAAAAATTCTGTCCGCTAGAGGTCGCTAGAGGCATATTCAAAACAAAGGCGTAGCTTGATGACGCCAAGTTTGAGCACGGAATCTTGGGACATGTGGTCTTCACCTCAACGGCCGGTGGAAACAATCGGGATAGGACTCGGGAAGAAATCATGTTCATGGATGCGATTATTAACGTTACTGTAGTATGAAGCAGAGCAGGAGTGAGTGTTGTGGGAGCTGAACGAGGTCGCTGGAGCGATTGCGCAACACACGCCTCACGAGCAGCAGAACTTTTATTATGACACAGTCACCGGCGCCGCTTCCGCTTTTTTGCGGTCATGAGTATGAGGTAACGCAGCTCTGTTTATCATATTGGATACATTTGAGAGTGTTGAAAATGATGTTATAACGTTACTCTGTGCGTTCGCTTGGCGGCTGCTGCGAGACATTTGTTTGAGACACACTGCAGTAAGCTAGATCGATTTTAGAATATCATATTAAATGCTGGATGGCTTGTGTTGATAAATGGCATGCAACTCATTTTAAAACGTACTGTATGATGGAGAAAATGCTGCATTACTGTTACTAAAAATAAAGCTGCATCTGATTATGCTATGTTAGCTACTTGACAAAATAGTGTTTTTCTCTGAGGCATGGTAAAGCATGGTACTCGCAAAAAAATCAAGAAAATTAGATTTAAACAATAATACTAAACATGTTGAGCTATATAAAACAATTAGTTTTCTGTTTATAAACGTAACCAAACAGTTGTTCCTTTGCCTATTAAAACGTAATATATTAAAGTGTCTTTGGTGTTTCCATGTTTTTTACAAAATAATACCGGAAACAGACGGTAACGCCGGTATGGCGCAATTGACAGTCGACTCCTCACACGTCCCGGAGCCTTGGTTAAAACTGCAATTTTCTCACGATTTACAAATAGTTGGAAACATTTGGGATATAGTAAGTACTCAAGTGAACAAAATATATAACACTGGCCTAGTGGTTTTTGGACATTTTACTGCAAAATTCTTACATATTGCACCTTTAACTGTAATATGGAAAGGTTATTCAATATATATATATATATATATATATATATATATATATGCAAATTTCCTGCCAGTCCCGTATAAACTATGGCACGCAAAGATTTGTTTTTTTTCTAATACAAAGTTATCGTGAGAAGGCGGAGCACAACAGAACAACGGACCTATAATGAACACACACGTTCTAATTATGTGTTTATCAGAGGTTGAATTCAAATCAAATACTGCCAAACTGCCCATACTACTTCTGAATAGGATGTCTACTTCATAAAATTTATGAAAATATGGAAATATATGGTTCCGATCAGTCAAATAAATGGAGGCGCCCTTAAATGGTCAGATATGGAGCGCGGGTGTCATCTAGTGAAAAAGTTTGGTACTGCGCCCAAACAAAATCTTACTGAAAGCTCATTTTTGAAATATTTCAACCTAAAATTTGGAATGTTGACATTTTTGGCTTTTATTTTCTTGCAGTTTAAGAGTAAAACATGTTTTGTAATATATTATTATAAAATAATATTATATTTTTACTTTTTCATAAACTTAAACTTCTATAACTTTTTTTAAATTTCACTTTCATAATTTATTTCACTTCTACAATAATCTGACAAGTGTCTTCTTTAAAACAAGACCAACCTTAGGTCTATATTCCAAAGCATTCTTGAATTACAACCATTTATGTTTGGATAGTGCATTTTCATGTCTATGCGAAAAAAGGGGGTGACGGTTATTTAAACCTGTTTTTCTCAAAATTCCGTTCCTCCAAAATTCTGAAGCGATCAGCCGACTTCAGATAATCATATCTTTTGTTACAGACAAGCTATGAAAGAAGTAAAAACAGATTTGGAAAGGGCTCGAATTCAGCTTTCAGCTGTCACAGAAACGTGATAGGTAAAATTTCACCATGTGATGGGTTTTCGCAGATCACATCACATATATATAACTCTAATCTTCCAAAGAAAAAAGTCATACAGGTTTATAATAATGTGAGAATTTACATATTTGGGTAAATTATCCCTTTAAGCAACAAATGCTGCATTTCAGCAAAGGGAGGCTGCTTAAAAAGGTTCATTTGAGCTGTGCAATTGTTTCCTACAGCGAGTAACTTGAGTCAACGGACCTTAATGGTAACCAGATGTGAAGAACGTCAGTGTGGGCATACAATCTCAGGATATGTCTGTTTTTCTTGGAGAGCCCACAGTACAACACCAACCCAAAGTTATGCAATATCCACCAAAATCATTTAATCATTTAGTTGAGTCATATCAATATAAGCTCATACATGCTGCAGAAGAACTTTTGTAAACTTTGTTAACGTCCCTTTTACAGATCTGAAAGTGAACCTGATCTCCAATCCTCACTGTTATCAATCAAAACAGGAAACCTGGGAATGGGCAGGAATAGGCATGTGCTGGTTAACCCACATGCTTTAAAGCAGATAAGTAAAAGAAAACACTAACAGGTCTGTGCTCTGGAGCAAACAATAGAGTTCAATTGACTAAACCGGCAATAAAACACTAATTTCTTCCATATTTTCGATGTATACAGTGCCTTGCAGGACAAAGGAGTTAGCTAATGCTTAGAGCCATGTATAAATCATTTTTGTTCACACATGAAAAGATAGATTAGTGTCCTCTGAATAGGACAGACCAAAGAAAGAACGACTTCTTGGCAGAACAGATTGCTTCATGATCAGATTACGTCCTCAGCCTTCACTGAATGTACAACAAGGCTCTTTTTTCCCCCTAGCTGCGAGAACAGGTCCTCTGAGGTTTCTTGAATCCACACTGCAGAAGTATGCAAAAAAAAAATTACAAGTGTACGATGGTATTGCGCTAATGCATTACATGGAATGCAAACATCATTATGTGGTCAGCACCTCTGCAAGTGATTTTAGCTACATCAAATGGCCTGTTCTGACACAAAACACTAACCCAGTTTAGCGTGACGTGTGAACACAGAGACTGATGTGTCTATTCTAGTGCACAATAAAGCTTTTATTTTGCGCACAGTGTTACAGTGAGAAAGCCTCTATTGTGCTGGTTTTCTGATAATGTGAGACTTATGCTGGGTCTTTAACAAAAGGCAGAGAGGGAATGAGGATGACTGTACTGCTTGTGACACCAACAACAGCTTGAGAATGAAACTTTAGCACACTTTAGGAAATGTGTAGAGCAAATAAACTGGTACAGGCTGTTTTAAGGTTGTGCAATCTAGAGAAGCATGTTATTTGCTTGTTATATGCTTTTTTTTTACCATCTTACCATCACGTCTTTGTTTATTGAAACAAGCACATGAGAACTTTTAATTTGTTTGTACTGTGTGCACAACCCAATCTCACGGGAAACAAAACTATTTTGCGAGGTGGTGATTTTGTATGTTTTTTGTTTTTTATAAATCCGAATTGAAAATCAATAGCATCATGCTTTCTGAAACAAGCATTGGCGTGGTACTTTGTAAGAATGCTTTTCCAATGAAAAATTCATGAGATTTTCATGGGCGAAATGTGACCATTGCTGCATTTTTTCCCAGGCTTCATTCCATTTGTTGTTTGTGTTCTGGTTCCAGACATTGAATCCTTTTAATCTGACTTAAATTTGATTGTTCCTTCCATATCGATTCTCTTGTGCTTTCAGTTTGTGTCAGGTGTTTGGCAGTGGGCCATTGTCTTTGCTCTGGCAATCCATAATCAGCCTTGAATTAACTGGACATTGGGAATCTGGGGTCGAGAGAGTTTAACAGACTAGAGGATTTTACATTGTTGGTGTTTACAAGTTGAGAAAGTCTTCTTTATAAATGAACTCTCCATGCACTAGGGCTTTTCATGTCAACATTGGTTCTTTTGCTAATGGACTGTGGCTTAGATTGATTATGCCGTCAAATGATTCGCATAAGGCCCATTTAATTTCTGTTCTTATCTAAAGTGAGAGCAGGTGATATGAGACACTAACAGATTTACAAATGGCTTTACAAGCTGGATAGTACATAGAAGTAGAAGGAGGATAAATGAAATTCAGAGTAGTTCATAACTCACTGAACTCTGTGCTTACATCATATTTACTACAACCTCTCACATAGTAAGGCAAGTTGAGGCACATGATAGATAATGAAGATAAAGCAGTGTTTCTCATAAATCAAATTTAGCTATTCACCATGACATTTGCAATCTTTTGTTAGGTAGGTCACAACAGCGAAGTTGGCTTACCAGTGTCAACAAATGAGAACTGCTCTTCCTTTTTGTTTTTGTTTTTATAAGCTATATTTAATGTTTTTTTAAAACAAATAAATAATAAATTACAGCATTTAGAATTTTTCTTAAGGAAATGTGAATCTAGTTTGCATTTAAAGGACTTTTAAAGGATTTTATCCTCATAAAATGGTGTTGTCCAAAGAGAAATCACAGAAAAATGGGGAGAATGTCATGAAAACATTCACTGTTTGCTCTTGACTGTTGTTCCTCATTGGCTCACTTTTATTCACATTACTTGGTTATCCTGAGCATGGCAGAAAGTGCAGAGTGATGAAGTGAAAGTTTAGCCATTAAGTAAACCTTTTTTCCACTAAGCTTTTGTATAGAAAAGAAGAGGGGGATGTGTCTCTGGCATTAGTCTCCTAGAATTTCAAAAAGCTAGATCTTGGCAACTATTCAGAGCAGCTAAGGGGATATATGAAGACTCGGTCTGTGAGGCCTACAAAACTAAAGCATGACAGGCTGAAGTCATCTGTTCCAATTCAGCTATGAAGTCTTCTGCCCACCTAAAACTGCTGTCCATGGTTAGCTTTATTACAGTAAAAAAAACACTGGGTGTTTCTTGTAAACGAATCACGGCTGTCTGAGTGCGTCAGACTTGAGAAGAACCACTTTAGCAAGGCCTATATTATGACTAAATGCACTACGTGACTTAGAAAGAGCCCTGGCTTAACTTTGGAAGTTTTAATACTGTTTGGGGAAGTGAGCATTAAATCACAAGATTGAGCACAAACATACTGTTTTATATGTTAAGTTGATTATATTTTATTTTGAGTATAGTTTTGTACAAACATGAAACATACCTCGACTCACATGATGAACCATCATGCATTTTTTTTTTTTTTTTTAAAAGAAGAACATCAAAAGTGCAAAATTTCAGAGCAACATCAAGTAAACGTTTGTGAAATGGCGACTTAGGAATTATAAACGTTACATTTCCCTCAAGCGTCAGTCTGAGTGATGTGTAGAAAATATTTTATTTTGTAGTTTGTAAATCATATTTTAGGTTCAGTATTAGGAAAACAATTCACTGCTAAACTAATAAATTACATTAAAATGCAAAATTTAAATTATTAAATTCCACATGTTGTATTTTTATACTTTGTGCTTCTATCAAAAAAATAAATGCCCCACTTTAAAACAAGTAAAAACATCTAAATGAACCAAATTTGATTGCCCTCAATGTTTAAGGTCCACTGTAAATCCTTCTAATACACCTTCTGAGAATTTTAGTATGTATTAGTTTAAACGGTACAGCTTCTATGGTCATTTAAAGTGTATTATATAAGGGGCATCTAAAGGCACCATGACTTCTAAATTGACCTGCTACACTGTTGTTTCAACACAGTGTTTGAATACACAACTTATAAAACTTTAAGACTGTTTGTGTTAAAAAACAAACAAAAAAAAATGAACACATCACATTAGAGCTGACATCACAAATCTCATGTGACATTAAGTAGAAGAACAGAAATGTGGTAAATAAAGTGCATGGGTTATCGTAATATACTCTCCGTGTTAAAATAAGATGATGAACACCTGTAAAATAGCGGACCTTAGTTGGCATAGTATGTGCAAATACGATGCAGAAGTTCTCATGAAATACTAATAAGGCACAGAGATGAGAAAATGAGTCTTTACTGGCACTTCAGGCTCATAAGATCATTCCTGCATTGTCACAGGTAAGTATATCATTGGGTTTAGCCTGTCCAATCTGTCTGTGAAACTGTCCTTGCTTGTGTGTCTTCCAGCAATGCACATTTTGCCCTAGAGTTATACTCTTTATGCTTGGCATCTGGGTAAAGACGGCCCTTGATAATGGTGTGACAGCAGTATTGGACAAATTGAGCTCTTGTAAAGAGACGAGTCCACTAAACACATCTGGGCTCAACGCCTTGAGCCGGCTGTTGTTTGATAAGTCTAAGACCTGCAAGTTCCTCAAACCCCTGAAAGCACCTGGTTGAATCAGGGTCAGGTCAGACAGGCCGCTGAGAGACAGGTGAACCAATTCTGTCATCGAATCAAAGGCCCCTGCGTCAATGCTGGAGATGAGATTCCCATCCAGGTTGAGATACTGAAGTGGGATGCCGTTAAGCGCCGGTACCGTCTTCAATCTGTTCCATGCAAGCATAAGACTCTTGATGTACAGCGGATGGCCAGGCGTCTTCCTGGTAATGGAGGTCAGAAGGTTTCGCGACAGGTCCACCATGATTGGTATATCCTGTGCCCTGGTGGTGAAGAGATCAATGCTGAACTCTTTGAATCGGTTTTCACTCAGGTCCAGCTCAACGAGAGGGAGTCCAGTGAAGCAGCCATCACCAAGACCCTCAAGAGCATTGTTGCTCAAGTCCAACGTCTCCAGGTAACGAAGTTTAGAGAACGCTTTGGGACTGACATGTGCTATGAGATTGCTGCTTAGGTCCAAACTGACCAAGGTGGTGTAGCCCGGTCCGGAGAGCATTGAATCGCTGATGGAGGTGATGGAGTTTAAGGAGAGGTCGAGATGGGAGGTGTCCAGAGGGATGGGGACAGGAGCATTCCCGGGGCCGATCCCGCTGCAGTCTACTTTGGTCAGGCTGAAACTGTCGAAGAGGCCGAAGCTCTCCACCTCACAGTGACACTGCGGATGGCAGTTCTTCACTGCTCCCATGACAGCCAGGCCAAGCAAAGAGAAGATGAGACACAGCAATGTGGCCATTGTGAGCTAAAAAAAAACAAACAAAAAAAAACAACACACATTAAAGGGTTTAATTTCATATGAACGTCCCAAAACAGAATCAAAGCAGGGCTCCAGACAAAAAAATTCATTAAGGAGCCATTGGCTCCTATAGGGGGAAAAAACAGGCGCCAAATAATGTTTTTAAGAGCCACATAACAATGAACTTAAAATTTTAAATCACTTACTTTTAGTCATCCTGTTGTGTTTAAATATGTCCCCTTTACAGTTTCATCTTGTGACTTTTCTGGGAAATGAATGTCACTATTTTCACTTAATATTATTATAGTTTTTGTTAATATTTTGAATCCGATTAGATTTTTATATACATTTTTTGTTAAGTTTTAATTTTTTTTTTTTTAGTTTTTTTGTTGTTGTTTTTAAACATGTCTGTTTAGTTTGTATAGATTTTTATTTTAGTATTAACATTTATTTCAAGCAATAAAAAATGTTTTTAATGGTTTTAGTTGACTATAATAACCCTGATGCTAGTAAAATCTTTATATTGAATAATGTGTCAAATAATGTTCTTAGTCCTTCCTTCCTGAAGCTACAACAGTTTACTTTGAATCAAATGAAAATAAATATAAATAAATATATAAATATATTAAATT
Source organism: Hypophthalmichthys nobilis (assembly GCA_037950665.1). Lineage (NCBI taxonomy): Eukaryota > Metazoa > Chordata > Actinopteri > Cypriniformes > Xenocyprididae > Hypophthalmichthys > Hypophthalmichthys nobilis. The sequence goes on from CM075479.1 coordinate 18,678,338, forward strand.
TGGTTTGTGTAACCAAATAACAAACAGGGGCAATTGATATACATACTGCTTGACTTTGACTACTTTGAAATACAGCGGGACTCTTATTTTGAAATGTCTGTGCTTTACTTTTGCTGCTCATTCAAGTTCAGATTAGGAATAAAAAATGATGTTGCTACAACCGTTTACAACACAATATAATATAAATAATATTATGTAAACTTTGTGATAATTGATCAGCGCTAATCATTGAATGCGAGCTGCTCTGAAGAACGCGCAACAGCGCCATCTGTTGACTTTAAAAAAATGCAGCACTCACATTTATTTAATAATAATTAATAATAATCAGATTAGGGAGTATCGCGATTTATTTTTCCATCTACAAAATATAAGACGCCTTAAAATGATCGTTTATACTCTTGTTATACTGTTTAAGGCTTTTAATGACCTTAAATTTATCTGATGAGCATGAGAGGAGTGGAATAATGATCAGCATGATTGATAGTCAAACGGTAAGCACGCGCTGCATTGTGTGTGTATCTGCAGTCTGCAGAGCCGCTTTCCCCTTTTGAATGACGAATATAGACGAATTTATATGAAGAAATAGGCATTTGTCTCCTTAACGCAGGAGCAGAACGGTGTGTTCAAATGCAGCTGTTTTGCACCGACGCAGGCGACGCGAGGCAACAACACAGTCGGCTTTCATCAGCTCTAGTTCTTTGGCGTCTGTTTGGTGTGTGAAATTTTTCCCTACCTGTTCATATTTCGCTGCTCTAACTCAGTGAAACATTCACATGCAGCATCTCGTTTAATTATGTCAACACAAATAATGTGATAGGCTACTGGTCATGGAACATGCAAATGACATGCAAATTTTACAGTCATAACGTGTGAATTTGTATGGTCGCCAATGGCGACCTCAGCAAAAATATCACTCGCAAATTAATATTTTTAGTCGCAAATGCGACTGTTTTAGGCGCAGTCTGGAGCCCTGAAAATCAAAGTCACTTGAACTTCAAACATCACCAGAAATCATTCTCACGAAAATCAATTAAATGTAAAAATGTGTCTAATGGTCTTGCATGGCATGTGTTATCATCAAAACTGGGTTATAGTCCACTTCAGGGGCCTTTGAGAGGTTTGAAGAGATCAGAAGTCACTCATTTACATGTGTTAATTCTGTAAACCAACGAAGCCAATCATTTACAGCTGTACGTACATGGTTGTCACTCTGGGTCTGTTTATTCATCCTTTCCACTAAAAGTATAAATATTCAAGCTACTTCCCTTCTCTTTAGTGCAACTGGATGAGCCCCAATTTTTCCACACCTTCTCAAAGGATTTGACCTAATTCTTATGATCAAAGAGCCTATTAAATTGGTCTTTTTCAATTACAGTGACAACTTATTCTTTTTTACAAGGGTGCAAGGCTTTTCTCATGGAGAATTAAAGAGCTGTTAGCACATAATCGTTTGGTTAAAGAATATAATGAAACTCAAAGACTTTGATGCTTTAATATATGCAAACCAGTATTAGCAATAATTAAGTCCAAATAATTGTTGTACATCGCATAATATCTATATTACCACGTTTACTTGTGAAATAAATAAAACAATAAATGGAAATAATGCTAAATTTACGTCTAAATTTCTGGTAATAATAATTTATCATTCTAATATGTTATTCAGGTTATTCAGTATGAAAGTAAAATAAAAATTATTTTTGTTTATGAAAGTAGTCCCTCATACTTGCAGAAAAATAGTAATATGTTAAATATTAATTTAAAATAATCATTTTCTATTTTAATATATTTTAAAATGTAATTTATTCCTGTGATGGCAAAGCTGAATTTTCAGCATCATTACTCCAGTCTTCAGTGTCACATGATCCTTCACAAATCATTCTAATATGCTGATTGATTTGGTGCTCAAGAAACATTTCTTCTTCTTCTTATTATTATTATTATTATTAAAGTTGAAAGCAGTGTTAACATTTAAGTTCAAAAGAACAGGATTTATTTGAAATACAAATATTTTGTAACATTATAAATGTCTTTACTGTCACTTTTGATCAATTTAATACATCCTTGCTCAATTAAATGTTAAAAAAAAAACAATTTTTTTGAAGGATAGTGTAGGCCTATATATTGCTTTCATATTGAATAACTTGAATTACACATGTAAATACTTTACATTGATTACTAAAGAAAAGATTATATATGTAAAAAAGATTACACCATCATTCTACATATAAATATCTGAATCTTGCTTACGTGTTTTCATGAAGTACGCAGAAAACTTTAAAAAAGCAGACAGAAGGTCTATGTGTCACACAGGTGTTGTTCTGTACGGCTCCAGCTGAAAACTATAAATGTTCTGCCACGCTTTACTGACGACTTTTGTTGCCTGACCTCCCTACCCATGTGCTCTTTGTTTAACTAAATGACATGAACTTAAACCTCTTTCAACACTTGGCTCTACAAGCAATACTGCTGAATCTGGGCATGGGTTAACCTGATTACAAAGCAGGTCGAATGGGACTAGACAGGTTCACACAAATCATGAGAATGAAGCAGCAAAAATGACTGAGCATTAATTCGTATGTAAGACTGCGTGTACTGGTATGGATAACGATTAACAGAACTAAAACTCAAGGTAAACATTATTACCTCTTATGTAATTGATTGCATAATAGGTACAATGAAAACTCTTTGTTACATAGTGCACATTAACAACTATTTAGAGAGTTATAACTATTTATTTTTAAACTTTTTACTAACACAATAGCAGACATGCTATGAGAAAGTGGTACCAAAAAAGAAATATAAATGTCTTTGTGACCATGCAACTCTAAACACTGTCAAGTGCTTCAAGTCATCATTTACTCACCCTGATGTTGTTCTAATGCTGTATGCCCTTTTATCATTTTCTAGCCACATTTTCTAGCCACAATGTCCCTTTTGCATCTGGTTGCTATTTACTGCCATTATATGGATGTGAACGCCCGTAGTGTTGTCAAAAATTTAAAAATATGACGCTCTGAGCGTATTCGTAAACACCTCTGATTGGCCATTGTGTTCACGCGCCCATCAGATATGTCTGTAATTGGCTACGATGATCAACGCACAGAAGCATTTGAAAACACATGGAAGTGTTTGAATTTGAAAGTAGGGCTGCACGATTATGACAAAAATCATAACTCACGATAATTCCCTTGAAACTGTAATTGTGAATATTAATTACTATTATCACAATTTACATTAGACTATGTTTTGAATAGCTTTACACCATTGTTTGAAGCAAATGTATGTCATATTTTTATATGAAAATAAACAAGCTGAAAACACTCTACCTGAAAAACTATTATTGCTTTTCTACAGCATTAATCCTTCTTTTTTTAAATAAAAAAAGTAAAAATATGCATGGTATCATACTGTTATACTAAAAAAATAAAATAATGGAAAAAATCGAAAACACAAGCACGCACAATAATGTAAGTGGACATTTTTGTTTTTCGCAATTTCCGTCTTTGAACGATTACGTAATTGTGGCATCTTGTAGCAATTGTAATCACGATTAGAAATTCGATTAATTGTGCGGCCCTATTTGAAAGTGTTTTGAAAGCAGGCGTCTATCAGTGGACGGATAGATGCCTGCTTTCAAGCGCACCCGTGTGTATCTGTGTAAGCGCTCTGTGAAGAGCGTCACTGATGTCTATTTACAACATGTTTTGGAAGCGTTGATCTTTGTAGCCAATCACAGACACATCTGATGAGCATGTCAACACATGTCAACATGTCATTTTTACATTTTTCCTTTTGTGGTCTGAAAAAGAAAGAAGGGCAATGATGATTTAATATTTATTATAGGGTGAACTATCCCTTTAAATAGGAGTATTTTTTCGAGATATAGAGACAGACTTGGATATAGACACAACCTCATGCATGTATTTCCCTTTCTGCTCTGGTCAAGATGTATTCCTCTTCAAGTAAACATTTTGCTTAAAATTCATGCTGGTCCTACTCTCTTCTTAGGAAATGAGCAGCATTTCCTCATTTTCAGAGAAACGTTAATGTTCTAACAGGGCCTTGTGAAAGCACTGAAAACCATTTTATTTATTAAGTCTGTATTTGGTAATGATTACACATATGTAACACTAAGTTTAGAACATTCAAAATGAATGGATTTTGGAATGTAATTCTTCTGTCAGCGTAGACATATGTGCCTGTGTGACAGGGGTTATGAACTCTCCAGGTGTTGTACACCTCCCACTGTAAAACTGTAAAGTCCCTCCTTAGAATGCCTGAAGTCTAAGTGGAATGTATTTTAAGAGCAATAACTGTCAGTGGTTAACAGCTACATATTTAAACCATTTATCTTTCTCCCCTTTAGTGAGTCTGTGAGGCTCGCCCATCGAGTCTGGTCTAGTATCAAAACGCAGATCATTTTAAATATACTTTATCTTTCCTGGAGTTAACATAGCCAAAAGAAAACTACAGTACAAGAGAACTAAAGTTGGTTCTTAACCAATTTAATTAGCAGACAGCAGACATCCTAATCCAATAAAGCTGAAAGAATGCAGTACTTTAAGGGGGGTCAGATTTAATGGGAGCTTAATGTCTCAAACAGCTCAACTTTTGTATGCCAGGTACTTTCTGTGATGCCAACTTCACAGCAGCACGTAACCTTTGAATTGCATGTTAGAGACATTTTTATGGTTGTTGACTAGAGTACAGTTGACAAAATGCAGGTTGCCACCCATATCCTAGAAAGCTCAAGCACACTGCAGTTCTATGCAATATAATATTGCACTCGTGATCCCTAAACAAGAAGAAGTGAAAACAATATCTAGTCAGAAATAGAATAGTAGCATTTCTAATGGGTTGCAACAATGAACACACAGAGCTGGACTGCTATTTTATTCAGGTCTACTGACAAATGGCACCATTTGGTGGGTCTCTAAAGAGTAGCACTTAATAATGCTAATGCCACTTCCTTCAACAGGAAACAACATAATTGCGCAATTGTTTGTAGCCATTCATTCAAGTGAGAGAAACAGAGCAATTTAAGCTCAATTGCAAATAAACTTTCCATTTCGACATTTTTACATAAATATAACGCCATCATCATTATTTATTAATCGTGAATATCATGTTTATTGTTGTATTTTAATGGACATTTATATAAAGTATAAAACAATAATTAATATTTATTTTTAAAAATTCTCCCGTGCAAAACAATATTGGTTGATTTCTGATAAAAAAAAAATAAGACCGTTCTATTAATTTAATTTAACGGATTGGTTTTGGTTCAAAGTCTAGTGACTGCATATCTTGACAACATTTTGGGTATCATATGTGCTGTCTAGGAAGGCAGCTCACTAGGTTTTGAGACACAGCCAAAATCTCTGCTTTGATGGTTACACTCACATCTGTACTCAGTTAAAAATACAATCGCAAAAAAAAAAAAAAAAATGTTACTTTGTAACAGCTTGACAATGCTCAACAAACGTGTGATAGCCACGACACCAGATTGCACAAATATAACGTTAGGCTTTTTCGTTGTCCATGTCTTTACTCTTTATTAGGCTACGCGAACAACTGGACATGAAGGAATCAGCATTCATTGTGATTTTGTCAGGTAAAAAAGACAATATAAACAAACGCCAACAGTAAAACAGGTTTGTGAGACAGGAGAAAACTTTTTTTTCTTTTTCGCAAAACTTACCATGTGCCGCGACTCGTCTGTCGGAGAGCTTTTACTTTTCCAGGCCAGCATCGGGAAGGACCTCAGTTTTAGTGATTGTCATATCCAAAGCTTTTTGTAGTGGGGCAAATGAGCACGTTTGCGGTATTGTTTGGGTTGTTACTTTGTCGATCTTTCGGCTACAGACTCGCCGCAGAGGATGAAGCGATAAAAATCCACCGCAAGCGGAGTCTCGTCTAGAGTTTCACTCACTGATGATAATCCGCGCCCACCGAAGTCTAGACCAGACGGGTCGAGCTTCAACAGCGCCCTCAACCGGCGAGTTGATACTACTATAATCACACGTGATTTAAATACTGTATACTGGGGGGTTTGAATTATTTTCTGATTCCAGGTACTTCCGAATGTTGTTTTTTTATTATTAAATTATTAAATAATAAATTTATACTGTCACTGCACTAAAGCCAAAGCAAATGATTGTAATATCATCTAATTAATATTTGCCTCATATCAAAGGAAAGACATGCCTAAGTCTAGAGTGTGTATAGCCTATATCCCTGACAAACTGCTAAGGAAAAACTCTCAAGAACACTATATGCACATTGGGTTTTTATTTTTCACTGTTAAAAATGAGGGCTGCCAACAACAATCATGATTAATATTGTAATTTCCCATCAGTAATAATATTATATTCAAAAATTCCCGAGTTAATGTGTTAATTTGGATACTTTTTTTTTTTCAAAATGTGAATTATAAAATAAATCGCAAATTCAGTCTAATTTATTATTGATACATTCATTGTAACATATAACCTCATGATAATCCCATTAATTCTACAGTGTAATGTTGAAGGTTACCATCATACACCCTTAAAGGATTAGTTCACTTTCAAATGATTACCCCAAGCTTTACTCACCCTCAAGCCATCCTAGGTGTATATGACTCTTCTTTCTGATGAACAGAATCGGAGATATATTTATAAATATCCTGACGCATCCGAGCTTTATAATGGCAGTGAGCGTTACCAACGAATATGAGCTGAAGAAAGTGTCTCCATCCATCATGAACATACTCCACACGGCTCCGGGGGTTAATAAAGGTCTTCTAAAGCGAAGAGATGCGTTTGTGTAAAACTTCTCTAAATTCAACTTACGAAGAAAGCGCAACTCCTCTCGCAGGTCAAAAAGCTTATGCTACGCCCTACGCCTTCCTTATTCAACTAATGGAAAAAGCTTAACTGACACGACGCCTGTCCCGTTTTTTTTCCCGTAACTTAAATACGGAAGGCGGTCTGGCGGAAGCTAGATATTTTACTTCATAACTTGTTAAATATGGATATGTTTTTTTACACAAATGCATCGCTTCGGCCTTTATTAACCTCCCGGAGACGTGTGAAGTACACGTTTTTGATGGATAGATGTGGATGAAGGCAGTTTCTTCAGCTTCATACTAGTTGGTATTGTTCACTGTCATTATAAAGCTCAGATGCGTCAGGATATTTATTAATATATCTCTGTGTTCATCAGAAAGAAGAAAGTCATATACACCTAGGATGGCTTGAAGGTGAGTAAAGCTAGGGGTAATCATTTGAAAGTGAACTATTCCTTTAAAAATAAAGGTTCTTTATCAGCATTGACGGTTCCATGAAGAACTTTTAACATCTGTGGAATCTTTCCATTGCACAAAAAGTTCTTTAGATTATTAAAAATGTTCTTTACAGTAAGAAAAAATTGTTATTTTAGGAACTGTTTACTGAAAGTTTCCTTGGAGAACCAAAAATGGTTATGGCATTGCTGCGAAAACCCACTTTTGAAACCTTTATTTTTAGGACTGTATATGTTGAATTTAAGGAATAAAAAAGCTCCGTGCTTGTTTATGATTTTCCAGTCGATTTAGGTCACAAAAACAACCATTTACTAGTTGGAATTCTTAACAAAGCTTCTTATGTTTTTTTCTGCTCTTTGCAGAGTTTCTAAACAAATTTAAGAAGAAGAAGAAGTGAAATTAAGATTGAAGAGAAGGAGCGCAAGAAGAAGGAAATGAAGAGGACAACAGTGATTATAGAGGAACAGGAACTGTAGTAAAGTTTTAACTTTTAACTTACAATCAAGCTGTAATCTACATAATTTTTTTTCACCCACTAGATGGCAGTACAATAAAACAAAAACTATTGTCTTTCAGAGGCCCCCATTTCAATGAAAGTAAAACAGTAATTTTAGTTATATTCACAAATATTATAAATTGTAACACAAATATTAGAAAGTAGTATATGAAATGCATCTTCAACAGTGGTTAGTTAATTAATTATGTCAACCTAGCCAGCCCTACTAAAATCTATACAGATATATCAATACAAACCCAGTAAATGTTTTAAAGGCCAAGACCCTTTGGTTTGTTTCCTTTAGAGGCGTGCTGTATTATTACCTGTAAGTGCTTTGGGTTGTGGTTGCTGAGTTTGCATCCTCTGTTTCTAGTTGTAGGGCAGAGGTGTCAAGGTGCAACTTTTAAGAAGCTCAGAGGCTTATTGGATATGGGTCAGCACATCTCTTTCGCCCTCCTCCCTTTCCCTCTCTCACTCTCACTGCACAAATCACCAGAAAATCTCTACAGTATCCCGAAGGCAAACGTACACAGGCCTACATTGATGCCCAGGTGCATTAAGCTCCTCAAGCAAATCAGAAATCCCAAAAGTCACATGATCAATCAGAAAGTCAAGACTAAATGCAACGTTGCACAGCAAATCTTTCTCCTATGTGAAACAATGAAGATTTGATACTGATCACACAGTAAAACAGCTTTTGTTCCATAAATGTTTATCTTTACCTAGGCTCGTATATCTCTGTAAACCATAAACGTTGTGCTAATAGTCTAAATGAGCTCAGAGAGACCTCAGACGTGTTCTCAAAACACAAGGTTTAACTGACGCAGGCAAATGTAAGAGAACTCTAGGGATCGTCCAAGGGAGCGCCCTTCGTTAACTTTAATTATACCCAATACACCTTGTGCAAATTCAATTGAAGGGGGCCTATCACAACTACACCAAACAAATGCTTAATTACACTGCATAAACGCTTGTGTGCCACGGGGTCTCCATGGCGAGGTGGAAATGGGCTGCTGAGACCTTGCTCAGCCTTAAATATGAACCTTAAATATGAAAGATGAGAGCTTAAAACGTAAAAAAATACTATTTAAAACCTTGTTTTTCTCTTCTTGTGTCAAAAGTTATTTTGGTGTGTTTGTGTAGCTTTAAGTGTATGGAGATTTTAATTCTTGAACAAAGAAATAGTAGTTTGGCATAAAGTGCTATGTTTGTTTCTTTAAAAATGAGAAGTGAAGGTGTTTCATAATATGAATATTTGAAGCTTTTGTCTGCAAAATCAAGCGAATCGTTGTCATGTGACCACAAAAAAAAAAAAAAATGGAGAGGACCTATTTAGACTCTTAACAAGACTGTCGAGTTCAGGTCAAAAGAGTAACCCTAAGCAAACTTATTCATAGTTATGGTATTCATAAATAATATAAGACATGTTTTTAATAATAAAACATTTTTGAAAACTTATTTGAACATATTTTACTGTTTTGAATTAGGCCTATACAATTAGTATTACTTTTTGTTGTTATTTACATAATTTCAAAAATCTTTACACTTACATAAGTTTTGAAACAATGACTTCCTTTTATGACCAACATAAAAAAAAATGAATATGAAATGAAATTTATGTTGTTGAAAATCACTTAGTAGCATGGCGTTATATGATTGGTTCAGTGCATTAAAATATCTCTTTTTTTGGCGCATCAAAATGTCTTCGTCTTAATGTCTTTAACGTCTTTAACGCTTGTGATGACTGTACGCCAGAATGTGCATTAACAATATTTTATTTGTCCTCAATTTGTTTTAAAAAGTAACTAATTGATTTCATGGCAAGCTCAGTCAGTAAAGGTGGGTCTGAAGCGTTAACGTATGTCTGCAATCCTCTTATTTTGTCCCTGACCAAGTATGGATTAGATTCATCCGCGGGTCACTTTCAAAGGGCTTTCATTGAATAGAGAAACATCTAGGCCTCTTGATATTTTCAAGGAGATTTATTTGAAACTTTATCACTTTTTATTTTATTTTATACTATAAAATGTATTTGTTGTTTTTTAAAATCGTCAAGGATTCCAGTAACCTGCGATATAACGAAGCTAAGGTAAATAATTTAGCCCAAATCGACAAAACCATCGAAAATTTTTGTACAGCAATAACAGTGAAGCTGGAAAATGTTACTGAAAGTTAGGTGTGAATTGTGAAGGTGCAGAAAAACACCTTTATTGATGACTGCAGGCATTAAGTAGCTCTCCAGGGTGCTTAAGTTGAATCTCCCAACGCCACTGACGAGCTTCATCAAACTGTTGTTTGTGAGCTGAGATCTACTCACATTTATTTATGCCCACGGAACGACTGATGCTGGAAAACCGTCGTGAAAGATGACCTTATAACTCTATGAAGGATATACATCTACCATATGAAATAAACCACTGGAAGAGGAAGGCAAAACTTTTTGGAAATGTTTTCATGCATCAAGAGGCCCATATGAATAATGGTAAGTTCAATTTCTAAATTTTATTTTATTAAGTAATGTGTTTCAGTTTATAAGTAGGCTACGGATAAATTTGCAATTTTTTTTTCTTTGTATTTCTAGTGTATGAAGCTAGATTAAAAAAGCAATAAAATATAATAACCGAAGATAATATGATACTATGTAAAACATGTTTTTATGTCAAATCAACATTCCTTGTCGAAAACATACTACTATGTTCTAAACATTTAGAGTTTCAACTCGATTTTCTTCATCAGTAATTGCTTTTAAAGTGGACAAATGAACTTATCACTTCATGCTTTGATTTTATTTTTTTTAAAAAAACCTTTAACTCAAGTTTTCTATAATTTTAGTGAGTTGAAATGTTTACATTGTGTAGAAAACATACTGTCTATAACAGATAAGTCTATATCTATCTATCTATCTGTCTGTCTGTCTGTTTCAATTAATATGTCACAGTTTACTTTATTTTGCTATCCTCACTTACATAAAGGAACTATAGTGTCCTGCAGCCACTAGTAAAAATATATCAAAAATGTCTGAATATTTTTTGGTTTGACTGTATAATTGAATGTTTGGCCTTAAAAATTACGCTAAAAGTGTGCCATGACTTCAGTTCATATCTAATCTGCTGTTTTCCAGGTGTCTCTTTGTGACGTCCATCTCTCATAACGGCTTCTGAAGGAGGACAATGCGACATATTCACCTCCCATTTGGAGGTGCTTTATGGGAGTTATCCAGTTACCCCTGCTGCCCCATCCTCAGGAGCAGACACAGCCTCTCGACGCTTCCATTTTACAGCATTACACTATGGATCATTCTTGGTGTGTTGACGTTCCCATGCTGTGTCCAATGCCTGATTTTCAAAGTAGGAGTCCTGGGGCCTTGGAACTGTGATCCTTATTACTCAAAAGCACTTCCTGCCATTGCGTCCAGACTGGCTGTTGGCCGCATAAATGAGGATTTTAGTTTAGACCTGGGCTGTACAATGGACTTTGTCATCCTTCAAGAAGCTTGCGAGACATCAAAAGCATTGACCTCGTTTGTACAATATGAAAACGTTGTTGATGTATTTGTAGGACCTACAAATCCAGGATACTGCAATGCCGCTTCGCTCATGGGCAAGAATTGGGACAAGTCTATATTTTCATGGGCGTGCATTAACTACGAGTTAGACCGGGTCCAGGGCTACCCAACATTTGCCCGAACTTTACCATCTCCGACGCGGGTGCTTTTTAACGTGCTTAGGTATTTCAGTTGGGCTAATATAGCCATCGTGTCTTCTAATGAGGATATATGGATCGACACGGCTGCCAAATTGGCTAGTGCTCTCAGAAACCAGGGCCTTCCTGTTGGCATTGTTGCGTCCATGGGGAATAATGACACTATGTTGGAGAACACGTTGATGAGCATTCAAAACGCAGGGGAGATAAAAGGTAAAGTGTTTTGGACACAGAGATTTGCAGTGTCAGCATAAACATTCATTTTAAGGTAGGAGAGGACAAGGCTATTTGCCACACTTTTTACACTGATTTTTTTAGGATTTTTGCGTTTGTAAAGACATAAATCTTAAAGACTTTTAAGATGACAATTTTAAGCACTAAAACAATAATGAAACATTGTTTTACAAACCATTGTTTTAACCAATAAATATTGGTAATATATATATATATATATATATATATATATATATATATATATATATATATATAACCAGTTACTGATTCCAAATTGCATGACAAAAATTGCAGTAATCCACTTAAGGTAATGTAATCTGACTATTTTGATTACTTTTAAATTACTTTTGAACTAACTTGTTTATCACATTGATTTGAATACAATAATCTTGTACCATACTGATATAAAAAATACAAAGAGAAAGAAAATATATTTCATTCTTTGCTATCAATAACATGAAGTGCATTAAATATTACATTACATCAGGGTTTCCCACACTGGGGTTTGTGATGAAACTGCAGGGGGGTTGTGAGTTTACTGAAAAGCTGTTAATTAAATCATAAAACTTTAAAATTAAATAATTTTAAAATAAAAATAAAATGCTTACTAAAAAAGATGAAATATTTGTTTACCTGCATGTCATGTGACCATTAACCATTATTTTTTATTATTTACCTATTATTATTAACTTAAAATCTGAGGGAGTACTTCAAGTAAATATATTAGGTCAAAGACATTAAGCTGACAAAAAAGTTGGGGAACTCCTGCATTGCATGTAAATATGAAATGACATGAATTTATACATTTTAATGTGTTTGAAAGACAAAAGCCTTCCAGAGACAGTAATACATGGTTAAATGACTCACTGAGTGATAATTCAAGTAATAAGAATGTGTTCATCAGGAGCTGATTACATATGTAATGTTGAGAGAACAATTCTTAAAAGTGAAATGATTTCTGTAACGCTGTGTGGGTCTCAGTTTTCAGTGACAGATCGGCTCATGACTAGTGGCTGGTCTGTGTAATTTCACAAACGTGGAAGACCTTCTGAACGCATATAAACAGTAGGCATTTTTTTAGAAATAGTAGGGAGAATCAATAAAATATGAATAATTTAATGCCATTGTGTGAATAACATGTAATCATGTAATCAATAAAAAAGTAACTGTAGTCTGATTACAAGTATTTTAAAATGTAATGTAATCTGATTACAAGAACTTATTTTTTGGAATCTGATTATGTAATCCAGATTGCATATAATCAGTTACTACCCAGCAATGTGTATACACACACACACACACACATATATATATATATATATATATTAAATGTGGTTTTATTATCTATTTTATGCATTTGTAAGCATAATTGGAGCAAAAATAATTTTTTGGTTTTATTTTTTATTTTGTGTGTAACTGTGTCTGAAACCAACATACAAATCACTGCTTACAAAAAAACCAAGCATAGTTGTAATTGGACTTTTCACTCAAAATCCTATAGGTAATGAAATACAGCTCATATGACAACTAGCCCCAGTGTCCCCTATATATAAGGTGTTTTTATGTTAAGATACAACCTACTGTTTAGACTGTATATGAATCCTAACTGCTTTTAAAATTCAAATGAATTTATATTAATTTTCATGTGTGTTTCAGTCATCATTATGTGCATGCATTCAGCGCTCATTGGTGGAGAGCAACAAACTTCTTTCCTGACGAAGGCCTATGACATGGGATTGACAAATGGTCGATATGTGTTTATACCGTATGACACGCTCCTGTACAGCCTGCCCTACACCAACACAACCTACTTCCCTCTGCAAAACAACACCAAACTGCGCAAAGCCTATGACGCTGTGCTCACCATTACTGTGGAGTCTGAACTGATGTCATTCAACGAAGCGTTCAATATGGCCAAACGACTTGGAGAACTGATAGTGTCACAAGAGCCAGAGCAGGTGTGGACGGTGCACATTGACACATTTATGAATCTTATTTGTACACTCAAATAAAACATTTGATTAAAACATTCTGCTACATTTCAGGTTTCTCCACTCTTTGGTACAATCTACAACAGTTTGTACCTCTTTGCCAAGTCCATGCACAATGCCAGAAGAGCAGGCAAGTGGTTCTCCGGGTCCAACCTGGCCTTCTTCACGAGGAACGTCACATTTTCCGGGTTCAACCAGAACATCCGCACAGACGCCCAAGGGAACGGGCAGACCAAATACGTGATCTTGGACACTGATGGTTGGGGAACTCAGCTGTATCGTTGTTTTCAAGTAGACTTGACTTTGGACATGGTGCTGTTTGCTGGCAAGTCCATACATTTCCCTGCAGGTTCACCTCCACCATCAGACTCCAGCTGTTGGTTTGACCCCAATGCCATCTGCACAGGAGGTACAACAGACACACACAAATTCTGTTGAATTTGTTGAATGAGAAACAGATACTTGACTTTTAAAGGTGTAATTATTTCAGCTTAAAAGTCACACACATTTCTCTGAGCTTGTATATATGTGTATATGTTGTCATAGTTACATTAGCAGTTGTGTATAAGGCTTTTTAAGCAAATTGTCATTTTTATGCTTAATATTTTGGGTGAATGTTAAATATTAAAAACTACAATTATTATTATTCAAAGTCAAATAAGTTTAAGAAATGTTTTGTATTTTATGCAAAAAAATATTTTTTTTGCAAATTATCAATATTAAACATTGTTGTTATTATTCAAAGTCAAATAATTTAAAGAAATATTTAGTATTTTATGCTAAAAAATATTGTTTTTTGCAAATTATCAATATTAAACGTTGTTATTATTCAAAGTCAAATAATTTTAAGAAATTAAATTTTTAGAATTAAATTATAGTTAAATTAGCTGCTATATTTAAGTGTTTTTAAACAGCAAACTTGTATTTTAATGCTCAATATTGTTTAGTAAATATCAATGTTATTATTATTACTATTATTATTCAAAGCCAAATAATTTTAAGGAATAATTAATAATTAAAAGTAAACAGTCTCCTTTTTACTTGTAATCAGTTACATTGTGGTTTTTATACGACCACTGTTTACTGATGCATATCGTTTTATATATAGTTTATAATTTGTAACTTATATGCTATGTGTTTGTCAGCTAATTCATTCTTTTGTGTTTTAGGTGTGGAAATAATATACGTCATCATAGCGTTTGTGATTGTCTTCGTTATAGTTCTTGGTTGTATTGGCCTAACTCTCTTCATAAGGTAAATTTGCTGTGATTTTGATAGAACCTATTATTTATATAATTTTATGAATATACTGTATATAGAAGGTACAAGAAGTTGTGCCTGATCTTTTCTGATTTTTGTAGGAGGCGAATACAACAAATCCAGCTGATTAAAGGGCCCAACAGAATCCTGCTTACGCTTGAGGACCTGACCTTCATCAACCCGCAGCTGAGCAAGAGGGTATGCGTCACCTTACCAGCTGCTTTCCTTAAATTTAAAATGTTATACTATATTTTCTACATTTAATATGTACTCTTTGCTCACAGAAAATCACCCTTGAGGATCTTGAGGATTCAAAAAGTTACATTGAGGAGAAGAGCACAGGTGATCTGTCCCGCTCTGTGAATAGCATGGCAACGGCAACACATGAAAATTCAAACGTGGCTGTCTATGAGGTGACTTCATGTGTCATTTCATTTTATTTATTGAACACACCATGTCTTTTCAACTTGACCCAATTTTTAACTTTCTTGTAGCTCAAACAGTAGAGACTGGCACTAGCAATGCCAAGGTCAAGAGTTCAATTACCAGGGAAAGCAAGAAATGATTAAATGTTAAAGGATTAGTTCACTTTCAAATGAAAATTACCTCAGGCTTTACTCACCCTCAAGCCATCCTAGGTGTATATGACTTTCTTCTTTCTGATGAACAGAATCGGAGAAATATTTATAAATATCCTGATGCATCCGAGCTTTATAATGGCAGTGAGTGTTACCAACGAGTATGAGCTGAAGAAAGTGTCTCCATCCACATCCATCCATCATGAACATACTCCACACAGCTCCGGGGGGTTAATAAAGACCTTCTGAAGCGAAGCGATGTGTTTGTGTAAAAAAAAAATCCATATTTAACAAGTTATATATAAAATATCTAGCTTCCGCCAGATCGCCTTCAGTATTCAAGTTACGAAGAAAGTGTAAACTGGCTTCAGTTACACTTTTTCCGTACGTTGAATTGGGAAGCTGTAAGACATAGTGTAAGCTTTTAGAACTGCAAGAGTTTTACACTTTCTTCGTACATTGAACACGGAAGGCGGTCTGGCGGAAGCTAGATATTCTACTTCATAACTTGTTAAATATGGATATTTTTTTTACACAAACGCATCGCTTCACTTCAGAAGGCCTCTATTAACCCCCTGGAACCGTGTGGAGTATGTTTATGATGGATGGATGCACTTTCTTCAGCTCATACTCGTTGTTTCTCGTTCACTGCCATTATAAAGCTCGGATGCGTCAGGATATTTATTAAAATTTCTCTGATTGTGTTCATCAGAAAGAAGAAAGTCATATACACCTAGGATGGCTTGAGGGTGAGTAAAGCTTGGGCTAATTTTCATTTGAAAGTGAACTAATCCTTTAATGTACGTTAAGTACCATGAAGGGATGAAGAATTCTATCATCATTTACTCACCCTCAAATTGTTTCAACCTGTATTAGTTTCTTGATTCTGTTGAACACAAAAGAAGATATTTTGAAGAATGTTGGTAACCGTTTCTGGTCCATATTTTTTTTTCATACTATGGAAGTCAATGTGGACCAGCAATGATTTGGAGACCCACATTCTTCAAATTAAAATATCTTGTACTGTGTTCAACAGAACAAAGAAACTCATACAGGTTTATAACAACTTGAGGGTGAGTAAAAATGACAGAATTCTTATTTTTTTGGTGAACTATCACTTTAAATGCAATGCAAGTCACATTGGATAAAAGTGTCAATCAGATGTTAAATGCAAGTTATTTTGATCTTTGCAGGGCGACTGGGTGTGGCTAAAAAAGTTTAAGGAGGGACATTTCAAGGAGGTTAAACAGAGCACCACTAAGATTTTCACCAAGGTATTGGCTCTAAACCTTTAATTTAAAACTAACAGTTTGGTATGAGCTTGTTCTTTGAGTAACAGTTCCTATCATATTTATAATTCCCAGATGAAGGACCTACGAAATGAAAACGTCAATCCGTTTTTGGGGTTCTTCACTGATTGTGACGTGTTTGCCATTGTCACTGAACACTGTTCTCGGGGGAGTCTACATGACCTCCTTCGAAATGAAGATGTCAAACTGGACTGGATGTTTAAATCCTCCTTATTGCTGGATCTCATCAAGGTACTTTTGAATGTTATGATGAATATTATTATAAACTTTTAAAAATCATTTCAAAATCAAGATCATTTTCAAATCCATTCTGCACTCTATATAATATCTGTGTCTTTGTCGGCATTATAATCTGATGGTTTCTGTTACCCATCCAATAGGGCATGAAATATCTTCACCACAGGGAATTTCCTCACGGGCACCTGAAGTCTCGTAATTGCGTAGTTGATGGACGTTTTGTCTTAAAGATCACTGATTATGGTTACAATGAGATTCTTGAGACCCAGAAAGCTCCAAAGGAGACCCCACCTCCAGAGGGTATTAAAAAAATCTGACTTATTTACAATGCAAATCTCACTTTTATTCCATCTAATTCCCTGATATAAAAAAGACATAATAAAGCAATTAATTGCCTTTCAGATCTATTCTGGACAGCTCCTGAACTTCTCAGAGATCCTGAAAATCCACGGAAAGGAACTTATAAAGGAGATGTGTACAGCTTTGCGATTATACTTCAAGAAGTAGTCGTCAGAGGAACACCTTACTGTATGCTCGGCTTGTCTCCTGAAGGTTGGTTGTAAATGAATTGTACTTAATCTAGTTGTTTTTTACAGTATTAGTTTGATGAACCGGTAAACAGGCTGTGATAACAGGACAGTGACATGTTTATTGTATCAACAGAGATAATAAGGAAGGTGAAGAAACCTCCGCCTATGTGCAGGCCCACTGTAGCTCCAGATCAAGCTCCACTGGAATGCATCCAGTTAATGAAGCAGTGCTGGAGTGAACAGCCTGATAGAAGGCCTCCTTTTGATCAGATCTTTGATCAGGTGAGCTTCGAGTGCATTGGCAAACAAAGTAACAAGCTTAGGATCTAAGGAACTTAGATTTTAAAATGCTTGCTTACTTTGTATAAGGATTCTACAGTATGTTGTGCCAGCCATTTTGTTTTAATTTATTATTTTATTGTATTAATTATTGCTTGTATATTTAGTATATTTCATTACATACATTTTACAATTGTTTTGTTATTTTATTATAATTTTTATTTTCAAAATTTATATTTTATGTTGTTTTCTATGTTTAATATTTTGTACATTTCAAAGACACTACATTTTAAAAGTTTGGGGTCCATAAGGATGCATTAAATTGATCAAAAGTGAGAAAGACATTTGTAAATGTTACAGTACAAAAGATTTCTATTTGAAATAAATGCAGTTCTTGTGAACTATTCATCAAAAAAAAAATCCTGAAAAAAGGTTTCACGGGTTTCCACAAAACATTAGGCAGCATAATAAGAAATGTACCTTCAGCACCAAATCAGCATACTATTTCTAAAGGATCACGTGACACTGAAGACTGGAGTAATGATGTTCAGCTTTGCATCACAGGAATTTTAAAATAGAAAACAGTTGCTTTCAATTATAATAATATTCTCACTGTAATTTTGATTAAATAAAATCTTGGTGAGCATAAGAGACTTTTTTCAAAAACATTTTGAAACCTTTGAATGGCATATTTTATTTCTAATATGACAACATGCATCTCACTGGATAGCACTGTTTCCAAGTTTCATGAGCATTACAAATGAAGACACTTTAATTAATGCTTCTTCAACTATATTACATCTAATGATTTTCACTCACAAATATTCACTCATAACACTTTTTTATTTTCTGTTCTCAGTTCAAGCTCATCAACAAAGGCAAAAAGACCAATATTATCGACTCCATGTTGCGTATGCTGGAGCAGTACTCGTCTAACCTGGAGGACCTGATCAGGGAAAGAACAGAAGAGCTGGAGGTAGAAAAACAGAGGACAGAGAAGCTTCTGGCTGAGATGCTTCCTCCGTGAGTGTTTTCATACACCAGCACACTTCTCACATACTTAATTTGATTTTCTCAAGTAAGACATGTTCCTCGATCAACATTCTTTCTATCTCAGTTTAAACTTTTTTTCAATTTTCATTCAGTTCTGTGGCAGAAGCTTTGAAAACTGGTGCCTCTGTGGAGCCAGAGTACTTTGATCAAGTCACCATCTACTTCAGTGACATTGTAGGCTTCACTACCATTTCATCCCTTAGTGATCCAATTGAGGTTGTTGACCTGCTCAATGACCTTTACAGCCTATTTGATGCTGTGCTGGGCAGCCACGATGTCTACAAGGTAAGCTTGGATCAGGGTTATTACAGGGTTATTAAAATATTATTACAGTTTTGTGGAAATCTCAGACAAATACCCGAAATCAGAGGCAAATCGGTGCTCGTTCACGTGATTGGTGATTGCGTAGTGTGTATGAACAAAGACGCGATCTGAGAGAAGCGTTGATGCGTCACCAATGCCCATGAAATATTTAGCGTGCTAAATATCTGGACCTGTCTGCGACTCAGAGTCATGTGGTGTGAAATGTGTTTTGGCGACCTACAGCCAAAGACAGAGCAAGATACAGGGCAAGGGAAAGTTCAGGGGGAGGAGTCATAGACCTGCAACAGAACATCATCAAGAATGGCTTCTGCAAGCAACCATTCTCTCCCTCATATTCTCCTTTTTTCTTTTTCGCAAATCGTTACACAGACAGCTTGGATCACAGGCTTCTTGCATGCATCATTTTAACAAGAAGAAATCCAGTTTTGCACAGGAACTCCCATCTCACGCATAATCTTACGTTGTTACGTTGTATCAACACAACAGCAACTAAATGCAGAGGTGTAAATAGTACCTGAAAACCATACTTGGGTAAAAGTACAGATACCTTACAGTGAAAATGACTCCATTACAAGTTACAAGTCACAATTCCAAAACAACTTGAGTAAAAGTCTTAGAGTATCTTATTTTAACAGTACTTAAGTATTTTACTCATACTAAATATATGCTAAATATTTTTACTCATAAAAATTGCTAATATCTTTGATACTCAGTAAAACTTTAGAGTAGCCAAAACAAAAGTACAGTAACTAATTACATTTACTCAAATACTTTACACTTCTGACTAAATGGTACCCCAGACAGTCGTGTAATGTAAGAAGAACAGCGATCAGACTACTTGCGCAATGTGTACTTGATATACTAAAATAACTAAAACTGAAATAAAAACTGGCTTATGTCCAGGTCAACATGCCGAACAGCAATCGATTTCCATGAAAAGACATTTAACTCTTCTTCATCACAGGTTGAAACCATTGGAGATGCCTACATGGTGGCCTCCGGGCTGCCGAAGAGGAACGGCAACAAGCACGCAGCCGAGATCGCCAACATGTCCCTGAACATTCTCAGCTCCGTGGGATCCTTCAAGATGCGGCACATGCCAGAAGTTCCGGTCAGGATACGGATCGGCATTCACTCAGGTTAACCTCTAAATCTACTTAGTGGTAATGTTATGAAAAAGCTCTTGTAATGCTTATGTAATCTTTCTGACAGATTATATTTCATTGTCTAAATATGTAGCTCTGTCCCTCACAATATTGCATCCTTTATCTTGTCATGTTTCTTCTCTATCCAGGGCCATGTGTTGCTGGAGTCGTGGGTCTAACTATGCCTAGATACTGCCTTTTTGGAGACACAGTCAACACCGCCTCTCGTATGGAATCTACAGGGTTGCGTATGTTCCATTCAGATTTTTTTTCTTTGCAGATGTGATATACTAATCTTGTACTGTCATGACAAGATCTGTTAATAAACATTATTTGCATCAGCTTACAGAATTCATGTGAACATTAGTACAGTGAAGATTCTCCACTCACTGAACGATGGATACAAAATAGAAGTTCGAGGAAAGACTGAGCTGAAGGTACTAAAACAAACGCTTTCTTTTAATAATCATATTAATTAAATTATATTTGAACAAAATAATTTTTGGACATACCCTACTGTTCATAAGTATCGGGTCAGTTCGATTTTCTTTTAAAGAAATTAATATTTTTATTCAGCAAGGATGCATTAAATTGATCAAAAGTGACAGTAAAAACATTTTTAATCTAACAAAATATTTCTATTTCAAATAAATGCAGTTTTTTTACTGTTTTCAAAATTGATGAAAATAATAATAAATGTTTCTTGAGCACCAGATCAGCATATTAGAATGATTTCCGGAGGAACATGTGACACTAAAGACTGGAGTAATTTAAAATGTTAAACAGTAAAATTAATATTTTAAATTGCTTTCAAGAACATTAAACTTACTCCAAACTTTTAAAATTTACATTAATTTTATGATTTTTTTTTTTTTTTAGGGGAAAGGCATTGAAGAGACATACTGGCTTGTTGGAAAATCTAATTTTACTAATCCTTTGCCAAAACCACCAGAGATCAAACCAGGGTAAGATTTTAATAATATTTAACCATTTATTTCACATATAAACATTTTTACAATATTTTAAATAAACTTACCATTTAAAATATTGTAAACATATATATATATTTATGTAAAGCAGTGCGGCCTTTTCATTATATTGCACTTTATTTTACTCTTTCCAAGTAAATTATTGTACTTTCAGATTAATTTCTGTTCTTTAGAATAATTCTCTTTGTACTTATGAATGGGATACTATTTACGGATTGGATAATTGGATTTATGCATCAGGGAAGACAACCATGGTTTGAGACCTGAGGACATTGAGGCTTACAGGAGAAGGAAAGCTGAGAAAAAGGCATGAACCCGTAGCCAATTGCAAGGAGGTAGTACCTTGCATGCTGTGCTGTATTTGTCATGTGGTTAGGTTTACTTCTGGTGGGTTTGTGCCGTGATAATGGTGTTTATTGATTGTGCTGGACTAATTGCTTGTCCGTTTATTCATGCATGCTGTGTATTTTTACAGTTGTTGTGAAAAGCATCAAATACAAAGTCCTAAAATGAATCTTCAGTGCTGTCTGTCGTCATCATTTATAACTTTCTACATCAATTTTCATCTTTTAGAGATAACTGGCAAGACATGGTGACGGAGGAGGTCAAGTCAATATTTCGCAAGGCTAACAGACAAGTGGACAAGCCCAAAATCTGAGAAGCACAAGGAAGGATGTTAAAACTGACGAAGAAGGAAAGACACATGACAAGTTGCATAGGAGAGACACAAAGGACAATACGAGCATGTGTGTTTCACTGCAGCTTACAAAGACTACTTTAATAGGATTGATTGTCGTCTGTCTAATCCAACTCTGCCCAGCACAGCAGAAACAACAGCGCTAATTAAATGGCAGCTGAGGAACAGGTAGCCAGTGAAAGTGTGTTTCTTTCCCAGTGTCTAATGCTGTCACACTTGCTCTGTTTTGGCCACAGAGTGGTCCCATGTGCATCCCATACCAAAGGCGAGTCCACGTTTGTTTGTTTTTACAGAGGTTTCACATTTTGTGTTTTCACACATATGTTACTGTTGGCATGGGGGAGCTTTAATTGATTTTCTTTGATCTTCTCTAACCAAAAAACAATGTAGTGACATAATCAGATTTGGTGAGGCTTAGTGGACATCTGTTGCTAAGACCAAATGCGATATTCTAGTGATGTTTATGCAAAAGCCAAACTGACTGAGGGTGGTTGATACCAAGCAAGGCTGCTCTTAAAGGGTTAGTTAACCCAAAAATGAAATTTCTGTCATTAATTACTCATCCTCGTGACGTTCCAAACCCCTAAGACCTTTGTACATCTTCGGAACACAAATTAGGATATTTTTGATGAAATCCGAGAGGTTTTTTTTATCCCTCAGAAAGCAATGAAATTACCATCATTCAAGGTCCAGAGATGTAGTAAAATTAAAAAAACCTTGGATTTCATAAAAATATATTAAATTGTGTTCCAAAGATAAACAAAGGTCTTACGGGTATGGAACGACATGAGGGTGAGTAGCTAATAGTGACAGAAATTTCAAAATTGTGAAATGTGACTGTGTGTATGCTGATTAACAAAATGGAATGCAATAATTCTGTGAGTTCTATTAATTTATGCAAAAATAATTATTTATACTATGCAGGATACTTCATATTAGTTGCCATATATTTAGTAAACAGGGTAAAACTAATGCCTAACTGCTTTTATTTGACATATTAAAACAGAGTAATCAGTTTAATAAAGGGTCCTATCTCTCTCTCTCTGATGAAGCACATGTGCTTGTACTGGGTGTAAAATGAAATGTTTAAGTTGCTGTGCAGTTTAAGTTGTATTAAACATGTAGGCTGGGTTTGTCTGAGAGGGATTGACTGCCTTATAAGCTGTTTAAAATGACAACTTGCATTTTCTGTTAATCAAACTTATCAGGCACAGCCTGAGTGGTATGTTACATTTTTCTGACTGTCTCATTTTGTTAATGCTTTTGGCCAGTCAGATCTCAACAGGCTCCTAGCATTTTTTTTTTTTTTTTTAATTGTTTGTTAAACATGTATATAAGCACTGTACAATATAAATAATGAATTTCAGAGTCTATAATTGTTACATTTTCTGAACAATTGTATGGATAAAGATAGCTGTAGAAATCTTGAAACAATTTCATGATAGCAAAAGATAAACTTCCATATGTACAGACAATAACATGCTAAGCTGAATAAGTAATTATTTTGCTTTGTCTCTTCTTGCAATATAGGCTATAATGACAGCTATGGGACAGCCTCAGTAAACAATCACTTCCACCATTTCCAAACAGATGAGTCATCAGATTCACGCTTTCTGAACTGTGTGCGCGCGCACCCGGGGGAACGTGTAGCCTACGTGTGACACAAGTAAATGCAGAAGCTAGGAATTGTATTAACTGTTAAACGTAGGCCACTGATGTCACTGTTTGATATTAGCTATATTTTACAGTATTGCAGATTTCAAGCACCAGATTAAAGTTCTTGTCGCTATGATGAACATTTCTGAGCGTTCAGTTTCCCTCAAGTATTTCCTGTGGGTTATAAAATGGCGTTTTTGATTTATGAATAAATCATATTAAGCAGTGATAGCATATATATATATGGCGTTATATATATTTATGAATAAATCATGTTAAGCAGTGATAGCATATATATATATGGCGTTATATATATTTATGAATAAATCATGTTAAGCAGTGACGGCATATATATATATATATATATATATATAAAGAGTAGGCTATATGATGAATTGTTAGCCCCTGATAAATAAAGTTTAAAGTTGTTTTTGGATATTATAGTAGCTATAGTTATGATGTGATTGTGCGTCTGTCGTTAATCATATTTTAATGAGAAATATTTCTCAAAGGTTGGACTAACAAAATGTTTGAGAACATGACGTCTTGTCTGCAGTTTTGTTGCTTACCACAAGATGGCCCTGTTAGAAAGGTTTTGCACTGTGGTCCTACAGTATGCTACACAAAGCAAGGATTTAGTAGATATCTCTTTAATCATATTCCTTAAACAGATTGCTTTTATTTATGAACCGCATTGTCTTCTGGGTTATCATGACAATGTTTACGCATTGGTTAATTATATCTTGACGAAATCTCCACTTTGGCTATTTCTTTAACCTCTCCTGATTGCCCATCTCACCGTGAGAACCCTTCACTCCAGACACTAATCCTTCCTTTGTATACGTCCACACATTAGCACATTCAGCCTACAGAATGGATCTGCTAGTGAAAGGAAATAACTGATAACTGATTTCCCACGTCAAATGTGCTTTTTGTGGTTTAGGGGTTTATGGTGCCATAAAGACAGCAGGCTGTCTGGGAAATCTGTGTCCCTTAACAGGTGAGGAGGTGAGAGACAACAATTTAAGCCCTCAGTGGAATAAACACACAGCTAAAGCTCCACATTCCAGCACACAGAGGAATCTGCCACATCAAACCAGGCGGAATGACTGGGATTAAACTACTAGGATTGACAGAGCAATGACAATGTGCTGTGCTTTTATCTGTCATTATTAATTTTTAGTCATTCAGGACAGTGTGACTTTTATTTTATATATTTATTTATGTGAAGTGTTACTCAAAAAAATCTAGGACAATATATATATTTTCATTTCAGTTTATTGAAAAAAACAAAACAGAAGGAAAATGAATATTAAAAATCACTTTTTTAAAAAGATACTGTATGGTAAAGACAATGAAACATGACATCTAACAAAATAGAGAATTTAGAAGACAGGCATCAGTGCAGGAGTCAATAATTCTTGATGGAAGTGAAATCAAAGAACCTACAATTGTGCTTGAGAAACACTTGAATAGGACTGCCTTTTCCCTTTAAACATTAAAGATAAGGCAAACCCTACACAGATCTCACATACTCATAAAGAGGGCTTCTACAAGCGCAATCATAAATACCACAATACTACAGCTTAACATCAATGACACTACACTTAATGTAAGTATAGAGTCTGATTGAATTATGCACATGAACTAATTGATGTCAAACAAAGTACAGTTGTGGGGTTCTAATTCCTCACCTATAGCATTGCATTGCTCCTGATGTATACCACCAATCTCCTTAAAATGATGTTTTTGTACTGACAGGTTCACTTAGATTGTCCAAACACAGAAAATCCATTGGAATGGTCACATGAGGTAATAGCCACACCATTAACAATAATAATAAAATTTTAAACATCACAAAATAGAATTCAAATATCCTAAAAGTTACAATTCATCTCTCATTTTGTCACCCTTAGGACGAACTAGCCTGCCAATAAAAAGGATGGAGTTGGTCTTGTTATCTTTCACAAGGAAGATGAAGGGATGGTCAGCATAGAAGAGCTTGGGGTTCCTGATCTTCTCACTACCATAAATGCTGGTGTCAAATGGGTTTCCCTCTGTGTCCCACTCCAAGGCAGAGGCATGGAAGACATTGGCAAGGTAAAGATCTTTCTTGCCAGAGATATTGGACAGGTCTGCCTTAGACTTGTCCATGGCCTCGGTAAGACCAAGTTCTCCAAGATGTTTCTGCAATGCAAGGAAAAAGAAGCTCATGCATCATGCATAAAACATTAGTTGTGGTTTGCAACCAACTATATTGCAAATATGATTCACCTGAAGGTCGTGGCTGACTTCCATGCTAACTTTAGGCAGTGAGATGGCGACCGCTCTCTCCTCGAGCTTGCTGACCCAGGTGTCCAGCTGCTGGCGAGTGAGCAGTTTCTCCAGTCTCTCCAGAGGCTCTACATGGTAGGGCATGATGAAAATCATGCTGGACTTCTTATGTGCCAAAGGCATGCTGACCACAAACAGCTTGTTTTGTGTGTCTTCATAGAAGCCGTAGATGCCTGTAAAATGCCAAGTTAAATACTGTTGAGTTCTTTTGTAAGTATAGTAGATTTTGGGTAAGAGACTTCAAGATAAGCTGCTTCTTTTACCTGTGCGATGCATCATTGGAACAGAGATCGCGTGAGAGCGGGAAACAAGGAAACCACGGTTATCAACCATCTTGTGGTGGAACTTCTCATCCCAGTGGGCTGTGGAAACAGAAGTAAAGTTAAATTAGGTTGATATTATAGTCAGTCCTGTGTTGGCAAGTTATTTTTGCCTGGCTCTCTCTGAAGAAGTCAATAATTAAATATAATTGTATGGACATTCCTGGAACTAGTATCTATCTTAATTTTAAAGCGCTAACATAAATGCTTACGTTTAAAGAACATAGCATTGACGATCATAGCCCCATCTGTGTTTTTCACATCCTTGGTAATTTCTGGCAGCTTTCCATCAGTTGACTTGGCAGCCCACTCATTGATGGAGTTGATGGCGCTTCTCTTATCACGGAAGTTGATCTTCGAGTGTTCGTAGTTGTAGTGCTTCTTGCTGTTCTTGATGAAGTCCTCTGCAAAGCTGACGGAGCTGGGGCCGTACAGCCTGTTGCTGATCTTCCACGTGACGTTGCGGGCCTGAGGGTTGCTCACCTCGCTCAGAAGCTCGGACAGGCCTGTGTGCAGATGGTCGTCCTTCAGGCCGTCAGCTTTCAATAGGCTCTTGACCTGGGACGCAGTGGAGGATTTGCCCCCCATGGCTACCATGCCCAGAGAGGAGGCCACCACCACGGGAGAGATGAGGATGTTGTCAAGTCCCTTTTCTTTGGCGACATTGTGGTAGAGATTGAAGGCCAGGTTTGCGCTGGTGTCTGCCATGGAGGTTGCATGGGTACTCAGCTTTTTGTCCTCACCGGACACGGCCACAGCCAAAAGGCACAGAGCAATGAAGTTGGACACCCACATGCTTGCTGTATTTTTGGGTAGTAATGAAAACCTAGAGGGGCGACAAGTGATACTGAGTGCAAATTCACCAATTCTTCACCAATGCTAATTTAAAAATGTCTATGTGTTTGTTTTAGGAACAAAAGGCTGCATAGTGAATTGTTTGATCATATCAGTTTGAAATAATTTTGTATTTTAATTTAAGTTTTTGAAATGTATGCACCCTAAATTGGTAAACCTACAGAAATTACGCCTGTAGGTCATGTTTTCTATAGGTCAAACCAGTTAAACAAAAGCAACGGCAATGACTAATCAGACAGGAATGTGTGGCTTAACATGAGCCTGCTCATTTTATAAAGTTCTGAAATGTGCCAAATCACTTTCAATTAAATATTAAATATTATGTTGCGCGTTGAAATTGCAATTTAAAACTATGCTTGAGGGTAAAGTAGGTTGTAAGATGTAATGTGTCCTTATCCACTAATAAGCACAAGATGTAAGTCAGCATGGTTGATTATTCACACATTATGTTTTTTTTCTTCTTTGTATGTTGATTTTTATCATCTGGGATACCTTGATTTGTTTTCATATTCATAGTTGTCAACGATTGCGATTTTCACTCTGAAAGACAAGAGGTGCATTTGGGTAATCTACATAAAAAATATGTACATTTGTTATAATGCAAAACAAAGTCACAAAATCAGTGACTTAAACTCCTTGCTTCTCGTCTAAGGTTCGATTTGAAGCAGAAATTTGAGAAGTTTGATGCTACTTCATGCACACAGAGAAAGAAAGACACGTTGACTCTTCTTATTGGCTAGAAGATCTTAGGGAGAAACTTTCAACCAATCAAAATTTCCACAGTAGACCTACATAGGGTAGCACTGATTGAGTGATAGCGTAAAACCACTCCCAATGGAAAAATTTGACCACTCTTTACAGTTTAGTGTTAAAAACAAAACAAAAAAAAAAAAGATTGCACAAATTTGCATCACTAAAAGAAACTAAACATATATATAAAAAAATCTATTACTATTACACACCCTATAACTGCATGTGCAATGCATAAACTGACCTGTAGGTGTTTTATCAGGTTTTTTTTTTTTTTTTCGTTCTTGACTAGTTTTGTATAAGATGACAAAAGTAAATAAATTAGTTTTCCCCTTACTTTTTTGAAAAAAGCTAAATAATTAACAACCTTAGTGGATTATGGATTAAGTTGCCTGTAAATACATTTTAAAACTGCAAAACAAACTGAAAAAAAGCAGTAAGAAGAGTAAAAAAAGAGTATTCTCTGACCCTGTGTGCAGCAGCCTTTTTAGCATGCAAAAATAAGCAATTCCAAAAAAATATTTGTGCAATAAAAGCTTCTTTTTTTTTTAGTAATTACCTTGAACAGCTGTTTGGATGTGCTCCTCTTCCTTTCGTGGATGTACTCCTCTTCTTTTCGTGGATGTGCTTCTCTTCTTTTCGTGGATGTGCTTCTCTTCTTTTCTTGGATGCTTTGCTGCAGAGTGTTTGAAGCAGCGGTCTTTATAGTCCAGGAAAGAAACTTCTAGAAGCTGGAGCCGGGATATTCAAATGAGGATGTCTGGCTTTCCTGGGGAAGTTGGGTGAGAACCCTCCCTCTGGATCCAATGACCACAACTCTGACATTCCACCACTGCAAGGTCCTAAAGCCTTCTGAAATCTGCAAAAAAAAAAAAAAATAAAAAATTAGCTAAACACTGCAACTAAACGAGTGTCATCTTTATTAAAACTATGAAAAATCTTATTAAATGGCATTAAGCATGTAATGGAAGACGATAATATTTTGTCCTGTGTTGCATTGTACCACTGAGCCCAGGTTTGCTCTGCTGAGTTGGCAGTGTTTTGCAGAACAGAATGTGCATTTTATGCTAGATTATAAAGTTTAAAAAGACTGCTTGTCGATAAATAACTTCAGGATATATAAAATCACAGTTTTCCATCTTTGTCAACATTCCTTCTAGATTCTTCTGTCGGGGGATGCAGAGACATGCTCCCCAGTTCACATCCTCCCCCAACACTGCCACGTCACACTGTAAATTCTTTTTCAGGCCGTGGGTGTAGTGCAGGAATGGCTACTATACATTTGAAACTAACTTTTATCATTTTACTGAGCTTTTTTCTGAATTGTATAATGCTGTGGTAATCAAAAACAATCATTTTTGTTTTGTTGAGCTTACTCTTTTGCATATTCACTTTTTCTTTATGCAACTTTTACTTTTTTCAGCAAATGCGTTTTGCACCCCCACCACCATAAGGCATACGGTCCACTTTAAAAAAAAAAACATTTTATCGTTCTTTCTTTCTTTCTTTCTTCAAACTTCAAACACGTGGCTTTGCTGCTAATGACAATCAGTTGTTTACCGGAGTCTCTTTAAACATCTCGTGTCCACCAACACTTCCTATCTGATGTCTTATTGGCTACAGCTACACAACTTTAGTTATCTGTTTAAAGGAAAATACATATATGCTCATGGAACCTCAGAAAATCTGCACAAAGCAGTCATTGAGTTATGGGCTGAGCTGGGGGGCTGTGCCAAACATGTATGATGTAAGATGCAAGCTAAGTTACTTCTCAAAAGCTGATGTAACTTATTCCAGTGTTGCACATCTTTAATTTCTTATCAAAGAATGGGAAAATAGATTTTTATAAGAGAAACAGAACTTCTTTTTTTTTTTTTTTTTTTGCAAAACTATGCATAATTGGTATATGTGCAAAAACAGATTAATTAATTTCCTTAATTACCTGAATTGTGAATTACCTGGGGTGTTTTTTAAGAGGCACAAGTTTTATTTTTATTAATTTATTTTTTGTAAGACAAAATTATTTCTTAAAGGTGCAGTGTGTAAAATTTACCCCTCCCTTTCGAAGCACATAGAGAAGCTACGGTGGCTTTCTGGCTGACACAAGACAAAGATGTCGTCATCTGAAACAGAAGAGAGTAGCCAGTCAAGCAATGAAGTTTCTTCTTACTTCTAACAAAGAACGGTCTCTGCTTCTAATAAACCTGACAACTACTACTACTATAGCCTACTACTTCTTTGTGCTTATTCAATGTAGCTAGTGACTGCCTCTAAAAACATGAACAATTTAGAAGAATAATAACATAGTGATGAAATGCGCTCTGTAGAGCAGTCTGTCCGTTTGGGGCTGCTGTAGAAACATGCTGATCGCAAAATGGCGACTTAACATGTAAGAGGACCCGCAGTGTATGTATATAGAAATGGCTCATTAATAAAAACATAAAGGTTCATTATGTAAGGTCTTTATACACCACTGAAAACATAGTTATGTATATTAAATTGCATTTCTGTAAATAGATCCTCCCAGATTTGACACATTTCACCTTTAAGGCTGTTCACACCAAAAATGATAACTATAACAATAAAAAGTTCTAAAAATCGTTCTAAATATAAAATAATAACACACCACACCACAACTATAATGAACACGGCACAGAGGAACCGTGAAAACACTGGCAGCCAATCAGAATCCATCCTGCTTTAAAGAGCTCGAGCATTGAAAGCGGCAGACTAAAAAGCTGCAGGACGCTCTTAAAAAAACAGAGCAGTGATCCGCTGGTGTGGAGGCTAATGTGTAATCGTTATGTAATAATTATTGTTATAGTTATCTTTATAGTTATCGTTTTTGTTGTGAACGGGTCTTTTACATCTTTCAGGGTGGGTGCAGTTTTTATAGCACCGTAAAATGCATATCATTAGAAAATAAAAGCAAAATGTTGGCAAACCTCCTCAGTAAGTACACAGTTAATTTGTGCGCTAGGTGAGAGTTATTAAGTATGATTTTGTCTCTGTCGTGACCAAATGGAGGACAATCTTATGCTCAGACTGATGAGGAACAATGCTCTTCATTGTCTCTGGGCCTTTCTGTGTTGCGTTAATGAACAGGCTCTTAGTCATCATCAAGGATAAGGAGTAATTGACTGTGACCTTAGTCACTTTTACAAATTGAAGTCACAATGATTAGTTCTTAAGGTGTTAATCCCAAAATGTGCCTTGGTATGTTTTAGGTTTGAGGTAATTAGTTAGATAACCTTGCCCGTGAACTAGGAACAAAAAATTGCATAACTCAAAACTTTTTTTTCAGCAAACACAATGTTGACCACTAGATGGCGATCAAAGAAAGCGGTTGTATCATACAGCGCTGCCCAAATCCATGGGTAGACTCTTCCTTTTCTTTCCCCCCATTGTACAAAATGAAATTGGCTATTTGCAGTTTGGTATTTTAAATCTTTTGTTTATTGTCCTTTTAGCAGACAATGAAGTTGTATAAAACGGCACTTTTTTGACTCCAGACTCATGGAAAGCATGCTTATCCACAAGTAACAAACAAATAGAGGAGTTTGGAGATAACTGAGCAGCTGATTAGTGGATAGGTGTCCATTTTATTTGCACAGGGCTGCAACAAAACAATCGTGCCCACACACACTTACTCACTTAAACTTCAAACTTTTAAATGCTTATGTCTCTCTATTGTTCCTAAAGGCCAAATAGTCCACAAATAAAGTCTAATATTTCAACTTATAACTGCATTTTAGTTTTTAGTCTTATGGTTCTTCACTTCCACTATTTAATGCATTATACTAGTACAGACTTATTCATTTAAAAGCACAATTTACTTTAATTTAATAGTTTTTACATTTTTTAGAGTTAGACGAATTGTTTAAATGACCTTTAAATAAAAAATAAGTAAAAAGGATAATGAAAAAAGTTAGAAATAAGTGTAAGCCTATACAAGAACTATACATAGGAGTATTACATTAAAAGCCTTTGTTTAAATAAAACAGAATAATCGTTTTGTAATAATCCAGTAGCTATTGCACTTGAGTAAACATTTTTGACAGCTTACAATTAATAATTACAAACGAATGATAAATACACAAAAACATAACAAATGTTGTATTTTTAGCTCATAGCACTGATAATTTGACTCTCCTTTATACTGAACAGTAGGGAGCACAAGAAGACAGAGCAGCATTTGGCCCCGCCCACAGCGCATCGGCCCGCCCATAAGCCTTCGGCAGGACTGCTGCTGTCTCACTCCCATAAGCACGAGCGCAGGTACAACGCTCAACTGACAACACAAAGAACCGGAGCCGAGCAAACAAACAGACAGCCAGCATGCCCTTTTAGTTCACACATTTTTTGTTATTGTTTCTCAAAGTGCTGCCAGTGCGAGTGCCTTTAAATTTAGACTCATATTCTTTTAATATCCTTCGACTGAGTAGCTGTGTCAGTTGTTGGCTACCTGTCCCGTTAGGTGTGGAAGAAAGGACGGAAGGAAGACTCACAGGAAACGTTCCTCAGAGTTCACCAGCTAAACAACTAACTTACAGGGCAAACGCGTCTGGATAAGGTAAGAAACTTGTTAATGATTTTTTCTTGTTTTCATTTCATCATCTGCTCTTCGTTAACCGCTGACCAAGTATTAAATAGCGAAAAAACTGTTTAGCCCTATATGATTTGTATTAAATTAATGTAAGGCTATCCGTTTAAAAGTAACACTTTATGTAATATTAAAAGGCAACCAGGTGTTCGTATTGTAAGGACGCAGATGTTGACAGGGTGCGGTGGGGGGTCTTACAAATTGCCACCAATGGAAGTCAAAACAAAAAGTTGAGTTGGTGGATATTAAAAGTCAGTATTAATTTTAAACATGTATATGTTGGACTTTCAAATATTTCATTAACCACAAAAGTTAAATTACAAATTAGGTAAATGCTCTGTAACAGAAATCGCGTTGTAACCATAGCAACAGTATGGCGTTCTCGCACTTTATCCAAGTGGTGCTCACTGCAGAGCCAAATGACGTTGAGCTTGACCTATTCCAGCACCTATGTGGATTTAATGGGTGCAGGGATAGAGTCATGGGTAGGGTTAGGGTGGGGTTGGACCTTCTATCTCCACCCATCACGCCCAAATGATGTCGTTAGGATCATCATCAGATAAAACATGAGGTGCATCCCAATTTGCGTACTTATGCACTATTCTATGATGTTTTTATTTTTATTTTTTTAGAATAAATAGTGCGAGCAGTGTGTTCGCACTGACAATTCCAAATAGAAAAAGTACACTTTAAATACCCAGATGATGCACCGAAAAAAACGAAGTGTGCATCTCAAGTAGCTCCCTAGTTCAGTAGTAAGGGCACTGATCAGGGAGTCGGCCATTTTAAGGGCTGTCTCAATTGCAAAATTCTACCAGTGCACTGAAACCTTTGCTCCCTAAAAAGTCCCACAATGCACCGTGAAAACCAGGGCACATCGATGCCTTTAATGGACGGAAACCAGCTTTGAAAAAAAAAATATTTTATTTATTTATTATTAATTATTATTAGTCTGTCTCACGTCTCATTACATTACATGGTGAGGGCGGGGTTTATGACCTATACTGGGATAACCACCTAGGGGCGATCGAGACGCTTTGGCTTCACTTTTCAGGACTTGTGTGGCACACTTGGTGAAACAAAAATCACGTGAGCCAACTCATTACACATAACGACAAGTGATAGATGTTTTTAAAAATACAAACCCTTATTTAATTATATTTCAGCATAAACATCCATTGCTAGGCAGGTAATGAACATAATCTAGCTAAGATTTATAATTTGTTTAAGGTTGAAATGTTGCAAGAATATGTAACAATCAATGTATTTATCATAACGTACTTTAAATTATACACATTAAAAAAACATAAAGTTATGGTCAGGGTCAGAGGTCACCTTTCCGCCAGAACTCGACTCTCTCATGAACAAGCATACGGCCATTGTCGGAAGCCAGTGATTATAGTGTATAAAGTTTTAAATATGAATATTTTTCTTTCAAAAACCCATTGATTCACTTTAGAAGGCATTTATTATCCCACTGGAGTCATCTGGATTACTTTTATGCTAGATGGATGCACTTTTTGGAGCTTCAAAAGCTCGGACACTATTCACTGCCAATACAAAGCTGTGAAGAGCCAGGATATTATTTAATGTAACTCCAGTTTTGTTCGGCTAAAAGAAGAAAGTCATATACACCTAGGATGGCTTGAGGGTGAATAAATTATGGGATAATTTAAATTTTTTGGGTGAACTGTTTCTTTAATTACGTAGCAGAGGGGTTAAAATAGAGGGGTTAAAATAACCTTATAAAATGTATACACTACATGAATGTACATAGTGCATAAGTACATAGTGTATAGTGGGTCATTTGGGACATAACTATGAACGTTGTCCATTTAATTTAGATTTACATATTACAAGTATGTCACAAAATAGTTTTTTGTTTTGAATGCTTTTCAGATTGACATTTAAGTTTAGCACAAGGAATGCCAAAAGACATTTTGTGTCACTCCAACATCAACATTGATTTTGTAAACAAACTTTATTGTTTGGAATTCCCCTTGCTTGGTACGCGGATAAGTCCTTTCTGTTGACGCCAGGTGACATGATCTCATCTGTTTTCCCCAAAACATCCCTTTGTTGGTCTTGGAGCCACTCATAATTTTAAGCTCTTAGAGGTAAATATTTCTCTATACAAGTAATCATAGTTTTCCAGATACTTTAATAAATAAGTCTAACACTTTGTCTGCACTGGATGTGAGTGGCGCGACGCGACTAAAAACAATAAAACCTATTATAAACAGTGATTCTCTCTACACTGGATGCGGTGCAATGCGAGTGACAAATCTCCGACAGTAAACTGATGCTTTGTTCTATTTATGACGTGCTGACATGAAGGACAAATGTGCGAATGACAACAGTCACGTCCGGTGTAGACACGGTGTAAGAATCTCCTCAAATTTGAGCTTTTGAATATCCAAAAGATTTCTAGAAACCAGAGTAGTGACGGCTTACTCTGGTTTGGCCATTCAAGTTCTTTATTTTATATGATGCATAGATTGTCAGAATATGACCAAATCCTGATAAACATTAAAATATTTTTACGGATGTAAGGGCCAGTTTCACAGACAGAGCTTAGGCTAAGCCAGGATTAGGCCTTATTTCAATTGGAGCATTTAAGTAGCTTTTATAAACATACCTTAGAAAAAACATTACTGGTGTCCATCTTGAGACAAAACAATGGCTCTGACATATTTTAAGATATGTTAGTGCAAGTTGCTTTCAGTTAAAACAGCTGAAACATGCATTTTAGTCTAGGACTAGTTTAAGCCTTGACTGTGAAACTGGGGGTCAGTCATTAATAGGAATGTTGTTGCAAGTCCAACAAAAGTATGTTGATCCAGGAACATGTTTTAATCAGGTAAATCACTTTAGGTACTTTAGATGATCAAATCAGTACAATCATAACCTACATCTGTGACTGTCATTAGTTGTTTAGCCAGATAACCTTGCTACGTTAATCTTGTAATCTGTAGCTTAATTGTTGCCCTTTGACTTGATTAATATCAGTGCCACTTACCAGTTCATTCTGAGTGAGTCACATTTGTACATTTTAAAGAAAGTTTATATATTTTGGAATACTACTATCATGAAGACTTTTAAAAATTCCATTTGATTGACACATCTAAAATGCCATTAAAAACAAAACCAGACCAAAAACTGAAATTAAACCCATTGCTGTTGTATGTTGCGACATATACTTTTCCTGTCTTTTATATTATCTTTGGTTTGCGAATAATAAAGATCTATTCAAAGATCTGTTAGCTAAGTAAAAAAAAAATGAATGCCACCCATTTCTAAGGAAACAGTCTTCATTTATCTAGCATGGCGGGTTTAACATTGAATTATCCCTCCTTATCGTAAGTGAGCCGGGTGATGCTGTGAGATGACCTATTATTATTGTCAGTCCTGTGGGAGCTGAGCCATGTGCTGTCTTTGATTAGCTCACACCCCCCTCCCACATCTCAAGGAATAATGGACGAGACTGTGAGACTCAAAGCACAGCGTTGCATCATTAGCGGACCAAATGATGTCTACCCTCTTAAGAAACCGCATCTGATGAAGTGCACTTTGAAAATTAGGGGTCTTTAAAGGGTTAGTTCACCCAAAAATGAAAATTATCCCATGATTTACTCATCCTCAAGCCATCGTAGGTGTATATGACTATCTTCTTTCAGACTAACACATGCTCTTCCAGCTTTATAATGGTAGTTTATATAATGGGGGGAGGGGGGTGGGGGGGTGTTAATAAAGGCCTTCTGAAGAAAAGTGAAGTGATGGGTTTTTGTAAGTTTTTGTAAAAATATCCATATTTAAATATAAGTTATAGGCTATAATAACTAGCTTCCAGCAGATTGCTGTACCCGTCGATTTGCGGCGGAAGAGTAGGCCTAACCTCTGACCCGATGCATGATGCAATGACGAACGCGGATGCGCAGAGGATAGAGAAAAACAAAACAATGGTCTCAAAGTCACAAATTAGAAGTCTAAAACAAGAAATCTTCAAGAGAAATGTCGATATAAGAGAAGATGACCTTGAGTTTGCTGCACAGCCCTATTTGTTTAAACCACGAGAGGCGTCTAAGCTTACCATACTCCTACATCTTACGTCAGAAATTGCGTCAGAACTCAGAAGTTATGCAGGATGTGTATGGTCAACCCATCGCTTCACTTCAGAAGGCCTTTATTAGCCCCCTGAAGCTGGATAACCAGGATATTTTTTAAATATATTCTGATTGTGTTTGTCTGAAAGAAGATAGTCATATACACCTAGGATGGCTTGAGGGTGAGTAAATCATGGGATAATTTTCATTTTTGGGTGAACTAACCCTTGTTATGTTCATTGTGATTGGTGTCGAATGATTTTTAACTTAACTTTCTAACAGCAGAAATCTGTGGTTATTTGGTCAGTAAGGATATTCTTACTAATTAGCAGCAGTTCCGATAGATGCGCCCAGTATATGAACGCAACACATTAACGTTTCATGTAATATCACTGTCTTAGTACATTAGGCCATGTTAAGGTCGGCATGAAATTAACCATTTTCTAAATGCATATATGGATTGCAAGTGCCTCAAACTTGTAGTTTGTTCACATATCTTTGTTTTTCTTCTTTTGAGTGGTGATCTAAAAATTTGTGGCTTGAAACAGATGGAAGAATTAACAGGCCTGTGCTGCAATTCTAGTGACGTTTGCCCTCCAGATCTCCGTGGCAGACATGTGACCGAAACTATGAATTGGCCATGTATCCCATGTATCCATGTCAGACAGATGGCACCTGTGTTTACTGCCTCTGAGATTTCAAGTGGCACAGAAAGGGTTAAGGCTTTGATGGCCTTCGTTTTGGCCAGAACAATGTTCCTACTGTTTCCGCATGCCTCGAATGCCTTTGTCAGGTGCTGGTTTTCCAGGGAAATGTTTCAGCACCTTCTGCATGATTAAGGTTTGATCCAGAGTTACTTTCTTCTCACAAGTCCACTGGACATAATCACTAGGGGTTGTTGCAAACTGCTTCATTAGGCCATTCTTGTGCTTTCAGCATTAGCATTTAGGAGGGCAGCGGGTTCAGCTGAATGGAGAACGTGCCAAGCTCAGCATCCCTCTGTTTGGAGTGAGTGAAGCCATCTGAACTCAGTATGTTTATCCTGGTTTGTTGTTCGTTTTGCTCTGTCCCTCATGTGTAGGAACTGTTCAGTCCTTCATTTTGTTTCACATTTTTATGGCAAAGCCTGCTTTTCATACAAGGCTGGCCACTGATTTTGTATTTGATTTAATTTGCATTGAGAATTGCTTTAGGAATAAAACAATAAATATCCTGTTTGAATTCCATGTTTTGATATTCCACACTAATACACCCTGTTTAGGGTTAGGGTTTGCCAATATGCCAAAAACATGCCAGATTTTTGCTGCCAGCCTGAAAGGCTTTTGCTGCCAGTCTGAATGGCAGACCTCAAAAGGCTCTCAAAACACAACTGGCGGAAAGCATGACACAAGAGTAAATTCTAACCAAAGATAGTCGATTTCAGGCAGTCAATTAGTTGGCTAAGGAGGAATGATTACTTAAAGAGCACCACTGAATGTTGTTATGTCTTTAGCTCCATTACTACTCTCCTGAATAAATGATGGGGCGCATTAAATTAACCACATTTGATCTTTCAAATGTTCCACATTAGCACAGTGTGTGGGTGAGGATGGATGCCCTGTCATTTTTAAGCTTTCTGCCTGTAATTAAAACTATATTGTCTCTGATGTGCATAGATAAGCTGTAAAAGATGTCAGAGAAAGAGAGAGAGAGAGAGAGAGAGAGAGAGAGAGATTTTGTTGACTGTTAACTGCATGTTGCAGTTCCAAAACCTGAGGCGAATATTGTTAATTCTAAATTAAACCTGTATAATTCAGTACTGAAAAATTGATAAAATAGTTGTGTAATTTATACACTACCGTTCAAGAGTTTGTAGTCTAAGGTTTATTTAAGTCTCTTATTTCACCATGGCATTTATTTGCTCAAATATGCAATAAAAAACAGTAATATTTTGAAATATTACAATTTAAAAGAACTGTTTTATATTTGAATATATTTTAAAGTGCAGTTTATTCCTGTGATGGTAAAGCTAAATTTTCAGTTGCTAATTCTCTAGTCTTCAGTGTCACATGAACCTTCAGAAATCAAGAACAGCATTTAATTGATATAGAAATCTTTTGTAACAATATGAATGTCTTTATTGTCACTTTTGATCAATT
The DNA here is from genome assembly GCA_037950665.1 of Hypophthalmichthys nobilis. Classification (NCBI taxonomy): domain Eukaryota; kingdom Metazoa; phylum Chordata; class Actinopteri; order Cypriniformes; family Xenocyprididae; genus Hypophthalmichthys; species Hypophthalmichthys nobilis. The sequence goes on from CM075479.1 coordinate 18,717,210, forward strand.
TAATGCATTCTTACTGAAAAAAGTAATAAAATAATAATAATAAAGTATAAAAATTGTACTGACCCCAATCTTTTGAATGGTAGTGGAAATTTATTATTTTACCTAATATTTGTGTGTACTCTCCAAAAAAAATTGTAAGCCTTTTTTTTAAGATTTAAGCAATTTTCATATTATCAAATATTCATAGTAAAATTCGATCAAATTGAATTATAATAATAATTGAACATTCATTGTTCAATTAAAATACATAAGGATTATTCATTACAATTTGATGGAATTTTAGTATTAATTAAATTGCGTAAATCTAAAAAAAAAAAAAAAAGGTTTAATTTTTTTTTGGAGTGTATTATGCTTATTAGAGTATCATTCCATTATCTTAGCAACATGGTAGCATAACTCAATTGAAATCAGCTGCAAGTCGAGTGTCCTGTGTGATGCACTGTGTGTGACGTGTTGCTGCTGATGAGGTGACATATAGGATGGCATCTTAGAAGGCATGGAATACTTGTAATTAACTTGGAAATATATTGTAATATGCTAAAATGGGAGATGAACTTCCCGAATACTATAATTATTTTGAGATGCTTAAAATGAGCTGTAATATTGTAATTTTAAGAATAATTTTGAGCAAATGACTCATTGGTTATTGACTTGTGAAAATATGTTGCGTTTGCAGGTCAGTTAAGATTTTTAGCATTTGTTCCTCAACTGTCTCTCTTTTTTCCCTCAAATGGCACCACCTGGTGCTTTTAATTAGTGCCATTGAGTAACTAAAAAAAGCCTGAGTACACAGACACTGCCCAGCTCTCATTGGTGGCATTTTAAATCATAGACCGTCTCCAGTCAGGGAGGAAGGAGGCATCTGTAACACTATATTGCTACCCTTATAATTACACTGATGGGCATTTAGCACTGTAAAATGTAGTTAGTCTGTGCAAAGTGCTTCGTGTCACTTGCCACAACTTCTAAATAATGCCTACTTTTAATTGGGCCTGGTTTAGGGTACTTAATTTTCCTTTCTGAAAGTAGATGTCAGATAAATTAGTTGTATTCATATTTAATAGCTAGTAATTGCCCTTTTTTTCCTTTCTTTTTTTAGTGTTTATGGCATTTTAATTAGGGCCAGTGAATAACTGTCTTTGTTTTTTAAAATTAAAAAAGTCACTGTGTCCTGACAGTGAAAGTTTCTTCTAAAAAGACATCAAGTGGAAAAATGACAGCATCTAACGTCCGTGTTCAAGGCAACAGCAGGTTATATTTAACTCAAATCTATTATAGTGTCTTCGATCAGTCAGAACAAGGTCTTCCTTTAGATGCTCATTGCTCAGCGTTCTGCTGACTGGCCTTTTTTTTTGTCCATTGAAGATGTCCTCTCCTTGTCCTGTCCTGTGAGACATGACGAAAACTGTTTGCTTGAACTCTCCACCCAAGAGTACAGAGCGCTCAGTGAGTGAAAAATGAATAAGGAAACTCATCGGACATGTGACCCAGTTCAAACCCTCACCAATTCTGGAGTGGTTTATCATGATTATGATAGCTGTCATGGTATGACAGTCTATTAGTCATTTACTAGTAGGAAATGAGAGACTTGCTTATTTGTTTTTGATTGCCATGTGTCCCTAAACCAGCCTTTGATTCATTTAGATGGCAAAGACTGATTTAAAATAAAACTGCTGATTTAATTAGCTTTTTTCCACTTTGAAAATACATTCCCATCAAACTCCTATATAAGAAATAAATGGATATGTCATGTAAGGGATGAGGTACAAGCAGATGGTTTATCTTGTTTATCTTATTTATAGGCGTGTAACGATACCCTCATATGGTAAATGGTTAACAAAAAATGTACTTTTGATTAAAATGCTAAATTTGCTATTATATTGGGGGTGGAAATGAATAGGCTTGGACTTGGTGCTGGTAACCCAGTGCACAGGTCAATGATGACATAAAAATATTCATGATTCTGAAGCTGGAAATGCAGAATTATATTAGACGAGTATGCTTGCACTCTGTCACTCACTAGATATATTTAAAATAATATAGGCCACATTTAACTGGTAACATTAGACATTTGGCATTATCAGGACCCATAAATATTCCCCTATTGCATTATTATAGATTATATTCAACATTATATATAGTAATTTAATGTAGTACTGACACTAAAACTCTGTAAACTTATTTTTTTCTCACACAGTAATTTTCATTTTGGGTGAACTATACACAATACATATTGTTGCATTTTTATATTGCGACATATTGTGACACGATATATTGTTACACCCCTACTTATTTGTACTCGATTAGCTTAAAGTTGGCATGAAATGGAAGTCGTGTTAGTCTTTTCTTCCCTCTTATGACATAAGTGAAACGGCTTCTCGAACAAGATTAACAAAATCTTTAATTTATTTGATTTAATAGGGAAACAGTTTATTTTTGCTAAAGTCCCATTATTGTACAAAGCCAATCAATAAATATTACCTTAATTTTTACCTGCACTAGGATTTTCACTAAATCATTTGATTTGGAATGTGCTGTAGCTTCATTCTTACCCCTACTTGACGGTACTCATATGTTGGACCTGGCCATATGACGTTATGACTTGGAGAGGTCTGTTGTTTTTTTGACAGTATGAAGAATTATGGCCTCTCCTCTTTTTCATACAATTTGATTGTGGTAGATTGCAATCCTCATGCATTCTCTTTGGGCTCATTTCATATCTTGACATGAGGTAATGACTTTTAAAAAATGACTTGGCGGTTTATGTGCCTTTTGTGTCACTTTAATAGTGGTCCAAAATTTTGCAAGCAACATATTTTGCTGTCACATAAACATTTTCCATTGCAATATTTGTGTCATGAGCCCTAAAATGTTTATAAAATACTGCGGTGTAATGTTGTGCTATGTTGGCATTTTGGACCCTCTGAATTAAAAGATCTCCGCATCAGCGCTTTGCCGTGCTCATTAGAATTCTGAGCAAGCTGTGCTGTAAAGTTGGCACGTTTCTTCACAAGAGAATCCTTCGACAAAAAAGATTGATGTATGAAATCAATCAAACTTGGACTTTTTTTCAATTTCTGTCATCATTTCAGAATAAGCCTAATTGGACTTGAACTGTTTTTCCATAAATAATATAGCATCCAAGAATATTTTAAAAAAAGCTCTTGCAGTCAGTGCACAAAACTGTATCTACCACCAAAAAGTACCAACCCCCAAAGGCAGATTTGACATGAATGAATTGAATAAATGAAATGCTACAAAGCTGCGGCCCAAAATGTTTTTTATCATATGTGAATGTGACTCAGATCTATTTTTCTCATGACCGTGTGAACAGCACAAACCACATGGAATCTGATCTTTTCAATTCCGATATGTGGTCCTAATTCTGATACAGGTCAGATGTTTTGCAATGCAACCTCAGTCGAATTCTATATCACTCTTAATCAACATTCGTCACAATTCTGCACTCAGGGGAATCACTTCAAAGATTTTACATACCCAAAGTTATCAAGACGGTTGCAAAAGGTAGTCTAGTCAGTGAAGGACAGTGTGTCAGAACTCGTAAGTATTACAGTGACAGCTCTAGATACAAGCAAAACATGAGGGCTCATATCATAAATGTTTAAAAACTCTGCTCTCTTTTTTTCGCATCCTCGTCTTTGTTTTTTGTTTTTTTTTAATTTCGCCTGCACATAAATTTCACAGAAATCACACTATGAATAAACTATAATCGCTTACTTTAATGTCCTCCATGTTTACTTCTGTACAGCGTGCTGCGTGATGTCTTTTTATCGTTCTTTTGCGCATGCTGGTCAGTCCAGGACCATGATCTGTTCAAACTGGAAATTGATATTGGCCACATGTGTGTACAACAACAATGTGAACAGCTATACAAAAAATCAGATCTGAGCAATAAATCAGAATTGAGCATTAAAAGGGACCTATAATGCCGCTTTTACAAGATGTAATTTAAGTCTCTAGTGTCCCCAGAATGTGTCTGAAGTTTCAGCTCAAAATACCCCACTGATCATTTATTATAACTTGTCAAATTTGCCCCTATTTGGGTGTGAGCAAAAACACGCCATTTTTGTGTGTGTCCCTTTAAATGCAAATGAGCTGTTGCTCCCGGCCCGCTTTCCAAAAGAAGGCGGAGCTTTAACAGCTCGCGCTTTGGTTGCTCAACAACAACAAAGCTGGAGAATCTCACACAGCCAAAATGATGATTGTCAGTAACGGTGTTCAGCCTCACATTGTTCAAACCGGAGTCGGACTCAGGAAGAAGTTACAACTTTTAGAATGCAACTGGACGTTTTAGGGCTGGACGATTATGAAATCAAAATCTCGATTAATTGAACATTTGACCTCGATTATGATTAATGAACGATTATTTTGTTTTTGTTTTGCCCTCATAGTTCACTGACAAGGTTTGTACTGTAAATATGCTTGACTATTAAAGGTGGGATCATATTTTCCTAAAGAAAGAGTGCTCCAACTTAACAGCTCACTTTCAGCAGTTGTGTGTCTACGGGTCGTAACATTTCTTACAGATTTCTGCTCGTTGTAAATCAGATACAGATAAATTAACACAGTACTAGTACATTTATTTTAATGCATATGAGAGCGATTGCGTGTGAATTAGTCATACCGTCTCTCTGTTAATCTGTGAGTATCTGTGAAGCTGTGGGTTGTAAGTTGTTACTTCAAAAGTAGCAAATATATATGCTATGAGTTAGTGTTGGGCGGTGTACCAGTTCATATGGTATACCGGTTTCAATTTCAAGGCCGATATGTATTTTTCAAAAAACGCCATACCGGTGCGTAGCTGAAACAGCTGCTGCATCTATTCAATGGCCATGAAGCGCTATGTAGAGTGTAGAGTGGACTTCTATTAACTGCATACCCTTCTTACACTAATGGAAACAACTTTATAACACAACAATAAATAACTCAGAAAACTAACTCTCTTTAATACTGCATATACCATGCAGAGCCAAATGATTTCAGCGATGCAGAAAACACAAATGAAATCATGGAATCCAGTCACAAATACAACTTACTGTATAAAGCGGAATGTCACCGAATTTGGATGAATAAATCAAAAATATGTCTGTACAATGAATCCGATATCGATACGGACTAGTGTCTGTGAATATTAAAGCTAAAAATGACTGCTGTTGCAACCTGAAGTCAGTGTGAATGAGCGCCACATTTTCGTCTACTACTACACTTACTGAAGCATGCGTGACGCTCGTGATGATTTCAGTGTCTGCTGTCTCACTCACTATACATGAACTTCATCTGCAGAGCTGCTCTTAGAGTCACTTTATGAACATTTCACTGTTTAATTTGAGAAAACTATCAACATTTGTCGTATCATACACAGGAAGTCAAACGTCTTCGCGACTGTCAAAATAAAAGTTTGGTATAACTTGAAATAACAGAAATATGCTATTGTACAATCGAGTGTACTTCGATTCATAGAGATAATAATAATCATAATAATAACACCATTTATTAAAACACAAACTCAAAGGTCTTCATTGAAATTACAGAAATTGCACAGTAAAAATGTAGCCTACTTATTAATAAACAGTAGCTGCACATCACGTGAAGATCACAGCTACTGTCTGTATGAGTGTTCGTGTGACAATGTATTAGCGCAGTAGCTCAATATAATAATACACATCCAAGGGTCTAAAATTGTATGTTTTTAAGGGGAAAGTATTAAAAGGATTAAAAAAATGACATGGGAAAATTACGTCGGTTATAGGTTCTGAATTTCGGTTTCGATTACTTTTCGATTAATCGTCCAGCCCTAGGTCGTTTCTGAATGGTTAGTGGATAAATTTATGTAGTTGCTGTGGATTTGATTCAACTCATCGACTAGCCTGTGTCGTCATGTTAATCTTTTGTGCAAATCCAGTGTTGAATTGACCCTTTTTTATGAAGCAGTCCGGTGTAAAATGACGGCATGGTAACAACACTCTACTACAACAACTCTTCTCTAAAGCAGCCCAACATGGCCTCACCCCCTTTGTTGCGTGTTCTCGGGGGCAGGGTTTATGTAAATTTTAAGGTTAGTTATGTCACTAACCCGGGAAAAAGCTCCTTGTAGTCCCTACCAGCCGTTTGTTGTAGTCCTTAAAAAGCAATTTCTTTAAAAGAAAATATCTCCCTTTGCATTGAACTTTGAGCGTTGTAACTTTGCAGATGTTGTTTATGCTGAAACAGCAACATTACACACTAACTAAAGTTAAAAAATGGAAATCATTAAGGCTCACAGTGTGAACTTAGCCTCTTTTGGTCACCATTTCCTTAATTCACAAAAATATCTTGGGAGCCAGTTATGGTGGTTGTGGTGGTTTAAAATGGTTTAACGTGTTACACAGGTTTAATGTCCTGCATGCATTCTTGATTTATCTTTCTTTTTTTTTCTTTTTTTTAATACATTTCCTGAAGTTGCAAAATTCTTGGTCTTATGTGTTTGGAGACTAAACTATACTGAATGAATTTCAATCTCTTGAGGGAAGTTTATCTATTAGTCCTTGAGAAATAAAGTTGTTATAAAGTCAAAGCAGAATAAAACTTTTTGATAGGCAAATGTAGCATACATTGCACAACCACAAAAGTTGTATGCATCCTTTTCGGTTTGTTGTTGTGGGTTTTATTTTAAATCGAGTTGTTGCACCACTTAATTTTAAACACAGATTAATTACGCAGAAAGACCGTTAGAATTAAAGGGATGATCAAGCAGCATAGGCGGAGGGTGAACCGACGCCAGGATAAAGAGTCCTTAGTGCAAACCACCCTTAAAGTGCCTTAATGTACTAAAACAGTGATATTAAAAATCAAATTCAGTTTAACCCTTTTTGATGATGCATACTATATACAGGTGAGCAGATGAGCCCAGAATATGAACGCCACACGTTTTCTTTATAATGGTTTATGATGGGAAAAAACGCTTAATGAGAAACCTCGTGTTACATTAATATTGTGTTCAATTGTTTGTCTGTACAAAGTATGCATAGTCACTAAGGTGTATATTGAATTTGGTCTTTTAATATCACTATCTTACTACATTAGATCTTACTACAAACCTGGTAAAAATGACTGGCAGGCAATGGAGAAAAGCATTGTTTTGCCCGCCAGGGGGGCGTTCCCCTCAGGGTGTGACATCACGTGCAAACTATCAATTGGCTCAATTTCTCAATCAACATTCTAAGAAACAACCTCCACCACCCCAAATATTATTTCACCTCCAGCTGCAGCAGCTCTGCTGGTCTTCCGCCACTCAGACCTTGTCTGTGTTTATTTAGGTGGGCTGTGGAAGAGGTCAAGTCCGAACTGTTTGTGGTCTTTGTAAATTCCAGCCTGAAGTGTTTTAAAAAGGGGCTGTGAGCGTCTAATCTGTGAGGTTACATTCACTCCCTCGTTGTAAGGGAGTATTTTAACTCAGGCTTTGTGCAAGGTATTTGGCAGTTTTGCGCAAACAGATGGTGACTGGAATATCTTTTGGTTGTTATAAAGAGAGCGAGTAAGGGGGCTGCTGACACGGCATTGGAACGCTTCCATTTAGGAGGGAGTCAGACATAAACAACCTGCTAATATGAGTCAGGCCATGGCAGAGCCTGTATCATCTTCATCACCACCCCTCCATTTAGTAAAAACAACATGTTTTAGACTAGACGCATGATTTCAACTAGTTAGATGCCAGCCTAGTGTAACTGTTTTTTGTTACTGTTTTCAAACTGAATCCTAATGCCAATCAGTATTATTTTCTGTAGTAACAGTTAGACACAAATGGTGTCTGTGGATATTAAGTAGTACGAAATATTCCCTTTAAACATCGTTTACTCTGAACATCTGAACTGGAACAAATTGCTTCTTAAAAAATAATTTACCTGATACACATGAAGAAAAGCTTAAGAAAGCAATTTGTCTCCTCCTGTGGAAAAATGAAACACCTTTGTCCTGCAAATCAATCAGATTTGACATCTTACCCTTTATAAAAATGAAATATCTTCAACCTTTCCCTAAGGCAAAGAGGTGATTGTTATCATTTTCTGCAATTGTCTCTTCACTTGTCGAGGACCGATGGTGGTAATTTGTTGCGCATCAGTTTGAGGAGCCCTCGATTGCCTGCGGTTACTTTGAATGCCTCACCAAATTGACCGTGATACAGTGACATCTTAAAAATAACTCAGGGTCTTGATTAGTTTGTCATCAGGATGTAAACAGTTTAACCTGCTTGACTTTTGCTTAGTATAACCAGTACTTTGACCTAAGTATATAGTAAACATGTTTAAGATATAGTAGATTGATTCACAGTGGTGGACATTTCTCCCTAAAGGTGCGGTCACAATTACCGTTATTCGTTGGCGACTTTAGCAGACAAAATCCAGTCATTTTAATAGGAATCCTCATGATTGGGAATTTTGCATTGGGGGAAAACGTTCCTTATGCAGACTTTACAACGGGTTCATGTTCATGGATTTGCCCCACTGACCGACAAAAAGCTGCTTGAAAGTGACTTTTCTATGAGCTGTGCTTCATAAATTACCACACTATTGACAATAAACAATGGCCCTTTTTTGCCACAGAATTTTGCCAAAATTTCACTAATGTGGCCGCACCTTAAGGCTCTTGAGACTGTCAATGATATACTGGCTCTTTTTGCTATGGGAGGTTCCTTTTAACTCAAGCTTTCCCTTCTAACTCTAATTCAAACTGCTGAACCATTTCCCTTAATGGAGGCTGTTTTTCACTGTTTTCTGGCAATAGGAAATGAAGCAGCAAAAAAGGAGAATACTGTTCCTAAACTCTCTCACCCATGACAGAGCCCTAAAAATATGGCGCAAGAGTCAACTAGAGGTTTCAGGGCTGATTGCCCGATGATGAGAGTTTTGTGCCAGTTGACAGAAACTGACTCTTGCTTACGTTCTTTGGGTGTATTATTATGTTGCACAAGTAAACGTTTGGTTTTCTGTGATATATTGAACATTGCTGATGTGAATTCTGTTGATTTCAACATGTCATTATGCTAAAATTATTTAGCTGGCTGACGCAGATGAAATTCTGTTGAAATTGCAAGAATGACGGTCTTGAAAATATCAGTCAGAGGGCAAATCTAAACAAATCAGCCATCAGCAAAAGTGTTTATGAAATTTTTATTTTATCCAGTCTATTTCTTTCTGACTCAGTTCTAAAAGAATATATATATATATATATATATATATGTATATATAAAGGTTATATATATATATGAAGATTATGAGAAAGCTGGGTGTGTGACTTTGTCCCTTACTCAAACATTTTATGCTGACATCATTAGTGCTGTTGGGGTGACATCATAGTACATACATACTGTATTTTTCTGGAATATCATTTTTAATCATCTTAAACGTGCTGTGACTTATATTCCAAAGCATAGAATGCAACTTATCTGTGTTTTTTCCCCTTAAATATGCAGTTTTTACTCGGTACAACTTATAATCAGGTGCAGCTTCCAGGAAATATGGTAGACTTCATAGTGGAAATTCTAAATACACAATTTCACCGACAATGTCTTAGAGTGAATCATTGGTTCTTCCCAAGTGTTTACCTTCTGCCTTTCACCTGATAATTAAGTGAACTGGTGACCTGGCAGAAAGTTGATATAAAGAGACAGCAGAGTTTTGCGCTGCAATGTAACTTCACTGGTGTTGTGTAATAGCATGTTTTCATGGGTTCTGTTGAGACACAGAACAGCTGACGGCTGCATTTCATCTACAGTTCATAACAACAGTGACTAATCCTAATTATTTTAACCTCCTTGCTAATTTATTGAGCAATCTAATTCCTGGATGATAATGAATAAATACATTATGATGTATCCTCGCATGCAAATATTAAACATGTAAAATGTTGATGTAAAAAGCCTTTCAGCCATGTCTGGCATGACCAGATCAAATTAATCCTATAATATCACACCTGTTAGATTACCATTCCCCTTCTAAATTTTTCACACACCCAGCAGTAAATACAGAAGATGCTTAATTATTCAGCAGTTATCCAAAATGGATTCTCTTCTCTGCATATGAGTGCAAGAATAATTGCTTTCTTTACAATTAACTAACACTGACAGCTAACTTACAGTAATGAACATGAGACAAGCATTAGAAGCTCATTTTGGTTATGAAAGAAGTTATTTTTGCCATATAACACACCCTTTAAAAAGCATATTTCAGTCTGCCTTGTACAAGCTGAGCTTTTTAATATAACATTACATATTTGACTCCAAGGACATGAATTGTTTTTGCTAAAGCAGGTTAACTAATGCTAGTACAATAGCATGGCCCCTTCATTGTAACACATTGCAGGTTCATAACTTGTCAAAATGAGGTGAAATGTCTGAAATTGCCTGTAATGTTCAGTTAACCTATTAGAAAAGTGTTTGCTGTCATATTCTGTGTGCATTTTCATTATTTCTGAAGCAGGTTGAGCGTTCATGCATATTCCCATGAGATCTTAGTGATGCAACTAACTCCCATTGCTCTGTTGGGTCCTCTAATTACCGGATACGCCTCCCACCAATGCAATGCATGAAAGGCTGCTGGTGGTCTCTATTCTCTGCCTGATGTCCCTGATTACTGTTTGGGTGAACTTCACAATGAATCATTTAGCAGATAAGCAGAGGAGGTACTCAGAATTATGATATATCATGCTTATAAATATGTTCATGATCATTTTCTTGCATGTTTTTTGGATGAGCCTATGTCATATTTTTGCAACCCAAACATGTTTTCATTTCTCTTTCTAAAAATGTGTAGTACTGTTCAAATTTCCAAAGTTTGGGGTTGTTAAGACTTTTAAATCTCTCTCACCAAGGCTGCATTTATTTGATCAAGAATACAGTAAAAATAGTAATATTGTGAAATGTTACAATTTATATTTTAATACATTTTAAATTGTAATTTATTCCTGTGATGGCAAAGCTGAATTTTTAGCAGCCATTACTCCAGTCTTCATAGTCACATGATCCTTAAGAAATCATTCTAATACACTGATTTTAGTCATAGGAAACATTATTATCAATGTTGAAAAGGGTTGCGCTGCTTAATATTTTTGTGGAAACGTGATATTTTTCAAAATTCTTTGTTGAAAAAAGTTCAAAAGAACAGCATTTGTTTGAAATTTTTAACAGTGTAAAAGTCTCTACACTGCAAAAAATGCTTTTCTTAGAGATTCCAGTCCAAATATCTAAAAAAAAAATCTTATAAATTTCTTGTAAAATTCTTATAAGATATTATGTCTTGTTTTCTGGGATAAATTAAGTGAGTTTTTGCTTAAAACAAGCAAAATTGTGTCCCAAGGGGGTAAGAAAAAAAATTTGTTTCTGTTTGAATTAAGATTATTTTTCTTACCCCATTGGCAGATAATTTTGCTTGTTTTAAGCAAAAACTCACTTAATTTTGTATATAATATCTTATGTCATTTTACTCATCAAGTAATTGCATCTTGATTTAGGAATTTTTAGATATTTGGACCGGAAACAAGATAAAAATACTAAGTAAGAAAGTATTTTTGCAGTGTACTGTCAATTTTATGCATATTTGCTGAATAAAATGATTCATTTCTTTCAAAAACATTAAAAGTCTTACTGACCTCAAACTATTGAAGGGTACTGTAAACATAGTTTCTTAAACATAAACTGTTTTAGCAGATTTGTAGCTGAAATCCAAAAATGAACAACATTGAAAGTACTTTTCTGTCAGCATTTCCGAAATGCTTGGATTTGTGTAAACGAAAAAGCTGTCTCATTAGATGACAGTGTTTTGGCTTATGCCAGTGCCTCACAGGCTTCCCTGATAAGGATTCAGAGGCTTAGTACCTCGCTCTCAGAGACCGATAAGCAGTGGAAAATCTCTGGGCTGAAGCTGCAAGAATGTGAATTTATTCCCTTGGGTTATTCAGTGATGATTACTACGGGCATGGCGCCGATCTTGTGCTTGACACACATGAATGCGAGAGCGGTTGAGGGTCCACTACAGATAGATCCACAGTCAAACATGCAATAAAAACAGTAAAATTGTGAAATATTATCACAATTTAAAATGACAGCTTTCTTATTTGATATGATAAAATGTAGTTTATTCCTGTGATGGCAAAGCAAAATTTCAGCATCATTACTCCAGTCTTCAGTGTCACATGACCTTTCAGAAATCATTCTAATATGTTTATTTGGTGCTCAAGAAACATTTCTTCTTATTATTATTATTATTACCCATGATAAAAAGTTGTGCTGCTTAATATTTTAGTGGAAACCAAAGCCGTGTTTCCACTGAAATTACTCTGAACAATTTGTCCCAGGAACTTTTTCCCCCAGCCCTGTTGCTGTCTGCGTTTCCATCGCGGTCTAAAGAAGCATGAAGATTAGTCTGGTGACATAGGACTGCACACGACTTTCCAGTTCCAGCTGGATTTTGTCCTCCACATAAGCTTAATAAAGCCTGAACCTTGTCGTCAGTTCATCGGTCATATGTTTTGAACTCCATTGTTGATTTAAATAGCAAACAACTCTTACTGCACGCATCGCAACAGACTTTTAAAAATGGTTGTTGAAATAAAATGCTGCGCGGAGTCAACCAATCAGCATGTTCTGTGCTCAAGTCCCACCCCCGAAAGTTCCTGAACTTGAAAAAGTACTACCTCGTGAGCAGGGACTTTCTGAGGGGGAATTTTTTCCCCTGAACTTTATTTAGACCCTGGTCCCTACGGTCCAAACACATCGAGTACCACCCCAAAGTCCCTAGTTCCTGGGGAAAGTTTCTTTGGTGGAAATGCGGCTCATGATTTTTTTTCAAGATTCTTTGATGAATAGAAAGTTCAAAAGAGCAGAATTTATTTGAAATGGAATCTTTTGTAACAGTGTACATGTTTTTTAATTCATTTTTGCTGAGTAAAAGCATTAATTTCTTTTAAATAAAATTTATCTTATTGACCCCAAACTTTTGAACTGTAGATTTCAACAACTTTAATTAGCACAAATTGAACTGTAATAGTCAGTTTTAAGAATTATGGATCTACAGTATTTAGAGGACCTGGAATGGCATTGACCAGTGACAATGTTGGATATAGACTCTCAGTTCTCCACTCCTCCCCTCATATGATTTATGGATGTGTCAGCCATTTGAAGTGTCACATGGTTCTATTGCTAATCTACTGTTTGCTTTATGCAGTGCTCTGTGTGTGTCTTTCTACAGGGTCCTTGGCGGTCAGTGGGATGATAGTGAGGTGGGTTGGAGTCTGGATTGAAGGAGCATGGTGAAGCACCAACCGTTACAGGTCTATGAGAGACAGCTGTGTTTGTCATGTCTAACCGGAATATACGGCTGCCGCTGGAAACGCTACCAGCGGTCACATGATGACACCACCAAGGTGAGTTACCCCGTCTCTAAGCCATCTGGCTGTGACTTGAAGACTTTGTTAAAGCTCAGATCCCACAGCTAAAAGATGTCTCATTTTAGTTCATTGCACATATGTTATTTGACCTGAGTGTTTTTGTGAACAGTGTTGGTGTGGTGAAGTGTTTTGGAACAGATTTCAACAAGTGCACCAACAGTGCTTAAGGCATGTTTACCCTGCCCCAACAAATGGCACTGTTTCAAACAAGCTAATGTTGGTTTTTCTGATTCTGAGTAATTTCATTCTGTTAGTACTTGAAGACTGATTCAAAGCAAATAAAGAGTCTTTTTAACCGATTTGTTTAGAAGAACCAAACCGAAAGAGTTAGAATCACGTGTGGTTCATTCACGAATCAGACTGATCATGACATGTTTGTTGTTGTGTGGTGTCCTTTAGAAAACAGCGTAGGTTCATAATGTTTAAGTAACAACCTAAACATATGCAGATTGTTTTGAAAGTGTAATAGGTTAACTGGGATTGGAAATTAATAAGGTCACATGATGAGTCAGTTTCCAAGAAAACCTTTTTGAGAAGATCAAAGTTCAGATTAGTCAAGGGTCACTGTGCAGTATGGGGTCAGGTCAGAAATTTGTTGGCTGATAGCAAACTCTGTGTTCCCTTGTCTTTTTTATCTGTCACCCAGACTAGTGGGTCACATCTATCTTTGTTTTGTGCAAAGACATAGGTGATGTAGTGTCAATATGAGAACACAAGCTTATTAAGAATCTCTAGGTCATTAATAGGTCAGCCACTTAAACTTTCTCATATAACCAACATTTGCACTGTATTAGGGCTGCCCCCTAATAGTCGACTAAATGTTGGTCGACTAGAAGAGGCTTAGTTGACCAAGATTTTATTAGTCGGTTAGTCGCAGAAAAAAAAAAACTCCACAGGAAGTGACAAAGTCACGCAGTCCATGAGGGACAGATCGTTAACCACGGGTCCTTGTGGTAATTACAGTATGTCGGGCAGAAAATCGAAACGTTCACCTATCATCCATTGACCTCAAATTATCATTTGAAACATGTAAGTAGTAGCAATTTTACATGGCTGCTCGTGTTAACCTAGATAAATGTGCGCTATTATATATCCAAGTGTTCGTGTGGAGTGTGGAAGGCATCTAAAGTATAGCGTGCTTTACTGCACAACATGGAGGTGCTGGCGCAATCACTTGCATTTTTTCCAACTTAAAATAATTTTTTCTCATACAGATAAGAGTAAAACATCATTCCGAACTGTAAAGGGTCTACTAATAACAACAAAATGTTGACCTTTTGTAAAATAAAGAAATAGAAATAAGCCGTCTCTAAAGGCGTTTCAGAGAATTTGGCAGTACATCCAACCGGCCTCACAACCGCAGACCACGTGTAACCACACCACACCAGCCCAGGACCTCCACATCCAGCATCTTCACCTCCAAGATCGTCTAAGACCAGCCACCCGGACAGCTGCTGCAACAATCGTTTGCATAACCAAAGAATTTCTGCACAAACTGTCAGAAACCATCTCAGGGAAGCTCATCTGCATGCTTGTCGTCCTCATCGGGGTCTCGACCTGACTGCAGTTCATTGTCATAACCGACTTGAGTGGGCAAATGCTCACATTCGATGGCGTCTGGCACTTTGGAGAGGTGTTCTCTTCACGGATGAATTCCGGTTTTCACTGTACAGGGTAGATGGCAGACAGCGTGCATGGCGTTGTGTGGGTGAGCGGTTTGAGTGGCCCATGGTGGCGATGGGGTTATGGTATGGGCAGGCGTATGTTATGGACAACGAACACAGGTGCATTTTATTGATGGCATTTTGAATGCACAGAGATACCGTGACGAGATCCTGAGGCCCATTTTTGTGCCATTCATCCACTGCATGAGGCAAATGGTGGTCACACCAGATCCTGACTGATTTTCGGACCCCCCTGGACCCCCCCAATACAGTAAAACTGCACATTTTAGAGTGGCCTTTTATTGTGGCCAGCCTAAGGCACACCTGTGTAATAATCATGCTGTCTAATCAGCATCTTGATATGCCACACCAGTGAGGTGGATCTCGGCAAAGGAGAAGTGCTCACTAACACAGATTTAGACAGATTTGTGAACAATATTTGAGAGAAATAGGCCTTTTGTGTACATAAAAAAAGTCTTAAGGCAGGAACACACCAAGCTGACGGTCGGCCGTCGGGCAGTTTTTGTTCGTCGGCTGACTAAGTTTTCTTAGTGTGTTCCACACCGTCGGCTGAAGTTGGTCCCCGTCGGCTTTTTTCGCCGATTTGACATGTTGAATCACCGTCGGAGCTCGTCGGTCCGTCGGGCCATCTGATCATTCTGATTGGCTGTTCAGCTACTGCCACCTGCTGGTACGGAAAGGCATTTCATCTTATGCAGGCACAGAACGGACGTGCTACTTGTCCGTCAGCTGTCGAGCGTCGGTTTGGTGTGTCAGGGCAACTTTGGACCCAGACACTGCCGACGTGAGCCAACCCCGCAGTCTGCTTTCGTCGCCACAAATTCGTTGGCGTCGGCTTGGTGTGTTCCTGCCTATAGATCTTTGAGTTCAGCTCATGAAAAATGGGGGCAAAAACAAGTGTTGCATTTATAATTTCGTTCAGTATATATAAAACCAAGATTGTTCCACATTCAGAATGATTACTTTTGCCAATGCTTTGCAGCAAGCTTTATGTGTGCACTTGAGCGTGAGGCATATATTCCGCTCCCCAGTATATTATATAATTAAATTAATTTAAACGCGCGATTAGTCGACTAATGGCTTAAATGAACAACTACTAGTCGACTAGAAAAATCTTTAGTCGGGGGGCAGCCCTACACTGTATACATGTGAAATAACCAGACTAATGAGCCTTATTCAGTAAAAACAAAACAAACAAGCAAACAAACAAACAACAACAAAAAAAAACAGATGGAACATGCCATTAGATTTTATAAGACTTACTGATTTTAATGTATTAGATGATGTTCTAGAAATTGATTTACTTTACGAGCAAATATTAGTCATAGAGGATTAAAACATCACATTAGGAATCACATTAATCATAATCCTTTTGTTTGGGTGTCTTTTGATTGGGGTTTGCTCACATCTGCTTCAATAGACTCAAGTATAAGTAAGTAACGATCAGTCTCTTATGCGTCAAAGCACTTTTTGTCTAGGATACCGCTTCCATGAAGTTAATTAAAGGACATGTGCTGAGCACATGTCAGGGGAATTGTGATGTTATTTATGTGTGTTGAAAGAGCTGGCTCTAGACTGCCAACAAAATGGTATTATCCTCATTGTCTAATGCAGTGAGCGAGGCCAAGGGTCCATAAGTGGGATGTTCTGCTTTAGTAAAACAAGACTTTAATCAAAACATTGCAGGTCTGTATAACTTTTACATTAGCGGAATAGGGACAGCATCAAGGGAACATGTGCCCTTTCATGTTGGACGTACCCTTTGATTTGCCTCTGTAAGTGTTACGCTAATAAACATCCTCTAGTTTTTTCCTTTTCCATGATCTCTCTAAGGACTTTCTGTAGCTCAAAAACACAAGTGTTAGTGGAAAACCTATAACCCTGCCTTTTCATGCAAGTTTTTTTTAATTAAACAAATCAAACATTCAAAACTCCCTGAAGGTGCATTTATTAAATGTTTGCTTTTGCTTCAGAGAGAGTTTTGCCTTTGAGCATTTCTGTTTTCAGTTGTGTACTCTGGGAAGGTCCCTGTGGGAGAAGAGAGTTGGGACACAATTGCTTGTCTTAGAATCAGGCTGTAAGATGAGATGGAAGCGAAAGGAAAAGACTTCGTGTTGAAAATCAGTGACACAGATTTTGACCGTGGTCATGTTGCTGAGAGAAGCAGGAGAGATGGTTGTCAGAGAAACCAAGATAAAGTTAGAGTCTTATCAGTACAGATGCATGTAGATAAGGAAAGGAGGAGTGTCATACAGTTCCAAGGAAACTACATATTTGTCTAAGGAACTTGTCTGGGAGTAAGTCTGATAATCATTTGCAAACTTCATGTCCTTTTAAGTATATAATTTGCTATTGGTTCTTAGTTATATTATAGACATGACTGTTTCATCAAATAATGCAGGTCAAATTCCAGTGGATCAGACTTTTAATTTTATTTATTTATTTATTTTTTTGCCAGGGTGATTTAAAAAAAAAAAAAAATGGGTGAAAGAATCCCATAGACTTACAATGATGGATTGGAGACCTGTTAATGGATCAAAATATCATAGAGACTTGATAAGCAACTTCCCAGAACAACCTAGATATTGCATAGCAACATGCTAAAACAATAAATTGTAATTAATATAACTTTAAAGTAAGTGTAAATTGTTTGTGTATATATGTATGTATGTATGTGTATATATACACTGCCTGGCCCCCCCAAAAAAAGAGGTCGCTATTTGGATTTAAATAGTCAAAGAGTCTATGATTGCATCATTATTGCTGTGATTACTATTTTTCTAGCATGATATATGTTTGGTATCCCTAATTGATGGAGTGTATATCTTTTCATTTCTTAAAGGGTTAGTTCACCCAAAATGAAATTTCTGTCATTAATTACTCACCCTCATGTCGTTCCACACCCGTAAGACCTTTGTTCATCTTCAGAAAACAAATTAAGACATTTTTGATGAAATCTGAGGGTATCTGATCCACACATAGGCAGCAATGTCATTGCACCTTTTGACGTCCAGAAAGGTAGTTAAAAACATGGTTAAAATAGTCAACTTGACTACAGTGGCTCAACCTTAATGTTATGAAGTGACGAGAATACTTTTTGTGCACAAAAACAAAACAAAAATAACTTTATTCAACAATTTGAACTGTTGTCATACCTAGTGAATTCAGTGCAGGCTTCCTTGTTTACGTCCGAATGCCGGCTCATTGTTGGCCAGATCCTGTGTCAGCATCACATGCATGCGTCGTGCTGCTCACGTGTTCAGCTTCGAACAGAATTGGCAATACTGAGTTGGCGTTCAGACGTAAACAAGGAAGCCTGCACTGAGTTCACTACGTATTGCAGTGGTGCAATGCGAATGTATTCCGTTTCTACTGTTCAATAGTTTTATATCAGTAAGATTTTTTTTATGTTTTTAAAAGAAGTCTCTTCTGCTCACCAAGGCTGCATTTCTTTGATCCAAAATACAGCAAAAACAGTAATATTGTGAAATATTTCAATATTTTTAAATTATTTTAGAATTTAAAATAACTATTTTCTATTTGAATATATTTTAAATGAAATTCATTTCTGTGATGGCAAAGCTGAATTTGTTATTATTATTATCAATGTTGAAAACAGTTGTGTACAATTTTTTTTTTTTTCAGGATTCTTTTGAATGGTAGTGTATAATACAGGGCTCGAAATTAACTTTTTTACTTGGTAGCACTGGTGCTCCCAACTTCAAAAAGTTAGGAGCACCAGCAAAAATTTAGGAGCACCACAACTAAAAAGCCTTGTCATTCGCTTGTCTGAATAAAAACGTTGTTTGTCTGGAAAAAAATAGGATTCTTGTGTTGTAAATATCATTTATTCTAAAGCAATATTCTGTGTTGCTGAGTGTTCACTCAGCTTTGACATTTAAATCTGCATATTTGTGATATTTACTCTAAGGGCATTTTTTTTTTTTTTTTTTTTACCTTTTATAAAGGGCTTTTTCCTCTAATCTTATTAAGTGTATGCTTCATCTTTCATTTTAAATTCTTAAATTTGATCAGTAAATTCAATTAGAATAATAAGACACTATAGGGCTGTTAATTAAATAATTTACACTGAAAAATTACAAAGGAATTAAATAATGTTATAAGATTTTTTTTTTTTTTTTTTTTTTGAATATACAAATAAGACATGTTTGAATGAATGATACTTTTAAACATGAAACTAAACCGCCAGTAGGTGGCGGCAGGTGACCGTCTTTTGGAGTGAGTCATTGAGTCATTCATTCAAATGATTCGTTGAAACAGATGATTCATTCAAGAATGAGGCAGTTGTTTATGAATGGGTCATTGAATTTGACTCAAAATGCTGAATCATTCAGTAATGAAAACACGATTGTGTTGTCATGAAATGCGCCATGGTTCTGCTGTGATCTTTGTTTGGAACTATTTTCGCTGCTGAAACAGAACAAAAACAGCCACTATTGCGTCTAAAATGTGAGTGATTTAATTTTAACTACTTTTTACGGTTTATTGAACTGTTGTATGAAACCAGTGTTACATTTTCAATTGTGATGGTTTTATTCAGGATATTCAGGAAAACTGTAGGCGTACTTTTGGCCCTGTAATGTTGCTTAACTGTATCATATGTTTTAAATATAAAAACTCAAGTGTTAATGTCGAGCCCTGTGTAACAGTGTTCTTTTCATCATCTCTCTTCAGCTCTTTATATTTTGCGCGATAGTTAGCTCCCTGTCACGTGACAACAGAGCGCTGTGAAAGGGAGTGAATGACTGCTAATATTAACCAAACTAAAATCTGCTTTAAACTTAAGAACGTAAAGATGAAGTTTAATTGGTTATGTGACAGAACGGTGGACCGGTTACTGCATCAGCTCATAGCAGGCACATACTGTGCAGTAATACAGGGAACGTTTTGTAGAGAAATGAAAACAGGTCGCACCTCAACAATCATTTGCACTCGGACAAATGCTCCCAAATATATTTTGAGGTCGCAAACATTAAATTTAGGGAGCATACGCGACTAAAATGGTCGCAATTCTGAGCCTTGTAATATTACAAAAGATTTCTATTTCAGATAAATGCTGTTCTTTTGAATTTTCTGTTCATCAAATTATCCTGAAAATTGTACACACCTGTTTTCAACATTGATAATAATAGGCTAATAAATGTTTTTGAGCAGCAACTCAGCATATTAGAATAATTTCTGAAGGATCATGTGACACTGAAGTCTGGAGTAATGATGCTGAAAATTCAGCTGTGTCATCACAGGAATAAATTGCATTTTAAAATATAGAAAACAGTTATATTAACCTGTTAAAATATTTCACAATATTTATACATTGTATACATTTATATATATACATTTCACAAAATGTGTTTGCTGTATTTTGGATCAAATAAATACAGCCTTGGTGAGCAGAAGAGACTTCTTTTATATATATATATATATATATATATATATATATATAATATACTTTTTTTTTGGTAAATGTACTATGGTAATATATTTGTGGTATTTCAGAGTGTCATAGTATTTCCATCCAAAAACATTGCCTTACCATGGTACCACCTTCATGTTAGGGGCATGAGCTTGCTTTTAACTTGTTTTTTGGATTCAGAACATTGTGTAAGACAACCAGATGAAGATGTGCATCACATATCTCCAATCAGTATGCAGTTGGATCAATGCCTAATACAATAAAATGAGCAAAAAAGGAGCAGATATACATTTCCATTTTAATTCCACAAAAAGGAGACTAAGCCATTGCCCTGGTTTCCTGTTGTTCTCTGGCCCTCAGATACTTGTACTGTGCTGTCAGCGATTTCGGCTCAGTCTTGACTGTCCGTAGTGGGAGGCCTGACCCTGTCCACAGAAACAGCCAGTTCAGCTGTCTGTAAGCGGTAGAGAGAGATAGAATGGTGTCAGTTCTCAATGAATGCAGCTAATGTAGTTTCCCATCACTTTTAAATGAAACAAGATATGATTTTTTTTATTCATACATAAGAATTTGACTTTTGTCCCATTTTGCCACAGTTGATTGCTTCAGAGCCCAGCTCTCACCCTCATATGACACCCTAAACTCTAGGATGTGAGGTCTGGGATGATGCAAAGTGTATCTATATTTCATGATTCCAGACTCAATATGTGGAATCACTGGAGCGGTGAGATTCCATGTTGCATTTCAAATTCAGTACAAAAGCTTTGTGATTTAACCCCAGAACAGCATGGCATACAGGAATCTAATACTACATAGAACTACATATTTCTGTTGAATTATTCTATATGAAGCCTGTCTTTTGTCTGGGTGGTGTGTGTGTGTGTGAAAAAATGTGTGATTGTCTCCTGTTTAAGCTGTAAGCTTTGCTCCACTGAAAAGAGATCCCTCCTCAGTAATAATTGAGAGTTTTTCCATTTACGCATCCCAACACAAAGGACACGTGAATAGGAGTATCCTTTTCTCCCATGGGCCCCTGCATAGTCTGTACAACCCAATATACACAATACCAGCAGCGGCCGGCATGTAGAGGATCAACTGTGATCAGTTATGTACAGTGTTGGGTAAGTTACTCTAAAAAAGTAATGAATTACTAGCTACTAATTACAACTTCAACACTATAATTAGATGAATGTACTAATTACTCTCTCTAAAAAGTATTGCGTTACTTATGAATAATTACTTTCTAAATCCCATATTAACTTCAGCCAGTTGAACAATACAAGGATAGACATGAAACTGCTCTTCTAATTCTTTCAAATAAATGATATAAAAGTGTAAAAAAAATTATCCTTGAACCGACCAAAATATTTAAAGGGAGAAGGTCACATTAAAAACATTCTTTTTAAAAGATTAGTTCACTTTAAAATGAAAATTACTCCATGATTTACTCACCCTCAAGCCATCCTAGGTGTATATGACTTTCTTCTTTCAGACGAATACAATCAGAGTTATATTAATAATCACCCTGATGCTCCTAAGCTTTATAATGACAGTGTATGAAAACCACTTGTTTGATGCTCAAAAAAGTTCATCCATCCATCATGAACATACTCCACACGGCTCTGGGGGGGGTTAATAAAGGCCTTCTGAAGTGAAGCGATGGGTTTGTGTAAGAAAAATATCCATATTTAACAAGTTGTAAAGTAAAATATCTAGCTTCCGCCAGACCGCCTTCCATATTTAACTTATGAAGAAAGTGTAACGCCTCTTACAGTTCAAAATGCTTACGCTATGTCCTATGCCTTCCGTATTCAACTTACGAAACAAGCTTTTTTTGTAAGCTGAACACGGAAGGTGGAAATACTGAAACATTTTTGGGAAATTTTTCAGTATTATTTGATAAATAGAAAATTAGTGTCTTTACTGTCTTTCTTTTTTTAAACAATTTAATACATCCTTGCTGAATTAATGTATCAGTGTGTTTGGGATTGTCTTGTTGGCTGTAACAATACTGACAGATAATAACTGTAAAAATCAACACTTTGTATTTGAGTCTTGAAGGATTTAATTGAATTCAAAGCTATTTACTACAGCCCCCGCTGCTTACATCCTCTTGGATATGCTGCCAAAACCTCTCAGAATCTATCCACTCCACACAGTTCCTCTTTTCTCCATCATTTTTCATCTGAGAGAGGTTGACGGCTCTAACATTAGTGATTGACAGTGAAGATTTACTCACAATGTGTGGTATACATGCGTCAACGACACGACAGACAACTAGTTGTTTACTTTTCTTTCATTCATTGAGCATTCATCAACTGAAATCACTCTGTCACTTTGGTTATAGAATGTATTTGCCAGTCATTTCATAACAAATTTGGCTATATACATAACCATATTTAGTCACCAAGTTTGATTGACAATATCCCTTTAACATCTTTCTAGTCTTGGTAGACAGAGTTCAAATACGTTTTGGTCTGGTGTAAACACTTTAGTATGCTAAAACGTTCTCCTCTTCCAGTCAGTACTGAGGACAGGGTGTCACCACAGGCATGATGCACAGTGACAGACGGTGACTTCAGACTACAGCAGGTACAGAACCGCCACCAGCTCAGCCAGAGGCCACCCAACCAATCAGTGTTTTCCTTCAGGGTGAAGACTGTCATTTCCAGTGGATTGGAAGAAACCCACAGACATGTACATGCATCTTCAGAGCATCAACAACAAACTAGGGCTCTTAAACTCTTGCCATCCCTCAGGAATACAGATTATGTCTTTGATTACTTTCTGTTCCCTAGTTGCTGTTTTGCATGTAGTAATCTGTTCGCTGCAATGTTCTTCATTAACTTGGATTCAAATGTAGGAGGACTTTTTCAGATTCTCTTCACTCTTCTGTCAGTGCTGTTGCTGTCATTCAGGCTTCATGTTTACAGAAGAGAGCAGCATTTTAAATGGCTTTGATGAATTTATCTATGGGTGTGTTCTAGTGCCAGCATTTCCTACAAGGTGACCTACAATGCATGCTCTTGTCAGATTTGATCTTTCCCTGTCCATCAGCATGGAGATTATTAGGTTACAGTTATTATTTCACATTGGAGAAGAAGAGGGAGAGATGTAAACCCGATTAAGTTGGCAAAACTAAAAAAAAAATAATTGAAGCAATCGGTAACATCAAAATTTTTAAGTTAAGAAATTCAAAGTTTAAGTAAGTAGAACTGGCAGATTTTTATTTTGTACTCAAACATTTTAATTTTTCTTAAATTGAAATATTTGAGTAAACTAATTCATACATTTAACTTAAAATTATTATGTAATCTCAACAAACATTTTTATTAGTGGAAACTTGGCTAGCTATAACTAGATAATATAGAAAATGGAATGGGTTAGTGAGTAAATTGATGATTTTTTTTTGGGCGAGATTTTGCTTTAAGTATGCATTTACAGAGATCCTGGCTATTCAGTGCTTTTATTTATGTACACCTGACATGTTGTTTTATGTTTAAAGTACATATTCCATTACACATCATTGACCCATAGTGTTTTTACATAACAATTAACATCATGGAAAAACTTTGAGTGGAAATAAACTGAGTGTTATTTCAAGTGGAAATTAGTCCGGATCACAGCATTTACATTTAGACATCCAGCATGTCTGGCTGTAACCTTCAGGCAGACACTGAGCTGTAGTGAAACTACTTTCAGGACCAAAAATACCCTTATGTAAATGTCAACACTGTATTGAGAATTTACTTTGCACATTCCCACTGTCTGTTCAGTAGAAATGATCCAACTAACCCATGAAGCTGTAAGCACTAGTATTATGTGGTTTATTAAACTCATTTTGCATAGTCCTTGTTATACTGCCACAGTATTCACAGTATTCATATTTAATTCCATCTGACCTAAATTTGACCTCCAGTGACACGTATTCGAAAGGTGCTTCTACACTTGTAAAATAACCACTCTGTGAATAGAACGCATAGCTTTTCTTTGAATGGTTCTGTTAATGGATTATGTGACATCTATTCCAGAATAGGTCAGTCTGTAAAAAAGAGACATGAATTTACACCTCACCCACTGATGGGATTTACCGCTGAGGGACTTTTATGAAAGGACGTTGTTTAGCTGAACAACGTCCTTTCAGCTGCTCCCCTACCTTTTCCACTTCCATTTTTCTCTCTGCTCATTTCCACCCACTGCCTCTCACATCGGGCAGCCGGCCTCCCAGTGTTCTTTGCCCTTTGCCTATGTAGACTAGATATGTAGCAGTCAGTAGGATTTTGAACTACAGTTGGTGCCTCAAGGGAGCAGATGTGTGCGGAAAATACTGGATGAATAAATGATACGATGCCAGGGCATCAAAGTCAAGGCGCTCCAAGGAAAATATGTTTTTTTTTTTTTTTTGCTGTTTGTAGGCTTCTATCTGTCATGTTTTTGGGCAGTGGTTCAGCTTGGCATGGCTCTTTGCTCAGGAAATGCTAAAGAAGCTAATTTTCATAATTGCAGCCAGTGCTTGGCAGATCTTAGTCTGAGATATTGTTATTATGCCCATATTTCAGCATCAGATAAGCCTGTTTAACTTAATGAAGATAATTAAAGGCAACCACTGTAACCATGCCATTTCACCCCACCTTAACCAATTAGCGAACGTCCATGGCGTTTACAGCATTAAAACTAATGTGCCATGCAAAGCTTTACTGGGATCGTTTTGAGGGGAATTGTTACTTTGATTTTGTTCATAGAAGTGTTTCTGCGCCTGACATAACTTGTAACAATAAGACATTCAAGGTCCAGAGAGTTGTAGACACTGTCTTGCACAATAAAAATTCAACTCTCCCCCCAGGAGTTTACTTTGATACCAAGTAGTGGAGTGGCACTCAGATCAGTGGGACAGAATGAAACAAGTGCTTTTGAAAATAAGCTTTTTGAGGCTTAATGATAAGATGATATTCTTGTTTAGAGGAAACACAATTTGCCGCCCAGCATTGCTCTGAATCCCTTCTGTTGAGTTGTCTCCTGCTTGTTGCTTATTGACCCTGATGATGTCATTGCAATCTGCTACTAATACACCAGTGCCAAAAACACAGCCAAGTTTATCTTTCAAAGTGATGTGACTTAAGAAATGATAAATCTTGTGCTTAAAAAACATGGTTAGTATTGTATATTTAATTGTGCATGTTCATTTCCCCTTGTTTTCATATGTAGATTACCTTTACTGTCATCTAATGCTTAAAGTTAATCTTTAAAAATATAACTTATAACTTATAACTTTAATGTAATCTTTAGCTAATTTAAATGAATATCATTTTTTCATGTTGTATATTATAATGTTGAACTTAGAGTACCTTTGTAACCGCATAGCAACACCCTGCATCCACCCACAGGCCACAACCCATGTCAGTGTTAAACATTTCCGTTGTTCTCAGTCTGGTGTGATTTTTAAACTCTATGGAAAAATCATTTGGAAAAACAAAACCGCCTTTGACATTTGACCCGTTTTATGGTGTGCTATTGATTTGGTGCATTCAGACAGCCTGTGATGTCAGGTTTAGCAGCATTTATTTGTGTGTATTATTTTTCTGCTTAGAATTATCCATAATCCTCTTTATCCATCTATATTTAGGTGTTTTTAGATGATGGGGCTTAGGAATTAATACATGATTACTGCTTTTTGTGAACCAAGTGGATCATTCATTTCTGAACATTTTAAAACTGTTTTCATTGCTCTGCTCCCTCATGGCAGACCATTTTTTTCATTTTTTGTGTAGTGACGAGGAGGAAGATTGACAGTATGACTACTTTGTGTCTCTGCTGATTTTTTTTTTTTTTTTATTGAAATAAGTGCTGTCATTCTGCATTGTCTTTATTTTGCTATGAGAACCAGGTTTAAATTTATTTATTTTATTTTAATTTTTTTATTTGGCCATGCTGTTTTAAAAAGTATGTCTGGTTGATACCTGTATTTTTGTTATCTTTCAGTTCATCAGTTCATGCAAATAATGAAATTAATAATAATCCAAATAATGTGCAGGAATTAGAAGTTGTCTGCCATATACAGAACTGACATTGACACTGATTAAAGAGGAAAACCATTAAGAAATGATTTGAAAATTATAGTAACATTAGTCCATTCGAACATTAAAGCATTATTTATGTCTGAATAAATGAATGTTTTATTTGTTTTTCATGGTTTATGTAATTGCACACTAGCCATTTCATTAATCCACAAAACCAATTTTATTGTCTGCTGTAGACAACACATTACTCTGTGAGCCAAATAAATGGTGATATTTTTAGGTTCGGACATTATTCACAGTACATTGATTATTGTCAAGAGGTTGGCTGTGCCAGGGGTGTATATGTGCAAGTAAAAAATGTGTGGGAAGTGCCTGTGATATGCTGAAAATGAAACTCTATCTCAAAGAAGGTATTGATGAATACTTGTTTGTGTATGTTTGAGAAATGCTAATGTAAAATGCTAAATGCCAATTTTTATCCACTAGAAGATATAAACTGGAGAAAATATACCAGTGTGGCTGCTGTAGCTACTAGGGTAACATGATACTAAAAGAGCTCACTAAATCAATGATATTTTCATTTCGGTCTATAATTTATCTATAAAGCAAATCATTTTGAGATGTTTAACAAGTCAATTCCAGTTATTAAATAAACATTGATGAGAAGACCATCAGATGAGAAAACATAGTTTGTTACGTATGTGAGTAAAGCATGGGGAAATTTATATTATTGCAGATTTGCAATGATTTGATGCATCTCTTAATGTCTTAGTTGAGAAAGTGAAATCTGAATTCAGGCAACAGGAAGGCCTTCTGTTGTACCCTGCCGAGAGCAGAACTAATGTTTCACTAATGAATCTGTGATGAAGGCAGATCTCACTATTGAAGCAGCTCTATTCAGATTAATTGAGTTTCATATGAGTATGCAGTCATGTTCTGACTGGGGCATTTTCAGAACTCTATATTAAATTTCGCTCAATTTTTAAACAGTGTTGACAGTATTTTGAAATAAAAGTTGTTCTCCATCTAGGTCTCAAGATTATCTTTTGTCAGTTTCTCATAGTGACTGTATTGTTTTATGCTGATGCCAACCTGTTTAATAATACTGATGTTGATAGACACATATTATGGAACAGATTTATTTTAATCTCCATTTTAAACTTGTTTTTCTGTTCCAGTGGGAGTGTTTGTGGTTCCTCATTCTCTTCTGCACTTTCTTCTTGTTACTGGTGTGGTTTTACTTCTGGTGGGAGGCCCACAATGACTACAGCGAGTTTAACTGGTGAGTAGGCCTTATAAAATCATGCACTTTCATCAACATTCCCACAGTCTCTGTTTCTCTGCTGAGATACATCTAAGAAAGTCATGAGCTTTCCCAAAACAAATTTGTTATAATCCTATGCTTAAAGTAATCCACAGTTAATGGAAAAGGCTCTGATGGAACAGATTACAATTTTAATAGATAGGCTGGACTGTTTCTGGCTAGTATTCAGAGTGGAATAGCTGATTGCACATACTGTGCAGTATACTGATTGTACTTCTTTTAGTATTTAAAACAGTATGCATTATGCAATGAATTAGAGTAGTATCCTATATCGCATTGTATACAGGTTGCAAATTTAATTCAGCTAATTATCATCTTAAATAAATGTGGTTATTTTGTATTTTTAATGCAAGTTTGTGTAAAAATCGGTTAGCTTTTGTCATTCCAATTAAACGTTGTCAAGATACATATGCTGAGAATCGAGGTTGCTATTATTTCCAGTTAATTTTCCAAACATTAAATGGAAGGGCAAGTCAAGCAAAGTGCATTATGGGATATAGGGGCCAAGTACAGTGTTCCCTGTTGTGTATTGTTCATTTTTGTGTACTAAATACAGTTTACATAAAATATAGAAATAAATTATACATATACGGTAATTTAAGATTTTTAAGTTGTATAATATTGTTATATGATGTATAATACTTATATATAAAACTAATTATATTACATGATGTATAATTTAGTATATCTGCATAATGCTGTATAATATTAACACACAAAAACACATTTACATTCAGTCATGTTGTAGCTATTAAATCACGCTCTGACATTTTTACTGTCAAATCAAATTTATTTATAAAGCAGTTAAAAAAAAATGCAAGTTTACCAAAGTGCTGAACAATAAAAGAGAAAAAAAGAATTAAATACTATATGCAAACAAATAACATGATAAAAACAAACAGAAGACAGATGTAAACTACAGCCACATATATTGCTATTGTACAGTATTTGCTATAGAAAACAACTGAGGGAGCAGCAACAGCAAAAGCTCGATCACCCTCACTTTGGAATAACCAAAAGCAGCAAGAGATCTAGAGGAGCAGCAAGTATTGATAAACTTTGAATTATAAACAGGGGCCAAACCGTGAAGAGCTTTAAAAACATACGTCAACACTTTGAATTCTATTCGCTGCTTGACAGGTAACCATTGGCCAAAACAGGAGTCATATGGTCTCTCCTTCCTGTATTCATAAGTAACCTGGCCGCTGCATTTTGAACAAGCTATAGGCCTACCAAATCAACCAAGAAAGATATAAAGGATTGCAATAATCGAGGTGTGACGAAACAATACTACATAATCTTTCAATTTCCAGGAACCACATACTCCGTAAAACTGGTTGAGGACATTAAAAACAATGTGGTTGTAAAAGCCATTGTTTGCTTTTTCCCCTCAAGGTCGTTTTCTCATAATCCTCCTGATCTCCTTTTTTTAAATTCTTCCGTCTTCTGTTTTCTCTCCTCCCTTTATTTGGCCTCCACCTCACCCCACACAGTCTCATGGGAGGTACATGACATGAGTCCTTGATGTTACTGTAGAGGACAAAAAGGGTTGATTCACAACGACCTCCAGTTAATGCCCCGAGGGACTGTGCATGGAGAATCCGTGATTAGGCAGGGGATGCATCTAGCAAACCCTAGATATGGCTCCGCCCACCAAGCTGCAGTTTAGCCGGTCCATGCTGAAGGGTGATGTATGACATGCCCACCCACTTTCCATTCTGATTCTAGGCTCAGATAAACATATTACTATTGCTGCAGTAATATGTCAGTAAAATGTTTTTGAAAGAAGTCTTTCATGGTCACCAAGGCTACATTTACATTTTAACGCAGCATAACATTTGCCATTTTTTCCACAACATTATATGAAAAAAGAAAAGAAAAAAAAGATGTAAACTTTCTGACTCTCTGAATTAGAAATGTATGTGAAGGTGTCTATAGCATTCTACAGTTTGAACCATATTGTGGAAGAAGGTTCACTTTTTCAGGATATGCAGGATATACTACACAGTATTGAGTAAACGTAAGCTGGTATTCAATTCTGATCACAGCCGTTGTGCCTGTATGTTGAAGAAGCTAATACTGACCCTGATACTGTGCCCCATCGTCTCATATGCTTTATCTCCCTTTGTTTCAAAGATACGCACTAGGCAGATGATGCTTTTTGTAAAACAGATGCCTCTCTCATCCACCTCTTTGGTAAAAGTATACTTATATAATCCAGAGCTCTCATGAGCAAGAGAAATGTGGAGCCTGTCAAAAGATTAATAGCTTCTATTTGTTTTTCAGGGGCTTGGTTATTTGGTTGGGCCTTAAAGCAGTCTGAACATTATGGAGGACATAAGTCCCAGGAATTCCATTGCTGAATATTCAACTGCTAACGTTTTTCCGGTATTGTGCTCCCACAGGTTTTTATATAACCGTTCAGGGGAATGGAGCGATGGAACCATTCCCATACTGGCCACCACAGCAGCTGGCTTCACCTATATAGCATTTTTAATGGTGAGTTGTAACTGCTCTGTAGCACTGATACTGCACTGTGGGTTTACATACCAAAACCTCTCCAAAACCACTAACGCTCTCTCTCTCACACGTGTGTGCATGTCACATTCAGCATTATTTTAGCTCCATACCCCAGTTAACACTTTATCTGAACAGTTGCTGTCACCCAGTTTTTTGTTAATATAATATGTCTTTTTTTGGTCCAGATTTTAGCCCTGTGTCATGTAGCTGTCGGGCAGCAGTTAAATCTTCACTGGCTCCACAAGGTACTCGTCAACCTCTGAAATGTTTTTCCCAGAATAGAAATAGAAAACCTAGTCCATTTGTGTGAGACAAACCAAATTAACCTTGACACAGTGTCACAAACACCTTTTTATGCCCCGAGGCTTTTTGGCCACATTGGGAGAGTAGAAGTTGTATTTCCCGTTTGCTTATGAACACAAATGGAAGCATAGTTTGGTTAAATGAAGTAGAATTGCATAAAATGACTTTTCACTGAATAAACTGGTCTGTATTTTTCTCACTAGATTGGTGTGACAGTCGCTTTGCTCTCTACAATAATTGGTGTGATATCCGTCACTCAGATGTGGGGAGAGGAATGGGATGTAGTTTGGATTTCTCTTCAGGTATGTTCGTTTAAATGTCTCATCTCCAGGGTTCCCACAGTCCTGAAAAGCAATGAAGTTTCTATTTACGTTTTTCTAGTTAGACTACCACTCAAAAGTTTGGGGTCATTACAATTTTTTTTTTTTTTTTGTGGAGAGAAAGAAATTAAAACATATTTAGCAAGGATGCATTAAATTGATTAAAAGTGACACTAAAATATGTATTGTAAAAATTGTATTTTGTAACATTGTAATGTTACAAAAGATATATCATTCAAATAAATGCTGTTCTTTTGAGCTTTCTATATACATCAAAAAAGTATCAGTTTTCACAAAAATATTAAGCAGCACAACTATTTTCAACATTGATATTAATTAGGGCTGTCCAGTTAACACGTTAATTAGATTAATTAAATGTGGTAAAAAAACGCATAAAATTTTTTAGCGCAATTAACGCACTTGGCCTTTAGTTCATCTGACATTACATACAGTTGATTGATGATTAATATGATGAATATGAACGCATTAAATCGACAGCCAAATTATCTTTTGGGGATAATTTCCCAGCCAAAATGGATGTGCGATTAAATTGCGATTAATTAGATTAATTAATCGCCACATCATGTAATTAATTCGATTAAAAATTTTAATTGCTTGACAGCCCTAATAATAATAAGAAATTTCTTATCCAGTACCAAATCATCATATTAGAATGATTTCTGAAGGATCATGTGACACTGAAGACTGGAGTAATGATGCCATCACAGGAATAAATTACAGTTTAAAATATATAAAAATAGAAACAGTTTTTTTTTAAATTGTAATAATATTTCACAATATTACTGTTTTTGCTGTAATTTTGATCAAATAAATGCAACTTTGGTGAGAATAAGAGATCTTACTGACCCCAAACTTTTGAACAGTAGTGTATGCTTGTATGTAGTTTGTCTTTTGTGTGCAATCTCTCTGTAAAATGATTTTTCTACAGACATTTAAGGTTCCTCAATTTTCTAGACATTTCTCTTATTCTATTTATGTTTGTGTATTTAGAACAAATGAATGTCTCCATTTTTGTTCAGGCTACTGGTCCCTTCCTGCACATCGGCGCTTTAGCTGCAGTTACCGCTTTGGCCTGGCTGGTGGCTGGACAAGTGGCACGAGCAGAGAAAACCAGTAAGCAGAATCCACTTTGCACAAAGATCATTCTCTCAGTTAGGCATCGTTATTAACCAGATGTTAATTATTAAAGCGATACACACAGGAATTCTCCATCCCTATCGATACATTCCTGTCATCACACAGACACATTACTATCTCCACTAGCTCAATGAGCTGGTGTTTCATGTTACAGCATTAGGGGCGAAATTAATATACTGTTATTGATTCCTCATTTCTGTTTACCCAAGCTCATCTGATTCAACTAAGCACAGATTTAACTGGTTTATCTCATTTAGTTAATCAGAACTAAATTTCTTCATTCCTCAGGGACATACAGTACACAGCCTATTGAGTTCAAAAGTTTGGGGTCGGTGAGATTTTTTTTTTTTTTTTTTTTTTTTTAAAGAAATCTGTCATGCTCACCAAGGCTGCATTGATTGGATCAAAAATACATTAAAACTGTAATGTTGTCAGTATTATTACAATTTAAAATAACATTGTTCTATTTAGATATGTTTTAAACTGTAATTTATTCCTGTAATGGTAAAGCTGAATTTTCAGCATCATTACTCCAGTCTTCAGTGTCACATGATCCTTCAGAAATCATTCTAATATGCTGATTTAGTACTCAAGGAAACATTTCTTATTAATATTAATTTTGAAACCAATAAATATTGTGATGAATAGAAAGTTGAAAAGAGCAGCTATTATTTGAAACAGAAATATTTTGTATTATTTTACTGTCACACTTAATCAATTTAATGTGTCCTTGGCTACATAAAAATTATTATAAAATGGAAGACCCCAAACTTTTTGAATGGTAGTATATTTTAAAATCTTAATTTGTAAGATTTAGAAAACTTCTCTCTCCCTGAAAAATCCTTTACACAAGCATGTAAATTAAAATAGCTGCGCAAGCTCGATTCCAAACATCATGTGCTCAGAAATGTATAAGAATGCAATTCATAATGCAACGCAAAAACGTTATATATTTAGCATTGCTGCAAGGGAAGCTACTGCACATTTTAGCCTCGACTTCTACACTTAGTTTTCTTCTTCAAGACAGCTGCTGTCATGGCTGAGTAACAATTTAAAGAAAATCATGCAGAATCAGCACTCCTTAACTGTCAACATACATTTACTTACAGTAGCACTAATGTTAGAAAGCACATTATGAATAATGAGACACCGCACACTTTCAAGCATTCACATCTACTTGTTCTGATCTAAAATTTAGGCGTTTCCTCTTAGCTACTGCAAAGAAGACAACATAACACGTGATCACAGTTTAAATTGATTAAAAAAGTTATTTTATAGACATTTTATGCTTTACAAAAACGTTTTGAAGCTGTACCATAGTTATAATTTTAGATAAATAAGTTGTTGGTTCTCTAGGGTTCCAGTTGATGGTTCTCCTCATCTACCTGAGTGTTCTCCTCACGCTCTACTTCATTCCGCTGTCAATCACCTCACCCTGCATTATGGAGCGTGGGAGTCTCAAAGCAGCACCAGCCATCATCGGCCATCAAGGAGCTCCAATGGTGAGCTGCCAAATTGTCAACATTGTGTTGTGCACTTCCTGTCTTCCCTAGATGCTACATCAAGTTTAGGCTACATCAAGGATTGCTGGAGGCAGTTTAGTCCTTCCTCTCTCTCTATGCTTGTATCTCTTTCCTGTCTTTCCATCCCTCACAATTTTTCCCTCTCTTTTTCTTTCTCTGTCCATTTATCTTTCTCATATTTCTTTTCCCTGGCTTGTCATAGCTAAATATAACTCTGGTAAGAGCCACTGAGAATCTCTGTGTAGGCGTTGTTCAAGGTTTGGTGGTTATGAAGGGTTTTCAATACACTCGTGTGTATCATTGGTGTATTGTGTTCTGAAATGTCAAATACGCTTTTGATATGTGTGCATGTTATTTCTGTTGTATAGTGGCACAAAAAAAAAAAATGCAAATATTGTACATTTGTAGTCAAATACAATATTTGGACAGGATTAGTTTTATGAACTACCTGAACGTATGAATATAGGACATCCATGATTTCATGTACTGATTCAGCTGAAATTGGACTTTTTTTTTTTGGTCTATTGTCTAGATGTGTACGTCACAAAACATATATTATACAAAGTATATATTATAAACGTATATCTGTTCATTTGAACTTTCTATTCAGCAAAGAATCCTGAAAAATGCATCATGGTTTCCACAAAAATGAAAAGAAAATTAATATTTTATATTATATTAATAATATAACATTGATAATTATAATTGTCACTAATTGAACACCTAATGAGCACATTACAATGATTTCTGAATGATCATGTGACAAAGAAGTAATGGCTGCTGAAGATTCAGCCTTGCTATCACATTTTTAAATATATTAAAATAAAAAAAAAACAGTTTTTTTAAAAAATTGTAATATTCACAATATTGCTATTTTTACTGTATTTTCTTCAAATAAATACAGCCTTGGTAAGCATAAGATACTTCTTTGAAAAATATAAAAAAAAAATCCTAATTTTCCAAACTTTTGACAGGTAGGGTATATATATGTGCGTGTTTAATTTTCTCAATAATTTTATGGGGTTTTTAGAAAACAGACAGATGTTTATTTGGTTTGGATTAAAATCATATCTGGAAAAACACAAATTTACCTAATTTCTTCTGGGAAAAATTGGTCCGCTTCTGTATAGCGCTACAGAAAATAACTAATTAAAAATAACATTTCAGCGTCTTTATATAAGTGTCTTTTTAGTAGCAGTGTTATGTAACATTTCTGCTAGCCTATTACTGAACAATTTTCTTTGGAGGAACTTACACTAATTGTCTTCTTCCATTCCTAGCTACAGCTGTAAACACCCAAACTTAGGTTGCAAACACACTGAGGGTGCTGGTTGGAGATCATAGGTGTGGTATTGACGCACCATGGCTTTAAAAGCCAGAATTCAAAGACGAGGGTCATAACCATAAGTGCTCTCCAAAGGCACATGCATACTGATCCTGTCGATCCTTAATATATTCCTCTCCTCATTCTCTTGTGCTTCAAAGGAAGCGTCTCACCCTCATTCTGCATTTGTAACATGTATTAGTACATCTAGACCCGCTGTGTGCAGATGATCTCAAGTTGCTGCTTGCATGCCGTTGCATAAGCATGAACCACAGAGGAGCCGTAGAATATGCGTCTATCTGGCCCTCAAGCAGTCAGTGAACCTCTATGAGATGAGTTATTGATTTATATCCACATAACAAGGAAGAGGTTTAGCTATCGCTTAGCTTCAGGGTGAGAAGAGTCTCACATTTTGGTTTAACAATGGTCTTTCCATTCCTGCTTCCATAGGGTTAAAGTATGCAATACTTTATTCTTTGTGTAATTTTCACTTCTTAATTTTTTAAAAAAAGGTTTTGTTTCTTTTCTTTTTCTTCTTCCTCTTGTTTAGCTCGCTCCAGAGAACACTCTCCTATCCTTCAACCGAGCTCTGCAGAGAAATGTTAGTGGGTTGGAGGCGGATGTGACCATCAGGTATTCATACATTCATTCTGTCTGGTTCTCCTCCTCTTGGTACAGTTCAATCAATAGATTATACAGAGCCATGTGTATGTGTGTGTGTGTTCGTCTCTAAAGGCACAAGGCCACAGTGTGTGTTTCAAAGCGTGAATCCTTGTGTGGCAGTGCGAGACTGCTATAATGAGAGGTTGGCATGAGTCGTGTCGTCTCTTAACCCAGAAAGTGCATAGTAATTGAACACTGGGACAGACAGGAAGACTTTATAAAGAAGCCCCTTTAAGCTATAATCTACTCTGCCTGCTTAACACACATATTTAGATAATGGAGCGGAAATTGGCCAACTGTTGTGTTGTATTTTATCTTGGGTAAAGAGAGTCATCACTCAAGCTTTTAGATTGAGATATCTCTAATAGTGAAGCTCTATGGATAGAATCTCTGGCATAATGTTGATTACCACAAAAATAATTTTGACCTCATTTTTAAAAACACTGCAATTTTTTTTTATTATTATTTTAAAGACCCGCTGTGATGAAAATGCATTTTTTATTGTTCTTTATATGTCTATGTGGTGTTGTTAATATGCTTTAAGACAAACCATGTGCAAATTCATATTCCAACACCATTGCTGAGTATTTTCTCCTTTAATCTGCAGAGAAAAAAGACCTGCGGTTTGAAATCACTGGTGTCTAATGTAACAAACTACCTTGTAACCAATCACATCAACGTGCCGGCGGGCTTTAGCATATTATTAACAGCTAACTAGCAGGGGAGTCTCAAGAAAAGCCAGGTTATCCCGGTATATTTTTCTGTTGATATGACAAATTGTGTAGATTTAGCAATATGGCGGTATGATGTATATTACGATGTTATTATGAA
The DNA here is from genome assembly GCA_037950665.1 of Hypophthalmichthys nobilis. Classification (NCBI taxonomy): domain Eukaryota; kingdom Metazoa; phylum Chordata; class Actinopteri; order Cypriniformes; family Xenocyprididae; genus Hypophthalmichthys; species Hypophthalmichthys nobilis. The sequence goes on from CM075479.1 coordinate 18,753,752, forward strand.
TTATATGTCTTTCCCCATCAACGTTCTGAGTTGTTAAAGTGTTTGTAAGGATACTGATTGTTAAAAGGCAGCTGACTCTGACATGGCAAACGGGAACATGGTTTGTGTAACATTGGCAACACATTATTAGCTGTTTGATAACATAGTCAAGCAAAAGTCTAGTTATATTAATAACCGTTATGTGTCCGATGTTGTAAAGAGCGATACCATTGTGCAGCGTTTACCTCAGTAAGTTGGCCAAGTGGATCTCTGAGCTGGTGTGAGCGAGTGGAGGCGGGGATAATTTGCATATTCATTGATCCACGAATACTAAATGAGGCAAGGGTATAGAGTTACATTCAAGCTATTTTAAGGCATGAAGACATTTTTTTCATAGGAAAAAATGTTTAAATATGTCATTTTGGTCATCAAAGATGAGTTTAAAGGGACAAAATTATTGACTACAGGGGGAATTTAAACTGAGGTACAAGTCAAAATAATTGTATTAAATAATAATATTATATAATATAATATATTTAAAAATAATTTTGGTTAGAAAAAGCAAAAAATTTCTGTAATCCTTTAAAATCTATAAGTTTAAGGCTGTTTTCTCCTGATGATTGTATACAGCTGCAATTTTTAATCTTACAATATGTATATTGTAAGAAACACTATACAAATAAGTGCAATTGAAAATGAAGTCTTGTGAGCCAATACTACTGTTTGTTGATTGGTTGTTTCAGGCCACATGTTGCTTTGGTTGGGAACATATGGTTTAATTTCATTGAGAGTTGGTGGCACTGGTATAAAACCATATTAAAGTTGATGTGGCTTAGAGGTTAAATATCTTGACCGGTAATCCAAAGGTTCAATCACAAGCTACCACCACTGTGCTCCTGCAAGGCATTTAACCTCAGTTTGTGGGTTGTCCTGTGTAAAAAGGCATCTTCCAAATGAAGAGTAATGGTTTGCAATAATACTACTTTTATTGTACAACAACCGCACTATTGCAATAAGTCCATACAGATGTTCTTCTGCCAGTCACAGCATACAGTATGTCCACTCAACACTTTTATTCACTTATCATTGAATATTACCCGGCAGTACTGGCAGGTTCAGCCCTAATGGAAGCACTTCCTCAGTTGCAATCTAAGTGCTGTCTAATCACATGCTGCTGAGTAACTCTGGCTTTGGCTGTAGTCTAGATGGTGTGCCATTCCTCATGAGAGACCGGACATTGAGGAGAACCACAAACGTGAGGAGTGTGTTCCCGGAGAGACAGTATGATGATGCTTCACTCTTCAACTGGACTGATCTGAGCTCACTGAATGCTGGCCAGTGGTTTCTGAAGGTATGGGCCATTTTGGCTCTAAACAATGTCTACAGTGTTCACTTGTCACTTTCACTTTCAATACAGCTGAATTTAGTGATGTACAGTAGTAATGTTAGTAATTTGCAGTTATTTATGGCAACACTGAAGAGTGTTTTTAAATTTTAATGGGGACTTTAATGTTCAGTCTAATATGTAGATGTACTTTAATATTCACGCAAAGCCTCTCTCTTGACCATTAATGGAAATTATATTGCAAAACAGGTCATTAAGAATGTCACAGTTATGATGTCAGCACATTAGTATATTTCTGCCCAAGTTTATACATCAACAACTGTTAGTTTTGTGCAATCAGCCCAACCTAATGAATTATAACTATACTGCATTTCATGCAAAGCGGTTAGCCAGTTATAACAGATGTATTTGCATCTGGAAATCTTAAAGGCACAGTAACAAAAATGGTCTGTTTGACTCTAAGGTTTATGTAAATATAAATTATGGCTTTTACTCCAATTATACAGTAAGTGGACTTCAATGCTGTCTATTGTGATGTACCCTTTTAAGATCTAGCAAATTAAGCACGGTGTCATAGCTTTATAATTTAGAGTAAATTTCCTTGTTTCCTTCTTATTTTAAAGTTTTTAGTCTTTTACATTAGGATTGTATAAGTATGTATATCTGCATATAACTTGACTGATTTCACTGAACGCAGGATGATCCTTTCTGGACTGTGCAGTACATGTCAACATCCGAGCGCTGGTCAGTGGGGAACCAGACAGTGTGCAGCCTGGAGCAGATGTTGAAACTAGCGGCTAAATCCAAGAGCTCGGCCATACTCACTCTGCACAGACCGCCGCACAATCACCCCCACCTCCACGACTGGGTCAACCTCACCCTGGACACTGTTCTGAGGTCAGGAATACCACAACAGCAGGTTAGTCTTGTGGGAGTGATACTCACGTTTGATATGCTACTGGAAATCTCATTTGTTCTTGTCCTTGGGTTGAAATAGATGCCTTTGTTTGATACGTTTGTTCCTGTTTTATATGGTTGTATAGTCGCGCCCCCTAGCTGTGAGTAAAATTAATTACATTATGGTTGAAACCTTATAAAGCCTAACTGTATCAAATTTGATAATCAAATTTCTAAGGCCGCTAAATTATCAGCATGATCAAAACATTGCTGAAAAACCTGTTGTACACAATCTACTATATGTCTTCTGTCATCTGATTGATTGTTTATACTTTTTTTCAGCAAGTAAAAAGCCTTTTATAGTATAATTGTAAAAAATGTCCACCTTCAGGTTGTGGTACATGTGTCTTTTTGCTGTGAAATCTGTACTGATTTTTGTAAAGTATACACAATAATAACTTGTATATTGTTAGTAATATTTTAAGATGAACACTGATGATTCAAGATGATTATCCATACATACTTTTTTTAAAAACCATCTTAAAATGTATCAAATATGATACATCAGGCTTTTGAGAAATGTTTATGTGTACATCTCTCAGTCTTTAATGTACTGCATTGCATTATATGTTTTGCCCTACACAATAAAATCTTCATAGCTTTGATCATAAAACTAAGCATTTAAATATCATCTTACTAAGACATATTACTGGGAAATATAGAGTGACAACTGATATTTATATGCATTTTTTGTATGTAGTCTGCTATACTGTTGTAAAGATCTCATTGACTTACATTACAAGCTATCAGAAATTCAAACCTTTTGGCCTAAAAACATCAGCAACTTCACCAAATTGTATATTCTGTGTAAATTTGTTATTTTCTGTGTTATTCTGAATAAAATTGAGGTGTTTTTTTTTTCATAAAAAAATGTAAAAAGATTTTTTTTTTATTTTTAAAGTTAAAAAATGATAATAATCAAGTAAACCCAAGTTGCTTCAGTCCAGTAAATGTTCATCTTACATTTAAACCATTAAAGATTTCACAGCAAAAAAGACTAATAAAAATAAAAAGTATGAACTATCAATCAGAGGGCAAAAGGCATGAAATAGATTGTGTACAGCAGGTTTTTCAGCAGTTTTGGTCGTGTTGATATTTTATAGGCCTTAGAAATTTGCGTATTGAATATGATACAGTAGGCAAATATATTTATAAATAGGCATTATACTTATTGTTTAACAAAATTTTACAAAGAATGTTTAGTTTAAGTTATGAGAGAATAAATGTTTTAAAAATGTGACTAAAATGTTGTAACACGCACTGCCAAACAAGCATATGAAATTGTATTATTTGTGTCCTAATAAGATGGAAAATAGCAATAAATTCATTTTCTGATGTCTCTTTATGGTCTTGCCCTTTTTTAGGTCAAATATGATACTCAACAACAACAGTAAAAAAAAAACACAATTTGTCTGACTATTATTTCATATGTCAGGCTTCACAGGGTTAATATCTAAAAGTATGATTATTACATAGCTTGTATTCCCTTCTCACATTTAAACGGTTTTGTGTACGTTTGTGTAGGTGATGTGGACAGTGGACAGTAACAGGGAGATGGTGAGGCAGGTTGCTCCGGGTTTACAGCAGACCTCTGTACAGAAGCTGCCCCTCGACACACTCCATCATAAAGGCATCAGCAGGGTCCTGCTGCGGTACAACCAGGCCTCTGTGCAGGACATCCAGTACGCCTCTGCCCTACTTACAAACACCTGGTCTCACTTACAACATCCACATTACACGATAAGAGACAGTTTGGGAACAAAAGCTGCAGTTTCTGCTGCACAAGCATAATGTAACAGAAATGCAAAAACCTGCAGTTGTTCAGCCAAACTCAAGCTATATTATAAACAGTGTTCCCATTCCAGGCCACAATTTAGCTTGTAAGCTTGTGGCTCACATCTAAATTCAACATAAAAAGCCATAGCATCATCAAACAAGCACAGCGGAAATAAGAAATTGACAAAAAATTGTTGCACTTGGTGTGAATAGGCTTTTAGTCCCACTAGTCAAGTGTGCAAAAGCTAGTTCTATATTTGTGTGTTTATTTGAATAGGCTGTATAATGAGAACAACATCAGTTTGACTCTGTATACGGTGAACGAGCCATGGCTGTATTCTCTGCTGTGGTGCAGTGGGGTTCCATCCGTCTCCTCTGAAGCCCCGCAGGTGCTGAGGAAGGTGCACTATCCGCTCTGGCTCATGGTACAAACCCTCATCTGCTTGTACATTCTTCATTAGGCAATGGCTAAGAAATATAATTGGTTAACATCTATTGCTCTGGCCTTTATTCAAAATAAATGCATACTGCTTCATTAAATTAATTTTGCTTTTTTTTTTTACTAGAATATATCACTAAAATGGCAAATATTAGAAGGGAGTTAATGACATATTTTGTATAAAATTATTATATATATTAATAATATTATCCCATGCAATGTACTATAATATACACAGGAGCATGTTTTATATGTTTCTTAAAGGAACAATCCACTTTTTTTGAAAATAGGCTCATTTTCCAACTCCCCTAGAGTTAAACAGTTGAGTTTTACCGTTTACCCGTACCATGGGTGCAGCAGGCGCAATGATATTACGCAGCGCCTCTCACAAATGTCTCCATGGTTGCAAGGCACGCTCCCTGTGCAAGCAGGGGGTCACAGGCGCTGCGTAATATCATTGCGCCTGCTGCACCCATGGTACGGCAGCAAAGTTCCTTGATTATTACGCCGGAATGAGAGTATAGTTCCTAGCCATACCGGCCTAGAAAATTGCAACTTTTCATTTTCCGTCGGTCTTAGTGCACGATGTAACTACAGAAGAGTCAAGTTTTAAATAGAAAAAACATTGAAACTCTTTGGTCATTTTTTTCAACCAGATGATATTGGTCTCATCAGATTCAATGGACTATGCTAAAAGTTGTACCGCCAGACCTGGAGATCGGCTGAATGGATTTGAAAACGATAAATCTCAACTGTTTAACTCTAGGGGAGTTGGAAAATGAGCCTATTTTCAAAAAAAGTGGAGTGTTCCTTTAAGAAAGAATGATCTCTATCAATTCTCTTGCACCATCTAGTGGTGTGTGTGTCTCATTAGCACTTGTGTCTTTCCAGACTCCAGATGAGTACTGCTTGATATGGATCTCCACTGATCTCATTTCCTTTGCTGTAGTTCTGGGAATATTTATATTCCAGAAGTAAGTGGCCATTTGTTTGACATGGTATGCTGTAGATTATAGGAATTATGTATACTGTTAAAGTATTTATTAATATATTGAATTGGCTTTTGATTAAAAAATTGAATTTTCAGCTTTCATTTTAATGTTATGTGCTATTGTTATTTTTGTAAGCTTATATATATATAATATATATATATATATATATATATATATAAAATGTATGTGTGGGTGTGTGTGGGGTTAGTGTGGGTGTGTATGTGTGTGTGTGTGTATGTATGTATATGTATATGTATATGTATATGTATATATATATATATATATATATATATATATATATATATATATATATATATATATATATATATATACACGCACACACACATATATATATGTATGTAAGTGTGTATGTATGTGTGTGTTTGTATGTATTTATCTTTTAGTACTTCAACTTAAACCTATTTCAGTTAGTTGTCTAGGCAACATTTCTCATTTTCATTTAGGTTTTATTTGTCAGATGTTTATATATATATATTTTTTATTTTAATTTATTTAACTTTATTCCAACTAACGAAAACAATTTTAAAAAAAAATTTAGATTTAGTTTTAGTTAATTCTATTATAGTTCTTCTTTCTTTCCAACTTTCCAATACATACACTTATAAATTTAATTTAATAAAATATAAAATATTCATCTCTTAAGAAATCCTTTCAATCTCATCTACGTTGTAATGAAAAAAAAGTTAATATTTATAGAAAGTTAGAGTATCCTATATATAAATATTTAGTTATTGCTACTAAAGAGATATTTTCAAATTTATGTTCTGTATGAACTTGCTTCTTTTTTTGCTGCTTAAATTCACCCACAGTACAGTTTTGGTCTAAAAGAAAATATAACTTTGAATGTTGTAGTAATGAAAGCTAAAGGTTGTTTAAAGTCACTCTTAAACATCTAGATTGTAAATTCTAGTACACATACATTACATCACTTTGCTTTGATTGTTTCACCGGATGTAATGAAATGCAGCTTCCTATTACTAGAATTCACATTGCTCAACCTTTACAAAACAAAATATTAATGTACAGTGTCCTCCACTAATATTGGCACCCTTAGTAAATATGAGCAAAGGCAGCTGTGAAAATAATCTGCATTGTTTATCCTTTTGATCTTTCATTAAAAAAAGTTCACAAAATTCTAACCTTTCATTTGAGTAAAACAATTGAAAATGGGGGAAAAGCTCATTATGAGATAAATGTTTTTCTCTAGTTCACGTTGGCCACAATTATTGGCACCCAATTATTGCAATGTCCTTTTGCCAAGACAACAGCTCTGAGTCTTCTTCTATAATGCCTAATGAGTTTGGACACCTGACAAGAGATCAGAGATCATTTCTTCATACAGAATCTCTACAGATCCTTCAGATTCCCAGATCCATGTTGGTGCTTCTTCTCTTCAGTTCACTCCACTCATTTTCTTTAGGGTTCAGGTCAGGGGACTGGGATGGCCATGGCAGAAGCTTCATTTTGTGCTCAGTGACACAATTTTGTGTTGGTTTTGATGTTTGTTTTGGATCATTGGACCATTGGACCACTGCCCATTATTGGATTTCTAGCAGAAACAGTCAGGTTTTGATTTTTTTATCTGTTGGTATTTGATAGAATCCATGATGCCATGTATCTGAACAAGATGTCCAGGACCTCACAACATTAAAGATCCAGCAGTATATTTAACCGCGGGCAGTTTTCTTGAAACCCTCCCGAACAACTTGTGGTGATTTAGGTGCTGTTTGATAATTTTTTTAGGCTTTATGAGGCTCTCTGCAATTCTCCAGCTGTGATCCTTGGAGAGTCTTTGGCCACTCAAACTTTCCTCCTCACCGCGCATTAGGATGATTTAGACACACGTCCTCTTCCAGGCAGATTTGTAACATCTTTAGTTAATTAGAACTTCTTAATTATTGCCCTGATAGTAGAAATGGGGATTTTCAATGCTTTAGCTCTTTTCTTACAGCCACTTTCTATTTTGTGAAGCTCAACAATCTTTTGTTGCACATCAGAACTATATTCTTTGGTTTTTCTCATTGTGATGAATGATTACGGGAATTTGGCCTTTGTGTTTCCTCATGTTTATGCTCCTGTGGAACAGGAAGTCATGGCTGGACAATTTCATGTTCATGATAACCCTGGTGTGCCAAAAAAATGTAAATATGAATGGGAATATACTTTAGAAATATTTTACTCATAAAAAATTCTAGGGGTGCCAATAATTGTGGCCAACATGTATTGGAGAAAAACATTTATTTCATAATGCGAGTTTCCCCCCACTTTCAATTGTTTTACTTCAATGAAAGGTTAGAATTTTATGAATTTTTTGAATGAAAGATCAAAAGGATAAACAATGCAGATTTATTTTCACAGCCACCTTTACTCATATTTACTAAGGGTGCCAATATTTGTGGAAGGCACTGTATCTTAAACTGTGGTTACAGAGAAGGAAGGAAGGATAAGAAGAAAATGTGTTTGCATTAATGATGTTTTGCATACTCATCAGTTATCTTTCATTATAATGTTTAATGTTTGAGATCAGCATCACTGGTTAAATGTGTAAAATGAGAACTCAAAGTTTTGTGGGGCTCTGGATCCTCTACGTTTGCTGTGCTTGCCATAGAGACATTTGCATCTGCTTTTCTGAACTGACCTCTTGATTCTCTCCCTTTCTTTTACTCTTGTACCCTTTCTTCCACCTCTCCTCCTCTTCTTCTTGCTCTCTGCCTGATGTGCATGCTCCTCTTCTCTGCTGCATTCTGGCATCTCTCAGCTATCACATAATCAGGTAATTGGGTCAGCACTGTTGGCCCATGCTGCCAGTATATAAATCCTTTTCTTGCCCTTCTTTCTCTATATAACCCTGTTTCAATCTATCTGCCTGTATCTTTTGTTTTACCTGTATTTTGTCAATGCTCTTACTAACTCTTCTCACTAAACCACAGCCCACATGATTACACTTTAAAATCACTGCTTATCACTTAACATATAATTAATATGTAATTCAGTTTTATTTTGTGGAATCACTGAAGGTTCCCTAGCAGGGAGTATCCTTTAGGATTTTGCTGTGATACTCTGCCACCCCCTAGTGGATGAGTACTGAATGAGCAACAATCACAATTGACTGAAAGTTACATTTAGCTGCTTTTGTTTCTGCAAGAGAGTCATTTTCTACTGTTGCAGAGAAGTATTATTTAAAAAAAAAAAAAAAAAAAAAAATACATTTATATTTTAAGGTTATCTATAGGCTTGACTTGAGTGCTTTCTTAGTCATATGGTTTAAAGCAGGCGGTCTTGTTTTGAGCCAACAACACTCCAAAATGACAGTTTTGACAGATGGTGTCAGATATAATCGGGGGGAAAAACATACTTTGTATTTTGGGTAATTTGAACAGATGGTCACTATAACTGTAGATTAACAGACTTGTTTTGGTTCATATGTAAATCTAAGTCTTAAGAGTTTAGTAAATTATTTATACACTTGCGTTCAAATATTTTGGGGGTCGGTAAGATTTTTTAAATGTTTTTGAAAGAAGTCTCTTCTGCTCACCAGGGCTGCATTGATTTGATCAAACATACAATAGAAATAGTAATATTGTTCAGTGTTATTACAGTTTAAAAGAACTGTTTTCTATTTTTTTTTTATATATATATATAAAATATAATTTATTCCTGTGATGGCAAAGCTGAATATTTAGCATCATTACTTTCTACATTCTTATTATTATCAGCGTTGAAAACAACTAAATATTTTTGTGGAAACCATGATACTTTTTTTTTTCAGGATTCTTTGAAATAGAAGTCTTTATGACATTATCAATGGCTTTACTGTTACTTTTGATCAATTTAATGCATCATTGCTGAATAAAAGCATTCATTTTTACTGACCCCAAATTTTTGAATGGTAATGTAAATACAATGTACTTTATATCTAAGAGGCTACCAATTAGATTAAAGGGTTAGTTCACCCAAAAATGAAAATAATGTCATTTATTACTCACCCTCATGTCGTTCTACACCCCTAAGACCTTCGTTCATCTTCGGAACACAAATTAAGATATTTTTGATGAAATCCAAAGGCTCAGTGAGGCCTCTATTGCCAGCGATGACACTTCCTCTCTCAAGATCCAGAAAGCTACTAAAAACATATTTAAATCAGTTAATGTCAGTACAGTGGTTCAAAACACTGCTTCATGAAGCAGTGTTTTGAAATCGGCCATCACTAGATATTGTTAAAAAGTCGGTATTTTGTTCTTTTGGCGCGCAGAAAATATTCTCGTTGCTTTATAATATTAAGATAGAACCACTGAACTCACATGAACTGATTTAAATATTTTTTTAGTACCTTTCTGGATCTTGAGAGAGGAAGTACCATTGCTGGCAAAAATATCTTAATTTGTGTTCTGAAGATGAACGAAGGTCTTAAGGGTGTAGAACGACATGAGGGTGAGTAATAAATGACATTATTTTCATTTTGGGGTGAACTAACCCTTTAATAAATCACTGTGAGATTGATGAGTTAATTTGATTGTTAACACTGGGATTATAAACCAAAAAGGAATCAGCAGTTCTCTGTTTGGATGTGGTCACTAAGGTTGGTTTGTGTATATGTGTGTTTGTGTGTGCATGTGATCACAGGTGGAGAATGAGTGGGATGCGTAGCTACAACCCAGAGCAGATCATGCTGAGCGCAGCTGTCAGGAGATCCAGCAGAGATGTCAACATCATGAAGGAGAAGCTCATCTTCTCTGGTAAGAGCCACCAAACCACCTCCTGTTGGCATTTCTCATACTGTGTGTGTTAGAAAGAGCTTATTACGTGGCACTCTGAAGTACTTAATTCTGATTGGTCAATCAAATATTTGTATAATGACTGCTAAACTACATATTTCACCATTGTCCATGACAAAATACTATTTCTATATTTACGTTTCATTTGTTACTCCACAATGTTTCGCTTTTCATGCCACTAATTAGCGCCATTTTGTGACTCAAAATGAAGAAATTCAGTATTCATTATAATATATAGTGAGTAAAACATTTGGTAAATGGCTAGAAACACATGATTTGTCCCAAGTTACAGCAAGAAAACTATAACGTTGCCAGAGGACTGCCGAACCAGAAGAGAATCTGAAAGAGCTGAATGAGAAAGAACTTAAAACTGAAGTTACATTGTTGTTAAATATGTTAGTTAACTGGTCCATAGATAAAGTTAATTGAATTGCAGATTAAAAATATATAAATAAACTGTGTTGGGAAAAGTTACTTTTAACAGTAATGCTTTACAGTATTGTGCCCTTTCACACCAAATGTGAAATGAATAAGCCTCAGGCGGAAGGAAATGCAAATTTATGTCTGTACAGTAGAGGGCGCAGCTCAAACAAACCTTTCACCTGTGCTGCCATTATGAATTGCAGGAGATTAGGACGCAGGAAAAGAAAGTTTAAAACTTTTACTTCGGCAATAAAAACAAAAAAAATGAAACACAAACAAGTCACATCGTATATTTGTCATAATCAAATCTATGTCAACAAATTAGGTACTATTTTTTTTTTTTAACATATACGTGATAACAGGAGAGGCCTATAAATGGGAAAACAAACTTGCGCTACTTATTTGAAAAGTAACTCCGATATTTTGTTGTAAATTTAAAAGTAATGCATTACTTTAGTAGTTACTTGAAAAAAGTAAATAAGAATTGTAGTATTGAAGTATAGCTTTAAAGCTAATATACAATATTATAGATAGCAGGATTTACGTATTTATTTGATAAGTAGCTGTGTAATATGTGGAGTAAGGTACAGCCAACAGTCATTATCACAAAACAATCACCTTCAGAGCGACACAAGATCCCTTTCCCTTTTATTTTTCCATTTACACTATAAAGGCTACTGTTATTTGATAAGGCCTCTAAATGTGACCCTGGACCACAAAACCAGTCATAAGATTTATACATCACCTGAAAGCTAAATAAATAAACTTTCCATTGATGTATGGTTTGTTAGGATAGAACAATATTTGGCCGAGATACAACTATTTGAAAATCTGAAATCTGAGGGTGCAAAAAAATCAAAATATTGAGAAAATCACCTTTAAAGTTGTCCAAATGAAGTCCTTAGCAATGCAAATCCACTTACAAAAATAAATGTTTATATATTTACGGAAATTTACAAAATATCTTCATGAAACATGATCCTAATGATTTTTGGCATAAAAGAAAAATCGATAATTTTGACCCATACAATGTATTGTTGGCTATTGCTACAAATATACCCGTGCGACTTATGACTGGTTTTGTGGTCACAAATTATCAACATGATCAAAACTTTGCTGAAAAACTGTACACAATCTACTATAGGCCTTCTGTCTTCTGATATAAACATTTAGTTTACAAGTATATAGAGTTTATATTATTTTCAGCAAGTAAAAAGCCTTTTAGCATATTTCTAAGAACATCGCCCTTCAGGTTGTGTTACATGTGTCTTTTAGCTGTCAAATCTTTACTGATTTTTATAAAGTAAACGTAAAAATGACTTTCAAATTGTTAGTAATATTTCAAGATGAAGGCTTCCAGTGTCATCCACTTCCAGTTATTTTAGCTGTTTAAAAACAGTCTGTTATGCTGCTTGATATTGCAAAATGGTATCTATCATATTATTTTAATTAATATATTAATTATTATATACAGTCAAACCAAAATTTATTCAGACAACTTGAACATTTCATTCATTAATACAATTTATTCATTATAGTTTAAAAAAAGAATAGTAATAAAATATGACAAGATCTCAGAGTTAAACTGTGTCAGAAAAAAAATAATCTTAATTATGTCAGATAACACTTGATCAAAACATGGTCAGGTCAAAGTGTCTGAATAATTTTTGGTTCCAAATTTGTATCAATTTTACTGGTAGTTCACTGTATGAATAATGTTTGGGTGTAATATGTCACAGTTTACTTTATTTTGCTATCCTCACTTACATAAATGAACTATAGTGTCCTGCACCCACTAGTAAAAATATAACAAATATGTCTGAATAATTTTTTGGTTTGACTGTATATATAGTTTTACCATTTACTGCACTTTGTTATTCTTTCAGTTATTTCCCTATATAGTGGAAAATCGCTTATTTCCATGTTGTTAAATAAGTTGGATAATGTTATAAAGATCTTATTGATTTACATTACAAGCTGTAAGAAATTCATCTTATGTTTCAAAGATATAAACATCAGCAACTGCACCAAATAGCATATTTTTGCTCTGTTTGGGCCTCTGAATAAAACTGAGGTGTTTTTTCTCTCCTTGAGTATCAGTTCCATTATATCCTTTATATATATATTCAGTGTCAGTCTTTATAGGGTTAATATCCGTACACGTTGCATGCATTGTATTTTTGGATTAGCATTGAGTGTGCATGTGTTCCAACAGTGTTTGCATGCCTCTGTGTGTGTGTGTGTGTTTTTTGCCCCGTCTCAAGGTCAGCCACAGTAGCTGTCCACCTCCTGGGTTTGAGTCTTCCACTACAGTATGTCACCGCATCCCTTCATCCCATTCCATCTCATTCCCTCCCCTCTACCTACTGTCTCCCACTGCCTGCCACCGTCCTGTCTCTTCCTGCATCCATTCATCCATCCATCAGTCCATACTCCGCTGACATCCCACAGCTTGAATGATAGCTCATGCAGGGCTGTAGCATCACTGGCCAGGGTAACTGTGGCCTGCGTAAGGTGAGCATGAGGGTGATGATCATTCAGATGTGTGGAATTCAAAAAGAAGATCTACAGTTTGCTTTTTCACCTGCAGCTCTGTTCCAAGTCTGCAAACTACATAGGCAGCTATACCTTCTAAGAAAGCTTATTATTATGTTGAACCTCACATGAACCATTAGAAATCACAACTGTTTTATATTGTTGAATAAAAGGAATATTAACCTATATTTTCATCATGGATTTCCTGTAGCTCCTCAGAATGCACTAGCAACAGCAAGGTTATGTAAACTAGAGAATAAATGTTATTTTGAGTGAAACATTTCGTGCTTGTTGCTAGACATTATGGGTTTACACTATCTGTAAAGGATATAATACTTAATTTGCCAAGATTTTAAGGCAAAAACATTTCTTATAAGGTAGAAAAAGAAGCACACCTACAATGCCTCATAAAAAAAGCTAAGTAGGCAGGTTTGGAACAGTGTTTCTCAAGTGTGATTGAAGATCCTCGGTTCACGATTTTGCATCATCGTCTTGCTGTCATGGATGTTAAAATAAATATTTGCATTTCTTCCATCTTGTTCCACAGAGGTGAGCAACGGAGTCAGCAACGATGAACAATATACAGAAAATGGATTTAACTACTACACCAATTAAGGCGTTGCTCATGGAGCGAAAAAATCGCTCCTGAACCAGCTTGTGGTGTATCCTCTGAACTACTGACTTAACTCTTAGTCTACTGTTGATCATAGACTCTTGTACATTTTTTTTTTTCTTCCACAGTTAAGTTGCTTGTTCTAAATTCTGGACAGTAAAGAGAAGTATGAAGTGCGGTTTTTCTGTTGTCTATTACCAAATCTGTGGCCTCTTCCCCGACGTAACGCTTGAGGATGCTGGAATGCCTGTTACTTGCTTCGTATTGCAAGCATGCCTGTGATAATATAATGGATTTTATCTGTCGGTTTTTGGGGATTTTATTTTTTTCTAATCTTCCATAGCCAGCCAATGTGAAGTATAACATATATTATGCCAGTTTTTTATTTTTATTTCTAGACCTTGATTTGGTGTGATTAACAGTCTAATGATGCCTTCTGTTCAGACGGTTGTGAATTTTGAAGAACAAACAGGTGTTTACAGAGTGCCTGCCTTTAGCCTTCCAGTGATATTTACTGTGTTTGATATACCACCTATTTAGCATGTGGTTCAGTTGTCATTTTGAGAGGAATTCACCAAGCCTTATCGTTTTGGTCAGTATGCCAGATAACATGGAACATTTAGGCACGTTCTGCATACATATATGTGGTTTAAGAAAAAAAAAAAATCCCTAATTAGGTTGGAATGGTGGATCACAGTAACCAAAAGTAAAAGAGGGCCTGTTAAAAATTTAGTTTAGGCTGTAGTTAAATACTGTTTATAAAGAAAGCTGGCTTGGAGTTTCGATGCCGTGCAATATTACTTGGATACTGACTGTCCTATAATAAAAAGTGTTTGAATGTTGTTCAGTGATTTTTTTTTTTTTAAACTATTAAATTGTCATTTTAGCCTCAGCCCTCTTGTTTAAGTAGCTTTTCATCTATTTAATACTGTGTTCAGGGCTTCCTGTTGCAGATGTGCCCTGACCCCTGACTTAATATTGTAAATGTGAGATGTGACATTGTTTACAGTTGTTGTGCTGTCACATAGAGGACAGGGAACAATTGTGCTGGTTGATGTTTTTATGATGTGTTTCAGAGGTCAGTCAATAAAAATAAAAAAAAACTACAGTTTTTACAGTGTTTGTATTTCTTTGCACAGTAGCAAAAGTTAAAGGACTTTAATGACACACACAAACCAGATCTTGTGCTTAATAAAACAAATATGAAATGGTACAGGACTTTTACAAAAATAGAATTATAACAATTCACTATTTTAAAAAGAGTTACAGGAAAAGTTTGGATGTGCATTCACAACACTCACACTTATAAATGTATCATAACTCTTTTCCCTTTTGACTTCTTTACTGTGTTCTGGACTTCTGTGTGTAAAGTGCATTAAACTAAGTTCACACTTTGCATAATCACATTCAGTATTATGTAAACAGAACAGGCAAACACAAAAAGCTAGTTTAGTAACTTTTTTGGTCCGTATGGTTAAATATACTTCACTTTTTTATATGGAGAAAAAAGAGAATGTGAAACTTTAAGCATGAAATATAAATATTTTTATATCTTCTAATTCACATTATTATAAAAAGTTTCAGTTTGAAGATTTCCTGAACTTAAAGGGTTAGTTCACCCAAAATTGAAATTTGTGTCATTACTCTGCCTTACGCTGTTCTACACCCGTAAGACCTTTGTTCATCTTTGGAACACAAATTAAGATATTTTTGATGAAATCCGAGGGTTTTTTTAACCCCCATTGAAAGGAACAAAATTACCACATTCAAGGTCAGGAAAGGTACTAAAGACATCGTTAAATCGGCCAAAACAAAAATAACGACTTTATACTGAGCCGGTGTTCTGATGTAGAACCTGGAAGCGCTGCAGTGTCTCTACAAGATGAACAGCGTAGGAGACTGACAGGGTAGAAAATAAATTGTAGAATAAAGTCGTTATTTTTGTTTTGTTTTGGCACACAAGAAATATTCTCGTTGCTTCATAACATTAAGGTTGAACCACTGTAGTCACATGAACTATTTTAATGGTGTCTTTAGTACCTTTCTGTGCCTTGAATGTGGTAATTTTGTTGCTTTCAATGGGGGATAAAAAAACCCTCTTGGATTTCATCAAAAATATCTTCTGTATTCTGAAGATGAACGAAGGTTTTACGGATGTGGAACGACATGAGGGTGAGCACTTAATGACAGAAATGTCATTTTTGGGTAAACAAATCCTTTAATACCACATTGGTCATGCTGGTACATTTTAGATGATTTGAATTTAACTGTTGGCAGTTACCTTTACTACAACACTAATATTTAACACTAAAAAAATCAGACTATGCTTAGTCTATCAAACACATTTAAATGTGGAAATAATAAAAAGGCACAAGCAAAACTCCAGTAGACAAAACAGCTAGCTGATGAGATAGCTAGCCTCTGCAAAATAAATAAATAAATAGCTGAGATTGGAATGATTATTCAGTTATATACAAACAGCTGCTTCCTGAATACAACATCATTAAACCTGCCAAAACCAGTTGTAAAAGACTTATTGCACAGTTAGTACCAGTTAGGCACACAGATGGCAATAAACTAACCGATATTGTCCCAAGCAGGCACTTGCTCGGGATAACAGGAGAAAAAACATTCTCTCAATGCTATTTATATAATGAAGAACTAAATAAATACTCTGCATCTGTTCTAAAGATAAACATACAAATTATGATTTGGGTCTCCAGACATTAAGAACAAATGCTCTAGTAACCATTAATGTGTTTGGCCCACATTCATTGCAAAGCTAATGCATTTAAGGAAGCAAAGACATTGAACAAATGTCGTTTAACCAGTTTTTGGCACAGAACAGTCACATGACAAATGCCCAAGTAGCAGTTTAAGTCTCTCGACCGATCAGCTGAAGTTGGTCTTGCGAAGGTGCCTGTTGGGAATTTCAATCGCGCTGACCTGGAGAGGCCAAGAGCCACCCATGATGCCTGCCTGAATGGCCACCCCAGTCACCACAGCCAGGTCAGGGTCGATGGAGGTGTTTGGGTCCTTCCCAAAGTACTGACTGATGAGCTGTCTAATGCGGGGGATCCTCGTAGATCCTCCGACCAGGACAATCTCATCCACCTCCTCTTTCTCTAGATGGCCCTCTGTGAGGACTGTTTCGATAGGTGCCAGAATCTTCTCGAAGAGATCCGCATTGAGCTCCTCGAAGAGTTCCCGTGTCAGCTTCTCCTGAAACATGACTTTTTTCTCTTGTGCTCCATTCTCTCCTGTTGTCTGCAGGTGAAGAGGAACTTGGAGATAAACTTGAGGGTCCTGGGTGAGGTTGAGTTTGGCGGCCTCTACAGCATGTCGGAGAAGGTGGATGTCTTCTTTAAGAGTAGGGGGTACGCCGTACTGCTGCCGCACTCGCTCCATTGAATACTGCAACAAACGCTGGGTGAAATCCTGCCCTCCAAGCTTGTTATTACCTATGGAGATAAAGACCATGTGTTATTCACGTGCTGAAACAGGATGAGGGTTGTGCACCTGATGTGGCACCATTTCCTTGTGTGTTAGTTATATGTCAGTGTCAGGTTTCAATGAGAGTGACTCCTTAGCGGTTTTGCCCCCTGAATGCGTGCGCATCCAGTATTGTTTGTATACAGGAAACCCGTCTATATATCTACCATCTCTGTGTTGACAGATGCTCACCTGCCATTGCTCTGGTAAGGAACATGCCACCCTGCTTATTGAGAAGTGACACATCTAGTGTTCCTCCTCCCAGATCCACCACCAACACATTAAACACTTCTGCCTTATGCAGTCCATAAGCCATTGCTGCCGCCGTGGGCTCGTTGATCACCCGCAGAATGTCCAGCCCTGGATAAAGAGGAGATACAAAGTAATTGATCATTCAACTATTATAGATTTTAACCAGAACATTATCAACAAGCTACTTTGTCCTAAGTGACGTAAGTTGTCACTGACAAAAGGTGTGGTCACATTTCAACAAAATTTTGTGTGCAAAAAAGTTTGCACACATGTCAGTACATTTACATTACATTAAAAACATTAAATAAAGAAGTGAGTAGTAAACTGACCAGCTAGGTTAGCAGCTCTTATGGTGTAGTTTCTTTGCCTCTCATCAAATTCTGCCGGTACTGATATGACGGCTTTACTAATAGGAACTCCCAGTTGCTTCTCTGCCATTTTTCTCATTTTGAGGAGGAGACGGGATCCGATGAATTCAGGAGTAACTGTGAAGGTGCTGTTTGTAGAGACTAGGAATTCTGCACTCCCATTGTTGAATATCACCTGTAAAATATTAAAAAATAATGTCAGAGATACTTCAAGAGTAATGAAAGAACGTAAGAACATATGAAATGTGTACCTTAAACGGGTATCGGGCACTCTCTCTCTCTAAACTCTCTTTGTCAAAATTCTTCCCTATAAATCTCTTGGCGTCGTAGATTGTGTTTTGAGGATTTATGTCAGACAATTCCTGGCCCTCGTGTCCAGAAAAGACGCCGTTAGGGGTGAACGACACCACACTCGGGATGCTTTTGCGACCTTTGTCATCTTCAATAACCTCAATCTCGCCTGTGCCAGGGTGAAACACTCCCACAGAGCAGAATGTGGTCCCAAGATCTAACCCGATGACCCTGGGCTTTGGAGGAGGCAGGTACTGCTGTCCCAGATATCCTGCTAGGAATAAAGCCAGGATGACAGAACCTGTAGGGACATAAATTTATATATATTTATATGACTGGTGAACAGAAAAGAATGGAAAGGCAAGGAGCTCTCTTTAAAAACTTATTGTGGTACAGTATCATAGAACCTAATGGTTACCATATGTATATTCTGTTCATAAGCATTTCAAAGGATAACATGATATATGTCCAAAAACATGGTATGTAGAAAAAAAAACATGGCAAAGACCACAGTGCCTGAATATTCTAAACAATATTCCATCTAAGTTGATGTCCAACAATGCTGTCTAGCTAACTAGGTTGAGACAGTCACTGTCACATTCTGTAGTATAAAGAACGAAAGTCAGCTGTATCTTTAAATTGCTTGTAAAATCCGCTGATGTTTGATGCTGACTGCTTTGTCACAAGGTAGAGAAGATAACTATCTGTCCGATTTGGTTAAAATCAATCTAGTTATCCACGTACAATCATATTTGAGATTATACGTACATTTGGGACTTGCCAGGTGCGTCAGTTCTGTTTCTAGCTAACAGCTACACGAAGGGTTATTCTGTTAAATTTGACAAATATCTTGTCGGGTACATTAGTTCAAAACACTTACCTATTATTGACATTTCTCCAGCCATGTCTCCAACACAGTACGTTAAGGATAACTGTACAAGAGATGTTCATTCAGTATCTGCGCCGACAGTACGAACATATACACGTCAACCCTATACGAGTTGTTGGCCTTATGGGGGTTGTAGTTCTTTTCATCAGCCTCATTGTTCCAACGTTGCATGCTGTTGACTACATTTCCCAAAATGCATTTTAAAACGCAAGAGGACTTTTGCACAATTTCCTGTTATCCTATTTTTGTCTCGAAACCTGGGGCACGTTCAAGCTCAAACTAGTGATGGGAGAATTGAACCACTTGCTTCGCAAAATGATTTCGAAGCGTTCGAAGCGCCACACGCTGGTGACCCCTGCTGGTCAAAACCGTGTAAATGCAACAAAAACTCATGTCAAACATGCATAAAAACAGCTTTTACAAATCCATTGCAAATGTTTTATTGAAAGTATAATCTATAAAATGGAATTAACTAATCATCTAATACCATTAAATATTAAGTATCTGTATAATATGTATTCTTTTATCAATTTGCAGGGCTTGTTTTGTTTATTCTATGGATGGGTCAGCTAAACAGAGACTATTAACTACTATTATTCCTTTAAATTATACAAATACCTCATTAAGACTTCTACAATTGTGTAAAACTCATCAGAGATCAGGTAATAGACACTTTTAGACTCTTAATACTCAGGTAATAGACAGACACTTGTTCAATGTTCCGCCGCTGGGGGGCGATCTCAGTGAATTCGCATGATTCATAGGTTCACAGAGATCGCCCCCAGCGGTGAACAATTGAAAAATTTCGAAACGTTTCGAAATAGTTATGACGTAACGAAGCATCATTTACTGAAATCACGTGCCTTTGGCAGTTTGAAACACGCTCCGAACCACTGATTCAGAACAAAACATTTGTAAAGGTTTCGAAGCTTCATGAAGCAGTGTTTCGCAAGCGCCCATCACTAGCTCAAATCGGTGTACAATGTTTTGCTACAGTTTGAGATACGTTTTCTCTTGTTTGGTGGGTGTGTCAAAAATGTCAGCCAAATCAGCAGCAACATGTATATAAACCACGCGGCGGTATTAAAGAGACAACTCGCACAATGGGTCCAAGTAAAGTCGTTTACAAATGTGCCCGCTGCAGCTACGGTATACGATATATAAAAATATAGCATATCAACATTATAATGTAGTTGTTTATATTTTTAGCTTCATTGCAAGGCAAGTTTATTTTTAATACCAAATTGCATACATAATGGTAATTACCCACGTAGAAGGCAACGTTCTCGTGACCTTGCACAACGTTCCCTAAAAGTTCTCTAAGGGTGAAGAAAATTCCGAACATTTACAGAACATTAGCAAAGACTATTAACACAAGAGGCGTCACTCGTATTGTTTTGAATGGGAGAAAGTGCAACGCGCAATATGGCGGAATAAGCCCTGCCTTCTAAATAAGAGCCAATCGTCGATTGGTAAAGTCACTGCAGCGGCCGTTAGAAGCTCCGGTTCCATTAGAAACAGTCAGACGCGCGTCTCTGAAATGACACACAAGAGACGCGCATTTAGGATTGCACCTGCGCATTAGCTTGATCCAGCCTGAAAAATACCATTTTTTGTCATGATTCGAGCGTTTAGTAACAAAATTTATAAGACAGTTGTTGTCAGATTTCATTGGTGATTTCAAATATGAAATTTAATCGAAAGCTTGGCAAACAGCTTTAATTTGATGTTTCCCCATTCAAAAGAGATAGGAGCTGCACTTGAATGCCCGAGAGGCGTTTCAAAGATGGCCGCCGAGTGAACTGACTTGTCTTAAAGGGACTTTGACATTAGGGACGTTTCTAAAACGTCCTCTTTTGGTAATGAAAGTGCTGCAGCTCAAGGTTCCTTATATGACTTTAGGGGGACGTTCTATTTTGCTTATTTTATGGTCACATAAGAACGTTACAAAGAGGACATTTGGGACATTAACTGAACGTTCCCACACGGTCCTCTGTTGGTCATTTAATAACGTTCCTGATATGACATTAGGGAAACTTTCTTTTTTGGTTATTTTATGGTCGTGTGAGAATGTTACAAAGAGGACATTTGGAAGTTAACAGAACGTCCTATAGTAATAGTAACATTCCCAGAACGTCCTGAATGTTCCCTGAAGGTCCACCAAATAACGTCCCCCAACCCTTATAAGAACTCCACATCGTGACCGTCTCTGAACGTTCTGGGAATGTTACCAGGTGACAAATTGGAGGTTGATGTCTTATAGAAAATAATAAAGTTTGAAGTCACCGTTATGGAGGTGAGTGTTTGCTTTAGATGGGCTCTTGATTCTTGACATTTTAAAGGGTCATGAAACCCCCCCTGTGCCTGGTCTTTCACACCTCTGAGCTGGAAAATCTGGAAAAGTGGGAGTCCAGAAGGGGTGGAAGAGGGGAGAGAACAACCAATGAAACACAGACCTACAAAATACTCATTATACAGAATAATGAATATTAATATATGAGCATGGAGAAAAATGACAACAAACTCCCAAGCACAAGGAAGAAATGTGCAAGAATATTTAAAAGGGCTAATAATATTTTCATTACGTTTACGAGCACTACAGTCTCATGATAAACGACACATAGTTTAACAAAGAAAGAATAAAAACATAGTTTATTTTTTTGTCCATTCTTCTTTGAATTTTCTATCTAAATCAGTCTTTTGTGTATCAGAATAATTGTGTCATCGCGTTCAGACACCACTGTATCAGTGTCCAGTTTGCACATATATTTCATTTGAAGAAGACATGATGACATTAGATTTATTTCTGGCTGCTTTAACTGTGTTTCCAAAACATACTTGTTAAAGCCAAAATTGCAAGAGAAATTCTGATCAGCTGGATCTGGTTAGGCTATTTATGATGGTGATTCCATCACCATGGAGTGTCCTGATTCACTGATCCTCTCCAAAGACTAAATTCTGAGTGTATTAATTGTTAAGGTTTGTGTTTTTTGTGACAGTCAAATGTTCATATTTTAAAGTTCATTATGCTGTCTTGAACATCAAGACACCGACATCATAAATCAGCGTATGAACCTCACCAGTGGTGACAATAAACAAAAATCTTTTTTATGACTTTAGTAGCTTGTTTTGTGATGCTCAGAGTTAATCTGTTTAAACTTTTGTCACCATTGTTGAGGTTCATACGCTGAATCTTGATGTCTGTGTGAGTCTACATCCGGGATAGGCAACTGACGGCCTGCAGTCTCTTTAAATGGACCACTTGGAAGATCAATTTTCAAACATTTGAAAAGCAAATGGAAAGATTGCGTTCAGATTATGGTGTTAATACTAAATCAAACCAGGAGAGGTCGCTATTTCCAGCCGATCCCCGTATAAATTACAGCGTAGCACGTGCCCGCTAATGTGAAAGTTTACTAAAATTAGCAAAAATAAACGAAAAATTGTTGGATGGTTATGGTTACCAAGTTCAAGGGGTCACCCATATGGCATATCAGTAGCCAATAAAGAAATCCAATCATAAACGGACCAATGAAAACCCTGATATTTTACCAGCGGCGCGTTCTCATTCTCTCATCTGCCCGACAGCGAGTTTGACACACACCCGCCTCCTCCTGTCACTCGCACGTTTCAGTTACAGAGCCTGAATGTCAGCGCGAGATTGCAGGTATTGCGCATAATTTTAATCATACCCGCAGGTTTCTATGGCGTATTTTAATTACAGATGTCGAGAGCGCATTATTGTAGCGCGCAGAAAACGACGCGATCTCTCTAATATACAAGTGAACTGCCTCTCCTCTCACTCAGATATGGAGTGCGCGCTGTCAGACTGTGTAGTGTGCAATCGTGAATCTCTCCGTGCTCTTAAATTAAACGTTGTCAAAAGTTATCAATCAGAATAGACGTCCATGCCTGATCAATGAAAATGCTACATGACATCTTATTGGCTATAAGTGAAATGCACCAGAAGGTCTCTCAACAATCAAAGGTGGATCTTTTATTTCTTTACAATGTAAATATATGTTTCAGAATGGGGCATTTATATGATTTGTACTTACAAATAACCTAGTCTGTCTAACTGCATCACTATATTGTACAGACATTACAGGTCAAACCCCTCTGATGTTTTGTGTGCAAAAAACAAAAATAACGACTTTATTCAACAATTTCCTCTCTCCGTGTCACTCCCTAATGCTGTTCATGTGAGCACCACGACACATGCGTGTGATGCTGATGCAGAATCCCGCCAATAATGCGCTGACGTTCTGAAGTAGAACTTGGAAGTGCTGCACTGTGTTTACTAAGTGAACAGCATCAGAGACTGACATGGAATAGAAGAAATTGTTGAATAAAGTCGTTATTTATTTTATTTTATTTTTTTGTGCACAAAAAGTATTCTTGTCGCTTCATAACATTAAGGTTGAACCACTGTAGTCACATGACTGTTTTAACAATGTCTTTGGTACCTTTCTGGACCTTGAATGTGGTATTAATGTTGCTGTCTGTAGAGGGTCAGAAAGCTCTCGGATTTCATCAAAAATATCTTAATTTGTGTTCTGAAGATGAACGAAGGACATGTCATTTAAATTGATTACTGTTAAGAGTCTTGTGCTTTTTGAAGCTTGAAAATAATGATTGCCTTGACAAAATGGATGGACAAAAAAGTTGGATATTAAAATATCTACAGTGTACAGTATGTGGTGGTTTTCCCCATGGTATTTAAAATGATACTGAATATTGATCATTTTCAAGGTATTGTATTGAAGTTAGAAATTCCAGTATTGTGACCACTAATTCATGCACTTCGTCAATAAGGTGAAAATGCTTTGTTTAAAGTAGCTATTTTCTACTTAGATCTATGATTTAATTGAATATTTTTTGATAATTTATTAAATATCGCCGGCTAAAAAGTAATTAGTAATGTTAGTACTTTGAGTAGTTTTTGAGAAGAGTAATTTGTACTTTTACTTGAGTACTGTTTTGACACCAGTACTTTTACTTGTAATTGAGTATTATTTCAGCAATGTAACAGTACTTGTACTTAAATACAAATTTTCAGTACTCTTTCCACCACTGGTTGCTGTGTGAACGAGACATTTTGAGACTCAGACCTGTTAAGTAAATGCGGTTGTCAATCCCAAAAACTGACTGTGTGAACGTGGCCTAAGAATGGTAAGGAACGGTTTCAGTGTGTAGCTCCACTTGAGCCTGTACTGCTAGAATGACGTCGTCACTCAGAATCGGTCACTTGTCTGTTGCCTGGCTGCCAGTTTCTCCGTATTGCTAAACATGCTGTTTGAGCAACATGAACACAAATTAATCACACAATTAAAAAAAATAGCTCTGTTATCAGCCCCACAGTGGAAAACGAAACCATTTCCGTACCGGCCGGCTCGGTTGCAAATCTTTTGTGTGTGGTGTGCTGTGTTTGTCACATCATGGCACACCACACACTATAGGAGCAAAACGGTTAAATCTAGGATTTTTTGTCCTCATGTTTGTGGTCTCTCACATTTTGAAAATCTTATAAGTTTTCAAAAATCTTTTAGTGTGTACCCAGCATTAAGCAAGCGTTTCCATTGTGCTGGAGAGTAGAACCTGTGCTTCAGTTAAGTGATTTACAAATATAAACAAACATTTACAGTAACTCTCACTCTGACTGAGTGGGTGTAGGTGATTCTCGACCCTTGATTTCAGTATTGTTTGTTTTCAGGAAACGGGTCAGTAGCCTGTTTTTTTCTGTGTATAGTTTGTTCAGATGGTATGATGTGTATATTTTACTATTTTCTACTGAAAAATAGCGCAACAGATCTATTTTAACTGCAAATGCAATTCATAATAAAAATAAATATTTAAATATCTTGGTGTATAATGGTACCATGAATGCATTAACTTTTGAGTTGTTAAACTCAGTGGAGTAGATAGGAACTCTCTTTTTTTAAAAAAGGCTGTGTATTAGTAATTGTTATATAAAGTCATCACTCTAAAAAGTAAATCAGGGGACCTGTTACCACAACGCAAATAAATGCATGGTTGCAAGTTAAAAATTCTAATTTATTGTTTTAATTAAACCTTTTAAAGGTACAGTTTGTAAATTTTAGTGGCATCTAGCAGTGAGGTTGCGAACTGCAACTAACGGCGCACACCCCTTGCACCCCTCCCTTTCGGAGAAGCTACGGTGGCTGTCTGGCCGACATGTGGTCGTCTGAGAGAGCAATGAGGTTTCTTCTTTTCTTCTAACAAAGAACAGTCTCTGTGTCTAATAAACCAGACAACTACTACTTCTACTACTTTGTGCATAATCAACGTAGTGACAATGCAAGCTGCCTCTAAAAACATGAACGATTTAGAAGAACAACTTAGTGATGAAATGTGCTCTGTAGAGTGTTTGTCCATTTAGGGCTGCTGTAGAAACATGCTGGCGCATAATGGCGACTTGACATGGAGGGGGGACCCGAGGTGTATGAGATAGAAATAGCTCATTCTAAGGTAATAAAAACATAATGGTTCATTATGAAATCTGAGAGGTATATGACTCGTCCATAGACAGCAATTTAACCAACACTTTCAAAGTCCAGAAAGGAACTAAAGACATCATTAAAACAGTCTATGTGACTGCAGTGGGGTTCAGTATTGCTTCAGTATTGCAGTATTGCTTCAGTATTGCAGTATTGGTTCAGTATTGCAAAAGCTGTTCACATAAGCAGCACGACACATGCGTGTGATGCTGATGCAGGAGACGGCCAATAGAGACAGAGCGACACGCGTCATAATCTGAAAACCACACCCACCGGGGGAAAACAATCCAACCGTCTCCATTGACTTTGTATTGCGTGAGACTGCCTCCTTGTCATTTCTGACTCATAACAAAAAAACAGAACAATGTCTAAAAGCTGCTATGTGACAAGGTGTACAGAAAACAAGCTGAAAAAAAAAAAACAGAACCAAAAACCCAAGTTTTTATAAGCCGTTGACCCAAAAAACGAGCATTTAAGGACTAAAAAGTGGATACAGGCGATTGAGATGTCATATTACTATGAGAACTACGCCCACTGGAGGGTAACGTAATCAGTGACAGGTTATATAATATATAAAACTGACATTTGGATATTTGACTTAACAGTGACAAAATGTTTACTGCACACGTAGGCTTACTGAGGCATACTGAGTGTCAGGATCCCAAAATGTACCCATTCTTCCTGCTGATGCTTCACGTCTTATTGCCTGTTTCCACTTTTGTCTCCTTAAAGGCTGGCTTTTACAGTTCGGTAGCTTATAAAAACTTAGTTCTGGGTTTTTTAGCTTGTTTGCTGTACACCTTGTCACACAGCAGCTTTAAGGCATTGTTCTGTTTTTTGTTATAAGTCAGAAATGACAAGGAGGCAGCCTCACGCAATACAGAGTCAATTGGCGAGTTTGCTGGCCAATTAAGAACAGGGATACCGTGGTCCTTAAACCAGGTACTGGTAGCTTTGGCACTGTGTGCAGGTGCCAAGTCCTGTTGGAAAATGAAATCTGCATCTCCATAAAGTTGGTCAGCAGCAGGAAGCATGAAGTGCTCTAAAACTTCCTGGTATACGGCTGCGTTGACCTTGGACCTCAGAAAACACAGTGGACCAACACCAGCAGATGACATGGCACCCCAAACCATCACTGACTGTGGAAACTTTATACTGGACCTCAAGCAATGTGGATTGTGTGCCTCTCCTCTCTTCCTCCAGACTCTGGGACCCTAATTTCCAAAGGAAATGCAAAATTTACTTTCATCAGAGAACATAACTTTGGACCACTCAGCAGCAGTCCAGTCCTTTTTGTCTTTAGCCCAGGCGAGACGCTTCTGACGCTGTCTATTGTTCAAGAGTGGCTTGACACAAGGAATGCGACAGCTGAAACCCATGTCTTGCATACGTCTGTGCGTAGTGGTTCTTGAAGCACTGACTCCAGCTGCAGTCCTCTCTTTGTGAATCTCCCCCACATTTTTGAATGGGTTTTGTTTCACAATCCTCTCCAGGGTGCGGTTATCCCTATTGCTTGTACACTTTTTTCTACCACATCTTTTCCTTCCCTTCGCCTCTCTATTAATGTGCTTGGACACAGAGCTCTGTGAACAGCCAGCCTCTTTTGCAATGACCTTTTGTGTCTTGGCCGCCTCTTTTGCAATGACCTTTTGTGTCTTGCCCTCCTTGTACAAGGTGTCAATGGTCGTCTTTTGGACAACTGTCAAGTCAGCAGTCTTCCACATGATTGTGTAGCCTACAGAACTAGACTGAGAGACCATTTAAAGGCCTTTGCAGGTGTTTTGAGTTAATTAGCTGATTAGAGTGTGGCACCAGGTGTCTTCAATATTGAACCTTTTCACAATATTCTAATTTTCTGAGATACTGAATTTGGGATTTTCCTTAGTTGTCAGTTATAATCATCAAAATTAAAAGAAATAAACATTTGAAATATATCAGTCTGTGTGTAATGAATGAATATAATATACAAGTTTCACTTTTTGAATGGAATTAGTGAAATAAATCAACTTTTTGATGATATTCTAATTATATGACCAGCACCTGTATATGGAAACATACACTCCCTGCATATTGGTAGATTTACTGGTAAGTTAATTGTTGCATTCTTCTGTACTGTGTGACTGCTTCTGTAATAAGACTGTTCAGTTTGTTGTTTAAGCAATTGTTTTGGTTGGTGCAAGTGTTTTTTGAAAATCCTATAAATAAAGTGAAGAAAAAAAAATTGTCTTAACTGAAAAAAAAAAAAATGATGAAAAATCATAATTTTTTTTGTTAAGCCAACACATTATTTTTTAAAGCATATATTTTACTGCATGTCTGAATACTATTTTTAATATTTGTTGCAAGTGTATTTTTAAAGGGGGAGTTCACCCAGAAATGAAAATTCTGTCATTAATTATTCATACTCATGTTGCTCCACACCCGTAAGACCCTCGTTCATCTTCGGAACACAAATTAAGAAATCCGATGGCTCACTGAGGCCTCCATTGATAGCAAAATAATTAACACTTTCAATGCCCAGAAAGCTACTAAAGGCATATTTAAAACTGTTCACGTGACTACAGTGGTTTAACCTTAATGTTATGAAGCGATGAGAATTATCTTGCTGTCAATGGAGACCTCACTGAGCCATCTGATTTAATCAAAAATATCTTAATTTTTGTTCCGAAGGTCTTACAGGCGTGGAACGACATGAGGGTGAGTAATTAATGACAGAATTTTCATTTTTGGGTGAACTAACCCTTCAAGGCTCTAGTAGTGCTTATTTAGCACAAGTTTTCAAACTGCATTGCCTACATGGTTGAATCATTAATCAAATGATCAATATAAATGTTTTGAAGGACCTCCTTTAGCATGAGAGTCCCTTTAAAAGAGAAGGTCCAGTTCATCTCATGACCTAGATGATCGCTCGTCATCATGGCTCTGAATATTAGCTGGGCTATTAAAGGGCTCCTTCTGCTCTCTTTCCTCCTGATCTGTGTCAATGGAACATCAAGGCCGTAAGTTTTTAACAATTACAAATTGTAGGTTTTTAACAAATAAAATACAAGGCAGTATTTTACTTTCTAAGTGTGATCAATTATTAGTATACCATTAGTCACTGTGTAAGATAAGTCTTGATTTCTCCTGTATTTATTTAACCGATCTGGGTTGCACAGTAGGCTAGAGGTTTGCTGTTTGAAAGACAACTTGTATAAGGCATGTCTTGTATTCTCACTTCTCAAGGTCTACAATTGATCAATAGCCAATGAACTGTAATGATTTTTACTTCCAGTTTAAACTTTTATGTTACTTATTGTATCTAAATACTCAGGTAATATTGTATGACCTTTATCTCTGGACAGATCTTTCATGGTGACGTTTCCCGCAGTGATCGAGTCGGGGTCTGAGGCCAAATTGTGTGCAAGTCTTCTCAAGCCTAATGAAAGCCTTGTCATGAACATTCATGTGGTTCATGGTAACCAGAGCACTTTACTGCTGCAGGAGAAAGCTCAGGAAGAGTTTCATCGCTGCTTTAACTTCGAGGTCTGCCATCAAAATGTGCACAAGATCAACAAAACATGTTAGTTTCACCATAATGCATCTAGTTTTTGTGATGGCGGGTTGTGAATACAGGATATTATTTCTCATCAGGCTCCTCTGGTTGAAGCAGAATCAGTGCAGAAAATGAAGGTCGAACTTCAGGGAGAGACTTTCAAGATGACTGAAGAGAGAAAAGTCATGTTCAAGCCTTACCATCCTCTGACCTTTATCCAGACTGATAAACCCATCTATATTCCAGGACAGACAGGTGAGCTGTGAATGTTTCAAAGGCTAAACCTCAGTAAAATAATGCTGGTGTACTGACATCTAAACCCTGATCACAGCTGAGGTAATGCATATACATTAAATAAAGCATGTTAATATCATGCAGTGAGCAGATGTAGCACATATACAAATCACATTATGATCATGCAATAAGCTGATGTAGTCAAAAATGACAAATGTTGCACAAACCAGCAGATGGTAAAGGAGTATGAAATAAACAGTTCAATGGATTTACTAACTTGTAAACAGAAAAGAGGAGCAGAAGATAAGGAAAGCAGACATGGATGATGAGCTTTGGAAACACAAAAATGGTCATAGTTTGAGCAATCCCCTCACATTCAAACATATATTCAGCCTAAATACTGTAATTACAAATAACTGAAGTAAATCTCTTGATATCCGTATCTGTATGACTATATTTCATATGAAGTCTAGAGATACTACAGATCAGGGGTGTCTAACTCTGTTCCTGGACAGCCCCAGCCCTTCAGAGTTTAGCTTCAGCTTTAATTAAATGTACCTGATCCAGCTAATCAAGTCCTTCAGGTTTGTTTGAAAACTACATGTACGTGTGTTGAAGCAAGGTTGGGACTAAACTCTGTGGCCCTCCAGGAGTTTGACACTCCTGCTATAGATCGTTACATGATAATAGTTGTCAGGGATAGGCCTACTTGATTCTAACTGGTCAGCTGGTCATATTGATTGTCATATCAAATTGGTCATAATTTTTTTTGTAAAATTATGGCTAAAACAGGCTGCTGTGAAAATTGAATTTGGCTCAAAAGACACACCACAGCAGAATACAGTTGTCAAACATGTAAAGTATCCTTAATATGGTTACATTCACACACAGTTCGGTCATTTACAGGAGTGAAATGCTGATTGTAAGCGTTGTCCCTTTAAGAGGAGCTGAAGACGTTAAAAGTGGATTTTTTTTTTTTTTTTTTAAATATGCATTTCTATTTTACAGTGAACTTCAGAGTTGTTACCATGGATACAAAGTTTGCACCCCTTGATCAGCAGGTATGATGTGTTTATCTTGCATCTTTATTGCCCTCATTTTCTCTTGCATTGTTGAATACACGTTTAATAAATAAACACATTTTTGGCTTTTAATCTTTGATTACTATTCGCTCTTTTACAGTATCATACAGTGATTCTTGAGGTAAGAACACAAAATCTTCTGTACAGTCATAACAAACACACCTTTTAAATCTTATTAACACTATAGAAATTCTGTTATATTTGCAATTATTGTATTTTCAGTAGGCTAATTAAACATTTCTTCATTGATAGTCAGGATATGTGTAGCTAACTGTAACTAAATATCTTCACTGTGTCTTTGGTATTTAACAGGACAGTCGAGGTAACCGGATTGGTCAATGGACAAATGTTTCTTCAACAAGGTGGATTTTGCAGCGTTCTTATGAATTAAACCCAGAGGCCCATCAAGGCATGTACAAACTGAAGGCTTTTATTAGTGACAGGATGATCTCACATAATTTTGAGGTGAAAAAATATGGTAAGTCAAAAAAACAAAAATTTGCAGAGTTGCATGGGTAGAATTTCAATAATATGTTTGTATATTAATATCTAATTTGACTACTAATAATTCTAATTTCTGCCTACTGACTTCTAGTTTTGCCTAAGTTTGAAGTTACTGTAAAAAGCCCAAATAAAGTCAACGTTGAAGAAGAGGAACTGATAATTGAGGTTTGCGGAAAGTGAGTGGTTTATTTTATTTTCTGCAATAGAGGGTTAGTTCACCCAAAAATGAAAATTCTGTCATTTATTACTCACCCTCATGTCGTTCTACACTCGTAAGGCCTTCGTTCATCTTCGGAACACAAATTAAGATATTTTTTATGAAATCCGATAGCTGTCTGACTTCTCAATTGACTAACTTAACAACCACTTAAACTGCTATGCAGTTTACGTACGTCCAGTGCTTCTAGGTTCTACGTATTGGCCAAAACTGATCACCAATGTTGGGTAAGTTACTCAAAAAAAGTAATCCACTACAAATTACAAATTACTACATTGAAATTGTAATTTGATTACATTACTGATTACTGCATGTAAAAAAGTAATCAGATTACTAATTACTTTACATTCAAGTTACTTTGAAAACCTATAATACCTACAAAAATACACCACAAACTGAAACTCATAGTTCTTTCCATAATTTAATATTGACTGAAAAACATTACAGAAGTATGAAAACAGCAACTTGACTTAAAAATATTCGTTAATCATCTGTAGGTAGCTTATTCATTCTAATATAATCATAACAGTCGCCTGAGGGCGCTCAACGACCACGTAATTTGTGAGTGTGAGATTCTAACAAATTAAAAATAACTTTATTAAATAACTTTATTATTTATATGAAATATTGTACACTTGTTAATATGTTTATTTTTGTTTGCAGTTTTTTATAGTATTTAATGATTATGAACACAGGCCTATTAAGAATGACAAACCAATTATACATTCGATGAAACTACAAAGCTGGCACGTATGGTATGTATGATTACAAAATATACAAAAAGACATTAAGATTGTTATTAATATTATTTTATAAAGTAACATGTAGGATAAAAATAGTTTTATCACATGTTGAGCCGTTTCTGTGACAGCTCCAGCTCTCCGACGCACGTACGCCAGCGTCCGAATTCACTCACTTCATTTCGTTCACTCTTTGCAGATATAGTGCACTCAAATGACATACACTATATAGGGATTAGTGAATCAGTGAACGAGTGAGCGGTTTCGGACACAGCTTAAACATTCCTTGCTGTGTGTAGCATGTATGTATGTGTGTGTGTGTGGTAGCTTAACTGTGTTTATGTTTGTATGTAACTGCATTAAAGATGGAAAAATTGCTGAAAACATTTATAATAACATTTGAAAACAGTATTGTTCAGAAGTTACCTTCCCTCCCGATCCTGAACAAAAATCCAATCCAGCTTGTTTAGGCGAGGTTGGACCACTCTCGTCTTGGGTGCGGGTAACCTCCTCCACGCGTTCTCCGGTGATTCATAATGACGCATCCGCGCCAAACGTGATTTCTTTTAGAAATGCATTTTACCTAATATTTTTTTTTTCTTGTAATGCAAGTAACGTATTTTTATTGACATCAGTAACTGTAATCAAATTACATAAATTTAAAATGTAATGCATTACATTACTGCGTTACCAGGAAAAGTAATTAAAATAGCCTACAGTAAGGCGTTATACCCAACTCTGCTGATCACGTGAGCAGCACGAAGCATGTGTGCGATGCTGACGCAGGAGCCGGCCAATAATGAGTCTGCGTTCTGACTAGAACCTGGAAGCCTGGATGTAAACTGCGTAGCAGAATGACACAGAAGGGAAGATATTGTTGAATAAAGTTGTTATTTTTTGTTTTGCTTTTGGCACAAAAATTATTCTTGTCGCTTCATAAAATTAAGTTTGAAACATTGCAGTCACATCGACTGTTTTAACGATCTGACTTTTCCCGTGTTTAAGTGCTATAATGGGGTCTCTGGACAACCCAGTAACTTTGTTTTGGTAAGTCTTTCTCTGCAAGCATGAGACAAATCGAGCTGTTTTGATTTCGCTCCCCTTGTGATGTAGGAAGGGAATCTTATTATAATATTACCGCCCCCTGAATCTGTATGTTTTCACCCCTGGTGCTGCCATTGTTTTTGCAAACACTGGTCCTCGAATGCAGCATCAGCAGCTGTCCCGCAGTTTAGCTATCCCTGATCAAACACACTTGAATGCCTTCAGGATTACTAAAGCTAATGAGGAAGTTGAGTGGCAGAGCAAAACTCTGGAAACATAGGAGTCTCCATTAACTCCTGGCATCTGAGCCACTAAGGACGCAGTGGTGCAATTTTATTTATGAAGGGAATGTGGCTAGATAAATTCATATACCAGTATGTGTAAGTCATTAACATTAAAATGCTTCACACTGTTGTCAGTAAAACACAGGATTTGCACAGAAATTGATTCTCAAAGATGGATCGATACCAACTGATCCAATTTCATATAGGCCTATATTTATTTTGTGATGTTTACAAATTGTCTTCCTGAATGTGTTTATATAGCATGTTGCTAATGTACTGTTAAATTTGACTAAAGCTACCATTGTTTCTTACTGTATTAGGTCATTTTGTGAGTTATATTAGCTGTGTTAGCTGTATGTATGCCTCATTTTGATTTTGCTCACACTAGAGACCCAAAATCGGCGAATTTCACTGCCAAATCAGAAGCGCAAAAGAACATTTTTCAAATTAAGTCATTAGTAAATTTCATGGCACCTACAGTAAATGTTGTATTGTCTTATATATGTTTTATTTTGCCAGTTGTGGAATCCAACCATCCAAACATCTGAGGTACCGTAGTTAGCCTACTTTTATTGAGTATTTCCATTTTTTGCAACTTTACACATTTATTAATAGTAAATTAATAATTAATATATTTAAGATCATCGTGTTTGCAGCGAACAATATATTTCAGACCTAGTGGAGTACTAGTAATAATAGTATCACTCCACTAGGTCTAAATTGAAATATATATTGTACGTTTTAATGGATCACGCTACAAACATAACGATCTTATAATACATGATGCATTGCTGTGTCCGTTATCCCATAGGCTAATTCCCACTTTTGCTTTAACGCCACGGACATTAGACAAAACTGCAAAATCAAGCTGTTATATTCATATATTTATTGTCCAACATTCCCAATTTTTCTGATGCATATCCTTAATTTAATTTCATATGTTGGTATTAATTCAGTGTTTATAATGCTAATACTAGATCTTTTAAAGAATTTTAACCCAAACTGACTGGGTTTCTAGAGAGCAAAGGTTTTGTGAAAAAAGTGGAAGACTTAAACACAAAGTCTGTAAAATAAACTGTTAAAAGGAATAGATGATCTAGTGATAGTATTTTATTCTGTGTTGTCATCATTCAAGTTTGATTTCAGCTTTAATGTACGTTTTTTTTAACAAAGCAGCTGATATTGCCATAGAAACTAGTGGACCGACGAGTCGCTTTCACTCCAAAATGGCGGAAGGGCTGCTGCTGGGCGCTGGTGTTGCAATGGAACATTGAATCCATGGTGGCTGATTATATCATAAAATCTAGGCTATATAGGCTATAGGCAGGTCAGTTAACAGCCCACCGGTTTAAAATTTGCAATTAAAACATGGTGGAAAACATGTTTATCTTTCATTTCCAATGTGTATATCATCATGTATTCTCTTTAAAATTCTTTATTGTCAAATGTGTGTTGAATGTAAACTCCTCTTAGGAATTTAACCATTCAATGTGAACTTATCTGAGAATATTCTTAAATAAGGAAATCTATTCAGTGATTGGTCCATGCCTATGTCGTCATCCAAAATCCCGTTTATGGCAGGGCAAAGTCTCCTGAATCATCTCTAAGACTGACACTTAAGATTTAGTCCTAAATTGTGACTGAGATGCTTGATAACTAACTTTTAAGCGCAGCTTTGAGCCAAGAATTTCTTTTACTCTTAAGTCAATTCTTAGCAGTGTTCTTGTGAGTAATTCTCAGAGGCTTGATAAATACGGGCCTTGATTGTGTTGTGTCTCCATTGCGTCTCAGAAATCAACAGATATGTCTGTGATTGGCTACATTGCTCAACACTGCAAGCACAAGTTATAAATAGAATCTTGCATATGCTTGCGACTGCAAATCGTTTTTATTTTATATTAGTTGTTATTGTTGCTTTTTTTTGTGCAATATATGAATAACAATTTACTAGTTTTTAGATATTTTATGTTTAGATATCTATTTTGCGGGATTCTCCCGCAACCCGTACACGAGTAGTGTCTCACCGCCCGCGCCCGCACGAGCCCATCAAATCTTGTCCCGCGCCGCACTCTGTTGCGTTGGATCACGCGGGAGTGCAGGTCTCTAGCTCACACCCAAATTTTACAAGCTATAATAAATGATCTGTGGGGTATTTTGAGCTGAAACTTCACAGACACATTCTGGGGACACCAGAGAATTATAATACATCTTGTCAAATGTATATAATACATATTTATAATATTAATATTGAACCACTGTACTCACATGAACTGATTTAAATATGTTTTTAGTACATTAATGGATCTTGAGAGAGGAAATGTCATTGCTGGCTATGCAGGCCTCACTGAGCCATCGGATGTCAACAAAAATATCTTAATTTGTGTTCCGAAGATGAACGAAGGTCTTACGGGTGTGGAACGACAGGGTGAGTAGGCTAATTGATGACAGAATTTTCATTTTTGGGTGAACAAACCTTTTAAGAGAGCAGTGTGTTCTTCCATTCTTTGCACAGTTAAATTACTTTGATTTAATTGTTAATTGTTCTCTTTTCTTACTTTTTTTTTCACTCTGGGGGCAGATAGTCTATCTGACCCCAGAGTTAAAAAAAAAAAAAAAAAAAGAAAGTTGATCTGGGCTGTAGATCATTTGCTTGTACCTTTTTCACAGATACACTTACAGACAGCCTGTACCTGGTAAATCACTGGTGAAAGTGTGTCGTTATAATTTGTTCTACCGTACCGATCACACCAATGCAGTGTGTTTAGAGGAAACCACTGAGGTGTGTGAGTTGAAGCTCAGTGCAAGTAAATTAATGGCACATTATCTTTCCTCCATTTATCCAATTAAACCACTCTTTAGTTAATATGCTATGTTTGTGTTCATTCATTAAAATTAGATAAAAAAGACAGGCTGTGCCATCCATACCTTAGATGCATCAGTCTTTTTCAACGCCACACTAAAGTATAGCCTGCAGGATTCTCTTCATGTTGAGGCAATGGTTACAGAAGAAGGAACAGGTGAGCAGTTGGGTCCTTGTTATCTACATTTCTTGAATTTCACGTTTTTTGTTTTTTTATTTTAATAAATATTTATTTAGGTGTTTTTACTATTTACAGAGATCACCATGACAAAATCTGAATCTGTATCTCTCAATTATGAAATTGGTAAAGTCAAATTTACTGACCTGCCCAAAACATATGAACATGGATCAGTTATAGAAGGAAAAGTAAGTCTAAAATCAGTTTGTCTCAGTTTAACACCAATTACATGTACAGAATTATTCCTTAATATATTCCTTTAAAATCTTATTTTTAACAGATCAAACTCTCAAATTTCAAAGGTGCACCGATTCAAAACAAAGAGGTTTATCTTATGGAGCGTCGCACAAGCAGGTCCTCAAAACCGCTCCTAAATCTCACTACAGACAGCGATGGACTAGCCAGCTTTTCTTTTAATACATCCAGTCGTTCTAAAAGTGATATTAATCTGATTGTAAGAGAGTTTGTGTTCAATTAGTTTTCTTTTGTGTTCCCTGAAGAGTTCAATTGCATGAGTTATTTCTGATTCTTTGTTATCCAGGCAAGTGTCTATCCAGAGGTCCGTTATTATATCCCCAACGCACCTTACATCTCTGCGGATATTAAACGAGTTCACCTCTTCCTGCCTGCCGCTCCATTCAATCGAACACTAAGTGAATTGATTATAGAGAATACTGAGCAACCATTAAAGTGTGACTCTGAGTTTACAGCCACCATCAAGTATTATTTTGTTGGAGAGCCAATTGAAGACTTCAAAACTGACATTGTCTATATGGTGAGAACATGTGCAGTTTCTTTATTCTTATAGTGATGACTTCATTTTTTATTTAACAGTAATTGTTTACATTAGTCAGTTTGATATCGGTGTGTCATCTGTCTGTTTCAGGTCTTGTCCAGAGGAGTGATCGTTCATCATGGATATGAGAAGCTTGAAGTGAAGTCTTCTAATGGAGTAGCAAGTGGCACAATGTCATTCAAACTGTCTATTATTGCAGATCTGGCTCCAGTAGTGCAGATTCTGGTGTACTGTGTTCCGCCCAGTGAAAATGTTGTTGCTAGTAGCAAAAATTTTTACATTGAAAACTGTTTCAAAAACAAGGTGTGTATTGTAGCTTTAGAAATTAGCCTCTTTAAACTGTATCACTGACTCAATTCTAAAATAAATCCTATTGACTGTATGTCACAGGTGTCTCTGCAGTTTTCACCTGCTAAAGCAGTTCCTGGTGAGAAAAACACTCTCCAGCTCTCAGCTCAGCCTGGTTCACTGTGCGGCCTCAGTGCTGTAGATCAGAGCGTCCTGATCCTGAAGTCAGGAGAACGTCTGGATACTGACAAGGTGTGTAGATGCTTTAAGATTTGGTATGATTAAATGTGTCTGCATGGTGGGAATCTACAGTGTGAATCTAGTGATAACAGACTTTAGTTTTTACTGCAATGATCCATCAGTGTTTAAAGGGTTAGTTCACCCAAAAATGAAAATAATGTCATTTATTACTCACCCTCATGCCGTTCCACACCCGTAAGACCTTCGTTCATCTTCGGAACACAAATTAAGATATTTTTGTTGACATCCGATGGCTCAGTGAGGCCTGCATAGCCAGCAATGACATTTCCTCTCTCAAGATCCATTAATGTACTAAAAACATATTTAAATCAGTTCATGTGAGTACAGTGGTTCAATATTAATATTATAAAGCGACGAGAATATTTTTGGTGCGCCTAAAAAACAAAATAACGACTTGTATAGTGATGGCCGATTTCAAAACACTGCTTCATGAAGCTTCGGAGCGTTATGAATCTTTTGTGTCGAATCATGATTCGGATCACGTGTCAAACCGCCAAACTGCTGAAAACTGCTGACTTTGGCGCTCCGAACCGCTGATTCGACACAAAAGTTTCATAACGCTCCGAAGCTTCCTAAAGCAGTGTTTTGAAATCGGCCATCACTATAAGTCGTTATTTTGTTTTTTGTTTGGTGCACAAAAAATATTCTTGTCGCTTTATAATATTAATATTGAACTGTACACTGTACTCACATGAACTGATTTTAATATGTTTTTAGTACATTAATGGATCTTGAGAGAGGAAATGTCATTGCAAAAATAACAAAAATATCTTAATTTGTATTCTGAAGATTAACGAAGGTGTTACAGGTGTGGAACCGCATGAGGGTGAGTAATAAATGACATTATTTTCATTTTTGGGTGAACTAACCCTTTAAGCTGACATCCCGATCTCAGGAGATTTACAATTAATTAATCATTAATTCTTTCTCACCAAAATGGAATTAAAGTTTTGTTGGAAAATACATTTATTTATTTACTGTTGAATTTTTAGAAATCATACTGATAGTGTGTGAATGTGGTCCCGTCATAGATCTTCAACCTGCTACCAGTGCAATTGCTGTCAGATTACCCATATACTATTGAAGATGAGCAAAAGTGTCTACATGTGAGACCCCATCGAGGCATGCTGACAGACAACACCTATGAATCCTTAAAGGTAACAGGTGGATTATATGTGTGGCAGTGCAGTAGATAATGATTGGGAGAGTATATACTGCACATGTGTAAGTAAATGCATAAAAAAGCCCCCTTGATACTGACAATTAAAAGTAATTTGTATTTTCATGACTTTTATTGTGGTTTATCATTGCCATTTGACAGAGCGTGGGATTGAAGATGGCAACAAATTTGGATGTGCGAGTCCCACGGTGTATGTTATACAGTGTCTTGTTGGATCACCGATATGAAATGGGTACATGTACCTACATTTGGCAGCCCTAAAATACTAAAACTAAAATAAAAAGTAAATAAACTGAAACTAGAAAACTCTGACAACACAAAATAAATCTGTATATGAAAATAACATAATGTGTATTAAAATGACGATCTGCCTTCTGTTTTCTGTTTAATTATGACTGTATATAGAATTGGTTATTCTGATGTGCTGTTCATATACATATCAATTAAAACTACAAAATATCACCTTTTTTTCATTGATAGATCCATTAGTGGGTAGTGCTTTGGGTGGAGATTCTCCAGCAGTGACGATTCGGACCATCTTTCCCGAAACGTGGATCTGGGAACTTGTTGAAGTGGGGTATGTGAAGTGTAATCAGTACATTTAACAATATATCTATCTTTTACTTATCTATTACTTTAATACATCATCTCCCCTCACAACCACAGGACAGAAAATATCTTGCTTGCTTTGCAGATTCTGAATCCAGTTTTTTTATCATCTCTGTGCTGAATGTTGTTATTTATTACAGGAAAAAGGGCCGAGTCAGAATCAGATATGCCTTTGTTGTAATTCCTCCACAGGGACTCTGGATCAGCTCAGGTTTCTGTCAAGGTTCCTGACACCATCACCTCTTGGGAGACGGAGGTCTTTTGTCTGTCCTCCGAAGGTCTGGGTTTGGCTCCTCCTGCTCAGCTGACAGTTTTCCAGCCCTTCTTCCTGGAGCTTTCTCTGCCTTACTCCATCATCCGTGGGGAGATCTTTGAGCTGAAGGCCACTGTCTTCAACTATCTGTCCAAGTGCATCATGGTGAGATTTCACACTCAGTCTAATCAAATCATATCAAATATGCCACTAATCATGTGTGGTTGATTGACAGGTTAAAGTGACTCCAGCTCCTTCCTCAGACTACACTCTCAAAGCCTCCTCTGATGATCAGTATTCATCCTGTCTGTGTGCTAATGGAAGAAAAACCTTTAAATGGATCCTCACTCCTTCTGTTCTTGGTGAGTTTTCCAGTCTAAATCATTGTTTCTCAGTGTTTGTGTCTGTTGTATCTTCACGTACATGTCTTGTGTTGTAGGAGTCTTGAATATTACAGTCAGTGCAGAGGCAGAGGAGTCCCAGACTTTGTGTGACAATGAGATTGTGAGCGTCCCAAAGAGAGGACGCGTTGACACAGTCACACGAAGTCTACTTGTACAGGTCAGTACATATCAAACAGATTTCAGACATAATTTATCCATGATCCTAATGCTGCTTATAGAAATATGATGTGTTGATGTGATTGTTTTATGCTGCAGGCGGAAGGAACTGAAAAGGAAGAGACTCACAGCTGGTTACTGTGTCCAAAGGGTTTGTCCACAGACTATATTTAACATCATAGCATTACTCAGCTGATCACTGATATGTGCTTCTGCCTCTCTGGTTTATAGGTGACAGTGTCTCAGAGGAAGTGGCTCTGACTCTTCCTAAAGATGTGATAGAGAGATCAGTCAGATCCTCGGTTTCAGTCATTGGTAACATTTACAAATACAAGCAGAAATGAGGAGATTGGGTTTGGACTTATAAAATGTAGTGAGTTTCATTTGTGTATGATTTATAGGAGACATATTGGGTCGGGCACTGAGTAATCTTCACGGATTATTAAAGATGCCGTACGGCTGTGGAGAACAAAACATGGCTGTTCTTTCTCCCAATATTTACATTCTACAGTATCTGGAGAACACAAAGCAGCTCACCTCAGCCATCCGAGAGAGAGCCACCGGCTTCCTGAAGAGCGGTGAGAGACATATATCATGTATAAATAAATAAATACATAAAAAATACTGAGACCAAGAAAAGAAGTCACAATACATTTGACTTCAGATTTGGTCAACTCAAATGAACAACTTAATCATTGTCAAACTCAACAGGATACCAGAGGCAACTGAACTACAGACATAACAGTGGAGCATACAGCACATTTGGACGTGGTGATGAGAATACATGGTAAATATTTGTGACTTTTCAATCAATTTCAGTCAAAATAGATCAATCTACAATAGTAAGCAGAAAGACTATATTCAATTTTAATCACTTATTTAGAGATTCAATCAACTGAAACAACTAATGACATTATTATAATTAAAACTTTCAAACACTAGGTTGACTGCCTTTGTCCTGAGGTCTTTTGGCAAAGCACAGAGATACATATTTGTTGACTCACAAATTATTCAGAGTGCAAAGAACTGGTTAATAAGCAGACGGGATTCAGACGGCTGTTTTCTCCAACAGGGAAGCTTGTTCAACAACAGAATGAAGGTCTGTCATTGGTCAATAAACATTAATACAGCAACAATACCTCTACCTAAAACAAAAGATTTTTACATTATGTTCTCTAATATATATTCCAGGGTGGAGTGAATGATAATGTGACCATGACTGCCTATATTACTGCATCATTGCTTGAACTGGAAACTCCGGTCACAGTAAGTTAATCTACAGGAAACACAATATAAACTCATAGAAAAATGACACACAGCGTCTGTTTCTCTATTTATTTTGTCACAGGATCCCGTCGTCAGTAAAGGTTTGTCATGCTTGAGGTCTGTCATTGAGGATGTCAAAAACACTTATACCACTGCTCTGCTCGCCTACACTTTCAGTCTGGCTAGAGACACGGACACTCGACAGAAGCTTTTCAAGAAACTGGAGGATGTTGCTATTTTAGACGGTAAGAGCCCAGATAGCAAGCAGTGAT
The DNA here is from genome assembly GCA_037950665.1 of Hypophthalmichthys nobilis. Lineage (NCBI taxonomy): Eukaryota > Metazoa > Chordata > Actinopteri > Cypriniformes > Xenocyprididae > Hypophthalmichthys > Hypophthalmichthys nobilis. Next base: position 18,795,580 of record CM075479.1, read on the forward strand.
CGAAATAATGTTAAATCAATGTTAAATGTGTCAACGTTAACTTCACTGAATCAATATCACTTTTGCACCCTCAATTAATGTTGAAAAATGTTGAAGTTTCAACAAAAAAAATCAATGGTAATGGCATTGAATCAGTTATAATGTGACATTGGTTCAACATCATGCTTGCACTCTCAGAAAATGAAACACAACTAAAACTGACTTAAAGCCACACAGAAAGTGACCGAAAGTGGTTGTTTGTTATTAAAATATTATATTCACCAATAATATTTTCTTGCCACAGATCATATTCTGATTTTTTTTTTTTAAAATACATTACAGAAAAAAAATATTTTGACACACACAGACATCAAGAATCAGAATATGAATCTCAACAATGGTGACATCCTTCATGCCGCAATGCATGCTGGGAGCCACCATAGTATACAACTCATGACTCCCAGCATGCATTGCGGCATGAAGCATGTCACCATTGTTGAGATTTATATGCTGATTCTTGATGTCTGTGTGTCTAAAGATTTTTAATTCACTTTTAAAGATTCAGTAGTAAGAAAGTATGGTTGTTGAACGTAACCTATTAAAAACAAACATACACTTTTGGTCAGGAGTACAATTAGTAAATGATTTTGCTTTATGATGATGAAAACTATATCACTTGATCGTCATTGTTTATGGTTTCTTTGCAACAAATTATGTCTTTTGGTAAACACTGTTACAAAAACTACAAACTCAAGCAAAAAGCCAAGAGTCAAACTGCCCAACTAAAGGAAACACTGACCACCAAAACGGTGACCAAACATTTTCAATAAAACATCTCAAAATTCTCAAAAAGAACTTCTGCTGAGATCTTGAGAGATTTATTGTCTTCTTTTATTTTCAGTTGATTTCAGGCTGTGTGGCTTTAAGTCAGTTGTAGTTGTTTCATTTTCTGAGAGTGCAAACATTGATTCAATGCCATTACCATTGATTTTTTTTTTTTGTTGAAATTTCAACATTTTTTCAACATTAATTGAGGGTGCAAAAGTGATATTGATTCAATGAGGTTACCGTTGACACATTAACATTGATTTAACATTATTTTGATCATTGCTTGCTATCTGGGAGGTTTGTTTTTGATGACTTTCTGTTGTTTTTTACGACTGTACTATTGTTTTTTTGTCATGCTCTTTGAGTTACACGTGTGTCTTTTGTCAATAAGGGTCTCTTCTTCACTGGTCTCAGTCTGCATCTGCTGATGACTCTGATTCTTTGGCAGTGGAGATCAGCTCATATGTGTTGCTAGCTGTTCTCACTGCAGATTCAGCCACTACAGCTGATCTGGGCTATGCTAACAGGATTGTCAGCTGGCTTGTGAAGCAGCAGAATGCCTATGGTGGATTCTCCTCCACACAGGTTATTCAAAATACTTCAATCAAACACACTATTGTTGAATGTGCTGGTGTGAATGAGTACAAGTGACATTACTGAACACATTTATTTCCCAGGACACAGTGGTGGCTCTTCAGGCTCTGTCTTTGTACGCCACCAAAGTGTTCAGCTCTGACGGCTCCAGCACAGTGACTGTACAGTCAGCAGGAGACACTCACCACTTTGATGTCAATGAGGACAACAAGTTACTGTACCAGGAGAAGCAGCTGCAGAAAGTTCCAGCCAAATACAGCATTGAAGTGAAGGGCTCGACCTGTGTGTCTGTGCAGGTCTGTAATGTATTCAGCTTCGTTTACTCACGCTCACGTTCTCTCTTTGATCTCTTGGCATTTTGTGGTTAATCTGCTTTGACATTCATTATTATTTTTGTTTGTGTTCACTCCTTTAGATGGTTCAGTTCTACAACATTCCCACTCCTACTCAAGCTAAAACACTGAGCATTGATGCTAAGTTTGAGGGAGATTGCAAGAAAACCTCTGGAAAGTACCTATTGTTAAATTTCACTGTAAAGTAAGAACAATAACTTTATGCTATTAGACATGATTTTGTTTTATGGCTTTAGTTCATTCAACATGAACTCTGGTTGTTCATATTAATTTTTTTCCAGATATAATGGTCCACAGCTAAGAACTAACATGGTCATTGTGGATATTAAACTCTTGTCAGGATTCACAGCTGATACATCAATGGTGCGTCGACTATGTGAAGTGATTTATTATTAGATCTATTGTAAGATGGTGTGATATTGTCCTGCTCACTTCTTGTTAAACAGCATGATAGCTTACTGAAAATAGCTCTCCTGTTGGCCATGTGACAAATCAAAAAACACTTTTTCCACAGCTTGAACCTCAAAGGACTTCAAGAGCATCACTTGTGGAACGGGTCGATTCTAAAGATGATCATGTCATCGTGTATTTGAAAGAGGTGGGAGAACAGCAACATTCATGTGATGTTACAGTGATTCATACACATTTCATCTAAAATCTTCAATAATTTCCATGATTTATGTTTGTCTTCCTGCAGGTTCCAAAAAATATTCCAGTCAGTCACCAGTTACAATTGAAACAGATTCTTCCAGTGAAGAATCTCAAGCCAGCTGTGATTAAAGTGTATGATTACTACCAAACAAGTAAGATTTTATGTGCCATTTTTCTTTTTTTTTTTTAATTATTATGTGATTCAAAAGTATCAGTTGGCAGTAAGGTAATTTCCCTCAATTTCAATATTTCCCTCAGGTGATCTGTCAGAGACTGAGTATTCATCCCACTGTGAATGAAGTGTCATGCTTCAGTTCTGCAGCTTGGATATGTTTGAATGTTGAACAAATGTTTTTATTTGGTTTTTAATCCTTTTTCTGGGCAAATTAGCTTCCTGATTAGCCTTTGTTTTATTAAACCCAAAAAAACTGAAAACACTTTGGTGAGCTTATTGTATTTTTGTTCTTGATTTGTAATTGCATTTGGGGCACAGCTACTGAAATGAGAAAGCAGCATTAGAATGTATTGAAAATGCAAAGAGATGATACAGTTACAAGAATGCAGTTAAGATCCATGTACAACCAGGTTTTTCAATTAGGGACCTCTGAAAGTCAGTGAAATTACTGCAGAAATCTGTTAAAAAGGATATATAAAACATGTTCAGAGCAAAGAATCCAGGAGTCACCATGAAACAGACAATAAGAAGAAGCATACATCTTTTGTTTAATGGCGATTTACATTCTTAGTGCACATCACCACCTAAGGGGCAGCTGTGCAACCATTTTTGATGCCAATTATAAATTAAAAAGACAGACTGAACTAAATAACAGGTTTGCAAAGATAATATGGATGTACTGTAGACTTGTCACAATTGGTATCAAACACCAGGCGAACAAAGATGATTAGATGAATACAGGCTTTAATGATAACACGCAGGAATAACATACACCATACAAGGACGAGAACGGACCAGGAATAAGGGTGAACACAGGGCTTAAATACAGGAAGCAAACAAAGGGAACTTAAGGTGATGATAATTAGACACAAGTGAATCAAATGAACTATCAACAGAATGGGGAAAACTAGGTCACAGGGGAAAACAGAAACATGAGGATTTGTAACAGTTCGCTCCCTCCCGGATAGGCGCGTCCTCACGCCGTAAGAATCCAACTGAGGAGGGAGGGTGGGGGTTCTGGAGGAGGGCAGAGTAACACAAAAACACACAAGAAAAGATTCCAGGGAACAGAAAACACAGTCCAAGGGGGCGTCGAGGGAGGGAGGAGCCATGGTGTTAAACTCCTTGACGAAACCATGGGGATGACTGATGGAGACAGAGCCGATGGAGAAGGAGCCCAGAGCGCAGATGGATGGCCGACAACCAGGCACGACACCGCAGGTTTTGGAGGCCGCGAGGGAGGCGTGGCGACGATCCCTTGAGGAGAAGCTGGGGTGCCAGAGGTCTGAGGTGGAACTGGAGCGACTGAGGGCCGAGGCGGAACTGGAGGGAGGGCGGAGCCAGATGGAGCCGTAGGGGTGGAGAGACGTCGCGCAGCAGACTCAGGGAATCCTCCTCTACAATACAGTCCTCGTAAAAAGAAAACAAATTGTCCAGCGCTTGCTCACCCTCTGTGGTGGGAATGTGGGCGGGGCTCCACTCCATCCCCTCGAACTCCACGAGGACTCCCACGATGGCGCACGTTGTTGTCGGCTCACACACCTGATCAGACGTCCGTCCTCGGGACTCCAGTTCAGAAGCGATGGGAAGCTCGGTCCCACTTGTCAGCTCCAGCTCGTTCCTCGCGGCCGGCTGATTACCTCCATCTGCGGTGGGCTCTGGCTTGTTGTCCGCGTCGCTGGGTGAAGGCAGGCTGAACTCTGGATGAGGAGCGGGGCTGGTGACTTCTTCAGCGATGCCGATGGTAAATGGAGAATCACAATTCACCAGCACCCACTCCACGTACTCGGCGAAATTCCCCCGAGGACCCACACCGGGCAGATGAGCTCTTGTTTTCGCGCTGAGGCCTGTGTAGAAAAAAAAACACTCAGCGTTTCGTCCAGGATGTTGGTAAGACACACCAGATCTAAAAATCTTTGGGTGTGGGTCTCGAGGGACTGCTGCTCCTGGTCGAGGTATAACAGCTGGACAGCCGGTAAGTCCATTTCGGTATGGGTCCGTTCTTCCGTCACAATTGGTATCAAACACCAGGCGAACGAAGAAGATTAGATGAATACAGGCTTGAGGATTTGTAACAGTTCGCCCCCTCCCGGATAGGCGCGTCCTCACGCCGTAAGAGTCCAACTGAGGAGGGAGGGTGGGGGTTCTGGAGGAGGGCGGAGTAACACAAAAACACACAAGAAAAGAGTCCAGGGAACAGAAAACACAGTCCAAGGGGGCGTGGAGGGTGGGAGGAGCCAGGGGAAGACCAGGAGCAGGATGAGCAGATGGAAATTCCAGAGTTCAGCCAGGATGGTGCCCCACGGCGGAGTCGAGGGAGGGAGGAGCCATGGTGTTAAACTCCTTAACGAAACCATGGGGATGACTGATGGAGACAGAGCCGATGGAGAAGGAGGCCAGAGCGCAGATGGATGGCCGACGACCAGGCACGACACTGCAGGTTTCGGAGGCTGCGAGGGAGGCATGGCGACGATCCCTTGAGGAGAAGCCGGGGTGCTAGAGGTCTGAGGTGGAACTGGAGCGACTTAGGGCCAAGGCGGAACCGGAGGGAGGGCAGAGCCAGATGGAGCCGTAGGGGTGGAGAGAGACGTCGCGCAGCAGACGACTCGTAAGTCCGTGGCGAAGGCGTGGCGGCGTCCGACCAAGGTGTAGCCGGAGGTTCGAGGGAGCCCGGTGTAGCCGAATGGCCGATGGTCCCAGGCGGAGGAGTCTGGACGACAAGCCAAGGTGGAGAGACTGGATCGGAGGCAAGAGGCGGAGCTAAGGGGTCCAGGCATCCAGACGGCGCTGTTGAACGGCTGGCCCGAGGTGGATCCACACCACAGAGGGCTGGTAGAGGAGGTGCCAGCATGAGACAGCGGCGACTGGGCAGAGGAACTGAATGGCAGCAGGAGAGGAGGCGGGAGAGGGAGGTTGGGAGGGAACACCGGAGACACAGGGCTGGACGGAACCAGTGGGGAGACGGACAGTTCTAGGCTGGACGAAACCAGCGGGGAGACGGACAATTCTGGGCTGGATGGAACCAGCGGGGAAAGGAGACTCAGGGAATCCTCCTCTACAATACAGTCCTCGTAAAAAGAAAACAAATTGTCCAGTGCTTGCTCACCCCATGTGGGCGGGGCTCCACTCCATCCCAACTCCACGAGGACTCCCACGATGGCGCACGTTGTTGCCGGCTCACACACCTGATCAGACGTCCGTCCTCGGGACTCCAGTTCAGAGGCGACGGGAAGCTCGGTCCCACTTGTCAGCTCCAGCTCGTTCCTCGCGGCCGGCTGATTACCTCCATCTGCGGTGGGCTCTGGCTTGTTGTCCGTGTCGCTGGGTGAAGGTTCGAGGATTTGTAACACTTATAAGTTAATTTTTTTTTTGTTTAGCCATTTTGCTTTCACATTTGTTGTAAGGTGAGATATCTTACATATGTATTTTAATTATAGAAATAGTAATGTCCTGTTGCAGAATTCAGATCTACAATGTGTGAGATGAGAATAAAATAAAAAAACTAGAGTAAACAAACTTTGCTTTATGTTATAATAGTGCTTTATAATTACACATACATATACATTTACATTTAATAATTTAGCAGACTTACAAATGAGAATAATATGGAGAGTTGCGTATTATGTATTAACTGGAAAGTGCTTTGAAACTAAACCTCATCACTGAAAGCAGAGGACTACTAGTCATCTGGAAACTTATCCAAACACCCACCAAAACCAAATAGTTATTTTGAGAAACAAATGGAAAGTTAATGGTCTGAATTTAGCAGCAGGCCTTTCAATGTCTAATGAGGAACAAGAGAAATCTGCTGAATAAATAATTTATTTTTTATAATATTATATACAATAGTCATGATAAACATTTGTAAAAGTTCCTTACACACAAATACAGTATGTTGGCATGAAAGTTCAAATAACATCTACATTGAACAGAAAAAGGTTACATCAACACAAAGCTGAACAAAAATGTGTAAATACAAAACACAAGTACATCTAAATGAAAGACTAACACATATTGTAACAAAAGAAAACATATTTACTGAGTTCTGTGTCTGTTTGTAGCTTTACTATTAAATTATATCAGGAGAGAGACATTAGTTAACTAGTGAGTGCCTCTCAACTGTCTGGACACTCTGCTGGAATAAAACAACCCGAGTCTCTAAGACAGTCATTATCTTCGTCTTCCTCCTCACCGCCCTTCATCTCTCCCTCTTCGTCTTCTGTAGGCCAAAGCAAAGAAAGGTTAAATCTCTCATACAAACTCCTGCTCATTAATTTAATCTCTGCCAATCAAATCATATTTGCGTTTGAGCAAAAGCCCAAATGAAATTAATGTTAATTAAATGGCAGTATGTCCTCCTGGTTATTATCCCACTCTCATATCAGCAAGAGCAGCCCAACCATGTGCCACCTGCTCACACAGTGAGCCCACATCCAAACAGCAATTAATCCAGGAAAGGTCTGTTCATGACCGCACAGAGCGTTATGGATTAAATTAAAACAGATAAGGTTGTGACATTCAGTATTACAGGACTTGCAGTTTAACTCTAGTATTTCAAAAAGGCAGAATTTCATCCAAACACAAAAATAGACAATGCAAAGATAGCAGTATCTGTTCCCTTCTTGAAGCTTGCTGACATAATGTTTCGTTTCCTGAGATGGACACAGAAAAAACTATAATAAAGATTTGCCCACAGCTGTCAATCAAATTGGTTGTATTGTCACTCACTGCTTGTGACATAGAGGCAGTCTGATGCAGCAAGCAACTTGCGTCTGTGCTCTGGATCAGTCACATTCAGCTCAATCAAATGCCTCTCTTTCAGGTGTTTGAGGTCATCTACTGTCTGGTAGCCATTCAAGAGTAAAGAAGATGCATATTCCTGTGACAAAAGAGATTTTATACATTAAAAAGTTGCAATACAGCTATAAACAGTCTAAATTCATGGACATTTTTCATGAAAAATTTACTAAATTACATCTGGTGCATTTGATTCTAAACATATGTGTCCATTGGCATAGATACTGTATGAGCAGGCATTTTCAAATAATTCTCTATGGGAGCTGAGTGAATTATTTATTTATTTATTTTTTAGCATTGTTGTGTAGTGGAAAATAGGGTGAGAGTGTCAAAATGTTGAGAAAAGCTCATATATATGAGAAACAAAATATTCAGGAAGTTAGTATTATTATATACTATTAGCATTCATTAATATTTTTATTTGCTTTTTATATTCATTTTAATTTTAGTTTAAATTTTAAGTAATTTTGTATGTTAAGTACTTTTATGTGCTTTTGTCATTTTTATTATTATTATTATTTTTAATAATAAATTTATTTTACTTTATTTTATGTTATTATTTATATATTATTTTATTACTTAAAATTATTTATTTGCCAAGGCAATTTCTAATTTAAGTTTTTCATCTAATATATATATATATATATTTTTTTTTTTTCAGCTTTAATACAATTACCAAAAAAGGTTTTTAATTGTTTTAGTTATAATTAACAATAACAATACTTGAGATGAAGATAGTGATATTAAATTACAATTTTTTTTTTTTTTTTTGGTTTGATGTTACTATGTTTCTATGGTCAGTGACGTGATGGGTATTTTTTTTGTCTAAGGGCCTTAATTATAATAAAAAACAAAGATATGACATCCAAAGTATGTAAGGTAGTACAACTGGATCTCTTTTATTGAATCCAAAAGATTTTAACTATATTTTGCTACATATAAAGGTATTTTAAAGATTTTGAAGTGTCAAAAGGTTATTCGGTTTAACTGTCCAAAGGCCAATACAGCTATTTAATTTGTGATTAAAATATCTTAAAATGTAATAAATGTATATATTTTTTTTATTCTGGCATGATTTAATAAAATCATATATGAACAACATAGTGCAAAATGGTTTTAAAATTATGTGTAGAAGTCGTTGCTTTGTTATGAGAAAGAATGTCCGGAAAAATGAATTTCATTGATGTCATTCGGAGTAACCAATATAAAGGGACCACTTTGGATCAAGTCATGCGGTCAATATCATGTGACAGGATGTGACATCATTCAGACACTTGCAGAAGAAGTGGTACATGTATACACGTGTGTCCTGTCAGGTTATACCTCTAAATGAAGTCTCTCTAATAACTCCAGAAGTGTATTCGGTCGTGGATTCTTGCATACTTTCACAGGTCTTATTTTTGGGGCCTCATCCTCTTCTTCTTTCTCTTTCTCGGGCAGAACATCCACATAAATAAACTTGAAATTTCCCACTCTATTATTGAGCATTCCGGTCCATATTCCCATAGGTGGTTTACTTATGATGCTGATGATGTCTCCCACCTGAAAAAGACCACCAACATCATTAACTTCCTGTTGGCAGTTTATGTTTTAAATCTGTGCTGATTAATTCAGCTGGATGCAAGCATTAATAAAAAAGCACAACTTTTTTTTTTTTTTTAAATCTGACCTTCAGTTTGAGGGAGTCTGTATCATATGGGCTGGGAACAAAGTCTGTATGTACTTTGGCTCGCCCACAGAACTGCCCCGTGTAGGCCATTTCCTCCTCCAGTTTCAGGCTGTCTCTGTTACTGGATACATCTGAATTACTGGTCACACCACCTGAGCCAATAAATATATAAACAATAAGAGTATGATTACAATGTCAAAACTTCCTAATTCAGTTGCATGTGTGTAGATCCTTACTGGACGAGCTCTGTCCACTGTGGAGACTTTCTAATGAGTTGCTGGTGTGGTCTGAGCTCTTCTCTGCGGGAGTCGCATTCTCTGTTTCTCCTTCAATGTCATCACCCTGCACCAATCAAAATATTAGTCTGGATATTCCTTATTCTGCAAGTTAAATGATAGTGAGGACTGGGGTTGGATGGCTACAAAGGTTAGTTTTCTGGGTTGTCATTTTTGGATTTTTTTAATACATATAAATATATAAATATTAGCTAATAGATAAGGAAACCAGTTATATGTTGATATAAGACTTATAAGCCTTATAAGATGAGATCAAATACTATTAATAATAAAAGGCTAATGAGGGGAATAATACATCTTTTTAAATGTGCAAACCAACCCCCAGTCTCCCCTATACGGTTGAACAAACTGCTGCTATTTTGGATAATGAAAAACTGAGTTGCCTAATAACTGTCAGTAATCATAAGAGGAACTTGCATTGTGACTCACCATGTCCTCAGAGTAGGATTTGACGTGTTTCTTGCCCATTCTTTTACGCATAGTCATCGAGATAGCCTTCATCTTTTTTCCCAAACTTCCTGGTTTTTCACAGTTCTCTGCTGTTGATTCATCTGTCTGTTTTGTACACAAACACAACATGTTTTATTAATACTTTTGTATATAAAAAGTCCTCTGTCCAATTGTCAGTTAGACAATTGTAACTGATTGTTTTGCAGTTAAAGGTATAGTGAAAAATATGTTTTTATGAATATGAAAAATAGCATCATGATGGGGCATAAACTCCTCATGAGCAGATTAAAGTGTCTTATTCATCCAAATTCTTCTTACCTCAGGTGTTCCATTTTCCTCAAATCTGTGTTGATTTCTGAATGTATCAAATCTCCCAAAACTTGTGGATCGCTGTGTCAGGTAAATAAAACAGAGCACGTTTACAATAGATATAACACCAAGGCACATGCTATCTATGTACATTACTTTGTATAAAACAAAAATGGTCATTATACTGTCCTTCTCATCAAATTTTAGAGCACTTCAGGTCATTAAACAGCACTTGACGTGTCATCAATTTTATGTAATGTTTTCAATTTGATAAAAACACTGAAAGACTCCTAATCTGCTCAGAACCTGTCAGCTCTTCCACAGGAAAATGACAAATAATTATCTAAATTAAAAATCCATGTAATCTCAAACGAACAGCAAACTAAGGTAACATTAGAGCCGACCTAGACAAAGCCATTAATACTTGTTTGGTAATGTTATGTGGTGTCAGGTTGTTTTCTTGCTCCAGTGTCAGATCTACTGGGATATAGCAACACTGAATAATATCACCTTCAAATTATTATCAAGATACATTAATAAAACCTACCTTAGGTTTAAGACTTTTAGGTTTGTCTGATACATTTGAAGCAGCCCTTTGAAGCATCGCCTTGATGTGCGTTCAGTTTTTTCTTAAAATGAAACTCTAATCTGAAACCAGCGGTTTTACCTCTCAGCTCCACAAGTGTATAAAATGCAATGCCTCAGCAGAACAACCAAGCACAAGAACTTCCTTAATTCACAGAGGATGTGAGGCAACGCGTCTTTTATCAAGGCATCAGCTTTACAGGGGAAAACACTGAATGCTTGAGTCTGCATTTTGTGGTTCACCACTTCACAGTCATTTCGAGTAACACAAACTAGGACTCTGTGGCACACACACAAAAAAAGAGTTTCCATGGAGGTGCTTTTCACATAATCAAACCCTCTCTGCACCACATCGGTTTTATGAAGGCCCTCAGATTGTGGAATAGATGCAAGAATCTCTGCATCAACTATGTCTTTTATATAACTTATATAATAATGTTTAATGTCACATTCTTTATTTCATATTATAGAAAAAACTATAAATATAGTCAATTGAAAACTTATTACAGTTTTTTTCAACTGCTCACACACATTTTCAAAACTTTGCCTCTTTTTTTTTTTCAAAACTTTACCCACAAATCCAACAATTGCACACACAAAATGCAAAATGAAGCACTGCATTCAAAATATCACACATCTCAAATGCAAACATTTGTCTTACGTTGTAAACACCTTTGCCATAATGTTCTATTTATGGATATATCATATACACACAGTTATTCAAAACCTAATGCTTTTCTTTCATGAGCTCCTATGTACATTTCTGTACAAGACTGAAAGTAATTGGCAAAGAGATTTTGAAAAATTCATGGTAAACAGTACAGCAAGACTGAAACTATTTATTTTTTACTGTAAGCATTTGTGGTTGTGAATACAGTATTACACAGTACGAAAGAAAAGAAATACATCAACCATGTGTAGTTGGACAGAAAAAATGGTTGTGTTTGAAAAAGGAAATCAAGATACTTCCTGTTAGATTTTGTGTTACATAGAGAATTGTGTGTTGTGTTTTGCAAACAAAAAAAGTGTCTTATTTAATTGAAAACTGAGTCTTAGTGTATGGTTTTGCAGATTTGGTGTGTGGTTTCAGAAATTGTGTGACAAGTCTAAGCAGTTGAAAAAAACTGTAATCAATATTCCTTTTTTCCTTTGCCCAAATTGCAAAATCTGGTCTTTATATAGGGGAAGTATAAGCTCCATTTCACATAAAGGATGTGGACCCATGCTTTTGAAATACTTCTCGTCTACTTTCACAACTTTTAGTAAATTTTTGCAAAACTGCACAATGACGAGTTTTATTTGACATATTTCATCTTCCGTATTTTGCATATGCAAAGCATGTTGGTCACAGTGTCTTTATACAACTATGTAAACCACAAATATATGGTTTATATTAATTCCTAAAGGATTTGCTCTGTGACGGTTTAAAAAAAAAAAAAAAAAAATTTTTGTTTCACCAGCAACATTGGGTCAACCAATGGCATAAGTTTGTGGTGGGACTGTTTATTTGAGCGGCCAGTGGAAGACGGCGAGAGTGTTTGGGAAACCTGTTTGAAACTATGCTTGGCATCGCTAGAGGCACTTAAATTGAACACTTCTCATTTAATGATCAAAGTCCTTCTTAAAATGTGGATTGTACGAGGCATGAACTGACCAATAGTGTTCAAGAAAACCTTACAGACAATAACAGCCTAATCCAGCTGTGTGCAATCGGTCACAGTAAAATCCAAATCCAGGATTACAGCATTATAATCTATTTCTTCAAACACCACAAGCCTTTGGAAACAAACAGCCATTCCTAACCTTTTATGAGAGTTTATCTGAGAGTGATACAGTGTAGTAGTTCACTCTTACAAGATAGAAACCAGGAAACAGGAAAGGATTATCAACTTTATGTTGTTGCTACCCAAAGGTGCCTCACCTTGGAAACTTCACTATAAAGGACATTACCTATGGACTTATAATGAACAATAACAAAGATGACTTCCTGGTTGACAACATTCTTATGCTGGGAAAATGTTATATACACAAATCTAAGTACTTGAAGGTGAAACCAATGTTTTATGCATTTCATGAGTTTGTTTCTTATACAAAAGCCCTCAAAGTGATGGAAAAGAATTATTTATTATTATTATTTAAGAATTTATATCACATGATTTAAGAAGCTTGGATGGGTTGTGTATATATAGAAATTCAGACTATGAGATTTTGAGATATGGAACCAACATATATTGCAATATTTGAAAAAAGGATAAGCACAAAAATGATAAATATTACATTATATTACATTGTACATTCTATTATACATTATATTAGGATTGTTCCTTTGAACTTTCTATTCATCAAAGAATCCTGAAAAAAAATGTCTCACGGTTTACACAAAAATATTAAGCAGCAAAACTGTTTTTACCATTCATAATAATGTTTCTTGAGCAGCAGATCAGCATATTAGAATGATTTCTGAAGGATCATGTGACACTGAAAACTGAAGTAATGGTGCTGAAAATTCAGCTTTGCCATCACAGGAATAAATTACATGTGAAAATATGTTAAAATAGAAAATAGTTATTTTAAATTGAAATAATATTTCTCAAGATTACTGTTGTTTTGATCAAATAATTACTGCCGTGGTTAGCATGAGGGACTTGTTTCAAAAACATAAAAAAAACCTTTTTGACCCCAAACTTTTGAATGATGTCAAAAATGACTTACATTGGAGGCACAGAAATCCACACTGGTTGTGGAACGCACCACTCCTTTGGGCAAGGAGTCTCTCTTCATGATTTGAACGTTGATTTTATCTCCTTGACTTGGCGTTCTGCAGTCACAGGTGTGGACACAATGTTCATTGTGGGGAGGTTGACAGGTGTTGTAGGCTTGTACCCAGTTTACAGCCATTTCAGTAGGGTTACTCCAGCGATGTCTACTGGAGTGTGCTGTCTCCGTGACCCTTGACCCCTCAGCAGAAATACAGTAATTCTCCTTTTTATGTGGCTGTTGCCCAATTGCATACATCATCTCTTTGGCACTTTTGATGTGAGCTTTGCAATACACGTAAAAAAAAATATATAAATAAATAAAAATCAGTCTGTCAATGATATTGACACAGAGCTTTAGATAAAAATCTTTGTTTGAACCACAAAATTTGCTATTGCATCAAGTTAATTTACCTATTGTCTCTTGTGTTGGAGTTCCTCTTTGACTGCTTTTCCGCTCTACTTTTTTCACCCTTGTCCCTCTTAGCTGTGTCATCTCTGCATTTGCTGTCTCAGACTGTTAACAGACAAAATAGTTAAAGGGTTAGATCTGAGAGATTTCTGTCCCTCCATACACAGCTATGTGACTACCACTTTGGTGCTTCAAAAAGTTCATAAAGAGATCATAAAACGAATCCATATGAATTGAGTGGTTTAGTCCAAATTTTCTGAAGAGACACGATCACTTTATATGATGAACAGTTTTAACTTAGGCTTTTATTCACATATAAACATTGATCAGTGAACATAAACAGAAGCTCAACCGAACCTGCTTGACACGCGAGAACAAACGTCTTGTGGAAGCTCACACAAGAATGAACATCATTGGTTCTCGCACGCGTCAAGCAAACATGCTTGAGCTTCCATTTACCTCAATTGATGTGTGAGTTGATGAATGTTTATATGTCAATAAAAGCCTAAATTCAATCTGTTCATCATATAAAGTGATTGTTTCTCTTCAGAAAATAAACCACTCAATACATATGGATTCATTTTAGGATCTATGGAGGGACAGAAAGGTCTCAGATTTCATCAAAAAGATCTTCATTTGTGTTCCGAAGATGAATGAATGTCTTACGGGTTTGGAATGACATGAGGGTAATAAATGACAGAATTTTCATTTTTGGGTGAACTATCCCTTTAAATGACATTGTTACAATTTTATTTTAAGGTAATTTAATTATTATAAAATAAAAGAAAATTTTTTATTAAAATAATTTTTTTTATTTTAATTTAAATATATGATAAATATAATGATTTGATATATTTTATTCCACAACCTCATTATGCTAACAATATTCTCCACAATGAGTCCATAGGCGGATCATTTTTGGCCATTTTACGGCCACCACTGGCCCTTACGCTGGTGAACACATGACAAATTTAGCAGTCTCGACTGAATCTAATGCCATGTGGGCAAAGGGATTACATGGGCAGAATGTGCCCCTCACCCAACCATCTGTACAGACACAATCAACCACAACACCCTTTTTGGGGACAACTGTTGTTCTGGCCCCTATAAAATACATGACAATCAGTTACATTCCAGCTGGCACAAAACCACCTAGGTGGACAGGGTTTGAACTCACCATGTCATTCTGTCTGCAGCTTGGCTGGTTTGGAATACACCCCTCATAATAGACAATCTACCAGTAAAAGAATGAAAAAATCTAAATAGAAAAAGTAATGCAAAATATTTATCTATCTATCTATCTATCATCTATCTTTCATCGATTTATTTGATAGAGAAAGAGAGAACATGCTAAATTAAAATATATTGTGTGTTTCGTTTATATTTTCTTTAATCTAGATCATAATGTTTAAAACAAATGTCATATGCTTCTGACCTGGACAGGCATCTCTTGCTGTATGTTTCTTGAAATGGTCTTTCTGTCGGCCATATTCTGGCTTTCAGCTCTTCTTACAGGTCTCACCAGATCTGAAATTTAAACACATTAATCTAATTAGTATGCAGTAGTATGCAACCAAGTCACTATGCATATTTTGCTTTATTTAGGCATTTATTGTATTAGCGCAAGACTTCAGTGCATAAAACCAAGACATTGATTACTGAAAAAGGTTAACCAAATCAGAGCTCAAAATAGTACATTCCATATGAGAAAAGTTGTGTGGTTTGCACCTCATTTCCTGTTTTGCTTCTTCACGTATTCTGACGAGGGGAAATACCATGTGGCGGGTGATTTTACAGTGTTTAGTCAAGGAAATGTGGTACATCCATACAGACAGGTTCAACAACATTATTAGCTTAAAATAAATTTGCACCACCATTTGAAATTCAGATTAGAGTTTGCTTATGATCTTTTCATCATCTATTAAATAGTGATTTGAACTTGGACAAAAGGTTTATAGCAAATGAGTAGTTGACATAAAATACATGTCCTGCTATACTCCATTTAAAACCATTTAGCAATTGGCTAATTCTTTTATAATTATTATGCATCTTTTATAAACCTAAAATAATATTGAATTAAAGGTTACATGGAATGTTTTTACAAATAAACCGTAAAATGATGACCAGCTATAAAATATACATTTTAAAGCTAGGGTAGGTAATTTCGGAGAGTTTAGCAATAGCAAGCTAGCTTTGAAAGCGTAAGATCCCACCAAAGACTACATACAAAGATGGCATATTCCTATTACTTATAAATGGGAGAAACTACAAGGAAATATGGCGGAATACATTCTGCCTTCTAAACAAAAGAGCCAATCTGCCGTTAGAAGCTCTGGTTCCCATAGAAAATCGCGCTTAGGACTGCACATGCACACTGGCTGGTCTAGCCTGAAAAATAAACTTTTTTAACGTTATTTGAGCATAAGAAACATATTAATGGGACAGTTCATGTCAGATTTTGTTGCTGATTTGAAATATGTTATTTAATTGTGAGTTTCAGCAAGCAGTTTTTGAGATTTCAAGATTACCCTATTCAAATAGATAGGACTTGATCTTGGATGCCTGAAATAGCTGCCCGGAGGCATTGCAAATATGGCCGCCGAGTCAACAGACTTTCCTTAAAAGGGACTTTGATCCCACCCTCCCTTCAGAGCACTCTCCAAAGCCACGCCTCCTCCAAAACACATGAATGCGCACAGAGCAGAGTCAGCAAAGCGTCATGAGAGACGGCATTAAATTACCCCATGGATCAAAGCACATAATAATTACATTACAATAATAATTAACGTAAACAACTTAAAGAGCTCTGACTTTTACCATCTGACTGCTGTAGATTAATTTCGTTGTTGCCATAGAAACGCATAAATCCGAGTCTGAGGATATGAACAGCTCCAGGTAGAATGTCACGGGTTGCCGTCTTGTAATTACCGTTATGACACACCGTGAACGCAGCATAAGCTCATTTTGGTTCAGGAGTTGCTGTTTGTTTGCAGCGCTCTGTGACTGTCTGTGTACAACTCTGCATAGCCTACGGAATGCGTTTATGACGTGTGATGTCTGGGAGCACATGGAAGAATGGAAATACATGTTGACAGGCAGGTAGGACATTGTATCATTACATTCGGACCGTTTTTTTCTGAACATTTTTTGGTCCACAGAAGATATATATATATATATATATATATATACATTTTTTTAATATTTAGACCACTTCTATTATTGATCGTTAGCAGGATGTGAATAGAGTTTCACCCAGTATAACAAAAAGTGATTCTGAAAAACATTGCCTACCCCTTTAATCTAAAATCATGAATGTTGATTTAAAAAGTCCATGATGTATTTTGTCAATCACGTCAGTACTTTGTCTTTGAAAGTCCTCAGTGCCCTAAAGTCTAGTGCCCTATTTACAATTAATACCCTGCTGTTTCTTAATTAATCCCACGCAGGACAAGCAAGTGCTTTAAGTGAGCTGATGAGTGTGGTTGTGTTGTACCCACTCTCCATTCACTGTGAATGGGATTTGACGCAATCAGGGTTTCCGATTGGTCAGTGTTAAGCGGCTGTTGCTTGCCTGTGTGTGTCTTGTAAATGAAATCTATTCGGGCTTAACCCACAAATCCTCAAACCGGTTTTACCTTCATTCTGATTGTTCCTCAGGAGGACTAAATCTTCCTGCTTCTTGGCATCCAGCCAGACAGAATTAGTGCAGATGGTATTATCTGCAGGAGGGAAACCAAAACCATTAGGGGTTTATTCATTTAAGGTCCACCAGTGTTCCATGCTTTTACTTTTTTTTTTTTCACTCTGGAAATCTTGAATGAGGGGAAGGAAATGTAGACAATCTTGTTTGTCCTGTCATTCATGTATATAATGATCTGATAAACAAAGTGATTACATTTTGATTACATATTTACTGGTTGCCTGTCAGTCAAGCTAGTTTCTTTATTATGAGAGTGAAAGGATAACAAAGGTGTATTCTTGCAGCTTGGTCATGTGATGCAAAAGAAGATGAAATATAAAATATCTCTTAAAATATATCACATACCTAAAGTGTCATTTTCAGAAACAGACTTTGGTAGTGATCTGAAAGATGACAGAGGGAAACATATAATACAATAGAAATATTCACAGAGAATACATTTTGCAATATGTCGCTATAAGGAAGCCTCAAGGGCCCTTTCGCTTTTACTTTGACTGGAAGTTCAACATTTTTCTTTTTGTTTACTAAAACTGTCTGACTGAACTCACCTTTGTTTCTTTTTTCTAGTGTTGTCTGAGTTGATTTGAGAAATTTCCTGAAAATAAATACAGTATGAGGCAGTTTAGTGCATTTTATCTAGAAACTTTATGCAAAGTGATTTATTATTGTATATATTTATGTGAAATGTATTAATGTAAAATCACGTGCACGCATAGCATGTTAATGTGTTCCCAAGATTACGCGAGCCAAACATTTCAGGTTTCTCTTTCATAAACAGGCCTCAAAATAGTCCTTAATATATTTCCATATGGTTTCAGTATAATCAGTTAGCAGCAGCTTTTTATTTAATGGAAGCTCATGATGTCCACAGCACATCCAGATGGCTGATACATTTCCCATGACAGTGCAGTATGCATACAACATTCCAGCAGTCATTTCTATAGTTACCATGGAGATGGAACGCGCTGCGTTCTTCCATTTGGTGGTGTCGTCTAAGAGAACAGCTGGGCTGCGGGACCTGCTGGGGATGGTGTACACCTGAGCCTCACAGGACTCCTGCACGGCCTCGTACAGGCTGTCCATAGAGCCCTCCTACAAAACAACATGCCACTTACAATCTGTGCTGCTAATAAGCTAATAATGTTAAGTACAGTGTACTTACAAGGGTCTTCCTCCCCTTGGTGGACAGAGAGGCAGACCTTATTACAAATTACCTTATATAAAATGAAGTATAACTTTTTAAGCCTGACCTATATTAACAAGCATATAGTATTTTATTAATATAAGTAATATATTAAAGGGTTAGTTCACCCCAAAATCATAAATTACTCACCCTCATGTCGTTCCAAACCCGTAAGACCTTCGTTCATCTTCGGAACACAAATTAAGATATTTTTGATGAAATCTGGTTTCATCAAGAGGTTTCTGACACCCCATAAAAAGTAACGTAATTACCACATTCAAGGTCCAGAAAGGTAGGAAAAACATCGTTAAAATAGTCAACTTTAATGTTATGAAGCGATGAGAATACGTTTTGTGCTCAAAAACAAAAAAAAATAACGACTTTATTCAACAATTTCTTCTCTTCCCTGTCATTCTCCTAAGCTGTTGACGTAAACACAGTGCAGCACTTCCGGGTTCTACGTCAGAACGCTGACTCATTATTGGCCGGTTCCTGCGTCAGCATCAAGCATGCCTCATGCTGCTCACATGTACAGCATCAGCCAATACTGAGTCAGCTTCTGGATTTCATCAAAAATATCTTGTGTTCCGAAGATGAACGAAGGTTTTATGAATGTGGAATGACATGAGGGTAAGTAATTAATGACAGAATTTTCATTTATGGGTGAACTAACCCTTTAATGTATTTGCATATTTTGTCACATAAATAATCCATATACAGATCATATGCAGGTACATTTTAATTTTACTTTCTCAAATGTGAAACATTTAGCCTAATTTAAGCTTCTCAACTTTAGCTTTGGATAAAACGAAGTTCATATTATATTTTTGTTTAAAAGAAAATTCAATTTTTTTAAAAACAAAAATTAGTTTGAGATCAAACAATTAATGCAGTACAACCACCGATCCACTAGGGGTCACAGACCCCGTTGAATACCCTGATTTATAAGGGTATGTTTACATGACAATGTTCACATGGATCTGGAAAAACGACAAAAATGATTGACTTAATAAAAAGTATTATGCATGCCAGGCCAGTAGTTGGCGATGTCACTTTGTAGAGAAACATTATGTGCCTATAAACCTATGGATTGAACAAGTAATATGCATGCGCATGACATCAGTTTTCACAAATTTTCGTTTTTGTAGTTTACACTGAGACAATAACGGTATTGTTTTCAAAAACACGCACTTTGAATTTTCAAAGGTTTGCGTTTTGCCTCTCAATACGCCAATGTCATTTAAATGAATGGCCAAAACGCATAAAGAGGTTTTTAGTTGAAAACAGTGTTGTTAAAATGGTTAAAATTGTTAAAATGCAAATTCATTTGTGCAAAAGAAAAAACAACCAGAAGCATTAGTTTGCTTACAGAAAATCAGAGCAGCATGAATTCAGTGAGTCAACATCACTATTAATCCTACATTGCACAAAACAACACAACGTCTGGCAGAGAAACTTTTCACCAATGTGTTCTGCTTTTATAAATAAAATAATAAAATAAAATAATTAAAATGAAACTAAATGAGATTTATCTTTACTGCAAGCAGTATGAACAAACTGACTTGACTTCTTCACTAAAAGGAAACAAAACTAAAGGCCCTCCGAAAGCAGCTAAAGCATGGTTCCTGATCTTCATGCACTGTCACATGTTGTCTTCAAACCCTACAGCAGTTCACGTTTCATCCACACACTGTCGATCAACAAACCACAGAGCAGAAAAGGTGAATCACATCTTACCAGAGAGAAGCAGAAGAGATTCATTCCGAAAAGTATGGTTTCTTTCCAGCGCCCACAGCATAGGATGAACAATGGGATGAGGCAGGCAGACAGAGAGCAGAGTGCTTAGTGTTCCAGGCTGCCTACTGCTCCACAGATTAATACTGAATGACATCCTTTCTCTAATCCAATAGATGTGGAGGACCATTACCACTCCAGGCAGCCCCTCAATCAAGTGCTGAGCTTGTTAATGCTGATGTTGTTTACTTACCAGAGAAGTGGGATGAGAGCTTTTGTTTGGACTATGACAGAGTCACTACAATAGCCGCTTGTGTCATTTACTGTAGATACCAGTCACTGGTCTAATTTAAAAATGTGATACAGAGGCATCCAGTCTTTACACAGGCATGTAAAAAACTAAAGCTCTGAGCATCTCTGATGCTGATTTGGTTCTGTGTAAATTAAAAGCAGCACCAGAACAGCCTTATGCTTCATAAAGTTTCCCATTAACATTATCTCTGAAATTATAATGTTTGGATGCTCCAATAACATACCTTAGGCCAATGCAACTAAAAAGAAACATTTGGGACTAAAAAAATATATTTTTTAAAATGTTTAAAAATATGAGTGCTGTATTTATTATAAAATATTTAAAAAATATATTTTATTAGGCCATATTTTCCCTAAAATGTAAGTAACTTATTTATTGAATTTTCCATTCCACCACATCCCAAAAGTGCTCTAGTTCTGGTGACTGTGAAGGGTATTTGAGTATATTGACCTGTCATGTTCAAGAAACTAGTTTGATATTATTTGAGCTTTGTGACATGGTGCATTATCCTGTTGGAAGTAGCCATCAGAAGATGGCACACTGTGGTCATAGGTCACATGTGGACATGATCAGCAACAATACGTTTTATCAATGCTTGATTGGTACAAAGGGGCCCAAAGTGTGCCAAGAAAATATCCAACACACCATTACACCACCACTAGCAGCCTGAACCATTGATACGAGGCAGGATGGATCCATGCTTTCATGCTGTTTAGGCCAAATTCTAACACTACCATCTGAATGTTGCAGCAGAAATCGAGACTCATCAGGCAATGTTTTTCCAATCTTCTTTTGTCCAATTTTGGTGAGCCTGTGGGAATTGTAGCCTCAGTTTCCTGTTCTCAGCTGACTGGAGTGGCACTGGTGTGGTCTTCTGCTGCTGTAGCAGATCTGCTTCAAGGTTCGACATGTTGTGCGTTCAGAGATGCTCTTCTGCTGACCTCGGTTGTAACGAGTGGGTATTTGAGTTATTGTTGCCTTTCTATCAGCTCAAACCAGCCTGACCATTCTCTTCTGACCTCTGGAATCAACAAGACATTTTCACCCATAGAACTGCTGCTCACTGGATATTTTCTCTTTTTCAGATCATTCTCTGTAAACCCTGGAGATGATTGTGTGTGAAAGTCCCAGCAAATCAGCAGTTTCTGAAATACTCAGACCAGCCCGTCTGGCACCAACAACGCCACGTTCAAAGTCACTTAAAGTCACTTCTTCCCCATTCTGATGCTCAGTTTGAACTTCAGCAGATCGTCTTGACCATGTCTACATGCCTAAGGGTTGTTTACATGACACCATTTTCAAAAAAACGGAAAACTTTTTATGCGTTTTGGCCATTCATTTACATGACAACAGTGTTTTGGGGGCCTGAAAATGCAAACTTTTGAAAATGGGTTTCAAAGTGTAACTATACCATTATTATCTCTGTGTAAACAACAAAGATCCTTAATCCATTGAGTTGGTGCCATGTGATTGGTTGATTAGATATGTGTTAAGCAGGTGTACTGGTGTGCGTATATAACATACTAATATATATTAAATACAACATTATAAGTAGACTGAAGACAGTTAAGCTGTAGGAACAGAACACCAGCAGTCTCTACAAAGGGAACACTGACCTCTTTTTCTTGCTGGTGACATAAATATATACTTAAATATGGCAGTGATATTTTATTAACCAAGCACCATGTTCTGTCTCCATCCACAGGGAAAATTAAGGTGACATTAAAGCATAGCTCTTAGGAAAATCTATCTTTCAAGTACCTTCAAAAACCTTGACTGCACTGTAAAACATATTAGGTAACTAAAATATGCTTAGTGACGGACCATCTGAATTACCTATAGTTTTAAAGGATTAGTTCACTTTAAGATGAAAATTACCCCAAGATTTACTCACCCTCAAGCCATCCTAGGTGTATATGACTTTACTCTTTTTGATGAACACAATTGGAGTTATATTAATAAATATCCTGACGTGTCCAAGCTTTATAATGAACAGGACCAACGAGTATGAAGCTGAAGAAAGTGCATCCATCCATTTTAAACTCCATGCGGCTCCGGGGGGTTAATAAAGGCCTTCTGAAGTGAAGCAATGGGTTTGTGTAAGAAAAATATCTATATTTAACAAATATAGTAAAATATCTAGTTTCCACCAGACCACCTTCCGTATTCAACTTATGAAGAAAGTGTAATGCCTCTCGCAGTTCAAAACGCTTACGCTATGTCCTACACCTTTTGTATTCAACTTACGTTATAAGTTGAATATGACGGTCTGGCGGAAGCTAGATATTTTACTTTAAGCTAGATATTATAACTTGTTATAATATGTTCTTATAAAAGCACATCACTTTACTTCAGAAGGTCTTTATTAACCCCCCAGAGCCATGTGGAGCTTCAAAAACGTTGCCCCCCTTCACTGCCATTATAAAGCTTGGACATGTCAGGATATTTAATAAAGGTGCAGTGTGTCCTTTAAGTTAAAAAATATTATTTAAAATGACTAAATCAACCTCATTAGATAAGTTTAGACCATTGAAAGTCAATTGTAAGGCCCCAGTCACACAGAAATTTTCCTTAAGTGCACAGTTTCACTTTCTACATTCTATAACCCAAGGAGTGTGGCATTGAAATAAAAACTGTAGCCACTTGGGTAAATTTCCTTTCATCCATTCTCAGCTAGAGAAAATCTACCAAGCTGAGAATGCACCACCTTGACATACGAAACTACCTGCTAGCACAGCGATTGTTTTTAGCCAAAGTGGATGTGATCTCTTGTCAACAACCCTTAAGTCGTTTATATCTGGAATTGTTTAAAAAAAAGGCCCAGAGGATTATGGTGCACAGCGCAGCATTTCAGACATCAGGACAGGAGGTAAATCTGGTTCAAGAATGTGTAAGCTGTTGCAGAAAGTGGGTCAAAATGAAAGCAAGGTGTTCATGGTTTCTCTCTGGCTGTGCACACAGATGATTGTGAAGGTCATCAGATATTTGATTTGCTTCAGTGATAATCTGCTTATTTGTATTTTTTTTGGAAGTTTGCCAAATTATGCAATCTGTTCATTTCCTTTATGTTGCTATGAAAAGGGCAATTTGAGGTGATGGCTGGTCTGGCAGAGAAAGAACAACTAATGCACTCAAATAATTAATGTGCCTTCGTAAATTTAATGATTAGTCCTGCATATACAAATGCATATTTTATTAAGGTAATTCTAGTAGCAGATTCCATTTTAAAGTCAACAAGAAATCAAAATTAAGCCTATTTAATTTCTTAATGCATGTTCCTGGTTTTATTTTGCATCGTTCATTGGTGCATATTATTCCAAATTTATATATATATATATATATATATATTGCAATGACCTTTATAATTTGAATAAAATGTAGCTTCCTCTTAAACGACTTTGCTTTTTTCATTACTTAATGCAAATTAATCATTTTAACAAACTTGTTTTTTTTTTTTTCTCTGGCTTTCGGTGGGTAACACCCATTTCTCACTGTCCAAATAGTTTGCAATATATAAAATTAAGCCCCACCCAACATTTTTTTTAAAATTCAATATCCAGTTGCAAACTGGAATTCACATTAATCGCAGCCAAGCCAAGACGGCAAGGCCTTTTTCTACAGTCTCAATTCAGTTAAAGTTTAATCTATCACTGCTATGTGTCTTGTTTCCCCTCTTTTCTTCCTCTTTCTTGACAAATCTCAGATATCTCTCCTGCTCTTAATCAGCAAAAGAGCTCAGATTCTCAGAAACGACAGCTCATTCACTTTCTTGTAAATTGACAAAAATGCCTTGTCAATTCAACACACCGAGGGATCCGGCTCTTAATCTTTAGCTGTCCATTAGAGAACATGACAAGATAAATGGCTGTCCCAGGCGCTGTGTGAAAGAAGGTGCGCATGTTTCCAGCTGGTTATTTTTTAAAGAAGAAAATCCTCAATCTCTTTAATAACAAACCCTGCGGTGGAAAATAAAGATAGAAGGATTAATTTACGTCTGACCCATATTTCCTTTTTTGAATTAAGATTATTAGAAGCTGCCCAACTTATTTGTGTACAAGAGGGCATTATGTAGAGCAGGTATACTTAAGACTGTAATGTAATTTTTTTAAATGAATTATTATTAGTATTATTATGAATATTATAATGAGCAGCACATCAGTTATCTGTGCAAAAGTTAATGTCATAATACTCACAGACAGAAAAATAGAAAAAGTTCAATAACTTCCCAATATTGTTGACTAAAACTTCTGAAAGATTTATATAGAGCATCTCATTGACTCTCATAGAGTTAAGCTTGTTTGGAATCAAGCAGGTTATGTTTTAAATCACCTATAATCAACATTTTATATGCAGTTTTGCATCTCATGAGAGGTAGGGATAATAATGCCTGGAGTGCATGTTTAGCTTCCAGTCTTCTCATCTGTTAAAAGCAGCGGTTAATCCAGACATGCACATATGGCATCATATCTCTCTCAAATGACCTACATCTCTCTGATACTCCCTTGAATTCAACACACACATACACAGCATTTTACGGAGTAGATTTATTTCATTCATAAATCAAATCATACAGAGCTGGGACAGAAATCATGCTAATTAGAAATTCCTTTAAGCAGTGATATGTAAAACAATCCATGTTGAGTCAGATGGAAATTAAAAAAAAAAAAACCTTAAACAGCGGATTTCAAATAAAGCATACACCTACAGTAACCCAGTGCTACTACGCTATTACAGTGAACATTAGTGCCTGACTCAAGGACAGTAGATCAACAGGACTGGTGACATTGAGAGATCAGTCACACAGATCAGAAGTGCAGCAGTAGACGTTCACTCCAGGCACACAGAACTCCTCACATGTCCGGGAGAACACAGTGGCTGCAGTTAAAAACATATCAAGAAAAACAGGTCAATATCCTGTCTAAATTTCTAGAATACAGACCTCTAATGAAGAAATTACATTTTACTTTTTCAATCACCAGTGGAGGGGTAAAAAAATATAAAGCTGTTGCAGGTTCATTATCATGAACTATAGAACTAAAACCATAAAAAAAAAAAAAAAAAAAACACATTTAAAACATTAAACTTATTTTCAGTTAGCTGCCAACACAACATTTCTCATTTTCATTTAGTTTAAGTACTAAAATATCTAAAACTAAACTAAAAAGTAAAATAGAAACTAATAAATAAGAATGTAAAAAAAGTAAAACAAAACTAAAACTATATAGATATTTTTGAAAAATGACAAAAACAACAAAATAACAAAGTTTAATTAAAATTAAAATAAAAACAAAAAATCTAATATAAAAATTATATAAAAAAATATATAAAAATATGAGCAAAAATATAATAGTATATCAATGATAGCGTACTAAAATAACACTAACTGTTACTGACTATTGATAATTCAGTAAATAACTTTATTTTAACAATATTAAATTGTTTTAATTTAATATTGTTTGCTTACGTGTTGAAACCGTTTTGCAGAAATTGCTTGAGGTGGGGCATTCAGTTGGGGTCTTGCAGTCCCCATCCACACAGGTGTAGCATGTCAGCGAGTGCACTGATGAGAGATTACATATTAGAAAAATAGATAATGATGCAATTTACCTGCACTTTATCAGAATATTTTGTAAAACTTTTTAATTTCAATTAACTACATTTAAAAGTTACTCCAAGACATTATAGTGCAGTATATGTAAGCATTATACATTATAGTCCAGTACACTGTAAAATTGAATTGTTGGTTTAACTTAAAAAAGTAAGTTACCTGGTTGCTTTAAAATTCTGAGTTCATTGAAATTAAAAATTTGAGTTATTACAATTAAGGTGATTGGTTTAATCAACAGAAACTCAAAATATTATGTTATCTGAACCACATTAATTATTGAAGTTGATTTGACAAAAGAAAAAGTGTTGTGATAACAAATCATGAAAATAATTTTTTACAGTGTACGTAAACAATTCATTTCAGTGGATTGTTTTCAATTAATCGGTTGAATAATATTCAAAAATTACACTTTTACTTTAAGTCAAGTAAAAGATATGTAGCTACTTCTTCCACCACAGACAGACGGACACAGACAGACAGACGGAAAGAAAGAAAAACAAAGAAAGAAAGAAAGAAAGAAAGAAAACACTTTCATCTTACCTGATGCACTGCAGAGGAGCACCACAACGAAAGCACACACTAGCGACTTCATGATGAAAACTGGTCTGGTCACGCAGAGGAACATGATTCTTTATATACCTTGGTTACACCTTTTACCAAAATACATTCTTGTTAAAGCAGAACAGTATGCAGCATGACAGGTTTCATGTAACTAGATATAGGTGTCAGCTAGTTCCTGGACAAGGAAGTAAAATGATTTGCACTGCAGTTTTGGTAATTCTCTGTGCTTAGCTTATTGTCTGTCCTTGAGCCAACATTGCAAGATCCAAGAACTTCTGTCGAGCCTATAACTCTAGGGCATCTTCTTCTAACCTTTTTGACTCTTTTATCCATTCACTGTCATCTCATAATTTAGTTATTTTAAGATTAAGATCACTATCTATTTTCCAGCACTAGCAGACTGTACCACAATGATTTACACCCTCAGGAATAAACCATTTAATGTCATTTTTCAAATATCACAACTAACCACAACTAACTGTTTTGACTGTACTTCTATTTTATTATATAATTCTTTATTACAGTTTTTAAAACTATAAAGTACCCTATTTTGGTGAGACGTGCATCTAAAGTGCAGAGCCCTTAATTTCATATTCTGCCTGCATTTCTAAGCCTGTCAGGCACTATAGAAAACATCCAATTAATCTCCCCACCAACAATCCTCTGGTGTTCCACTGGGATCTGTACTTGGACCACTTCTCATTCTATACTAAATCACTCAGTTATTTCATAACCTCTCATGGCCTCTTACCTCTTATTAAAAATGCAAATCTCATCTCAAAATAGAAATTACAGGCCAGCTCGTAAAATGATCTCTAATAGCATGCACCTTAGGGCCATGAAGCCAAGTGAATTCAATGCTTATTACAGCTAGGGCATCAACAGGCCTTATGTGAAATCTGTTTAAAGATTAGTCTTGTATTGTTTTTAGGCTCTGGCATTTCCATAGAAGTTTGAGGCTAGTTATTGCTTTGAGGAGAGATCTTAGGGAATTGGAGGCAATTGCCAATGTTTAGCTAGACTAAAGTATGGTCAGGTCGCCAAATATGAAGTATGTTCACTTGATAAACCAGTATATCAGACAAGCATTTTCACAGCTTTACACAGTTGTTGTCATTAATGCGGATAAGATAATGGATTCGTAACTGTTAGAGCAAGTAGTGTTCATAGGACATTTTGATTTCATTGCTAATAATCTTAATTTTGATTAAAAAAAAAACAAAACACTTCTCTGTATAACAACTTATATATGATTAGTAATTTAAATATGAAATTTTAGTAAATGAAGATCTAGGATGAGGCATCTGAGAAAACTAAGACTACCTAAAACAAAAGTCAAAATGATTTTAAAATCATTAGGTAAATGCTGTAATATTATTGAGATCTAAACACAAGGGTTTAACTAACACAGACAGCAGGGGGCAACAAAGATTAAAAGTAATTAGATGACATTTAGCAAATTATTATGGCCTGGCCTTCATAAAGAAAAAAAAGGATAAAAAAATAACACTGGAACACATATGGATTTATGTGTTTTTATAATATACTAATATTAAAGGGATAGTTCACACAAAAATATAATTTTCTCACACTCAAGTTGTTCTAAACCTGTATGAGTTTCTTTGTGCTGTTGAACACAAAATAAGATATTTTTAAGAATGTAGGTAACCAAACAGTTTCTGGTCCCTACATACTTTTTTTTTTTTTCATATATGGAAGTCAATGGGTTACAACTGTTTGGTTACCAACATTCTTCAAAATATAATAATAATACATTTTATTTGTATTGCGCCTTTCTTACACTCAGGGCGCTACAACAATAAAAAACAACAAAAGAACAACACTACTCCATAATGACAATCACAATAATAACACAATAACAACAATGGTAACAACAACTGTAGAATTATTACTTAAAAGCTTCGCTAAAAAGATATGTTTTGAGTAAATTCTTAAAACAATCAAAAGATTGGAAAAGGCAGAGAATTCCACAACCTGGGAGCAATACAAGAGAAAGACCTCCCACCCGTAGTTTTGAGTTTACAACGGGGCTGGTACAGAGTAAGAGAACCAGCAGAGCGGAGAGACCGAGATGGTGTGGACACTGTGACCAAATTACAAATATAATCTGGGGCTTTATAGGTTAAGATAAGAACTTTAAAATCAATGCGTGACTGAACTGGAAGCCAGTGTAATTGAGAAAGCACAGAAGTGATATGATTGCGGGATGGTGTGTAAGTTAAAACACGAGCAGCTGAATTTTGCACATATTGCAGCCTCTTAATAATCAATAATCATGCTGCAATAATCAAGCCTGGATGTTATAAAGGCGTGAATAAGCCTTTCTGCATCAGGCATAGAAAGAAATGGTCTTATACGTGCAATATTCCGAAGATGATAAAAAGCTACTTTAGTAACATTCTTAAAATGAGTGTTAAAAGTCAGCTGCGCATCAAAAATCACACCCAAATTCCGCACCTGTACAGAAGGGAGAATCTGGCACTCATCCACTTTAAGTTTAAAATTATTACATCTATTTACAGCAGTTAAGGTGCCAATCAAAAGAAGTTTTTGAACAGTTTAACAGGAAGTTATGTTTCATCCAGACCTGTATTTCCAGTAAACAATCAGATAAAATGAAATATCTTCTTTTGTGTTCAACTGAAATAGAAACTCATACAGATGTAGAACAACTTGAGGGTGAGTAAATGACAGAATTTCCATTTTTGAACTATCCATTTAATATTTTATTAAAAGATGTATGTTTTTAATAGATTAATTCAAATTTATCATTGCATATATGCAGTAAGCAGGGTGGAAAGAGTACTGAAAAAATATATACAAGTAAAGTACCATTACTTTCCAAAAAAATGTAGTGCACTCAAAAAAATGATTTTTTGATGCTGTTCACTTTATTCAAACAACTTATTTTGATTCAACACCATTGTATTAGGTTTCTAGTTCAAATTTAATTGCTTCATCTTAAATTAACTTGAAACGATTACTTTTTGACTTCACTTGATGTTTTCATATTAAAATAACATGTTTCAATCAAGTTAACTCAACCAGGACTCAATCAAACAGGACTTTCACTAACCCTTCATGCTTTGCAAAGGGGCTGATCTGGGAGAGTAAATGTTGAAATAAAGTGTTATTTTAAGCAGTTTTTAGCAACATAAAAAAAGGAGAGACTTGTGTTTACTGTTCTATTACGTTGGTATTTAAAAGTTTCTGTTATGTTAATGGTTTTGGGGTTACCATTGTGGTGAAGTGTAGAACATATGCTTGGGTTGAGGACCTGCTAACAGCAATTAAAGTTGTTTTAATAATAAAAATAATTATTTTGGGCATGCTAGAATAAAACCATCTTCTGGCTAACACCTAACAATAAGAGTCTTTATAGACTAAAGATTTTGTAATTTAGATAATAAAGTTGTGAAAATGGTTCTTGAACGCATCCACTACATAAACTAATCAATTAAACTGGATTTTTAGGATAACTAAATGTAATGGTTTTGGACAAAATTAAGAATGTTAACCTGATTCAACTAAATGGCATTGAGTTAACCTTATGTAATAAATTTAAGTTAACTGAAATAAATAATGTTAATCAAATGCAACATAACCAAGTTATGTCGAACTTGTTGACATAAAAATTAAGTAAATCCAACGTATCATTTTTTTGAGTGTGTGAGTAGAGTAAAAAGTATTTGTCCAAAAAATTATTTGGGTAAGAGTAAAAGATTGTGTAAAAGTACTCATGAGTATAGCGAGTAGTGAGGACTGAGCTGCGGATTCTATCCCCTTACACTGAACATACTCTAATTCACATTCTCGTTTCCTGTTTGTCAGAAAGAATGAAGAATATCTATATCCTCCAACAATTTTAATTTTGACTGCCAACTTTTCAAAATACATCACTTATCCACCTCCAAAACAACAGAGAAAGACTATTAGAGATGAAAAGATGAAAAGTTATTTTCAATATATACTCATCATCATTTTAAAGGGTTAGTTCACCCAAAAATGAAAATTCTGTCATTAATTACTCACCCTCATGTCATTCCACACCTGTAAGACCTTCGTCCATCTTTGGAACAGAAATTAAGATATTTTTGATGAAATCCGAGAGCTTTCTGGCCTCTGAAAGACTGCAAAGTTATTACCATTTTCAAGGCCCAAAAACTGTTAAAACCGTCGACGTGACTGCAGTGGTTCAACCTTAATTTTATGAAGTGACGGGAATACTTTTTGTGCGCAAAAACAAAACAAAAATAACGACTTTATTCAACAATATCTTCTCTTTCCTGTCACAGAATGTAAGTTTCGCCGCTAGAAATTGCTTCAACACAACAACAAAAGCGTAGCTTGATGACGGCATCAATG
This sequence comes from Hypophthalmichthys nobilis, assembly GCA_037950665.1. Lineage (NCBI taxonomy): Eukaryota > Metazoa > Chordata > Actinopteri > Cypriniformes > Xenocyprididae > Hypophthalmichthys > Hypophthalmichthys nobilis. The sequence continues at coordinate 18,826,919 of CM075479.1, forward strand.
AGCATGGAATCATGGGAGATGTCTTCTTCGCAACCACAGTCGACTAAAATCAATCCGACGGAACTCGGGCAGAAATCATGTTCATGGATGAGCTAGTTTTATAAACGTTACTGTGGTATGAAGCATAGTCGGCTGCTGCCTTTCCTTTAGTTTTGTTGTTTATGTTTATTTTACGATTAAAGTTATGCTTAACATCCGCCTCCTTATTCCCTGAACTTTGTTACAGTTACGTTTGATGACTTAAATTTAGGGTTGGGTATCGTTTGAATTTTAACGATTCCGATTCTGCTTATTGATTCTGATTCTTATCGATTCCTAATTTTGATTCCAATAAGGTTGCTGATTTGAAACAAATTGCAGATTTATCCGGATTTAAACATTGCTGGAAACATATAAAATTATTCTAGTGTTTTTTCTTTTGGATATTTTAAACCAAAAATCGTACATATTGTGCCTTTAATGAACACATTTAATTGTGATTAATGAACACCTTTAAACCTTTAGAAACTTGAGAGTTCAGCATCACAAACCAAAGACAGGTTACAAAGAGAGATGGCCAATTTCTCTCCAAAATGGTGCCAGTTTTGTGATGAATTGAAAATCACTAACACATGTATTATCATACAATTAACCTCACGTAATGCACTGAAATAGGCAGAGACAATGAGCTAACACTAATTACATTCCACTGAATATATGTTAATTTAAACGTAAATGCATATTGTTCTAAAAAGGGACATCATCCCCTACCTTTCACACAGCAACATTTACTCAGATTGTTATGCTGACAATATAATTTGTAATAAAAACATTTTCATTAAATAGCCTATATAAGTATTTTAAAACACACTAACGTCGGCTACGTCTCTTTGCAGGACGGGCCGCAGCGGTCACGGCGAATAATGCTCAATCAGTAGCGTCCACAACTGACTGAAACAAAAATGTTGAATTTGAAAAATGTGTTGCGGCTAGTACACTCGCTAAACGAAGGCGGATTGTTTAAAATGAATAATAAAAAACTGGTTATAAACGAGCTGTGTTTCATCCATAGACATTGAATTAATGCTTGGAGAACGCGCTTCAACAGCAGCCATTATTAACAGCAGTTGGCGCCATCTGCTGCTGTGGTTAAATGAAGACATTTGATTTGACTTGACTTGAGTCACGAGACCGATCACTCTTTCCCTAGCCAATCATGTTGATGGATAAAAATCAAATTAAAACAAGCATAATAGCATAGGAAAAATAGGCTACTACAGTTACATAACTTAAAATGTACTCAAGTAAAAGTAAAAGTAGGGCCTACACAAATTTTAAACTATTTAAAGGGTTAGTTTACCCAAAAATGAAAATAATGTCATTTATTACTCACCCTCATGCCGTTCCACACCCGTAAGACCTTCGTTCATGTTCGGAACACAAATTAAGACGTTTTTGTTGAAATCTGATGGCTCAGTGAGGCCTGCATAGCCAGCTATGACATTTCCTCTCTCAAGATCCATTAATGTACTAAAAACATATTTAAATCAGTTCTTTTGAGTACAGTGGTTCAATATAATATTATAAAGCGGCGAGAATATTTTTGGTGCGCCAAAAAAAACAAAATAACGACTTATTTAGTGATGGTCGATTTCAAAACACCGCTTCAGGAAGCTTCGGAGCGTTATGAATCAGCGTGTCGAATCATGATTCGGATCGCGTGTCAAACCGCCAAACTGCTGAAATCACGTGACTTTGGCGCTCCGATCTGCTGATTCGACACGCTGATTCATAACGCTCCGAAGCTTCCTGAAGCAGTGTTTTGAAATCGGCCATCACTATTTAAGACGTTATTTTTTTTTTTGGGCGCACCAAAAATATTCTCGTTGCTTTATAATATTAATATTGAAACACTGTACTCACATTAACTGATTTTAATATGTTTTTAGTACCTTTATGGATCTTTAGAGAAGAAATGTCATTGCTGGCTATGCAGGCCTCACTGAGCCATCAGATTTCAACAAAAATATCTCAATTTGCGTTGGTCTTACGGGTGTGGAACGGCATGAGGGTGAGTAATACATGACGGAATTTTCATTTTTGGGTGAACTAACCCTTAAAAAAAAACACAATTTCTCATTAAAAAAAACAAAACAAAACAAAAAAACTGCTTAATTACAGTACCGTGAGTATTTATTTGTAATTCGTTTCTTCACACAAATGGCAGCAAGGACTATAATTTGGACAGCAATGGATAAGTAGATTCAGAAACAGATTTCATGTGCGCTTAAAACAAAACATTGTCTTAAATTGAAAACATTTTAGTTAGAAATATTTTAGTTTCATATACAAAATTGGCATTATATCAAAATAATTAATGCTTAAGATTATTATGGCTTTGGTAGAAGAACATTAGCATTCCTCAACCTAAACATCCATCTATCCATCTGTCTCTCTCTCTCTCTCTCTTCTCTTTAACATGTTGATTTATTCATAAATCACTCAACCATACATCTATCGATCCATTAGTCATTTTTTAATGAAAGCAATTTATTGGAAAGCTTATAGTTCTTAAGTATACCACTTAACGAAATGAAATCTTGGGCTTCTAATGTAATTTTTTGATACATTAAATGAATTGCTAAAAGTTCCATTTGGTAAGCAATTTAATTCCTGTATAAATAATCACTTCAATGAAACATTTGGGGTTTCATTTTTCCTTTAAGGATACAGGTGACAGTGATCATGACTTGCGATTTAGGGTTGCCAGTGCAAAAAGATCTTTGGACCCCTCTGAACTGAATAGCACATTTTACAAACCTCTTCACAGCACAGCAGCTCCAATCATATGCTGTGTATTCTGACAGCTGAGTCTAAGCAAACAAGGTTGAGTGTTTTATGGTTTTGAACTATGTGTTGGCCATGTGACCTTCTGACAGGGTTCTGTAGTGACATCTCATAATTCCTTCACCTGTGCCAGTGACATCCAGAGGAAGATGTCCAGAACAGAACAGTCTGTCTTGCAACAAGCAACATGCAAGAATAGAAATGTAATCTGAAATTTTAAAGGCTGATACATAGCAGTTTATTAGAATTCATATTACTTAAAGAGATAGTTTACACAAAAATTAAAATTCTGTCATGTCGTTCCACACCCGTAAGACTTTTGTTCATCTTTGGAACACAAATGAAGATATTTTTGATGAAATGTGTTTGTGTTCCGAAGATGAACAAAAGTCTTACGGGTGTGGAACGACATGAGGGTGAGTAATTAAAGACAGAATTTTCATTTTTGTGTGAACTATCCCTTATAAAGTCTTATGGAAACAGCAAGTGCCGCAGTACCTTCAACAGCCAGCAGATGCTGCCATTGAGCCAATCATTTTTGTAAGTGCATGACTTAATTCGTTTGCATTTCACAGCTGAATAACTAAAATCCCCTCAGAATGCATTTGGTCAAAAATAATCTACAATTCTCACACATCGCTTTTCCAGTACATCTCTGAAGTAAATGACACCATTTGCTTACTGAAACAGTCTGAAGGGGCAAGCAGTCTTGCTGCTTAAAAAAGTCATTCTATCTTCCAAAGCCAATGTAGTGACTGTAATGGATAGCAAAAAACTTCTGATTTCCCATCTCCCTCTGTAAATTGCAGAAACAGAGTGTCCTCCATTAGGCCCCATAAATCTAAGTTGATGTGACAAAGGGTAATGAAGCAGCTTTCTAATCGGCCTGCCCACGGCCCCCTCATGTCACACTGCAGACAGGCCTGTTTCCAAATGCAGGAATGGTTAAAAGATTACTGACCAAAGCTAAACATACAAACATTTATTCCCAGAGCCAAACAATGGCATCACGTATGTCAATAATGCTATACGTGAGGGACGGCTTTGCTAAATGCATCTGAAAGTTGGTAGCATTTATAGAAATCAATAACACAGCACCTGACAAGTTTAATGAAAGAAGACTTGGTAATGATCATATTTATCCTCAAGCTAAATATGCCTAAGACACGAACCAGAACCTCTCTAAAAAAAGAACGAGTCAATTTCGCAAAGCTGTTTTATTGCATAAGTGGCTCTGTTTCATAAGAACAAGAACTTCTTTATAAACTTAGGAGTCATGCTTTGCCCTTTTAGGAAGGTGTGTGGAGCAGCTGCAGCAAGATGACATTAAACTCTCAGCTTGTCCCATACAGTACACGTGTTCCTCTTGTCCTTGTCTCTGAATTGGAACAGAGCTTACTACAGCGAGACCTGGCTAGCGCTTTATCACATAAACCTTCGGTATACCTAATCAAATAACCGCCCGGGCGTGAAAACATATTCCACTCTGTTCACGTAGCCTTGCGATGAGTGCCTCGCAGAATCAAACAGGACACCGGATTAAGTGATGGAGTCGGAGTCTTCCAGAGGGCCTTGTGCTACAGCGATTAGGAGAGAGGTATTACCGTGATTGTGGGCGGTGCGGTACAACATATAAAGAATGGGGACAGAAGTGCAAAGTAGCTCTCCAAGACCCATCAGGTGGTCATCTGTTGAAATATCGCCTCGTGATAGTGTTTTTATAAAATGACAATGCCTAGAGTTTTTATTTACAGCAAATTTCACACCTAAAAGTATATAGTAGCACCTGAAAAAAATGTGTAGATTTGAAAAGATTGAAATAATGAAGGAAAAATAAACTGACCCATCTATGGCTGAAAAAAGTGAAAAGATGAATTTATTCTATCAAACTTATCTTTTTAAAAAATATACATTTATTAATACAGTGAGGTCAAAAAGTCTGAGATTAAAAAAAGGGATTTTTTTTCTTTCTTTTTCTTTTAAATCTACACTCTAAACAATGCTGGGTTAAAAACAACCCAAGTTGGGTTGAAAATGGACAAACTCAGCAGTTGGGTTAATGTTTGCCTAATGTGCTGGGCAGTTTTATTTAACCCAACTATTGTTTAAAAATGACTATATGGCTGGCTTAAAAATGAACCCAAAATAGGTTGGAAATTAAAAATCAGACACATAATAACTAGATGCAACAATAATAATCAAAAGTCCATTTATTAAACATATTCATTTATTAAACATAATAAATGTTAATTTCCAACACACTTTGAGTTCATTTGAAGCTATTTCATTTGTCCATTTTCAACCCAACTTGGGTTATTTTTAACCCAGCATTTTTTAGAGAGTAGAAACAATATTATATATGTATTATCATAGCATTTATTGAACATCTTTCTTTTTCTTTTAAACTTAGAAACAAAGAAATATGTGATTAAAAATAAATAAATATTTTAATATATATATATATATATACACACACTACCAGTCAAAAGTTTGGACACGGTAAGATTTTTAATGTTTTTAAAAGAAGTTTCGTCTGCTCACCAAGGCTGCATTTATTTAATTAAAAATACAGTAAAAACAGTAATATTGTGAAATATTATTACAATTTAAAATAACTGTTTTCTGTTTGAATATATTTTATAAAGTAATTTATTCCTGTGATCAAAGCTGAATTTTCAGCTTCATTACTCCAGTCTTCAGTGTCACATGATCCTTCAGAAATCATTCTAATATGCTGATCTGCTGCTCAAGAAACGTTTATGATTATTATCAATGTTGAAAACAGTTGTGTACTTTTTTTTTTCAGGATTCCTTGATGAATAGAAAGTTCAAAAGAACAGCATTTATCTGAAATACAAAGCTTTTGTAACATTATACACTACCGTTCAAAAGTTTGGGGTCAGTAAGAATTTTTATTTTTATTTTTTTGAAAAGAAATTAAAGAAATTAATACTTTTATTCAGCAAGGATGCATTAAATCGATCAAAAGTGACAGTAAAGACATTTATAATGTTATAAAAGATTATATTTCAAATAAATGCTGTTCTTTTGAACTTTCGATTTATCAAAGAATCCTGAAAAAAAAATATTGTACACAAATATTTTGTACAGTTGTACACAATAAATGTTTCTTGAGCAGCAGATCATCATATTAGAATGATTTCTGAAGGATCATGTGACACTGAAGACTGGAGTAATGATGCTGAAAATTCAGCTTTGATCACAGGAATAAATTACTTTATAAAATATATTCAAACAGAAAACAGTTATTTTAAATTGTAATAATATTTCACAATATTACTGTTTTTACTGTATTTTTAATTATATAAATGCAGCCTTGGTGAGCAGACGAAACTTCTTTTAAAAACATTAAAAATCTTACCGTGTCCAAACTTTTGACTGGTAGTGTATATAATATATATATATATTTGAGTCCCGGCTCGAGGTCCTTTGCCTGTCCTGTTCCCCTCTGTCTTCTCCCCATTACTTCCTGTCTCATTTATACTAATTGTCTCTTGTATACTAATGTTACAATAACATTTATTGATATAATGTTTTATAATATGAGCATTTACAGAATTTTTTTTATTTTTTATTTGAAATCTAGAAACAAAACTGCATAATAAAAAATAATAACATTTTATATAGATGACAAACCAAATACATGCAAATGCAAAATAAATGCATTATCACATGGTCTCAGACTTTTGGACCCCAGTGAATATTTTATAATATTTATATTTTTCCAAAATTCACTTTTTTTGAGATATTTGACACTTGCAGGGCTGAATAGCGGCTAATGACTCACTATATCCACATCCCTTTCTTTGTCTCTTTGAACTCCTATCTTTGCACTCGGCTGAGAGACTATGAGAGGTCCTGACCTCTGTGGCCTTTTGTTCCCTCAGTGAGTTGGGTTACAGACAGTGCCTCATCAGCCATGCTGTAGATGACCTTCTGTACTCCTGTCCCTCAGAGCTATGCAGGGCCATTGGCCTCTCTGTTTCAGTGTTAAAGCTGCCTTTAATAGAGCAGCCTGCCCCAGGATCACACTGGGAGACAAACAGAGACAAATGGGCTTGTATTTTTTCTTCAGAAAAGTTAAATCAACAAGTGTGACATACAAAATTAGTGTAAGGTGGATTTATGTGTGTGTCAGTGTGTGTGTGTGTGTGTGTGTGTGTATATGCACACACAGAATGTATGTAATATCAATGTAAACTGTGTCTCTGATATCTAAGACTTTTAAAAACCTTGCTAACTTTACAGTGATGCTTATGTTGCTAAAGTTTATGTATGGTACAATGTCCTCTGTAAAAGGCTCTCAAAGCCGTTCCAAGAACCCTCGGAGTCCCAGGAAGTATTTAAAGCTCAGACGTGATGCTGTAAAAATAATTCAAAGAGCAGGAAGAGGAGTTATTAAACCGAAAGGAAAGTTGCACAAGAGTGGAGGGGAGTTCAGACAGCAGGGGTCTTTGATGAGCGTATCCGGACTGGGCCGGATGAGAGCTGAGTAATGTGGGGGAGCTTTATCCAGGTGCACACATTGTGCTCTTGAGTCTAGCACTCTTTTCTGCCCTCATCCATCTCTCTTTCACTCATTCGCTCTCTTTCTCCCCCTTTTCCTTCTCTGTCTATTCACCAGAGTCAGATAGATGGTCCAGCTGCATCCTCTTGGTCACTATGTGCCAGTTTATTTAAGGTCTTCTTGGAACAGAGACCTCCCTGTGAATGTCTTAATATATTGCCTGTGTGTTCATGTTTGCCTGTGTTTGTTCTCGGGAGAGTAAGTCACGGTCCCTAAATACATCTCAGGGTCGGTTAGATTTAGAACACTGAGTAAATACTACACCGATTTTTTTTATGAGTGCTTGCATGATAGGGAGTGTAGTCATGGCTTTCTCATTATGTTTTGGACTAAGGAGGTCCATAACACCTGGAGAAAGCTAGCCATTAGCATTCCCATTCATCTCAACGGCACTTTCTCAGGATGGCACAAGAATAAGGACGCACACAGTTCCAAAAGCTTCAATAGTGACTATTTTTAAGTATGACGAGAAAGGCAACAATTTAAGGCTAAATTTAATTATTTTTTTTTACTGCTTTTCAAAAGTTTGGGACTGGTAAAAGTTTTTAATGTTTTTGAAAGTCTCGTACATACATACTGTGTGTATCTTACATTATATATTGTAGCTGAAGTAAGATTAGACTAATTAAGTTTGTTAGCATGGCCCAGTTAGCCAACTACAAGTCTCTTCTGCTTACAAAGGCTGCATTTATTTGATCAAAAATACAATAAAAACAGTAATATTGTTCACCAGTCTTCAGTGTCACATGATCCTTCAGAAATCATTCTAATATGATGATTTGCTGCTCAAGAAACATTATTATTTGTGATGTTGAGAACAGTTTTTTTTCAGTTTCAATTTTTCAGGATTCTTTGATGAATGGAAACCATGATGTATCCTTTCCTTGCCTAATAAAATAATTTCTTTCATATATATATATATAGAGAGAGAGAGAGAGAGAGAGTTGTCATGAACTGCTCAGAGATGCAAAGGTTGAGGATCCAAACACAGTACTTTATTAAAGGGTAATCCAAAAAAAAAAAAAAAAAAAACTGGCAAAGGTCATAAACAGGGTAAACAGTCCAACACAAACACCAGGCAGGAAACTCAGGAAAACAGGGAAATCCAAAAAACAGGCAGGGGTCAAAACCATGGAACAGCTAATCAATAGCACACTCAGAAATGCAGTAGTGACACATACAATACTTCGCAATGAATGACAGAATGAACCAGGCTTATATAGGCAGGGACTGACAAGATAATGAGTACCAGCTGAGAACAAGCATGGATAATGAGACCAGGCAGAGTTCTGGGAAATGACAGTTGTGAGGAAATGACAATAGTCTGGGGTGGAGTGCCCTCTGGTGGCTATCAAGGGCACTCCAGCTGATGATCGTGACAAGTTTTTTTTTTAATAAAGAAATTAATACTTTTATTTAGCAAGGACATCTTATATTTATCTAAACTGACAGTAAAGACATTTATGATGTTACAAAAGATCTACAAAAATATGAAGCAGCACAACATTCTTCAACATTGCAGCTAATCATCAAATTAGAATGATTTCTGAAGGATCATGTGACACTGAATACTGAAGTAATGGGTGTTAAAAATTCAGCTTTTCCATCTCAGGAATAAACTACAATTTAAAATACATTTACATAGAAAACAGCTATTTTAAATTGTAATATTTCACAATATTATTGTTTTTACTGTATTTCTGATCAAATAAATGCAGCCTTTGTGAGCAACAGAGACTTGTAGTTGGCTAACTGGGCCATGCTAACCAACTTAATTAGCTAATCTTATTTCAGCTACAGTATGTAATAGTAGATTTCCACCAAACTGTACATAACACATTTACTGTATACACAAACACACATATGTTTGAATTAATAGCTAACTGAAAACCACCAGCCTATTCGCTTCAGTCCTGGAACAGGCTGCAAAATGCTTCTTGACACCACAGAGATAGTCAGGATTGTCATTTTTTCATTCAGAACAGTCAGTCACACCACTTCTAATTGCCATTTCAAATTAGCAGCAAAGCCTGTTTTTTTTTTTTTGGTCCCTCACCAGTTTTCAGCTGCTATGGGCCTTCCACAGGCCATCAATATTGATCACCTTTCTATATGGAAAACACTCTAAAAAAAACCCTCCATCCTCATATATATGGCTTGCACTATTGAGTAATTAATTTTAGATGTTGACAACAGCAGCATTATACATTAGAAAAATGAACAATGTTGAATTTATTCAAGTGAATCAATTATTCATTTCATTCATATATGTATATTTATATATTCATTCATGTATTAATTTATGCAGAATTTTTTGGAGGCTGTAAAAAGCCGTAGTCCTTCAATAGACACATGACTTCACATTATATTAACAGCTCAGCCTGTCCTGCCCAGGAGGAGGTGATTCAGAACTTTTATTGCTCCAATACTGCCTACTCATCTGCACTATTCCTGCGCAGCCTGTGCTCTCCTGCGTCACACACCAGTGTCCTCAGTGGGACCTTTAACTTCTTGTGACCCCTGAGGGGTGGAGCTCTTCATTTCCTGCCCTGCTGGTGACTCACACCCATCAATGAAGGTGTTTATCAGTCTGACCTTTCATGACCTCTTCTGTTTCCTGCTGATGACTGGATGACCCTAGTGGGTGACCTCTTGTTGATTTTTATCTGGTTTTAACACATATCCAGTTTATGTCTCAATGCATCTTTGTCAGAATGGCCAATCAGAAGCATCTTATCCGTTCAAACTCATATTTTAGCCAAGTGGATTTTTAATGCAGCATACACCCATAATAGATATATTAATTTGAGATTTTAAAACGTGTTCCCACAATGAAAACTATACAACTAGGTTTGTACATATTTACATATAAAAAGAACCACATAGTTGTTAGAAAGTGTTTCTCCCCCATTGGTAATGTCTTATCTTGCCTAAAGCAGCAAGTGAGACAAAACTGCCAAAAAAAAAAAAAAAAGTACACAATTACGACCCTGCCTCCAGCAACTTATAAATATGTCATCATGACAGAGTATGATAATGTTTGTGTAATGCATGTGCATTTTAATTGCAAATAGATTTCCTTTAGATAAATATGTGGATTATTTTTAAGTGACACATATTAGTTCCATCATGGGTGTTGAATACAACTAAAAATTTCTCTTTAAAGATTTTTTGGCTTCCATCACATGTAATTGTTTCATTTCATCTCAGCATATGGGACTGTAATCGTTCCTTTTCAGGCAGCAGAAACAATGAACTTTTTGATTAAGGATCCAATATGACCAATTACCACACTGTAACTAGCCATGTTGGCAGAATGTGGATGACAGAAGATCTTTAATGGCTTGTACATTGCATAACAGCATGGATGAACTAAATCTGTTATCACCATATTAAAATACAGGATGCTCATTTATCACCACAAAAATAGTTTAAAAGCATGGATTACTTGGCAGACAGCATTGTCTTACTAGAAAATTTACAAGGTGACCTTATAGTCTAAAGTATAATTTATAATGTATTTCAGAGAAAGCATTGTTTAAAAAAAAACAAAAAAAAAACCTTGCCATAAAAAAATGTAAAAGAAATCATATTGTAAATGTGTTTATAAAAGCAACTTAAATGTCCTAATTTAACTAAGGCCTACTCCTGGCTATTATATTATATTATATTAATTTTCTTAGTAGAAAATGTTGAAAAAGCATATTCTGCCTGAGCACAGGTATAAGGTTGCCAAACACTTGTAAAACAAGCATAAATGTAGCTTAATTTTGTTATTCCATAATGCGCCTTGTGAAATATGAACCAGATTTAAAAGCTTTTTAATGCATTACCACAACAATAAGTGTATCTGAAACTCTCTGCGATAACTGCCTACTTGCCCTTGCGTTTTTAAGTTACCTCAAAAGCAAGGCCAAGAGCACGGACTAGGGATGCAGGAAGAGGCATGGGAGGGGCAGAGCCTTCATTGTCTCCTTGAGGACCTTGGTACACTTCATCATACATTCCTTTTCATCTCCGCGTCCTCAACTTCCAACGGTTTTCCGCATCACCGCCGCTGGAACGCACAGTACGTGATCAGGGTGAACCTGCCGGCTGTGGGAATTGACCCGCTATCCTCAGTTTAGATGTCAATAGTGGGCAATTTTTTCCCTCTTCCTCAAGGTCATTGTGACCTGGAGTGAATCCATAAGAGACTAGCCTAATTACTGAGCAACAACAGGCAGTGCTGCAATAACCTAATTATTCTTGGCATATATTAGATAAAGGGGCCTATTGCTGGCTTTTCTGCAAGGAGCCTGTTGAAAAGAAATTTGATTTCCCCAAATACTTCACCGCCAGATCTTTCCTTGTGTTAATTGGGTACTTTAAAGCAATAAGAGATACCTCTTTCTTGCAAAACTGAAGGGATGGCTCTTGGAATATAAAGAGACAGATCCCACAAAAATGAAAATCCATCCATCCATCCATCAGTTTTGGAGCTCAGAAGAGATATGTTTTTCCCTCAATTTATTTAAACCTTACCAAAAGGTGACTTTTATTTTTAGAATATGTTGAGATGAAAATGTCACTGAGTGGATCTATGTAGTTTTATTTATGGATCTGTTTATCTTCAGTCAGTCCTACCCTCTGAATAAGACACGTTGTGCAGTGGACAGCAGACTAATGGAGGTTTCCCTGCAGGCCATACCAGTGTGATCCTCATTGACCATGTCATGATGAATTAGCTTCAGCTATAGGCAGCTGGCTTTCTTATAATACACCTACAGGTCAGGAGCCAGAGTTCCTTGATTTGTTATGGTAAAGAGAAAGGTCTTCAGATGCATGTTCTTTTAGTGACTCACTATGTATAAACAAAGAATTAAGCTAGAACTTAGAGGACATATTAGCTTATATTTGGATGTGTGCTGTCAGAAATAGAATCAGAGATATCACAAGTTTATTTTGTTTGTTCTCTGATTTAGATGGCTACCATTGTGTTTACGGTCATTTTATCTATCCATTAAATTAGTAGTACATTTGGACAGTACATTTGGTAAACACCTTGCTCAAGGGTACAACAGAGATGAGTGACCTTTCAGTTTCTGGGTTACTTGGATCCAAAATAACCTTTAGCCATCAGTGGTTCTCAACTAGGTTTGCTTCAGGACCCAGATTTTACACTGGACTCAACATCAATTCCTCTTCTATTTAAAAATATAAAATAAATAAGGCTATTTATTTTCCCTTTCCTAAACATGTACAGTTATTAATTTAATTTAAAATATTTTAAAATTAATTTTACTGAACTATTAATTCCGTTCTTCAGATGAGATGTTAAATCAAGGTCCTGACTCTCTGTGGTCATTAAAAATCCCAGGATGTCCTTCGAAAAGAGTAGGGGTGTAACCCCAGTCTCCTGGCCAAATTTGCCCATTGGCCTCTGTCCATCATGGTCTCCTAATCATCCCCATATACTGATTGGCTTCATCACTCTGTCTCCGCTCCACTAAGCTGGTGTGTGGTGGGCGTTCTGGCGCAATATGGCTGCCGTCGCATCATCCATGTGGATGCTGCACATTATTACCATATGTAAAGCGCTTTGAGTACCCAGAAAAGTGCTATATAAATGTAACAATTATTAACAATTATTATTATTATTCTAATTCAATGTAATTGTAAATAATCAATGTAATTAATATTAGTTGCATTTTATGAATTGTATTTATCATATTTTTCCTGCTGTCAGACCATGTTTGGATCTCAGCTCACCAGTAGAGAACTATATAAGTGTATACGTGTACAAACAATAAAAGGTACTTATGGTTAGGGGCCCATAAACAGCAGTTTCTGCTTTTAAAGTGGGAACTGCTTCATCTTTCAGTAATAGCCTTTGTGCAAATCCTGCTTTGAACTCGTGTAAATTCTGGAAGCTGTCTTCCGCACCGCATCCAGTGTAGACAGTGTTTTTTACAGTCTATGGTGTAGACAATATCACTGATTATTATAATGGGTTCTATTATCTTTTGACGTGTCGCGTTGAGCCGCTCGTGTCCGGTGTAGACAACTCTTCAGCTTCCATAATGCCGCGCGACATGGCCTCGCTCACTTTGTTGCGTGTTCCTGTGGGCAGGGTTTATGTTAATTGCAGGGTTTATGATGTCACCAACCCGGGGAAGAAGCTTGTTGTAGTCCAAACCGGTCGTTTTTGTAGGCATTAAACTGCCAGAACTTTAAAAGAAAATAACTCCGTTTGCATTGAACATTCAGCGCTGTAACTTTGCAGATACTGTTTATGCTCAAGCAGCAACATTACACACTAACTAAAATTAAAAAAGTGAAATCGCAATGAACCACCCCTTTAAGATGTGTTTTGGTCAGTCGGATCACAAGGGGACGATGCTAAATACAACGGGATGTAAACGGGATGTAAGCACACTAGCCAGATGGGATTTAAACTTTGTCGGCTGAAGTCCCAAGTTTGGTTTGAAGGCGAAAAATGTACCAAGCACAATGTTCTCTCACCAATCCTGATTTCTAACATGCACTCACAATGTTCGGTGTGGTCTTGTGGCTGTCAGAGCAGAAACGTATGTTTCATATGTAATTTTGTGAACTTGTTTTGTCCATTAGATCGAAAGATCTGAAAAAAACCCATACATTTACCCTCCCCTCGAAGAGATCAGGACAGAAGTGGTTGAAAGTGGACAAAAGAGACGGATTAAAATACCAGGTGGAAACAGGTATGCGTCTCCCTCGTCCACTTGTGATCCAGTCGACCAAAACGTATCTTAACACCAGGTGTAAACATGGCCACAGATAATTCCCATCTTACAAGCTGTAATTCCAAGTTCTACGAAAATGTGAGCAATCTCGTTGAAATCTCGTAATTATGGTAATTACATCATGGCGTGAATGCACCTACTTCAAGTTCTTCTTTCTTCTTCTTTTGTTTAATGGCGATTTACATTCATAGTGAATATCGTCATGAAATCTGTCAAGCCCACTGGAGACCTAAAGACCTCAAAGTAACCTAATGTTCAAGGGTTAGTTTATGTTCAGCAAATAAGTTGCTATGCCTACTTACATACCCTGAAAGTTACCTCAGGTTTTGGAACCGAAAGTTGAGGTTATTCGCTTACTCTGAGTAAACTTACTGAGGTAAGTCACATAACCTGCTTTCTGGAATACCTCTGTTCTCTGCTCCCTATGTCAAACTGTTGTCAGAGGATGAACTGACAAAGACTGAATTATTCTTCCAGAGAGGAATGCTGCAATGATTCCACGGTAGCGCTGGTACAGCAAGACTTCATATTCAGTCGATCAATGTGGCATCCAGTAACATGTCATGTTGCCTTCTGAACGCGCCTTGTGTCTGCATAGCTATGTGTGTGCGTGCTTGCATATGGTGCATACTAGTGTGAGCAAGTGCGGTGTTGAACAGCAAAGGCTGATCATCGTGTTTGAGCTTGTAGCCGCTGATGCATGAAATGGAACTCAGACAAGCAGTCTGCTTAAGCCTGTCCCCATGTCCTCCTCCATATACCTACATCACTCCATTGATTTTGCAGCAAGAGATGGAAGTGGGGGTAGAAGTAAAGCTGGCCTTGAGTTTGTAAGTCCTGTAATTCAGACACAGACATGTTTACAATCCAGAAAACATTACACAAATTCTCTAATTAAGAACTTAATAAAGGAACCCAGCAGGTCACAAAGGATCAGATGTGATAAACTGGACAACTACAAGAAGACTCCTTTATTTTATATCTATTTATTAAACCCATAGTGCACTATTATTTAAAACAAATAGAAATTGCTTTACATATACATCACACACACACTCACACACACCATAATCCTCATGCATTTTTAATTATAATAATAATTATCATAATTTATACTTTTCATACTTCATTTTTCTCTAGCATTCTGTCTGCAACTAAAAACAGACTTGCTTATGCTTATGGATGTGTTGTGTAATTGCATGCTACTCAAAATTACTGAAAAACGATTCAGGCAAACAAAATGTCACAAAATTAGGTGCAGAAGGCCAAAGCTCTTGGGATTCTGGGATCTGTCTTTTGACCTCCAAAAGCAAAGTAGCAAGTTAATGAACATCCATTACAACAAATCACACATGGGCTTGGAATGCTAAACGGGTCTTAATTGCAAACCCACTACCAATGGAAAATGCACACCTCTGCAAATGGCAGATGCTTGATCCTGATCAATAGCAGGCATGCAACTATCAATTGCAAAATCAATACTGTTGTATTTGGTTCTCCAATCTTCTGTCTTGTTGGAAATAAGGGCTCTAACAGAGTGGCCACGGATAACGAGCTTGACCACCGAGACCTTAGTCTTTATCTATCAATGGGTCAATCCTCAAGTCTCCAATGACCTGAGGCTGGTGTGGTTCTTCACCACATCGTCATATGTTTATGTGTTTTTTCATTGCTTAGAAGGTTAGTGCACCTAAAAATGCAAAATCTGTCATCATTTACTCACCCTTGTGCCATTCCAAATCTGTATTAATTTTTCTACCGTGGAAAACAAAAGAAATGTTTCAACTGCTTTTGTCTATAGAATAAAAAGTCAATTTGGTCTAAACAACATTTGACCCTACTAACTTTCATTGTCATTAAAAAAAAAAAAAAACATTTTTCAAAATATCTTCTTTTGTTTTCCATAGAAGAAAATCACAACATGAGAATAAGTAAATGATCAAAATCTTAATTTTTGGGTGAAGTGTCTTTGTAAGCTATCTTTTGACTTCAGTGTTAGCTACATAAATACCTGAAGTCCTATGGTGTCTTATTATTTTGCAGTACACTGAAAAAGCTAGATATTTACTGCTCTGTGTTAATAAGGAATATTTAATGAGACAACACAGGTCGTAAACCAAGTAAATGTTCGTTTCTGAGTGCTGTCAAACACCAGAACACACCCTCTTTTTCCATATTTCACATAAGCCTATCTATTAAATGACTTTCAATGCACTAATTTGTCTTTGGCAGATGAATGTCCTTGTTGGCACAAGATTGCTTTAGTCCCTGTTTTAGCCAGTAAATGCCATCTGTGATTGACAGAGAGATCTGAGCCAAGAGTACATGCCTGGGCAAATGGTGTCCAGTAAATGCTAAAGTAACATGGATTATGGTTTAATTTGCTGAAGGATGATGTTTACTGAGGATTTCACATAAATTCTCTGACATTACTATTATTCGACTGACATGTTTTCAAACCCCAAGAGGATCTTGACCTCTGAACTGTAACAGTACATGAAAACTTTTTAAAAAGCATCTCGGTTCAGGTCACACGTTTTGACATGATTTGACATTAGACCCCATTAAATCGCTTGACAAGGACAAAAAGGTTAAGGCGGAAATATGTAATGGTTTGGTGTTTTTTTAAATAGCCAGTAGCCTTAGAAATAATGTCATGTACAAAGATTTGATAGGTTTACGACAATAATACATACAATTACTAAAGAAAAAACCCTAATCATTTAAAAAAAATAAAGTGAATACATATTTTTTTACTACATTAAGCCATTAGGACTAAAAATTGTAAACATCTGTACTAGATGGGTCATCATCAATATTGCTGATCTTGTATTTTTCCTTTTTTTTTTTGTCTTGTCAACACAGCATATACAGTAGCATTTATAGCATATAAATGACGGCCAGGGATGTGGGTTCAAATGCAGAAAGTCACTTTGTATAAAAGCTTCTGCTAAATGCATAAACATAAAAGCCACAAACCTCAGTTTTGATATCATGGAGCCTTGACTTCCTTTCCTAATAGCATACATGTGCTGCAGGTATATGAATACCTAAATACTCTGAAAACGCTGGTGACTTGTGAAGAGAATTAAAAAGTGAGCTAGCTTTCACAAGGCTTCTTTCACCTTGAGCGAAGTTATTTTCAGAGAATAATAACGAAGGGCGTCGTAGATAAGGAGCTCAGCAGACAAGGACAAGTGAAAATCATGCCGTGCAAATGCGCCGCAATTGCGGAGGCCCTTTTGAGAGATCACCGGTGGTTTAAATTGCAAAGATGAGCGTCAAAATGGATGAGGCGTCTTCAGGCTCTCTGGCGCTCGCCTTTGCGATTTGCAGTAATTACTCATTGAATGGGGGACATCAAGAAGCTGCTGACGCCGTCTCGTTTTTCAGCAATAACAGAGCGCTTTCCACATCGCTCTGCGTCACAATCATTCAGTCACCTGGAAATGTGAGTCCCTCCCCACACAACAACACATACTAGCAAACTTTTCACGTGCTTCTGCTGTGTATTGATCAATGCGGAGGAGAAACGGAACATAATACTACATGACCTCTGTTGACATTATAATGTTGCATTATTGTGTAATACTGAGAAAAGTGATGACAGCTTAAAAAGGCCGCTGCACAAGTATAATAGCTGACCCGTGTACAATTTGCATAGACAAAGATAAGGAGATAGGAACCCCCATAAGGGGCAAGAGAGACAAAGTGAGCAAGAAAGAGAAGTGTGGGAGTGAAGCATGAGAAAAGAGAGCGAGAGGGAGAGAGTGTGGTCTGATAATGGAGGGCAGGGGAAGGTTGCTGACCTGCAGATCATTCTAGGGGTTGTGTTACAGAGGCAGGACAAGGTCAGCCTCCTTAGTTTACCACTGTGGTTTCATCATCTGTGTTTTATTTAGTATCACAAACAAATTCGGAGATACCCTTAAATAGACATTACCGAGCATCCGACCCAAACGGCATCATTTCTTTTCTCTGTGATGAAAGGCAAAGCAGTGCACACTCTTAGAAGAAAAGGTTCTATCTAGAACTTTAAAGGGTTAGTTCACCCAAAAATGAAATTTCTGTCATTAAGTACTCACCCTGATGTCGTTTTAAACCTGTAAGACTTTCGTTCATCTTCGGAAACACAAACGAGGATATTTTTGATGAAATCCAAGAATTTTTTTATCCTCAATAGAAAGCAACGAAATTACCACATCCGTGGTCCAGAAAAGTAGTAAAAACATCATTAAAATAGTCAACTTTCAAGAATACTTTTTGTGCGCAAAAACAAAACAAAAATAATGACTTTATTCAACAAATTCGTCTCTCCCCTGTCATTCTCTTACACTATTTGCATTGCAGCGATTACAGGTTCTACGTCAGAACGCCGGCTCCTCCGTCAGCATCACACTCATCCATCATGCTGCTCATGTGAACTAGGTTCACAGCATCAACTGCGTACGATTCTGACAGGTGGAGAGACAAATTTGTTGAATAAAGTTGTTATTTTTGTTTTGTTTTTGCACACAAAAATTATTCTTATCGCTTCATTACATTAAGGTTGAACCACTGCAGTCACGTTGACTATTTTAACGATGTCTTTACTACTTTTCTGGAACATGAATGTGGCAATTTTATTGCTTTCTATTGAGGATTAAAAAAAAACTTTTAGATTTCATCAAAAATATCTTGATTTGTGTTCTGAAGATGAACGAAGGTCTTACGGATTTGGAACGACATGAGGGTGAATACTTAATGACAGAAGTGTTATTTTTGGGTGAACTAACCCTTTAAAGGTTTCTGTCAGGCACTTGCTTCATATATAGAACCTTCCCAGCATAGTATCATTGGGTCTCATTCACAAAGCATGCGTATGGCCTTATAATCGTGCTAAGAAGTTATAAAAATTTGAAATTTCATTCTAACAAGACTAATTATATTAAAGTATGTTACATTAATTGTATTAAATAATCCATATAAAAATGATATAATAAAATTAATAAATAATACAATTAAATCTTAAATAGCCTACATTTCATCTTATACAGTGATTATGTACATTTTTTCTTTCTTTTTGTTAAATGAAGGTCACATTAAAGGGTTAGTTCACCCAAAAATGAAAATTCTGTCATTTATTACTCACCCTCATGTCGTTCCACACCTGTAAGACCTTCGTTCATCTTCTGAACACAAAGTAAGATATTGTTTAATGAAATCCGAGAGCTCTCTGACTTGTTCGTAGACAGCAATTTAATTACCACTTTCAAGGCCCAGAAAGGTACTAAAGACATTGTTAAAATAGTCCATGTGATTATAGTGGTTCAACCTTAATTTTACGAAGCGACGCAAATACTTTTTATGTGCAAAAAACATACAAAAATAATGACTTTATTCAATCATTTCTTCTCTTCCTTGTCATTCCGCTACGCTGTTGTTGTAAACACAGTGCAGCGCTTCCGGGTTCTACGTCAGAGCGGCAGCTCATTATTGGCCTTCTCCTGCATCAGCATCACACACATGTGTCGTGGTGCTCACATGAACAGCGTCGGCCAATACTGATTCGGCGTTCTGACGTAGAACCTGGAAGCGTTGCACTGTGTGTGGAGGGGTCAGAGAGCTCTCGGATTTCATCTAAAATATCTTAATTTGTGTTCCGAAGATGAACGAAGATCTTACGGGTTTGGAATGACATGAGGGTGAGTAATAAATGACAGAAATTTCATTTTGGGTGAACTAACCCTTTAAAATGGTCTTGGTTAAAGAATAAAGGAACTAGACACTGTATTCCAAATATTAGTAAAATGTAATTTCCACCACAAAATGTTATAAAACACAATAACTCATTTGAAAAGTGGTGTGAAAATGTGTTAGTCCAGAAAAATCAAGGTTTAGAAAAAAAAGAATTCTCCATTCTACATTGTTAGTATTAAATTAGTAACTCTCTAGTAAGAGTGTGAAAAAATGTGTTGAAAGGGAGTTATTTTTCTAAAAGTCCACATGCCCATAGCTAAGGGGAAACACCCAGTTTCTAATTTCATCATTGTTGTTTTCAGGATTTCTAATCCAATCTTATAGTTTCATAATTGGAATCAGTTGGACTCAAAACATCTACTTCCATTATTTCCAGCTCATAAAGCAACTTTATGAAGCATGTCCTCTTCATTCAAGTCCATTTTTGCTCCAACGTGGTCACAAACATACACTGGCACAATTTCCCAGGTGCCCACAAGCACACAAGCCACAAACCTCCTATTCCCCCAAAACATATTCTTCTTACGCCGAGTCATCAGCAGCATTGCCTTTAACACTGAGACGAATATTCAGCCCTGTGTTCCTTTGCAAGCAGTGTCAGTATCACCCTAGTGTCTTGCTAGCAGTGGGTAGGGGGTCATTGGCTGTTAACCTTTGGTCCTGTAATAGAGAGTAATGGGATTTTAGTTATGAATGGTGGGGCCTGTCCCGTATGCCAGGGCACGGGAGTACTCTGTGCCCTAGACTACCTCCCGCTGTTCTGGTAATGAGTAATCAGGGCAACAGCATGTCAATAGCTTGCCGTGAACTGGACTGACCCTGCTTGCGTTTTCTCCCTAGCAGCCTGGCAGCAAGAGCTGGTAAGCGGCTTGACCACCAACCCCCATCGCCCCAACATGACCCACTCTGGCCTTCTGTGTGTATATATATTTGTCTTAAAAGCATGACACTCATGATGTAAAACACTGAAAACTCAGAGAGATGTGATACAACAGCCAAAAATCTCCAACGGCACACAAGAATCAAAGCAATTTCATCAAAATAGATCATGAACCTATTATTTCCAGCAATTGTTTTTTCTTGTGTAATACATTTATGTAAGACTAAAAACTCTGTTTAAATTCAAACTATGTTTTATTTAAATTATATATATAGTTTTTTGAGTGCTGTGTAAAACTCAAATGAAATGACAAGAGGACAGAGTGTAAAGTCCGAAAACAGTATGAGGAAGCAAAAACAACATCGCTGGGTAAATTCCACCAAGGTGCCCTCCCCGTCCTCTGTGTTAGTCCTCTCCCTCCTTTGATTTTTTGGCTCACTGAAAGAGAAAATGATGTAGGAGAAGACTGCATTGGCCACAGCTGGATAATTCTTCTCTTTGCCCTAATTAAAGATCCTTTCTGTAATTATGCTGGTTGCTTTGGAGTGGGAAGGGCCTGGGCAAGATCCAGTTTATTAACAAGGGACTCTGGCAATCTAAGAGGAATCATAAAAATCAGAGCAATGAAACTTCAAAATGTACATAATCAAGAAGTAGCTCTGATCTATTAGGAAGTTTTACATAAAAATACACTAACATTAAGCTTGCATTTTGACATAACTCAAAGTTAAAACATGCTTTGCATCTTAAACATAATGAACGCTATGTTACTTGATTAGTCAAACCAGCATAAGATTACAATGACTTCATGATAAAGCGAGTCTGACTGATGAATAAAACCAGCCCAGCTTCAAACAGGGTTATATTTCATTGAACCCTCTGGCACAGGGGACCAACTTGAAGTCTTTACTCTAAGAATAGATAGCCTTACTCAAAAGCACAATGCATTGACTCAGAATAGTCTTTGCGATTACAGGCCAAGGCCCTGGTAAATGAGTTCAAGCTCAGGCCCTTGAGACAATGCACGTAACGCCCTTGTGCTCTGCTTCCAGACAGTCCTTGATGATTTTCCTGTTTTTTTTTTTTTTTTTTTGAGAGACCTTCTCTTGCTATCTGATATTCTAATGAGGGATAGGCATAGCAAAGTGCTCCACCCCGACCACCCGTGGAACGAGCCTGGAGGATTACTTCAAGAGCGCAAAGTAGGTCAACAAGATGGGAAAACAAAGCATGCAAGGAGAATGAATGGCACGCCACAAAAGAGCGAGCAGGTCTGACACATCGCCGCAGCGCTTTGGCGGGGCTCCACTCCCCCTCAGCCACACATCCACCACGACACATGTGGATCAGCGCATGACCTGCTTCTCAGCTCCCCATCTGCGTGATCGAGTCATAGACGGACAATTCTGACATGTTTTTGAAAGAATATAGGACATGCCAGAAAAAGAAACTCATTAAAAAATAATAACAAAAAAACGAGCCAACTGTGTTAGTAATCTCTGGGACACAAAGCCTAAGTCATTTGCATTTTGTGTTGTTGACTAGTAAAATGACTGATTTTCACTAGCCTTTTAGGCTTTTTGGACATATAAAATACTAAATAAAGAGCTCTCATATCTCTGGTGATGTATGCAGGACTTCTCCAATCATTTAGTCTACTTACTTACCCCTGAAGCTCACATTCATATGCAACACCCACATCTCAACATCCAAATGGCAACCAATACGTATAGAACCCGCCCTACATTTTTTTTTTTTTTTTTTTTTTTAATAATCCGTTAAACTCTGGTGTGTGTCACAATATGGAAGAAAAGATCTGATGCTAAATACAACCTAAATGCAAAGCATATTTGTACAATTACTGCTATTACTGTCAGCATCTTCACACTATGCCAAACCATGCCTTGGAAATGCTTAATTTTTCTGCTTGCCATTACGACTCACCCACTGTCAAGCGTTCTGGCAGCACTGACCACAAACTTGTATGGATGCATTCGCAATACGACTGCTTTACGATACTTCACCTATAACCTGCAGAGAACAGCATGGCTGCATCCAAAATCGCATACTTCCCTACTATATAATAGGCAAAAAACATTATGTGACAAAAGAAGTAGTATGTTTAAAAGTAGGTAAAAATACCCAGATGACCTACTATCATGAGGCTACTTGAGAGGATTTGTGAATGGCAGTGAAATGGCAGATTACATTCATACTACACACATTCATACAGAACATACTTTTTTAGCGGTCGCAAAGTAATTACGTATTCAAAATAAGTACCTACTCCAACACGTTAGTATGCGATTTCGGACACAGCCCATGTCTTCTTTATACACTATATTGCCAAAAGTATTGGGACACCCCTCCAAATAATTGAATTCAGGTGTTCCAATCACTTCCATGGCCACAGGTGTATAAAATCAAGCACCTAGGCATGCAGACTGCTTCTACAAACATTTGTGAAAGAATGGGTCGCTCTCAGGGGCTCAGTGAATTCAAGTGTGGTACTGTGATAGGTTGCCACCTGTGCAATAAGTCCATTCCTGAAATTTCCTCATTACTAAATATTCTACAGTCAACTGTTAATGGTATCATAACAAAGTGGAAGCAATTGGGAACAACAGCAACTCAGCCACGAAGTGGTAGGCCACATAAAATCACAGAGCGAGGTCAGCGCATGCTGAGGCACACAGTGCGCAGAAGTCGCCACATTTCTGCAGTCAATAGCTACAGACCTCCAAACTTTGTGTGGCCTTCAGATTAGCTCAAGAACAGTGTGTAGAGAGCTTCATGGAATGGGTTTCCATGGCTGAGCAGCTCCATCCAAGCCTGACATCAACCAAGTGCAATGCAAAGCGTCGGATGCAGTGGTGTAAAGCACGCCGCCACTGGACTCTAGAGCAGTAGAGACGTGTTCTCTGGAGTGACGAATCACGCTTCTCTGTCTGGAAATCTGATGGACGAGTCTGGGTTTGGCGGTTGCCAGGCGAACGGTACTTGCCTGACTGCATTGTGCCAAGTGTAAAATTTGGTGGAGGGGGATTATGGTGTGGGGTTGTTTTTCAGGGGTTGGGCTTGGCCCCTTAGTTCCAGTGAAAGGAACTCTTAATGCTTCAGCATACCAAGACATTTTGGACAATTTTATGCTCCCAACTTTGTGGGAACAGTTTGGGGATGGGCGCACCAGTGCACAAAGCAAGGTCCATAAAGACATGGATGAGTGAGTTTGGTGTGAAGGAACTTGACTGGCCTGCACAGAGTCCTGACCTCAACCCAATAGAACACCTTTGGGATGAATTAGAGCGGAGACTGCGAGCCAGGCCTTCTCGTCCAACATCAGTGCTTGACTGACCTCACAAATGCACTTCTAGAAGAATGGTCAAAAATTCCCATAAACACACTCCTAAACCTTGTGGAAAGCCTTCACAGAAGAGTTGAGGCTGTTATAGCTGCAAAGGGTGGGCCAACTCCATATTAAACCCTACGGATTAAGAATGGGATGTCATTAAAGTTCACGTGCACGTAAAGGCAGATGTCCCAAAACTTTTGGCAATATAGTGTACTCTTTCAAACACGAATCATACAAACATGGCTAACTTCTCAGCCTGGCATAGCTATTTTTGTCATTCCATATTCATCTTCTGTAGTTTTTATTGGTGTTTTTTTATTTTTTTATCAGTAGCAGACCTAGCTGAAATTTACGTCATCTGCACTGTGCGCGAGACATAGCAGCATACAAACAGTTTCCGTTTTACCTCGGACTGAGTGACAAGCTAGATTATAAAATTGATTGCTGTGGACTGTGGAAGTAAAATGAATAATATATTAAATGTTTTTTTCCTGCCAAAATAATAATGTATTTTTTTAAGTATCTACATATACATATACATTGTTTTTTTTTAATATAGTCTACTAACAGTCTAGTCTAATAATATTAATTTATGCAATTATTTGTTATTTATTTGATTATTTAATCAGCACATCATTTAAGTAATTTGATTATATTTTGAATCAATTGACAGGCCTAATTAAATGCTTAGAGGGTAATGCTTATCAGACATTTCAGCCGAAAACATTCAATGCTGCAAAGCCCTTTAACACCATTATGAGAACTGACTATAGACTCAGTGAAAGGTGGGAGTGAATAGCTAGATCTGGGCTGATCGGCGGTGACATTTACCCAGCGTTAAATCACACAAAGGGCTAAGATGACCCTCCACCTGATGACTTAGCCCTGGCTCTGAGCACCTCACCCTGCGGTCCTCAAAGCCTCATTCAGTCGACTTTCCTTTAGCATGTACCCTAAATGGAAGAAGCGCACAATGAGAAATGAGATACTTGCCCCATTCAATGTGATCTGTGGATTATAATGTGAGATCCTTCACATGGAGGAGACAGTCGCCCAAGGCAAAATAAATGTGGGACCTCAGCACATTGATAAGAGGTATGCTCATGTAGAGATTAACATAAGCAATTTGTCATGGAAAAGTCCAGCTTTTGATAGGGTTACCCCATTCAAATGTAGGATTATCACATGCCTTCCTCGGTACAAAGGAGAAATATTAACCATTTATGCCACTGAGATTCAAGGGAGATTTACTCAAATGACATTTTATTGCTAGAAGGAGTCAAAGCATCTTTTCTAAGTGGAATGGAATACTGATTAATATATTCAACATCAACGTTTTTAAAAATGCATTTCGGATTTCATAGTTTGACTATTCAGTGCATTGGATAAACTATAAAGCAGGTTAGGCACAGCTCATACATCTCTAAACCTTTAGATTCCCCGAAGCTAGGTCACTGATTTTCCATGCTTAAGCATTCAGATAAAAAGAGAACAAAGCCAATGAGAATTGGAAGTCCCTTTGGGAAAATTTGGGAGACTGTACATGGGTAAGATGTGAACTGTGGTGATGCCACACATGGCTGCACAATGTGCACACAGTGAGGCCTTTCCTCTGTAAAACGCCAAGTCTTCCGCCCCCGCTCTCCGCTCTGCCACACAAGTGCAGAAAGCCACAGTGTGTCACAACCCTGCACATAATACACTCATGGGGTTATTTCCTTTTTTTCTGAGTCTCTTTCTCCTCCACTTCCCTCACATTTGCTCTCTTAGATACCTCAGATCTTTAACCACATTGCCAATCCCTGAATGCAACTTCTAGCCGTTTTCAAGTCATGCATCTGATGTCTTGTAAACATCCGATTATGGTTCTTTGTTATGAATAATAAATGTTTTTATTTGAACTATTATTTGATAAGTTATCTTTTGCACAAAGAAGAAACAACATAATGGTCTCCTATCCACTGAGACCTTTTTGGTATGACATTTGTCTTTTATTTCAGTGCTGCGTCTTTGGACACTGAAACCATGCCAGATCTTAAGCAGCCATAATAGCAACCTTACTTTCTCTGAAATAGTGCCGTATATGCGGGCTGCATGCATAAACAGCAGTTATTGATCTGCATCGCTCAGGGAAATAATGAGGGTTACATTATGATACAAGACCTAAATCCACAGAGTGTCTCACCTCAAACAAGCATTCATTCAAAAGGCACAGCCAAAGATGGTGAAACCAAAAGCCACTGACTAAGTATTATGTTCCATTAACCAATCAGTGAAGATATTGACATACTCTAAGCAAAAACGAAAAACTGACACATTAATGGACAGGAAACGCTCCATTATACAAAAACACCAACCACAGGCCAAAACAAGCAATTAACCCTTCTGGGCAATCTGAATGCTTTGCCAAATTAGTTTAAATGCAACATCCTCTCACTTTAAAAGTACACAACAAGATACAGGAGAGACATGGGCAAGTTGTCACAACTTTTACTCCACTGAATATTTCTTAGAGTAGGTTTAGTTTTAAAAGTAAGGCAAATTTAGACAGAAACCTTAAAATCTTGGCTACAAAAAGGTAATTGAACATTTACATTGTTACTGCATGAAAAATTAATTAAAAACATGTTGATCAATAGCCAGGCATGTTGTATTGCTACATGGGGCAAGTTGTTAAATTGCTGTTAAACTGCTGATCTCACATCCTACTAATACTCTAATGAGAGTTAGTAGACATGTAGGTGCATTCTCTGGACTTGTAGTCCAAAGAATGTCTAAAGGGGACCATCAAAATAAAGCATTAACAAAATTATTTTAAACCACTTTTAAGTGTCTGAAACCAACTTAGAAAACCACTGATAGAAAAAACAAAGATTTGTGTAAATGTACTTTTTACTCAAATCTTTATAGTTACTGACATCGTGACAACTAGCCCCAAACTATAGGGCCCTATTTTAACGATATAAGCACATGGTCTGAAGTGCATGGCGCAGGTGCACTTAGGGCGTGTCTGAATCTACTTTTACTAGTTTAACGACAGAAAAAATGGTCTGCACACCAGATGCATAGTCCAAAAGGGTTGTACCTCGTCTCTTAATGAGTCATGGGTGTGTTTTGAGTGTAACGTGCAATAAACAATCAGAGTCTCATCTCCCACTCTCTTTAAAAGCCAGTTGTGCTTGCACTATGGCAGATTCGCTATTTACATGGCGGAAGTTGCAAGCGTAAAGACAGAATGCTTCTCCAGAAAGAAATCCTTTTATTTTTAATATTTGGCATGTTTGTGTGCTGCCGAGCATCCCTGTGTGTGTAACAAGCAGAGTGTACGTGCGTTGTGCACCCGCCTATAGGTGCATATTACTAACGCGTCCTTTAAATAACAAAAAAATACTGCGCCATTGACTTTAGACCAGGTTTTTATTGGTCAATGGCGCAGTCGTTTTCAGTCCTCAAAATAGCAACACGCCAACGATGCGCCTGAACACATGTCGTTTTCAGACCAGCACGCCCATTGGCGAACAGATGGGTGCGAGTGCATTTGCTATTTAAACAACGTGGTGCTGGACGTGAAAATAATAACTGCGTCGGGTTGAAACTAACAAAAAACACTTGCGTTGCACCTGGCGTCGCATTGCACCAGGTGTATGATAGGGCCCGTAGTCTTTGTTTGACACAGTTATAGTTTATTAAAAAAAGCTTAGCATGACAAAACATCTGCGACAAACAGTAACAGGCTGCTGAATAACTTTTTGACAGTTTTACTGAACTGTTTTTACAGTTATGCTCTGAGACCTTTGAACAAATTACTTGAGGAAATGAACATTGTCATATGAACATAAAGTGACCTCATCATCAGCAGTTGAACACAACCCTAGACTCACAGCTTGGTTCTGGTCATCAGTTAACTCAAGTTATCATGTAGCAGTGCTGTGCTGTTAACAATACAGTGCGTGCGTAGTTAGGCAAGTCGAAATTCTAATCATATTTTTTCCCAAGGCACATTTTATCAATTCCAAACCACACCAACCTTAAAAATACTATTATTAATTTTGTATATAATCATTTATAAGCAGTGTTGGGGGTAAAACATTTCAAGTACTGTGAGTTACGTAATCCGATGACTTTTTTCAAGTAACAAAAAATTTGCCTACGCTGTTCACATAGTAAAACAGTGCAGCGCTTCCGGGTTCTACATCAGAACGCCAGCTCAGTATTGGCCGACACTGTACACGTGAGCACCACAACGCATGTGTGTGATGCTGACGCAGGAACCGGCCAATAACGAGCCGGCATTCTGATGTAGAACACAGAAGCGCTGCACAGAGTTCACTACGTGAGCAGCGCAGGAGACTGACATGGAAGAGAAGAAATTGTTGAATAAAGTTGTTATTTTTGTTTGTTTTTTTGTGCACAAAAAGTATTCTGGTCGCTTCATAACATTAAGGTTGAACCACTGTAGTCACATGGATTATTTTAACGATGTCTTTAATGCCTTTTTGGGCCTTGAAAGTGGTAATAACGTTGCAGTCTTTTGGAGGCCAGAAAGCTCTCGGATTTCATCAAAAATATCTTAATTTGTGTTCAGAAGATGAACGAAGGTCTTACGGGTGTGGAATGACATGAGGGTGAGTACTTAATGACAGAATTTTCATTTTTGGGTGAACTAACACTTTAATAATTTTTGACTTTTCAATGTGTTCAATCTTCTTTTTTTTTTTTTTTTGGCCAATTTTATCTGTAAAAGAAATCCTGCTGAATAATTACGCACTGAATATACGGCATTTTTCACTTCCAGCCCTTGTTAACAGTTATATATCACTTAGAAATGATTATATACAAAATTAATAGTAGTTATTAAGATTGATGTGGTTTGGAATTGGTAAAATGTGCTTGGAGAATAATATGATCAGAATATCGACTTCCCTAATAATTATACACACGCTTTATTAGATTACATTATTTTGTCTGCTACTACAAATCATATTTATATTTGAACGCAGCTACCTATATAGTCAGCATTCATCTCTCTCTGTCTTCACAATGCCTATTTTCAGTGACTGTGTCAATATTGTGTTAAACAGTAATTTTCCTCTCTATGGTGGCCTCTTTGGCAAGAACAGCAACCTTTGTATTTGAGTCCAAAGGGGAGATGGCAGTTTGTGCTTCTCACCCCATATCCTTGTTTGCACCTGCCTGCCCAGAGAGCCTTTGCTCTTCCTGGTCATTCAAGGTTCAAGGGAAATCAGTGGAATCAAAGGTTATTGTCTCCTGGCAGACCTAATGTTTTCTTTTGTGACCATCATATGCTGAGGCCAAAGTCCTTTTGTTTTTGCCTCTGCTCTCTGATCTGGGATCAGTGTTTGAACTGCTATCCGTTTCTAGAGGCACACGGAGGAAAAAGATGTGCTATTTAAACCTATGATGATACTTTAATAGCTTGACTTTGATTTCACTGTGATAAAAATGTGTTTTTTTTTTTTGTTATCTGAGTGCTGGTGCATTATGTTATCACTCTGCAATATGTTAAAAGTTGAATATATAGTACATCCTACTTACCTGCATATACTCACGTAAAGCAATGTTATATAGCAAATCACAGCTGCCTGATTTTTATTTCATCGCAAACTGTAACTATATTATCGGCCAGGTCTTTATATAAAGTTGGATATATAAGTATGTCCAACTTTATCTGCATACATACTTATGTAGGGCGATATATTGCATATCTCAGCTGCTTGATTGCTTGAATCATTGCACAATATAATCAATATTATTAATCAACATTATTATCAGCCAGCTCCACAATCTGCTAAATGTGACTATGAATATGTTAAGATATTATTAATATTAACATCATGATTTTCTGTGAAGCTGCTTTGAAACAATGTGCATTGTGAAAAGTGTTACACAAATAAATTTGACTTGACATGATTTGGGTGGTAACTGAACATTTCACTTTAAACCTGTCTTTAAACATATCTAGTCAGAGCCCTGAAAAAATGTGAAATGTGTAAACATCACACAAGAGCAAAAGGTTTTTCTCACAGCTTGTCACACAGTAGTGAAACATGTGACTATCTTGGGAGGGAGAGGGAATCAACTGTAGTAAGGAGGGGCAGCTGGGATGTTAACATCTCTTTGTATGCAAGAGAAAGCTGTGAAAAACTTGATGGCTGATACTATGTCCCATCAGGATATAGCCCATCTGTAACCTCAGCGGGGCATGTTTACTCCAGCCAGAACTGTTGACTGGTCATATGGGGTCCCAAAAGGTGTGAACTTGGTGTAAAAACTGAGACTTCTTAAAGGCTGAACTAGGCAAGCAAGTCAAAGTTTAATGTTTTTGCATTCATTTCAACAAAATTAGATTTTAAACTACAGTATTTCTTATTATAATAACATTACCAATAAGATGTATGTAGAAATTAATTAAAAATAATAAAAATCTAAATAACAAAGTTACATGTTCTAACATATTTATAATAGATAGATAGATATTTTGCTTTATGCAAAAAAAAAAAAAAAAAAAAAAAAATGGGAAGGAAAGACCTCTTCAATCTGACAGTCATGCATGCACCTCCTCTGTGCTGGTTGATCTTATTTAAAGCCCAGGGTTAGGAAGAGGACAGATCTGTGGCTTTAAGGGTGGCATCCATCAGCATTGTGAAGTCCGATTCATCTTAGCGATTCGATTCGCGAGGGTGATTCATTTTAGTGAACCGATTAAAATGATTCATATGAATCATTACTCAAAAGTCTTTTAATAAGTCATTTTACACTTCTTTGTTTTGTTATTGTTGTAAAATACAATTAAATATGGGCAAAGAAAAAAAATGTATAGCCAAATTTATGATTAATGATAGACTATTTAATGTAGGCTATCAAATATGTTAACATGTCTCCCACCCCACAGATTTTTCCATGGTGATCACAGTTGCAACAGGCTACAATTGTTACTTTAATAAAGTTAAGTTAAATTGGTGTCAGCAACCAGCTATTATCAAACATGCAAGCAAATCAAAAGACAAACTCTGAAAACCTACAGCATTTGAGGAAGATCCCATCTCGGCTGTTAAATCCAGTTTAAACTGGTAGTCCTATGTTTTAGCTTGTTTTTAGCTTTTCCAATCTAGCTTTAAGCTGGCCCTGTCTTGCTATCTTTAACTAGCTATCCTGGGATAATTTATTATAGTGTTAGTGGTAATTATTGTTGTAATTATGGTGTTTTGATGTAACTGTGGTTACCATAATTTTGTGTGTGTGTGTGCGCGCGCCCGCGCGTGCACTCAGGTGATTTACAAACGCTTTGCCAATCGGTTCGGCTGAATCATTACAAGAATGATTCGTTTTCGAATCGGATCTCACTAGCGTCCATGAGGGTAGGAGGAGTGAACATGGCATTGCAGAGTGCCGGGGATACCTTGAATAAACAATTCAGTCAAGCGACTGACTGCAGGACTCAAGAGCATTAGAAAACCGCGCATGTGGGGAATAGACGCTGTCAGCCCCAGTCATCTTTTCGTTTTTACATCTGAATTGTTCGTAGAGAGAAATATCATATGCGCGTCTCTGACTATTCCCTAAATGCAGCATAATTTTCAACTGGATTCTCTTCATCCGAGCAGGTAAGGCTGTGTGTGAAAATACGATTTCTGGTTTATTTTTTCGTCATCAATGCATTTGCAGCAAAGCCAGAATCCGCTATGTATTTTAATGGCTTGTGCGTACTATATAATATAACCAGGGGATATAGGGTGGTGGGAGCGGACGTTTCCATTTTGAGTCTTCATTTATTTAATTGAATGTTTACATGCAGACATGCATGTATAGCCTAATGTGTGCGGTTGTTTTAAAAAATGCATGTAATCAAACGATTACACGAAAGCGACAAGGACTATACGCATCCTATATCAGAATATAGTTACACATTTATAGAGGGTTCACCGGCAAGCACGTGAAATGTGATATAAAAGAGTGTTGTTGTGCTAATAGTAGCCGAGCTCAGTTAAAGCACTAGATACATTGTCACTGTGGTTGTGATAAGAGGATGACTCTGGCACCTTGCTTACCTCATAGTTTATGTTTAGTCTAACCGAGACTCTTCAAGTGCTTGTGTGGAATCTTTAAAGTGTTCCAAGACCTTGCATTGAGAAACAAGACATTATCTCGCTTGCTATAAATCTTTTTTTCTGAAATTCAGCGTTTATGCTTACTGAAAATAATATTTAGTTCAGTGTTGCAGACAGTAGTTTATGAGATTTGGAAGAAGAACATTACATTATTCATATTCGTTGAGGATGTGGGTAGTTTTACAAATTTTGAGCATGTAGGAAGTTTTACAAATTAAACCACACTTTTGAAATGGCATTACAATTACTTACACTAATATGAGACTTCAGCCATCTTTATTTTTATTCTATGTGGAGGTGGTCGCCCCCTTATGGGCGCAGACATGTTGCTATCACATGACCTATTGGGTCATGCAATTGATCAATTTGTTACTTTACTATTAAATTTTGTGTCATATTGCATTTTTAAAAAGTAGGTGATTTACAAAGCATAAACATTAAAGGAAAAACACTACAATATGCCTTTGTCAGCCGCTGTTCCACCGAGAGAAATACCGCAACAGTCTGTCAGCCGCGTACCAGCATGTACCACCAACAGCGCATGCAATGCGATGTGATTGAATCCAAGAATATGTATTTGTGTAGTTTGTATGAGACAGAAAAAAAGATAAACAGATTTGGTCTGTAGTGGCAGCAGTTAGTAAACATACTACATGCCTCCAGGCCAGTAGGTGTCAGTATAAAGTTACTGAATGCACCTTTATTTATTATGTTTAGGCCTCTGGCCTTTGTTGCTTTTCTCAAATCAGTGTGGAGCTGTTTACCAACATGATCTGAAGTATATAATGTTCAGTGTGTTGACTCATAGGTATTTTAGGATAAATATACCTTATGATATAATTAGACAGTATTGAATGAGCATGGTGTTGTGTCATTAGCTCAGCTGTACTAAATAATAAAACCTACTGTATATTATGATCCGTATGGACACTCTCTTTTTTTAAGCACATAATGCACTGTATGTGGGAAGTTGTGTTGATTTTTATTTTTGTGTTAAGCATGACTAAATCAAAACTGCAGAGGTGGTTCTCTTCTTACATCAGACTTTACTCTGTTTGTTCTGGTTTTAAAAAAAAAGTACCAAATGTTTGCATTTTGGGAGGATCAGCTTGCTTAATATCATGATGACATGTAACCCAAAAACCTGAATACCCACTCACATTATGTTAAAGTGTACTTTGTTTATAGTGTGGTTTTGTTTAAAATAATGCTCTTAGGCTTTCTTAAAGAGCTGTGAATTAAGCTTTTGTAAACAATCTTGTCACTGAAGTCTAGATTAAAGAAGTGGATATCTTGGATAGTGATAACAACCAGTTAACAGTAATATTTATGGACTCGGTTTCAACTCATGTTTTCCATAAATGGATGATTTCATGTAGCATTTCTTATTATTAAAGGGGTAGTTCACACAAAGATTAAAGTTCAACATTTATTTACCCTGATTTTGTTTCAAACCTGTATGACTTTCTTTTTCTGTGGAACACTTTTTTTTTTTTTTCTTAATACATAAATTGAAAATCAGTGGCATCCCACACTGTTCTTGACCCCAGTTCGTTCATTGTATGGACAAAAGCAGTTTTTAAAAATGTCTTCTTTTTAAGGCTGGGTAAAAATATTGATTTCTCGATTTTAATCTGTTCTTATTTTTATGAAACAATATCGATTCTTAAATCCCAAGAATCGATCTTTTAGTCTATGCTGTTTTCAGTTGATGAATGAATGGAATTGTAATGCGCATCCCATCCAATAAATTGCAATAAGCTTTGTGCTTTGTTACTTTGATATGAAACAAAGTCTCCGATTTCAAATTCTGTCAGCTTTAATATGAAATTCCAACAATACTGTTTTGGCGCTGTTTAATGTGATGTGCCTCAGATCAAGCATATGTGAGCTGATCATGTCTTTCGCTTTACTACTAGTTACAGCACGAAATAAACAAGAATGAACATCAGAAGGTATGTTAAAAAATACAACTTAGAGAAATCCTTATGTCTCGTGTAATCGCTTGTAAACACGTAATGTTTCATTTACCTCAGAAAAGCTGTTCTGTGACCATAAATTTGTTGTAAATGAACTATAGAGAGGAGCATTTCATTAAATATATGCACCATATTACATATTCATTATATTTTTACTGTTCTTCAATATTTCATGTATGTTTAAATAAGTCAAATTTTTATGACGGCCACTATTTAAATGTTTATATTTCAAAAAAATGAATTGGAGTAGAAACATAACTATGTAATTATAAAGTTTTTTTGTAACTTCATTATTAAAAAAAAATCCTTCTGTGTAATATAATTGTTTGTATACAAATCAGTTAATTTTATCCTTTTAGTAATGTAGTAACAACTAGTTTACAGCATTAGTTGAGAGATTTTTATCTTTGAGAAAATTTGCTATGTAATTTACCTGATATATCTAAAATAATTGCAATCGAATCAGAATCGAGTCGAATCACAAGCTTGTGAATCGAAATCAAATCAAATTGTGAAATTTGTGTCAATACCCAGCTCTTTTGTGTTCACAGAAGAAAATGTCATACAGGTTTGGAATGATTGGAGATTTGAGAGCGAGTAAATTGACAAAATTTTAATTTAAGTCATTAGACAGTTAGAGTCATATATATAGACTAGTCAAAAGATATGGATATCTAAGTTCATTTTTGTTTATTTTAACTTGTTTTTGATTATGCATAGAAGTGCCAGAGGTTTTCTTCTGTATTTGGTTGGACTCCCAAATGGTGCTCACATAGTCCTACAGAGATGTTTGCCAACTTTTGCTTTGTTTTTTCGTTGTTCTGAATAATATTATGATGTCAGTTCATCATATTACAAATTGAATTTCAAAGCTCATGTAACTGGGCTTTGATAGAGTATGCGGTTGGCGTAGAGAGACAAAAATACTGTCGTTTTACACAGGGCGGAACAGTAAATGCCATCTGATCATGTGGAAAGAAAGCCAGGATGAGGAAACGGAGGGATGAAGTGAAAAGCTAAAATGGTTTGTGTGTGTATGCATGTGGATGGCTGGAAGGGGTTCATTGTTCATGAGATAATGGCAGGATCATCTACCAGACAGGAGGTCACCACGCCCCTCAATCATAACCCATAATTGATTGACCATAATGGAGATTGAAGTACATTATTCATAGTTTGCGAGAAAAAAATTATAGCCAGCCCACTGCGAGATGAGGGTCAGATAAATCAGGAGGAGAGGTGCGCATGCAAGCAACGGCTTGTTGAAGAGACAACCGGCTGAACGTGATCTTGTAAACATCAGGGATCAATGAGATCTCAGCAGCGCACCAGCTTTTAAGAAAAAGACATTTACAGTGCCTCTTAAATTGGCTTGTGTTGTGGTCCATGAGGAGGGGGGTGGTACAAAAAAAAGACAAATGCAAGCAAAGAGTCCTGTATTAAACTAATGGCGTAAGCAAAAGTGGAGGGCAAAAGGAAAGAAGCATCTTAAATCATGTCTCCGTGTGCCAGCTCATCTATCAGCAGTACACCACAGAAATGATTTTTCCATCTGTAGAATAGAAATGTCAGCCCAAGGCAAGCGATGTGTATCAGTGATGTTTTTATAGAGTAGGCCAATATTAGGTATGCGATTTATGGCACATGTGCAACTATCCTTAACTTCACATGCATTAAGACTCTCAGCAATCAGAAGCCAAACTTAATGGGTTTGGTAGTCAATGCTGTTTGTGAAGGTTTTTATTTACAGATTCTTATGAAGTTTTATAACCAAGCCCACATGGAATATGTGCCCACAGAAAGTTCCATATTTCTGTAGAATCGGAATGCCTGTCATTCATAAAATTCTACACATATCACGTTTATATAATAAAATTGGCTAATGCTTTTTTTAAAGTTGGCCTGAAATAAAAATTAATCTGCTTACTAAATGTGTGTTCGCATTCATTTTTGAGTGCAATGCCCACATCTCAATCCAATCATCAACCCATACATAGAACCAAGTCACCGCCCAACACTTTCACTTGGATATATGTCACAATACAAAAGAAAAAACATCACTTCTGTTTCATTGTGAGTTTTAGAGGTAGTTTAGCATTTCACACCGTACGACATATTAACGTCCCAGAAGTATTTCATGTCAGCTACCAATAAAGGCTCCATTTACCATATTTATATCCATACCACAGATTTTCCTCAAATCAGCATAGAATATGTGAAAACTGGCTGCAGATTCTGTCTGGGGCTGCTTATAACTTACTACAGTAAATGTCATAGTGAACTTTGAAACTTTCAAACCAGTCTTTTAGTTGCTTAAGATATTGGCTGATTCTGCAAATATTTTCCAGAAATATTCACCAAAACCACTTCATTTTAGCTCTGTACTGTAGCCATTACGTTCTAGATCAGTTTTGAATGAGGACGGCGGAGTGAGGCGATCATTTCTAACATGTATTGCCCTGGCTTCTGCGTCTATGTCTCTAGACAGCTTTAATGGCTGTAGGGATAAAGGTTTTCGTAGGTCACCATGTGGCAGGATCAGCATAATTGAAGGCTTGAGAGGACGCAGTAGGGGCGATAGTTAAATTGGACTTAAGACTGTTATTCAATGGTGTCTTAATTTAACCACCCTGGGTTATATGAAGCAAATCCCACTGAGAAAAGTGGCTCACTCGAATGCCAATCATTCCTCACCGATCCTGAG
This sequence comes from Hypophthalmichthys nobilis, assembly GCA_037950665.1. Classification (NCBI taxonomy): domain Eukaryota; kingdom Metazoa; phylum Chordata; class Actinopteri; order Cypriniformes; family Xenocyprididae; genus Hypophthalmichthys; species Hypophthalmichthys nobilis. Next base: position 18,863,880 of record CM075479.1, read on the forward strand.
ACTTTTGAAGGTTACAGGGCTGTCTGTGGCTGGGCTGACGGATTGATGTATGTCCCCCGTCGAGCAGAGAATTCAGAGTCCAAGGCCGCCGCAGTGCTGTCCTATTAGGGGGGATTGTCCTTCACAACTTCTTAGCCGCCTGTCCTTTCTGGAGCCAACAGAGCTCAGGCAAGGGCATTGTGTCTGCTACAATAAGCCGAGCCGTGAAGTGCTTCACCCACACATAATTATATGGCTTTAATGCAAGCATCTTTCACCGTTCATCCGCTCACACCAGCAAGCACAAAAAGAGCGGTGTTGTCAGAGGGAGTCGGTGGATGTATCCCTACTTCATTATGACTTGCTCTTCGGAGGGCTTTTTTAGAAATTAAATTGGTTCAGCAATTAACTAAAAGGGGATTTTTAGAATTTATGAATGACTGAGAAGATTGATATATTGCAAGAGTGGAGAGCAGCATGTGCAATGGATGTGAGGCAGAGGTAATGGATTTATTGTCACATTGAGAGGCACATGAAACGCGGTTAGGTGCGAGAATGACCGCTTCCACATTTTAGGACCATAACAGTTAGGTGATCAGATTTGTTGGCATTGTCTTTGTGTTTTTTGCCAGGTACTGTGAAAGAAAAGTCTTTTCAAGGAGCTCTGTGGTGGCATTACGACACAAGTGATTTCACCGGCTGCATTTTTGTGTACCCAGTTCGATAAGATATGAGGTCATGCTTGCTAGATGTTGTTAGGAAAATCTAATCCAACGGTTGCCTGCCGAGACAAAGACGGCTCTATGCCGAGCAGATCAAGAAAAAAATGCACAGCTTGAACTTAGACCTTCAAGGTGTTTCTTAAGAGTTAATTAAACAGAATTCATTACCAGGTAATCTATAACATATGGTGAGAAAAGATTATTGTGCCACCACTTTGAATACAAACGCTGGGTATTACCGCCTGCTCATGAACTGAGTATTGGGCTTTTTAGAGTTTGGATGCAGCAGGGCGATTTGATGATATATTCTTTGTCACAGTGGAAATGTGTCAACTGGTAGATATTTTTCTGTCCTGTTTATACTGTGATATATTTTTTAAATCAGGCTGTATATATGTGCTTGTGTATTTTATTTTATTATTATATTTTAACAGCTTCAAATGTTGCTTATTATTTAGTCATGTATTTTTAATTGTGTTAGTCTACATAATGAGAAACATATTTATTATCTAAACTATATAGTGCTGAAATAACTATTTTATGTAGTTATATACACGCTCAAAGACGCTCAGACACTTGCATGAGTCATTATAATATTAACATTTTACCAAAACCAAGCTGAAGTGGAGTTACGAGGTTTTTGACCAGCAAATTTCTCTTGAATCGATTCTGAGCTTAGTTTTTAAAGGGTTAATTCACCCAAAAACGTTCATCTTCGGAATGCAAATTAAGATATTTTTGATAAAATATGTGACTACAGTGGTTCAACCTTAATGTTATGAAGCGACGAGAATACTTTTTGTGCTCCAAAAATAACAAAATAGTGACTTTATTCAACAATATCTAGTGATGGGTGATTTAAGAAAACTGCTTCATGAAGCTTTGAAGCTTAATGAATCATTTGTTTGGATTCAATGATCAAAGAGTCACATGAACTACTGAAGTTTCAAAACATTTACGACGTAACGAAGCCTCGTTTACTGAAATCATAGGATTTTGGCGCTCTGAACCACTGATTCAAAACAAATGATTCATAAAGCTTTGAAGCTTCACGAAGCAGTGTTTTGAAATCGCCCATCACTAGATATTGTGGAATAAAGTTGCTATTTTGTTATTTTTGGCACACAAAAAATATTCTCGTCACTTCATAACATTAAAGTTGAACCACTGTAGTCACATGCACTGTTTTAAATATGTCTTTAGTAACTTTCTGGGCATCTGAAAGTGTTAATTATCTTGCTGTCAATGGAGGCCTCACTGAGCCATCGGATTTTATCAAAAATATCTTAATTTGTGTTCTGAAGATGAACGAAGGTCTTACAGTGTGGAACGACATGAGGGTGAGTAATTAATGACAGAATTTTCATTTTTTTTGGTGAACTCCCCCTTTAACAGCAGATGGCACTCTAAGCTAGTTTTTAACTGCAAGCTCAAATGCAAATGAAGAAGAGCGTTCGTGCATTCGGCTATGCACTTGCACCTCAGAATGCTTTTATGAAGTGAGATTAATGTAAACAGCCCACTGCAAAGACCCTTGTAATTCACTACAACATTTTCGAATTTTATGAATGATAATTTTATAGAAGGTTCAAGTGGTGTGTTTAAGGAATTGGAAGCAAGCAGAATACGGCTGTTTCTAAAGCACGCAGCTCTGCTGTTTAAATCTAAGCTCAGATTCGATTAGAGAGGGAATCGCGATAGATTCGGAAAATCTCAGAATCGATCCAGAATCAGTTCTTGATTATTTTTATATATATATATATAAAATGTGTGTGTGTGTGTGTGTATATATATAATAGGTCGAATCAGCGGTTCGGAGCGCCAAAGTCACATAATTTCAGCAGTTTGGCGGTTTGGCACACGATCCAAATCATGATTCGACACAAAAGATTCATAACGCTCCGAAGCTTCATGAAGCAGTGTTTTGAAATCGGCCATCAATATATAAGTCGTTATTTTGTTTTTTTGGCACACCAAAAATATTCTCGTCGCTTTATAATATTAATATTGAACCACTGTCCTCACATGAACTGATTTAAATATGTTTTTAGTACATTAATGGATCTTGAGAGAGGAAATGTCATTGCTGGCTATGGAGGCCTCACTGAGCCATCGGATTTCAACAAAAATATCTTAATTTGTGTTCCGAACATGAACGAAGGTCTTACGGGTGTGGAACGACATGAGGGTGAGTAATAAATGACAGTATTTTCATTTTTGGGTGAACTAACCCTTTGAGTAAAAGAATGCTGTACTTCTTCAAAACCGGTTCTTTATTTACCCTGCTTTATTTCTTAATAGTTACTCTATGCTTTGCAGTCACCCATTTTATCAAATGGGTCTCTACAGCTAGTAAATGAACCTATTATGGCCACAGGCGCTGAGAATAAGAGGGAACAACATGTTCAGCCAAATAATATGTTCTTAAAAGACATTTAATATTTTCTTGTATGCTACGCTCTGTTTTTTCTAAAGGTGGCTGAAACCAAAAGATTGTGCCGTAAAATGTTACAGACATGCTCTGTGGTTGTATTGGCATCACAGAGAGGTGTTCAAGGTTTTTGAAAATGTTTGAACAGTCAGAGAGTTCATGGTCAAGGGCTATTTAGCGTGAGTGTCTGGAAAGTCCTCTGGCCATGATTTGGCAGAGAGCGAGTGGTGATGGCCAACAGATCCACTGCACTAAAGCATAAACTGGACTAATCTGTTACCGAGCAACAGCAGGCACCCCTTCACAACATGTTCTGGGTGTGTAGTTCATGCCGTTACCCGGGGGATGCGGTTTTGTTGAGTTCAGCTCGTGGCACATTTTTTTTGGAGTAGTCTGGTTGCCCTCCGTGTTTGGACTGTGGAAGGAATCTGCGGTGTTGGAGAGACAGAAACACTAGGGACAGCTGGGTAAACATTACAGTTCTGTGTTTTCAACATGCCACTTTGATATGTTAATTCTTAGTGCTTTTGAGGTGAGATATGTAGTCTTTTTTGTTGTGGTCATGTGTGCTTTTTTTGTTTTGTTTAAAGGTTTTATTGCCGCCTTTGCGCTTTGAGCGAAAAGTGTCACCTCATTCATCACAAAGAGGCAGCTGTTTTTCCATTTGATAGTCATCAGTAAATCAGAACATTACCCTTCCCCCAAGTAGCACATAGTCGCATACTAAAGAGAGCAGCTTTCCGAGACCTTGGAAGTGGTGGACATGTCTTGGTCAAGCTGTTGAGGATGACACTATCGTCACCTTTTGCACATGGCCTTAGACCTGACCCAGAGGGCCAGATTGTTTCCCACCAGGGTGAGATAATTATCATCCAGGCTGCTTTGGAACAGCACTTTACTGTTCGTTGTTGTATTTTTAGTGGGCATCTTCAATAATGGGGGCCGAAACCTGATCCAGCTTGCTCTGTTGAGTAGATTAAGGCAGTTTGTCGGTAGTGTGCCATTCACAGTTCAAGGTTGACATCCACTTTAGGAGTCAAACCAAGGTCAAGCATGGTTTAATAAGCTGTTTTGTCAGGTCAGGACACATGATCTTCCCTCGACCAGTGATTTGGGTTAATTATGACCAATGAACTCTCTGGAGCTGAGAAAACAAGGCTCCAGGAAGAAAGCTCTGTGTCAGACGACCTGAACACATGATTTGTTATTTGTGGAAGGTAACGACCTCAAGTAAGGTGTCAGGTACTTTAAGGTGAACTGTGGTGAAAGTGATCATTATTTTCATTTGGGTTGGGTAAAATATATATACAAATCCATTCAAAGTTTGGGATGCAGATGATTTTTGGATGCATTAAATTGTTCAAAAGTGACAGTAAAGACTTTTTATTTTACAAATGCAGTTCTTTTGAACTTTCTATTCCTCATAGAATCACTATGAATATTATCAATGTATATTATTGGATTTCTTAGAAGAACCTAACTACATATTCAGGGTTGGGCTGACCAAATGTAAAAAATTATGAATCAACAATCAAAAAGCAAGAAAACAAGCTGAATATTGGGTGGACAAGTTTTCCATGCATGATGAGAGCCTGGCTATTTTAATTCCTTTGCCTCAAGACAAATTAATATGACCTTAAAGTGTTTTGTGATGTATCCCACCACCAAAGTTTTGTCCTAAAATGTTATTACGGAAAGAGGATTTTCTGAAAACTTCAAAAGCTTTAAAAAGGATTTTTTTCCCCATGCTAGATGGGCAGACTGATGTGATTGTTCTTAGCACAGACCTCATGGTATTTTTTTTTTGCTGTGCTGTGTTCATTTGTGGCATCAGCAGAAAGGAACTAGAACACAGAATCAGAACTGCTACGCTAGGGTAGAATTATTTGGGCCAAAGTGCATAAAATGGAGGCCACTTGTTGAATTGTTAAATCTTGCTGATAGCAGAACCTTATTGTTTTAATCTGTACATAGGCTATTTTTGTAGATGTAAACATCTACAAGTTCTAGTCCAGTGATCTCACTAGCACAGTATGTGTTACATAAGATAGGATAACTTGTATTAGGAGTCCACTTACAGGCAAATCGATCTGTTTTCAAAGTGAATCTAAGGGGATTTGCGATAATCTAAAACGACAGTTACGACCTTAATACCCTTTTGATACACGTTGACGTGACCCTGTGCAAACCAGACCTTAACTCCGGTCAACTGCAGTGACACAGTTTCACATATGCTTCAGTTAACCTCCATTTTATGCACAGCAGGCCAACAATTTTCAGCTTTTATGTGCCATTTTGTTGTTTATGTAACTGTGGTTTGCCTGACACTCATAGCTAGACGTCTCTGATTTAGCTGGCCTGTTTTTTGAAAAGATATGCACTTTTTGTGGTTTGACCTCGCTGATTAGGAGGAGATTAGAGCTGACCTGAAAACATTTGAATGGCGTAAATAAGGGCAATGATATAATTGGAGCTTGGGTCTGCTCATCCACCATCCGCCTGCTCGGTTCGTGTGGGTGGCGAGGCCAGCAAGGAGAGCTGAAGGTGATAAAACATCCAAGTTGCCTGTAAATGAGATGAAGACTGGAGCAGCACCGGGTTCAGCCATTAAAGATGTTTTATAGCAGCCCTGCGTACTCTTCCCCTCCTGAGGTGCACACACGTAAACCTATCTATCAAAGGGAATTGACCTGCCTTTGAGTGATCACTTCACAAGACCTGCTGTTGTCATGAAAACATTCGCATGTCCTTCATGTAGACGGCAACACCACTCGTTTAGGGTACAAAAGATATCTGACGTGTTATTTGAAAAATATAGTTCCTTTAAAATGTGATTGCGATCACTCAGATTTTGAAATTTTGAACAAATGTGGAGCTTGAAAGTTACAACACTGAAAACGATACTATTAAGTCCCCAATATAGAAGCGAAATTGAACTGGTGTGACTTTTTTTTTTTAAACAAAATCAGGCCAAAACTAAGTTTTGGGAGTTTGAAACATCTTGCAAAAGCCGGAAACTACCATTGGTCTGTGGCGATTGCGTAATGTGTAAGTTTTGTCTGGGGCTTCGTCTTCTTTGAAGTGGAAATTTTCTCTGGTTAATTTCTTCTGTTCAGTCCGTCGAGGTCAGATGTCTGTGACTAAAAACGTGAACACACTGGAGAGCTGCTTTATAGTAGAAATTACAGTTGTAATTCTAATTGAAAGCTCTTTTTATGTTTAATACTGTAACGCTGCTTGTTTTATAGGAATCTGTTGTAAAAAGTGATGAATAAACATGACGTGACTTTACTGGAGTATCAAATTGAAGCACTCATGCAGACATATCCACATCCCTATGATCGGATGCTTTCCTAACAGCTGTTTTCTCGCCGTTGTTATTTTTGTTGTTTGTTGTGTTATTGAAAGGAAAACGCATAGCACAGTTACATTTTCATCTAAATGCTGCTTGCCGCAGTGTGGGCTGCCATTGGGGTGTATGCTAACGGTATACCGCTGCTCAGGTCTTTCAAACTTCTTTTTACCCCTAAGTAAAGAACGAAAAATAACTTTGCTGTGAGTATATCAAGGCCTTTTTAGTGTATAAAACCGAAATTAGGTTAGCAAAAATTTTGTTGTGGGCTAGCATCCAACAAGCTATTAGCACACAGAGCTGTCGTATTTCTCTTCGAGTGATATTTATTTCTCTATCAATCTTCCACACTGTTCCCAACCGGTTTGCCTGTATTTGGCGGATGCCCTTGTATGCCCTCGGTAACAGCGGATAGTGAAGCTGCCCTCTGAGCTCGTGGAACAAAGCAGAAAATAAAGTTGCTGCCTGCAAAGTGCTGCAGTGGGTGGCTTTAACATTCCCATCCACTTTCAGCTCCCGCTAACCTTGCTGAGCTCTGACATCATCCTGGAACAATGTCAGATCCATGTAGATGAATATAATTAAACAAGTGCTTATCATCCAGCCGGGGAAAGTTTAGTGGCAGGTCAACCATGTTTGCCTGTCTTTCCGCTGAAGGTCGGACGAGGGTTAGACAGGCAGTTTGCAGGCTGGAAGGTATGTGAAAGACACAAAACACACACACTGTAGACCAACACAAGAATCTTTTTCAGAGCACAAAAAAATCTATTTTTACACTAGCTTGTTATTTACCTTGAGCTCTGTCGGGCCAGACTATATTGGAAAAATTGAGTACCAATGTAAAATTTACCACAGTAACCACAGTTTCCTCAAAGTTATAACTGTAAAACAAAAATGTATTAATTATAAATTAATGTGATCTCTTTTTTTTGGATCATTTGGTGGCTAACAGATCTATGGTGGCAAATAAAAAAAGACTAAGAATTAATGAATTATATGGTAAATTGTGAATATATCAGTATGTAGTAGCATATATATCAATATATAAATATATATCACATATATCAATATGCTAAAAAAAAGTCCAGATAATTTAATAACAGACAAAAGCATTGAATAGATATTACACAATGTATTAGAGGACAATATTTTTTATTCTATTTCCATATCAGTGAACATAAACCAATCACTGTCAACAGTTCACAGTAGTGTTTTGCAATTGATTTTGTCATTCTGTCTGTGGTAGACTTGGGCTGTTTACATTAGACACATTTGTGGTATTCGGTCTGCAATGTTTTAAAATCGATGGTCTATGTAAAGTACTGTCTTTGGTTGTTTGTCAGCATCTCATGCCATTAGAGTCACGTTTTAATATATTGTGTTGAAGTTGAAAGTAGTTAAACTTAAAGTAGTTAAAGTAACAAGTCATTAAAATAAGCAACTTACGGCTTTTGTTACATTCTCTGCACTCCATGAATGTGTCCTGTAAGAACAAAAAATTACCTTTTCATTACCTAAAAAAAATGAGATGCAAAATTGTTACATTTTTGTAAACAATGTATTGAAATTATATTATAATCATAATTATTTTTTAAAACTGAAATACTGTTGATTTTGCCACAAATATAGCCATTGCTGCTGATATGGCGTTAAATCATCATAAATGAATAAATAAATAAATGCACTATATTAACGTCAAATGTATAGCCTTACTATTTACACAAGATGTTAAAGGGTTAGTTCATCCAAAAATGAAATTTCTGTCATTAATTACTCACCCTCATGTCGTTTCACACCCGTAAGACCTTCGTTCATCTTCAGAACACAAATTAATATATTTTTGATGAAATCCGAGAAGTTTTTTTATCCTCCATTGAAAGCAACGGAATTAGTACATTCAGTGTCCAGAAAGGTACCAAAGACATCGTTAAAACCGTCAATGTGACTACAGTGGTTCAACCTTAATGTTATGAAGCGACGAGAATACTTTTTGTGCGTAAAAACAAAACAAAAATAATGACTTTATTCAACAATTTTTCCTCAGTCTGTTAAGTAGTTGACGCAGTGCTGCGTTTCCGTGTTTATCTCCGAATGCCGGCTCATTATTGGCCGGCTCCTGCGTCAGCATCACACGCATGCCTCGTGCTGCTCACGTGATGAGGCATTGGCCAATACTGAGCTGCCGTTTGGACGTAGAACCTGGAAGCTGCAACGAAAATAGTGTAGCAGAGGAGAGACGGGGAGAGACAGATTTGCAAATAAATTTGTTATTTTTGTTTTGTTTTTGCACACAAAAAGTATTCTCGTCGCTTCATAACATTAAGGTTGAACCACTGTAGTCACGTTGACTATTTTAATAATGTTTTTACTACTTTTATGATCATTGAATGTGCTAATTTCGTTGCTTTCAGTGGAGGATAAGAAAACCTCTTGGATTTCATCAAAATATCTTAATTTGTGTTCTGAAGATGAACAAAGGTCTTACAGGTGTGGAACAACATGAGGGTGAGTAATTAATGACAGAAATTTCACTTTTGGGTGAGCTAACCCTTTAACATGCATTATAAAGGATAATATTAACATGCAGGTGACTTATAGTAATTGAGTTCAAATCGAGAATTGTTACAACTAGGATTTGCGACCTAACCAGTGAGTAAATGTGGCTCTAAAATGAGGCAACCTGCCACGGCCAAAGCCGTGGTGTTAGGTCTCAGCTTTGAATTCTAGCGAGTTCCAGCGAAACCGTTTGCTTAAGATAGCATGAGGCACAATATGTTACTTAATAAGGCAAGGGATTTTTAGAGTCCTCCGCCATTAGCTGCTGAAATAATCTCCTCCCTGAATGGGAAAAGGCAGCAGTGAAGGGAGTAAAAACGAGTGCGCTGCATAGCCTTTGGATAGGAGCAGTATTTAATTAAGATCAGCCTGTCTCACATACATGCTGGCTGATAAGGGCTCCAAAGCACATCTGGCAATATGAGAGCTTGATCTCTCTTCGCTGGGGTTAATGAAGGTGGTCTCTGCTGAGTTATGTGATAAAACTCAGCTGAACTTTTCTTTTGTCCAGTAAAAAAAGTGGAAGACTATATGTGACCTATTTTCTCCAGCACAAAGCAAAGAGTCCCAATGAAATAAGTTTAAAGGGCTTGGAATGGAATCTTGTGGAAATAGAATTACATTGATCTGAAAGGTTATTACAAATATAAATATGGCATTGATTCAGTACTCTCTGTATGAAACATTTATACATAGTAAATCACTATGGCAATAGTGGAAGATATATTTAACATTCTTCATATAATTGCAAGCAATGCAAATTATGATTTTGCAATGATTTTAATGTGCTTTTTATATGAGGGTCAATGACATGACGTGCATATTTTTGTGTCCAAGTGCATTATTTTCTTTTAAAATAATTTGATAAATTCATGACTTGTATCACTTTATTCTATAAAACTTATTTAGTTTGAATTTATCTTCAGTACATTTTGATAATAAATATTATTTTATGTTTTGGTATGTTTAAATCCCCAAAATGTCAGTTGGTGCAACCATCCTCACAAATGAACAGACTAAGAAAATTATTTAAAATTGTATTTTATGGTGTAATTTTATGTTTGAAACCTTTCATAAACAAATTTGTTGAGATAATTGAAAAACTTTTGTCCATCAATTTGTACATTCTCAAATGTCAGGGTGGAGACTGCAAACATGGCTCTTTTATTATGAATTGACAAGGTAATAACAGTAAACATGATAATGCATCATCCAGAGGCCCCAAAATGATCATTGTGGCAGAGAGAAAATCTTTTTGTAGACCTCTCACAAATACTGATTAAAAATAGCAACTTTCAAGTATGCGTAGGTTGGTACACTTTCCATTTCAGTTGGTACAACCAATGTAAAACTAGGAAAATTCTACTCTATCATAAACTTCTTTATTGTATTTAGAAATTCTGTGTATGAACTTGCTAGCATAGGCAAAAGCTTATACAGGCATCCAAGTAGAAGCCTGTTCAATGTAAAATTAGTTACAAAAGTCAGGTGGTGCAACTGCAATGAATGTCTCTATATGAAATAAAAAACATTATTTAAGCTAAATAAATAATGCATTTAAGCTAAGATTGTCTATTACTATTCTATTTTTTTATTATTATTGTTCTAAAATGTTGGCTTTAAGATATTTTACACTGTCAATTATTTTCATGATCATTTTTTAAAATAATTTTAGATGCCAATATCGTATCAAGTAAAGGAAAATCAGTCACACTTTATATTAAGTGTCTTTAACTACTATGCACTTACATAAAAAGACAGTTAGGTACGATGTACTTGTTCATGTTGTTTTGCAAAACAATTGTGCATTGTATCAAGTGCTGCTACTGAGGTGAGATACGGATAAGGTTAGGAGACGTTTGGTGGTATGGGTAGGTTTAAGGGTGGGTTAAGGGGTAAGGGAAGGGTCAACATTGTATTAATTATAGATGTCATTACAGAAATTAATTACAGATGTAATATGCAGGCGTTTTAACTTTAAACCAACAAATAATAAGTCAAAGTGAACAAATGGCTGAAAACTAGAGTGTGATTAGTTATTGTATTGAATGCATTTACTGATATACTTGAATTATTTATCTTTTAAAAGTAAAATCGGATGCTAAAGATACTAAATACCTGGCCACTTTAATGCAATAATTATAAATTAATATGAATAAAATACACAACCACAAAATAATAATGTGTTAGGCACTGTAGACACTGTAAGGGTTACTTTGCTTATATTTCACTTATATGTATTTCAGAGTTAATCTTCAGCAACATAAATTTTTTTTTTTTTACTTTAATTAAAATTTTATTTAAATAGTTATTTAATATTCAGCTCACAGAGAAAATGCATAAAAGAATGTATATGAAATATGTATTAAATATTTTTTATTTTCTCAAATACCTTAAAAATAAATTATGTGTTATTTTTTAATTTATTATTCTATTTAGTTTCTTTACTTTTTATTTAAGCCATATCACCCAGCTCTCTGGATCGCCTCTTATGGCCCATGATGTTGACCTTTGTCTTAAATGAGAAGACAGACTAACTAATCAGCCTTTCCATTTTGCCCATGAACGTAACCTCTGATCTCAGGGTCACCTCATCTCGGTCCTTATCAGGACCCCTGGCAGTTGTTCAACATGTTGCCTTATAAGAAATGGATACCACTCTTCTCAGAAATCCCTACAGAGTATTACCGGTAAGAACAAGGATTTGTCACGGTATATACCTGCACTTGAGTGTTGTGAAAGGCAAATGTGTCCTAGCATTCCACTGACTTGTGTAAACTTAGCTCTGCAGGCCAACCTGCATGCGTTGTATTTTCAGATAAGATATCTGGCAACGTGTTTTCAGCCATACCAACCTGGGATGATGAACAACGCTGAATTCCGTCCTCTCCTGATCACCCTCCTGAGGTTAAACTAAAAACTGCTCTATGCAGGCTAAAGCACACCCAAGTGCAGGACAAGAACAGCTGGGTATCAGTGGGGCCACGATTGGCAGGGTGTTGGGTTTCATCTGCCGAGGGGGTCAATTCTACTTCCTCGGAAGGGGGCCCGGGCCTCTGAGAATCTGTCATCGTTCACGTTGTAAACGCTCTGCATGTATCTGTTTTTGACCTGCCAGAAAAAGACCCCTATCAAGGGTGGACATCCAAGAAGTGTTAATGCAATAGCATTCAGAGTAGTTCAACCATGCATTGAGGTGGCAAGTTGTAATTACGTGAAATGGTGTATATTTAATTAGTGAAAAAAAGGTAAAAAATTGTATTTCTTGGCTGAATTTTTAAATTTTATATTTTTACACAATATTTTTAATTAATTATTTTTAATTTAACAACTTTTTGTACTTGAATTCATTTTAAAATATCTTTTTTTTTTTTTTTTTGTAATGCCAATCAATCTGATTAATGTTTTGATGTATTTGATGTAAGTGATCAACTTCTTTCGAAAACCAAATTAATATTTTTAGGCATTTTTGGCCAAAATGTTGTAGTGGAACAGGATACACTGCAAAATTCATGTGCATCCTTTTTGTAATTGCTTTATATGGCATGCATGTGACTGTTATGGATGGCGTTCAAATTGGTGCAGCACTACATCAGTGTGCAAAAGCTATCTGACCTCCTTTTAAGCACCCTTATTCTTCTGTTCTTCGTGTCATCTCTTAGAGTAGACGATGCACTGCCTTCATATAGCAAATCATATCTTTGGCTTGACAAGCAGATAACTGTGCGATTCCACTGTGGTGTGAGGTTAGAGGTACACTGCTCTGTGAAATGTTTCATCACTGGGACTGATAACACAGGCGGCCATTCAAGAAAGGCAGGATATTTGAGATATCTATCAGGGTACTGTGAAGGTTTTTTTTTTTTTTTTTTTTTGTCTTGCAGATTCAGTTCAAGGACGCCTGCAGGCAGCACGACCCTTGCTGTGCTTCTGACGTGACTCAAGGTCACGCACACTCACCCTCTGACATTCACTCACTACAGACAGAGAGGAAGAGTGTGTGTTACTGAGCGAGAGAGTGGGGGAAGGGAGGGAAGGGAGGGAGCGAGGATGGGGTTGCAGTAAAAGTCATCTTCCCCTGTGTGCTCTGAGTAAACAGTTCACTTTGCTCTGTGTGAGCGCAGCCAGGGCCTCATTTGCTCAGCCGTTTTTACTCATCTCTCTCATTTGCAGACAACTTGAGACATGCTGTTCTCTGGCTGCCTCTCGGTAGGACCGTTTGTCATGTCAGGGGGTTTTATTTGACTTGAGTATGAGTTATCTCGAACTCGGCTCTGAAATTAATGCACCTTTAAATTCTGTGCTGTTTCAAGCCTTTATAGTTCTTTTATGTGATCAGTAGCACTCAGGATATTGAGACGGCATACGCTTCCATTCTCTGCTAAACGGATGCTGTTGTTATAATATACCTGTAAGTAGATACATTACGACATATTATATACTGATGATCTACCCAAAACTACATATTTTCATAATCGACTCATCAGAACAAAGCTTTATATTATTAGCCTGGATTAGCATGTCCACCATTTCTTAAAGGGTTAGTTCACCCAAAAATGAAAATAATGTCATTTATTACTCATCCTCATGCCGTTCTACTCCCGTAAGACCTTCGTTCATCTTCAGAACACAAGATATTTTTAAAGAAATCCAATGGCTCAGTGAGGCCTCCATAGACAGCAATGCCACTGAAAATCTCAAGATCCATAAAGGTACTAAAACATATTTTAAAACAGTTTATGTGACTACAGTGGTTCTACCTTAATATTATAAAGTAATGAGAATAGTTTTTGTGTGCCAAAAAACCAAAATAACGACTTTTCAACAATATCTCGTGATGGCTGATTTCAAAACACTGTCAAAACATTTCAAAATGAACTGTTTTAAATATGTTTTAGTACCTTTATGGATTTTGAGATTTTCAGTGGCATTGCTGTCTATGGAGGCCTCACTGAGCCGTTGGATTTCATCAACAATATCTTTATATATTTACAATAATTTATGTTCCGAAGATGAACAAAGGTCTTACGGGTGTAGAACAACATGAGGGTGAGTAATAAATGACAGTATTTTTTTATTTTTGGGTGAACTAACCCTTTAAGGGTTGTTCACATGTGTACTTTGACCAGTTGATGTAATTGTAGTATTATTTATATACTTATGTAGTGTTTATTAATATTTCAAATTATTTTTACTTTTTAGTTTATTTTTAGAATTTTATAGAAGCTTTTTAATATTTCTATTTAGCTTTAATTTATTTTTATTTCAGTTTTAGTTAGTAATTTTAGCATGTCAGCTGTTATTTCAGTTCAGGAAACATTTCTAAATTTCATTTAAGTTATTCATTTAATGTTTATATTTTATTTCAGCTTTATTTCAATTACTGAAAACATTTTTAATAGTTTTAGTTAACAATAACAATACTTGAATTGTAGACTCAACTTCTAGAAAAGAATAATTTTAGATTAAGTTTTTCTTGGGCACAGTAGCCAATTACTTTAAACAACATTTTTAAAACCAACTGGAAGCGTCTGTCACCCAGTTGAACGAACATGCAAATGGTAAATGGTAATCGTATAATGGCTAGCACCAACTTAATTCTGTTTGGAAAATGTGTTAGGACAAGCGAGTGATCTTTGTCATCCAATTAATATTCATGAGGCAAGCTAAATGTTTATATAATTTCCTCACCACTTTTCAGATCGTTTCTACACCCCTTACTATTAGCATGCCAAAGCACACTAAAACCCCTCTCAAGGAAGTTTGAGATTTCCATTCTTTGAAGTTATCATTGTAAAAAATTATAAATGCTAATTGATTAGCATAGCATCAAAGTTGCTGATGACTAGCCAACCAAAACTATCAAAACTAACTGATTCAACCCCTCTAAGTACAGAACATCGATTAACGGCAGGCATGACAAGGACATGTTATCGTTCATAAGCGTTTCTGCTACTGTTTGACGCTCATTAATAAATAACAAAACAGAAAATAGGACAAGAGGATAGAGGGAGGGAGAACAACTGTGTAAACTTAGCTTTTAAAGAGACGGGTCTGTCAAAGGTTTGCTGACTCGTTTAGCTTTGTGTCTTGCACTGTTATCACCTCCCCATTAAGTTTTTAATCCAACTTCATTTCTGCTAATTAGCAACTGTAGGACTGACAGGCCTTGCCATGTCCATCCGTCTGTGTCAGGACAACGATTTGCCTCTCCTGAGTTGTGTTCATTACTTTTGTCTTTTTCAAGTCCTTCAAAAGTGCTTATTATTATTTAAGTCAAACCAATGGAAAGTGTACCGTCAGCTCTTTTGAGAGCGCGCCGTAGTAAAGAGAGCAGGCCAGGAACACAGGAGAGACAGTTGGAGGTACATAAAAAGCCCATGTGCTGTGGAGGCCTACCGCTAGCTGCTCTGTGGGTAGCCGATGCACATTTTAGATGTCGAGTTACAATGACGATCGGAAAAAGTATTGCTGCTTCCCGAGGCTTTATGATGATTTCATTTAAGAGTGGTTTGTTATTATTTAACCTAAAAAGTGGTGTGGCGATACCATCTGTGGTACTTTTACTGTATATATTATGTACTAGGGTACAGAACTATTATAATTTTCATATACCATTGTATTTATATTAGACTCCAAAGTTCTTATATAGAATATATAAGAATACCAGGGCATTACTAGTGTCAACTATAATCAAGTTGCTCTTAAATTAGTTATATTACAAGCTACTAAGAAATATATATATATCAATCGGCGCATCCATTTAACATTTGATATTGCATTAAGAATGTCATGAAGAAAGCTGGCACCTAGCAGGAATGAGTTTTTAAATTTAGCAGATGGTTGGTAGTGTATTATTCATGGCACCTCCATGACACAAAAATGAAAGAAACCTGCTTATGTAACTTGTCAACACATCTACATCCAGTTTCACTAACACAGTGTCATCTTTTAGCCCTCACAGAATTCCTTACGTGAGGTAGGGGTGGAAGATATGACCAAAATCATATATCACGATATGAGAAATTTTATTTCATGATAACGATATATATAACACTATAGTTATTCTTGCTTTAAATAAGGTTTTTATGATATCAACATTTTGATACCACTAAAATTTCATAATTCTTATCACCATTTTCAATATCATTAAAAAAAAAAAAAAACTAATATTAGACTAAAAAATCTCTCAAGCTTACTGACGACAAATAAACAGTGATAAAGAGCAAAGAAAACAATCTACAATACAGCAAAGACACTAAGGAAATAGACATACCTGAAAAACCTCAAGCACTAGAAATAAGAAATGCTACATAAAATAATCAAATGTATAAAAAAAACAATGCATAGTATTGTGTAAGTTAAATATACATTTATTCTTATTAAAGTTACAAAAGTGATTCAGTCAAGAGCAGTGAGTGATTTTCTGTCTTGTTTTTTGTTGTTGTTTGATTAGAAATAAATAATGACAGCAGGTAAATTTGGATGCTGTCACTTTAAGACCGACTACACAGATCCATTATACTCGTGCGTTGTTCTTTCTCAATTCCTCAGTTCTTTTTCAACTGTTTATGTTGACTTAATACATAAATGACTCTGATTACTTGCAAATACATGTCACTTTGACACGTAGGTATGTGTATTTAACTGTTCAATCCCAATAAGACAGCAAAAAGCACTCTGTTTAGTTCTCACACGCTCTATGAGCAGCACATCATGTGCGTGCGTCTCTCAGACAGCGCATGCATATACCGAAATGAGTTCTCTTTCGCTGCTAATTGCGATTCAGCGTTTTAAGATCAACTGCTTTTAAACTGCAGTGCTTAAAACCACATGCAAACAATACGTTTTCGTGACTGCGAAGCACAGTAACGTCACGTGAGCGTAACCGCGATAGAGACGATAGTCCAACATCTCTATTGGGTATATATATCGCCCACCCCTAACGTGAGGACCTATATTTGATGACCCCCTGGATCTTTGGAAATATGACCAAATGAAATGGCAGATAGGGATTTGTTTTTATGTTGATGGAAATGCCTGTAAAGGATTTACTGCCCATCTAGTAGTATAACATGGTGTGTTGACATGCTTTTAAATGAAGCATATGGTCATAAGGAATTAAATGTATTGCTTAGATTGGAAATATTACAGCATTGGTATTGCATTGATTCCATGTACTGGTTACATCATTTTGAAGTTTCGCAATAATAGATGCAGTTTCAAGTTTGGTCTTATAAGGGCTCAAGGAGTTTCTTCTAGTCTTAAGTTGACAGTTGACTCTGTCCGGTCACATCCTTGAAAACTCTCTGCTCCTTCCTCTAGACTTATGCATTTGGCTCTGATGACTGCAGAGACTTTACTGTGTTAATAACTTCTCTCTCATCTAGGGAAAAGGCAGGGGACCCAGGCACTGTCTTCCTTTTAATGTGCTGGCTTTTCTTCAATCATTTAATTAAGAAAAGGAGCGATTATTCAGCCTCGAGTCAGCTCCTTCTCCCTTCCAGCGCCTCATTCATCTCTGATTAAACTCGTAGCATTCGGTAACTGTGCTTGCCTGTTCTTTCTGGGGCATGTGAAACAGGAGGAGATTGTGACAGTAGAGAAAAGAGGAACCTGAGGTCTTTAAACAAGTTGCAGGATAAGAAAATGGTCCCCTTTGGTCTCTTCGTCTTGATAAAGGCTGGGCTTGCAGCTGTGTTATCTCTTTATGCGTTTAAGTTTAGGTTGTATCTTTTTGTGCAGCATAACCTGTCTGAGGGGTTCGACACATAGTTTAACCCCCTTAATTAAGGGCTGCCCTCCCCCCCATAGGAATTCAATAACAAAAGACTGGGGTCGTTTCTGTAATAACAAAAGTTAGTTAACAACACTATGTAAAAGTACAAGTTTACATTGATTTTCACCTGGTGCTTAAATAGATGTTCACAAACAGAAGAAGCATTTACCCGAGAGGGTAGTCGTCGGCTGTGTTTTCTGTAATGTTCAGTATCAGATGGTACAAAACATTGACCAAACATTAATAGTCATTATTTACAGTAGAGTTGAAAACTGAAGTGTTTCTTAAACACCAAATCAGCATATTAGAATGATTTCTAAAGGATCATGTGACACTAAAGTCTGGAGTTTAGTTTTCTGGAGTTTTAGTTTATTTCATCACAGGAATGTATTGTGTTTTAAAATATTTTAAAATAGAAAATATTATATTTCACAATGTTACTATTTTACTGTATTTTGATCAAAAGGCAGCCTTAGTGAGCACCGACCTCAAACTTATGAACTTATGGAGTAGTGTATGATTTTATTATAGATTTAATGATCAAGTTTAACACAAAATTGACTGCTTAAGATATCTTTAAGATATAATGGATGTTTGCCTAACTGTGCTAGGGATGGAAAAGAAACTCAAAAGATTTCCCTGTTTTCTATCCACCTTATTCCTGACAAGCCTACTGCGTTTTGAATTGTGGGTGACACTTCCGGTTTGGGGAACTTCCATTCAGAAAGACTGAAACAAATCATTTTAAATCATAAGGTTGCCCTACAAATAAAGCTTATCCGTTAGTTTGACTGATTGAGCTGTCAATTTTCCTTCATGTTTTATTTTCAGACATCATGAGAATAACGTAACGCTTGGTATTTTAATGTGACATAACAAGAATATCAATGGCAAGAGGTCTTTTCAGTCACTGCGTTCTTTTCCTCATGATTATTTTCTTTTTTCCCTTTTGCATTCCACTGTGACAGTATAAAAAAGGACAACACATTTGTGGTCTGTTCTCCCGATTTAATTTACGATATATCCCATTAATAATTCACTGGAATGCACAAAGAATCTCTTGTTTTTCTCCTCAAATCCTCACGTCTTTTTCCAGGTTTGTTTTCACAGGTAAATACAATTTATTATCTGTCAAAATGGCGGAAATCACTTTGAAATAGTATCACGCAATGCTGAAGTTAATGAACATTTTTGATTAAGGCAACGTATGTTACATAATACAGATCTATATTACTACAGTGATATTTAACCAATTCGTTATTGCTGTGGAAAGAATCGCACTTTTGGGGTTATTCATGGTCTGTTGAAAGTACCTTGTTGATGCTTTTACACTTTTAAATGTCCTTTTAATGTTCAATGGTTGAAGGGTGAGTAGGATAATGTCATCTCATAGTACCCAGTTTAAAAAAAACGTATTATTGTGTTCATAGCAAGGCTTTCACTGATTGTTTACAGCTTAACGGAAGTTACACCCATAATTTGTGCAAAGCATCATAGGGCGTAGGAATGAAGTGGATAGAAAATCCTTAAAAATAAATTGACCTCCTGAAAGTCACTGAATGGTTTGCTCTTAGTGAAAGTAGATGGTAGTTAATATTACACAAATGAAAATGAGCTGGTGAAAGATTCTGAGGATTTTTTTTAATATTATCATTGAATTATTTTATTATTTTTTGGCTGTTGTGAAATTTAATTTGACATGACATATTTAAAATGACATTTGAACTTGATCACAATTCATTTTCGCTGTATGGAAAAATATTTTTGAGTAAGGCTGAGGTTGAGTGGTTGCATCGAATATCCTCTTGGCTCGAAAAAAAATCCGCTTGAATGGCCATGACGCTTCCATTGACAGCCTTGTTTTCATTGTCTAGATGTGTTGCAGTACCTCTTTGAACTATTGCTAAATGCATTCCTGTATCATTAACAGACACAAATGCAGAAGGTATATTAGGGATGCTTTTCCAGCTAAGCACTATTAACAGTTGAGGTGCTATAATTCGAGTCAAGTTCCTCAGCCGAATGTGACAGCGGTTGTAAACAGACCCTACGAGAGGAATTCCACCGGGAGACAAAGTGAGGGTTAGAGAGCCTCGCTCCCGTCTCCCTCTGCTCTAGGGTGGAAATGGTTAACATATCACTGTAATTGGCACCCGCAGCTGCTTGTCCTCTCCACAAACAGGAGGGGATGATTTTTCCCCCTGGCCTCCCCCTCTCTTTCTCCCCTCTCCTCTCTCACTCTCTTTCTGCAGCCTCTGCTTTGTGTGACAGCTGCCTAATTGGGCATTCTCCCCTCGTAGCGAGGCTGCCTCCTCCGGCCTCAACTGCTGACGAATGGCAGCGGATTACAGATGAGGACACGATGACCCGTTCGACCTTCCCGCAGCAGGGGGAGCAGAGGGAGGGGCCTGACTGGCCGGGCCCGTGCCCAGAGCCTCAGGTCACTGGAGGATGAGGTCGTGAGAAGGTGGAGGATCTGCCAGGTGGCCAATGACAGGGTGTCACATGACAGTAGCTTGATGTCAATGTGTCAAGGGTAGACCGGTGGCACTGCATCCTCAAAAACACTTGCACGGTGGGTGCATGCATGCACGGTAGATTTTGCGTTAATCCCCAACTCTCAAACCGATCGAAAACATCAGACGGCGAGGCAGTGATATTTTTCATTCTCTCGCTCTCATTTACATCAGTTTTTTTTCTTCTGCTGGGCTCGTAATCATGCTCATTATGCTCAGAATGGTCTCCTGGGTGGGGTATATAATTATATACAACAGAAAGATATTTTAGATAAAAATATATGTTGTGCCTTATCTGTGTGTGTAACATATACATGTTAGTAGTAGTAATTTTTTGGATGTTAAAATTCCATCCATCCATCCATCCATAATATTTATTATCATTATCTGTATTCACAATTTTCAGGTACAGAAATGTAATAAATAATCAAATGTATAGTCTTCAACGTATAAATTAAACGTAGATTCATCTTTATTAAAAGTTGAAAAAGTTATTTAGACAAAAGTAGTGAAGGATTTTCTATTTGTCTTTTGTTGTTTGATTAACATTAACGACACAGACAGCAGTGGGATCATTAGGCTGCTGTCACTTTAAGACCTGCACGGATCCAAAATAGGCTACTGATACTGTACATGCGTTTTCTTTCTTAACTATTTACGATCACTTAAGCTATAACCAACTATGTTTACTTGGATACTTTGTGAGAATTTGTCCTTTCAAGTGCAAGAAGACGTAAAAGAGAGCTTAATTCGGTATTCATGCGCTATCTGAAATGCAGCTTTATGGGCGCGCGCTTCAGATGTTTGCGCACAGAAAACTTCCCACTGTGCGCAAAAAACTAATTGAGTTTCCCTTCTAGTCTTCTTGTACTTGAATATTTAAATTGGCAAGGTTTTAACTTTCGTGACGATGCAGCACCGTTCCAAGCGCGTGATCACGTTCATGTTCTCACAACATTGCATTGTTAATTCATACTCACCAACACCAATTTTTTTTATTAATTTTAGGCCCTGCGTACATATATTTTGTGCTATACATGGTTTTGATGCCTGATTTTACTTGGCATATAAAAACAGTCAGAACAATAGATTAGATTTATAATATACAGTCAAACCAAAATTTATTCAGACACCTTGAACATTTCATTCATTAATACAATTTATTCACTATAGTTTATAAAAATGGTTATAAAATATGACAAGATCTCAGAGTTAAACTGAAAAATTAATTTTAATTATGTCAGATAACACTTAAGCAAATATGGTGAGGTCAAAGTGTCTGAATAATTTTTGTTTCCAAATTTTTATCAATTTTACTGGTTAGTCCACTGTATGAAGAATTTTTGGGTATAATATGTCACAGTTTGCTTTATTTTGCTATCCTCACTCACCTAAATGAACTATAGTGTCCTGCACCCACTAGTAAAAATATATAAAGATATCAAAAATGTCTGAATAATTTTTGGTTTGACTGTATAATCATCATCTTTGTTATCAGCCAACATAAAAAAATCTGTCGGTTATCAGCATTTTTGAAAAATCTTGTTTTTATTTATTTTATTCAGTACCTGCTGCACATTGCTGATGCAACAAGATTCATTTTGTTCTATTTCTCGTTTTTTTCCTCTTTGAAATGTGCCAAAACAAAACTCTTAAAATAAAGTTAAAATAGCTGTGTGTATAAATAGCAAAACAACAGCTGGTATTTAAAGACACTAGGCTAATGACTGTATTTTTCTTAATGCCAGCACCTTGAGAATTTCACAGTACATGTGCAGCAGACTAATGATCCAAATGAGCCCTTTTCTTTCCAGATCATTTGCTGCACACATTGGAAAGCCATTGGTTAGACTTTCCTCTGTTAATAAAAAGGTGGGGAAAAAAAGAGGAAATTCTATCACTAACCACTGCAAGGCAAGTTCAAGCCGTAAAGGTCTTGTCTGCTGAAGCATTTCAGCTTGGCTTAGCATTCTTAGCCGACTGTAGTAGTCATGAAGCCACGACCAGTCTCTGCTCCACTTCACCCGCACACACACACGCTCTCACACTATAAAAGCAAGTGTGCGGTGACAGAGCGCAGCATCTTCTAAGACACAAAATGCAGGCTGTCAGAAGGGCTGGCGGTGCCTTGTTCCTGTCACGCTGCCAGGATGCAATATCACTCAGCTGAGGTAGAAAGCCGTCAGTTGTAAAATATGATGAATTATCCCTATTCGGCAAAGAGTGGGCCGTCTGTGGGCGTGTGGCTCTCTGTGTGTACGCGAAAGTACGTGAGGGTGTATAAAGAAGAGGCTACGCTTGTGTCAGTGTGTATTGTGTGACTGAGCACCGACGGCGTGGTTGCGGCACACATAAGAGTGTGTGGGCGAGAAAAAGAGTGAGAGAGACAAGCCACGGGGTTACTACAGGTTTAATGGCGACCTTGTTGTGCACGCACTTAGCTGCTTTCAGTGTTGAGTTGCTCAGAGCGAGTGTCTAATCCCCCACCCGGGTGCTCGCACACTTGATTAGTGGCCTTGGTTATCTGCCTAGAGGACAAGCCGCTGCCCCCCTCCTTCACTGGTCAGGGCTAGGGCACTGAAGGGTGTCAACCCCAAAGAAAGAAGAAGGGAGGGACAGAAGGAGAGAGAAGAGAGGGGCAGGATGTTGTTGAGGTGTATTAGTATTCAGACAAAGCCTTACAGCCTGTAGAGCAAATTGATTACTACACTGTACCTGTTCTTGGTGTCACTGCTCCGTAAGAAGGTAAGATTGTATATTGTATATGAGTTTGGGCATGGCAGAAATATCTCTTCCACATCGCTGGGACCCTTTCTGAAGTTGTTGATGAGTCTGATTACTTAATATTTTCTTATTTTGCTGCTTTTATAGATTCATTTGTGTTTAAAAGTTTAAAATGTTTCCATGGTTTTAGGTTGTTGAAAATTAACTTCTAATCCCTAATTTAAATAGTTGCACACAAAGAAATCGGTTAAATGTGTTTAACATCATGAACACTCCAGCCATATCTGTGCTGCAGGGATGACATTTTTTTTTTTTGCAGGCCAGTGGGATATTTTTAAGTTTAAGTTCAGTATTTTTTTTTCTACTCATTTAAAAGGGTTTCCACAAAGAAATCATTGAAATATATTTAATATCACAAAGTCTCCAGCCATATCAGTATCTTCATAGAGTGCTGCTGGGAATGATGTAATTTTGTAGGCCAACCCAAAAGTTAGCATCACCCTGGTTCCCTCGCCAAAACAACAAGATTTTTTTCCCCATGGGCTTTTGGATTATTGCAGAAAATAAGCTCTGTGAAAAACAAAAGTTTAGGATTCTTGCACATTTTGTTCATAAAGATTAAATTTTATAAGTTTTGAAGCCTAAATGCAATCACTAGAAGTAAAAAGCTGAAGTTAGGCTACACCGAGGTCGCACGACTTCACTAATTCAGTGACGGCTCTTTTTTAATATTTATTTAAAATCTACAAGTTCTAAAGTTTGAGTTGAATAGTTTACAGGAGAGCAACAGCCTTTTTGAAGACATGCTTAAAAAAAACACGTGACGCGTATAACTGAGGTATTTTAATTGTAGAAAAAACATTATTTAGCTTTATTTAACCACAGACCTTATTTCAGGCATTTAACCAAAAACCCATTGACGATGGAACTTTTTTTGAGTACAAAATTTTTATCCAGTAAATTACAAATAAATTGAAAAACTGTGGGGTCAATGAATATTGTTGTGGACAGTGGGGGGCCTTTGGGCAAATTCCAAGAAAGCATTTTTTTGCACCCTTGAAGGACACTTCGGGATGGGGACGCCATTTGTAGGGGCGTTCCAAATGAAAGTGAACACCTGAATCCCTTCACGAAGGGCACTTCCACAAGTCTTTTAGCAAAGGGAACATGCGATGGACACTTCAGGAAGTAATTTAAGCGTTTATGACCCAGGGTG
This sequence comes from Hypophthalmichthys nobilis, assembly GCA_037950665.1. Lineage (NCBI taxonomy): Eukaryota > Metazoa > Chordata > Actinopteri > Cypriniformes > Xenocyprididae > Hypophthalmichthys > Hypophthalmichthys nobilis. The sequence goes on from CM075479.1 coordinate 18,888,155, forward strand.
ACATGTCCTCACGATTCATTTTAAATCTAGATATGGCGGGAGAGTTGGAGTTAACAGAGCTAACGAACACACACATATAAAGCATATTTTAAAACTTCATTATAAATGTACGTTTATTTGTATATATCATATTAACAGCAATAATAAGATATTTAATTCCATGTGAAGCTAATGAGGAAATTACGTGGACTTTCATTGCTCCATCTGCCAGGTGTGTTCCAAACGGCTTCATTATGACACATAAGTGCCCTGCTCCCACAAAAGTCCCCACTTTAAGGGCTCTGCCCTTTAAAGTGAATAGGGCATAGGGATGCTTACTTCCAATTGGAATTTGTCCAAAAAGGTTGAGAACCACTGGCCCAAGGCACCCACACACTACAAGATAATCAGGGCGATTCACCCCTTCCAACAATCCTAGGTAAAGTCCTGAATATCTTGATGGTTCTACAGATTATCTTATCAGATTTTCCTGTGGTGTGAGGTTGTGATAAGTGTGATTGAATCTGCTCAGAAGAATGTCAGGTCCGTGCAGATCTCAAATATCCAGCATGTTGAATATTTATGATCAGAAGTCCTGTTGTGTGATGGGAACCCCGAGACAAACTCACACGCACTCTGTAGATCGTCACGTGGAACGAAACAGTCAGAAAGCGAAATGACGGAAGACGGAAGCATAACACGACTTTTTTTATTTTTTCCGCAAATTTTCTGTAAAAAGCAGTCCAATCGCCATTTCTTCTTGCCCGTCGTCCTCCATGTTTGTTTACTCTAAAGTCACGTTTAACCACAAGAGATAGTGCGAGATTTCCCATCTGTGACTCTGGTTGTTTGTGAATGTAATTTGTTAGTGTGTGGTGTGCTTTCCTGGCCACACTGTAGCACTCCACACACAATAGGAACAAAACTGCTAAATAATTTTATTATTGTCATCTTTTGGTCTCTCACATTTTGAAAATCTGATGAGATTTTAAAAATATTTAGGGTGGGCCAATCTCTAGGCTCATCGTGCCTGACATATACCATGTACTGGCAGTGACTGTAATGAGATCACATCCTGGAAAAAGTGGAAGCTGTCTGTTTTGGATGAGGACATTGCTTAGTTATCTCAAAAGACTCAAGGAGATGACATGAGGTTCATGACGCACATGCTGTCCCCTCATCTGACCCTTAAGGCAACGGTGCAGTGTATGTTTATTTTATTAATAATAAAAAGGCTTGTTGGTTCCCTCTCGATTTAGACTTTCAGATCACTGATATATTGCTTTTTGTGTTTGAATATGCAAATACAGTTGCACTTTGCAGCACTGCCAGTCGATGTGCTATACTTGGTCAGAGCTGTTTACATAATGACTGGCATAAACTATGATCCTGATAAACATGATCTTTTGAGTTAGGGCAAAGGGTGACTTTTAAAGAGCCATGGGCTTTCGCTGTATAGCCATTAGTTTTTATCATCCTTTTTCTCACAACGTCTACTAATGCAAATTTGTTCTTTTCCCTGTGTGGAGTCTAAAAAAGGTCACAGCTTTCTGAAGGTTGGGTACAAGTTCACACAGCCAAAAACTTCCTCCAAAGTACTTAGTGTTTTTTGGTATTTTTTTTTTTTTATCTGTTTTTCACAGACTGATTCCCATGCTCACGTTCCCCAAGTAATTTCCAACCCCGGAAACTGGGCCATTTACCACAGTCAATTAAGAGTACAAATATTTTGTTTGTTCTCATTTCCTGGTTGTGGGCAGTAATTACATTTTTTTTTCCTTGACAAGCTTTAGCGCACTCAGTATCACTTCTGTATGTCATTTGTTTTTGGGCTGAAAGAGAACCGACAAAGATACATATTATTCTGTAGTCAGAGATGAACCAGCTTGGTCTTCTCTAAGTGTTCCTGTTAACATTACTCTGCCATCATAAATCACAAGTCTAAGGTCAAGACTATTACTTGTGTCAGGACTCTGGAATTATGTTTGGAGTTTTGTGACGGTACACGCAGGGGCCACTGTATATATTTCTGCTGTCTACTTGGAAAAGGGTTCCTTCAGCTTGGCTAAAACATGCTGGTATTGCCCCGTGCTTGCCCATGTGAAAGCGTAGCTCATCATAGGGTCATCATAATGTAGGTCAGACCATGCTTTTACTAGGAGTCAGAGATTGCACTTGGCAAAGCCCTAACTAAAGGGGTGTGCCCCAGCTGGGAAATGTCAATGCGTGATGCCCATAATGCTTGTTTGGAAGTAGGTCACAGTGACCTAGTTTGAATAATGCATGGCCCTGATTGACTGAGTCACCCAACGCTATCTTAGGAATGTGTTGTTGTAGTTCCACAGGCTTTTGTGCCTACGTGTGCAACCCAGAGGATAACAACAACTTAGCAGTTGTAGTGGCACAACTATGTCCGAGATTCCTTTTATTTCGAGAACACATGAGCTAGACGCCAGGTACGAGTGCACATCGCAAGGGCAGCTTTGTCGCTTTTTATTAGGACCTAATGCTTTGTATGGATGCCAGCTGTTGCATCAACTCAAACAGCCCCGGCGGGGGAAATGACCTTGATTTCAAACAGGGCATGCAGCAGGTTTTGCTCCTTTTGCCTCATCATGCATTTTAAATAGCCTAAATGGATTACAGTTTCTAGACTGTGGATGTAATTTATGATCTGGTATTTTTTGGGGGGTCAATTAATCTTCCAAACTTACAGTTGAGAAATGAGGGATCCAGTCCAGATATCAGATCCTCTTCATTTATATCAGGCCACTCATTTTACAGGGATTTTTATTTCTCAGGTAACTCATTCAGGAGCATCTTCACCCTGCACTGATGGTGATAATATTGTGATGACAAACCCCTGAATAGAACTGAGACTGACTTATATATAACTAGGTTTTTGTCAAAGATAGGCTACTATAATCACTTTTTCTTCTTCTTATTTTTTTAAAAAAAGCAAAGTTCTTTAAATTTATATATATATTTTAAATGTAGGATACTAAATATCTCTTCCTATGTTAAAGTAATTGTTTATCTGTTTAACAGGGTGGAGGAGTTGTCAGTATTGTGTTTCCACTTTTCATTGGATTAGGACAACAGTGGCCTATTGACAGAAGTATAGGATGAAGTGTTGTTATTGTTGGCCCAAATCAATTTCCCTCTTCCACTCTTTGCCACATTTGATATAACGCTTGGTCAGGAGCAGACAAAACTTTAATTTTCACAATCTGATTCACCTTCCAACCAATTTCCATGGAATTCCTCAACTATTTCTTTGACAAAAAGTATTATCCCATACCATTACTGAATAGCTGAAAACATTAAATCTCTCTAAGACTTACATTCAATATTTTGTCTCTAGCAGTAGCTTTACTCCAAATTAGAGGTATTTAGTGTGGTGGCATAGTAGTTTCTCAGGCCTGTCACTCTGACATCTCTGTGACCGATATCTTGATAAGGTCATCCTGTACTGTCCACTCCCTGTCAGCCCTAGCAAAGTAGAACAACCAGAGGTGCCAATTATTAGCAGAACAAATCAACCGTAGCCATTGACCTTCACTTTGATCATAGAGCACTGACAAGGTCAGTCTTGTGTGTATTCCATGGTTAAGTGCTTACAGTTCCATCTCAATTTATGTTTTCATTTTCTTATGTGTGGACATTATTGTGGTACTGGTGTACCAAGAGGCTTGTATGTTACTTTCACTGTATGTCAGTAAGTTGTGTGGTGAGTATAGTGTTTAGCAGGCTTCCACATATACATAAGTGTGTCATTCTACAGAGCCAATTGCACTGTGTGATCCAAACCTATAAGCGATTAACCTGTCTGTCAAAGCAGCCAGAAACATGTAGTAGCCTAAATGTTTGCTGCAAATCAGCAATAAGATAAGAGATATAAAACTGTTTATATATATATATATATATATATATATATATATATATATATATATATATATATATATATATATATATATATGACTGCAATTTTGTCACTTTCTGTGGCATTTTTTTCTTTGAGCCCTGTTTAATTTCTAAACCTGTCAGTGATTATAGATGACATGGAAAGACAGTTCCCAAGTACCTGTTAGCTGTCTGTTGTTGTCTTACAAAGAATTGAGTTCTTAACTGGCAGTTCTGTGTGTCTATCTTGGCAAGAATTCTGTCAAAACATCCTCTTCAGGATACGATGCTTTTTTTTTTTTTTTTTTTACCTAATATCAGTCAAATCAATCAAGTAGTCTTTAAAGCCGTGTGTATTCAGTTTTAATGAGATTCAGCAAGCTAATTCCTACTGCTTAGAGTCCGGAGAAGGAAAAAAAAGAAACTCCGGCAAGAAACGTAGATTGTAATTGCTGTCATGGGAGTGAATGAGTCTTGAATGAATTTTTCAGTATATGAGTGAGGCCCATCTTTGGTCATGACCTTTTTGCATGTGAAATGGCTGTCAAAACACTTACATTTGGATTTTTTTTGGCCTTGCTTGCATATAATTTTCATGTTTCATCATAAATAACTTTGTTTAGTCACATTTACAATGTCTTTTGCCTCTAAAACTGATCAACATATGACATGTTAAATATGATTCTTCTAATTGTTAAAGATTAGATGAATTTGTTTTGTTGAATACAATAATGTGTGGTGTGCATTTTAGTAGTAATGTGTGGTAAGCTAATTATTTTAATAAATCATGTTTCTCTCTCTTGTGCAGGACCGTCACCAGCAGACCCTGTGGACAGATGTGGCAGTGATTTTATCCACAACCCTGGAGCTTTGAAGTAAAGATTCAGTGCCATGAAATCCCACAAGACTGACTGCATTATGATCCTGTACTTTTCGTAACAATGGCAAACATAATTATAAAACAGTCATGCTTAGCTCTTGCCTCCTGTATGGGGGAATGGCTTGTGAAGCTACATTAGACCTTTCTTTTACCTAAAGACCAAGGTTTGGAAGCTAAAAACTTTAAGGTCTCTTGGCAGAACATAACAGAACAATTTTCCCCTCTATTGTAGTGGCCAAACATACAAAGGACTATAGTATTGAACATGACTCATGGGGAAGAGCCTGGCCCTGAAACACACCAGGATTCTGCTGTATTAACATATCTGGAAGGCTTACTCATGCATCAGGTAGCAGGAGGACAGGGTGCGGCAGCAACACAGAGTGGAAGCCAAGAGCAGAGGAATAAGGACGGGACAGAGCATGCACAGCCTAATCATGGCACTCGACAGGAGCAGAACCGAACAAATTCCCACTGTGGAGCCTCGCAGCACCTCAGAAAGGCTCGTCTACTCAACTCAGAGGCCTGGACAGAGAGTGAGAGTCAACGGAGGACAGCACCCTCCGTTTCACTCAATGGTCAAAGTGAAGACCACCACAGTGGCCAGAATGGCTCCTCCCAGGATAAAGGAGAGAGTACACTTCTAGCTAGTTTGCTGCAATCTTTCAGTTCTCGACTTCAAAACGTGACCCTGCCACAGCAGATTATCCAAGGCTTGAGGCCACCGGACGCCCCATGCCAGATAAGCAAGCCTGCACAAGAGGACCGGGCAGATGTGCCTTGCCACAGACCTGCCTCGAGCCATCTCAAAGGGTTAGTGAGCAAGAGCAAAATGCAGAATCACAGCAACAGTGTGCCTTATCAACATCGACGGTCTAGCCAGGAAAGTTTTTCAGAATCTCCTAAGGCGCTGCAGAACAGTACTCCCTCCCCATCTCCCGAGTCTCTATCTTGTACCGAGCGCCTAAAAGCAGTGGCAAACCTGGTAAATATCAGATCGAGCCCTGCTCCATCGCCCAAACCAAGTGTGGCATGCAGTCAACTGGCTCTTTTGCTCTCCAGTGAGGCCCACCTGCAACAGTACTCACGAGAACATGCCCTGAAAACCCAACTCTCTGGACGATCAGCCAGTGAAAGACTGTCAGCCATGGCCACACAGCAGACACAAGATAAACAGCCTACAACTTCCAGCCAGAATCATGGACTAAGCCTCTTACACACCAAGAACGGAATACCTTCACAAATGTCAACAAGCTCCAGCAGACAGAGTCCAAGCCTAACTTCAGGGCAAAGAAGGACGGAAGGTTCCATGCGAACAGGACATCGCTTTAGGGAGCGTCGACCTTTTGAGAAACAGGGCAGACCATCACAGAACTGCAGCAGTCTCCTACTTCAGCTTCTCAACAGTCACAACACCTCACAGCGAATTAATGGGCAGGGTCACTTGAAAGATGACCTCTGTACCTTTGGAACTCTGGCCTCTCCGCTTTTTTCAGACAGCGAGCACTCAAACCCTGACAGCAGTCTCACAAAAGACAGTAGTGATGCTGAGAGCACTTACTCTAGTTGCTCTCCTATTGACCTTTCCTTGAAGAGCAGAACAAATGTACAAACACCAGTATCTACTTCGTCCTCACCTGTATTGGTCCCAGAGTCTTCGTTAAATAGGTGGAAGCCTGAGAGTCCACCTGTCAGAGTTAGCACAGATCACCGGGAGGTGGATGCATGTTCAGAGATGAAACCTCATCATAAGGTCACTCTATTACAGTTGCTCTTGGATCACAAAAATAACGAGAGAGCAAACAAAGGTCTGGATAATCCAGATTTGCTGCGAGATGTAATCCCTAAGGTCACTAGTGCATCTACAAGTAGCCAGAGTGTTTTCAGTACAGCTAGGTGTAAAGACACAAGTGAACTTAGTGGCCACTGTGGATTAAGTTGTAGAAGTCCCAAACTTTTGCCAACATACTCCCAAAGCCGAGACTCCAACAGCAGTGCATCTCCATATACACTTTATGGGTCTCCCCATTCTCAGTCTGTCCCCTTGGATCTTTGTAAAGCTAAACAACCTACAAGTGATGTAAGAGTAAAAGAACCTGCCTTTAGTGCTAGCAAATTGTTACAGAATTTAGCTCAGTGTGGAAAACAAAACCCTGATGTGTCTCCTCCAGCGAAGGCACCTTTACCCCCTATCAAACTCATGACCCAAGAGCTGAAAGTTAACCATCCTCCAACTTTACTTGAAAGACTCACTGCACCAATTCAGAGAAATAACCCACTGTGGGAAGAGGCCAAGGCAAAAACTTCAACTGTGCCTGAAGCAGCACAGCATGTCTCAGAAATTGAGAATCTGCTTGAAAGACGTACAGTTCTTCAGCTGCTTTTGGGCAATGCTCCTCAGAATGAAAAAGTAGGCAGTAAACGAAAACGAGAACATGGCAAGACCAAATCTGTGGAAAAACAAACACATCAGGCAATAGGCCAAGCAAATGGTCCTCCTTTGGATATTACAATAAAAACTGAGCCAGTTGATGAGGGTCATACATATGACCATAACAAGATGTCAAAACAATGCCAGAATTCAGTGTTGGAGCCTAGAAAAAGCAGTTATCATTCTCACGAAAACATCAAGCAAGAACCACTGTCCCCAGAGGCTCCCACCAGAGATGGTCTTCTCTGTCATCTTCTAAAGAAACGACCCAACAAAACCCTTCAGCCGAACAAGTTAGAGGACCTAAACAAGGGTTGTGTCAAAGAAGAATCAGTCGAAACCCAGGGACCAACAATCCCAAAGAAGCGGAAATTTTCGAAAGAACTAGAATATCATAACTCCTTGAGTCACCAGGCCAGGGATTTGGAACATTCTGGTATCATAAAAGAAGACGACAGTAGTTGTTTTGCTGCTGGAGATCTAGAGACCAGAGAGACTAGAGAGGCCAGAGACCCATCTAGCCCCCCAGAGGCAGACAGTCCACCAGCTAAGTTTCCACCAAACGAGTCTAACGAAAACCGAAGTTTCAATGTTCTAAAGCAGCTGCTTCTTTCAGACAACTGCTTGAAAGAATTGTCTCAGCCCAGGGGTACATTTAGTTCACCGTCACATGCTGTGCTGAATGGGAATACAATCAAGCAACCATGTAATGAAGGTGAGCTTCAAAACTTTCACCAGAGCCCCAGCAATGCATCTTCTAAAAAAGCAAGCATTCAAAGGCAAGAATCTCCCCATATTACACAGCAGGAGCCTGCAAGGTCAAAAATCGATTACAGCATCATGAAGGATTTGAAGGGCCCTGCAAGGATGGTTAATGGAGATGATCAAACACAAAAGTATGGGCCAGACTCACCTCGATTTACCAAGACTAACCCTATTTTGTATTATATGCTCCAGAGGAGCAATGCACAACTGGTTAAAGAGGGGGAGGGACTGGAGGCAGGCTCGGGACAAATGCAGACAAAGGTCAAAAACGAGTCGTCAGGTAATACTGAGGCCTTTGAACTTTGAAACAAAATTCACAGAATTACAATGGAACACTTAGTTGTGTCTCACCACGGCTAAACGGGTCATTGAAAAAATACTAGTTTTGAGACTGTGAACCAGCATCTGTGCTTGAACTAGAAATGTGTTTATTCTCTCAACTTACCTGATTGCTACTTTTGTTTCTATTGAGGCATCTCACATTTTTCCCTTGAATTACATGTCATTTAGTTCACAAAAAGACCATGAAACCAAAGTTCATTTGAATAAGCACTACTTTCTGGCTGATTTCTCTCTTACATTCTAAACAGCAATGGAAACAAGTTTTCTGAAAGGTGTGTGACAGATTTGCCCTCATGTATTTGTAACAATATCAGTTCCCACTCCGTTTTCCACACGTTAGACTTTTGGCCTCAGGCAGTGAGTTATGATGCAACAATGCACATGACAATCTGTATAAACAGATTGTGCCTCAGCAGTTGTTAGTGAATATTCTTCAGTTTACCATGCTGAAATGAAGAAATAACTATGTATTGTTACTTTTGTCTTTGCCTGGAAGGCTTTAAATGTCACCGTATTTATACATTGAAATAAATAAAATCGGTTGCCTTTTAAAAAAGATAGGCATCTCTCATTGGTTCTGTATTGTTCGGATAAACTAACGGCAGTTTTAAAGCTGTATATCTTCATGTTTGGATAATATGGAATATGAATCCATCAGTATTAAAACATGGTGTCTTGATATCTATATGGTATGTGAAGTGTTTATCTCCTCTTTAATTTCTCCCTCTCTCCCATTGAAAACAATGTTGTGATGTGCTTTATTCTTTATTCTGCATTCTCAGCATTTACCTGTCAAGACAGCAATGGATTTTTACAATATTCTAGAAGATGATGAATGAAAATCACAAGAGTTACTACAAATGACTGCTTTTTTTCCCCTCTTATGTTTTGTATTTGTGTATTTTATGAACAGGTCTTGGTATTAGCATGTCATAAAATGTTGTTCTATTATGCAAGATATTGTTGCATCGACTTGAGACAAATCAGCCCAATTTCAGCTGTCTGTCATGTTAATATAGACATGTTGATCTAACAAAGGGAGTGTTTGTGATATTAAGGCCATTCCCATAAAAATGTTTGCTCATGTGATGTTTTACAGTCTTACATTTGACATGTTGTTTTTCATCGATTTAAAGACTCGTTATAAACTATATTTATGTACATAGCATAATCTTTATGAAAGACAGCTATTTTGTATGAATGAAAAGCATTTTAGTTTTGAAATTTCTTAAAGAGACTTCAAAGTAAATGCCATGTGAATATGTACTTTAGAGGATGATTTCTGTCCTTTTTTTGCATGTGTCTCCTGATTAAACTATGATAATCTGTTCTGCAATATCTTGTGTTATGTCAGATATTTAAGAGTACACTGCTGCCTGTTGCATGCAGATGCATGAGAAGGTTCCTATGTATTACTGGACATGGGGAAATTCAAAGTCTTAAGCATATATATATCTATATATATATATATATTTTGTCATGGAGCCCAATACAAAAATGTGATCTGTATGTTTGTCATGAGAAATAGACCACTGGGCAAAATGTTTGAACTTTTGAAACAAATGTGCATATGAAGATATTTATTTTGTTTTTACTCAATTTTATTTTTTACAAGGAGAAAACCAAACAAACAGGTAAACAATCATGTTCTGTACTGTACAGTACAAAGATGGATTTCACTGATGCTTCAAAGACTTCTATTGGTTTTGAAATATTGTTTTGATGCAGGCTAACTGCAATACATTTGAGTATTATTGTGTATCATTATTTCTAAAAATACATTTCATTTGGGTGTTTACTTGCACAGATTTTGAATAAAGTTCTGAAATGCACAATCAGAATAAACCTGTCGTTTGTCTTGCTAAGACTATATTGTCTTAATTTATGTCTCTAGTAGTGTATGACCTGTGCCTGACCTCTGGCTGCACAAAAACAGTGATCTTACATGCAAAAAGGAAGTTAGGAGGAATCTGTTAAGAGTATGCTTGTTGTACATAGAACCTTGTCTTTGGCTGACTAAACCTTGCTGCTGACCTAAATTTTATCTGCTGGGCCCTGAGTCATGACCTTAATTCCTGCCGGTTGCAGTGACATAGATGTGAGAGGAAGTGATGGGACAGAGATGACCTTGTGCATCACTGGGGCCAACATCAAGACAGATCAGTGGCCTGTAAAAAGGTATTCTGGAAGAAAGAGACACTCTGCAACAAAGAATAACCTGCCTCGGGCCTACAGGGTTGCTTCTTCTCAGAAAACGGAGGAGAGAAATACTATTCCCTCACCTTCTTCTCGCTCGCATCTAAAATACTTTAGTTTTTAAAAGCTCAAAAATGACATGCAGACATATTTTGGTGACAGACAGTGGAGCACGAGGGGTTTTAATACTCAAAGCAGGGAGAAGAATGCAAGCCTGTTTTTGAAAATGAGCTTTCTTTTATGTTTTCCTCCAAAACTAGGTCATATAATGTAGGCCTACACCTCCTTTTATGTGTCAAAGTGAGGGGGTAGGGGGTGGCTGAAGTGAGAGCTGATGGGATTAACTTAAAGCAAAAGCAGGTTTGTGCTGTACATGAGTGTGAATAAAAAATGCTTTTGGAGTTTCAGGGTATGCTAACAGATCTGGAAATCAAATTATCAGCTACAGTGCTTTGAATGTTAAAAAGCATTATAAATGGCATCATTTTGCTTCTAAGGGAAGGGATGATAAACCTCTGAACAACTGGAAAGTGCTGTTGGGAGGGTCAGTAAAGCAGTGGCGCCACTGATTAAGTGGAGGACACTCTTCACATTCCTGCTGAGTTTCTTTTACAGATCCTCTCCCTCGTAATTGGACAAAAGCTTGCGTGCATTTTTGATGGATCAAAGAAAGTTGCACAGTTGGCATGAATCCGCCGATGTGGAACAATACATAAAAAGTATGCTGTGCTTGGCTGATGATAGCTAATGCCCCTTGTGCTTAAGCGGGAGATTCTAAATCATACCTGTAATTTATGGCTCTCTGAACTCCTCACATGGAATATGACTTCTTGGCTCCTTTACAGCTCATGCATGCCCCCCTCTCCCTGAAGTCTCCACTTAAACAGGCCTTGTAACCTTAAGCACAGGACTTCTCAGTATGCATCTAGGAGTGCCTCCATCTTTACTATGACTATTTCTACAAATTATCACATTTCCACATCTCTCATCATGTGGCTTATTTTGTAATTCATAACAAGGAAATGTGTGTGTATGATCATGCATATTCCATGTTTGATCAAACAGAAAAGTCAAAGAGATTTCATGTGACCCAGTTATGCCTATGAAAATGACATGAACATATATATATATATCTCACATTAGATATGCTAGATTACTTTGAGGAGGGAAAGTACAGAAATGAACTGCTGAGAATAACCTCACGTATTGTAGATGTAAGTAACTTTTATCTGAGGGCTTTCAGCCTTTTTTTAGACCAATTATTACACACACACACACACACACAATGCAATGCTTGTTTTGCATTATATATATATATATATATATATATATATATATAGGATTACAAGGATTACACACACAATTTAATGCTTGTTTTGCATTATATATATATATATATATATATATCGATCAGGCATAACATTATGACCACTGACAGGTGAAGTGAATAACACTGATTATCTTTTCATCACGGCACCAGTTAGTGGGTGGGATATATTAGGCAGCAAGTGAACATTTTGTCCTCAAAGTTGATGTGTTAGAAGCAGGAAAAATGGGCGAGCGTAAGGATTTGAGTGAGTTTGACACGAGCCAAATTGTGATGGCCAGACGACTGCGTCAGAGCATCTCCAAAACTGCAGCTCTTGTAGGGTGTTCCCAGTCTGCAGTGGTCAGTATCTATCAAAAGTGGTCCAAGGAAGGAACAGTGGTGAACCGGTGACAGGGTTATGGGCGGCCAAGGCTCATTGATGCAGTAATATTGTGAAATATAATTACAATTTAAAATAACTGTTTTCTGTTTGAATATATTTTATAAAGTAATTTATTCCTGTGATCAAAGCTGAATTTTCAGCATCATTACTCCAGTCTTCAGTGTCACATGATCCTTCAGAAATCATTCTAATATGCTGATTTGCTGCTCAAGAAACATTTATTGTGTACAATTGTATAAAATATTTGTGTACAATATTTTTTTTTTCAGGATTCTTTGATGAATAGAAAGTTCAAAAGAACAGCATTTATTTGAATTATAATCTTTTGTAACATTATAAATGTCTTTACTGTCACTTTTGATCGATTTAATGCATCCTTGCTGAATAAAAGTATTAATTTCTTTAATTTCTTTTCAAAAAAATAAAAATAAAAATTCTTACTGACCCGAAACTTTTGAACGGTAGTGTATAATGTTACAAAAGCTTTGTATTTCAGATAAATGCTGTTCTTTTGAACTTTCTATTCATCAAGGAATCCTGAAAAAAACATACACAACTGTTTTCAACATTGATAATAATTATAAATGTTTCTTGAGCAGCAAATCAGCAAATCAAATTATATATATATATATATATATATATATATATATATATAACTTTTCCCTAAAACCGAGTCTTAACCCTCAAACAGGCCTTTAAAGAGGTCTCAGAGAGTGAGGACTGGCCAAAATGTTTTACGCTTTACTCTCTTTATCCTCACTCTGATGGTCTAAAACTCAGACTGGTCCTTACAAAAATAGTTGTACAAGCGCACACACACACACACACACACACACACACACATACACCTGATCGTGTAATCCATCTGTGAACATCCACAGTAAGTCAACACAGCAGGATCTGATGCTTTCCCGGTATACATTGTTCTTGTGGTGAAAGGGAAATAACTAACCTTGAATGGTTGCAATAGCTTGCTTTAACTAAATGGTCTGAGGGGTTCAAAAGGGCAGCAGAGGTTCAAAAAGACCTCAGAGATTGTACGTGTGCATGTGAGTAAGACAGAAAGTGGAACAGTGGGGTTTTGTTTGCAGAGGAAAAGGCAGACTGTGTGACACTGTACACATTCCCCTTCTCTGACTTCCACTTTATTTGATCTTCCAAAGATTACCCTTTCCTTCAACTTCTCATAACCTTTAGTCTGGCAGTGAACCCTTCCCAGCGTAGATGTTTGTCAGGCATGAACTGACAATAACCTCTTGCTTGCCTTGACTACAAAAAAAGGAACAGAAATTAAACAAATAAGTCTGGGACCAAGACCGAGGTCAAGTTTTGGAGCTTGACAACTATTCGTTTGTCAGAGAACACAGAGGGGGGTGGAAATGCCGTACAGAGAACACTGGCTTTGATGTCTTGGTCTGCGGTACAGTGGTCATGGACTTACAAAGGGTCACAGATTAAAAAAACAGAGCTTTAATAAGCAGTCAGGTTAAATTAGTAATCAAATCAGATGGTATGCATTTGAATGTAAGCAAATAGCGTACAATTCCTTTAATAGGCTTGAAATAATCTGTATTTATCCATGTAGTCAAGTTCATTTACAGTGCACAGCATAAATGAGTACACCCCCTCTGAAACTACTGAAAGTCAGCAATTACTCAATTACTTAGAAAACATGTTAGGGCTCTTTAGAGATATAATGTTCCAGCAAGTCTGCTTAATCAATTACCAAAGAAGCATGTCAAAATTATTCAGGAAAATAAGATTTTCTTATCAAGGTGATAAAATGTTGTGTAGCAAAAATGAGTACACCCTCCTAAAAGTTACTAAATAAAACAAAATAAAAAGTATATGGTGCCAGTTTAAGGCAATGTTTGATCAACAGGTAAGTATGCTGAACCAAAACATTTAAAGAGGAGTAATTTCTTGACAATTAAAACTGTTATATAGCCCACTGAATCATTCTCAGACCTAATGCTGACAACAATGGATCCACTTGGGAGAGAACTGTCAGAAGACTTGTCTTAGCACAAAAGAAGACAGTGGTACATGAGGATTACCAAATCATTGTTTTAAGTGTGAACATATAGCAAAAGTAACACAGAAATTCAAAAACAATGGACTTGTGACAAGACCCCTGAAATAATCAGGCCTTCATTTTAAGCTTTCATTTAGTGATGAGGGATTTTTTTGCTAGACAAAGAGCAGGAGAAATACCAAGCAAATGTCTCAGAGCCAGCAAAAGCTATGAAAAGAGTGACTGTTTATCTTACAGAGTAAGCCTGCAGAAATGACATGCATGGTTGTTGTTCTCACTGGAACTACCTGCTGTAGCCAAAGCACAATAAAGTCAGTTAGCCATTTCCAAAGCCCATATTTCCAAAATATAGATTCTGGGAATCAATTCTCTGGTCTCATGAGACCAAATCAATCATTTTGGATCTAACAGCATCCAAAATGTTATGGTGTTGTTAGAGGAGGAGTACAGTGAGAAGTGCCTGGTTCCCACAGTAAAGTTCAGTGGTAGTAAAGCTCTTATATAGGGATGTATGAGTGCTGAAGGTGTGAGGGAGTTGTGCTTTTATCAATGCTGTCATGAATTCCCACACCACTGTGTAATTTAATACACAAACTTGAAACAAAAGATGTTACCCTTTCCTCATTCCCTGCATTGTTGGGCATTTTTTCAACATGACAATGAGGATATGCATTCTCCCAAAGTGAAAAAAAAAAAAGTGTGGACATGTATTGCACTCAATCTTAACACTCTTGAGCACCTGTGGGGGATTCTGTAGAGACGAGTTGAGCAACACTCCCCACTAAAGGTCAGGGCATTTAAGGAGCTCATCATCCAGGAGTTAAACACGACAAATGTGACAATTTGTCATGAACTAGTACACTCCGTGCCAAGAAGGGTCAGAGCAGTATATACAAAATAATGGAGGGCATACTAAGTGCTAGAATATTATACATTTGTTGAATTAAATTTAGGGTGTACTCATTTCTGCAATCCTTAATTTGAACAAAATTGACTAATTTACTTATTTTATGGCTATTAATGACATATATATCTCAGTTTTTATTAAGTATTTGTTTAATTTTAGTTTTGCCATCTTTCCATGAATTGTATTAGTGATCATAAAGAAAATACATCTTTTGTATTTGATCAGAGGGGGTGTACTCATTTATGCTGTGCACTGTATATAGAACATACACAATGGTTATTCATAGTGCTTTACATTAACATTAATGATCATTTAAGAACAGGAATGAGTAAGAAAAAAAATATTTACATTATGTACATTTTTATTCATTTTAATATTTATTTAGAAATGTACTTATGCATTACATATGCATTAGTTATAGTGTGTACCATTTATTTTATTGATTTTTCAAAGGTCAAAATACTATAAAAACCTACACTAGCAAACATTAAAATGAATTGGAGACTCATGACAGAGAATGTCTCATCTTTGACAACAAAGACCTTTCAGACTCGTCCCACAGATATTTGCTTACAAAAGGGTGAAACCAGACATACTTGGACCACCCTTTAATCAAAGTACAGGCTGTTGTTTGGTAAAAGACTCAGGACTCTGAGGGCAGAGTAAGGTCACAGCTGACTGATTCTGCTTAATGTCAAGCAGGACATTGTGGGAAGAGTTTTCCAGTTCCATGCACACACAAGGGAGTGTAACAATGTCTGCATTCATCACAGCATGTCAGGCCTCTTCTTCACACTACTGTCTTTTAACTGTGCCAAGACATCATAGTACCACCCCCATCCACAATTTACTCTAGATACACACTTTAGAATTACAGATGTTTGTCCTGGACATTACATTTGACAAATCATCACAGACTTATTCTAGGTTATTAGTTCAAAGTCTTAGTACAAAGGCGAAATATTCCACAATTTGTCTGGAAGATATTTAAAGGGAGCAGCAAATAGACAACGAATAACTAGTGATAAATCGCTAGATATGTATGGTCATTGCAGAAAGGTGTGCCATGAAAATATGGACGAGACGCGCCCTCTAGTGGTTAGTAGTGCGTTGATCATTCATTTCTGTAGAATCAGTTTGTAGAGAGGACTTTACCCCTGAAGTTGGATACATATTATTAAAGTTTCATCCGTCTTACTCTTTATAAGACACTAATCCGTTAGATTTTTGGACAGTTATTTAACTAAAAGCACAAACTCGAAGACGTTAACAAAACTTCAACTACATTCCGTTTGATTTGCGTTAATGAAATACGCTATAACACTTCTCCGGACTCTGGTTTTTCAGCGTAAAGCACAAACCCTTAGCATGTCTTCTGCTGTTCACGAAAACGTGAAGGTAAGCGGTGACAACGGGCTTTTACACCATGTTTACACTGCAAATGACGACGACGACGCCATATTAATCCATTTGATCCCATACACCTATGATCTAAATGTACTTTTACGAGTGGTCTCATGAGAGTTGACGATGTATTTTTGCATAGTTGTGCACCATAAAATAAATTTCAAACTGTTTTGATTTCATGTGAACATTTGTACGCGACATAGTGTAAATAGTCACATGACCAGAGCTGTCTGATTCCAGTTTGTCCCTCTGAAGTCTGAAAGATGTCTGAATCATGTTCCTCATACTATTTTTAATGCATGTGATAGTTTTTTTTTTTTATTGTTTTTTTTTTTACAGATTACAGATTTTTCTGTGTAATATTTGTCATAGATTTCAAAGTATTGTTACATTAAATGAGGAATATTAAAAATAATATTCCTTTATAATATTTAACTAGTGGTTTTCCAATACCAATACATAGAGGTATTCACTCCAAAAATGTAAAAAATAAAATTAAAAATGGTCAAGCATAATTTCTATTGGATTCTTGATGACCAACTGAGCAATGTTTGACTCTGTAGTTCCCCTGTGGATCACAGAAATATATATGCATATTTGCATATATATGTATTCATAAATATTATATTATTCATAAATAAATATTTGCATATGTATATTTAAATGTTTCTACAAGCAAAAACTTCCCTTAGTGTATATTTCAAGCATGCAAAATGCTTTTATTGGATTGTTCTACTGTGGTCATCATGTTTACGCTTAAGCTTTAAAATTAGACCACCACAACATTGCTTGGAAAAGCTCACTCTTTATTACTTCCAGAATTATTATGGCTCTCGGCTGGAGACTTCAGATGATTTGCAGACCAATGCTGCGTGTGTCATGCCCTCCAGACCTGTGGCCAAGAGTGCATGTGAAGCCCTGAAACAAGTCCACCCGGATGTTTGCAAGAGGTACAGCATCACTGAGATTGATTTGATTTGCCTGATTTGTTTTGAGTAATGCACAGAATATAAATCTGCAGGTATTTTGGCTGTGGCCTGGTGATTCCAGAGAAGCTGGAAGGATGTGCAGTTCTTGATCTGGGCAGTGGATCGGGGAGAGACTGCTTCGTCCTCAGTAAACTGGTGGGGGAGAGCGGTCAAGTCATTGGACTGGATATGACGGACGAAATGGTACTTCACAGATTGATCTTAAACCCGTATTGATAAAGTTCAGTAAAAAAAGATCTGAGAAAGGTCTTTAAATAACCAACTGAATAAGTGTTAACCGTATTATAAGTAAAATAATTGAAAAGTGTAAATTAATATGAAAGAAAGCACAACCTTTAACCTTTGTGTTTGCTCCATAATTAGATCGTTGCCTCGCAAAAATATGTGCAGTACCATCAGGAGAAGTTTGGATACTCAAAACCAAACACTGTGTTTGTGAAAGGATACATGGAGAAGCTCAGTGATGCAGGGATACAGAACAACTCTTTGGATGTAGTTGTGTATGCACATCCTTAGGTCATTTATGATGTTTTCCATGATTTGTAGGCCATTAATCTGCCTGTGCAAAAGTATTAAAAAAGGCCAATTATTCTTTCTAGGTCAAATTGTGTAATATGTCTGTGTCCAGATAAGAGAGCTGTGATAAGTGAAGCTTACAAAGTTCTAAAGGTGAGTTATTTCCATCACATAAATCAGCAAAGCCATTTACGAAGTCTTGCACTTTACAAATGCTATAATTCATATGCGAATGATCTCATAGGAGGGTGGAGAGTTGTACTACAGTGACATGTATGCAAGCAAAGTAGTCCCAGACTCTTTCAAGGAAGATCCGGTTCTGTGGGGTAAACTTGAATTCTTTTTTGTTTTCTGACATTCTTTTATCTGTTACATTTTAGAACTTGCATTCCTTTTTTTCTGTTGACAAAATTACATCATTTTGTCATTTCTTCTTCAAAATTTGTTCTCACTAGGTTCACACCAGTGTTATTTTTAGTATAGTTCAGAAACTACTATAGGTTTAATTAATGTTTTTAATGAGTTTTTATTTTTATATTTTTCATTCTAGTTAATTTTAGTAATTTTGTTGCATTTTTGACATTTTTATTAGTATTCTAATATTCTATTTAGTTTTTATTCATTTTGTTTCAGTTTTAGTTATTTTAGTACATCAAGTTAAACTAAATGCAAATGAGAAGTTTATATATATATGTGTGTGTGTGTGTGTGTGTATATATATATATATATATGTGTATATATATGTATGTGTATATATATATATATATATATATATATATATATATATATGTATATATATATATATATATATATATATATAATTTGTTAACATTTATTTTATTTCAGATATTTTTATGGTTGTAGTTAACTATACATAGAAACAAAGAAAGCAATAGTTTCCAAATGAAAATGCTGTCATTGAAATTGCATTCTTCAGTAACATATGAAATGTGTCACGTCCATGCGAAAGTGAATTAATTTGATTTGGAACAAAGAATGAGTGCTTGTTTCAGGTGAGGGAATGGCTGGCGCCCTCTACTGGCGAGATCTCATCGCTCTGATGAAGGACATAGGGTTCAGCACTCCGCACATGGTTGCAGGCAGTCACATTGTGGTTCACAACCCAGAACTTCAAAAAAAGACTAGTAACTTATTTGTTTTTGTTTTTTTTTAAATTCTTGTATTTACCACTTTGTTTGTGTATGTTAAAAGCATTATAGCTAAAGTGCATTTATGTGTCATTGTGCTTTTATATAACATGGATGCAGGCAGATGCTTTAAATTGTAACTAGTGATGCTTTGACCTACGATGTATCATTATAGGTGATGTTAAATATGCATCTGGAACTTACCGGATCTTTAAACTGCCTCAAAACTCCATCAAGAGCAAAGCTCTGGTCACATATAAAGGCACTGTGCCTGACTCTGCTGACTGTTTTGAGTTTGATTCCTCTCATTCCTTCAAGGTAAATTTCTACTATTTATTTTTTAGTATGTCAGTATGAGTTATTCAGTGGTCAGTTTAGCTAATTCTATTCCAGACGAATGTCCCAGTGGAGGTGGATGCAGAGATGGCCGCCATCCTCAAGAACACGCGTTTCTCTACAGATTTCAATATTACGATGTTAGACACTCCAGATACAAACCAGAGCGAAACTCCACAGGTAAATCTGCTGTCTTGTGCTCACAGATTCATTAGCTTTTGGTAAAAAAGTTTTACTTTACAAGTTATGATTTTTCTATAGAAGCCATAGAAAGAGCGAGAACTCAAAAAGGAATTACTTTTAATCATAGTTTTTATTTTTCCAGTATTGTCACCTTAGCCCATTTCTTCTTGCGGATAAACTGGGCTCTTCTGTCAAACAGTGCTCAAAGACAGGACACTAAGGTAAATGCAGAAAGTCTGGTGGATCATGTGATGTCTGGATCAGAAAAGGGGTGGGAAGCGAAAGTCGGTAGTGCTCAAATGATCATTCCATATGTTTTCTTTAGACTTGAGAAAGCTATTTGTCCTACTAATTATAAATTGACTTTTAAAGATGGTAGTCACAGTAACAGCAGCCTCAATGACAAAACAATAGTAATAATTATTAAAATATTAATTACATTAATATGTGGCAACCATGTGCAAAGTTACCCACTTTTTATTCAAGAAAGAACAAAACCAAGATCTTTGTCAATGCATTTGAATTTTGATTTTACTTGATTTGTACTTTTCTTTACTTTTTTAGATTGAACTTTAACATTTTCATTTTAACATAGTTCTCTTTACTTCTTCTTTTTGTGTTATAGTTGTAAAATGTAAAGCAAATCTTACTGGCCACCATTTTTTGTCCCTTATAAGTAAACCAACTGAATGTATTGGCACTTGTTTTCCATTCTACATAAATTATGGCAATGCTGATATTGATATCGATACACAATCTCTCTGTTAAATTTATTTTTACATTGTTATTTTTGCCTAAAAATAGTAAGTGTACTGTGTCAGTGAAGTGAATTCTTTTAGATGGCATACTGTATGAGACATTGATTTTTTTTTTTTTTTTTTCACATATCACATGTAAAAATCACTTTGTGCACAGAATATTTTTATTGTGCATCATTACAAGCTGTAATTGTGTTAAATATGAAAAAAGTGTGAAAATATTATTTCATTCTATGTATTTATGTTGCATAAAATACTACCTTTGAAATTACCCATAACATACAGTTGTTTAAGAAGATATTTTATTTCAAAAATCATTAAAATGTAATTTCCACCATAATTTTGAGCAAAATTAGTGCTGTCAAATCATAAAAGTCTGTTTACATAATATATGTGTGTATATAAAGTCAAACCAAAATGTATTCAGGCACCTTGAACATTTCATTCATTAATACAGTTTATTCACTATAGCTTAAAAAATGGTAATAAAATATGACAAGATCTCAGAGTTAAACTATGTCAGGAAAAAAAATAATCTTAATTATGTTAGATTACAAAACATGGTCAGGTCAAAGTGTCTGAATAATTTTTGGTTCCAAATTTTTATCAATTTTACTGGTAGTCCACTGTATAAATATTATTTTTGGGTATAATATGTCACAGTTTACTTTATTTTGCTATCCTCACTTACATAAATGAACTGTAGTGTCCTGCACCCACTAGTAAAAATATACCAAAAATATAAAAAACATCTGAATAATTTTTGGTTTGACTGTATATTGTATGTATATGTGTGTCTGTTTATCATACATATGTTTATACATTATATATATATATATATATATATGCGTGTGTGTATGTATATATACAGATACACACACTTACACACATTATGTAAATAAACTTATGTTAGATGCGATTAATCACGATTAATTGATTTGACAGCACTAATCAAAATACATTATTTGATATGTGGTGGAAATAAGATTTTAGAAAAATAAAGACAAAATGAATTACTGTGAGTATTGTGTTAGTTGATTAAAAGAGTGTCTAAATTGTGTGTTTTTTTTTTTTTTTTTTAGTATTCAAAAGAGCCCAGAGTTGAAGAAACACCCATTACACTTATAAGCAACATCACATTGACGTTGATTCTGAGAAGGGACAGACATTAACTTCACTTTTTGATTTCCCTTATTCCTAATAATCATGTGATATTTTTAATAGCAGGATGTAGAGATGTCACTTTCCCTGTAAGTCTCTTGAGAAAGGTTTCTTTGCCAGTAATAGGAATTTCATCATACTTTTCAACAACCATGTATTACATACTGCATTTTACCTAATAACAGTGCCATTATAATGAGTAAGATTGGATTAAAGATTATGTGTAATTTCAGTATTCTTGTTCGGTATGGTTGAATTGTCTCGTTTTATTGAATTATAGCCTTTTAGTTTGTCACGTGGTTTAATCAACAAAAAGTCTTGATGTATGTATGTAATTGGACCGTAGGTGGCGCCAAAATCCTCAAAGTGTTTCCACACCAGTTCCGTATTTTGTGCTCGCTGTTATTGCATTTGATGGTTTTGCAGTTTGCAGTGCAGAACCAATATGATTAGTCACTGATAAGGGCATAAAGCAGTCATAATTCAGTGCTTTAAAGAGGCAAATTACCTGCAGGACAATTCATCCCAAGCAATCAATGAGCATTTCTGAATCTCTTTTAGTAGGCTAATTTACTGAGAGTCTTCATTTGCTGATAATAGCCTGCAAGAACAAAGAAAAATGTTCATAATGACAAACAAAAATCCTCCTTTGGATAAGCCTTATCCAGGACTGTGTTATTTGAAACACTGCACATGACAAATTGAGTGTGCACAGGTTTATTTCACCTGGATTCTAGGTGTTGAGTAAGTCTCAGGCATATATCTCTAGAAAATGCTTATATTGGACTATCCTACCAGAAATCGGCCAAATAAACTCTCTGACTTCTCCTTAGCGCTCTGAGAAGGAGTGCTGTGACATTCCGAGTTGTGTGGAGGAAGCAGGTGTGGTTTAAATGTAAACACAGTACTGAGGAATGGCTCTCATTGTCCTGATTTCACCTCTCCTAAAGTGCTGGGCTTCTACTGCGTGCCCAGAATGTATCCCATTACTCTCAGCCACTTAATGCTTGACGATATCCAGAGCTAAAAAGCCTCTACTGTCAAGAGACACTGTGAAGGGAAGAGTAAGCGTCAATGTATAAGACCACACACTGATTCCAGCATGACGCTTGTCTTCTGAACTTGATCATGCATTAGTTTTTAATAATGTAAGCTGGTGTATTGTATTGATAAATAGGAACTGTGCCAGTTATGTCTGCAAAAGTGAATTTCACATTAATGACCAACCTCCTTTATTAAAGACCCCATCAAATCAAAATGTGAGGTTGGATACTAGTCCAAATCATACTAAATGCACTACTGTTCAAAAGTTTAGGGTTGATTTTAATGTTTTTAAAAGAACTCTTTTATGCTCACCAAGGCTGCATTTATTAGATCAAAAATAAAAACAATATAATGTTACAATTTAAAATACATTTTTCTATTATTATTTTTTGTTCAAAATTAGCTAAATTTAAATAATTGATCTCTCCTTCAAAACGTGTTTTTGTCTTACTCTGATTTACTAAGGTAAGCCTATTATAAGTGTTTATATTTTAGACTTCTGGGTGGTTTTTCCGAGAAATTGTCTCGTCATATCCTTAAATAGAGAAAGGTTGCTCTAGCTGCGTTGGCGCATGTATGGAGTGGGAGTGGCATAGGTTAGTTGTTACAACGAGCGAGAAAGATTGACATGGAGCAACTAATGGTGCGTGAAAGTCATGTCGGAAAGATCGTATTTTCGAGCTGAACGCACATGAACGCCACCACAATGTCTTAGATACGAGTGGGAAGTTCGGGATTTTCTTTAAGCCGATCTGTACGAGTTGGTGGCGTGTCAGTGAGAAACATGGCGGAATACCACAATATTATAGGTATTTAGCAGTGACATTGTCAGGTTTTTCTGTTTACAACGAAGTAAGCTAATTGCCTGCACAAAATATGGTAGCATTATAATATATAACAATATAATATGTAACGATAAAGTTTACAGTGGCTTCATAAATTAATTAAAAACATAAAAAGCTAAACACACCTGATGCACATTCTTGTTCTGTGTTCTATAAGTAAAACTTAATTAACTACACAGAAATGCAGCACTTAAGAGAAGGCACACCGCCATCTTACTCCGACGAAAGTGACTTGAACGCACCTGCCATTGTAAACACGACTTCCCACCTCGTAAATATGAACTTCCCAGGAGGACTTGAACACACCACAGAAGTCTCGAACCTTCGGGGTATCACCCCTTTTAAAAAATGCCGAACAGAGGAGTGAGTCTTTGGCAAAAAGAGAACACAACGTTTTTATTACTCAACAGGTGAGTAAGGTATTTTATTAAACAGATAAATTACCATATAGCTCTCTAACAGAGTTCATTGTAAAGCATTATCTATTGTGACATTTAATTATGGGCTGTTTTAACCATATGTGTATACGTAGATGCCACATTTGACCGCTCCAGACATTTTGACATCTCCACCATCTTGGAATAGTTAACATGATGCTGTTCATCACTTACACTGACAAATCAATGAATTTTCATTGAAAATGTCACAGAATTGTGTAGCCTATGGCTGTAAAAATCACAAAGCTATACATTCCAGACGAAATGGGATAACCTTTCAGATAGAGAATGTGCTGGTTTGTGTTTTTATGTATATCTCAATATGCAGAATTATCACATTAATCATGAACTAAATGCAGTGAAAATCATCTGCTAATGTCTATTGCAGATATAGATGTTCATACAAGTGAATAAAGAGGTTGCAGGTGAACAGTAAACTTGCTCTCAAGTGGTCATGGACCGGATTTGACCGTTCCAACATGGCGGACGGCTTACTGAGGCATCTGTTCATATCTATAGTTGTGGCGCTATGCTGAAATTTATTTTCAAGGAAGTAATGTCTTCAGCTAGTCAGCTTGAGAACCTTTCCATCTAAACTGGTTACTTCTTTAGGGCTAGTAGTGAATGTTTTATAAGCACAACCAAAACAATATTCTTCAAAATACTTTTTTTTTTTTTTTTTTTAACTGCTAGAGGGTTAAAAGTTACATAGTGTAGGCCTAATTTTAATGTATTTTAAAATGTATTTTTTTCCTCTGATGCAAAACTGAATTTTCAGCATCATTACTCCAGTTTTTAGTGTCACATGATCCTTCAGAAATCATATGATTATGCTAATTTGGTGCTTTAGAAACATTTCTTTTTACTTTTCTGGGAATTTGGGTCACAGACACTACATTAGAGATTGAGTAGTAGTGGAGGTAGATGTAAAACATCATACAGTTAAAAGCACATTAGAATGGTGAACGCTTGCTGTGTTATGAACTGCCATTGCCATATCCGCTGTCACAACCGGCATGGAAAACGTATCTCAAATGAAGTGCAATTTTCAGTTTACCAGCTTGGAACACAATGGAACGCGATGGTGAAAGTAAAACTCAATGAAACTTAACCAAACTGTGGCTTTATAATTTTATTTATATATTTATTATTTATAACAGATATATTACAGATTCATAATTTCTGAACCGCTTGAATGTGTAAGTGCTCACACCATAAATAATGTATGGAAAACACGTCTGGAAATGTTACTTGTGGTAGCTCGTTCCGACCACTCATTGTTCAGCTTCTCTCGGTATAACTTAAGGAATCTTGTACTCGTTCCATTTAAGTCCAGTAAAACTTTTTAGTAGGCTATAGCACTTACACAATACAAATAATTTCAGAACTGCATTACAGAGGGCCATACTGTTATGTTATCCCTTAATGCTTTAACATTAAGAAATTAGGGTGATATTATGATATATGTTGATTAAATAAATGATCCACTGGCTGATATCAAGGTATTATATTTATCTAGCAGATATATAATAGTGCCACTGTTTAGTTATTGAAAAAATAAACTGCAAAAGAGAAATCTATTTGGTCTTGTGTGGTCCAATAGAAGGCGGCCATATGATTTCTATGATTGTATGAAATGTGATGAATATGTGTCTTGGCTGCACGACTGAGCGCTCATGTAAGAGATTAAAATATTAGTCCATTTATTCTAAATGAGTGCAAGCAGTTCTTAAAAAAGTATTAACATAAATGCTCTGATGATTTGTATTTTTTACGCACCTGAGTGTGTCCTAAAACATGGCGGCGACTACCCAGAATGACTCGTTTCCCGGACTCTATAGCAAGTAAAAGAATTGCCCTCATCCAGCCATTTCCTGTGGTCCTCCATGGGCGCTACACTGACCAAGTTACTCTAGATGCATAAATGGACACCTTCCAAATTCATAGCCTAGCATACGTCTCAGGCATCACTTAAAGCTACAGGAGCTCAAAAGAGTCTCAGTGAAGAGGAAAAATAGAACAGTGCTCTTGACCTGCCCTCAGCCCCGCTCCCACAGAGCCTGACCTGCAGGAGAGGCTGAGGGATATCTTACCCATGCTGCTTGACTAGCCAACCGAGATCAAAAGCGCTCACGGCTCCCCTCCCCTCCTGTCCCAGCAAGGAGCTGATTGAAGCGATTCATGACCAGGTCATGACCCCTGTGTGCCTGGCACGGCTGAGGATAGACAAGCAGCTTTCCTAAGCAGGTTTTGCAGACTCGGGCTGAAGCAACCACATCTCTATCAGAGCATTTCACCTTTCCTGGCTATAAATCATGCTTTTTTTTATTCACCTGCTTTTCCTTTTAGTTTTAAGTTTTGTGTGTCTAAATTGGAATCTCAGTCTTGGAGTCAACATGAAATGGCACTTGCTACCCATTTTACTGGAATGTGAACCTCTGAATGAATCAGGATTTTCAACATGGGTAACACTTTGCAGTAAGGTCCCATTCATTAACATTAGTTAATACATGAACTAACAATATGCAATACATTACCATTAACTAAGATTAGAGGATCAGTTCAATTTCAAATGAAAATTACCCCAAGCTTTACTCGACCTCAAGCCATCCTAGGTGTATATATATGACTTTCTTCTTTCTGATGAACACAATTGGAAATATATTAATAAATATCCTGATGCATCCGAGCTTTATAGTGGCAGTGAGCGGGATCAACGAGTTTGAGCTGAAGAAAGTGCTTCCATCCACATCCATCTATCATAAACATACTTCATACGTCTCCGGGGGGTTAATAAAGGCCCTCTGAAGCGAAGCGATGCATTTGTGTAAGAAAAATGTCCATATTTAACAAGTTATAAAGTAGAATATCTAGCTTCTGCCAGACAGCCTTCTGTATTCAACTTATGAAGAAAGTGCAAAACTCTCACAGTTCAAAAAGCTTATGCTACGTCCTTCATTATTAGTTCATGTTAACAAATGAAACCTTATTGTAAAGTGTTACCTAACAAATGTAGGAGCAGATCCTATTATATTTTAATATAAATTTGGATTTCATGCTCTCTTTAAAGGCACAATATGTTAGATTTTTACATTAAAATATCCAAAAACCACTAGCACAGTGTTATATATGTGACACTGGACTAGTCATAAGTCACACGGGTATATTTTTAGCAATAGCCAACAATACATTGTATGGGTCAAAATTATTGATTTTTCTTTTATGCCAAAAATCATTTGGGAGTTAAGTAAAGATCATGTTCCATGAAGATATTTTGCAAATTTCCTACCGTAAATATATCAAAAATGTATTTTTGTGAGTGGATATGCAGTGCTAAGAACAACTTTAAAGGCGATTTTCTCAATATTTGGATTTTTTGGCACCCTCAGATTCCAGATTTTCAAATAGCCAAATATTGTCCTATCCTAACAAACCATAAATCAATGGAAAGCTTTTTATCCAGCTTTCAGATGATGTATAAATCTCAATTAAAAAAAAAAAAAAAAAAGACCCATATGACTGGTTTTGTGGTCCAGGGTTGCATATTTTGTTCTTTTGTGTACTTACATTATCCCAAATGTTTCAAAATCGACAAATTCGCAATTTAAACCTGTGTAATGTCCCTTCTCATTGCGTCGCCCGTCAATGGCATCATGTCCGTGTTATCCTCAGTTTCCACTTTTACTGCTGTAGAAACTATGGCAGCACAGTGAGTCTCATGAAAAATGCAGAAGTAGTAGTTGTAGAGTCTAGCACGCCACTCTGTTTTTTTTTTTTTTCACTCAGTCATCGTCATGGACCACAATTATTTGTTATCATTTGCAGCAGGTTCTGTCACCAAAGATAACTAAGGAAGAAACATAAACGTATGGGTGAATCAAATGACCCAAGAAGAGTTTTGGACAAGAGGAGAAATAAAATGAGAATCAATATCAGTGTGGCATTTCCAAACACTGTCTGGTGAACAAGTCTATGGCAGTGTAAACAAATACAGTATGTTATACATAAATAGTAAGTCAGCCTTTTTGCAAATGCTGTATGTACATTCAAATGTACTTTTAGTATGATTGTTTTGATCAATGCAAACTTAGCACACCTGAGCGAACGATAGGTGCTTAGGAAAAAATCAAACAAAAACTGTTGAATACAAAAATAAAAAATCAATCCCGCACACTATCAGTACATGCTAAAAAAAAGAAATTTATTGTAAACAACGTTTCGGTCCACTGACCTTCATCATGACCGGCGGATTGATTTCCATCGCCAGTGGAGGTGAAGACAACAACTCCCATCATTCCACATTCCTTCACAGTGTCATCAAGCTACTCCTTTGTTATTGTTTTGACATTTAGCGGCAAAAATTACATACTGTGCCTTACAATAAATTCCACAGAATTCCACCGGTTTTTGAATTTGAATTATGGCAGTTTGTTTAAAAGCAACTTTTATTTTTATAAAGTATTAAGAATGTTTTATTTGTATATAATTCCTGAAACTCAAGTTTGTTATGACCATGTTATAAACCTGCCTTAATATATCTATACATCTATATCATTACAAAGGATTCGCACTGACGCAGGGATATGAGAGTATAGAGAAAGAAAGGCCCAAAATAAGTAATATATATGCAGAATCCAAGGAGAGGAAGAAGCAGCAGCGGAAGAAGAAGCCCTGAGTCTTCTGAAACTGAACATTTTATATGCTGTGCCTATGTAACAGGAAGGAACTAGGGAAATTGAAGTTCTTTGTAGTTCTCCTGCAACCACTTGAGACAAAATGTACCCTAGCAGGTCTTATTAGGAGTGAGGCAAATGGAATAACTTGATACGCAATTGTGGTTTTAACACCTTTAAGACCTTTAAGAGAATATCACAGATCTTGCATTATCTCGTATCTTAATGGAAACAGACATTTTTGAGACATCACGTAATCAATTCTGATGGAAAACACACCCAGTCAAACCCCTCAATCTTACAGCACAGACACAAAAGATCTTACATTTGAGAATAATCAAACATATCAGAGTATATGGTATTAAAGAAATCAATAACATGTCAAAGAATAATCATGCAACATAAGGAATATAACGATTAATGATGATTAAATGAATACATAGACTAGAATTCATAAAGAAATGATTAATAAGATTCATAAAAGGAAAAATTAATAAAAGACATTCAGTAGAATTCAAATACACCATAAATGCTTTGATGCATTGACTTAGCTTTGGTCCTTTCGAATCCTTTGATAAGCAAATATTTTTGTTCCTCTCTATCTGCCTTTTGTGACATTGTTCACTTCACAGGGGCCTCTTTTTTTTTCTCAAACGTCCTTTCGTATAGTCTGTGAGTATACGTATTGATTCTCGTTATACTTCCCAGCATGGGGCAGCTTAGTCCTTGTTCAATGTCGCTTTCTGTTTTAATTAAAAGGTTATTAATACGGTATCAGGCGAGGAGATTAGCCCCGCGGTTATTGAAGGAGAGCATTGTGGAATCACAATGTCCATTCTCTTGGGCCCTGTCAAATTTATCAGGTTCAAGGGCAACAATAGGCACTAGAATATCAGCTAACAGATCCATGGAAGCTTTTGTCTTGGCCGGCGAGAGATCTAAATTGCCCTGTGTTGTTAAGCTAAAAGCTTATTCAGAGGAATGCTAAAACCCTCGCCTTTGATCTCTCAAGCAAAAAAACGGATGAAGGAGAAACAGAGGAGAAACAACAATAGTGTTTGGTTTGAAGGATTTCATTATTCCTATTTGATCGCTCGCAATTTGGTCACTGGCTCGACAGTATATCTGGATTTGTAGAGCTACATATTCCATTTCATATCAATGCAAGTGTCGGTTAATAAGGGAAATCCCACATTTGTAAGACAAGCTGGAGAGTGGAAAAACAGGGGTTTTCCTGTTCCCATTGTGAGTTTTTTGATGGTCAAGGACCTTGCAGACAGAATGTCTTGGTGAAACACGACTGCTTCCAAATACAACCATAACAGTCCTTAAATCACCTAATAACCTTTTATTGTTCCACTGTCTAGACGTTTCGTGATTACAAGATAATTTAATATCTGATTTACGCAGGCTCTAGATACTATAGTACTGATGTAGTTTTTTTTTCCCTCTATCAGTAAAGATTAAAAAAAAAAAAGGGTGATAACCTGCACCCAATGTTATTTTATTCATTTTTTTTAAGGCTGTAGATTTTTGTTATTATATAGGAGTGTCAAGGAAAACTTGCCCTCTGTCATACTGCTCATTATCACGGGTCACCCCGAGGTTGTGGAGCTTTATCGCAAAACTGCACCTCTCAATTAACCCACAATTCATTCTCTTCCACAGACAGGCTGTTTACTGTCACAAAAACATCCAATTGCCTTTGCAATATGATAGGTCTGCCAGCCAATGAGATGTCATTGTTGCAATGCTCATAAATGTGTTGTACCCTAACTACCTTTGTTTAGTTTTATAGTCTTTGTATGCTAGTATAATGTGACCATTTGAAGAACACGACAGTTTTATTGCAGATTCTCAATAGGCAGTAATGCTTTCAAATGCCAGAAGACAATAGCAGAGCTCACTGCAGCCTAACACTTTTTTAAAAAAATTATATGCATTTTTATATTGATTATTTGTAGTTTCTATGATTTACAGATGATTTAGTTTTTTAAAGTCTCCTGAGATAAGTTCGGTTACTGCCAATTGAACTTTTTTTTATTTTAACAGATGTCTAAGAGAATAATTTTCCATAGTTTTCATTTGAAATTGGGATAACTAAAATACTAAGGAAGGGACAGTTGAGACAGACATTTTACCTATTCTTGTGATTTTTTTCGCAGTAAGCTGGCTGCAAATAGTATGATGTGTACTGCACCTGATGAAATATTATCGGACTGCCATTCAGCATATGCAAATGGAAGGACCAGCGGGAAAACGGACAAAAAGCCAAGGTCAGCTGTTTGCAAATTGGTGTACAGACAGTCACAATGGATCTTGTGAGTCAGTGTAGTATTAATATTATTACTGTAAAAATTCTGTATTTCATGATATTCACTTTCCATGAGCACCTGGTGGGTGGGGACCAAATTCACAGTGTAGTTCCTCTAGAGTTACATGCAAGCGTTACTGTCATTGTGAGGGTAGAGCACTCCAAGATGTATATTTCAAGACATCCTTACATAAACATCTCAAGACTGAAGATAAACAGGCTAAGAAAATCACAATTCCCCATGGATTCTGTTATGAAACTAAAGAAAGCAGACAATAATAAATTGTTAACATAATACAATGTTAATACAATTGTTTACATAATACAATGTTACATAATACAACACTTTGCTAGGCCCCACCTTAAAGGGGTGGTATAATGCAATTTTTACAAGATGTAAAATAAGTCTCTGATGTCCCCAGAGTGTGTATTTAACGTTTTAGCTCAAAATACCCCACA
This sequence comes from Hypophthalmichthys nobilis, assembly GCA_037950665.1. Classification (NCBI taxonomy): domain Eukaryota; kingdom Metazoa; phylum Chordata; class Actinopteri; order Cypriniformes; family Xenocyprididae; genus Hypophthalmichthys; species Hypophthalmichthys nobilis. The sequence goes on from CM075479.1 coordinate 18,919,575, forward strand.
GATCATTTTTTATAGCAAGTTAAATTTGTCACTTTTTGAGGGTGAGCAAAAACGCTGCGTTTTTGTGTGTGTCCCTTTAAATGCAAATGAGCTGGTGCTCCTAAGCAGAGGGCGGGGTTTAGCACATAGTGTTAGCAGTGCCGATTACCTCACGAAGACTCTGTCAGAAACTGTTCAGCCTTTTATGTTCAAACCAGAGTCGGACAATGAGAGAGAGACTCAAGAAGAAGTGACAACATGTAGAGTGCAACAGGATGTTTTTGAATGGTTAGTTGATGAATTTATGTAGCTGATGTAGAGTTAACAATCTTAAAGTCATTGCTCCTGTGGGAACTTTTGTAAGATCCTACAGAGCCAGAGAATATATGCTGCATGAAGATAGAACAGGTATAGTTTAGTTTAATTACGGTTATAACTTAAGTTGGCATCTTGCTTTTATGACATGCTATTGCATTTGTGTTACATACTGTATTGCAATTACATGGCCTCACCCCCTTTGTTGTATGTTCCTCACCCCTTTAAAAACATTACTGACCAATTCTTCGTTAGCAAATTTTGCGGTCTGCTAAAGAACATCTGTGACTCTGGACCACAAAACCAGTCATTAGGGTCAATTTTTTGAATAAATAAGCTTTCCATTGATGTATGGTTTGTTAGGATAGGACAATATTTGGCCGAGATACAACTATTTGAAAATCTGGAATCTGAGGGTGCACAATTCCTAGTTTATATCTCACAATTCCAAGAAGAAAAATAAGAATGGTAAGAGACAAACTTTTTTTTTCCTCAGAATTGCGAGTTTATATCCCACATTTCTTACTTTGCTTTTTCTCAGAATTGATATATACTCACAATTGCTAGAAAAAAGTCAGGATTGTGAGATAAAAATGTTATAGCTGTCTATTAACTGCATATGTACATATCATATATATGTATTGTTTATATCAAATTCATGATTTAATAGATTTATCATTGCAGATTTCATTAGTTCAGTCTGTCCCTTTAATGGCTTGCAACTGTAAATGTTTGCGTTTAGCTTCAAAGGGTGTCTCCGACGACAGAATTCTGTAAAAATGAAGACCATCTTTTTATTCCTTCTGATTCTGACATCCAAAGGCGCAACAGTACATTTTTGACATCTGCTCCAAATTGTCTGAAACAAGTTTTTACTTTTTAAGTCTAATTTTATGGAATTCTGATGTGTTTGGGTAGAATTTTAAATTAACTCTTATAGACATTACCCCAAAAATAATGAGTATAATGAGTGAGTAATAATGTAGAAGAACAGTTCTGTTCACTTACATTGACGTAATTGTAATCACTTTCAAATGAGGCTTTTCTCTATTTAGTTTACTAGTGTTTACCTTGATTTTTATTCAATTTCTGCAGTTTTAAATCATGTTATGTAATCTAGCATTTGCTTTGAAGAAAGACAGAAGATGAAAGATCCAGTTCTTTCCTATGGGACTTTCTGTAGAGCTTGTCTGAAAGGGGAGTTTAACAAAGGGTCATTTGGTGCACAGCTGAACAAATCCAGCTGCTAGTAAGGTGTTTATTTATTATTTAGTTTAGTCTATTAAACTCTTTGACTTCTCATTCATTTACAATATTTAAAAATAATATATTATAAAAAGTGTCAGATCAGTTAGGCGGTTCTGTGTCATAATGAAAAGCACTTTTTTTTCACAAGGGCCTCATGGGTGGAGCAAACACTCCACTTGTCATGTGTGCTGTGTTGGCTTGAGTCCAAATGGACGTCTAATAGACCCTATTCTAGGCCCTCAGCACTGTGGTCTAGATCCCCAGGGTCTGATTAGTCTCAAGAATAATTCTCGAAAAGGGCACACTGAAGACAAGGTTGATTCTAAAAAAGGTTCTAAGCAGCACAGGAGTGAGTGTGTGGTCTAGAACAGACATGAGCAGTTGATAGTGCTCTAAAAGCCTCTCGACTTCTGCATATCTTGAGCTTTGACTCTAAGTGAAAGTGTTAGTTCAAGCGGCATTGCTAGAAATAGTATTCCTTTTCGTGAGAGACTGGTTCAGAGGGATATTCATGTCTTGTGATTGCCTTAAGACAGCGTAAGAAAGGCAAAGGCCAAAGGAAACGTATCCTGATCATATGAGCATGAAGTTTGTGTTTATGGTGAAACACTGATGTTCTGTTCACTGAGCGAGCGTGAAACCAGATGGAAAAGTCTGCCTGGGTTCACAACCTACCTCGAGGCACGGTAACTTATTTTCACTGCTACAGTTGGACATGGAAAATGATCCTTGTCTCGTTTGACATCCAAAACATACACTTAAGTGAAAGGAGTGTGATATAAGTCAAATTCTGGAAACATGCGCTAGAATTGTTTTTTTTTTTTTTTGTAAGTTTACAAAAGTAAAAAAATGTGCATTACAAATGTGTTACATTATTGCTTAAGTTTGTTCAGTGCAAAAATTGCATCTCATTGTCAAAAGTAGCTTGATAAAATGAATAATTTAGTTACTATACTGTCCTGGGGTGATCATGTGGATATATGGGATTAATATGAGGAGAAAACTCTAATTTTGGAAAATGAAGAAACACGCAATGCTTTTTTTTTTTCGTCTTTAAATAAATGTCAGTTGATGTATACTACCATTTAAAAGTTTAGGGTTTTTTTTTTTGTTTTGTTTTTTTACAGTAAATGTGTTTATATTGATAAAAAAAATTCTGTCCGTTTGTACAGAAAAGTTCATCAAAATATCCTGACAAAATGTAGCAGTTTCCACAAATGAGTAATAAGAAATATTATAATAAGAAATGTTTCTTGAGCACCAAATCAGCATATTAGAATGATTTCTGAAGGATCATGTGACACTGAAGACTGGAGTAATGGCTGATTTAAAAATCAGCTTTGCCATCATAAATTACATTTTAAAATATATTCAAATAGAAAACCGTTCTTTTGAATTGTAATAATATTTCACAATATTACTGTATTTTTGATCAAATAAATGCATTCTTGGTGAGCATAAGTGACTTCTTTCAAAAACAGTAAAAAATCTTACCGATCCCAAGCATTTGAATGGTAGTGTATACACCATAGGCAATACCACAATGAAATAGTGAAATAAATAAAGCCATTAAAGGAACAAATTTATCATTATTAACAAGTATGTTTTTCATTTCATTTGGGTACGCACCTCCCACATATATCCTTCTACCTTTAGTTACTTCTTCCCCAACCCTGGCTAATTTTAAAATGGTGAAAAAGAGATAATAGGGCTCTAATTTGGTTAAAATGCGCATCCATGCACACGTGCTAGTGTTAAACTTGAGGTCACAGAGGAGTGACTGACTTGGGCTTGTCTGACTGGGCCTCTTGAAGCATGGCCTTTGCATTCCAGTGTTCAGACAAGGGCCAGCAGCTCCTATGAGAGAGCGAGAGGGAGGAAGTTTCTGCAGGGAAGGGATTATGCTGTTTCCTCCCCCTCCCATTCGCTCTCTTCTAGTGCTCCATAAACTATGTCGGAAAAGCTCTAGAAACGTAAACCTGCTCCTCAGGTACATGACCCTGCAGACAGGATTATGCTCTCCCCGCATCTGCTGTATCTTTTTCTGCTCTTCACTTTCTAGCCTTTTTTTTTTTTTTTTGAGTCATGTGGTGAAGGAAGGGCCAATCTCATTGGAGAACGGAATGGGGAAACTTACAGCTGCACAATGCTGAAGCCGGTTTTCTGCCTGACAGGCACTTAAAGCGATTCCACTCGTGGATGAGGTAGGGGGAGGCGGGCGGGGAGGGGGGTAATAGATCGTTCGCAGGAAGGGGGAAGGTCGTTTCACTTCTTTAGCACCAAGTTTCTGCGTGGTCTAGACAGCAGTTATTTCAAAACCTAAAATGGAATAGACTGTAAAAAAGGTGGATGCTTCACTCCCTTTATGAGACTTTATGAGGCTAAACGCATGGTAAGTGTGTTCTGTCTTCTTTGTCTACACAATTTTGTTCTGACATTAAGAGAGGGTAAAGTGTATTTGTGCCCACAGAATGGACATAGACTTAAGCAATCTTTCCAAATTTTTAATAATGGGTATTTTTTTATTTATCTGTGATCTTGTATTGACTCTTCAAACAAGCTCTGTGTGCCTTATCAGCTGAAACTGAGAATTGAGGCAAAAAGCCAGCTTTGTGCTTGAATTCCAGACAAGTTCATGGCCTGGTCTGGATTTTCAGTCTTTTACTTGAAAATATGTGAAAACAAGAGGCTGAATTTACTTTCAGCAGTTCCTGGTTACATATTGTCGTTTGATTTTTATATATATATATATATGGATGTATAAATTTGTAACAGTGTTCACGAGACTATATATAATATATGAGTTATATGCACACATTCATGTCATAAATGTAAAAAAATATATATATTTATTCATAATAGGTAATATTAAGAAGTATATTAATATTTTAAAATATTTATAAAATTGTATATTACTATAAATATTAATATATTATTTTTTAGAAACTATATTCTACTAATTCTGTTAACATTAAATAATAGCTTAGTATGTTATCTCTCTTTTTATAAACATTTTAGGCCTAAGTGAAGTATGCCTTTAGCTGCACATGTGTCTAGTCTAGTTTCTCTTTAGCGACCGCAAACACTAACCAGCAGGCTCCGTCATTTTCAAGGACTTTCTGGGAATAGCTTTCAGTATTTACCTGGGTGTGCTGTTCATCGCTGCATGGAGTCCTGTATGCTGTTTATTTGTGTAGCCTGCCTAAACATCCAGTTTAAAGTTTTGTATGAATGGATCATTTGTATTTGTTGTGCTGTCAATAATTCTTCAGTCCATTCTGTCGAACCAATTTTTAAGTTATTAACCATTAAACAGATTGATGATACATCAATGATGATTGACGGTTCTGTGGATGTGGAAAAGCTGTTTTCCGATTCAGGTTTTTAGTGAGTTCAGTTAGACTGAAAACAAGCCTGCTGGGAATGCTGCTTGAAGACCTACATTCATCGAGTTGGCAAGAAGGCCCAATTAGCAAAGTTAAGGTTCTTGGTCTGAGGTGCCACGCATGGGAGTAGTAGGTCAAGTGTAGATCAAGAAAATTGTAATTGGAGTTCACAGAGGATTAAGACAGATTAGGTCCATCTTGCTCAAATTCCTCTGGTTAATGTGGAATTTCTTTCACACTCGCATGTTATGCTGCTGAATGTGTTTTTAGGTTTTCCCAGAACATTTTCTGAGCCATTTAAAGAGGAAAAAAGGTTACAACTTAGTATTCAAGGACTTTTACTTTTAACTAGACATAGAAAAGAGCTGTATTGGAGGGAGCTGAGAGAGCATTTTTCGAGTGCCGTCTCATAACTGAGACTTTGCTGTAGAGACTTTTACTGTCAGCCACCAAAACTCTCAGATTGTCAAAGCCATGATGCAAAACATGGAAGTAGCTTTTGTTGTATCTATATTAGAATTGTTAACATGTATTCATTACTTCAATGAGCTCATTGTTTCTGCCTTAAATTAATACATTGTTTAAATTAATAGATTGTTAGCTAACCATGTGATTTATATATGTACATTTCTGAAATTACGTAACTTAATGACGTTAAATTAAGTTATTATGCATAGCGTTGGGAATCGAAAATCAATTCCATTTCTGGAATCAAATACTTAAGGTCAGGGATCGGATACTTGTTATAAAATTAACATTTTAAAATTTAACTTTTGATCCCTTATCAAATTCCTTATCAAACACTTGATAACTTAAAATTAACATTTGATTCCTTTGTGTGCATTTTAATGACTTTAAACCATTCAAGTGCAAGAAGACCCGCAAGCTGTTTTCTGCACTGCATACATATCCAAAACGTGCGCACAGAAAAAATTATTTTAATAAGATTTTAAACCATTCAAGTGCAAGAAGACTCACACGCTGTTTTCTGCGCTGCACACACATCCAAAATGTGCGCAAAGAAAGCCACCTCTCATACTGAATAGTGCACGATACTAAACTGAGTTCTCTTTTTTGCACTTGAACAGACAAATACACACAAAAATATGTCAAAATATCCTCATAAACACAGCCGGTTATGTCTTAACTGAACGTAAATAGTTGGCAAAGAAAACGTGTGTGTAACATTATATTGGATCTCTGCTGCTCTTAAAGTGACAGCAGCCTAATATTCCTGCTGCCGTCTCTATAATAACGTTAATCAAACAACAAAAGACAAAGAGGAAATTCACTCATTGTTCTTGACTGAATAACTTTTTTTGTATAATATATACAAAATATATTTGTAATGTATATTTTATTTATAAAGTGCAGTGTCATTTTACATTTGATTACAGTTTCTGTACCTGAATACCTGAAAATCTTAAAACAGTTTATTTAAATCATATCTTTGTTCAGTTGTATTTATTTGTGCGACTGCTAATTTGTTCTTTTTTAATTATTGAGTGTTTACTTGTCTTTAATAATGCTTGAAATTTATATTAGTTAGGCTAGTTGTTTTTGCAATAGTATTTTTAAACCATAGGCAAACGCTGACTCAAGGAGGTAGAATATTTTGACATTTTTTATTGTTATGGAGATTTGAGAGCCAGATTTATGGTGCTTTTGTATATATATATATAATTTATTTTTTATTTTTTTACCTGACAGTGAAAATAAGTGAGCCTTAATGTCTTTGATTGTACAAGTAAATGTATTGATTGAAATGAATTGTAGATTAATGTGTAAAATTAGGAAATCCTGATGCCTGCTGGGAAGAAGAGGCTTTCCTTGTAAATTTAGAAATCAGTTTTAAATTATTATTGCATAGAAATTCACTCGAAATGACCGTGTGAATGTTTAAACATCAGAGTCCTGTTCAAAACTTAATCCCTGGCTTTTTTTTTTTTTTTTTTTTTGTATATCTTGCTGACTGATATCCCAGTCAAACCGAAACATGATTTTTAACTTGGAATTGCCCAAACATGCTTCTGCTTATATTATCGTCTCCTTTACAAGTAAGCTGTACAAACACCTGTGATGAGTACAAAAGAAGCATTACATTTCCAAAATTGTTTTTTTCCAAAATCACAGGACACTTGTTTGGGGAAATGACAAGACAAAAGAAGCAGTATTTGAGTAGAATGGCTCACTGATATCCACAGGAAATGTCTTCTGCTGTGTTGCAGAGAGAGCGAGAGAGTTTGAACTCGGGTTCAGCAAACAGCAAGTAATGTCAGGCTTGTCACCATTCGAGTCAGAGTGTTTTTGCCATGAAAATATATAAACCGTTTAACATGATTTTGATATGTGATATTCTGCCTGCCAAAACAACCATTTATTTCTGCAATACTTCAATAAAAAAAAGAAATTCTTGTAAACTTCTGACATCTACAGAAGGTTTTCATGAAAAAAAGAACTCTTTTTGAGTCTATCTATCTATCCATCTATTAAAATGTTGTTTGCAATAATAATAACATGGTTCCTTTTGGAACCTTTATGTTTAAGAGTGATATATAAAAGTAATACATTATTTGGTCTACTTTATCTGTTTGATAGCCAAGAATTAAGACTTGAATTTTTTTAATTAATCTTAGCTATTCCTACAAACAGTTTATTGTATCACTGTTTGTCATTTTTATAATATTTGGGTGGGAGGCTCATGTGATATTATTAATGCGGGCACACATCCTCTTTTGTATTCCAAAGTGGCGCCTAAGGGTTAAAAGTCTCAGATTTAAATACGTAATGCCAACTATAGTACTCTCCCAAGCGACATACTTCCAGAAGTACTTGGAGAGAAAAAAGAATTGTAGTGAAAACAGCTAGGGTTTCAGTGAAATAAGTCTACTCCAGGCAGGGGCTCATTCTCCACTGTAATCCTTGAATAGATCTTCTAAATGACAAAGCCCTGATGTCATGCTCTCCTTCTGTGCGTGTCAAGCTGGCAGACATACCGTCGATTCACAGCAAGATCTGTCCACAAGTCCAAAAACACTGAAGAGTGAGGACATCCATGTCCACAAAGAGATGACTTAATCACGAGAAGAGCGCTGTATGAATAACAGATGTACAGAACCACAAAACAGGATTGAGCAGAAGAAGAGCCATTCAGATACATATTAGAGATGATAACACAAGTTATTAAGATAGAGATTATGAGATTTGACATCCTGTGAAATGGAGATTTATAGGATTTAATCAAGACGTGTCAAAGAATGTTGTAGTTTTTTATGTATTCAGTATTCAACTTAACAATATGCTGAAAAAATAGCGTGATTAACAAATTTCACAATTAATTACAAAGAAATGGCAAATTAAACATACAATTTTTAATAAAGACTGAAATAGTATTTCCTTGTACTCCCATAATTGTAATCCAATATATATATATATGACATCTAGATTACGTTATATAAATATCAGTTGTGTTGGAAACATTTGTGATCCTGGACCACAAAACCAGTCATAAGGGTCTATTTTTTGAAATAGCTTAAATCTGAATAAATAAGCTTTCCATTGATGTATGGTTTGTTAGGATAGGACAATATTTGTCAAAATTATCTATTTTTCTTTTATGCCAAAAAACATTAGGATATTAAGTAAAGATCATGTTCCATGAAGATATTTTCCATACCGTAAATATATAAAAAATGTATTTTTGTGAGTGGATATGCGTTGCTAAGGACTTCATCTGAACAACTTTAAAGGTAATTTTCTCAATATTTTTATTTTTTTGCACCCTCAGATTCCAGATTTTCAAATAGTTGTATCTCGGGCAAATATATATATATATATATATATAAACATACATCAATGGAAAGCGTATTTATTCATCTTTCAGATTATGTATTTTATTTATTTTTTTTAAATTGACCCTTATGACTGGCTTTTGTGGTCCTGGGTCTGATGTAATCTCTGACTAAAAGAAAACTGTAAAGAATTTAGTCATTTTACAATTACTTTAAATTATATTAATTTAGATGAAATAATATTAAATATATTATGTATAATCATTTATGATTCTGAATAATATTAATAATAAGAAATTATATTTTGAATAATTATTGTAAAATATTGATAATTAGTTGTATTGTTATTATAATGTAAAAAAATAGATCCAACAACAAAATCTGTATTATTGTTAAATAAATTACCTTAGTATATAACCTTAGTATAATGGAAAACAGATTTTATCATATATAAACAATAATTTTTTCCCCTCCAGGTTGACATTCAAGTATAAATGTTTTGCTTGATGATATTATTTCAGTTACTTCTCTTCACTACACATTTAATGAAACATCACGTGTGCTGAATAAAAAGCAGTCGGAGCAGGTTGATTTGGTGAGCTCTTTTATCTTGTCCAATCACCACCCATCTTCCTATCCTGACCCTTCCTCGCCCTCTAATTATTGGACAGCAAACCTCTATGACATCACAGAGGGAAGTTGTACACATGGCTGCTGTCAAGTGATGGCCGAGGCTGATCTGTCTGTGGAGGATGGGGGAATTAGGGATGTCTATTAAAATAGATGGGGCATCGGAGGGCATGGGAAAGTGTGGCGGGGTCACAGGACACGTGTGTTGAACCCAAAGAAAAGTCAATCAACTGGCCAGCCCTTCAAGATGTATCCTGCTCCCTGTCCAGAAAGCCCAAACTGTGATTGGCTTGAGAACAGCAAACTAAAAATACAGATCTGTTTTTCAAGCTCTATTTTTATTGCTGGCTAAAATTTTGAAACGAAGAGTCTTGCCTTTAATGTATATGTGAGAAACTTCAGTGGAATATCGATGTAACCGTTATACCCAACAAAACCTTTTTCAAAATTTTTTCAAAACTGATTATTTAGGCACACTATTTTCATTGAGCCATTAATCCAAATACACAGTTTCTGCTGTTGTTTTGTGAAGGAACATTTCACATGTGGTTGTGCTAAAGTAAACATGGACAATAATGATGGCATATGCTCGTGATAGCTTTAACCAGAGCGTTTCTGCATCGAAGGAACAGAAGGGATGAGGCCGTTTTAAAACCAAGGTTGCTTTGCTTGACTTCCCCTGCTGGAGTGATCTCCCCTTCACAGGACTGCTATTTTATTAACAATTCATATGGAAATGAGGGGCAAGGAAAGACCAGATTCTCACATAAACTTGATGTGGCCATGAATGTGTCTCTGTGTTTGCCATGACCCCGCTGTGGCATAAGACACTGCCTGCTAGGGCCTGAGGGGCAGACACAAAGAAAGAAATGAAAAGCAAGCACATTCCTGCACGGCACACAAAGGCAGCAGGAGAAAGGGAGAGAGAGAGAGAGGGAGAAAAGACAGAATGAACCCCATCTCTCTCCCTTTTGCTTCTTTTTCTCCCAGTGTGATACCAGCCTTTTCTCCAAGTCACCGTGCTTTCAGGTCAATCGTCCTCTGCTCAAAATCTCTCCACTTTTTTGTTGTTGATCTATGATCAACTAGGATTCAAATGTCAGAATCCACATTAAAACACCTTTTCATTTAAATCTGGAATTAAACAGGATTAACATTATGATGTGAAATCATACATAGCTATTTAAAGTTTTTAAGTCACTAATCAAATAAGCTCTTTGTGAGCTCTTTGGAAGATTCATCATATCATATCAGGTTTTAAATCACAAATTTGCTGTCAATTAATACTGCACAGAGTAAGGTAAAACTTTACAATAAGGTTCATTTGTTAACATTGTATAACATGAACTAACAATGAGCAATACATTTGCTCTTGTATTTGTCAATCTTTATAAACGTTAGTTAATAAAAATAAAGCAGTTCATTGTTTGTTCATGTTAGTTCACAGTGCATTAACTAATGTTAACAAGATTTTAATAATGTATTAGTAAATGTTGAAATTAACATTAACAAAGATTAATAAAAGCTGTAGTTCATGTTACCTAATGTAGTTAAATAATCTTTATTGTAAAGTGTTACCCAAAGCAAATATTAAATTAATTTTCACTCAAATATTTATCCTGATATAAATATCCTAATGTAGAATAATTTGTAATGAAATATTGTATATTGATACAAAATAGAAGCTTTTTAGTGGACTTTTGGACCCCACTGTATGTCAAAGTAACCTAACCAAATTTTTCTTTGTGAAATATTGCATTTTTAAAATAAAAATTAAATGCATTTTAAAAGCTTTTTAATGATAGAATCATTCTGGAATATTATTTGTGCATTCCCACTTCATATATTTTGTATTTTTATTATCTATATTTACACACACACACACACACACATATATGGTAACACTTTATGTTAGTGTCCTTGTTACACATGTTACATGTAGTTACTGTAGTAATAACTATAAATTATGCATTATTACATGCAATTAACCCTAAACCAAACCCTCATCCTATCCCTAACCCTATAGTAAGTACATGTAGTTAATTAATATTACTAAGTACTTAAATGTATAATTACTACCTTAAAATAAAGTGTAACCTATATATTTTATATTTTACATATTTTGTAACACACTGACACCGCTGTGGTCGTTCCATTAAACATCTGTACAGTGAAGTGTGCTTATGCTAAACTCCATTAACCTGTTTAAAAACCAATTAGGTTTGTGTTTGCTCAGGGTGCTCGTTGCAGCACTGTCATTCATGAGCCGGACTCCTGCCTTTGGGGGGTGCAGGGGCGGTGGTGGCCGCCGTCATCTTTTGTGTATTGACTCGTTTGTGTCACACTTCGCAACAAGCTGAATCTTGTCATGTAAATAGAGGGTATTTAACAGTTCTCAGGCAATTAAACAGATAATGGTGTTTTGTTAGCTCAGGGAATGCAGAGGGGGATCTTTTTGTGATGTGTACTGAGGGGGATCTGTTTGAGAATTTGTTTTAAGAACGACAGGGTACTTGAGGTACAGTCCACAAAAAGACAATGTATTGGAGCACGTGGATGTGTGTCCACCAAATTGCTATAAAATTCTGAGATTTGTTTAGTATTTATAATAGCAAAAATTGTATGTGAAAAAAACAGATTAGTGTGACATAGCGATTGAGACTCAGCTCTATTAAAATGCATTATGAGGATGGAAAAGCAGTGGGATTATTGGCAGATAGACGGGGTTATCGTTTGTTTGCGGTGACCAGAACACAAATGGGCTGGAGACATTGTCATGCGGTAGGGTCAAGCTTTCAGCCTAATCTACTGATGTGACTATAAATAATGCATAAAGGGAGCTCAACAGAAAATCACAGCTGGTCTTGGCTTCATTGTCTATTGTGAGTCACACGTTCGAGCGAGCCAAAAGAACATATTGAACGGCAGTCTCAAAGTCAAAACACTAAGATGCACAACACAAATGACACTTTTGGACATGGCCGTTTAACGCATATACCATAAGTGATATCATTGCATTATGTTGAAAGTCATTTGCTTGGGGACGAGCTGACCAGATATTGTCCATTGGCAATGTAGTTTCTCTTTTTAAATTAAATTATATTTTTTATCATAAATCACTATTTTAGACAATCAAATGCTGTTCGGACCTTTTCTTAATTATTTTGAAAGGCAGACAGAGCATCTAATTGTGTCTATATTATTTCTTTTAGAGAAATAATGCCATTTTCTAATATCTTTATTAATGAGTCTACAGATTTGCTCGTAAAAACAAGCACCACAGATTTGGCTTCAGTATAACATTTATACATCTGTTCTAATGTTGAAAATTGCATTAAAGTTGTATAAATAATATGAAAAAAATAAGAAAATGATGAGTGAAAATGATATTCACATTCAAAAGCTGCATAATTAAAGCAATAAAATCCTTAAAATAAAGGAAAAAAGCAGCTGTTCAGAATGGAAAGATGGTAAATTATTTACCAATTACTTTTTAATGTTTGTGCATTTAAATTGGACAAGGCCTGTATTTTTATGACAATAGCCAGTAAATGGAATCAGACAGTGGGTAATTTCCAGACTGAACTCAGACCTTAAGCTTCCATTTTCTGTGACCTCACCGCCAGCTACTGACATGGCGCGTGTCGTACACTGCATGAGGCTTCGTCCAATCAAATTTCTCCAAAATATAATCCCCACTTCAGCACCCTTAAACACCCAGTTTGGTGCATTCTCAATCTTTCACCCAAACTTAATCGAGCAAGTGAAAAACAGGAGAAAGAGTATGTCTACTACAATGGTTGATAAGATACAAAACTTTTTTTTTTTTTTTTTTTTATGAAAAAGTAGTTATAATGTAGTTATAATGATGTAGATATATATATGGGAAATATGGGATGTTTTAGAAAAACAGGATCACAGGAATATCATTGTTAGGATTTTTTCATTGAAATGCTTTTTACATTACACAGCTTTGAATAGCATTTTAAATAGAATATAATTCAATATTTTTTCTAACTCATTTAATCAATCTTCCATTTGGGATATTTTTAAATTTACTATGTTAAAATGATTTTTTTTTTTCATTTATTTGTTTTAATAATTTTTGTAAGATATTTAAAAAAAATACTGAGTACATAAAGTTGATTGTAGCCAAAAGTACACAGTAAAAAATATATATTTTAATGTTACTTAAATACAGTCTAATAATATTGTCTAATATAGTCCAATATTATTTAAAATAATATTGTACTATAAAAATATATACTATTTTGACTTGTGTCAGTTTTGATGTCTGCAATATTTATTTTCTAGACTATGTCATCATATTCTACATTTGTGTTGTCATATATTCTTAGAACATATGACAAGACAAATTATCATTTTTAGTGACCATTATTTAGTATGCTTTTGGTATTTATATTATCATTTATGTTGAATGATGAGTTCATATCACATTCTTATATATAGTTTCCATATATATTGTGACTTCAATATATAAACAATTATAATTAGTAAAAATAATAGTAAAAATAATTAATTTAGTAAAAATAATTTTACTAAAATGAATTTGTGTTTTACTTCTTGTCCTTTTCTGTCTCCAAACGGAAAAAATTCCTCTAGTAACAGCCTAAAACCAAATGAAATGTTTCCTATTAGTATTTAAGAAGTCCAATACTAATTCAGTGATGTTTAAGATAAGAAATCACATCACAATATGTACACAGTGAAAGCCCAGTAATCCCACAATAATTGCAACACGTCATATGATGAGAGACACGGATAAATTCAAAGAGTCTCAGCTTTAATACAGCATACTCAACAGAAATGTTTCAGGTAGATAGAGTACATTTATTAAACAGCTGAAAAAAAGATCTTTTTTTTTTTTTTCATATTGAATCTTTTTACATCAGCTGCTTATACCAAATCTAATATATGAGAACATAATTATACTCACCTCATGAGACATCAGTTTTTCACATGAAAATTATGTTTTTTAAAAGAAGAAACTGTCATCCATACATCTTTTAAGATGGAATGGAAACAAAAGCAGTGGATTTGCCAGTGTTTTTGTTTAAATAGTCTAAAAAGTCCCTCTGTGGTTAGTGGTCATCCCAGTTGAAATTGAAAAAGCAAACAGTTGTATAGCAGCATGCAAAATCCATGGGTAACACAAAGCTGAAATCACTCAATAACAGATAAAAAAAACTGACACTGATTAGAAGTATCACAACATGCTTATCCAAATGTCCCAGATAATCAAAACAATGCTTAGAGGAGCGTAGAAGAGGAAGAAAAGGCAGAAAGAGCAAGAGAGGAAAAAAGAGAGAGAGAAAAATGGAGAAAGAGGGACAGAGAGGGAGGGTTCGAGAGTGGCCAAGTACGAGAGAGAAAAACGAGAGAGTTGGCCCACAACGCAAGCTTGATTAGAAAAAATGCTTACTAAGCTATCCGTTTCACACATGCACAGACTGAGGGTTCGATATTCAGCCGATCGATGAGGGAAAAAGGCACAAAGGCAAAATCGGACGGAGCTCCTTTTCAAATTCACATCTCCGATGTCCCCCCCTGCAGTGTACGGTGGTGCGACGCACGGGGAGCAAGGGTTACCTCAAGGCTGTTCCGTGGACCATGCAAACAAGTCTAGACCAGTGACCTGCTCAATCGCTCCCTTTGAGGGCCAGGCAAGTTCGGTCAGGAAGAAGAAAGCGAGGCGTGCCCTCTTTTCAATGAGGGAGCAAGGAGGTAAGGAGGGCAAAGAGAGTAGGCATCTGCTTCCATGGTTACTAGCCAAGTATGAGGATCCTGCTATTCAAAAGGCTCCGTTCTCATGCTCTCAGCCAGCCAGTGTCACACGTTTAGAGGGAAGGCAGCACAAGAGGAGACCCACGGCACCAGCCGCGCTTCTTTTAGCGCTCTAGTGATACGTGCATGGGCTGCTCACCAGAAATAGGAGAAATGAAGGATAGAATATGTCACATGACTGCGTAACATAGCTCTATTATTTATTACATTTTTTTTTTTAAAGCGAAGCGTTATTTTGGCTATTGCTTTGACAGGTCCGGTTTCAGTAATTCAAATTTTTTTAAGATGAGCGTGAAGGTCAAATGCTGCTGGATATGTTCCAGATATTGTGTTTTAATGAAAAACGTTGCCGGCTAAAGCACAGACTTCTTAATCGCATTCTTGACAATTTTGGTTAGAGTTTTTGCCTTTTTTTTTTAATATTAATCCTTCAATTTCTCACATTGGATGTATTATGTGCTGTTTTAATTAGTCGATTTTCTATTTAAGAAAGTAATATTATGAGAGGTTGATGATTGATGATGGTGAATCTTTTTAAAGAAGTACAGAGTCTATGAAAAAAAAACATGCTTACCTCTGTAAAATTCACTTTTCTTGGACGGTCAGAACACCACAGGTTTCTTTCAAATGAGGGAGACGGACAGACAGAAAGAAAGAGAAATCATTACGTATTCCAATGTTTTTAGTAATACAATTGATGCTTTAATTTTTTATTTGAAATATTTGTATTTCTAGCTAAATGCCGTGGTGAAATCTGTTTTGGAATGCTGGACTTGTCCCAGCAGCAGTCACTTGCTCCACCAGACGCACTCTAAAAAATAGACAGATGGCTGGGACAGAGGAAAGGGGCAGAGCAAAGAAAGATTTACAGAGGGATCGTGGGAAAGTCTTGAGCTCAGTTCACCTGCTTAGAGGGAGGCAAGAGCGAGAATATATTTTCTAACCGGTGACCCATTATTAAAGGGAAGGATAAAATTGTATTTCAATCCCAAGCATTGAACTTATTTGAAAATCTGTGATTTCATGATAGACATAATAGAGAACTAAAATGTAATGAAAGAGCATTTGTAATTCCATGCGGATTTTTAATTAGTTATTAAAATATGCTTTTTATTATATTTTGTTTAGAATGATGAAGGAAAAAATATGATGCTGCTATCTGTAGGATGCAGTTTGACTCTTTAATTTGGGTTTGGTTAGGAGGTTGTATTGATGGTTTTCTTTCATTTGTGGCTCTGGCATTGCTTCTATTTTTGAGCAAGTGTAGTTTTTTTTAAATAGTTCTAACTAGACAGGCAGCTTTTAATAATGTAATAAACCAATTGACTAAAACATAAGCTCCAGTCATAGAAAAGACACATTTAATAGACACTATTTTCATTTGTATGAAAAAATGTCAAGCTATTTAATGTCATTTTAGTGCACTGAGGATCAAACAAATGAGTTCTCTAATGTTAAACAGGAAAAGAGGGGGATCGATCGATCCAGGCACTTGCCCTACCAGTGTGGGGAAAGTGAAAAGACTTTGGGGGAAGTTAGGAAGTGCTACTGGTGTCTTATCCTCTTTACGTCTATTGTTCTTAACAAAGGCCAGTCACAATAACCCCTGGGGTGGATGGCACTCCACTGAATAGCCACTTTGGTGGGATTTAACGGGTTAACCCTACACAAAAGGGGTTTCGGCCATGTAACACAGCAGGGGTAGAATGTTGGAAACACCAGGAATCTACATGCTCCACTTCCCTAAGTGTTGGCCTTAAATTAACTCTGGCTTTTGCATATTTTCCATACATTTTGGGTTCTTTTTCCCCGCATTATGTGGATGCTGCAAGTTTGGTTCTGTTTAGCAATGCAAAATCCCCCAGATTTGTTTAGTTACGCCAAAAAAAAAAAAAAAAAAAAAAAAGGTCCGGTGTTGAGCATTCACTGCCCTCGAGTAGTGTACTTGACCTGGAAAATGATTTAGACAAGGTTTGCTTTTCTGCTGCACTCTGATTAGGTTTCAGCAAATATTTATTGTTGTAGACTTGCTCTTTGTTCTGCTGGCTCTGATTTTGATTGTGAGTTTCTTTGGTTTGCTTTCCATAAAACTGGATCATAACCATTTATTCCCTGTTTCCCTGGAGTGATTTCAGTTTTTGGAGTCTGCTCCTTAGGGAATGGAAGGAGAGAATGAAGCTAAAGCCTGACCTGGGATTGATTTCATTTTGAGAGGGTATGTTGCTATGGAAATTAGTTTGTTAAAAACTCATTTATTCACACTTTTGTGCACCATTAATAGGGAGCTTAAAACATGATGAAACTTATGAACCATAAATATTAAACTATAAAGCAAATGTCCATTAATCTGCATTATTTTTAGCAGCAAATTTTTTGAAGACATGCATGTATCAAACTCCACATTGAATATCAGATAATATCTGAGCAGAGGATGAATATTTTGATCCATGCTTTCCATATAATTCATGATCTCAGTGCACTGTAATTTCAGAATCTTCTTTGTTTGTAACAAGCATTGATCACATTATATCATATGAAGAAAATGTACTCCATTCTCAACGTGTTACCGTAATTATGAATATTATAGTAGCACTGAGTGGTATCACACAATCGAATTGTGCAGCAGTGAAATCTGAGTCTCCGTTTCATTCGGCTCCTTCTTTTGATTCCACCCCTAAGGAATCGTTCCCCTCATTTGACCCCAGCTTTCATTATGTTGCATTTCTACTCTGTTTCCATTAGCTATACTGTTGAGGGATACCACTTTGCATTGCCTTTGCCTCCCACAGAGACTGTGGTGTGCACAGATTCTTACATGCTAAGCAATGCAACTGTGAGTTTTAACAAAGTCATCAAACCTTAAATTTGCTCATAAATATGAATCAATGTAGTTCGATACCAAAATGAGTAGATTTCATGCTGTTTACAATATAATACAATCATGTCAAAATAAAGGTCCATTCACAAAGCCCACAATAAATTGCATTTTGTGAAAGAGAAAAATTATTTTAAAAGTTTTAATGAATTTTAAATGAATTAATGATTTTTTTTTAAATATTTAATAAAAAGTTATTTTTTTTATAAATAATATTTTCTTTTTCACAAATCTAGAAATCAAAAAAATGCAACAAAAAATACACAAAAGCAAACTCAATTTTCAATCTATTATATTTAGTAATCTAGCAGTCACTTTCATTCAAAGCAACTTTAGGAACATTTCAAACCATTTATCATTAGAGCCAAGATTTGATGTAAACGAGAGCAGAAGTGAATGCAAAAGTAGAGAAAAAGAAAAGGTTAAGGGCCCTTGTTTATGATTGTAAATTAGTTAACACGA
This sequence comes from Hypophthalmichthys nobilis, assembly GCA_037950665.1. Classification (NCBI taxonomy): domain Eukaryota; kingdom Metazoa; phylum Chordata; class Actinopteri; order Cypriniformes; family Xenocyprididae; genus Hypophthalmichthys; species Hypophthalmichthys nobilis. Next base: position 18,938,066 of record CM075479.1, read on the forward strand.
TTTTGTATTTTAAAAAGTTTACAAATACAATATACATAAAAATTAAATATAGGTTTTGCATAAATGTTATGCATACTATGATATGGTGATCATTTATGAGGAAAAAATGAATAGAAAAGAGGAACAAATCAACAGAAATTCTCTGAAGAAAATGATGTAATATTCATCAGAAAACTGTATATGATAGTAGTGTCATATAGACTAGAGTGCATTTAAAGATGAGATTTCTCAGTATTTTTAATTTTCTGAGGTGGTTTTAATGGTGGTTGTACTATTTCCTAACCACTGTTACGAAAGCAGTTGTTGTAGGTCTAGTCAGTGCATGGCAGATTAGGACTTATTATTCATTTATTTTTTAAAACACATTCTCATGACCGTCTGAATGGCATTTAAGTTCCACGCTTTACTAATGCCACAAGTCATTTTTGTCTCCCCCCTTGTGGTGCTGTGGTAAATGCTTTCAGAGATCTGAGAATCAAGGTGCATACTTCAGTATATAGTGTCTAAGTTTGTGGTCCAGACAAAGTCCAAAATATGATCCTGAGTTTCCTGAATGCATTTACAGTTTGCATTGATGTCCTGTACTCAATAAGATTTCAGTGGTTTTGAAAATGGGTTGCACCATTTTAGTTTTTGTTCTCATTTTGTTACGATGGTGCCACCAGCACGTTTAGTAATGTGGTCTTTATTCTTTGTTGCAGTCTCACACTAAGGTGCTCTTTAGTAAAAACAGTCTGCGGCAATAACAGCAGTGCTGTTCAGAATCTGAATGAATTGGTATTTTTATCTGCTGTGATCTTGAATGTATCTAGAGGCCAAGGGATAATGATGTTCATGAGTCATTCGACTTTTTACAAACTTAGTAAGTACACAGGTTGCATTACATTTAAAAAGGAAGGTTTTTCACTGTTTTTAGTATACTTGGTTATATGGTTCTTTGGAGGTGTTTCATGTAAATCACACTTCAGCTGTTGACATGTTATTCATTTGTTCTTTATAGGCATCTATGCTCTTTTTAATTGAATACTTCACACTAAGGAGAAAATGGATCTTTTGAGAAGTGATCACTTAAAGGTTCTTTGAGGAACTCAAAATGGTTCTTCTATGGCATCAGCGCGAAAACTCCCTTTTTGGAACCTTTATTTCTAAGAGTGTTGTTGGTTCTTTGCAGTTTAGTCTAATAATAATAATACATTTCTCATCTTAAGGACATTTTTGTGACTTTTGTATCATAAACAAGTGTTGTATTGTCATAAAATATGATTAATCAACCAAAACTGGCTGTGAATCACTTATTCTATTTCTAAAATTATTATTTTTTTAAATTATATAAATAAATATATATTTGTGAATAAAACAACATTAATTTGAACAGCTTTTAAAGTGGGATTACAAATATCTTTGTTTGATCAGCTTTGGTTTAGCCTGTCTGTTTAATATTGTTTGATACTGAGTCATCGGTACTGGATCATGTGACCAAGTGTCCAGCTTGCAGTATAAGGATTGCATATAATCATATGAAATCGAGGGAATTTTTATTTTTACATGCCAACTGTTGAAACTGAGTTGTTGTAAGCATTAGTCTAGCTCAAGCTTATTCAGACAGATGAAATTTCCAGACTTTTGCAACTCCCACACATTTTGAAATATTTAGATACAAAATGTCAGTTTTTTGTATTAAATTTAAATCATTTCAAGATGAAGACAAATGCTGCTTCGTGATAAACGGAAAGACCATGTGAGAGAGAGAAGACCACAGTTTTAGTGTGGATTGCAGTTGGTATCATATTAGTTCATTTGCATTTGTACTGGGATTCAGCCTCTAATGGATAACACACACACGCCTATGGTAAGCAATTACCACTAAGCATAGTTGATCCGCAGACAAGGGAAGTAATTAAAAATGTAAGTAATTAAACTGAAATGCCATTTCATTTTTTTTTAAAAGAGAATTCTGGTTTCATAAGCTTTTGCTTTCATTGATCCTAAAACAATGCTTTATTTAGCCACATTGATGCTTGTGTTTATTTTCAAGCCCAGTTCATTTGAAATTCATAAAGTATTGATGTTTTTCATAATCCCCAGATGTAGTGCTTGGCAGTCTTTTATGTAATGAGAAATTATCAATATCTTATTCCATCACTTTGGCCTCAACATGACTTATTGATATATATTGTGATATATATTTTTTGATAAAGGATTAAGCTGCCCAGCTCAGGTTTGAAAATTTTTGTAATAATTTCTGTAGTATGCTGACCAATCGATGGAAATTAAATGTCTTTGTTATTTAGTAAATTAAATTAAATTAAATTACTTGGCCTTACTGGTATAATCTGATGCTTACCTGTGTTATCACTAGTTTAGCTTCCTTTGTCAGAATATTTAACACAAGGTTGTTCTAATAGAAAAACAGATGATCATGACAAAAAAAAGTTTATCTTTGTGTAATAATTAACATTTACGTGAGCACGACACCTCAAACTAATTATATTATAAATACGTAAATCTCTCTGTGATGAACAGATTTATATATCTCAGGCCAAATCCAACTTTTACAGACTTCCTACTATTTTGCAGTCATGTATCCGTGGACACTAGGGTGAGTGTGTATTTACTGGTGCTTCATGTAACTCTCCCCGAATAGAACCCCAGTTTTCCCCTCAATCATCCGGCAAATGCCGCCAACATGTCCCGCTAAAATACTGACCGTGTTTAGTCTGGCACTGTGCAAGGAGATTGATTGGCAGCTGGGTCAAACAAAGTCATTTTCTTGGCGCCTCTCCCAGCAAATCTCTACTTGATTTGAATTAGTGCTATCAGGTCCCTTTCCACAGGGGCTGACAAAAGACCTTTCTCCGCATGCCTTAGGCTTCAAGCCTCAGCCCATCCAATCATCCATCAAAGCAATAATTGCTTAAAATTTACAAAAATGGATGGATTGAGAGAAGGGTATTAAGACAAGAAACACAGGTAACGGTATGAATTTTAAAGTATATTTCAAAGTAAATCCAAAGTAGTTGCAAGTAACACATTGTGAAACATAAAATTTGAAAGTAGAAAGACTGAAATAGTATGTTATACATAGTTTTTATTCAGATTCCTCTTAAAGGGTTAGTTCACCCAAAAATGAAAATTCTGTCATCATTTACTCACCCTCATTTTCAAACATGTAAGACTTTTATTCATCTTCAAAACACAAATGAACACAAACTTTTAATAAAATCTGAGAGATTTCGGTAACTCCATTGACACTCTATGCAACTAGCACTTTGAAGCTGCAAAAAGTTCATAAAAAGATATATGAATTAGGGGTGTAACGGGTCTCGGTAAAAAATCAAACCGTACAGTTCTCCACCCAAGGTTTGGCACACACTTGCACTGCAATTCATCTTAATCAAGACGACACATCTATAATGTGGTTTGTTGAAAATAACGCATAAAACAGACAGACAGAATTCAGTTAATGTATGTTTTTGTCAACTGATCCACATTCTGGCTTATGTTACGTTACAACAGCGATGATTAAAAAAACAATAACAACAACAACATGGACAAAACAGTCACTCTTTGTAAACTTTGTTCAATAGGAGTGCCATATGCTCTAATATGATCAGTCATTTACGCCGTCATCACCCAGGTGAGACCTGAACAGCACGCACTGTTATCTGTGTTTAAACTACTCATTGAAGCCTTGCAAATTTAAATATTCAAGTGCAAGAAGACATAAAAGAGAACTCACATGTGTGCTGTGAGAAAAATCTCAGACAGTGCACAAATGTTGAGTACTCTTTCAAGTCTTGCGCTTGAACGGACAAAAAAATTGTCAACATGCCTGTCTTGGTGAGTATCTTAGCAAACATAGTAGGTTATGTCTTAAGTGAATGTAAACAGTCGAGAAAGACAACGCATGTGTACAGTATCAGTATGTTCGATATGTGCATTATGTCCTAAAGTGACAGCAGCCTAAAATTCCTGCTGTCTGTGTTTTTAATGTTAATCAAACAACAAAAGACAAGGAAATCATTCACTGCTCTTTACTAAATTGCTTTTGTAACTTTAATAATGATTAATCTTTATTTAATTTATACAGTGAAGATTATATGCAATGTTATTTTACATTTGATTACTTTATTAAATTTCTGTACCTGAAAAATACTGTTAGATACCTAAAAAGCACTGTTTATTTTATTTGTTTGCTCTATTGTATTTATTTGTGCTGTTGCTTGTAGTTTGATTATTTGTTCTTATTTTCTTTATTTTTATTTGACAGTAGTCCTTTTTTCCCTGAACATAGAACATAACGAACCATACCAAAACCGTGACCGTAAAACCGTGATAAAAACCGAACCGAGAGCAATTTGAACCGTTACACCCCTAATATGAATCAAGTGGTTTAGTCCAAATTTTCTGAAGCTCTGTAGATGTCTTTGGAGGGACAGAAATCTCTAGGATTTCATTAAAAATATCTTCATTTGTGTTCCGAAGATGAACGAAAGTCTTACAGGTTTGGAATGTACTTAATGACAGAAATTTCATTTTTGGGTGAACTAACCCTTTAACTAACCCTTTAGCAACTACCTTAATTTAAGTCTCACAGACAGTTAGGCCATGTGTCCAGTCCACCAAAGTGTTTTTTTTTTTCCTGAGGCTAGCATATTTTTTCTATTGTTTTCAATTAAAGCGCCGCATTTTTTAAAAACGACAGCAGCACTCACTCGCAGAGTGCTCTGTGTTTTTTACCGGTCGCTGAGAGTTGAAGAATGTTTAACTTTGGATAAAACACCACGCTCATCACTGTCACTTTTTTCCCAGTCATCCAATCAGGGTGGGACAAATACCACACCGACCAACCGTCACATTCTGCTTGTCCAACAATAACAAATGACATCAACAAGCATCTCTTCATCCAAAACAAGTGGCAGAGCAAGTATGTTACATTGTGTCAGAATCAAACTATTTGCGAAATCAGATACTTGTTAACAGTTCCGCGGATATTCCGTATCAGGTAACACATATAGTGTCTCAACTGAAAAAAATGCTGCACCGACGAATCGCTCTCAAGTGCCCGCAGCAAGGTGTTTTTTTATAAAAAAGAACCAGCTCATAAGAGTTTGGCTGTGTTTGATTCCATACCAAGAATTTGGTTCCTATATTTTTAGGTTCCCAAACCTGGATGGCTACATCCTGTTGCTGTACGTCAAGTCTGGGTAAAGATTTAACTATTTATCAAGCAAGAAAGGGATTTGCTCTCTGACATCTGGAAAAGTTCACCATTTTTTCAGAGGTCTTTGTGTACTGTGGGCCACAACTTCCTCCTGGAAAACCACACACAGGTGTATAATGCTTTTAAAATTGACTATGAATTATTGCAGAGAGGCACTGCCCATAACCAAATTCCAGTTTGTCTTAAGTTAGTGTGGGTTGGCTCGATGTGCTTGGCTAAATTTCGAACTAGTACTAGGACCTGTTTTTGTCATCACTTTTTGCCCTAATGTATTTTATAATGATCAATCTTATTATAATCAATTTCATTAGTTGATCTTTTTGATGAATTATTTAGAAGTTGGCAAAACGGAATATTCAATAAAAACAACTTTTGATGAGACAGGTGAAGGCTAAATGCACATTGCCGGTGAAATACTAACTAGATATTGGCCTCTATGGATCATAAGTAACCTCCATTAATGCAAAGGAGCTTTAATTAAATAATGGATAAAGAACATGCTTTTTCCTGCTTTCAGTTAAAATATTTTCCCCAAATCAGCTGGAGAATTAAATCAAATTATGGTAACAGTTCTCTCTGTGAAATCTTTTAGGTCAGGTCTGGAGAGTTGCAGTGAGAAGTGTGGTGGATCTGTCAAGAGTTTTCTCTGTGACTTTAATAAGATTCAGACCAGTCTTGTTTTCACTCACCAAAATGCGGTGCAGTGTGTGAGTCATGAGTCCTGTCATATGTTTGAGTAATTGCTATGAACCGAGTGACTCCTCGACGCATGTAACACTGCCTTGTAGCCAAATGGCACGTGAGGGGCCCCACTCAGCTGCTGCTCGCATTTGCTTGTTTAAGACTAATGGCACCGTTGAGTTCACTTCACGTGTGCACAAACAGTCAGGCTGTAGCCAAAAATATCTCACTTTTTCAGATAAACTGCCACAGCAATCCCTATCTATCCTTGCTTTCATTACTTTTGTTAATGCTGGGAATAAAACTAAATCGATCAGTCTAAGACTCCATTCTCACATGTCAGAGAGTACAAATCCACTAAGGGATGGAATTTATGATGTATGGAAATATTCTTCATAAGTGAACTAGGATTTGTCATATTCTGGGCTAATCTTTATGTTTACAAGGAATGTAACTGGTGAGGTAAAATAAACTTTTATGCAAGCATACAGTTGGAGGGCACAGAGAAGAGGCTTTAAGTCTGCTTATCTTTATTGCTTACTTTTATAAGATTATTAAAAGATTAGTTTACCCAGCAATAAAATTCTAACATCATTTACTCATTCTCATGTCATTCCAAGTAAAAAAAAACTGTCATGGACCCATTTTATGATGCAAGTCTTGTGCTGTGTTTCAAGTCTTCTGAAGCCGTATTCTAGCTTAATTGAGGAACAAAACACAAATGAATCATGTTCATTTGTAATGACTTAAATTTCAGTCCATTTCAGTAATTTTTTTTTTTTTAAAGTTGTAAATAATGCAAAGATTATTGAAGTATGACAGTACGTTTTACAAGAAAATACTATTTCATTCTTTCTACTTTCTATAAAATTTCATGTTTTTATTCATTGTGTTGCTTCCCGTTCCTTTGTAATTGTTGTGAATTTCAAATTTCAAAGGGAAAATTAAATCGTAAACCTTTTTTTTTTTTTCTCAGTGTATTTTGCATTTGGCAGATACTTTTATACAAAGCATACTGCATTTCTTTCAAGATACACATTTTTTCATGCATCCCTTGCTCTAAAATATGATGGTACTTTTATAAAACATTGTTCTTTTTGGAGCTTGACAGCCCCTGGTCACCACTCACTTATACTGTGCTTGTGTTCAAAAGAAGAAAGAAAATCATATGGTGAGGAACAGTATCAGAGTTTATGAGATTGAGCAATCTATCCAATCTATCTAACTGTCAAAACTGTAAAAGGGTAATCTAACAACAACAACAACAAAAAATCATTTGTAAGGGCAAACGGATTTTTTTTTGTTTTTTATAGTTATGCGTATCCATGTTGATTATTAATGATGCCTGAGTTTTTCTTTGGTGTGGGAAGCATGAAATGTTATTTTATGACTGGTATATTTTGACATATCCACATTCTTTATTTGCAAAGCCTCATAGCTTCGTTCCTATTCACCATGCTCCATTTAAATTCACTGGTAATGTGAACCAGCATATGGGCAAGGTTAAACTTGGAAGCTGACCACAAAATCAAAGAGCCATGTTTGACCTTACATGGCCATTTCAGTAGAAGATGTTTTTGGTTCAGATGTTTTGTTATGGAACACAGTAAAAAGCTCAGATGGTGGTTGTAAATATCTCACTCCAAGCCCAACATTGTCTACCACTGTGAGCCCATACAATGTTGGCTTTACAAAAACTGTCAATCAAGCAAGAGGTCAAAAGGTAATGAAACTGATACTGTACTTAGTGAGTCTTCAGACTGTCATTACATAGCTGTTTCATGTTTAGCATGAGTAGCTAACTGTGGTTTAGTTAGAGTTACTTAAACTAATGCTAAGATGCAGCTTTGCCCTTAGCTTAGCAAGAGAGATCAACTCTTTTCCTCACAGAACTGAGCTTGACAGCCAGGGCGTGCCGGTATTTGGATTTTTGGCATCATTTTTGAAAAAGCAAGATTACCTCAGTGACTCATGAGTGGGAAAGGCTGTTGTGGTTTTGGACTAGGCAAGAGTTCTGTGTTATCAATCACTGAACTTGTCAAAGATTTTAGTGGGGAACATGATCTCTTGAGCTACCTAATATTTTTATTTTATTTTTCTTAAGTGAAGCCATTTGAACTAAGCTCTTGAATCAAACTCCCCTACCCCAACCATCATAACCACTTTACAGGTACAGGGTTTTGGGTTGATTTTATTTTTATGTACAAGTTAGTAGTACTGTACAAGTTATTTTATTTTGGTGCATTTTATTTATTTATTTACACAAAATAGTATAGAATTGTAATGTCATCCATTTATCACTTATTGGCCAAAACAATTAACAAATAAAAATAATTATGTGCTTTTCTGTATTGGGCATTTTAATAACGGTACATCCTAACTGCAATCGTAGCAAATTGTGTGTTTATGTTTGTCTATCTATGGCTATTTTCATGGCAAGAACAACATTAAAATAAATAAATAATTGTGTGTTTATAATCTAGTTTATTATTATATCTTTGCATTACAGGTTATGAAACAGGAATGCCTGTGTTCATGTATAGCAATTTTATTTTGTGCTTTTAAATGCATATTGCAAAAATATCTTTCCTCATAGTGCATCATACCTTTGCCTATACATCACTGGTTGGTATATTTCTCTACATTACGTTGCATGTTGGCTTAAAGGAAAGATCAGTTTACAATGCAGATCTTTGTGAAGGTCATACACTGATGTGCCAGATATTAACATCTTTATATAGTGTAGTACAATCAATGCAGTTTTTATTTTTCAAGTTCATGATCAAATGAGCAGCCACTTGTCATTAACCCGTAGATCCGATCTTGTGATAAGTTTGATGGCACAAGCTCGTTTCTATGGGTCTCTGTCTCTGTGGTAGAAAATCATCCCAAATGTAAGGCCAGCCTTCTTTAGCTTTTGTACATATTGCCCTCTTTTCCTTGCTTGCCAGGCAGTGAAGTTGCTCAGACTTGTCTAGTGTAATTTACTATTGACTGACGTTTATGTAAACTTCTTCAAAAGGGATTACAGCAACCGAGACTGTGTGCATCCAGGTTGAGGTAGTAGGTTGTATGGTTTAGAATTTTGCCCTGGGAGTTAACTGTACAACCTTCTAGCTTTCCTTGGAGCTCACAAGCCACCGACCAGCATACAGTTACCAAAACTAAACTAAAATACAACTTTGAGACTTGAAGAATGAAGTTATATGATGTAATGCATTTTTATTTGGAATGAGTATTTGAATCAATTGAGTGTGTGTCTGAGAAATGGACCTCTATATATCCTTTTATTAGAATTGAATGGAATTAAAGATTCATTCATAACCTTGCCAGTCATTGAGGATTATGCCTGTCAGAAGTAAAGCTGCAGCCAATCACTTCAATCACAGCTGAAATCGATAACATATTCTGAAGTGGGAAGTTTTATTTCTTTTTTAAAATCAAGGTCTTTTGTTAGCTTCATTGAGATATATATTTTTACAGTTAATTTCATGCATCCGTCTTTGGTGAATGCTGCACTACAATGAGGCTCATATTTCGACTACAGGTTGAACAGAATTGATTCTGTATTTGTCTACATCTTAGTCCATTTGTCTTTTAAAACCACAAGAAAGCAATTGACCTGCGCTCATAATTTCAATGCTAACCCAACAAGTTTCTCTTCAGGGGATTTTTGGGGATTTTTTTAATCTGTTCACCCTTTAGCCGTTTTATAAGCCCATTGGTTTTTGATTTTTCTCTGAAGCTCAAGTATGAATTTTGCTTAGCACTGCCGTACTTGACGAACAAGTGATAAAGCTTGCTTCTGCTTCATGTCCAGTAAATAACCATAATGTATACGTGGTGCACTGAGGTGTCATCGATTTGTCTGGAGCTGGTCCTTTCGGTGCTGTCAAAGAGTCTCGTGGATCAATGCCGGCTCGCCCTTTGACCCCTAAGAGAAATCAATAGCATTGAGCGCAAGGGGCATGGGCAGCGTCGATAGAGTTGGCTGTCATTTGGTGTGACAAGACATGATAGTTATTAATGTTTGCACACTCTACACTGTCGGCCAGTACATCGTGGCTCAGAAACATTTTACTAGACAGATTTTATGTTCTTGAAGATATTTTTAGCAGAGCAGAATGAAGCGCTGTTTGGATTTGAATTGAGAATGCCTTTTTAATTTAAATCAAATATGAAATATGACCATATTATTAACTAGAAAAGCTAATTTTAACATTGAAAATTATCTTGAAAGTTTTGAAAAAGCTTTGATACATAGATATTTCATCATATTTAATAAATTAACCAGTATCACCTGTGTTTAATTTCTTCGAATTGCAATTCAGTAAATTCCTCTTCCTGTCATTTCAATTCAAATTTCAATTGAACTTCCAGTGGGGTGTGGTTTATTTAAATCAAATTCACACTCATGAATTGAAAGAGAGACGATTATTCAATTTGGAATTTTGCACAAGCCTGATACAGTGTTTCAGATGTTCATTTACTGGGTTTGTATTTGCCTATAGTGAAAGGCCACTGCAGAACCATAACACTCAACTAGGACTAACAAGCTTTGTAAAGCTGGAAATGTATTCGCTGCATCCTTAATGTCCAAAGGTGAAAGTGGGGGTCAGCAGTGTCCAGACACTGAGGCAAAGGCTGTAATAGAGTTGATTGATTACAGGCACTAGTTTAGGGCCTGCATTGATTTCATTTGCTTTAAAAGTCCCTAGGCCCCGTAGTCTCCAATGTCTGCAGTCTGGAGTCCAAGCGGACTTGGACTTGAATTATGTGTTGCTGTAGAAATCGCCGTGTTCCTTGTGGTGCAGTGGAGATTATATACTGACATTCAGAGCGCTGCGCTCCTCTGAGAATGCCTGCATAGGGCAGGAGTGTTAATGAAACAGGGAATGAACTGAACCACAAGATAGGCTGTTCTGCAAGTCATTATATCGTTACACGAACCCTTTCTGCCTTTCTCAGTGTTTGCACTATAATGTTAGACATAGCTAATGATGAATTAGTCATTAGGCATAGACTTGTTCATAATATGCTATCAGCAGTGGTGTAAATGATTGCTTAACAGTTAATTTCTCAAAGAAGATGTCAGCGATTGACCCAGACCAACCGCAGAATAGTTTGTGCAAAAGGTTTATTGCTCTCCTCGGTCAATTAAGGTTAGCATCCCTTGAGCCGGGATGAGGTTGATGACGAGGTCGGCTGTCATCTAGTTTGTGAGCTATTTCTTTGGATCTTCACTTTTCTGCCACCGGCCATTTGCCTTGCGCCTGAAGAGAATCGCTCGCCTCACTCATGCGCCGCAGCTTCCTGCCACTGCGGGACAGCATGATGGATGTCTCCCACAAGCCAATGGCAGCAAACGGCGGGGCGGGTATAACCTGCGCCTTCCAGTCCACCCCCGCCCCCTTCCTAAGACCAGTCTGCGTCTGATTCAGCACCCGGCTCCTCTCTTCTTTACCTTTTTTTTCTCTCTCCTTCAGAGATGGATGGTGGCAGCGATGGCGTCTCGTTTGTTCGGAAAGCCAGAGGTAAATTGTGAATGCCGATAATAATCTGCTCATTCCCGGGAGCATCACCTCGGTCGGTTCCCCCTTGTCCTCCTCAGGGGAGGACAGGGGCCAAAGGTGTGGGGGGAGGGAGGAGATTGGGGGAGGAGCCGGGAGAGGTGAAGGGAATAACATCACTCATGTTTTGGCTGGGGTGAGCGACTGAATTGCCACCACAGATGGGAGAGATTTCATTAAGCGTACCGAATAGTGGCGACAGAGGTAAAAGAGGGGGGTGGGGTTCGCCGTTCGGATGTTTGCCACATCTGTATGTAGTTGCCAACTAGTCGCACCTCCAAATATCTGAGTGACAGCTTTGTCTTGCGGCATTTGGTGCATGCCCGCATTTGCAAAGGGGTTTCCGATGCAGCCTATTTTAAAGTAATACAGACTTTTTGCTGGGGATTTTTCTGTATTTTCTGTGTCTGCAACTATTGTCTGATGCATATAACTGCAATGCAAGGTCGCTTTGTCCTACCTGTTATGTGGACGAGGCACCTTGAGTCTCTGCTGGGATTGCAAGTCTATCATGACTTAGAGAAGACAACAAAGAGGAAGGACTGACCGTCTGGCTCAGAGATGGAGGTTGGGGGGGGATGCGTTTCCTTTCCTCACACAAAGACTGCAGAGCAGAGGGCATTTGTCTATCGAAGTCCAATCTGAAAAAGAGTAAACAAGTCTTACAAGTTGTCATTCAGCTCTTTGCCTTTTCATTCTTCTTTTCCACCCCATTTTCCTATTGTTGTTTTGCCTTCCGTCTCATGCATAACAGTTATTAGCGAAACGTCTTTGTATTTTACTTGCAACATTTTCAGGCTTTTCACAGGACCAGTGATGCTGTAGGACACAAACCAGACGTGATGCAGCCAGACACCAACTTTTGGCAGTGTAGGAACTGCTGAGTTCAGCTTTGATAATACAAAAGCAATAGCCTCAGCTGGTTATAGCTGCCCTCCTCCTGTTCCCTGAGACCCTAACTCGTGAGTTCTTCTTTCAAAATCACGGGTCAGGAGCTTGGGAGACAGGTGGAGGGCTTCAGCACCTCTGACCAAAATAAAAAACTCTCCAAAGTCAGACGAGCTTGTGCAACAGTTTGTTTGCCTGCTTAATACATACTAATTGTATCGTGTTATATTTGGACTTGTCACACTGCACTTAACCCAGGGTGAGCATTGAAATCCCAGGTTAACACGAATTTTAACCCTGGGTAAAGTGTTTTGCACTTCTATTTTTGAAAGCAAGTTAGTTATCATGGCTATTAACCCCGGGTTACAGCAGGGTTTACCGGGACTTTGTGATGCTAACCCTCCAATTGTGGTGCCAAAAATAGACAGTGTAAAACAATTTAGTGATAAAAGAGATTTTTTTTTAAAAAGATTTAAAACATAGTGGTTTCCACAGATGTATATAATAGGTTCTCATGCTGCACTTGTCAATTAATGTTTTCTTTTTATCTTCTGATTTCGCAAATTTGAACATTAGCCTAGAGTTTCCAAATATACTGTGTGGAGTTAACTAACCATAAGTAAAGTATAAACAGTGTAAAATATAAATCAAGTTAACCCAGGATTACATTAAACCAGGGTTTAGAATGAGAAGTGTGAAAATCCCACAGGCTATTTTGAGATCTGTATTTAAGCTCTGAACTTCAATACATAACTTTTTATGTATTTTACACACTTCAATCACCTTGAGGCACAACCGGTTTGTAAATTGGGAAATACCAACTTAGGATACACACCTGGCAGCTAAGGTGTCTGGTTAAGGGGTTTTCCATCTAAAAAGTTCTTATATCAGAGCATAAATGTATTTCAATACTATAGTAAACATCTAATTAAATGCAGCAAATGTACATGTCCTTTATACATAGTTTTGGTAAACCGAGATGTATCTTGTGGCTCTTTCACAAGCACAGCTAATGCATTAAAAGGCGTATCAAAAGGAGAATTTACTGGGAATTTAATATGTAGGTAATGCATTTGGTTTGCTTCCTGCTGGGCATATGGTTACTATTACAGTAAATTGGCAGAGACAGAGATTGTTGAGAGTGTAGGGAGGGCAAATGCTGTTTTCAATAATTTTTTTGAAGAAGTTCTCTGGCAGATTAATTAAAAGCAGATTGGCTCCTTTATTATAGAATTATCGCAGAGGCAAGATGTACAATGGAAATAAAAGGTGCAAGGTCAGTATATTCCATTACTGTCCATGTGATGTCTGTGAACTATGGAGGATTACGAATATATATTTTTTTTTTATCCAAGAAGCAAGTTGGATTTATTCCCATCACTCAGATATTTTTACGTCATTAGAGTTTCCAATCAGACTCTAGGTCTGAGGATAATTGCTTTGCTTCAAAATGTCATTGCTGTGTTTATGACAGCTGTTAGCAAGTCTTCAAACCTTTTATGGATTAATAGCATAATTCTGCAGACAGTTCTAATGCCATTCGGTATGCTTGCCTGCATCATATTAATTTCAGAATAATAATTCTCTATTCCAGTACCTGGTTAACCTACATTTATTGTGGATGTGTAATTATAAAGCCACTGACTAAGATTTTGCTAATGTATATATATGTATGTATGTATATACAGTAAGTAATATATTTGATTAAATCACTCAGATTGACTCTTGCCCCTTTTTTGTCATTATTTTTAGATCTCTGAGAGAAGAAAAATGTCTAAAAATGCAACCTCAACAAAATTGATTGTCCTCTGACGCTAACCATCCAATTACGCACTGTATGGCTTTTATATATTTATTAAACTTCACTCCAAGCCGTGGCAGTTTTCCAGCTAATAGGTGGTTGCTCCACAGAGCCCCCAGCAACAGTAGCGAGATAGTCATCCACCATGAATACAAAACAGTCAGGCATGGCACAGAAGCCCGAAGCCACTAGACTCAGTCAGATGCACATACCCACTGAAAAGAAAAAAGAAAAAAAAAAACAGCCATAGTGCGTCTGTCTGTAATCTGACCATTGGAAATCAGGACATCGGAAAGTGGATTTTACTTTGTATCTTTGAGTTTCCATTCAGAGTTACAGTGAGGGTTTCAAAGTGGAAACACCTAAGTTGATGGTTTACAGCTAGCTGGATATTAGTAATGAGATTATATAGTATATATAGAGCAGGGGTTCTAAACTCTGGCCTTCAAGGTCTACTTTCCTGCAGAGTTTAGCTCCAACCTTGCTTAGTAATCCTGAAGATGTGATTATCTTGTTCAGGTGTGTTTGATTAGGGTTGGAGCGAAACTCTGCAGGAAAGTGGATCTGGAGGGCCAGAGTTGAGAACCTCTGATATAGAGTTTAGTAGGCTCTTTTCAATGTACTGAGAAAATTGCAAATCAATTTGTGGAAGAAACTGGCAGTAAATTATGAGGCTTTTTGGGTCATTTTCGTGGGAAATCATTATCTGATTTATTCAAAATTACAAAGTGAATAAAAGATTTTGATTGTGGACTTGTAGAGTGATTTATCAACAAGAATAATAACAGTATGAATCATGAATTGTGGGTAATTTCCACACAATCTTTAGCCAATTTAAGTGATGCATTAAAATATGTTCTCCCATGGAGGTCAAGGAAGGCCTCAAAGTGACTGAATTTCTTGACACATATTGCAAGTATGATACTTGAGGGCAAAGCTATTGTCTCCATTTACTAAACGCGAGTCAAATAAGGATACAACCGCTGCTTTGGTCACAGATGTCTTGCTCTTTTCTAGTTGACTCTTTCCTTTCTCTCCTTTTCTATCACCCGCGCATATTTGCAAGCACACACTTGGGTGGTAATCAGAGTTGGCTGATGTCTGGGTTTTTCAGACACTGCGGCAGGCATACAGACAGTCACCTGAAAACTCACTCCATCTTTGAGTGTGCTGCCGCCATTGCTTTCACCCTCCATTTCAATCTTATGAATACGCCGCATATAGATTACAGCATTTTCATTTCATTTTCACATTTCAATTTCTTGAAAATGTGCTGTTGAGAAGCAAATCAATATTTTATGATCTTTTTCACCTAATTTCAACCATGCGCTGTCAGACAGCCATTAGCGCCTGTGAGATTCACTTTAGTGTCGTCATGTGGATTTAGTCTGTAACTGATGCAAATGATATTCTGGCTCCAAATCTCCCATTGTCCCTCTTCGACTCGGTTTCATCTCCTTGGCGCCCTCTACTGCATTGCTTTGTAGGTGTTGCCATGACAACCCAATCCCTGTGCACCCATATTTCAGTTCACAAGCGACAACAAGGTGCACTGTGGCATTATTTGTATCGGCACCACCAAGGTCACTTTCTCTCAGCAGGCTGTCTCCCAAAGTCAGCAACTCTCATGTCGGCCAGCCCACCGTGAGCTACTGAGCAGACACGATGTGCACGGACACAATTTGAATATGTGATATCCTATGATTAAGATTGTCTGCACTTTCTCAGCCACTAGGTCACATTTTGCTGACATGTTTTCTTTAAACTGGCTAAATAATCCTTCAATGGAGGAAAACCTCACTCCGTGTCTCATATACCAAGCTTCAACTTTACGGTAATTGTAGGGGTAATTTCATGGAATGTTTAGCATCGTTTTTCTCCGTTCACAAAAAAACTGCACATATTATGCCTCATATGGAAATGTAGCCGTTATTTATGGCCGATATGTGGGTTTACCGCAGATGAGTCGAGCGCCAAACTCTAAAACCCTCTCATAAGATGGTAAATGTGTGGTTTCGGCTCAAACTGAAATACTGCAGAGTGAGGACCATTTTAAATTATGTATATGTGCCATTGTTGCTGAAACAGTGCCGTGTGTTTCATTTGCAGGCAGTCGGCGGTGTTTAAGCGAAGCTCCTCAGACTTAGCACATCTCTACACAGATGAGCTGAGAGGTCAATGAGTTCCTGGGCTGCCACAGCGACTGCCAAGTACAACTAGACACACTCTATTCGATGCATTATAAAACTGTTGAAACTCTCTCTGTCTTTTTCTCTTGCTCTGCTTCTCCCTCTCACTGTTGCATTAACCAGAATAAAAAAGAAATACGTTGTTTTATTACTTTCAGAATGCTTTTGACCAGACTTTGTTCAATAAAGGAATAAAAGGTGAATAACTTTGTTCTCTTGCTTGTGTTTTCAAAAGAAATATATACTGCTTTCCTACACATCCTACAGGAGATTTTAACAGGTCAAAGCTGCTGTTTTACATATATATATATTTATATATAGATAGATCGATCAGCCACCAGGCCAGTTAAGCTGCTGACTTTTGGCCATTTTAAGCATTTACCAGCATTGTCCTGTGCCTGATTGGCTGACTAACATAAGTGTTCATTTTACAATTAATAACACACAGTTGTTTAAATCTTGAAACATTTTTCTGTTAGTGTTGTAACTTTTGTGTAAAATATGAAATAGTATTTTATTAATAAATATGTGGGTCATTGACAAATAAAGCTTCAAAAAAGGTGTTTTTGAGTAAGTTGCAGTTGTTAAATAACATTTCAAAGTGTTTAAATTCATTTTTTGACTCGTTTTATGTCAGGCAGTACAACCAAATGGTTGTATGTATATACTGTAGTTGAACCACCTGACATGGAAAGTGTACCAACCTACCCATACTTGAAATTAGCAGTTTTTAGTAGTATTTGAGAGAGATCTACAAACCTTTTAACTCTGCCACAAGTATCAGTGGTGTATTCCAGAAAGCAGGTTATGTGACATACCTGGGTATGTTTAAGAGTAAGTAAGCGGATATCCTCAACTTTCGGTTCCAAAAACGAAGGTAACTTTCAGGGTATGTAAGTAGCCATAGCATCTTACTCTCTGAACATAACCTGCTCCGGAGCAGGTTATGTTCCAGGGTTAGTTTGTTTAAGAGGTATTCAGATGCGTGTTATATAATTAATATAGTTTTATTAATGTAATTAAATTTGTACATTAATAATATACACTACCATTCAAAAGTTTGGACACGGTAAGATTTTTAAGGTTTTTAAAAGAAGTTTCGTCTGCTCACCAAGGCTGCATTTATTTAATTAAAAATACAGTAAAAACAGTAATATTGTGAAATATTATTACAATTTAAAATAACTGTTTTCTGTTTGAATATATTTTATAAAGTAATTTATTCCTGTGATCAAAGCTGAATTTTGATCATCATTACTCCAGTCTTCAGTGTCACATGATCCTTCAGAAATCATTCTAATATGATGATTTGCTGCTCAAAAAACATTTATGATTATTATCAATGTTGAAAACAGTTGTGTACTTTTTTTTTCAGGATTCCTTGATGAATAGAAAGTTCAAAAGAACAGCATTTATCTGAAATACAAAGCTTTTGTAACATTGTACACTACCATTCAAAAGTTTGGGGTCAGTAAGAATTTTTATTTTTATTTTTTTGAAAAGAAATTAAAGAAATTAATGCTTTTATTCAGCAAGGATGCATTAAATCGATCAAAAGTGACAGTAAAGACATTTATAATGTTACAAAAGATTATATTTCAAATAAATGCTGTTCTTTTGAACTTTCGATTCATCAAAGAATCCTGAAAAAAAAATATTGTACACAAATATTTTGTACAATTGTACACAATAAATGTTTCTTGAGCAGCAGATCAGTATATTAGAATGATTTCTGAAGGATCATGTGACACTGAAGACTGGAGTAATGATGCTGAAAATTCAGCTTTGATCACAGGAATAAATTACTTTATAAAATATATTCAAACAGAAAACAGTTATTTTAAATTGTAATAATATTTCACAATATTACTGTTTTTACTGTATTTTTAATTAAATAAATGCAGCCTTGGTGAGCAGACGAAACTTCTTTTGAAAACATTAAAAATCTTACCATGTCCAAACTTTTGACTGGTAGTGTATATATATATATATATATAGTTTTCTTAGTCTGTTGTTCATTTGTTTTGGGGGTTTAAGATAACAAAACATAAAATAATATGAATTATTTAAATGTAAATGAATTCAAACTAAACAGGCTTTATAGAATAAAATGATACGTCATGAATGTATTAAATTATTTCAAAAGGAAATAAAACACTTGGACACAAAAATATGCACGTCATGTCATTTCACATATGTTATAAAATAATATTTAATAATATTTGGGTAAAATTTTAAAATAATATTCTAAATAAAAAGTTTTTTTATTCATAATTTTTATTTAAATTCAGTATTATATTCACTTACTCTTTTGAAATCAGCAATAGCCTGTCCAGACTGACTGATTATTAACAGAAGTGGTCATTTTACAATGAATAATGCACGTTTTTAAATGTTAAAATAAATAGGTTTCCTGTTAAATATTGTGAAATAAATAATTTAATACATATAAAAGAAAAAATATTTTTTTATTCATTCATTTTATTTAAAATCAGCATTTTATACTGGCCTGCTCTTTATATGCCAAAAAAAAAGTGTAAAAATCATTTTTTCCCCCTGTAAATTTTGTGAATATTGTGGAAAATAATAAATAACATTTTATTAACAAATATTTAATATATGTATTATAAATCATTAAAATTAAATAAATAATGTAGTTAAAGTTTTTATTCAGTATTGTTATTGCAATTCGGTATTATATTGGCATGCTCTTTAGATATCAGCATCAGCCATAAAAAATCTTATCCTTGGACCACTAGAATCCAAAGACCAGAAAAGACTGAGTTCTGCATGGCATTCTCCCAGCTAAAATCGTTCATCTCTCTTCCACAGCCCCCTCTCCACCAGTGAACCGAGGCAGCGAATGAGCACTGCATTCTAATAGGATGAGTCCGGTCACTGCTGTAGGGGGTACGGAGTGCCACGAGAGTCCAGACAGAGAGCCAGACACAGACAAAAGCCCCATGCTTTGCCCAAGTTACCTGCCACAGACACTACCTGCTACACAAGCTGACCTTCTCTCCACAATACCGCCTCTATTGTTCGCTTGTCAAGGGCAACGGAAAGAATAGCTCCTTTTTCCCGTAAGAGCTTTTTCCACAAGCCACAATTTTGAGCATTAGTGCTTTATTGAGACATCCACTGAAAATGAATGAGACAGATTAAAACCAAGCAGCGCTTCTTTTGGTTCCGATTTGGCAGACTGGGTTAGTAACAGCCACAGGTCTCCAGTGTGTTTTATCATATTATCATGAGTCTCGAATATCAATTCATTAATCGGTTTTATTCATCTGCTCTGGCTGCATGCGTCAGATTTGCGTCAGGCACGAACCCGACTGTGAGATTTAAGCTTATACGGAAGGACGTGAGGCAGCCAAGTCAAACATTCTTTGAAGTTGTGCCGTTTGCAGAGATATTAAGCAATCTAAAACACAATTACAGCTCTTTTACTCTGCAAAGCAGCAGACAGCATAGAGAAGTCACAGATAAATCTCACACAATGCATCTAATCAAATGTATGGCCGAAAAGCAATAGTGATATTGCTCTCACTTTTAATATTGTTGCTTAACTAACAAAATGTTTTATTTTAAAGCATCATAATACACTTATCTTTCAAAAAACTGAAGTCAAATAAATGTGGAATGTACCAGCTACTGAGTACTGGATGAAGTTATGAATGTTTTGAAGCTGTTAGCCTAAGGGCTGGAGAGATGCCTACCTTTCTCCCTTCACAGGCCTCTGTCTTAATTATACATTCCACTGAGAGATCTCCATTCAAATGGCCTGATCCCTACATGCACAAATTCATACTTGTATCCAAACTGTAAGCCAGCCCAGAGAGACCTGAATGAATAAAAGTCAGTAATCGTCCATAAAAAACACAGGAGTGAAAATTAACCTAATGCTCAGAGAACATGAGCGCTTTTGATTGCTGAACCACAGAGTTGCAAAAACCGCAACAGCAGAGGTTCAAACCCCCTTTCTGGTTCCACAAAACTCAGCTTTGTTGGAGGAGAAGCAAACTGTGTTCCTACCGTCATCAAAAAGCACGGACGTATTTGGTGCTGTCACTGAGTGTTTTACACAAAAGGCATTGCATTTCTAGTTTAAATATCACAAGAAAATTAAGTTAGACTCATAATGAAACAGGAATGTGTCAGAAAAGAGAAATTATACACACACACACAAACTGAAGCATGTATTGCTGACAACTGCTCTCCATTCATAACAAAACTAAAATGGTCTCATTTTTGGGGTTTATGCTTATTTAGTCTTTCTCAAATGGATGGACTAAAGTTGCAACTTGCTACACAGAGAATCAACATTGTGACAAAAAGTGGGTGAAGAAAGTTAAACCAGACTGAGGGCTAGACCAAAAGCTAACTATTTTGCACATGTATCATATCTATCTTTACTGAGTTGAAATTTTTTGAATAACAAGCAAATTGATGAATCTGGGTTGATTTCTCCTATTGCAACATAATCAGAAATGAAACCTCACTTGAAATTCACTTTCCAGTGCACTAACAAATTAAGATAAATCAGATTTTTCCCTTCAGTAGCCTATAAAATGCACAACTGAAGTGAAATGCTATTCCAGAGAAATCTCCTGTAAATAAAGCAGGAGCTGGTGTAAAGGTAAAGCCTGCCATCTAGTGGTGTAACGCATGGATTGCCAGCATTTCCTTTTAATGAAAGAAAGTTTATAAACCAGCCTTATTTTTTCATTTTTATAACTGCGTTTGGATATGCCTATTATACACAGTCTTGGAAAATATCCAGCATCAATATTTTACAGCCTTAAAAAACTTTGTTGCTCTACAAACTGATTGTCAACATTTTGAACAGGCACAATTTAGCACCTATTTCTATTTAATTTCCATTTGTGTTATGGAGGTGCCATTTAAAATACTTTTAAAAATACTCTTACTTTTTACTCTTAAAAATAAAGGTTCTAAAAGGTTTTTTTTTTTGCAGTGATGGCACAGAAGAAGCATTTTTGGTTGCTCAAAGAACCAGTTCTTTAGCCATCTAAATAACCTTTTTCCACATTTTATGCAATGGAAAGGTTCCATGGATGTTAGAGGTTTTTCATGGAACCATCGATACCAATTGAAATTGTATTGAAAATTCTTTTAATTGTATTTTATTTCATTGTTATAACAAAATTATATTTATGTTCTTCTTGGACTGAGGTTTAATATCCCCCTTTGAGCATTTTTAAAGGATTTTTATGCAACAGAATAATATTTATCTATAGAGTAAGGGTTGCTCTTCTCAAACATTTAGTAGTTAAGGTGAAAGAAAGTAAGTAAGCTAAGGTGTGGGTTTAAATCTCACCCTTCGCAGCAGGTGGACTGTGGATCTATTAAAATGAACATATTTAAATTTCCGCATCTTTGCCTGCAGGTTACGGTCAAAACTGTGCCGTAAGCTCTCACATTTGCACATGCAGTATAGACAGACAGGATGGTAGGCATTTCTAGTAAGCTCATAAGTGTGTGGAGTCCTTTGAGATAAACATATGCAAATTTCTCTGAACTCACTGAAATTTTTTAGAAAGGGCAATGCAACTATGCTGTAGGCCAAAAAAAAAAAAAAAAGATTGATGCTTTGCAGTAATACTGACTGAATCTTTCATATTCTTGCCACATATACCCTCTATAAAACATATCCACAGTCGCAGAGCTGGGTTGGTCTTGCAGCTGTGTGAAGTGCACCCAAATTCACATGCACATTTACAAGCATTTCGACATTTGCCAGCTTTAGGTCTTCATAAAAGCCTTTCATCTGCAATGATATTAGTAATACTAGATTCTTACTAAATCTATAGGGGAAGTGAGGGAATATTCTTCATTTTTATTATAACTATAATTTTTCATAACAAATATCATAGTCTACTTTAAAGAAACCTCATTTGATCTAACCATGATAACGATTTCTTATCCTTTGTTTTACTAAGAACCAACCAAGTCGCCTAAATGTTCTCAACGCTCACCACAATTTACCTGGTCACACCTAAACAAGGTATAGGCGAACACATTTGAAGTAACGAAATGTAACTTGCTCATGAAAATTGTAACTGTGTGAGGGAAAATTATTTTAAGACACGTTTCAGTTAGCCTATAAAGAGTTGTTATTGCTGCTTACCTTTAGTGACGTTAATGAGTCTTCTAGGTTTGAGTATCCATGTTGGCGCGTTTTTCTAAGTTACTCGGTCTGTAACTTGCTGTAGTAGGCTAAAGTGCCAATTATAGAAAAGAATATGGGCTATTTATTGCTCTTGAGCACCCCTTCAGGTAGAGTCTGTAACTACACTATTATGAACGTCCAAAGACGGGTAGACGGCCATACAAAAGTAATGTTAATGTATTCTCTGACCAAATAATATTTTCCCCAAGCAAAATAAAAATACAATGTGACTGTATTATAGTACATACTTACCAGTTACATATTATTTTTTGGTGGACCCTTAACAGCATTTTATTTTAATATTCAATTCAATGTTATTTATAACTTAATAATTGCTTAATAGTGATAAGGAGGCTATGCGCCCCATACATAGACAGCTTGGAAAACAAATAAATAAATAAACATAGTTCATATGTGTTGATTATTGTTGTTAGTTAAAAGAGTATATACTGTAAATATATAATATTTGAATGTTATGAACAAATATATTACATATGAAACAGAACAAATGTTTATTGCATCAACATACCATCCATTAAACCACAAAGCTGAAAAAGTACATTGTTATTATACAAAATGTAAAATTTTAATATCTTCAAAATGTTTTGTGTTGTCACAGCACCAGGTGCACAGTATTTAGGCCAATGTTAGCGTCTGAATTGAGCTGTGTGTTTCCCATAAATGTAGCTACTATCCACCAGTGTTGGGGGTAACGCATTACAAGTAACTTGAGTTACGTAATCAGATTACTTTTTCAAGTAACTAGTAAAGTAACGCATTACTTTTTCAATTTATAACAAAATATCTAAGTTACTTTTTCACATTTATTGACTGACAGCTCTCCTGTCCCCAGAGATGGGCAGTATTTTAATTAAATGTATTTAAAATACGTATTTAATTACTTTTGAGTATTTTGTAATTTGTATTTGAAAGCATAAGATCCCACCCTCCCTTCAGAGCGTCTCCAAAGCCACGCCTCCTCCAAAACACTTGAATGCACACAGCAGGGAGCAAAAGCATCACGAGAGACGGCATTAAATTACTTCATGTCTCAAAGCACATAACATTACAATAATAATGAACATAAACAACTTAAAGAGCTCTGACCTGTACCACCTGACTGCTGCAGATTCATTTCGCCGTTGGTAGTGTTGCCATTGAAATGCATAAATTCAAGTCACGGACCACTCCGAGTATAACGTCACGGGTTGCCATCTCTTAATTAAGGAAAAATTCTACCCTTAATTAGTGATAGGCAGAGCGAGGCTTCGCGAAACACTGAAGCAGTTGAAGCAAATGTGCCGTAATGTGTCGAGGCTTCGAAACAATCTGACACCCGTCTCCACGGTGACCCCTAGTGGTCAGAACAGTGTAAATGCAACAAAACTCAGGCCAAACATGCATTAAAACACCTTTTACAAATGTATTGCAAAAGTTTTATTGAAAGTAAAATCTATCAAATGCAATTAACTAATCATCTAATAAGATTAAATATAGAGTGTCTGTATAATATGTGTTCTTTTATCAATTTTCAAGGCTTGTTTCTCTGTTCCATGGCTCAAGCTAAACAGGCAAATAAGAGATTAACTACCATTATTCATTTTAATTATTCTAATGTCTAATTAAAACATCTACAAATGTATAAAACCATAGGGTAAAGCCCATAGACACTTGTTCAATAGTTCTCAGTAAATCTGCATGATTAATGGGTTCACTTTATCATCGCCCTCTACCGATGAACCATTGAAATTTTGAACTGTTTTGAAAATTTTCGAAACAGTGATGACGTAATGAAGCCTCGTTTACTAAAATCACGTGACTTTGTCAGTTTGATACACGCTCCGAATCACTGATTCAAAACAAAAGATTCATAAAGCTTCGGAGCTTCATGAAGCGTTGTGTTTCGAAATTGGCCATCACTACCCTTAATCTCACGTCGGTACAGGAAGTCTTGAGATAAATGGAAATGAAAACACACAGCTAGATTTCTACAGGTATGTTTAATAGACTTAAATGTCTTCAACTTTTGCTGACACTAATGATTGTAATGTTGTGTAGGTGAATGGATGACCTAGGCCTAGATAGATAGCCTTACTGCGTTGCCCACAAGATGGCAGTGTTTGCTTATTTTGGGGCAATGTGCTAGTAGTAAATACTGTTACACTGGTAACATGGTAAACTTTCCCTTGTCATAGAGTGACACGTTTAGGGCTACAATACAAACTGAAATATATTTTGATTCTGACTTCACTATAGCCTAATATCTGTGCAATTATTACAAATGTAATTAATCTCTGTTCTCACATGACTGTGAGAACTGTGAGACAGTCCGTGTGTGTGTGTGTGTGTGTGTGAAAGAGACGTCTAAAAATAAAAGCTGGCACTAATGATGCCCACTCACGCAGAGAAAAATCAATTAAAATAGAAAACAACGACACAGTAATCATAATAACTTATCTCCTGCATCCTGTTTTGCATATTTATATTGGACAAATATTTACACAAATGACAATAATTCATGCAGTAATTTCATGCCTCGCAGTTTCCCATTTTAATGAAGGCAGAAAAAATGACTTTGGAACCAACAAAACAGCTTCATACAAATACTCCACTCTGTGTGATCAAAAAAAAGTGTATCGTGTTATATTATAATCAACTCTAATGAATCTTCTCGCTTTACCTTGTGTCATCTATTCACACTTGAAGGGAAATATTAGTGTGTGCAGTCTTTCTCGAGCCTGTTTACACGAGCCTGTTTAACAGAGCGACCGCCACACAAACACACCATGATACTGTCAAGTGCTTCCTGTACACTGACACCTCTATGTCCTTGCAAGGCTGAACCGTGTTATAATAAGATTCAGGGTTACACGGTGGCGCGGTGCTGTCAAACCCCTTCAGAATTCCACCTTAAAGACCTCATGGTGTTCTGCTCTCCTGCAGATATGATCAAACTACAGTTACAAGAGAGCCTTTCAGCAAAAGTGCACATGCTGTACTGTTCCAGCTATAGAGATGCATCAAAATCAATGTGAACCAGCAGCCACTCGAGCCTCATTTTTGTGCTTGTGTGCTTTCTTAATTTGCTTTCATCTGTCTTTAAGTCCATGTCCTCTTTTCTGTAAAGTGCAGCCTTATCATTTGGAGATGCAATTTCAACCGTTCTCTCCAATTAGATGTTTTCTCTTCTGAATGTTTTTGCTGTCTATCTCTGAAACATCTGTGTGCATCTGACCAAGAGCAACATCCTCTGTGCCCCAGCCTCCTCGCTAAAGATGCAAACAGTGAAAAGTAAAGGGCTTTTTAACATTTCAATCATTCATTCATTTAGTTAGTTATTCAGGCATATCCACTCCAGAAGTGTGCATTATAAATAGTTTTGTGCTGTTGAGGCTTTTTCTCCTGGGAAATTACAGTTACACTTAATTACACAATCCTCATTCCCTATTTTTAAATAATTTAATATCTAATAATTTATCTAATAATCTAATAATATCTAATAATCTAATAATTTAATAACTGTTACATGTTGTTTATACAAATCTAAAAAAAAATAATTATCAGCATTTTCATGGTGTATTATGCATTATAATGTAATAACTAAATTCATATGTAGCATTTAAAATGACTGATTGTAGTTTTTAGTGTTTTATTCATAATTTATTTAGACAAAATTTTACAATATTATTATTTTATTTTGTACATGTTTAAATGACAATACTGTAATTTCCACAAAAATATTAAGAACTGTTTGCAACATTGAAAGTAATAAGAAATGTTTTTTGAGCATCAAATCATCATATTAGAATGATTTCTGAAGGATCATGTGACACAGAAGACTGGAGTAATGATGCTGAAAATTCAGCTTTGCCATCACAGGAATAAATTACATTTGAAAATATATTGATAATATAAATATCTTTAGCACAAACAGATAAATGTTTTTCATATACTTAAAGTTAAAAGTTAAAGTCTACCTTGTTTCCCTCAAGTGAACAATATTTCTTGGCTGTTATTGTATTTTTCTGATAGAAAGACCAAACAGTCTTTCAGTTGACAAGGGGCGGTGTAAATAATTCATGTTTCTCAGAAAAGTAGAGATTATTATTGCTTTTTCCTGTGATACAGATAATTTTTTGTCTTGTTTTGTATTGTATTTAAAATCCTCCCACACTATCTATAGATATACATATTGTATATTTGATGTCAAAAAGCAAGCTTATAGTTTTCTGGGCTATTTTTGCATATGCTGTTTTTGAACATTGTCATTAATGTAAATCATGCCTTCGACAGAATCCATGATCAATAAGGCTGAGCAGTAAAGCTCAGAGAACTGAATCATTTATATGGATCACATATACATGCAAACAGTATGTGCACCATGAGATGATGATGTAAATTAGAATCTGCTCTGTTGTTTTTATGTTACAGAGCCAACAAACAGCAGCTGCTTTTGATGGACAGGGGATCCAGCCGTGTTTGCTCAGCTTCCAGTGAATATTGGCGAAATTGGATTCAGAGTGACAATTGAAGAGGGAGCTGGGGGCCGGTAGTTGGGTCATTAATGACCTCTCCATAGCAGGTATCTCCTCTATTTGACAGAAAGGAGGAGGAGAAGGTACGGAATGTATTTACAGGTCTGTCGTGGAGAAACCACAGGGCACTTCTCAGGAGATGACACTGTCAGTCAATGTCATCCAAACTCATTTACTGTGTCATTTACTGTTGTCTCCAGGAGAGCCAAGACTGAGCTCCCAGTTGCGGTCAGGCTGGAAGATATCCTCAAGCTGATATGATGTGTCAGGATGATGTTTTATTTTGGGGTTTTAAGCACAGTGCGAAACCATGTCCATGTTGTCAAGGACAGAACTTTTCTGGAGTTTGTAGAAAGCAGCCTGTTTTCCCTTTTAGTTGACATGTGATGTGGACGGAATTAGGGATGCCCAATGTATCAATACTGTATCAGTATCAGTCAGCTGGTTTTAACACTACTGTTCAAAAGTTTGAGGCCAGTAAGATTTTTTTTTTTAAGATATTATTTATTTTTCTTCAGCAAGGATGCATTAAACTAATCAAAAGTGACAGTAAAGACATTTGAAATATTAAAAAAGTTTACCATTTAAAAAAAAAAAAAAAAAAAGGCTGTTTTTTTTTTTTCCAACTTTCTATTCATCAAAGAATCCTGGAAAATGTATTGTGGTTTCCACAAAAATATTAAGCAGCACAACTATTTTCAACATTGATAATAATAAGAAATGTTTCTTGAGCACTTATTTATCATACAGAATGATTTCTGAAGGATCATGTGACACTGTAGACTGAAGTAATGATGCTGAGAATTCAGCTTTGCCATCACAGGAATAAATTAAATATAATTAAAAATACATTCAAATAGAAAGCAGTTATTTTAAATTAAAATTTTGCAATATTACTGATTTTACTGTATTTTTTGATCAAATAAATGCAGCCTTAGTGAGCATGTTTAGTGAGTGAAAGAGACTTCTTTCAAAACCATTGAAAAAACTACCCAAACCTTTGAATGGTAGTGATATGTATTGTCAGATATTTTTAAATTTGGATTACCTTTTTCATCATCACTCAAAGTTAATCGGTAACACTTTACAATAAGGTTCATTAGTTAAACATTAGTTAATGTATTAACTAACATGAACTAACCATGAGCAATACATTTATTACTGTATTTACTAATCTTCATCAACATTAGTTAATGAAAATACAGTTGTTCATTGTTCATGTTAGTTCACAGTGCATTAACTAATGTTAACAAGATTTTAATAATGTATTAGTAAATGTTGAAATTAACATTAACAAAGATTAATAAATGCTGTAGAGGTGCAGTTCATTATTAGTTCATGTTAACTAATGTAGTTAACTAATGAACCTTATTGTAAAGTGTTACCAGTTAATCTGACAACGGTAATAATTTAAGAGCGCTGTTAAATTTAATCTTTATCAATTCTTAAAATGAATATTATTTTTTTCATACCGTACATTATACAACGTGATCTCATGAGAATATGTGTATTTTTACGTAGTGTGGTTCTACCACACGTACATTTACTTACGTTTCATACACACAAAAACGTACAACATCGGCGTATTTATAGCACTAAAACGTAAAAATACTTACGTATTAACAGCAAAAAAAAAAAAAAAAAAAACGTAAATCATGTAACGTAAAGTGTGAATGTATATGAATTCCCATGTATTAATATTAAAATCGTGGCATTAATGTTTTAAATCTGTTCTATTCAATTGTCATATCAATACATGTTTTTAGTCGAATTTATTGAAAGCAGTTTACTCATCTACTTAATATGAAATAACATTTCTGTTCGAGACTTGTGCTGCAAACTCGTTTCGGAGGATTACATAATGTTAAGACTGCAATATGAAACCTTATGAATAAAATTTCTGTAATTGTTTAACCATTTTGTAATATTTAGTTTGTTTGCTGTGCGACACAGAAGGCGTTTTCTCCTATGCAGCGACTGACAATACAACCATAAGATACACCAAAGCACAACATAAATTCACAAATCCATCCATTTTATTTGTCCGCTGTACTCCAAATCTTTACAATCCATATGTTTGTAAAGAACAGATCCAAATTTAGCCCTTTATCCATCGATCTTCATCTTCATCTTCATTCTCAGCAACAGCGACCGTTACAGTCAAAGTCCGCGCTCGTTATGATTCAAATTTGAAAGTAGCGCCACCCTCGAGAAGTGCTACGACGTGGTTTACGGCACTGATATCGAACGCTCATTGGTTCTCACCTGCTTCGTCAAAGATTGCGACATGCCGTGTTTCAGTGGATTGACATTTGAAATGAGTGTCGCGCCTTCACTGAGAGAAGCCGGATTCATATTTTCATCGATTAATACGTTAAACTCTGCTCTGTACCCTATAAAAAACTATTACTGCCAGAGAGGACTGCGACTGGAACTCATCATCATTTGAACTACTTTTGGTACCACTTTTGATATTTTCGCAAAAAATAAATTATTGTGATTACGCTTGTTTGTCTGTTATTCTTTATTTTATAACAGTACGGAGTTTTAAGAAATGGTTATGGGTAGGTTTTGGGGTAGGTGTAGGATTAGCGTCTCAAAATACCGTTTTAATGTTATATTTTTGCTAAAATTGTCATTTTCCTACACATTTCTGTCCATTATGTTTTATTTTTTTAGCATTCTGTATAAAATGGGTAGGTTTAGGTTCGCGGTGGGGTTTAGGGGTCTTACATTTATCTACAAAACGATAAAATGGAAATTATACATATATCTTTATGAAATGAAAGATTCGTAAATATTTTACGTTTTTTCGCTGTTAAAACGTAAGTATTTTTACGTTTTAGTGCCATAATTACGTCAATATTGTACGTTTTAGCACCTTTCTAAACGTACAAAAATGTACTTTTTGTGTCTTTGAAAGTTACATATTAATACTTTCGTTTTAACAATGAGACCAGGCTGCATTATAATGTTCTGATGTCTAAATTTCACTTGTAGTACAGTATTTAAAACGACTGATTGTAGTTTTGATTTTTTGAAAATTTTATAGACAAAATGTATTTTTAGTATTGGCTATTTATTGGCTATATGTCAAAATCTGAACATGGGTTGAGCTTATTGGTATTGGCCAGAATTTTACTATTGATGCATCCCTGGCAATTTGTGTCACTGGAAACTTGAGTATCCTGCTTGAGTAGAACACATAATAGATTCATCAGACAAAATATATCAGCCTCAAGCCTTGACAAGAATCTTGGTTCATTTTTTATATCTAGGGAAATAGATTTCTTTTCAGAAGATTAATGTCAGTTAATGTAATCAGTCATGGCCTCAGTGAATGCTTTTAAAAATGACTCTGGTGGAGAAACCAATAACTTTGCCCCCGTTCATGACAGACACTGTAATTAAACAATAGAGCACAACACAATAAACAGTATTCAAAACAATCCCAGCACTTCACCTTTCCCATATGTGCTGCTATATGATAGCATTTAAAATGTGATATCTACTGGTCTGACTGGACATGAAGTAAAAATACATATCCGTCCATTTGTCTGTCATTCTATCTGTCAAAATTCTAATTCTAATTGCAATTCTGTCGTGTTTGCTACCTCAATTCAAATTGAGGAATTGACCTGAAATTTAAAAGGCATTCTCAATTAAATCCAAAATTAATAGTTAAAATACCTTCTCTTATCCCAGACAATGATAAGTAGAGGTTTATATAGTGTTTAGAAACCTATTTGAAAACACAGATTCCATTCAGTGGCTCAGAAATGTAATAAAGTGCTTTCAAAATTGAAGTATTCACTCAGCCTCTCTCAATCTGTCAAGCTGTTTATGCATATCATAATGAAGAGTTCTTTCAAAACTTGTGTCTAAGAATAGTGCACTAGAACTGTCTTTTATCTGGAAAACTTGCATTGCAGATTAGCACACCCTGGCCTTTTTACGTCCTTGATTAAGTTGAAAAAAAAAATCCCTGGATTTGTAAAAGAAAGGGCTCCTTTAGAAGATTAAAGAATGGATTTGCAGACAGCCCTAATAAAGGGCCAAAAATGAAAGCTAAGCAATTAAAAAGCACCTGTTTTTGAGGAACAATGGAATATTTATTTTGAAAAGGCACTAAGAAATCAGGAAGAGATGCCCCACTTTACACAACTCCACTGAATTTGATACAGTTAACTAACAGTCATTGTATTCTGAATGTCAGAGGTCATTATGGAAAAAGATCATTGATTAGGTTTAAGTGGATTTAATTTAAAAACATGGATTACAATTCTGGTAGCTCATAAACTGAGCACAAAGTATCAATATATGTTGAATCAAAACCATTGAGAATACATACTTTACCTGAATTTCTAATTTGACTAGTGGAATTGACAAAGAGACGCATGTATGAAGTGTGAATTTCTTAAATGTGCTCATGCCAGAGGGGGTTTTCGCATCTAGGGTTCATGATCTGAGACTAACTGCTAGAGCCGGGAAACAGGAGTGCAATTAACACTTAAAATTTTTTATTAGGCCTATAAGGAATGCTAATTATAGAACTCTTGAAGTGGAAATTTCCAAATGAAAATCATTTGCCAGCTTTAAGTGGGTCAATTATGAGAAAAAGATTGTAAGACTGCTCCAGTCAAGAAATTGCTTTTCAGAGTGAGTCCTAAATTAGCATTAAGAAATAATTACAGTCTATCTACAGTCAAATATTACAGTCTAACCTGCAGTCGATTTTTCTGAAAATTGCACTTAACACTTAACTAAAAATTGGATAGCTACAACTTAGGATGCACACCAGTGATATAACATTCCAGGAGTTCAGATATTTTTAATAACAGCTCTGCAATGTTTCACTTTTTATCACAAGTGAAATGTAAAGTCCAGTCATAAGCACTTCTTTCTGAGCTGTTTTTCTGTTATAGACAAAAGTTCCACTTTCCTTGTATTTCAAAGAAATGGAAGTGAGCTGCATTACATCTATATGGAAAAGAAGTACTTGGTGTCAGCATTCTTTGTATTCACTCCAACATTTCATTTTTCCAATGAAGATCTAGCACCACAATAATTTATCCATCATCGCTAGGGGAAAACAAACTATAAACTGGAGTTGAAAAGTGTGGTGCTAAAATAAGATGATAGGACTTCCTGTCTCTGGGGGATGTATACATGTGCTTTAATATTCATGAGTGCATATTTATGTCTGCATGTTTAAATAACACAGAGCCTCCAGCCTCTATCCCGATCCTGCCATGCATCTGCCACTAGCCAGGGTCTTTCCCCTTGTTTTATCATTTTGTTTACTTCAATGATTTTGAATAATTCATGAAGTTGAAAAGCTGGGGGCAGTGACATGGGAATGCGGTGAGTAGCCAGCAAACGACAGCCATATAAAGCTGATATATTGAAAATGGTTTTCTCGTAGAATGACACCAATTCAGTTGCAAATTCAGCCTATTGTTTTGGTTCTTGAGTTGCTAATTTTCATTCATCTATCAAACAGTCAAATGATAAAACACTAGATATACCGTACTGCTCAAAAATTAATAATAAAAGGTTCTCAGAAAATGAAAAGTGACAGGGTTCTGTCACTTCAGTCTGGTTTATTCTTGTTTGGTAACAGTTCAGACCCTGACACTCCTACTGCCTTGTTGTTGTGAGCGTGCGGTCTGAGTTTGCTTGGGCCATAGTTTGGTCTAGTTCGGTTTTGGTTCTGTGTCTGGGTGAGTGCTCTCATTGGCTGCCTGTTTGTGTCATGTTTTGTTTGAGCACATGGCTTGTGATTGTGTTCACTGGCCATGTGCTCTTGTTTTTGTGAGCACATGGCTTGTCATGTTTGTTTCTATGTGCCATGTGCTCTCCTGTCTACTGTCTAACCCCAGCCTTATCTGATTATTGGTTCATTTTCCCCACCCTCATTACCTGCTTTGTTTGCTCTCCCTATTTATTCTCCTTGTGTTTGCAGTCCTGTGATAGATCGTTGTCATATGTGCATCATGTTTACCTGCTCCCAGTTGTTCCCTGCCTTGTCCTGCCTTGCTTATTACAGCCAGTCATGTTTTCCCCCACAGGGTAATTTTTGTTTTATGTTTTTGATGAATAAAAATACCCTTACCTCAAACCTGACAAAAAAGGCTATTTGTTTGTGGAACATGTTTTGATATTTTTCATCTGATGCAATGACATTCAGAAATTGTAAACTGTTATTCATGATTCCAAATACTGTATTCTGAGATTAAATCTCTTATATATATATATATATATATATATATATATATATATATATATATATATATATATACAATATATATATATTGCCCTTTCTTTTGTTTTGCAACTTTTTTTTTTTTAACTATGCTAAAATGACGGCATTGTTGTGATTTCAATTTTGATTTCTCTAATTCAGTGCTACGCAGTACCGGAAATTCTCTATAGGGGCTTTCGCACTGGGTAGTTCTACGAACTTAAATCTAGGAACTAGCCACCAGGGTGGTTCCCCGAGAACTGATAGTTCCCCTAGGGCCGTTTTCCTGGTTGCATTCGCACTGCCAGTAGGAACTATGAAGTGACGTAAGCTGCGGTTGTTGTTGTGACTTTTATTTTAAGAACACAAGAGCCTGAGCACACAGCGCTCACATTCTCCATCTTCATTAGTATACGATTTTTGTGATTTTGTGTTTCGCATGCGCCAGTCAACATACACTTACGTCACTGGTAGTTCCTATAGTGCTGGTTTAGACCCTACTCTGAAGTAGAAGCTAATTCAGTTCCCCCAAAAGGAGTTCCTAGAACTAAAATCATTCCTAGTTCCTGAGATGCGAACACGGCAAAATCCGGGTACTTCCGCCAATAGTTCTGGGAACTATGTAAATGTTCCTCCGGTGCAAATGCCCCTTATTTTTATCTTTAGCGTACCGCCAGTTTTCCTTGCGTACCGGTGTTGTGCAGAATTCTGACCCCCGCCAAATTATTACAAATTATTATTAGTATTGGTAGGTTTATGATTAGGTGTGGGGGAGGGGTTAGATTAGGGGTTAGGATTAGGCAATCAGATTTCACCGAGGGGAGTAATAATTTGGCAGGGAGTCGAAATTCGGCACAATACCGGCACTTCCGACATGTTGCACGTACGGAAGCCTGCCGTGCCCTCCTTTCTTCAACGCGTTCGAACCAAACACTGGGAGTACCGGCACTTTTATTTTTCCATTTCAAGCACTGCTCTCATTTAAAAAGAAAAATAAGTTTGGAGCACTAAACTGTTGTGGCAACTTAAGTACATTTGACTACATTTGTGCTGTTGCAATTTCACTACACTGACCTCATTCATGAAGGTGTCCTGTGATAGACAGTCCATAGTTCAAAGCCATATGGAATATCAGATTTGCATTTAGATGTATTTTTTCCAGCCCTTCTTTTTTTCCCTTCTGACTCAGGCGACAAAACTCGCCTTTGACATAATACAAGGATCTCTGTGGTTAGGAGACAGGAGCAAGCTACCCAAAGCCCTTTAATAAATGGCTGTTGTTGTTCATGCTGACAGCACAGCACCTGGGTGGCATAGAGCTGCCTTTTCTGTATTTTAAATGAGGTACCGTTTTGTATTGACTACACACTCTTCCTGCAGTTAAATTATTCAGATGTTCACCTCAAAATTAGGCATCAAGAGCTGATAGCTGTAATGATTTAGATGCATAATTTAAAAAAAAAAAAAATCCCAGCCATGATGCGTCAGCAGCGATTCACTGCTAAATAACACAATTCTAATACAACGCTAATAGTGGAGGTAAGTGATTTTTAGTGCTTGCATCTTAAATCACTCTGAAAAATGTATCTAACCTTGTGTTAAGTGCTCACTGTGTCAAGTGAAAATGAGATCCCAAATGAACTTTAATGGCTAATTTTGCCTTTGGGAGCAGAATCATACGCTTTTTGAGATAGCATTATTCTAAAGCGAAAGCCAATTATTGCAGCTTTTTATCTTAAAGACCTTAGATGCTAAAGCAATTTTGGGCTAGTAATTATGCAGAGCAAGCTGAAATAGCTGTTTAGTTATTTATACACCTGTATTGCCGTTCGTATAAAGGAGGTAAAACCATCCCATGTTCTAAGAGAGAGGAATTATATGATGCACTGTAGCTAATAATAGCAGTCTAAAAAAGTCTGTGTGGAAGCACCATTTAA
The DNA here is from genome assembly GCA_037950665.1 of Hypophthalmichthys nobilis. Taxonomy (NCBI): domain Eukaryota; kingdom Metazoa; phylum Chordata; class Actinopteri; order Cypriniformes; family Xenocyprididae; genus Hypophthalmichthys; species Hypophthalmichthys nobilis. Next base: position 18,973,328 of record CM075479.1, read on the forward strand.
AAAGTGAAAACTTGAAAAGTGTTTTCTGATTAATGCTGCTATCTCCATTTTTTTTCACACTTGACTTAAACCACTGAAGTCAATTAATTTTAAACGCAATGAATGCAGTCCATTGAATGAAGACTGTGGATGACATAATTGAGGCAGCTGGTCTTGATTTTGCTATACATAATGACTTTGTTTACAATTATATGTACCCTCATAATGTGATTATGAGATTTAGGAAATATTGTGATTAAACCTTACCTCATGCAAACACAATACTTTGATCAAACTGATGTGATTGAGCTTATTGTATGTATCGTATAAACAGGCATGTAAACACTTTAATTGCATCTTTTCCACTCTGACCAAAGTGCGCATGTGCTTGTGACAAGCACGGATGACGTGTCACGCTCCTGCAGTGATGTGCAGATTTGTAAACATGGCGGTAAAGGAGGCACCACATTTTTGGGTGCTGAAGAAACTGAGTTCATATTGACAACTTTGTGTGACATGAATATAATGCAGTATATTAATGGTTGAAACATAAAAATGAAGCCATTTTAGGTGTGTCACCGAGAAAATCATATTGTCCAAGACAATATGTTTTGCATTTGATGCAAGTAGATTCAAAGAGTGGCCAGTAACACACCTACTGTATTTGAGTTCATTATTTGTATTGTGCATTGGGATATGTGAATAATGGCGGTAAAAAATAACCACAATTCTTAGTGAATAATCAGAGTAATGAAAATTGCATGTAATTGGGAGTCAAGAGGTTTGCTATTTCGAGAATAAAGTCATTGTGTTTCGAGAAAAAACTTGTTAAATATTGAGAAAAAAGTCCAAATAAAATGTTGAGAATAAACTCAAAATTTTGAGAACAAAGTTGTTGTGTTTCAAGAAAAAATTGTTAAATTTCGAGAAAAAAGTCGAAATAAAATGTTGAGGATACTTATTTAATTGAGAATAAAGTTGTTGTGTTTCGATAAAAAAACTTGTTAAATTTCGAGAAAAAAGTCAAAATAAAATGTTGAGAATAAACTAATTAAATTTTGAGAATAAAGTCATTGTGTTTTGAGAAAAAACTCATTAAAATTCGAGAAAAAAAGTTGCTTGGTCCTAATCCTCTTCCGTAAAATATAAATATTAGATAAAAAAACTTACACTTAAAGCTAAAGCTAAAGTGCATGACCACTTACTTTGCATTCCATAGAAGAAATAAAGTTATATGGATTTGGCAATTGATTGTTGTGTGAACTTATTCTTTAATACATTAAGAAAAAACCCTTATGTTTCGAATTTGAAGTGCAAAGATCGCACATTATTTTATTGAGGCTGACTTGACGCCCACCCTTCTTATTCATCTCATATTTATTTTGTATGTCAGTGTGCAAGACTGTGGTCAGGAGATGGATGCACCAAGTGAAATAGCTCACGCTGATGGATCAATGCAAACATCTCTGTTGACAAGGATGAATGTGAACATAAAACCCACACATTACAATGAATCACTTCTGATATCTGAGCAGTGTAGTCTTCCTACTGAGACAGTTTGGTTATTTCAGGGTGATATTTGTATCAAAACAGATTAGCAAAAATTTCAGAAGAGATTATCCGTGCTCTGCATGTTAAAACGTCCGCTGTGATGATAGCAATACAGTGTACAGGCCGGGATCAGTGTTGACTGTTATTTAGGATAATTAGCTTTTGTCAGCCTCGTGAACAAATAGGCCTACTTTTTGGTCCAATTAATCACCTACCCTCCCTATTTCATTTTAGTATTACATATGCAGACACCTAAGATAGTTACTTAGTTTGTAACTTTGTCTTGTATTGAGAGTAAATTTGTTTCAAATGGATGTTAAACCATAACATATTTTGTAAAATATCCTACTTCAGAGTAGGGTCTAAACCAGCACTATAGGAACTATCAGTGACGTAAGTGTACGTTGATTGGTCAAACGCATGTCAAATACCGGTAATGTTACCCAGCATTTTTAAAAAGCCGTGTAAACATATTTAACATTAGGCTACTTCACAAACACGGAAATCAGCGATAACGGCTTTTACCTGTTGTCTGCAGGGTTGTGTTCTTTCCTCCACCTCGATGATATGTAATACTAAAAGTTGTCATAGGAAAATTCGTCTCCTAGCCCCACCTTTTGCTCTTTCAGTCACGTAAATTCTGCGTTTACACTTCATCTTCGTTATCACGAAACCCACAACACACAACAAACACAGCTCCGATCACGGCATCCTCCATCAACCGGTTTTTAGCGTTTGAAAATGCTGCTGTCGCCCGCTTCAGTGTTCCTATTGCCAGTGCGACCAGGAACATGGCCCAGGGGAGAAATTAGCTCCCAGGGAACTATCCTAGTGGCTAGTTCCTATAAATGAGTTCCTAGAACTATTCGGTGCAAAAGCCCCTATAAATTTATGCTGCCTTGGTGAGCTTCATAAGAGCTTTATAAGATTCATAAGAGTCATTTGTTCATGAATCAGACATTGCAGCTCACTGTATTTGTTGCTGAATGTTAGCAGGACAACCACTGCAATACATGCCAGTCTATTTTTGTAGTATCATTAATTTCATATTTGCCTGCCCCAATAAGTGTCACATAAAAATGAGCAAACTATGTTTTGGTTGTTTTATGTGTCACTCACACGCCCCCTCACACTGTATTTGAAAAGACGGTTCTTGGCCAGAATATGCACCAGATTTAATGCCAAATATCTTTGCCTGTCTTGTCTCAGACTGTGTTGGATGAGCAGGGACAGAAGAGAGTGCTGTGAGTTTATGAAAGCTGCCAGCATGCAATAATATTTCCCAGTACTGCAAGTGTTTCAGCATATCGTCAGCCATACCTGTCTGGCCTCATACTGACATAGTCCAACAGGGCACATCACATCCTCAGTCAGCTATGAGAAAGTATTTGCACCCAGTGGAGCAGTCAATCACATCAGAACAAGCCTAATGACACCAGAGCCACCATAACTCTCCTCAGAACAAGAGGCTTTTGCTCCGGTCCTGCAGTCACGCTCGTCCAGGACTCCACTAAGATTCAGAGCATGTTCCCTCTCTTCATCACTCTCTTGGCTAATGAGTCGCGGAGCTCTTGTGGTGCAATCGAGAACCCCAGCTATACCTCCACTCCGGTGCCACTCATCCCGCCGAACGCTGACCCTCCCATCCACCTCTCGCTTCTCCCAGTCTGAAAGACAGCCAAGTCTTTTCATTACAAAAAGTGGTCTGAGTCTCTGCTCTTAGACTGACTCACTCAGTCATTTCTGTCCGCCGCAAAGCCATTACGATGATTGAGGTTAATTGTGTAAATATTTCAGGTGGGCCATCACAATGCATTTTGTCATTGCAGCACCAAAATAGAAAGTTACACGGAGCTTGTTTGCTTGCTCGGCAATAAAAAAAGATGAGAAAAAAATGACAAAAGATTTCTATTTCAAATAAATGCTGTTCTTTTGAACTTGCTATTCAACAAAGAATCCTGGAAAAATATATCACAGTTTTCACAAAAACAACCGTTTTTCACATTTATAATAATAAGAAATGTTTGAATGATTTCTGAAGAATCATGTGACACTGAAAACTGGAGTAATGATGCTGAAAAATTCAGCTTTGCCATCACAGAAATAAAATGCATTTCAAAATGCAGAAAAGAGTTTTTAAATTGTAATAATATTTAGCAATATTACTATTTTTGCTGTATTTTTGATCAAAAATAAATGCAGCATTGGTGAGTCTAAGAGACCTTATTAAAAAAAAATCGTACTAACCCCAACCTTAAAGGGTTAGTTCACCCAAAAATGAAAATTCTGTCATTTATTACTCACCCTCATGTTGTTCCACACCCGTAAGACCTTCGTTCATCTTCGGAAATCAAATTAAGATATTTTTGATGAAATCTGATGACTCAATGTGGCCTCCATTGACAGCAAGATATTTTACACTTTCAGATGCCCAGAAAGGTACTAAAAACATATTTAAAACAGTTCACGTGACTACAGTGGTTCAACCTTAATATTATCCACCTTATTCCTGACTAGCCTACTGCGTTTCGAATTATGGGTTGCACTTCCGGTTTGGGGAACTTCCATTCAAAAAGACTGAAACGAATCGTTTCAAATCATAAGCTTGCCCTACAAATAAAGCTTATCCGTCAGTTTGACTGAATGAGCTGTCAATTTTTTCTTTCATGTTTTATTTTCAGACGTCATGAGAATAATGTAACGATTGGTGTTTACGTAACATGTTATAACAAGAATATCTATGGCAAGAGCTCTTTTCAGTCGCTGCTTTCTATCCTCGTGATTATTTTCTTTTGTCCCTTTGCATACCACTGTAATAGGCCTAGTATGAAAAAGGACAACATTTACTGCACATTTGTAGTCTGTTTTCCCAATATAATTTACGATATATCCCATTAATAATTCAGTTTTTCTCCTCAAAGCCTCACGTCTCCTTCCAGGTTTGTTTTCACAGGTAAATACAATTTATTATCTGTAAAAATGATGGAAATCACTTTGAAATTGTATCACGCAATGCTGAAGTTCATGAACATTTTTTATTAAAGCAACGTATATTACATAATATCACTATAGTTATTAACCCGTCTGTTATTGCTGCGGAAAGAATCACGCTTTTTCATGGCCTGTTGAAAGTACCTTGTTGATGCTTTTACACTTTTAAATGTTCTTTTAATGTTTGTTGGTTGAAGGGTGAGTAGAATAATGTAATCTCATTGTACCCAGTTTAAAAAAACGTATTATGGCATTCATTCATTTGAGCCTTTCACTGACTGTTAACAGCTAAACGGAAGTTACACCCATAATTCGCGCAAAGCGTCATGGGGCGTAGGAATAAGGTGGATAAAGCGACGAGAATACTTTTTGTCTGCCAAAAAAAAACAAAACAAAATAACGACTTTATTCAACAATATCTAGTGATGGACGATATCAAAACACTGCTTCATGAAGCTTCAAAGCTTTACGAATCTTCTGTTTCAAATCAGTGGTTCGGAGCGCCAAAGTCATGTGATTTCAGTAAACGAGGCTTCATTACGTCATAAGTGTTTCGAAATTTCAATAGTTCTTGTGACTTTGCCAGTTTGATACGCGATCCGAACTACTGATTCGAAACAAAAGATTCGTAAAGCTTCGAAGCTTCATGAAGCAGTGTTTTGAAATCGCCCATCACTAGATATTGTTGAATAAAGTTTTTTGGGCACGTAAAAAGTATTCTCGTCGCTTTATAACATTAACGTTAAACCACTAGTCACATGAACTGTTTTAAATATGTTTTTAGTATCTTTCTGAGCATCTAAAAGTGTTAATTATCTTGCTGTCAATGGAGGCCTCACTGAGCCATCGGATTTTATCAAAAACATCTTAATTTGTGTTCTGAAGATGAACGAAGGTCTTACGGGTGTAGAACGACATGAGGGTAAGTAATAAATGACATCATTTTCATTTTTGGTGAACTAACCCTTTAATTATATGCTTGGTAAATCAGACATAGCTAAAAAACTCTGACTGGAAATTAACCGGTTAGCAAGAGTCATTTGTTCATGAATCAGACATAGTGGCTTGCTGTGTTTGTTGTTGAATGTTTGCAGGGCAACCACTGTGAAGCTCAATGAAAGAAGCTCATTGTGGCACTGTCCTGAATCTTGATTCGTGCGCAAACGTACCCACGCTTCCCGTATTTGGAAGTGACAGTCAAAATTTCTTTGGTACAAGCTGAATGCCGCGTTACTGAATCATTTTCCAAGTCGGCAATAATATGTTGTTGCTCGCTGGGAACAATTCCAGCGCAAGCTTCATCAGTGTGGCCGATTCATCACATTCCTGCTGTTCTCTTCAACAGAAACATAGATTACAACCTACAGCCTGCACATAAAGGAACCAGGTCAAGGACCAACATGATGGATGGGGTATATTTAAAACATAGTTTACAGCCACCCACTTCCAAGCTTTTTCAATGACAAACAAATCTTGAAGTCCCCTGACAGAGATTCACTGCTTCTTAATTGATTAGCTGTTTCTCTCACCCAAACGGAGGAGGGCTAAATTAAAGAGTGGTTGTGTTTTCCTAACTGACACAGGCACTTTGTCAGTGAAAGGTTATTGGCTCCTCTCCCATCCTCATGACCTGCCAGCGCAATCCGACGGGGAGCCTCCGTATCCAACTTCTAATAATTCCTCCTTGGCAGTTTTAAGCAGGATCAGTGACCGAGGAGCTTGTCCAGTGGGGGCAGCTGGGAGAGCGAAGTCATTTAGATTCTGATCACACACCAGATTTACCTCCCCCTGAGCAACAACATGGATAACCGCTGCTTGTTTGTGTTGTTTGGGTAAATGGCATAGCCTATCTTTTGTCACATGCTTCAGAGATTAAAGAGACACATTTTAGAACACCTTTTTATTGACGTTTATTTGTTGTTGAACTTATTTGGTGGCAACTTATTTGTTTTTCGGCTGTTGTGAAGGAGTGTGGGCTAATAATATGAACACTGAAAGCATTTTTTTTTTTACTTTGACACGCACAGTACAACCTAGTTTACTGAAATAATAGCAAATATCTAATATTTTCTTATGAACTGTCTCATTCATGTGTTACAGATACCTATTTTTATGATTTTATTTTTAAATAATATCCGTAGTGTTGTAATTGCACTTGCATTATATATAAATGATATATATATATATTGCATTATATATAAATGAAACACTTTCACAAGGATAAATAGTATAACCACATAAACGATAAAGTGACCGAACACTGAACAAAGGGAACTAAGTGCTTATATACACAGAACTAGATATTTAACAAAATTAGAAACAAGTGCGTAACGTAATCAGGAACCATGGAAACTAACCATGAACAAGAACACAGGCAAATGGGATCAGGGAAAATGAAACCAAATCACAATTTACTGTATTTTTGATCAAATAAATCCAGCCTTAAAAGAGACTTTAAAAATGTAATTGAACGGTAGTGTGTGTATCGTTAAATTACATTTTTTAAGTCTCTTAAAAAATGCCTATAAACAAATTTATGTTTATATGTGTATGCTATATGTTTATGTGTGTGTGATTTGTGTACCTAAGAGAGACTCTTTTGGGTTTTTGCCAGCTGAATGTTGTGCTTAAGTGTTTCTCAGGTGAGCGACAGCTTTGGCAGTCCCATATGGCTCTGTTCAGTCTGATTCTGTCAAGAGTGCAAAAGAGCTGTGAATAGTTTTGCGGTACTTCTTGGCAGCTGTTCCTCTCATGTGGGAGTTTTCATTGAAATTCTATGCAGGTGATAAAAAAATTATATCAACCTTTGCAATTATTTTTGTTAAATTTATTTATTGCATTGTTTTTTTTTTTTTACTATTTATTTTGCTAGGCCTATTTCCTGAAAAGATACAGTCTTAATATAAAATCCCAACAATACTTTTACATCATTCTGCATTCAGCTAGGTAATATATTCAAAGGTAATATGACTTTTCTGGAAATCAAGCAGGTCATCTGGCCTAGTCGAAGAGTGTGGAAAAGAATGGCCGGCCACCTTTGCAGATCTCACCAGGGAGACGTCTGGCATAATTGCACCCACCTGCCTCAACGTGCCACCCACAAACCCCTCCAAGTTGGCAGAAGAAAAAGCGGAACCCAAGGTCAAATAACACACAGCATTGTGGAAAGCTAGCTGATGAAAAGAAAAGGGCTCAGCATGTGGGCTCTGACTCACTCTGACAGAATAGAAAATTGCATGTAATATGCCTCCAATCTGAGCTTCCTAGTGGTGAATCACGTTAGAAGTTTTGTTCCTCGTCCCTCTCAGCATCAGTTAAGTGACTTTGAAAGATTCTGACTGAATCGTGTGATGACCAAAAAAGCATTAAAGACTGACAGAAATTTAATTATAGGGTTGATAGTCCCAGCTGTGTTTTTAAATAATGACTAGCAAGGTCTTGCTGCTAAATGGCAAAACAAAACAAAAAAAGCACCATTGACAGTAAAAAAAAAAAAAAGGATCTGGCCAATTAGATTGTGTGGATATTGCTGCCGTAATTTTCAAATGATAAAACTGGCATCTGTTTGGTTTGAAACAGCCTGCTAAATATTAAATAATCTGCAACTGAACAACTGTGGGGATTTAAACGTTGTTTTTATTTATGCAATGATAGATTTAAAGATCACAGTTTTCTCAATCCACAGATGGTGAAGCAAATTTAACTCTAAAGCCTGTTTCACACAGCACGCATGATTCTTTTGCCGGTCGTATTAACAGGTCACAGTGTTCACACTGTGCAGCAGTCTGCGTAAGCAGAGTGGTGCTACGTCATAGAACACCCCACAAGAGCTGCAGTTTTGGAGATGCTCTGACCCAGTCGTCTAGCCATCACAACTTGGCCCTTGTCAAACTCGCTCAAATCCTTACGCTTGCTCATTTTTCCTGCTTCTAACACATGAACTTTGAGGACAAAATGTTCACTTGCTGCCTAATATATCCCACATAACAGGTGCCGTGATGAAGAAATAATCAGTGTTATTCTTTTCACCTGTCAGTGGTCATAATGTTTTGCCTGATCGGTATATCTGTTTGTGCGTGTATAAGATCTGCAAAGTTGCAAAGCTCATAGTTTTCCACAAAGGGATTTATTTTAACAGAGAACATTGATCTAGACCTGCCTAAAATGCCTCGATCAAAGGCAAGGCTTCAGTGAATTGTAGTGTTGTTTTGTTGTCATCATGTTGGGATCACTCTGGGCTTTTCGGAAGGCAGAGCTTTGCAAAAACCGCAACTCAATCAGAGCGTTCAGACAGACTGGGAATAGAGGTGCTGCAATAATGTAAAATAATAAAATAAAAAAAATGTGTTTTTTGAACATTAAAGCATGTTAACAAAATAATGACCTTTTAAAACAGCATCATATGCCTCTTTAAGAAAATATTCAATTTAGTATTACATTTTGTTTTGTGTTACAGAAAATTATGTCATTTTAATGCAGTGTTACACTGCAGCTCTGCTTATGTGCTTCTTACATGTGTGGTGTGAAACAGGCCCAAGATGTACTGAGTTTACAGAGATATGTTCACAAATGCTCATCTGCCGAGTGGAATAATATCAACATAGTTAAGCTGTCAAGGAAATGTTTGAATGTTTCTTTAGTCACAGCTTGACTTGAAGGTACAGTACCTTCCTCGGAGCACTGTGTGCATTTGTGTGATTGTGGAAATGGAACAGTGTATCCTTAGAATGACACACTTTTCAGGGTACTGCCCTCCACCAAGGTCCACTGAGTGGCGTGTATGCTCATCGCATCACTTCCTGCTCACTAGTTCATGTCAAAGTATTTTGAAGAGGGCCTTTGCCCTTCTGCTGCATTCAACTGAATATGTTTGGGTGATTCTTTAAATAAGGGCACTTTTGACTACTTTAATATCATTCATGTACACTGCCATTCAAAAGTTTGGGGCCGGTTTGTTTCTGTTCAGAAAGACTAAGAGGAAATTGTTCATGCTTTTATCACCGGCAGGGTGGACTATTGTAATGGACTCCTCACTGGCCCTCCCAAAAAGACCGTAAGATATTTGCAGCTCATACAGAATGCTGCTGCTGAACATCCTCAGCTCTTTACCCTGGCTTCCAATTACATTCAGAATTGATACTGTTACTTGATCACTCAATGGCCTATGACCTCAATACATTGCAGATATGCTCAATGAATATAAACCGATAAACAGATCATCAAGATCAAGTCAGTTAGAAATGCCAAGGGTTCACTCAAAACAAGATGAGTCCACTTTTAGCTTTTACGCCACCTGAACCCGAAGAGATTAGAACAGTAGTCACATTCAAATCCAGACTCAAAACACATCTATTTAGCTGTGCATTTACTGAAAGAGCACTGTGCTACATTCAACTGGTTGCACTGTATCTACGTATTCTCTTTTTGATCTTGTTTTAATACAATTTAAATCAATTTTTAATCTTTTTTTATCTTTGCTTTTATTGTCATTTTTATTTCCTATGCATATGTGCTATATAAATAAACTTGCCTTGCCTAATACAGTACATTATAATACTTATCTATTCATTGAACACACCTTTAGAAAGTAGAATGCATTAAAACACATGGCAAACAACCAATTTCAGATGTAACAAGTAATAACTTTTATATATTATATCTTACATTATGAATACATTTATAATGCATTATACATAAATTTCTTTTTTTTTTTTTATAATGCATTATGCATACATAAGTAGTTGGGAAAGAATTTCTTTTTTAAAAAACAAACTGTGTAGTCCGTTTCCGTTTCATTTTCATTGTGTTCTGTTCCTGTTTTGCCTGCCTTCTCTAGTTAGTTTCCCTGGTTGTTAATCTTAAATTAATTTTAGGGGGCAGTTACCCCAATTGAGCAATCACCTAATTATTAAGCAATTGTGCAGTTTTTATACAGTATGCTTTAAAGCCTATTTTCACTCGGGCATAAAACACCATGCTAAAAAGCTAATAATTTCATATGAAATATATATACCATTAATGTGGTATTTAATTACTAATAACTAAGCTCTCAATCTTTGTTTTGGGAAGTTGTTTGCTGTAATTGGCTCTTGAGCAGCTAAGGGCTTTTGAGAGGGCCAAGTGAAGTTGAACAGATGCATGTCAACAGCTGGATGATTCTTCCTAATGAGTAACAGCAGGTGCCCTCTTGCCCTCTAACCTGAATATGTCTCACTGTTTGAGTTTAAGGGGGGAAAAGGTTAAAACATCAAGGTAACATGATGCATTGATGTCTATGATTATAATGTGAATAATTTGGGTGAATATTGTTGACATGTATGTAAGCCCATTTCTGCCACATAAGAAAAAAAGTCATGTTTTGGTAAAAATAAAAGTCATAATTATGACATATCAGTTGAAATTATGAGATACTAAATCATATTTATAGAATAAAGTCATGACAATTATGACAATAAACATTTCATCTTATGTCTTCACTTTTTGTCATAATTTCAACACATCAATTATGACAAAAATCATAATTATGTGTTAAAAAGACAAAATTATGATACTTTGTCATACGGTAGTTATGATTTACCAAAGCATGATTGATTTTTCCCTTTTGTGTCTCTTTATTTTATAGTGTATTCATCCATCCAAAATCCTTTCAGTTTCCTAGTTAAAAATTGGATGCCCTCTCAAGTCAAATTTACCACTTCGAAGCTTGGGGATAATTTTGATACCCAAGTTCCTGAGTTGGGTGTGCCATAATCTTTAAACATGGCGAAGGAGAGAACAATTGCTGCTGTGACTGGTATTTATTATTAGTTTTTTCCACAACAGCTACATCGCTTTGTGTTTGTGAAGAAGTGCATATTTACATGTATGAATAATAACCATTTGAAAAGCATTATGTTTTATACACAGCGAAAATAGCTTGTATTTGACCGAAATTCCAGAATCTAGATAGCGCGGTGAATGTTTATATGGTTGTCAATGAATAGGTTGCTAAATATAATTTTGGCTTTATTAAAATTTTCTCAATAAATAGGCAAGAATAAACCTAGTGTCCTCCATGATTTCTGTTCTTTCCGACGACAAAGCACTTGAACACAACAAGCTCCTAATCACAACTTCAGAAGTGGGAAGCAGGAAATTTCTAATAGCATGTGAAGGCAGCATAAGAGACATTTTTACACATCCATCAGATTTTGAACAGTCTTTTCCTTTCTGTCAAAGTTGTGTTTGTAGTTATATCCACACTGTGAAAAATGGCTCTGTCTGATGAACAAAATGGGATCATTTCATTGTCCCCACCAGGTGATTTCTGTGATTTCCAGGTTTTCTGTGACAAAGCTAAATGATGCTTCCCCGCTCTCTCTTTCTCTTTGTCTTATTTTTCAACAAGACAATGCTCCTGCCCAAATTGCAAAGACAACCAAAAAGTGTCTTGAGAACAGATCCATCAGGCTCATGTTTTGGCCTTGGTCTGAGTCCAGATTTGAACACTATAGTGAATATTTGGTCTCGCATTAAACTCAGACGAACTGGGAGACATTTTTCAACTACTCATGAACTGTTTGAAGCCTTTAACATTGAGTGGAACAACAATGACTCTTCTTCCTACAAAAAGCTGTCTGCAAGTTTACCCACACGGCTTACACGTTTAAAGAAAACAAAGGGAAAGGCTATCCCATGCTAAGTTACTTGATCTACAGTATATTTATGCAATTCTTGCTAATTTCCTGACCAGTGATTTGTGATTAAAATGATTAAGCCCATTAAAAGACCATTAAAATATTTTGCCATTTTTGGAGTGTATGCTTATAGGTGTGTATAAGTATTAATGTTTTTTTCACCACATAATTCTGTTAACTCAATGTGTAGGATGTGTAGATTTAATAAGTTTGTTGTCAGCAGTTCTTCTCATCAGTGTATTTGCACACACTGCCTCTGTATATCTTTTATGTTATACATAATTATCTTACTTCATAATTTTGTTTACTTGGAACAGCAATTTGCAGTTATTACAGCATGATTTGATTTTAGTTGTGTTTGATATTGTTTTCCATTAAGAATATTTGTAGTGTTTCAAAGAAGCACTCAGGCACTTTTAATAATAAACTTTAAAGTTTTATTTAAATAATAAAGTAAAAAAAAAAAAATAAATAAAAATAAAATTTTGCTGGAATTTGAATTGGAATTGAAATAGAATGTACTGAATTACAATTCAGAGAAACTGAACAGGTAATGGAATTGTGGGAAATGAAGTGTGTATATAAATTAAGTTCAAATGTAGGTGTCTATTTTTTGTCATGCCATCATTTAAAGTTTGTCTTGACAAAAAAAGCATTTATTGCAGTTATGTAGGCATTTTTATTTTATTATAATTGTACTTCTTCATAATACTCAGATTAAATTTGTATTTAAAAAGCATTCACAATTTGATTCTGAATAGCATATAACCCCTTACCCTAAGATATACAAAGTTCTGTCAAGAAACTCTAGATGGCGCAGGTTAATAAATCCTTTAACTCAACCTGCTCATAATCACATCGTTATCTATAGGGCACAGCTGATTGGTTCCTGCTGTATTAGTAGCCAATGAGCGTGTGTGCTCAAACTCCAAAATACTTTGGTAGCATTGCTTTAGCAGTGAAGCGCGCTTCAGAAACCCTCCACCTTCCCCAGCTCCACCTGTATAGATCTGCTACGGGTAATTCATGTACGCTATATTGTACAACAGCAGCATCTCTTACTTGCTCACAGCAGCGTGTCGTGTATGTATTGGCAGCAGCAAGTCCCGTACTTGCTCTACAGCAGCAGCAGCATAGCAGACCTATTCCGCCAAGACCAAACATACAACATTCTTATACCCATTACCATGCCAAACACTCCGAGAGTTGTCACGACAGAAATATATATCTACTTAGTATTACTACTTTTGATCTAAGATATCCAATGCAACTGGATAAACGTATTTCTGACATTTTGCCATGAAAAAAGCCAGAGGCCTTCCACTTATTAACTGTTATATTATATAGAGTCTTTGTAACTGAAATTTTATCCAGTATTTTTGGTATGATTCATATCTGTAAGATCACCCAGGATCACTTTGACCCCTTAAGCATAAACAACCTACCACACAGTAAAAAGAAACAGTCCCCATTGGGTTTCATCTGTTATCTACTGCGGAACTGAAACACGCACCGCTCGCTCCTTTTTTCTTCGCAGAGACGGTTGTGGTTGTATGCTTTGCTTAGCTGCCTTTGGGCGCTCGTGCTTGATCTCCAGTGGTTCACTGAGAACTTGTTATGATTGCACTTTGTTCCCCTGCCTCTCATTTGCCACATTTTCCCTCGGCTGCCTCAAAACTCACATTAACGGCGGTGAAGGGCAAAGTCTCTTCACAAGATTACCAATTCAAACCTATCCTATGCATTACGTTACCACTACCTCTCGAGCACTCTCTGAATTTAAATAAAGTTCCTAGGCTATTATTATTCATTGGATTGCAGGACATTTAAACACCTTATTAGAATGTGCATAAAATCAGAATTAAAGGAGATTGCGGAAACTGTGTTATTTTACAGATTATGGAGCTGATTTAGCAGTTGTTGCAGGTATTGTGGTTAGACGTGTTGGAGCATTTTGAACAATGCCGGATGATAGCGTGCAGCTATTTCCATAACAATGACAAAACATTCCTCCTGAGAAATCAGTTCATTTGTTCATCACTGTCTGACTTGATGCACGTTATGGGAGTGTTTTTCTGAAATAAAGCAATGAAAGTGTCCCTTAACAAACCATAATAGCATAATAAATCTCTGCAATGCTGTCCTTGGCCATTTGTAACAACAACTGTGGCTAGAGACATTGGCTTATTACTTATGAATTACTAAGAAGACCTATGTTTTAATTACATAGGATTTTATACATTTACCTAAAATGTTAATGTTGAAAAAAAAAAAAAAAGGCATCACCCATAGTATACATACATTTTTATTTTTTTATGTTGTAAAAGAACTTGTAAAGCATGTCATTTTGGATAAAAGAATGTGGTAAATTCTTAAAGCTGCAGTACGTAAGTTTTGCCTCTTTGTCACCATCTCTGTTTGAAACCTGCAACTGCAGTTATGTGCGGAATTATCATCTTTACATGGGTTGTGCATCGTGACGGCTCCTCAGCGCGGATGAATCTAAAGTTTGCTGTCAATCACCACATCGGTGTGGATACTGTACTTCAGAATCACAGATTCTGCGTCTTGGAAGTATGACCAAAATAAGAATTTTCAATGGAAAACGTCATCTGAAAAAGTAAGTAACATGTCTGCCAATTTTGTTCTGACCAACTGAGAAAAAAAAGCATTACAAGAAATCACGCTGCCAATGGTGATTAAATCTGATGATCGCTTAGCTCATATCATATCAAATCATGCAAATTATTATTATTGTTATACTTTGTTCTCAAATTGTTAATGTTAACAACATCAGCATTGCGTGACTATGTGTATTTAGTGTGTATTAGCGTTACCTGTAGATTTCAATTTCTGTAACCACAAGTCTTTTGCTTTTGACTATGGGCGAATCTCCAGCTGTCACTGATGATTGTTATTTGGACCTTTCTGGATTACAATCCGCCATCAAAATGATAATTTAATTATTGCAGTTGCTGTGAGAAAAGGCTATAAATGATCCGCTACCAGCAGCATCCTCACATACCATATAGCCTACTAGCTGGTATTCCTTCTTTATGTAAACAGACGTGACTTAATGACGAATTAGGAAACATTATTACAAGCTTACCGTTGTGAATCGGGCTGAGGTAAGGAGATAGTTTTGAAAACTGGCTGATTATGTACTTGCTCAAAAATTGATTTTGGATTATTTTTAACCAAAAAAAGTCAAGGTTTTAGCTGTAAGTCATGATGCCCTCAGTCAGTTGGGAATAGCAATATGGCCGCTCAAACACTTCCAGTAGCTTCACCGCCTGATGGCAGTTTAACACAGTGAGCAATCTATTCATTTATATAGATCAGTGGATCCAATACAGTTGGCTGCTTCTTCTTTCAACAAATGTTTCTTTGTGATCTCTCCATTACACTGTGCCTCGCTGACAAAACAAAATGTTCCACACAAACATATAATCCTTCAACGCAATCCGGAATGCCATTAAAATAAACCATCCACTTGTTTCTGGTGCTGGGATCCTTTTGAAGTCTGTACAGAGCTGTTTAAACTGGACGCATCAAAGCAAACATTCTTTCATTCTTCCATTTGTCCTGTTGTCGACAACCTCAAGTGCATGGAGTATGTCAAAACTGAATGTGCATCTGTATACTGTATCAAGTGTAGAAAGCATCAGTGATTATAATGGGTTCTATTTGCTTTTGATGCGATGCGACACTCACATCAGTGTAGGCCAATGTCCGCCGTTAAGTGATTGAATGCCAGTGGACGGGGCCTATGGTGCAACGATATACACTATATTGCCAAAAGTATTGGGACACCCCGCCAAATCACTGAATTCAGGTGTTCCAATCACTTCCATGGCCACAGGTGTATAAAATCAAGCACCTAGGCATGCAGACTGCTTCTACAATCATTTGTAAAAGAATGGGTCGCTCTCAGGAGCTCAGTGAATTCAAGCGTGGTACTGTGATAGGTTGCCACCTGTGCAATAAGTCCATTTGTGAAATTTCCTCATTACTAAATATTCTACAGTCAACTGTTAGTGGTATCATAACAAAGTGGAAGCAATTGGGAACAACAGCAACTCAGCCATGGAGTGGTAGGCCACGTAAATTCACAGAGCGAGGTCAGCGCATGCTGAGGCACACAGTGCGCAGAAGTCGCCAACTTTCTGCAGAGTCAATAGCTACAGACCTCCAAACTTTGTGTGGCCTTCAGATTAGCTCAAGAACAGTGCGTAGAGAGCTTCATGGAATGGGTTTCCATGGCTGAGCAGCTCCATCCAAGCCTGACATCAACCAAGTGCAATGCAAAGCGTCGGATGCAGTGGTGTAAAGCACGCCGCCACTGGACTCTAGAGCGGTGGAGACGTGTTCTCTGGAGTGACGAATCATGCTTCTCTGTCTGGCAATCCGATGGACGAGTCTGGGTTTGGAGGTTGCCAGGAGAGCGGTACTTGCCTGACTACATTGTGCCAAGTGTAATGTTTGGTGGAGGGGGGATAATGGTGTGGGGTTGTTTTTCAGGGGTTGGGCTTGGCCCCTTAGTTCCAGTGAAAGGAACTCTTAATACTTCAGCATACCAAGACATTTTGGACAATTTCATGCTTCCAACTTTGTGGGAACAGTTTGGCGATGGGCGCACCAGTGCACAAAGCAAGGTCCATAAAGACATGGATGAGTGAGTTTGGTGTGGAGGAACTTGACTGGCCTGCACAGAGTCCTGACCTCAACCCAATAGAACACCTTTGGGATGAATTAGAGCGGAGACTGCGAGCCAGACCTTCTCGCAAACATCAGTGCTTGATGTTGGCAACATCAGTACTAAACCATGGATGCGCGCGGATGACCGAATTCGACACATGCGCAGTACAATTTTTTCTAAACTCTTTACCAGACATCGTGTCATCAACGGGACATTCGCTGGGCAGGATTGGAGAAGACAAATAGCACATCCACCATTGCAACATAGTTCAGAAGATACACCAAGAACAGAAATCAAAAACAATGGAGAATGCATACTTCTGAGTTTACTCGTCTTGTTTTTGAATCGCTCTTTACACACTCTTCTTCGACGACTGCACATTGTGCTCAGCACTGTGGACTCTTCTGTCCTGCTTGCGCATGCGCTGTTGCACACGCACTGTCCGCGCGGTCTGGAAATTTGGGCTGCACGCGGACGGGGTGTATACCCGGGGCTTAACTCTTTCCCCACCATATGACACAACGCTTCCCTGCCATTGACAAGTTTTTCACACCTGTAATCCATGTTTTCACTGTTATATGGTAGAGAGCACAAATACACATCTTCTGAAATTCTGAGATCTAAAAACTTTGGAGGTGTTTGTTGACACGATCTACTCCATCTATGTTTTCATCACCGTTCTCAATCTGATCTAGACAAAGCCTCTGATAAAAAACACGATTTTCTCAGCTTTTTGTTCAAAATGTTGCTTTTTTATGAAACTTACCCACATTCAAGTGTTGATAAAAAGAGAATAAAGGAAGCTAGAATAAAATGTGTTTTTGTAAGTTCAGATATTCATACTGCAAAATAATTTTCGTGTAAATGAGCTGGCTGGCAAATTTTTAAAAAACACTGGTGGGGAAAGAGTTACTACTATAAGAGTTAGTACTGTATTTTCTCTTATCTGGGAAGTCAGTTATGTGAAGATTGACTGGAGTCATTTGACACATTTTATAATGACAATCAGTAAAATAGCATAACATGTAGTACTTGGGTTGTGTGAACATTTTTGTGAGCCAGTTTATAAGGATATGCTTTTTTGTCCCTCTATGCCCTTCAAAATGGCTGAAATGTAAAAATATCACTTCATTGTGAAATAATTTCAAGGCTACGTCTGCACACAAGTGTGGGTTTCGACTGCTGTGTGATTGATGCTTTGGGCCCATTACAGTTCTGAGAAGATTATAAGTTAGTCATGGTCTACTGTTACAGCACCAAGGGCATGTACTGTAGCAGGACAAAATCCTTTTCCTAAGTTTTTTCCACTCCAAAGAGATTATTTTCTTTTTTTCAGGGAAATGTCCTTGTGCTTATTCAGGAAATCTGCTGTAAATGTTATTAAAAACAGATGCGGCAGCTAAAGGGTGAGAGCTTTAAATATTCCATTAGGTTAATGATAGAACAGCATATGAATTCTGTGTGTGTGCTATGCTATATGAGCCTGTTCGCTTTAAGATGCATAAGGCATGTTGAAAATGAAAGCCATTTCAATGCTAATGTGACGCAAAGTCTGGTGCAGAAAGGAAAATGCCATCTGTATGGCTGCATCAATATGCCTCTCACTTTCAGCCTTGATGAAAGGGCGAAAATTCTTAAGGGTCCATCTGTTCAATCAGAGCAATTAGTTTATCTACACTGACGTCACCTGGCTGACTTTTACCTGGCCTGATTAGATCTGGGAGGTCAGGAAGGTTGATGAAGCACACACACACAGAGAGATAGAGAGAAACAGACAGAGGCCCTGTCCACACGAACACGGGTATTTTCAAAACTGTAGCTTTTTCTATGCGTTTTGGCCGTTCATCCACACGCAAACGGAGTATCCGGTCATTGAAACTCCTGCCAGGGTGAAGATTGTTGAAACCCAGTGTTGCCAGATTGGAAATGTCCAAGTATCGTACCAGAAGCTCAAAACTATCATATTTGGAAGATAATTATCGTACACGAGTTTTTAGTATAGATAAAAGGACTAAATTAATAGCTAATGATTTTTACAACGGAATAAATCAATACTGAACTTACTTAAGCTGGACAATCACACTATTTTAGCTGCTGTACAGCCAAAATTATGTTCCCTCTATCTCTGTAAATCTATATTTTGACACAATCTGCATTGTAAAAAGCACTATATAAATAAAGGTGACTTGACGAGTCAAACGTACAGAATACAGCTAGCTAAACCAACAACTTTTTGACATGACCTGCAAATTACCACAATAGATAAAAAACTAGGCGTACCTTAGTGGGAAACAACTGACCTAAGCGCTGCAGCAGAAACATTAACTTGTGCTCGTGAGAGAGAGTCATTCTCCATGATGATTGGCCGAGAAGACGTAACATGAGATGAGATGGAAGACATGCCTAACAACATTCACGTTCTCCTTACAATCGTGACGTAGAGGATCCACAGCTAGATCAATGAGTATACGCCGATTACAATGACCATCATTTGAAGTGTCACAAAATCCTGAAATTATTGCACATTATGGGATTTTTTCATTATTGATCGTACATCGTATAGAGGTCAAAATTATCGTACGGATACGATAATTATTGTATGTCTGCCAACACTGAGGAAACCGGAGATTTTGGCTTGTGAAGTTGGAACCAGAATTGGTTATAACCTTTTTTCCCGACTTCTGATTGGCCAACATTGCTTTACGGTTAAGGTTATATCGGCACCTGTTGGTTTGGCATGCTCTTGACAGCGCATCATAGCGTGTTTTTGCGTTTTCATGTGGATGCGATTTTTTTTTTAAAGTGAAACAGGAAAAACTACCCATGTACGTGTGGACTAGGCCAGAGACAGAAGCCACATACAGTAGTCTTGAAGATCCTAAGTGAGCAACATTACTGGGTAGTTGATGCATAACATTATTTTTTAACAACATCAAGATTTGAGATTCCACTTCATATGAGAGTCTAAGGGAAAGTGTATATTTTAGCTCATTTTCATCATTTTTTAATCACCATTTTGCCTAGTTAATTTTAAATGACCCTGCCATGTGTGACAATATACATATGTAATATCTTAGGTAGGGATTAGGGCAGCATGATTTATCGCATGATACGAAAAATAACATTGAACGTAAAATGCGATTATTGCTTAAACACAATTCATAGTGCGATTATGAAAGGCTGTGATTATTTTTTTATGCGCAGCTTATCAATGAAGTATGGCTCCAAATGCTAATCCACCTAAAAGCACTGTGAGTTTGAGTTTCACTTATAATGTACATTTGAAAAAGCAACACGCATCAAACATCTTTCCAGACATAAGAAGCATTTATTAACATCTTGTCCAACAAAAGACAACATTTAATAACATGCTTTTACTCCAAACTCACTTCATAACAACAGTTGAGCATCCTTCTGTGAGATGATGTGGCTTCTTACACATGAATAAGGCAGTCGTTTGTTTATTAGTCATGTTTAATCAGAGCGTTGCAATCTTCTGTTTATTCAGCTACAGCGATATGACGCGTGTTATCTTCTTCTGCAGCAGGGCATATTTAGAGTTTCTGTGCAAGAGCGCCCTCTGGCTTTCAGATGGAGAAGCATTTACTACTGATCACAGAGCCGTACAGCTCTGACAAACTGCGCATTTAATAATCGCAGCCTTTGCTAAATCGCGTGTGGTTTAATCGCGATAAATCGTGCAGCCCTAGTAGGGATGCACCGATATTAACATTCTAGCTGATATTGATAAGCCAATAATAATTTTTATGTTATGGCTAAAGACTTTATAGTGTAAATATATTCAAATAAATTATAGCTAGTTTTGCACCTGTTCCCTGTTCTGTTGATTACCATCCTCTGTGTATTTAAGCCCTTAGTTCCCTCAGTTCATTGTTCGTTGTCAATGTTTAATGTGTATAGTGATTATTGCTCTTGGTGTTTATTACAAGTCGTTATAATATTCATTCTGCATCACGCATCTCAACTTTTGGATTCATGCTACACCTCTGATAAAATCACTGGAATTTTGGAAATATGCTTTATGTAAAATTAGGATTGGATTCATCACAAACACATGTTATGGTTTAAAGTGTATGTGGTATCTCTGTCAGCCTCTGTCACTGACAGAAGATGTATTTTCATGCTTTAGTAAGTACACCCTGCCACAGTTCTTCTCATCTCAGACATGTTTGAACTGTACACACACATTCGTTAGGGCAAGAGTCAGCTGCACTGAACTTCAGCTACCATTAGAGAGGCACGTACCCATATTTAAAAGACAGATTGCCTGCAGCTTCAAATGACACAAGGGAATGAACAGCAAGGCCTTTTACTGTTTGCTGTGCTCCGAGGGGGCTCAAAGCAATGATCAAGCAGAGGGAACAAAAATATGATTAAAGAGTGATGCAAGACAGATGCAGGCACCCTGTCTTCTATAAAAAGGTGACAAAATGTAGGAAGGAAAGCTTTTAAAGAACCGTTTTTGCCATGTTAATCCTGAGGTTTGGATATTATATGTTAGTTAATTCTGGTAGATTGAGCAATGAATGCCTGCTCGCATTGCTTAGTAAACGGTAAACAACAAGTCTCCCATGCATCTGTCAGATTTATTTTCCTTAGAATATCTTAAGAGTGAGTCTCTGAAACGTTCAAATGACTTTATATTCTCAAACAATCTTTTGTTACCACTTCTGAGAAGATGAAAAAAGACAACGGCTTGCATCATGAATTTTATTTATTGTGTTTTCACAACAGCAGTCAAACCTTGGGGGCCGGCCCCTCTCAATAGCATCCATTCAAGTGAATAGCAGTCACAGAGACTGACCGATGTCAGTGAGTTTATGAAAATCAAAAAAAGAATACTTGAGCTCATTATGCCTGTTGTTCCTTTGCTCCAGGTTGGCAGAAATAGAGCCTATTTGCTTCTGTAGAAAATTCAGTGAACATAATCAATCCATAATGGAATTGGATTTGTGTTTTTTGTCCATAGAATGAGGCACCAGAACATGAACAACCTTCTGTACACACACACACACACACACAGTAGACGTAGGCAATCTCATACTACTGTACACATATCGATGTAGCACATATGTGCCCCATATACTGCAGCGATGTGCATGGAAATAAAATTCTGTTTCATTCAGACATTAATCTGTCACAGTTCTCGAGGCAAGACACAATGACCTCAGCACCAAGCCTGCAGGAAATCACAGTGGGGGCGCAATGGAATTCATTTATAATTCATATCAGGTGCACAGCATTTTACTCTCCATGGCAGAGGATTATAGAACAAACCTAAAGCGAAATCTGATATATTTCATTAAACCTCATATATGTCTCATTAATTATACTTGTGTTAAGCTTACTGATGTATATCTCTTTTTAAGAATCCTTTGGGGACAAAATATTATAACTTTTAGTAAAGGCTTAAAGGGATAGTTCACCCAAAAATGAAAATCATTTACTCGCCCTCATGTCGTTCCAAACTTTCCATCAAGAAAGGTATTTTGAGGAAAGTTTCAGCTGTTAATCAAAGACAATCAGCTCCAATGTTATTTTGGACAACACTGACTTACATTGTAGAGGCAAAAACTGAAACATTTCTCAAAATGTCTTCTTTTGTGCTGTGGATAAGAAAGAAAGTCATGGCAGTGCAGTGTTGTTAATGTTAACTAAAACTAAATCTATTATGGTTTAAAAAACATTCTAAAATTCATTAATGGAAATAAAGCTGAAATAAAATAAAAACTAAAATTAAAAGGGTGAGTAAATGACAGAATTTTTATTTTCGGGGGAACTATCCCAGTTTAATTGATTCACCCTGAAAGTGTAAACAGTATAGAGCACTATTAAACTGCTCTTTTTGTTTTAACATCCCAACCAGTCCAGCATAGCAACACTGACTCAACCAATGGTGAGTTTGGGGGCGTTACTGTCGGTTTTTCAGACCAATGACAGATGAGGGGAGAGTTTGTTTAGAGTTACACACTCCAGCTTTATGTAACACTAATCACTGGTATTAAATTATGGATCAAACTCTAACAGTGAGAAATTTTTATTTAGCCTACACTGAATGACGCTAATCGATTGATCTTTTGTGTCTCAATGAATAACTCCCCAGAGGGATTCCTGCCACCAGCACTACAGTGACATTGTCTGAATTTGCAGCTGATCCCAGTTTGGCAATGTGCAAAAGAGTATAACACCAGAGCTTAATCCAGACACATCTGGAGCATGCTGGCGGCGTGCTAATCAGCTCTGGGAGGATTAGCATCAGGCTAGCGTCATTCCGCAAGGCAAGTCTTGTCTAGTCCAGCTGAAAGCTTTCTTTCCATTCTGAAGGAACCTAGTGGGATGGGGACAGTCACTACTCATTTGACTTTGATATATGCTAAGTCTGTTTGCTATGTCATATTTTCTTGATCTTGAATGTTTGGAAGGAATACGTGTTATTCTGCTTCCTCATCACAGAGTATTATGTTTCTCATCTGTCAGGGGCAGTAACCACCACAGACATGTTGCACTTAATATTCAGATTTGGTTTACCAATGACCTATTCAATACTTGATTCTTCTCAATTGATAACATTCGGTCCCCCTTTGTCTTCAATATGTGGTTACATCCATGTCATCTGTTATGGTTATAGATTATATCCATTGATATCAGCTCTGTAAACAGTCAAAAGGGTCCATACACACAAAAAAAGTCACTGTATAGTAATAAAATTATAATGTTGTTAGACATGTCATTATCATCTGCAGTACATGTCAGATTAGTTCATAAGCAATTACATCTGTTGTTTATTAGGCCTCTTGTTGACTCGTAGTTGAAGTATGTAATTAAGCACACAACTTTCCTCCCAAAGTAGGAAGGAGAACTTATTTTGCCTCCGACTAGAGATGTTTTTAAGTTTCAGGTCTGCAATCTTTGTAATTATTCACCACATTATGTCAACGGTGTTGATCTTTGTTCCCCTTTACAGACCGCCGTTAAAACATGACGATCTCATAACGCACCAGTGAAGAACAGCATCATATGGCATTATTTTCGACCTCAATATGTGAGGAAATAAATGTATCAAAATATCTCCTGGACATGGTAGTAGCATTGAAACTTGATCAAGACGACCACTTCTGTACTCTAGTTCTGGGCTTATCATCTTGGAAGATACTCCTGTGGCAAGCCAGAATGGTTGCTGGCTCTGAGTGCCTGGTCCACAGTAATGATGTAACCATCAATCAGCCGTTTCATATCTGTGGTGAAGGGGTCAAAGGTGGGCCGACGCGCACCCGAGCGCTTGAAGTGGCCATCTTTGTTGCACTCAGCACAGAGAAGACGATCTTCACTGACAGTGGTATTGAGGAAGGAAGTGATGGATCGTAACGTGGGCACCAATGCCTCCTGCAATTCCTCATAATGCACCACCAGAAGTTTCTTTCCATAATGCAGCCAGTCCAATACGTGAGAAGCCCACCAGGAGGCATAACTACCCACAAATTCTGGCCACTCTAGAAAGAGGAGAAAGTAGGACGGCATGAATTACTTAAAGGATCTGCACTATATATTACCAGCCTAATATTGTCTTTATAAGAGTTTGTATTTTTGTAATGAGAATACAGTAAGGTGTGTGTCTCATTTTTGTGTCTACGAGTCATGGACTCCTTATAATGTGCTCATACCTTTGCTCTTCCAGTGCTGATCAGAAGCGTAACCAAGATGCCCGGCGCATTTGCGGTTGAACTCAGCCATAAGTGAGCGGTAGGGGTTTCTTATCAACAGTATTGCTGAGTCATACATCTCTATATCCCGCTGGCCGCTCTCATGCGTCTTCACGCAGATGGTTCGTCCACTCTTCCAGTAATCTTTCTCACCCTTGAAGCCTGCACAGTTGGGAGGAGAAGAGGATTATAATATACAGCCAACTGCATGTGGCGACCGCTCAGTGCAGCCTCTGAATCCAAACATATACATTCCAAAAACTGCATCAAAAAATGGTGTTAGTCTAGGCATGAGCACCACGGCCCCCCTCAGGCAAATGTGTCAGGTTCTGTGATGGATTTGAAAAGGCACTGTGACTTTTAAGGCAGGTCAAGTTCTTTAATAATAGAACAAAAATATGCTCAATAAAGTTTGGCATTTGAAAGAGAACAGAAAGTCAGCTGTGCCCAAATACACAATATCAAGCGATCTTAAATGACGTGTATTTATGGATTTGAAAAGAAGAAAACTGTAGAGAAACTTCACATGAACTCTATAAAAGAGGCTCTGCTTAATGTATCTACAGCCCCATGTGAAAACAGTCATATTTTACCTGAATTTGCAGTCCAAATTGAATGTGATAAGATAAAAATGCTGTGTAGCACAAAACAATGGCAAGAACAGTTATTCTTGTGAGCTGCACTAAATAGCATACAGCATGTTGATAGATTCACAAACAAATTACTCTTAAGAGACAGTCCTTAAAATGAATCATTCAAAAAACTCACAAACCCTGAAGTTACTGTTTAATTCAGACCGAATGAGCATACTAGATCCTGACGTGATGTGAA
Source organism: Hypophthalmichthys nobilis (assembly GCA_037950665.1). Classification (NCBI taxonomy): domain Eukaryota; kingdom Metazoa; phylum Chordata; class Actinopteri; order Cypriniformes; family Xenocyprididae; genus Hypophthalmichthys; species Hypophthalmichthys nobilis. Next base: position 18,998,776 of record CM075479.1, read on the forward strand.
GGCCAAGTATGGTAACCCATACTTGGAATTTATCCTCTGCATTTAACCCATCCAAGTTAATGTACACACATTAGAAACAGCGAGTAATGAACATACACACACTGCAAACCATGGATGCTCACACCCTGAGCAGTGGGCAGCCATTTGCTGCAGCTCCCAGGGAGTGATTGGGGGTTAGGTGCCTTGCTCAAGGTCACCTGGGTATTGAGTCCATTCACTCCCCCACCTACATTTACCTGCTGGAATTGAGAATCAAACCCGCAACCTTCAGGTTACAAGTCTGACTCTTTAGGCCATGTCTGCCCCCAACTAAAATATTCCCAAATGAATCAAAACATGAAATAGAATTTGAATGGAATGGATCATTGATTTAACAACTTGTAATTCTGAATTGAATCAGGATATCCATAGTGATACCCAGTCCTAATGACAATTTCTGCAGTTGTGCAGTATGTGCATAGTAATGCAGTTATGCCATGATGTTGTGGTTACAGATTCAAATCCGGTTAAATGTCCATTTTGCATTAGAGACTTCATTTTCTTGAGTCTCTGTTTATGTGCATTAGAGAAAAGACATGATGTCTTTATTATAAACTCATCTCATCCAAAGTCTGAGCAATAATATTTTTCAGAGTGGTTTGATTTGTGGGAAAGATTGCCTCCAGCAATGATGCATGCAGTCTTTTAAAATGGTAAGATATATTATCACTGATAGAGCGGTGATAGTGTTACCTCTGTTGTAGAGGGTGCCATCAAAATAGTAACTGCCTGTGTAGTAGCCTGTGGCAAGCTCGATCAGGTGCCTCACCCAGGTGTTCCCAGCACCAGGAAAACTGGACAAAGCCACCAGTGAGCTCGACTTCTCAGGTAGAAACTTCTTCTCTGTGCATCTGGAATCTGGACAAAAAAATAAAAAAAATATATAATATATATATATATATATATATATATATTTCACTTATAGAAGGTAAGTAACTATATGAACAAATCTGTTATTTTCAGCAAGACTTAAATGAGTTTGAAGACTAAAAGTGTAATTTTGTTGTGCTTTTTTCTGGTTGTGTGTAGCACCTACAGCTCTGCATAGCCTTCCGAAGGATCCAGATGTTAGGTAAGAATGGCTTAAGTTTATTTTTAACAACAACTGTTTAAAATTTTCTTTCTTAGAATTGAAGGAGTAGGTACCCTGTTTAATTCTAGCATACATCTCAAGGCTGAACTCTAAGTGAGAAGAATACACTGCCCGAGTAGGGGAATGTGAGCACAGAGGTAATAATTAAGACCAATGAGAAGGTATCTTACCTTGAACAGGTGTCTGATAGACCTGGAGGAATAGCTGATGGGAACTCTGGGTAGGCAGACTGCTGTTTTCCACAGCACAAAGCTCCTCTTTTACTGGCTCGTGAAGAGTGAAGTGAGGGGTGGCATAGCCACAGAAACAGTCGGGATTCCTGACCAGGGCCAGAGGAAACTCCTGATAAGAGAGAGTAAATGTGAATGAATCACACCAAGAGCCGACCTCTAAGTCTCTCCATCCATACTTCAAATTACAACTATTTGGGTTATCATTATCTGAAAACGTTCTCAAGCACTGCAATTAGCTTCTCAACTAAAGACGAAGATAAATCAATTTACCATGTTGCTGGTGTGCAACAAAGCATGACCATCTGATAGAAAGGACTCAAATTACACCACAATCCAGGCGATGAAGTGGCGTAGAGGATTGATTACAGAGTGAATTTGTGCACTTTAGGGACACATTGAAGGTTAAAAAAGCAGATTGTGTTTAGAAGACTGTGGGGAAAAAAATGTGTGCACCTAGAAGAGCAGCAGCTAAAGCGGACCATATCCAATCCAAATTAATCTATATACATTCAATAAAGTCAGACCTGATCCATACAGGTCTTTATGCACCATTGGGAGGTGAGGTTGGGCTGGACAGCATGGGCCAGGGAAGTTGCTGTTGTCTTGTCAGGATTTTTGAAACACCCCCGGTAGCGCACGTTCCTGTCTAAAGGCAGGGAAGAATGGAGAACATTGCTGACTGACAGGAGTAAAAATGTAGGAAAAAGAATTTGTGCCAACACTCATTGTTCATTGCTCTAAGGTCTGTAATGCTGCAGTGAATGCATAATTAAAAATAAGATGTTTAAAAAAAAAAAAACCTTATACACCTTCAAAGAAGTTTCAAATAGTTCAAGGAATGAGGCTGTATGGGTAATGAGTGAACAGCAAAGAAGCCACATTTCACAGAGATAGGAAAAAATGCTATCTAATATAAATAAATTCTTTTTTTTTTTTTTTTCCTTTAGCTTTTTCCAATCCCCTTTCAGGCACTGCTGCATGTTTCTTTTAGGAGGTGCTTTTGAATCTAAGGAGAGGAATTAATTTGATTTAAAAACAAAACAAAACAAACAAAAAACACTATGCATTAAACTGACATTTTATTTTGAACTTCTCATGATAGCAGATGTACACAACATAATTATTAATAATATTATGTTTAATTGATATACATAGCATTCAAAAGTTTGAGGTCGGTACGTTTTTATGCTTTTCTATTTTGTAAGTTAGTATTTTATGCTCACCAAGGCTGCATTTATTTGATTCAAAATACAGTAAAAACAGTAATATTGTGAAATATTATTAAAATTTAAAATAACTGTTTTCTGTTTGAATATAAAATGTCCTTTATTCCTGTGATGGCAAAGCTAAATTTTCAGCATCATTACTCCAGTCTTTAGTGTCACATGATCCTTCAAAAATCATTCCAATATGCTGATTTGGGGCTCAAGAAACATTTCTTATTATTATCAATGTTGAACACAGTTGTGATGTATAATAATAAAAGTTTTTTCAGGATTCTTTGATGAATAGAAAGTTCAAATGAACGGCATTTATTTGAACTAGTAATGCCTTTACTGTCACTTTTGATTGCATCCTTGTGGAATAACAGTATATGTAGTCTAGTGAAGAGTATATTTTTTTATCATTTACATGTTGCAGCACCTTTCCAAAGTTCATAGTCACTAAACACATTTAAAAGCATTTTATTGGCCTAAAACAAACTCAATATATGTCTGCATAATTATCTAATCATAATAAATGTGTTTTCTGTATAACTATATAAATGTCCACAAAAATAATTTCCAGCCAGTGTTGAAAGTGGAGAAACTAATTAAAAACATGGACCGGATGTGAGTGGATACTTTGATTTAAGGCCTTCATGACACTTTGTCACCTTTGCAGAGTAAACAAGCACTCTATAACCGAAACCCCAGGGCTTTTGTTTGCCTCTCCAAATAAAAGAAGAGGCCCAGCAGACCGCTGATCACATGTTCCTTTGTGAGGGCAGTAAATGAGACACAGCTGCTCGAAAACATCAAACAAAGCACTATTAAAACAGACTATAGCACAGTGGAGAACTGCAGGTCTCGGGTGAGTCTCTGAACTTACTAGACAGGAGGTAGACTGTTCAACTTTACCAAAAACAAAGCAGACCCCAGTCACTGATACAGGTGTGGAAAAGGGAATCTGAGTTTGCAGAATATTGTGCAAAGAATATTCTTCACACAAAAATACGCTATGCACTATAGGTTTGTCAGAGTTATGTTCTGTTTTCCTGAGTGGGTTTGGATTAAAGACTGTTTTTAAATTAGTATTTCACATATTTACTGCATTTTTTTTTTTTTTTATCACAACCATTAAAAACATTAAAAAATCTTACCAACCCCAAACTTTTGAACAGTAGTGTACATTAATTTTTTTTTTTTTTTTTTTTTTTTAAATATTGATGAGTCTGGCTATACTTTAATGAAATAATGTTCATTATGCACTTTAAAGATTAAAGGTGGGGTAAGTATTTTTTCAACAACGCTGTTGGACATTGTTGATATTTGAAATCAACCCAAACAAACCCACCCCTCTCTTCATTGCTCTGCCTCCAAAACTCACCCTCCAATCCTAACCATCCTGCTTCGGGTCGGTCTCGAACCCCGGCCAGATCGCTGCTGGTAGGCGAGGCGAGGCGAGTGCACTGACGCCAAACACCGCATTCTATAGCGGTCGTCAGTGCGCAGTGGTTTACCTGCTCAACCATCACTATCTGGCCACTGTTACACACACAATGCGAGAGTGGATGTCTGTTTATCACAGCTGATGTGCAACAAAATGCTTCACGAAAAATAACACACAGATGATGAACGAACGACAAGGAAGCACAAAAAATGAACATACAGTACCCAAGAGTAAATACAAACAAGAGTTTGTTGTTAGTCGCCAACAGCAGAGCAGCTCCAGACAATCAATGACACTAAAACCCAGTTTTACTCACATGTGAAGCAGAATCAAAGCAGCCTCCGTGTCTGTTTTCAGGCCTTCCTGCTTAGCTCTCTCCAGCGCTGGAAAGCTTTTCTAATATTAACAAGGGTCCTAAAGCACTTGCCCAGCCATAAACCTTCATTCCAGTGATATTCTTTTGAGCTCTTTTGTATTGTGTCTCATCATCTCTCTTTCTGCGTTTTTTTCTTCTTCTTTTTTTCAAATCTCCTGCTTGCTCGTTCAAATCTCCCGCTTGCTGTCATACGCCCCCTAATGCTGATTGGTTAGACGTTTGTTGTTGGTGTCGGCCCGACTAACTTCTAAACAGTGTTTTTGAAAAAATACATACCCCACCTTTAAGTTACCATTTTAACTTTTGACTAGGGTTGTCACGGTACCAAATACCAATGCCAGTAAAGTTTTGCAGTTCTCAGTACCAGAGCAAAAATCACTGTCAATCATCACAGTTTCCGATTCAATCGTGCATTTAAATATGGTTGTCAATCCAGAAACTTTGCAGTGTTCTTAACAGCATGAAAAACTAAATTTGTATTTAAAAGCTGTCTTATCTGATACAACGAATCTCTTTTTTACATCATGTTTACACTTTGTTGGTTATAATGAAAGGATTCGCGAGCGCGCAGCTCACATTGAACAAAAAAAAAAAAAATCCTTGTGTGTTTTTAACGGTGTTAAGCGGATTCTGACTAACTTACTGAGTAGCGCCTCTGATAGGCCAACAGATATGATTGTGATTGGCTACAGTGCTCAGTGCTCGTAAAAACACGCTGTAAATAGAAACCTTTGATGCCCAGAGAGTGTTCAAACTAACAAGAATGGGAGAGTTCAAGTTTTTTTTTTTTTTTGTAGCAGATGGTACCATTAGTACCTGTATGTTTGATAATCCTACTTTAGACAGCTGGAAAAAAAGGTACATTTATGAGGCAAAGAGGGAACTTTACTGTTATAACTCAGAATGTCACTAAAGAAATTTAAAGCGTTATACAACTGTCCCCTTTACATTTACAATTTTTAGCATAAGTAAGCATAACAATTAAAACAATCATTTAGAGACCTCTTTATGGCTTTTTGTTGCATTACAACCAACAGCCTGAACAATGCACAAATCCCTCTTAACAAGACGTTATTATCTGGTACAATGGATAGTATTTTCAATTTAGGCCACAAAACATATGGTCAGTGCTTAATAGCTGTGTCTGTGAGTGCTATGCTGGGCCAAATCCAGTTGGCCTGAAACTGCAGAGGGACACTGGGTCTGAACTCAGAGGTCCAACAGCATGTGGAAGAGACTGATGAAGGAACCAGTTTCAAACATATGGCCACATCAAAGCTCCACTGCCGCGTATCTACCTACCTACCTACCTACCTATCTATCTGTCTGTCTCTCTATCTATTTAATTTTCCTTAAGTGATTAGTATGCTTCCCAATGCACTGGTAAAGCTATGCATGACAGTGTGGGAAGTTTTGTCCTGAGAATAAGTAAACTTATTTCAAGCACTCACATCTCCGCTGGCCAGGAAGAACCTCCTCCACCTTGTAAACGGACAGACGGGACACACCTCCACAGATGGCGCCCTTCTCGCCTTTGCAATCCAAGTTACACTCCTCCTCTTTTATCCGAGTGCTTGTGATGCGGTTGCCACAGTAACATTCGGACCCATATTCAAGGCCAGCGAACTGGTACCCACTGTGTAAAACAAAACATTCAAAATCAAATTATACTCAGTAAAAGCGAGCCACCATGGTTGAATAGCATGAATATTTGTAGAGATAATCCTTTAGTTTCTAATCTTCATAACAAAAGATGTTAATACAATGTTATTACAATGTTAATACTATATATATATTCTCTGTGTGTGTATGTGTGTGTGTGTGCATTTAATTGATCTTAATTGATCAATTGAAAAGTTGCAGTAAGAACATTTATAATGTTACAAAAGATTTTTTTATTTTCAAAGGCTCTTTTACAGAAAAGCCTTACACAAGTAACTTGCACTGAAACCCTTGAATGCAGCCTGGACCCAGTATGGATTCTGCTAAAGTCCACCAGCATCTCTCAGTCCATGCCTGCCTGTGAGCCCAGGGGGTTACCAGCTGGTGATTGGCCAGCTTGCTGAGCCAAACATCTGTCTCACCATTTCCATACCCTGTGGTGCTACATTAACCAACTTTGTAGTGGCAGCCCTTCTCAGGGTGCCATTGCGGACCACCTGGCCAGCTATCTCACAGTAACAAGCTTGTCTAGGAGGATCCTGCACACATCTCCATCTCGACTTTAATTGAAGTTGGCTAATGGTTGTGTTAACCACAATGATAATCCTCCATCTCAAAGCTTTTGTCCTTTGGCCCTCTTGACTTTTTGTGGAGGTTGCAAAAAGGCGCAACACGATTCCATTCAAGCATGTTGGTGTAGGGCTCAACAGGTATTAGCTTGAGCCCCACTGCAAATTGTTTCCCTGATCCTCTGCTTGAAACGTGGCATTGGCACTGCCATGGCAACCTAGCCAGGGACATTCCCACTGTTAATCTGTGCTCTGAATTAATCGCTCAGTCTGAGCAGACATGTACCTGCGGTCTGCAGACACTGAACAGGAGAAGATTTTTTCTGTCACCTATCTGTAGATGATAATACTGGGATGTCAGATCCTTTTCGTTCTGTGCAGTCATTAACGAAAATTAATTTTTAGACATAAGTAACTTCTGGCAGGTTCCACAAATATGATGTCGTTACTAGGCTGATCCCATGTTTTTTGATGTGATAACTTTTAGATATGTTTAATGAACTATGTTTGATAAACTACTTTAAAAGTATGATTTTTTTTTTTTTTTTTTTAAAGAAATTTTTATTTTGCAAGGACACATTACATTGATCAAAAGTGACAGTAAAGACATTTATAATGTTATAAAAACTTATATTTCCAAAAAATCTTTCTATTTATCAAACATATTAAGCAGCATAAGTGTTTTCAACATTGATAATAATAAGAAATGTTTCTTGAGCACTATATCAGCATATTAGAATGATTTCTGAAGGATCATGTGACACTTAAGACGGGAGTAATGAAGCTGAAAATTCAGGAATAAATTACATTTTAAAATACACTCAAAATTATTTCACAATACTACTGGTTTTACTGTATTTTTGATCAAATAAATGCAGCCTTGGTGAGCACAAGAGACTTCTTACTGACCCTAAACCTTTTGAGCTTTATTTAGGCTTTGCAACCTCATTATCCATTTTTAAGGTTTTTTTCCCCCCACTAAATTATAAAAATGATAAAATCGCTCAATTTAGCTTTTGAAAAGTATTTAGGCATTGTGGTAACAGGACTACAAAAATGGAAACTCTCACAGAAAATTAATAGAAAATAAAAGAACTCAAATAATATGTATAAATACAAATTGAATATTATATGATACTAATTCTGAGGGTGACAATCAATATTTTCTGAACATTTAATGTCTCTCCTTTTCTCTGTTCATTTGTTCATCAAGTTTGTTCTTTGTACACTTTACATACACATTCACCCTTGCTGTAATGCAAGACCATAATACTGCACAGGTCATGACTCACGATGTTTGAGGTAAAACCTTAAAGTTATCAACTTTATGTAAAACCTTAAAGTTATCAACACTGTTGATTATGATTTTCTTCTTCATAGGAAGTTACTATGTCAACGTGAACACAGAAAATCATCTCCAGCATATGTTAGGTTTCATGTTTCTAATGGACTATTTAGATTCCCCCTGAACATTGCAAATGTCACCCAAGTAATTAAATAAGCTCTGAAACGTTGGGGGTAATTACAGGAGGTCAGTCTGCCTCACACTTGTTCTCTGGTGGTCAATTATCTATCGGCCTAAGAACTAGAGAAAGTGTATACACTATCAAGGCAGATAGATGTTTCTCCTCCAGCATTAGCGGAGCCCAGGTCCAGAGCTGCGCTCCATTAATTGGGCCTGATCCAATTCCCAGCATGAGCTCCGCCAGCTGGCACAGGGATTCACACCGCATGTTCTTTTCCCTAAACACTGTTTCATTATTTCATGATTTAAGATGAGCACAAAGGAGCCTCTAGGCAACAGATGTCCATCTGCTTTTCGGTTGCTCCACGATTACAACAAAAGCTGTGTGTATTTGAGTATATTGTGTATTACTCACATACCTTTCCGTGCAGGTGTCCTGACACAAGGTGCTGGTCATTTTCCGGAAGTCATAGAACACCATCCCTTTGAGTGCCCGGTCCTTGGCGTCATCCAGAAAGCAGCCGATGTACGTGCCTGAGCAAAGAATAACAATCGCATCACAAATTCAGAACGTGACCTTTTTCTGTGCAAACAGATGGGAAGATTCTGCAGCACAGCTTGGAATCGAGATAACTGAGAAAATAAACCAATTATCATAAACAACCAATTTGTCATCCTGAAAAGCACACAGCTCATTTAGCACAGACTTTCACCTTTGTGTCGGATTTTTCTTTTCGGAAGAACTTTCTCCACTCTAGACGCTTCCTGCTCAGACATGAGGCTGTGGAACCAGCGACGTCTCAGATGTCGGATCTCCTGGTTTCGTGAGGTCAGCCATTGTGGTCCAGCATTGTCTTCAGACAAAACGCTTTGGTATCCCACCCCCTTGCTGTTGTGCCGTGCGCCCATTATTCCATAACTTGTCCGGAGGGCAGGTGCCTCCAGGGACCTGGGAGGAGACGGCAAAGACGGCAATGGAAAGTAACTGCTCGTCCCACGCTGTGACACCACCAATCCATGTCTCTGCAGAAGAAGGACACTTCCAGCCATAATGTAAGCGACACCGAGAAACAAGAAGAGCAGCTGAGTCCGTCGTAAAAAGCGTTGAAGCCTGTAGAAGGGCTTTGCCATGTTGCCCTCCTTCCAGGTTAGTGAAGAAAAATTGATTCTACAGTTTCATGCTTTCATTGTTCCAACCAAAAAAAAAGTAGATAGAGATCTATTCCAGGAGCTTCATTCTCTAGAAAGCTCTACCACTGATACCTTATTCACATTCTGTTTAAAAACTCTTTGAGTGCAAAATTCCTCAGGCAAAATGTCCCGCCGTTTACCTGTGAGAGGATTAAGTGAAAACTCGAGTTTGGCGTTACATCCCCTTGATGACAGAAGTACTTGTGGCAGGATGTACTCTGAGCTCTTACGGCTCAAAGACTTCGGGGAACCTGGTGGGAAAATAGAAAGCAGTTAAACGCAAGTCGAAGCACATCTTTCACTTTTTTATTCTCAGAGATAGACCAGAGAGCTAGAGACAAGAAAGAAATATAGAGAGTGTGTGGCAGTTATTCTGGTAGTATGTCTCCATTAAGAGGAGAGAGCAAGGCTCGCTGGCTGGAGAAGCATTACCTGTTTGTGCTCCTGTCTGTCTTTATGAGTACACAACAAATGTGAAGAGTGTAAGAGGGTACACTATATATAAACAGTATAAAGGCAGTATAAACAGTTGGGGATTTGTGTGTGTGTGTATGTAGCAAAGTGGAAATGTTATTTTGTAGGAGAAGCATTTAGATGATAAAAACAATTTTCTCTCTTTTTCCTTTATGATAGTGTGCACTACCATTTAAACATTTGGGGTCAGTAAATTTTATTTATTTTTTTCTACATTGTGTTTTTTCAGCTATAGGAAGAATGCATAAATTGATCAAAATTGACAGTAAAGACACATTGTAAACCCAGATAAGTTCTACTAACTCAAAACATTTGAGACAACTGATTTTTACCTGAACTATTTTTGTAAGTTTGCAAACTTAAATATCATCAGTAAGCATAACAATTTTTTTTTTAAATAACCGTAAATTACAAATAAACATTAATTTAAATCAAAATAAATATTTAGTGTTTTGTTCATCTTAATTTAATGCAAATCATAGTTTTAAGGATAATCTAACCTGTGGGCGGATGCTGTGTGTGTAGCCGATACCAATTAGATCATCACGTTCAGCGATGACGTCACATTTTGGTAGAAAAAAAAAACACGCCACTATAGGGCCTATGTTTGACATTAAAATATTTGATTATGGTTGAAACTATTTTTTTCAAGTTTTCTGAGTTGTAAAACTCAAAAAAATATTTAGTGTTAACTTAAATCTATGATAGATGTTGAATGAACTCAAAAATAATAGTTAGTTAAACTTTTTGGCACATTTTGAGTAAAAGGTACTTTCCATTATAAGATAGTTTGGGTTTACAGTGCATTTATAATATTACAAATAATGTTATGTCTATTTCTGTTCTTTTGTAATAATAATCAAACAATCCTGGAAAAAAATATTAAGCAGCACAACTGTTTTCAACATTGATAATATTAAGAAATGTTTCCTGACATTAGAATAATTTCTGAAGGATCATGTGACACTAAAGACTGGAATAATGACTGCTGAAAAATTTTACAGGCATAAATTCAATTTGAAATATATATTAAAATAGAAAAGTAGTTATTTTAATAGTTATTAGTAAGTATGTTTTTACAGTATGTTTGATCAAATAAATGCAGCCTTGATGAGCATGGTGAGGTTTGAAAAAAACATATACAGTATACATCTGCCAGGGGTGATAAATCACTCTTTCCATTCCTGATTTTCATTTAAATATTCTCAAATGCATTTTCATGTTTCTAATGTTTCTAACTTTTTTTTTTAGACATGTAATGTGCACATTAGCTGACTGACAGACAGTACTGGTTTAGTACTGCTAAACAAAGCCAAATAATTTCTGGAATTTGCAGCACTTTTTCTTTCCATTCGTTTTAGACATTCTTGAAACTTTTAGCGCATTATTTTAGATCCGCTGAGAATCCTTTTGTGTGGCAAAGCTTGAAAAACAAACCTTGTAACAAGCCTTAGTGAACTCAGGGGTGGGCTGTCCTCGCTTCCATTCATTCTTGCCAATCAAGCAAGTCTAGCTCTACAGAGCCCACTGTGTGCCCCACATACTCTCCCAGTCTATTTTATCTGAAACATGTTTGGGTCCACAGAAGATGAAAACAGGCTGAGCCGCACACTGATTACGCATTAAATGCATAATCACCAGACCAGACTACACATGAATATGAATGTGGATTTGGTTTAAAGCGTGAGAATCTAAGGCCAGGCGAAGAGTAAAAACAGAATATCTAACCAATTTTATTCAAGTCAAATTGACCCTATTTACTTTCTTAATATGTTTCTGTGCTTAAAAAATCCAAAAGAAAAAAAAAATGTTTCTCTAAAACGTCTTTCCTTTTCAACTGACATCACTTAGAATAACTCATTTTCAATCTCATTCATACTTTGGGGTACAAATGTCATTATTCTTATTATGTGTCAGATCTTGATCCTGTTGAAGCTCTTCATACAAGCACAGCTTTGCTCACTGAACCCATTTTATGTCAGTGAGCCCCCGACTCATTCTTTTTAGGGCTAGTGCTGGAAAAAGGCCTAGATTTGCATAAACACTTGAGATGCAGGGGCGGGTGTCCTCGCCAGCACCAGAGGAAACCATAACTATGTGGCGGCTGAGAATGTCAATCAGCCTGAGGGCTCATTATTCTTCTAGCTATGAACAGTGAGTGACTGGCGTCTGGTAGTTTCTTCCCCTCTGCCAATACACAGAGCGACTTCTAACAAATCTCTCCTTTACAAGACAGAGGCTGCAATCAAAATAACACACACTGCATCTGCAATTCTACACCATTATTTATCTTATTTTCAAAATCAGTTTTAGAAGGTTCTAGTACTGCAAGGTGTGGGAAAAATATTTTAAAAATATAAGATGTAAGAACATGTTCTAATAATACTCAGCTATACTATATACGCCATTAATCTGTTTTTCATTTTAATTATTTGCAGAAACATGTTCTCATAAACAATTTTCTTTCCATGTATACATAATTCATAGCTTTTGAATAATATATATACAAATATGAAAAGCTGCTTACATGTATATGAACCAGATTTACACAGAGCTGACAGCATTGATTAAAGAGCTGTTCACTCAAGACATGTTCGAGCAAACTTTTCGACTAAAAACGGAAAACTTTTTATGCATTTTGGCTGTTCATTTACAGGTCAACGGCATTTTGGCAGCCTAGAAACGCAAGTACGGAGTGACACGAATTTGTGAAAATTGTGACGTCATGCACATGCGTATTACATGTTCAGTCTATAGGCAGTCAATAGGCTGTTAGTGTTTCTTTACATAGTGACCTCGCCAACTACTGGCCTGGCATGCATAATACAGTGTTTTTAGGGACACGTGTGAACAGGGATCATTTTGAGAACATTGTCGTCTGTATGCAAGAAACCCAAAGGAAATACTTTTCCATTTTTAGTACATCGTTGCAGTGTAAACGTACCCTTAGAATTGGAACATGAATTGAGAATTGTCTAGGCATGCCATCTTAAAAATGTGGCACTCATGGCATGAGATGCTAAAAAACAACTTGACTTCAATATTTTTTTTTTATATAATCCTTTTTTTTCCTTTTTTTCCTATATAGCAAATATTGATACGGACCTAAAGCAAATCATTTTAATTTATGCATTCCGTTCTATTTCAATTTTGAATTGATTGACAACCCAAGTTTAAATACATACACTTTCTAAAATTAGTTATTGAATATATAAATATATACATATTGAAAGAGATTAAAAAACACATATGTAGAGCTTTTGTTTTGCCTTAGGGCAGATTTTGTGTATTTACATAGGCACTTAATGTCAAAGCCTACTGACATGAATTATTATTTCTTTTCCTCTTTCATCTCTGTAGAAAGCAATCAAATACTTATTAAATCTTCAAACATTAGGCATAATAAAATCAAGGTACTGAAACTAACTAGCTACAGTATTTTCCCAAACAGAGTATTTATTTTCTTTATTTTTTAGCTGTTTTTGCTTCTATGTTTGGGTTTGTGTTAGGGTTCATTCATTATATGGTACATTACTGATAGCTGATGCTCAGCAGTTTTTGCTACAAAATGAAAATACCTGTTCTATGAAATCATCTTCAACAGGTGCTGTGCCTTCACTGCTTTGAAGTGAATGAATGAATCCTACTCAACTAGGAATTTTCCACTATAGATCTATTCAGTTGAAAATCACTTTTGAAAAATGAACCTGAAATGAGGTCACGGTATGTTTATGAGAGATGAGTTTCTCATCATCTTGGTAAACCGGAGCATTTGGCAGTAGTCCCAAGTTTTTTTTTTTTTGTTGTAATATTATTCACTTTAAATAACTGTAATTAATAGAGCCAAAGGGAGGCGGCTCGATTAATTATAAGGATGGTCCGTTAATGAATGTTATAGCAGTGAGATGCGTGGGACACATAATTCATCTTATTTTATCTTTCCTTTTCACTCTGTTGTAAATGGTATTGCATTTCACACAGAAACAAATGCATTTATGAATAATAATGCAGAGCCAAGGTCATTTCTATTTCCGTTCAGGGAAGTCTGATGACTCCGCGGTGCATTTCAGAGGGCATCAAGTTCGAAATCAAACGTTATTTGCCTTTATTTGATGTATTATTTATTAGTATATTTTGCTGTTGCTCTAGTGGCATATGCCTCAAAACTCCTGAGTTGTAATAGCACTGCGCTGAGCCTTCATGGCTGTCGGTGGACAGCAGCGAGCGTGTGCTGTATGTCCAGACTGGTGCACTCATTTGTCTTCATCTGCTTTCCCAGCGTGTTATCATCTCACTTACAGCAGGGCAGCCACACTTCCATCTCAGAGGCTGATGGGACTGACCCTGGAGCTCAGATGCTGCCTGGAAAGCTCTCTTTTCTCTCATATAAGCATCTTGCCACCATCTCTGGCCATATGGCTGTTATGTGCTCCTCTCTGAATGAAGCATTTCAGTAAAAAAATGTTTAAGCAAAGAAGGTTTCCACAGTCATAATCTTGCTTCTAAAGAGTGTCACAGTGGGGCGGTAGACATATGACAGGTGGCCCGCTGTTCCCCTGGCCTGCAGTGACCCCAATCTGTCCTCCTTTAATATATATTCAAGGCCAAATCCAAGAAATGGGGGGGGGGGGGTTTACATTTCATATTAGGCTTAAAATGTAATGCATTTCTTCTTTTTTCTTTCCAATGCACTGTAAAAAAGTGGTAACCTGCAATTGTTACTGTAAGAAGCTGTTTCAACCTGATTTAACCTTTACATTTAGTTTGGATAGTGTAAACTAATGTATTTAGGTTGATTCAATGATGTTAAATCATATTTTGGCTTGAATGATTTCATTTAATTTAGATGTTACCACATGAAGCACTTTTTTAGATCACTTTTTTCCACTCTATACTGCAGTGCAAATGAAATCTCAAAATTAGTAAGTAGTAATGTGTGTCTCATATAGTCTCTAATATGTTCTGGAAAATAATCTTGCTCAGCATCACACACCAGGGTTGAATAATTTAATCAGAGAGATTTAAAGACACATTTCCTGCAGTTTACTGACTGGCAGTCTGTCAGCGAATTCAAAATAATATATGCTAAGTTCCCAAGAGTAGTCGTGATGACTAATTAAGAGTCCACTTATCAAAATTGCATTTTATTTAGCATAACATTAGTGGTAACACTTTAGAATAGGTAACATGTATTCACTATTAACCAGGGGCAGTTGGGGGGGGGACAATAAAATTTCTCAAGAGCAATTTATGAAGGGGACACAAATAATACAGCCAAAATTTTACTTATAAACGATATATGTAATGCTACACAGAAGAAAACCTTATTACTATTATTAGTGTAGCATGGAGACTGTGCCATTATGCTCAATGTTTCTCTTTTGTTCAATGAAAAAACTGACTAAATTGACCAAAATATTCTTCTTCAAAACCATTTATTTACTGGAATATTTTTGAAGTTGTTTACAACAAAGTCACCAAAATACGATGAAACTCAGATGGGGGGGTCCTGACCCCCCCAACCCAACCCAACCCCCACGATTTACGCCCCTGCTATTAACTAACTCCTAATTTACTACTTATTAATAGTAAGTTAGCTGTTAAGTTTAAGTATTGGGTAGGATTAAGAATGTAGAATAAGGTCATGCAGAATAAGGCATTAATATGTGCTTAATAATTACTAACAAACAGCCAATATTCTAGTAATATGCATGCTAATAAGCAACTAGTTAAAAGACCCTAAAATAAAGTGTTATCATATTAGTTTAAAGGAAAGGAAAATAAACCAAATATGCACCATGCTATTTAGTAGAGTTTAAAATAAATAATTCTGCCTATATTTTGGCGAAGATGTCCAGCTGATTTGAAATGCAAAACTTAAATGGCTGAAAAATCATGCGTAATACTTCATCCAAATCCTCAGAAGAAAGAGGAACCTCCAGCTGTGAGCTGAACTGCAGGTGATTGTCAGTCACTTTATTTACAGCCTACTCAAACTATTGATCATCCACTGCAGGGATTGATTTCACTGCAGTGTCCAAAAGCTCCATATAAACTGAACTGTTATTTGTTGTTAATTTGGTCCGATTTTGCTTTTGATCCAACTGAGTTTTTGGTTAAAACACACAAAGCCTATTGCAAAGTAAGACACACACATATATAAGTGTATTGCGAGTCGATATACTCATTATTTTTGCATATATGTTTCAAATGTGTCCTATTTCGCTGGTTCACGTCCAGTATTTACTAGACACTTACAGCGGCAAGAGAGGAAAGGAGATAAATTAGACAATGCATTAAAATTTTGTTAGGAATAGTCCGTCTTTCATTATTTATGCTTTGTGTTGCTTGAGGCGCATTTACATTTGGAGATTTATAGCCAGGCCATAAACAAGGCACTATAACTAAAATTCGCTCAATAAATGCTGGCTGAAAAGATGGCGACTGCTGGTCCCTGGACACCGGTTTATTGACCACTAAACTACAACGGATGTGTGCACGAAACGGTGTAGTCGAAGTACTGACACTGGAGCACTTTAACACCCACAGACCACAGACAAGTAAGTGTGATCATTCTGCCTCTTCTGGGAGATAAAGCAAGTCCTGGCATACCGCAATACACACATGCATATACAGTGGTCCTCACTGACACAAACTGACAAGACTGCAGCATTATTTCCATGTATTTTGCAGGAACTCATCACCATCAGCTGCAGAGGATGACACTGCATTCCAAGAAACGTAGCTCTTTCTTTCTCGACTGTAATTTTTTTCAGCTGCTGCAGTAAGTAAATGTAGTGGTTTCTCATCACGAATCGGCTGTGAAGTCTTTCATCTGTGCAGACTCTGCTTCCTGGTTCTGTACAATGAAATTTAACAAGCTGCATTATCACTAACCTTTCTCCCACTTTTATTAGTTCCTAAACCAACAGTAAAGGTAGTATATACAGTAAGCACTTAAAGGGATAGCAGGAACACACAAAAAAAAGATATTTTGAGAAATATCTCTTTTCTTTCATGATGACGTGTTTTTCAGCACAAGGCTGGAAAAAAATATCAAACCACAAATATCCAATCAATTCCCGGTGGAAAAATCAAGTCCCACCCTACATTTTTTTCCTTGTTCGAGTAGCTGTTTCACTTAGATATAGATGTCACAATAAAGAAGAAAAGAAGATCAGACTTGCTGTCCCCAATCCCTTGAGGACCACACTTGAGGGTTTCTACAACTGGCGTACCTCACTAATTTCACGGATCGCTCTTTGTCTTTTATCACACCAGCCTGAATAAGCACACAATAGAACGCCTGCCTGGTGTTGGTCCTGGGGGAAATTTTCCGAGTTTGTGGAATGGGTGCTGGTGAACTGCGGGTCCCCATCCATCATCTGCCCAGCCAAGGAGGACATCACCAGCCCCACTCCGAACCCAGAGCCCAGCCAGCCACCCCCACCACCCACTCTGCACAGAGCAAACACCAGAGCCCACTGCAGACGGAGAGCCCGAGCCTGCCTGGATAAAAGAGCCAGAAATGAGGGCTGAGCCAACCATCGCCCCGGTGCCAGAGCCCCACAGTGAGTCTGACCAGGTGTGTGAGCCGGCAACATCGTCCGTCCCTGTGGGGCTGTTCGTAGTGTACGGGGGTATGAAGAAAAGCCCCGCCCACACTCCTGCTGTTGAGGATGTGCTGAGTAAGGCCTCTGCAGTTTATGAGGGTTTGGAAGAAGATACTTCCCTGAATCTCCCGTCCACGCTGGTCCTGTCCAGCTCTAAGTTTCCTGCATCTCAGCTGGTCCCGCCCAGCTCTAAGTCTCCTGTGTCTCCAGAGATCCCACCCAGCCTCCCTCTCCTACCTCCTCTTCCAAAGCCAGCCAGTCTGTCAGCCCCACCTCTGCTGTTTTACTTCAACTCCTCGGCTCCTCCTCTGACTCCACTCTACTGTGTGGATTTGTCTGGGGTCTTCCTGTCACCAACTCTGCATTGGTAATAGGATCCCCTGGCTCTGCCTCCAGCCGCTGAGCCCATCACTCCACCACGGCTCATTAAGCAGTCGGTTGAACCTTGGCTCCTCCCTCCCTCAGCTCCACCTGGGACCATCGTCCTTGCGGCTCCACCGAGCTCCCTCGTCTCTCTGGCTCCCCCCTTGGTCAGACATTGCTCTGCCTGCGCCACAGACTTCCAGGCCTTCAGCTACACTTCGTCCCTCCACCCCTTCCGCTCCGTCAGGCTCCACATTCCCTCTGGCTCCACCTCAGTCCTCTGGCACCCTGGCTCCACCTTGGATGCTCATCGCTGTGGCTCCGCCTCTGTTTCCTGTACCATCGGTGTCACATGCTCACATCGGCTCTTCGTCTTTGTTTGGGTCTCCACCTCCATCGGCTCAGTCTCCATCAGTCATCCCCCTGGTTTCGTCAGCCAAGTCTCCACCATGGCTCCTTCCTCCCTCGACTCTGCCGTGGGCTTTCATCCTGGCTGTACTCTGGGTCCCCATCTAGCTAGTCCTGCTCTCCTCTCCTGCCTGGCTCCTCCCACTGTCATCACTGCCTTAGTTTCTCCTGTTACTTTCTCCTGTTTCCAGCATTCACCTGCTCCAAGTCCTCATTTACCCTCGCTCCTCAGCTGGATTGTTATGTATCATGTATGTTCTGTTTTGGTTTTGTTTTGACTGTTTCCTGTGCTGTTTTGCTGTGTTTTTGCTGTTTCCTGTGCTTTGCCTTCATTGTTAATTAGTTCCTGCACCTGTTCTGTTTTACCTCAATTACTCTCCCTGTGTATTTGAGCCCTCAGTTCATTCAGTTCATAGTTCCATGTCATCTTTAGTTAAGTGGTTGTGTGTTTTCTCCCCATGATATTCTCCTGTGTATTCCTATTTTAGAATTATTATATTAAAGACTGTTCTTGTTATCTCCGATCGTTGTGCAGTTCATTATAGCCATGGTTCTTAGCGTGACAAGATGATGAAGAAGAGTGTTATAATATCACATATCCAGATGCATGGTGTAGGCAAACACACTTTTTGTATTTTAAAAACTGATTAAAGAATGTTTTTTGAGGTAGATGCAAATAAATGATGATATCAGATCATTTTTAGTGATTCTCCCCAGTTTTTTAATGCTATAAAAAGAGCAGTAAATAGTAGACAAAAGTTTTAAAATCAAAGTTGTGCAGGGTTTAACTGGTTTCTAAATCTCCTGCAAGTTATTTGACAGCCCAAGATCAAAATTACAACATGGTTCAATGACTTTCCAAAATATGCAAATAAATTATCATTTCCATGGCAAAAACAGCTTGTTCAGTCTACTTAGAATGCTTCTGTCAGTTTTGTGAGACCACAGGAGACGGAAGGGAAATAAGACTGTCCCCTGCAAACTGTGCTAAGGCCAGAAAAAATTTCCAGAAGCATAATCAACCACCCTCCATGCATTCATTATTTAGAATAGGTTTTAGTGAGGCTAGAGAACACTGCAGTCGCCAGTGGTTGGTCAAACCATGGGAAATCTAAATGGGAAAAGACAGTCTAATCAAAATAATATAAAGGTATTTATATGAATTGAGACCTGGTTCAAGGCTTAATAATCACTTTATCTGACTGCTTCATTTGGCTTAAAGTAAGTTTCGCTGTAATTATTGTTCAGAGACTTGACCTTGTAGCTGGAGATGTAATCACATACTGAAAAAAAAAAAAAACCTTTGAGCACTTTTTTCTCAAACATTTAAAAGGTCTGCCGTTACTTTCATAGCTTATGTAGCTACTGTAAATGTATGCATAGGCACAAGTTAACATTTTTTTCGGAGCAGGGAGAAAAATTAACAAAAGGCACAGCATGACATACAGTAAAAGCACACTGATGCAATGCAATCATGAAGGATTATGTATTCATACATAATTCTATGGCAAATGCCTCTCTGGAGATGAGGCGGTTTGCCCCATAGGCGGTAAATGTATGCGGCTGAAAGGTCAACCATGACAAAATGATCTTGATTAAGCCTGTGAGACATGAATGCTGAAGACTGACTCATTTACAGTCAGTCTGGATATATTCCTTTTTTATGACCATAAAGAACCGATATAATGATGAAGGATGAGGGAAGGAAGCACTAATGAAATCTATGGCATCTGGGTGCACTCAAAAGACACATGTTAGTGCAGTTCATCAGATAATTCAGCTCTTATGGACAAATCCTGTCACTGAGCACATCATATTCATACACACAACTCCATAAGACCTTGTGTATAACAGTTATGTGTTGTAGCACAAAAGCAAACCCAAGTTTATCAATAGTCTATAAGAAAATTATTGCAAATTTTTGCAAAAAGGTTTATTCCTTTATTTACAGAGCCAGGGATCCCCATTTAGACTCTCAGCCAGCCCTATTTAAAAAGCTAGATTTTCTTACTTTAATAATTTTCATTAATAACTGTAAAACATTATTACTTTCTATAATGCTTAATAGATCATAAATATAAAATTATAAATATATGCAATATTTGTAAATGTATCCATGGACCCATGGTTCTATAGTTGTATAATTCTAAGCTGTTGTGTTCAGCTCTGGGGGATCGGTTTTAACCAATTACACTAAAACAGCCATTTATTTTATTCTAAAACACTATTTGTACTTTTTAGACTATAAAGGAGTAGTACAGACTGCATATAAGCTACGTATGCAAAATGTTCATGAATTTGAGCACAAATCCTAAAAACAGAAACAGTAAGATCAGTCACTTGGGCATCAGTTATAAACACTTGTTTGCATTCATTTTAACAAAATTGCCCATGACTTAAATAGATATATTGGTGTATAAAAGTGACGTTTTTGTAATTTACGTAAACTTTGGAATGCATTTAGTCTAAAGCAATAAACATAGTCTAAACATTAGAACAATAGTTTGGTTGGGATAAAAAGCTTTTTAAGGTATTTCTCTTTTTTTTAAAGCATACGAAATTCTCCTACCTTCATCAACTACTCCTCGGCAGTGAAGAATAAAAATCTTATTAAATGTATTTCAGAGCTTTCCTTTGGTTATTACCTCTTCATGAACATGAGCATCTCTTTCATCTCTGAGGCGAGTCGCATCTCGCTTTCTCACTCTGTTTTGCTATTTTGCTCCACTTGATGTGTGTCTCTAATCCTCTTGCATTTTCTTATTTTGCATAGCTGTGAAACCACTATAACAGCGATAATCCTTATCTAAATCCGTTGCCGTGTCCCCTTTGCTTTGCAGTCCCACGTTTCTCTATGTGAATGCACGTAAGAGCCCAGCTGTTTTTAAGCAGGACAACGCTGCCTGTGTGCGCATGCGTTGAAGAAGAGAGCGAGACTAGACCACACCAGGAGGAGAGAGTTGGGACACGAGCATCAGCAGCACTTTCAAGGAATCCGTTACTTAAGAAGACGTAGCCTACAAGTAGGGGGAGACCGGGGAGTGTGTAACACGGGGTGAGTTGTAACATCACTAGCTGAACCAATAAGAAATGAGCTACGGGGTGACATCATATAGCCTACAGCTATATGCATCACCTTCCTGAGGTGACAGTAGTTTAAACATTTACAGTGCATTAAAAATAGTTTCACATTTGGCATATTATTTGGTTTGTGAACATATGAAGCAGCATATTTTTTTTGTTGACTATAGATGGCACAAAATCTCGTCGCAACATATTTAATGAATGGCTCTCTTAATTTTGTCATTTAATCTGAAAATCGATATTTTTGTGATTTAGACAGACAAAGCAGTTTTATGTTTATGCATTTGTTGAATATCAAAGGTTTTTGTGTCTATTTGTTAATAAGTAATATTTTTTAGGCTAATTGTAATTCATGGGGTTATTTTCAAAACTTTAAATGGAATATTGATTTAGTATTCTATATTAATGAGACTTAATATATGTGTATATATCTTGTATACACCTTCTTCCATCTTACCCTACTGTAACATTTACACAAGCTCAAAATCTATAGACCACTTATGGCTAAAATTATACTATATACTTAATGGTAATATTTCCTTTTGGCAAGAAAATTCAGTACATAAAAAAACATATAGCATATTCTAACATCTTTTTTGATTCAGACATCACCCCTTAATAACAAAGCAGGGGCCATAACCACCATAGACATTGAAGAGGAAAGTTAGTCCCCAATCTGGAGCATTTCATTATACCCTTGTCTAACAGAGTATCTTTTTTTCTTTCACAGTTAATGAGGCTCGAAATGTGATGCACTGATATAGATATAATATATAATGTGAGGAAATCACTCTCAGCAGATTCGATTCTTTCCTTTTCATTATGATTATCATATCATCTCATATAAAGTTTAGGTTGAATACTCGATCCATACTTGTTAACATAAGTGTTGATAGCACAATAAGCCCTCTCGTCAGATTTATGGTCTGTTGTTTGGAAGTGTACGTCACTGTATGTTTCTGAAGAAAGTACCAACAAATTTATCAGCTTTAAAAAACACTGCCGCCTACGTAGTGCACACAAGTGTACACAAATCCTAGCACACACACACAAATAAACACAGACGCAAAATAAATAAATAATGAATGAATAAATAAACAGTGGCTGAGAGAGGCAAGAAAATAAATAAATCTGATATTGTAAATTAATGATTATGGAAATCACAAATGTGTCTAACTCACACATGCCGCACATACATTTGCACTTATATAATTAAATAAATAAATTGCGACAAAAAAAAATGAAAGCAGAAGAAACAAAAGGAAAACAACTGTCGGTGTAACTTAATGACTGTATTTAGATGCAAAACACAAAATGGATGAGGGCCTGTTTACTGCAGATCTGAAGGCAGCAGCATTTAACATAAACATTTAGTGTATTCTGAAAACTCAACTTTCTCAACAACATTTAGATAGAAAATGAGATCCGATGACTGGCCAGATGACTATAGCGGTTTACATTGGCAGCCTCTTTTGTCCCCCAGCACACATGCAAAGCAATTTAGAGGTCTTGAATTAAAGTCCCCTGAAATGAGAATGAGAGAGCTGCATTGGTTTCTGTGCTTGTGCGTCCTTCGTGCTGCGACAGTGCTTGACTGGGTGTGGGAAGATAAATTGTATGCAAACTGATTGTGACGCTGATGAATGCAGTCTAATGCATGGAAGGTGGGAAAGGTTGCCAAACGATGTTGAGTAGACTTTTTCTAACACCAGATATGTAAAGTGCGTTGTGGCCACTTGATTGCTAAATAGGTTTGTAAAGCGAACATTATGGCATAACAATGTCTCTGAAGTCATTACTGCTGCCATTTGCATAGACTCAATTCATGTAAATTACACGAGCTGATATATGACAGATGTACAATAACCAGACCGCAATTATTTTATTATGTTTGCGAGGATAATTGGAGAGAGCCTAGATACTTATTCTCCAACCAAAGTGGGGTTAGAGCACCACTACATTCATTGCCGTTAATTTAATTTTTCGGAATAATTCTTGTTTAAGACAAATGATCCCTGCCTCAAATATGGTTTCACACCAAACAATAAGCATATTAGCATTTGGAGGCCTGTTTGTGCTATCATTTACATATTTATTACGTTAAGATAAGCATTGCCATAAATCTCTTCATACCCATGATGCCTATCTCAACTCTTTTGTTTAGCACATCATCGCTGTTTCACTGTGTAAGGAAATAATTGTTCACTGGTATTGTATGGTACGATACTCATGGGATAGGCTTTTTTGTTTTCTGTGTTCCTTGTGAAATAGACCAGCATGAGATGATATGCTTGTGGATTAATGGATTAATATTAATTAGAATGCCTTACCCCCAAAAGAGACCACTGAAAGACGACATGATTTTTCATATTTTATCAAAAGAGGTAATTTGGATAATTGCAAGTTACACAGGAGACTAAGATACTGACAACTGAACTAACTGGACTTTATTAACCTTCTTGTTAGTCGCTTTTGTCAGAACATGTCAGACTTAAAAATGTTTATAAGGCGAGTATATTTATATTTTTGGATATTTAATCGTTTTAGTGGATGTGTCTGTGAGAACCAAACTCTTCTGTCCGTTTTCCTTATGTATTGTGTATTCTTCAGCCTCTTCTATTGGTTCACATCTGAACAAAAGGGACATTATCCATGTGCAAATCCAAGCCAAACATTAGCATGGCCTTCTGATTATCAAGGTCTTTGCAAATCCATTTAGTTCTGCCATTTCCCTCAGTTCCAGTGCTGAACTGAAAGGGGAGTGAAACATGATTACTGGCGCAGCTTCATTTTCATAATGTTCTCATCAAACAACAACTTGAGCCACCAAGGTTTTTGTAAGTAAATATCCTGATGGCCTTTGCACATTCCATGTTAGTATGGGTAGGCACAATTACAGGCAACATTAATCTTCATTTTATTATTGTCTTCTTCTTCTTCATTTTATGCTGGATTACAACGAGCATAAAAAGGTGCATACCGCTACTATACCCTGGAATGTATGGCCTCATGGCTTTGACTTTTTATACTAAATTCTATTAGTTAGTAAAATATTTTTTAAATATCTTTAAAAATCGACCTTATTATTTTGTTGTTTTTCTCCTATATCTAGTCCATTCTGTTCCTGTTTTGGATATTGCTTATTTTTTCCTTACATTTCATGTTCCACATTTATCAATGAATATTTAAATAATATTATAAATATATTTATATATAATAATATAAATAATTATATATAAATAATTTTAAATAGGCTTATGATTTATCATTAAATTATTTACAATACACAGCGCGGTTTTTAATTATATTTTTAGGGGGGACAACCCTCAGATGGGTTAGATCCTGACCCTGACCCCCCAAAAAAATATTCAAAAAAAATATTGAAAGGTAAATATTTGAATATGATACAAGAGTGCCACTTTGGTGGTGCAGGATACAATTTGCTTGAAAATTAAAGTGGTGTTTCCTCAAAAGAGCATGTTGGGGGGAAAAAATACTCAAACACATAATATCACATCTATAGACTTTCAGTTTGATATTTGGGTTACATTCTAACTTACACTCAAGGACAAATTTCTGGTTCAAGATTATTCATTTGAAGGACTCTCTTTTGTACAGTGTAGACCAGTGATATGTTTGTTCTGAAATGAGAGGAATAGACTTTCGATGGAACTGTATGATGTATGACTGAAAGAAAGCAGCAACTCTCAATTCCACCTGGGTTCGTCATGCATTGATGGCCAGTCTTCAGGACCCTGCTTCTGTCAGTCAGTGGACCCCTATCTCTATTCAACACCTTCCAATCACAATAGCCCCGAGAGGCAAAGAAAGAGCACAGTCCAAACAACAGACCCAGACCTTTTCAGAAATACTTCAATCCCATCGGGCATGATTTCAGAATAGTTTCAATGAACAGCTATGATGCATTCCATAAGAAAAAAAATGCACACATAAGGGAGACGAAACCAAGCTGCCATAGATATGATACATGTATTCATCCAAACCTCTCACAGCCTTGGAGTGCAATTAATCTGGGATTAGGTGGGACAAAGCCCAGAGTCAAATCCCCTTCTCTCTTTAAGTGTCAGGACCCCATCATAACTGAAATTCCCAGCCCATGGCTTTCAGAGAGGGTGTTGTGTTTTAATAGCTTTTGGTAGGTGGTTATTTACACAGGTGCTTTGACTGATGTGTGATGGGAAAGATGAAAGGAGGGACTCTGTCTTATATTGATCTGGCACCTTGTATGACAGATCATGGAAGAGAGGTGGCATACTTATGACTAGATGTTTTTTCAACATCTTGTAATATTTTTGAGAGAAACGGGATGTTCAGTGAGGGGGAAAATGTACATTTGGACTTGAATCTTAAAATTGCCATTGATGACATTAGCTAAAAAGGAAAGTTGCTTTCAAAAGACAATTAATATTCATACTGCAAAAAAAAAAAAAAAAATCATACTCAATTTATTTGTCTTGTTTTACAGTACAAATATCTAAACGTTCTTAAATCAAGATACATTTACTGAAGAAGAAAAATTACTTAAGATATTAACTTTTCTGAAAAATGTATCACAATGAAGTGAGTTTATGCTTAAAATAAATATCTGCCATAATTCAGATGGAAAACGAGATCATTTTTCTTATCCCATTGGCAGATAGAACTTCAATTATACAGTAGTCCTGTTTTTACAGTTTTGTTTGGTTATGCTATAGTGACACAAAAATGACACACTTCTCATTAAAGGTTACAAAACATCTCAGGTTACGACTGTAATCATGGTTCCCTGAGAAGGGGAACAAGACACTGCTATGGGGAACGGCATTGGCGTGACCGGTGTCTGAAGCATGTGTGCACATACTCCAATTTCATTTTCTAGCGACAGTCAGTGACATCATTAGCGGAGCGCCTGGAAGTAAAAGAGGATGCCCATAATACAAGTCATCAGCTTTTTTGTCTGAAGGAGACGTGCTGGTAGGCCCAATGGTATGGCAACAAGATGCAGTGTTCCCTTCTCAGGGAACCATGGTTACAGTCATAACCTGAGATGTTCCCTTTCAAAGTGGAACTCAGCACTATGTATTGGATTGACGCTATGGGGAACAAATTCCCACTCTTCCATGCCATGGGAATGCCTGCCTCACTAGGTGAGAATATGCACAAGCATAGTGGGCATAGCATACCTTGACTCAACAGATTATTTGGCCAGAGTCAGAGTAGCAACCCAGGGAGCATCCATAAAAAAAATGTGCATAGACCATCTAGTGGTAGCATTGCCTAAGCCATTATCTCCCATAAAGGTAGAAGATATTAGAAGATATTCCAGCTTCTATGCCTTTATAGCAAGGGAAGTCCCGGCCTATACAACCTTCCTCCCTCCCTTACAGGCTATTCTAGCCCTAAAAGCAGAGCTCTGCCACCATATTATACTTCGGGGCGATCCGCTAATGATGTCACGGACTGTCACCAGCCAATGAAAGTGGAGTGTGTTCACATGTGCTTCAGACACTGGTCACGCTGATGGCATTCCCCATAGCATCAATCCAAGACGCAGTGTTGAAAGGTAACTTTTTTTCACCCAAAAAATTATAAAAAAAAATACACAAAGTTTGCAGTCTCCAGATGTGTAAAAAGTTTGTTTTATTAGGCCCAAAATGTTAAGAAGCTATTGTATGTATAACAATTGCCTTCTTTAATTTTCTGTCATTGTTAACTGTATGTTGTTGATAGGTTTTTGTGAAATGTTTTTATTATTTATATCATGCAGGTTATCATGCAAGTATATTTCTTATGCTGGAATATTTTATATGCATCTTATTAAATTCTAATTCAGACTATTGCTGTTTAAATCATACAATGATATTGCATAAAATATCATGCTAATTGTATTTACTTGTATTTTATTGACATTTTGACTTCATATCCAAATTCTATTTATATAATTTTATTTTATTTAAATATTTGCTTCTTTTGCAAATTCTCTTCCAGTGTAGTTCATGCAGCAGTGAAATGTATCCAGCTTTAGCACGCCTTTTGAAATCAGGCACTCACTGTAAATTGTTCTAATGATGTGCTCGCCATGCACCCTCCCTCAGGTGCTTCTCCAGTCTCGCTCCTCACATCCGTTCTGACGGCCCTGTTTTTCCCCCTCTCCTCCTCCTCTTCCTCTCATCTCCTCCTGTGTGCTCTTCAGTGTCAGCGGAGTGTGGGCTAACAGTGGAACAGGGCTTTTGATGTACAAAGAGCTATGTTTTCCGCTACAATAAAGATGGAGGAATACACCCACTCTTTTACGCACAAACATCAAACACACATCAGCAGATATAGAATAAGAGAGCGGTGCACACTAGACTGACAGCTCCAGATCAGAAGTGGGAGGTGTCAGAAAACATGGACACATTTCTGCGGACTGTATCATCTGCGTGGACATCTTTTCTCTCTTTTATTCTTCAATTGATGTCAGAATAGCTTTGAACTTCATAAAGACATTGCAGAATGACAGATGATTGGCCCCTAGCTTTATAATGTGCATTGTCTTGCTGTTCAATGTTAGCACTATATGCAAGACTGATATGGCCCTTATTCAATTCATAAGTGGGGCAAGAATTACTGAATTCAAAAGACAAAGTAGCGCTTATAAATTGTTCATTCTGATCAGTAAAATTGCAGGCTTGTCAATTACTGTTTTCATGTTGTTGAAACACTGTGTTAAAGCAGCCTGTACTCAATAGAATTTACTCAAACATTTTTTAATATATTTGAATATATGCTGAAATGTACAATATGTACATACTGACAGTTTCTAAAACACTACTTATGTATGCACTTTTGAACTTTTGAAGTGTAAAAACTATTTTACTATTATATTAACGTTTGAGCCCCTAATACCCCTATTCTAAACCTAACCACTTCTCAACAATATGGAAAACATTATAGGCAGATGACTGTGCAGTTACAATAATTTGAGTTCAAATATATTAATATACTGTCACGGGGGAACTAGGGGTACTGAGGGTGCCGCAGCAACCCCTGCCACCAGCTGTTTCACTATATTGGAATTTAAGATGACATGACTTAAAATAAAGTTTTGTTCCCTTTCATGGGAACTACCGCTGCGTCGAAACGCGGTGGGAACGCCTCTGTTAGTTGCGTCGTGAAGCACATGTGTAAACTGTCCAATAACGTGACGGAACGTCATAGGCGGGTGACGTCACAGACCAGGAAACTATAAAGCATACCCAGAACAAAGAACGCTAGCTTCTGTGTCTTCAGCAAGCGCTCTGTGTATCTGTCTAACACGTCTTATTTATTGTTGTCTGTCCCTGCTATTTCTCAGTCACAAAGCATATATATATATATATTATGGCGAGCAAACAATTCAAGCCGTGTGCCTCTCCCTGCCCTCGCTATATCACGAGTGGGGACACACACGAGCTTTGCGTTGTTTGTTTGGGAGTGGAGCATGCCCAGGCAGCCCTCGAGGGGGTTGCCTGTGAGCATTGCGATAAGTTCAACCTCCGAACTCTCCGCTCCCGCCGGGCGCTCTTCGAGGAGGGCGCCTCGGCTCGCGTTCCTCATGGTTCGGGTCCCGCTGCTGCCGAGGCAGAGCGGCGGCTCAGATCATGGGGCTCGCAAATGGATCTGGCAGAGGGTTGGAGACGGGCGCCGCCCTTTCTCTGCCCTCACCTGCCAGGTCCAGTGCCTTTTCCCAGGCGGAAGCACGCTCCGCGGATTTCTTCCCCGGGTTGAGGCACCGGTACTTCAGATGTCTAGCTCCGAGGAGGTAGACATTCTGAGTATCGATCCTGAGGACTCGCCACCTCAGTCACCTGCTTATGAGGAGCTTATGGAGGTTGTTACTCGTGCTGTTTCCAAATTAAACATCTCCTGGCCAGCCGAGAAACAAGAGGAAAGATCTAAAAGCCTCTTAGATGAAAGATTTTTACCATCTAGATCTCAACCTCCACGTCGGGGTCTGCCATTTTCCCGACCTCCACACTGAGGTGTCGAGGTCGTGGAATAAGCCCGCTTCATATCGTGTTTTCAGTCCTGTAACATCTAATTACTCTAACATTTTGGGTCTGAAACAATATGGTTATGCGGCGATGCCCAAGGTTGAAGAGGCGCTTCCTTTTGAATGCCCGCTTTCGCCTTCTGGCCTGTTTGGCGACGCAGTCACCACTGTCGTCGACAGGTTTCAGGAGGCGAAGAAGCAAGCGCGGCGTTCAGAAAATTCTCCCCGCCGCTCTCATGTCTCTGAGGCTGCTGGGCGGGAGCAGCCTCAGCCGAGTACCAGCTCCTCGCACAGGGCTCAACAAAAGATCAGCGTCGCCACTCGGGCTCCCCCTCAGAAGCAGGGTGGGTGGGGGTCTGGGTGAGGTCGCAGCCGAAGGCTCCTGAGAAGAAGGCAGATCTGAGGACTGTCATCATCTCCAGGAAGTCTTCGGCGAAGAAGTCCTGACGCCAGTGGTGTCAGGCTTCTGAGGGTGGTCCCCTCTGGGGAGAAGCGGAGTTCACCTCATCATACGGTGCCCGTTTCTCTTCAGCGCCCTCAGGAGGCCGTTCTGCCAACCCTGCCACCTCGTGTGTTTCAGGGCGCAGGCGCCTCAGCGACCCTCCGAGGAGGATCGTGGAGCGTTCAGTTCAGTTGCTTCCTGCCGGTTCGCCGTTTCAGGACACTGGGCTGTTCGTGCAGTCAACACCAGAGGCCAGTCTCGAGCGACTGGTTCCCTTAGTAGAATTTCTGGCAGAATGGAAACGTCTGCCCAATATTTCTCAATGGGTGCTGCGTATGATAGAAGTGGGTTACAGAATTCAGTTCGGGCTGAGGCCGCCCAGCTTCATCGGGTGCTATCTACGGTAGTCAACCCAGAGCAGTCTCTGGTTATGGAACAAGAAGTTCTGACTCTCCTAAAAAGGGGCTATAGAACGGGTGTCCCCGCCCGACAGGCAGTCAGGGTTTTACAGCCGCTACTTCATTGTTCCAAAGAAGGATGGAGGGCTGCGTCCCATCTTGGACCTGCGTGTACTGAATCGCACTGTGCAGAAGTTAAAGTTCAAGATGCTCACACTCAAACAGATTGTTTCGCAAATCCAGTCCGAGGATTGGTTTGTGACAATCGATCTGAAGGACGCTTACTTCCATGTGTCTATCCATCCTCAACACAGGAAGTTCCTGAGGTTCGCTTTCAGGGGCGAAGCTTACCAATATCGGGTTCTTCCGTTTGGCCTAGGTTTATCTCCCCGCACCTTCACAAAGTGTGTGGATGCTGCACTGGCTCCCCTGAGACTCGCATACTAAATTACATCGACGATTGGTTGATTTTAGCTCGTTCTCAGAGCATGGCGGTTCAACATCGAGATGTTGTTCTCGCTCACATGAGAAGGTTGGGGTTCAGGCTCAACGTCAAGAAGAGTGTGCTCGTTCCAGCTCAGACGACCACTTTTCTAGGCGTAATTTGGGACTCGAGGCTCATGCGGGCTCAGCTTTCTCCTGCTCGTATTGCTTCAGTTCTCTCAGCTGTGAATGCGGTAAAACTAGGCCAGTCACTCACTGTGAAACAGTTTCAGAGACTGTTAGGTCTTATGGCAGCAGCGTCCAACGTGATTCCTTTTGGCCTATTGTACATGAGACCTTTACAGTGGTGGCTCAGGACCAAGGGGTTCTCCCGAGAAACCCTCTTCGCATGATCAAGGTCACGCGGCGATGCCTTCGTGCCTTGGTCATGTGGAAAAAGCCTTGGTTCCTGTCCCAAGGGCCCGTGTTGGGAGTTCCTTGTCGCCGCGTAATGCTAACGACGGATGCTTCTCTCACGGGCTGGGGAGCGATCATGAGTGGTCGCTCGGCTCGAGGTCTCTGGGAGGACCATCTTCTTTCCTGGCACATAAATCGGCAGGAAATGATGGCGGTGTTTCGAGCTCTCAAGCACTTCCTCCCAGACCTGAGGGGCCATCACGTGTTGGTCCGTACGGACAACACGTCGGTGGTCTCTTATATCAACCATCAGGGGGGTCTGAGGTCACGTCCTTTATGCAAGCTGGCCCATCGGATCCTCCTGTGGGCCCAGGGAAGCTGCTCTCTCAGGGCAGCTTACATTCCTGGGTCCCAGAATCAGGAGCAGACATCCTGTCGAGACAGGGGCCGAGGCCCGGGAGTGGAGACTTCACCCGAGGTGGTGGAGCTCCTGTGGCAAAACTTTGGTCGTGCAGAAGTAGATCTGTTTGCATCTCAGGAGACAACTCACTGTCAACTATGGTTCTCCCTCACTCATCCAGCTCCCCTGGGGCTGGATGCCATGGTACAGACGTGGCCGAGGCGGCGTCTGTACGCTTTTCCCCCGGTTGCTCTGCTCCCAGGAGTTCTGGAGAGGGTTCGCCGGGATGGGGTTTGGCTTCTACTAGTAGCCCCATTCTGGCCAACCAGAATTTGGTTCTCGGACCTTGTGTCCCTTCTAGACGGTCCCCTATGGAGATTCCAGTCAGGCAAGACCTTCTGTCTCAGGCAGGGGCGCAATTCTTCACCCTCACCCGGAGTTGTGGAAGCTGTGGGCGTGGCCTGAGGGGCTCACCTCATAGATTCAGGTCTCTCCACCGAGGTGGTTGAGACCATTCTCCAGTCCAGAGCTCCTTCTACCCGGAGACTGTATGCTATTAAGTGGAGATTGTTTTCTTCTTGGTGTGAAGAAAGGAGTTTTGACCCTACTCTTTGCTCTGTGGGTCCTATTCTTGAGTTTTTACAAGATCGCTTCTCCGCTGGTTTATCCCCCTCGACTTTGAAAGTCTACGTTGTGGCTATTTCTGCCTATCATTTACCCATTGAGGGTACTTCTGTGGGGAGAAACCCGCTTGTTACACGTTTTCTCCACGGTACTCTGAGGCTTAGGCCTGCTCAGCGTATTAGGACGCCGGCTTGGGATTTGGCCATTGTGTTAGAGGGTCTGACCCTGGCTCCCTTCGAACCTCTGGAACAGGTTCATGAGAAGTTTCTCACTCTGAAGACTATTTTTCTGCTAGCCATCTCGTCTCTTAAGAGAATTGGAGACTTACAGGCTCTCTCAGTCACTCCATCATGCCTGGAGTTTGCTCCGGGCATGGTCAAAGCTTTCTCCATCCCAAACCTGGTTATGTTCCCAAGGTCCCCACTAATGTTGCAGGGCCTATTATGCTGCAGGCCTTTTGTCCTCCTCCCTTCTCTACCCCAGATCAGGAAAAACTTAATCTGCTCTGCCCTGTTCGGGCTTTAGACGCTTATGTCCACAGAGCTGCCCTGTGGCGTAAGTCTGACCAACTGTTTGTTTGCTATGGGTCACCTAGTAGAGGTGCCCGCCTCTAAGCAAAGAATGAGCAAGTGGGTGGTTGAGGCCATTTCACTTGCTTATAAGTCCTCCGGACAGCCCTCTCCTTTGGCTGTTCGGGCTCATTCTACCAGGAGTATGGCCGCTTCTAAAGCTTTGGTTGCTGGAGTCTCCTGCAGGATATTTGTAATGCAGCAGGGTGGTCTTCTCCTCACACCTTTGTTAGGTTTTATAACCTAGATCTCGGCTCCATTCCGGGTCTTCTGTTCTCTCGCCTTGATACATTCAGGCATTTTTTCGTATGGCGTAGTGGGTATTGCGTTCCCACCGCGTTTCGACGCAGCGGTAGTTCCCATGAAAGGGAACGTTCTCGGGTTACGTCTGTAACCCTGGTTCCCTGAATAGGAACTAACGCTGCGTCGCCCTGCCATACTCCTAGCATGCCTGAGAGCGCTTACTTCATCCAATCAGAAGCTAGCGTTCTTTGTTCTGGGTATGCTTTATAGTTTCCTGGTCTGTGACGTCACCCGCCTATGACGTTCCGTCACGTTATTGGACAGTTTACACATGTGCTTCACGACGCAACTAACAGAGGCGTTCCCACCGCGTTTCGACACAGCGTTCGTTCCCTATTCAGGGAACCAGGGTTACAGGCGTAACCGAGAACGTTTTTCAACATGTTTTTAATTTTCCACCTTTATTTATAAAATTACTATTTTATATGTTGTCGAATGTGGTCTGTGACTTTGAGAAATTAATATAGGCTAGGCTATTTCAAAAGCTGATCACGCATGGAGTGAGTTACGTGACTTATGCTGGTTGAGGTCACAGTATTGCCAAGTCTGCGGTTTTTCGCGTGGAATTGGACTACTTTAACGTTGTTGCTGTGGGTTGTTTTCCACCCCAAATAACATGATATTTAGCCCCTTGAATGCGAATTTCATCAAGGGAACCCCACCAAAATCGTGGATTTTACCCCCTGAAATGCAGGACCCCTCTTGAAATGCAATTGGGGTAGTTTTAAGAAGCAATTGGGTGGGTTTTGTTGTGAAAACCTGGTAACCCTGGTTGAGGAGCAGCATGTCTCAGAACTCCCTTGACATTGATTAAAGCATTTTTCAGCATTCTTTTCCATTGTTCTTCTATGAGAACGTGTTAGAGGACGTGTTTGACTGTTGCGCTCGTGTCTCGCGTCTTTTGCAGCGTCTCGCACATGACACACGGCTCTCAAGTTTAAAAAAAGTTTAAATTATAAAAAATGCGAGACCTTGGGTTTTTGCCTTTTTTGACCTTACGTTTTCCCCATTCATTCCATTGCCCGCCATGTTGTGAAATATTCAGTTTTTAACATTTATCATGCCATTAATCGAGTTCTGAGCATTCTCATATAACTCTCTCCTTGGGCTATTTAATATTAGGATTTTTTTTTTTACCCTACCCTGGCCCTGCCCTGCAAAATCAAACCCCGCCCCCAGCACCCCCCTGATAAAATATGCTTATGTATGCTGTATAGATCATTTTAAAGGAATGATTCATGTTTATGATTTTATGGTCCATTTGTCATTTTTATAGTCCATTTCACATTTAAGCTGTGAAAACAAAATAAAACCTAAATAATGCATTTTAACATTTTAAAGCTTAGGCTTGAGTAAAGATGCAATCTTTTGAAATGAGTTTAATGGCACCAGAAATCACCCAGAACAAAATAATAATTATAATGTCAAATGGGCAAAATGTGTTAAAGGTCATGGCATTAAACATATTCAATCATTGATTAAATACAGTTAAAAAACAGACATTACCTGTCCTTGATATTGATTAGCCAGCTGCCATGTTTTATTTAGGATAAAGCATGGCTATGATCTCTTCACAGAACATATCTGTGTATCACTGGCCAACATTCTTAACAACCACCCTTAGCAACATAAACAATCAATAGCGTACTGTCAAAACTGTTCCATGTGTTATGTATTTCAGCAAAAGTAACTTTTATTATTTGCTATTTATTTAATGAAGTATGCATGACCCCTGCTAGCATCATGTCTGCATCATTAACCTTTTATTTTCAGGCCACACTCTTCCCCACGTCAAATAGGTCTTCTCATGCGGGGGATATGTTAATGTGCAGTGTTGGGGGTAACAAGTTACAAGTAAAGGGAGTTACGAATTTACAAATAAGTAACGCAAGTTACTTTGTTTTTCCATTTATTGACTGAGACCTCTCTTGTCCCCATGTTGATAGAAATCGGGGGTAAGTGCAGAGGTGTTGTGTGCGCTGTGTAAACATGATGGTTATTGTAGTTCTAGACTAAATATGAGCATACATTTATTCATTTCACTTGCACAAAAACAGATTTAGTGGTTCCCGAACACTCCCCCTGTCTGCCAATGATTACAGACAAACAAGTACAAAACTCAGAACATTGATTGAGACAATATTGCACTTTTTACACTGTTTACTGGGGAATCAGCCTACCAAATGGCTTATATGTGGTTATAAATATGAGATTGGCTACCTGTGCTGTGGCACAGAAATATCTAGTCATTTCTCCTGGACTACAGACAGAGACATGTTCTCCTTACTGTGAACCCCAGAGCTGAAAATAGCCCGTCTGATGGGCCGATGACACCAGGTCTGGACGATGAGTATAATTGACAGAATTCTAGTGTGATTACTGCTGAAACTGTGGCTAATGAATGCTAAGCACCACTCGTTCCACCCTCCTCTGAGCGCCCAGAGAGGCTTCCTGTCCTCCGGTCATTCAGATTGACATGTTACACAGGGAAGCATCTCTTCCTAATTCCCAGTATTGTGTGGTCTGCTTTTGAGCTGTATTTGAACCATCAAAACAAGACTTTATTGTTCTCAATGTTGTCATTGGGCTGTACTTTACTCTTAAAAATGTCACGCCCTTTTGAAAATACCAAGGTCAAAACATTTTGTTCTCAAAATACCAGGCAAATAAGATTTAATTTACATAGATTCCTTCCTTATTTTTTTATTTATTTACCTGTTTCTGATTGGATAAAATTGCTCTCAAGTTTTAGTCATGCTGATTCATCACACCAAAACTAGAAATGTTGCCTTGACTACTAACTGAAATAAAATGACTAAAGACTAAAATGACTAAAAACAATTAATAAAACTGAAATAAAAATAAATCAAAGCTAAATAGAAATATTAAAATTAAAAAATGACAAAAGCACATAAACCAAAATAAACATAAAATAAACCAAACTAAACTTAAAAACTGAAAATATAAATACTTTAATATAAATCCTATCCTAGTAATAATACTAAGATACTAAGATTTTCCATTTGTCAGAAAAACAAATAGTCTTGCCCCAAAATGCCATTTGTTGAGCCAGTGTTGCTGTGTCAGATTGGTCTGGAAAATTTATATTTTCAAATGATTTATTTATAAATGTAACTCAAGATTATAGTCATAGCTGTGTCTGTGCAATAATGATGTCAACAGTGCAATTTATGGTGCATTTTTCGTGCAGTTTCGTCTTGGTTTTTTGACAGGCCTCTTCCTCCAAACAGCTGGATCTTTTGAGACATGCTTTGACAGGTGCCTGGATCTGGACCTCACCAATGTCAGTCCAGTGGCAATCATAACAAGGGGTTGCTCAAAACCTTACAAAACAATCACTCTACTCTGCTGATGTCCATGTCCGAGGGTGGAAACAATTCTAGAGTTACTGCTGTGCTGGATAAACTTTCAATAAAACTTGTCAAATACTGCCTTGCTTTATTAGGAAATACTTCTTAGCAAACATTTAGTGCAGTGAAAAGAGTAAGCATTTAGCAGGATTGAGTTACTTTTAGTTTCCAGTGAATGATCTAGCTCATTGTAGGCAGTGACTAAAGGCTGCAAAGAATCATAAATATGGAGAGAACACCACAATGAAAAATCTGTGTTTGTAGTCTACATTTCAAACTCAATGACCATGAACACAGTGTTTTAGGCCAAATGGAAGGTAACACGGAGAACGAGTAAACCTTCATTTGTTCATAAACCAACATTGTAACTATACAAAGTGGATTGAAAATTGGCAAAATTACACTTTGGAATGATTGCAGAAGCACTACAAAATCTAGTTGTATTCATATTGTAAGTTATCAAAGATGTGGAAGGGCCATTCTCAAAAAAATATATTAGTGTTCAAAAATTACAGTGATGAAAAAAGTCAAGAAACTGAAAATAAAATGTTTCATTCTATAACTAAACATTTTATTACATACTTGGAAATTACCAAAAACTAGTGTTTTAAAAATACAAAACAGAGAAAAATACTTAAAATGCCAAAGTTCATTGCTTATTGTTTAAGGCAGCATTTCTCAAAGTGTGGGGAACAGAGACATGACAAGTGGGGCGCGACAAACGGGAGGAGATTTGGTCATTTTTGTGCCCATCTCTATTAAAGGTGCAATTTGTAAGAATTTTGCAGTAAAATATCCAAAAACCACTAGGCCAGTGTTATATATTTTGTTCACTTGAGTACTTACAATATCCCAAATGTTTCCTACTATTTGTAAATCGTGAGAAACTTGCAGTTTTAACGCTCCGGGATGTGTGCCTGTCATTTGCGTCATACCCGCGTTACCCTCGGTTTACGGTTTTATTTTGTAAAAACCATGGAAACACCAAAGATGCTTTAATATTAACATGTTTTAATAGACAAATGTTTTGATATATTTATAAACGGAAAACTAATTATTGTTATATAGCTCAACACGTTTAGTCTTATTGTTTAAATCTAATTTTCTTGATTTTTTTGTGAGTACCATGTTTACCATCTTATTGTGAACAATTTGTCCTCATGTTTCATTTTTAAGCCTTTTTGACATCATAATTTGAAGCTAAAATGTCATAACTTGATCTTCCAGTGGAATATCAAACTTCTTCAATCGTTTAGTCAGCTTAAACCCGCCTCTTTCTTACTATTGACCACAAGCTCGCAATCAGATCTGCCTCCACCCAATAAACAACCGAACAATGGCTATGTCCCAATTACAGTAAATTACAAAAAATTACAGTATTTTACACCTCACAATGAATATCAGTCAATTTCATTACTTTTCTTAAATAAGACATCCTTGATGACATATGCAGCCTTCAAATGCGACCTCCAGACGACGCAGCCTCTGAAATGAGACGCAGCTCCTGTCAACAAAGGAGTGTTTTTGGTTGTGAGGGAAAGATTACCTTTTTCAGCTTCCCAAAGAACCCAGCGTTAAGGGAACAGTGGATGGATGTTTTTCCGGGGCAGGACTTGTGCATTTATGTACAAAAGCTGCGCGCGCTCATGACTCTTTACCTCTGCCCATGACAGGCACGCCTCCAGGAGCTCGGCTGTTTTCGGAAAGACTTGGTACAGCGTATCTATCTTTTATAAATATGATCAAATTAAGGACTTTTCAGAGATATGAAGGATGCAATACTACTCTACAGGTACTCAAGATTAACACAACATTGGTAGAAACTGTGTGTGTTACCTACCCTTTAAAAACGTAAGTTACCTGGTTGCCTTTTTTGAGTTAATTGAAATTAAAAATTTGAGTAAATACAATGAAGGCAATTGGTTTAATCAACAGAAACTCAATATCATATTATGATATCTGAAGCACATTAAATATCTAAGTTGATTTGACAAAAGAAAAAATGTTCCGGTTACAAATCATGAAAATCATTTTTTACAGTGTAATATTACTTTGAGCTCTTATGTTATCAAATGTGAGCTCAAATGTTTGACTAAAGTTACATTCTTTGTCAATGACCTGAAAGGTCTTTATTCATGGAGTATTTGTTTTCAGCGGAAAGAACTAAAAAAAAAAATTATTCTTGTCAGGATTATCCTTCCAAACTCAGCAACTCAGCTACATATTTCTTGCAAACAGAACATTAGTTCTTCTGCATAAAACATTCAACATTTAATCCAAGCACCCTCTTTGTTTGCATCGTTTTCTGTCTGACAGCACACACTCGAATGCATCCTGGAGTGGATTTTTTCTTCAATTAACATAATGTCACTCTTCAAGTAGACCCCGTCCCTGCATTAGCAGCCCTCCCTTGAACCATGAAATACCCATTTATTACAGAAACATAAATTACATTCATCTTTCCTCTCTCTTCATATTCTCTCTCTCTCTCGTTTCCATGAGTACACCTAAAAAGTGCCCAGTGCTGAACACTCTGTGAGCTTTACTGGTGTAGGGCTCGAGAGTCCAGCCAGGCATTTGATGGCATTAATCATTATTACTGCTCCGATGTCATGGGCTCTCTTGGGAGCAGGGATGAAGAACTCCTTGGGAGGATTTTGACGTAATGAGGCTGACAGTCATGGCAGGGGACCTGTAACTGATTGCTTAATGCATGCAGATGAAATGTTAATGGGAAAGCTGCATGTTGAGACACAGTGGTGGAGAGCTTTGCTTAAGACAGCTAACACCCTCCCAACACATTCCCCAACACCCAATGACAGCGACAGCACACAATTAGGGACATTACCAGATGTGTCAACACTTCTCAAGTCTAGAACAGAAAATCCACTGTGCTTTAATTGTTCTTTGAGAATTTATGAAGCACTTGCATACCCTTACGGAACATAAATATATGAGAATATACTTCAAAATATAATGCGATGTATTACATAATACATTTTCATATATGGGAAGCACATATGAAAAACATAAGCACATATGCTTATGTTTTTCAATACACTGATATACACATTTATGTATATTGTGTACATAAATGTTCCCATATAAATGTGAATGTATGTACACACATAAATACACACATTCACGGAATGAGTTACAATCAGTGGTTACAACAGATTTTTAGTTCCCAGCATGCTTTGCTTCTGGCTGTTAAAGGAGAGCTAATGTTAAAATTAAGTGTTATTTCACATGTTTCGCTCAATATTAATTTAGGAGGAGATCTGTTAGTGTTTAATGTTCTATTATTTTGGAATTTAAAAAGGTTTTCTGGTATGACTGAGTTTTTGGGGTTACCATTGTGCTGAAGAGTAGAGCCTGTGGTTAGGTTGATGATTGGTCAAACACCATTAAGACTATAATTACTTTATTAAAAAAGTAATGGCTGTGCAGTTTTCAGCACAATGATAGTCTCATTGCTAAATAATTTAGTACATGCAGATGTGCTTGTGTTATCGTCAAGTAGCTATATATGAAACACATATAATGTAAATAATTATAAATTATAGGAAATATTTTACTTTGTATATTTCTTTATGTATGTGTGTTTATACTGCATGAGTAAATATATCTGCAATATATTACACATGCAGTACCATATCTGATCACATATACATCTGTGTATTATGAAGTGTATTACTAAATATAAAATTACATACATTATGATATATTAGTAAATATATTGCCACATTTTTTTAATATATGAAAGTTCCTTATGTATTATTCAATATATTGTAATATATATTAACACAATATATTATTCTGTATATTTTCAAATATACCATTAAATCATTTAATATATTGAACACTCATATATAGGGAAATACATTTTCTTTGCATAAGGGTAGACCAAACTCATTATAGACCAAACAGACTAATATTTTTGTTTTATATTTGTTAATTGACTATATTTTTTTCTTTGACATCATGGTGGTAATTACGTGAAGCATCTATACTCATCAAATAAATACAAATATGGGAATGAAATGTTGATTTGAGTTGAAATTACTCAATAATTTTAAGATTATATTATCTTTAAACGTCCGCCAAAAATGGTCCATATTAGAAGCCATTCGTAACTTTGGATAAAAGTGTCTGCTAAATGCATGAATAAATGGTAAATGTAAATGTGAAAATGCGAGACGCAGGGCACAATGAAAAAATAAGGTCTTTTAACTTTAGCGTCGCGAGTCCCTCCAAAAGACGTGAGGCAAACTGAAACAAGTCCGTCTAGCAAATATTTACATAATAAAAACAATAGAAAGCAGCTCAGTGGAATGAAAAATAGATGTGTTTTAGAACACATTCTGTGTAACTTGCCTTACAATGTATAAAACAAGCAACAAGATTAACTTCATACAATTTATTACAGCCCTAATATTTTCAGAGAGCGAGTCAGTATTGTCAAACGAAATACATGAAGGTGACGTGTAGCCAAGTATGGTGTCCCATACTGGGAATTTGTGCTCTGCATTTCACCCGTCCAAGTTCGCACACACAGCAGTGTGTATTGAATACACACACACAGTAATACACACACCCAGAGCAGTGGACAGCCATTTTTGCTGTGATGCCCAGGGAGCGACTGGGGGTTAGGTGCCTCCCATCTACATTTCCTTAGACTTGTACTGAGACTCGAACCCGCAACCTATAGCCAACTCTCTAACCATTAGGCCACAACTTCCCAGATGAACCGTGTGGTATTGTGTACCAGAGGAGTGGACTGCGTTGACATATGATCACAATTATTAGTGAATATCAGTCAGCTGTAGGTCTATAGTGCGACTGACCAATCAGAATCAGGTATTTCAGAGAGCTGTGTAATAGTTATAAATAATATAACCTAACACTGTTTTCAATTCCCCGCTAACACTAACACAGAACTTTTTTTTTTTCTTTTTTCCAAATGAGATGGATCTGAAAAGGAGATTTTGTCAGATTCAGCCTCCTTCTGTGTGCAAACTTTCCTCAAAGAATCTACTGCATGTAAACCCACACACACCCACACTTCCACATAACCCTTCCAGTTAGAGTGCCAGAAGCAAAAAGCAGCTTTGAATAATAGATAAAATTATAGATAAAAGGTGTGACATTTCCCGTGCCATTCTTCCCCAGTGTTAATAAAAGGCTCTAATAAGAAGGTGACCTTTTTGGAATAGATTTGTAAATGTCACAAACCAAGACCCTCCGTATGAAATTGGCACCTTAAACAGAGGCACTGAGAAGGAGGGAATGGGATCCTTTTGTCTCATAACAGAAGATGCCACAGCATGTGCTTCATTTACTGATACTCTAATGTTCATTTGAATGTGCAATCAAACATGATTAAAACACGTGCTTTTACAGAAGTTCTGCTGCAGGTGTGAACATTCAGGTCCAGAGAACTTGGAAATTTCAGGAAGAACAATCTCTCATTTTTATACTTTAGTGATGAATATTTCAGTTGTGTTTTATGGCCTTCGTTGGATATGAACAATTCAATGACTCATATTTCAGGTGGATATTTATGACTAGCAAAGGCAGGGAAGGTCATGGGGTTTTTCCTGTCCATGAGGGGATAACTTGAAGGATAAAGAGGCATCTACTGCAGATGCTGTTATCTAGGGTGAAGTTTAAGAACAGACTCCTTTCCTCCCTGAAGTTTTCATCATAGAATAATAATGCAGTATTTTCTCTGACCTTCCTTAAAGGTGAAGAGTGTAATTTCTGCACCACTATCAGGCTTCATGCCCATTCAAAGTGAATTGTGCCCCTTAAGATTTTTGAGCCATGCAAGTGGTATTTGAAAATTAAATTGCACAGTTATTGTATTTGTAGCCTACAAATTTTTAAAAAAAAATGTTAAAATGACTTTGACAAAAATCATCCATTTACATGGCAAAATTTTTGTCAGCATCTTTAATATAAATAAAACGGTTAGTTCCTGTCCTTGATTCTGATAAAACACGGCTATGACCGCTTCACCCAACGGTTCTGTGTATCACTACACAACACCCTTAGCAACCACTCTTAGCAACATAAACTGTATGTTCTCAATTGATATTGTTCATTGAAGCTTCCTGTATTATGTAGAAGAGTATTGTGAGAAAGAGATTGAGTGAGCAAGTTTATTACCTGCATTCAGATTTAGCATTTTCCTTCAGGTCAGTCCTATGTTCATAATAAAAATCTGTTTAAATGTCCAATGTATCATCTTGTCCTTTTAACAGTTAAGGGGTTTTCCCGTGACTGACAGCGCTAGTCAAAGCACTTGTCAGTTGCATCTTGTTCCGTGTTCACAACATTCAGTCTTTTCAATGTAAAAGTCTTCTCTACTGACTGACACACTCATAAAGACAGCCTTTGCCGCCATCTAATGGTGTAATAATGTAACTTCTGTTGCTGTTCACAGTCAGGGACTATTTTTTCTGGCGGAAGGGAGGCTTTTAGTGAAAGTTTACTTCATGAAAGTTGCATTGATACATATTTTTGGCTTTAATATTTGTATTGTGTGGTAACCGTTTTATAAAAGCAATAAGGTACTCGAGGCTAGTGCTGTATCGTGAATAAGTCACGGCTGAAGGGGTTGCTTCGTGTCGTGCCTAACAACGCCCTTCAGCCGTGACTTATTCACGATACAGTACAGCCTCTCGTACCTTATTGCTTACATAAAATTTAAGTATACAAATATATATTAAATTAAAATTACATAAGTAAGGAATAATTGACGACAGGCCGTTGAATTATTAGAAAATAATGCACACCCGAGGTGTAACGCCCACTCCACTTCGTGTCCACCTCAGGTGTGCATTATTTCTAATAATTCAATGGTCAGGAGTCAATTATTCCACTTATAATACGGTTGCCACACCTCACGACACTATTCAGATGTTGTATTTCAAGACATTTGTCAGGGTTTTGTCCTTAAAACACTCTTGTGTGTGGGACTAATTTCTTACACATCTTACACATTTTCTCTGCAAGTGTGTGTCCATACTGTATGTGTGTGCATTTGAGTTAGAGACAGAGCTGGAGAGTATGTGCTTTCAGGACATAACGTATTTTGTGGTAAAAACCATGACAATAATTTGTCGTTTTTATCCTATTGTTTACTATATTTATTTGCTTGGTTGGTGTCAGTCTGTAAGGACCTATTGAAATAACTGAAATCATTTGGCGAAGTGATATGGAACTGTAATGTAGACAAGATCTGCCTAAAACTACTTTAGCCGTGCGTTTCCCAGAAAATAACTGCACACCTTAGAACGTTCGTCAACCAATCAGATTTGAGCATTCAACAGCTTTGTCTTATAAAAACAAAATAATAATGATAACTGCAGTAAATTGTAATTCTATGATGCATAAAGAAAAAACACTGTGTTCATCCTTTTGGCCATCTTCTGTGTCACAGGAGAAAGTACACACAAAAAAATACAAACTAATGGAAAGTGAGGACAAATTGTATACAGGTCAAAAGTTATGGGTCCTCAGATATAATACAAATTCACAGCGGCTACATATAGTTTAAGACCCGCCCACCCACCCACCCACCACCTCTTTATCTCCAGCCATAAAAACACAGTTCATTGCCATATGCTTCTTGGATCCACTTTGGCTTTCAAACTTCAGTATTAATTCAGTCAGTCTTCATTCAGGGTTCAAAGCTCTTCAGGCTGACTCGGCAGTGCAGGACAGGAGAGAGTATTATGTTGCACTCACTGTACATTTTACATGACTGGACACAGCATATCATATTAGATGATGGCTCTTGAGTGAGAGATGAAATGTAGCCAGCGGGCTCATGTCTCCAAGAAAAAATAAATGAATCATGATAACTGCAGTAAATTGTAATTCTATGTGTATAATCATTCGAGTTTGGTTTGGTGTCAGTAAGATTTTTTTTTTTTAATTAAATGAATACTTTCATTAAGCAAGAACACATTAAGTTGATCAAAAGTGACAGTAAAGATATTTATCATGTTACAAAAGATTTCTATTTCAAATAAATGTTGTTCTTGTACTTTCTATTCATCAAAGAATCCTGAAAAAAAAGATAATTGTTTTTCCACAAAAAGTAAACTGAAGACCAAACTTTTGAATGGTAGTGTAGGTAGGTGCAATAATACAGTAAGTGAATAAACAATTTAACAAGAAAAAAAACGTGAAAACAAATCATTCAGTTGCGAAAGAAAAAATCAGCTAAAAAGAACTATTTATTTATAATTTGGACTGATAC
Organism: Hypophthalmichthys nobilis; assembly: GCA_037950665.1. Classification (NCBI taxonomy): domain Eukaryota; kingdom Metazoa; phylum Chordata; class Actinopteri; order Cypriniformes; family Xenocyprididae; genus Hypophthalmichthys; species Hypophthalmichthys nobilis. The sequence continues at coordinate 19,043,231 of CM075479.1, forward strand.
AGTTCTTGAGTTTAACTCACTGGAGTGGAAGATTATCAGTGAATAACAATTTATGTAATAATGTAACCATCTAAAATGTAAATGTCATCTGAAGCTAATTTATTATAATGTGCACATAATGTTTTGCAGTTCTGTAAAGTATGTGACTGTGTATTTGTTTTTATGCAATGTGTACTTTGCTCTTAAGCAAGGTTTTTTTGTTGTTGTTGTTGAATCCTGCTCTTGAGTGAAGTGGACCCTGGGGCCCAAAATGATGACAACAGAGTGCCAAAAATGCTACAACATACTTATGTGCCCACAGACACACCAACACAGAATTTTACTTGCATGCAAATTTTCCAATCTGATAAGACTCATAGTAACAAATGGGTAATAATATTTTATGCTATTTCAGTAGAAGTGCTCTTGGGACCTATTCCTGAGCTAAGAGAAAAAAGGAAAAAAAAGAGAGAGCGAGAGAGGAGAGCCATGAGCATGCGTCATTTCAGCCATTTTATCTTAATTTCTTAGTATCCTACTACCTTAACATGTTCTCCATTAAGTGTGAGTGTAAGTGGGCATCAGTGACTCAGAAAAGACATGCTCTACCGTGAACAGAGGTCACAGGCGACTCACATAATCTTTCAAATAAACTTATGGCAACAGGAACGATGTTAGATAGATTACATAGGCAATGATTGTTTTGTTTTTTTCTGACTGTTTCTGTAGGTTACATCGTTACACCAATAGGTGGCGACAGGTGACTGGAATCTATAACTCAACCAACGCTGATTCGTTCAGGAATGAATGAGTCATTCAAAAACACTAAATAAATTAATAACAAAACACTGCGTGCTGCAACGGAATGATTTTGCTGTGGCTTTGTTTGGAACTGTTTTCGTTGGTGGAGCAAAATTAGTCATATTGTGTCTAAAATGTAAGTTCTGTCATGACAATTCTCGGAGAGATTGGCATGGTAATGGATATGGCAATGTAATGTATTTGGTCTTGGCGGAATAGATCTGCTACTCTGCTGCTGCTGCTGCACATATAATATACATGAAATAAACCCCGTAGCAGATCTATACAGGTGGAGCTGGGGAAGGTGGAGGGTTTCTGAAAGTGCGCTGCAGACTGCTAACAGCAAACAATACCAAGTATTTGAATGATTGAGCAGCAAGCTCATTGGTCACTGATACCGCAGCAACCAATCAGCTGTGCTATGTAGATAATGATGTGATCGCTACCAAATGAGTTACCAAATGAATCAGCCAGCGCCATCTAGAGTTTCATGCCATAACTTTGTATTTACTCAACATTTTACATTTTTATGTATTTGGCATATATTAATTTATTATAAAAATCCTTTAAGATCACATTGTAATATGAACAATCAGTCATTAATGAATGACTTTTAACACTAAAATCACTGAAAGTAATCAGGATAACTTGCTGTTCACTAAGTAAAGAGTCAGTAATGGTGAATTCATTTTAGTGAATAATCCGTCAGAACCAGTAACAGTCTTTTTGAACTATAGTTATAAAATAACTGCCTTACATGTACTTGATTCACTAAAATGAAGATGTTTCATACCATTATTTCACACTACACTGTATTTTTATAGCATCACAAGTACTGGCAACTCACATTCTCAACTCAGGTCAAATCTGATTTATTTTTCCATGGTACTAAAAATTAGTTTCCGCAGCATATCTGGAAACACTGCATTGTACTTTTGAACCTTGTTTTCTTAATATAAACAATCAACTGAAGGTCCATCAAAACAGTCTATTTATACCCCTCAATTTATCCAGTTCCAAGACCCTGAACGTTTAGTGAATATAACCTTCATAATAACAGTGGGCTGTAACATCAAATGTGCCTTTCTGGAAATAGAATTGCATTGCTGGATTTTCATTGCAATCACAGTTGTTTTTTTTGTTGTTGTTTTTTTTTTTTTTTAACATACTCTATATAATGTAATAATGTCATTAATTACTCACCCTCATGTCGTTCTACACCCCTAAGACCTTCGTTCATCTTCAGAACACACATTAAGATATTTTTGATTAAATCCGATGGCTCAGCGAGGCCTGCATAGACAGCAATGGTACTTCCTCTCTCAAGATCCGTAAAGTTACTAAAAACATATTTATATCAGTTCATGTGAGTTCAGTGGTTCTACTTTAATATTATAAAGCCATGAGAATATTTTTTGTGCACCAAAAAAACAAAATAATGGCTTTTTAACAATTTCTAGTGATGGCCAATTTCATAACACTGCTTCTTGAAGCTTCAGAGCTTTACGAATCAAATCAGTGGATCGGAGCACCAAAGTCACATGATTTCAGCAGTTTGGCGGTTTGATACGCGATCCAAATCACTGATTCGACTCAAAAGATTCATAATGCTCTGAAGCAGTGTTTTGAAATCGGCCATCACTAGATATTGTTAAAAAGTTGTTTTTGGGTTTTTTTGGCGCACAAAAAATATTCTCGTAACTTTATAATATTAAGATAGAACCACTGAACTCACATGAACTGATTTAAATATGTTTTTAGTACTTTTATGGATCTTGAGAGAGGAAGTACCATTGCTGTCTATGGAGGCCTCGCTGAGCCAACGGATTTAATAAAAAATATCTTAATTTGTGTTCCGAAGATGAACGAAGGTCTTACGGATGTAGAACGACATGAGGGTGAGTAATTAATGACATTATTTTCATTTTTGGGTGAACTAACCCTTTAATGATTTCTCACATATTCAAATATCCTACTGACGTTCAGGACACAAACTAAAATATGACAGTTACCAATTGCATTTTTCTATATTACGATACATTTTGCAAGGTCAGTGGTTGATGTTTATTTCCTTTCTTCGTTTCAGCTGAGGAGGCCGAGGTATGTTGATGAGCATATGTGATTACATGAGGCTGGAGATGGAAGATGAAGTGTGAAAATGGAGCGACCTGTGGGAGTCTCACAGCCTGAGAAAATCAATATTACTTTCCTTGAGATCCTCTTTCTCTCAGCATCTGCGAGGTATATATTCCCATCTCCGATGCAGACTCTGCTATGTGTGCCTAGCACTGATGAAAAATCTGTGATGTTTACCATTGTTTGATCATATATGTGAAGACGAGTGAACTACAGAACTAAACGAACAATTCAAACCAACTTCAGCATAAGTTACTGAGCCTAACGGCTGATGTTCAGTCAGTAGTTTCAGCGAGTTCAATCTCCACGTGGCATTATGCTTTTCAGCCAGATGAGTTTTAAACATATCGGGAATAAGTTTTACCCAAATACAATCTGATCATTAGTCCCTCAGCCTATGCACCACCAGGTATATGTCTGAGTATATTAGTCCAGGCAGACAGAACAAAAATGACACCATGCACATTGCTCAGTCATGGGGTGTTGTGTGTGACTCATTACGCCACTGCTTGGTGCCTCCACACGCTCTGCCGATAAGGACCCCCCACCCCCCACCCTTGCCTGGACGGAGTAATTGGACCAGAGAAGTAAAATGGCCACACAGACTCCAGGAACAGGGAATTAACTGCATATTGACAGCATTAAACTTGGCAGGTTCCCAGGGCTGAATGTTGATTTTTAAACCGCTGTTTTGCCAGAATGAGAAACTCACGGAAAGACAAACCTTTATAAATTATGGAGCAGTAAATTTAGACAATAATAAGTACCGTACTTTTGTAGTCTGACAAGGTTAGAGAGTTCTTTCATCGCAAAATCTATCTCGCTCTCGCTTCTTGAAGTCTATATAAAGATGCTGGCCAATGAGTGACTGAGCTTTGTAAAAAGACTTAAATAAAACAAGACATTAAATATAAAGAATGCTTTATGCATTTCTTTTTAAACTCCTGCCAGCAAAGCAAGAATGAAAGGAACGCCGAGACTGCCAGCATTATCCTTGTTAGTGTCTGCAGATAGAATGTTTTACGAGACAAAGGATCCATACTCTGCTGGAGAAATTAATGACTTTCTTTGAAAAGAGGGTCTCGGTGTTGTTATGGAAACCTCCTCTCAAGAGATGCTAATAAGCTCAAGCCAAAGCAAAAGAACCAGTTTTGAACGTGCATCAAAAATTTTAGCCTGTCTGTAATGCACTACATTTGTAACATGTTACAGGACATAATTAATGCTGCTTGCTCAGGCAATCATCACTGTTATTACTATTATGGGTCACATCTCGTCCTGCACTAACTGTGCTATGGATATGAATGAAGATAGGTGTGTTATTACTTTTCTAAGTGATCAGACTTACATTTTACTTCTAGTGGACAACAGAAACAGGTGACAAAAAATCCCATTGATTTGCTTAATCAGAATCACAGACTCTATTTTTCTATAGCAACCAGAAAAAAAACCCCCACCAGAACACCATAGCAACAAGACAAAAACACTAAAAACACAGAATTACTCAGACAACTGCATAACAACTCCTTGGCAAACACCCAAAACAGCAACCAGATAGCAACATAAAACTAAAACTTTATTCGGAAAGTTTTTTTTTTTTTTAATAGAGTCTATTAAAATACATTTGCATGCCTCTATTCAGTCATACAGCCCTAATTTATATAAATGTATATTATAAATATTTTACAGTTTTACTGCATATGCTACCTGTTGCTGCCATAATCATAGCCCGTTTCAAAAGTTTACAAGATTTTGTCTATTTCTTTTTAACAGCTCCCATTCGCTGTACTGGAGTGGTGATGTAATATTTTTATTGTAAACATTTTCCAGTATTTCAGTAATAACAGTGTTCATATTTAATTGTTGAAATTACCTTACATTCCCCTAAGAAACAATTACCATTCGAATAGAGCTTTAGATATGATTTTGAAATGATTAGATACAGTGTGACTGAAGTGGAATCTATTGACCCTCAAAGATGGAAAGAGTGGAGCAGTAAATGCTAGTGATAATGGCAGAGTCCCAGCCATAGCCTTGACTAAGGAAAAATGGGTCTTATGCAAATGAATGAGATAAGACCTCAGGTGAGGAGAGGTGTGACCCAATTGCAGACATCATCAGTAATGATGATGATCTCATATGTGAAACACACCTGAGAACCATGTATCCCTGCACTCAGAATGTACATTTATAGTTTTTATTGCAGTTGTGGAAAGGCGTCTGTCTAACCCATCTGTAGCACTATTAGTTCCCCTTTTTATCTATATACTTTTGATGTGCTTTTAATTGAATCATTTTCTGCTAATCGGTGTGATAAATGACATTATAGCCAAAGGCTGTAGATGCTTGTTGACTATAGCTGCTGTTTATATTTTGGTTTGAAATTGACACTATTTTTCTCATAAAGTTTAAGCGTGTCACCCATGGGTCTACTGGCCCTGGGCTCTCAGGTATTAGAGGACAAACATTCAACATACCGACTCAGTGCAGAATTTTGTGTCTCTCCTGTTTTCCTAGTATTGCAGTACTTCAGTACTACCTGTAACCTTTAACAGCTCCTGAGACTTAATGTCAAGCCCATATGATATGAACAACCCAAATTCCACTCCTGATAACAGACCAGACAAAGGAAGAAAAAGGTATGAAGAAAAATATACTAGTGACGTCTCACACATTCAGATTATCTTTAGTAAAAGAACATGCATGGCTTAGCAATACAAATTAGTTCAATTGCACCTGCTAAAGGGGAACTTTTCTGAAGATTATGTTGAAAAATCCTGTTGCCATGAGACCTATGGTTATTCATGCGGTCTAAGGATTCAAGTTAATTATAGACTAATCGGGTGAAGTTAATTGGACTGACTGTGCAATCTGAGAAAATGAATTGTAATCCCTTTCATCTTTTGTTTTGTCAGAACAACTTGGTGGGCAGATTTAGATTTTTCAACATTTTCAAGTGAAAACACCTTACAAGGGCATTGAAGATCAGCATAAAATTAATTACTCAAACCATGGTCTATATGTTCATTAAATCATATTCTGAGTCGCTTTGGTGCATTTCTCAGATCACAACTGAAATTCTCCAAAGTACTTGTTCATCCTCCACATCAGTTGCATGCACAGGATGTGGGGGGTGTTGGGGCGGTTTGGTGCTCGAGCCCCTGCCACTATAATCGCTAATAGTAAAGTGCCCTTTGAATCGTATTGCGGTGCAATACGATTGCCCCCCCCCCCCAGAATGCGATTTCAACCGGGGGGGAAACCACCAGTGGCAGAAGGATGGCCAAGAGACTGGTGGAGATGGAGTGGCAGCTCCAGCGCTCTCCGCCACATCCCTTCATGTCCCAGATCCAACCCCCTGTGAAAAACTTCACTACTGTGGGGTTCCAGGGGGCACGTTGCTTCATGACATGGGAATGGGGGTGGGGCAAGAGAGAGAAGGAGAGGGGAGAGAGAGGTTACCAAGGGGCTCGCCGACCACGGGGCACGCCACCAGATGGTCTTCAGCCAGCTGGATGGCCAGATTCAGGATGCGTGGACCCACTCGACTGTCCCTTGAGGCAGCCGAGCGATGAACTGCTCCAGTTCCACCTGATCGATCACTTCCTTGACTTCACATGTCTGGGCCATTAGCCACTTGTCTCTCTGCCAATCACTGGAATTAGAGACAGGTGTTAGTTATCATGCACTTGACATCCTTATCACGACTCATCTGACCTTGCTTTACCCTCACCACACTGAAATCAAAGCAAATTTAAAAGTGCTGGCTAATGCTAAACGTAAATACTCTAAGATTATTATTCACGTCAGCACTAATGATATTTGACTTCGCTAGTTGGAGATCACTAAAATTAACATTAAATAGGTGTGTGAACTCGCAAGTACGATGTCTGACATTGTAATATTCACTGGCCCCCTTCCTGTTCGCCGGAGTGATGAGGTACTTAGCAGACTGTCGTCACTTAATGGCTGGCTGTCTAAGTGGTGTCCGCAGAATAACATAGGGTTCATAGACAATTGGAGAAGTTTTTAGGGCAGACCTGACCTGTTGAAAAGAGATGGTATTCATCCCTCCTGGGGTGGTGCCACTCTTCTCTCTAGTAATATAACACATAATCTTAGAGTTGAAAAGTGACAAACTGGGGCCCAGGTCAGGAAGCAGACAGACTGGCTAAACCGACCGTCTGCTAGCTGTCTCACATCACAGAAGTCACAATCCCAACACCTAGAGACTCTAGAGACCTAGAGAAATCATCACATAGAGACTGTGTCTGTTCCCTGAATTACTAATTACAAAAACTGTCCAAACCCATTTAAGTGTAAAAATTTAATTGATGTTGAACAAATAAAAACAGATATAATACAGATGAACAAACGATAAAGCTTGTGTTGCTGAATATTAGATGCCTTTCTTCAAATGCACTTAATGCAAATGATATGATCACAGATTATAACCTAGATGTGCTGTGTTCTGACTAAGACCAGATGATTACTTTAAATGAGTCCACCTCCAGGACTACTGTTATAAACACAAGCCTCATCTGTAAGGCAAAGGGGGAGGTGTTGCTGTAATTTATAGTAATATCTTCAGTATTACTCAGAAGTCTATATTTGAAGTTTCAAATACAATTCTTTTTAAGTGATGGAGCTTTATGTAATGCTATCTTGTGCTGGCTATTGTATACAGGCCACCTGGGTACCATACAGACTTTATCAAAGAATTTGCTGATTTTCTATCGGAGTTAGCGCTGGCCTATAAAGTCCTAATTGTAGGTGATTTTAATATCCATGTAGATAATGAAAAGGAGACATTGGGATTGACATTTACAGTCATTCTAAACTCTGTTGGAGTTAGACAACATGTGTCAGGACCCACTCATTGTCGTAATCATTCTTTAGATCTAATATTGTCACATGGATCTAATATTGTCACTGTTGCTGCCATTGAAATTCTGCAGCGGAGCGATGACATCTCAGATCATTATCTAGTCTTGTGTATACTACATGTAGCCAAGGCTGCAAAACTGACTCCCTGTTACAAATATGGTAGAACTATCACTTCACTTGATTCTACCACTAAAGATTGCTTTATAAATAATCTTCCTGCTCAGTTTCATCTCCTCAGCATACCAGATAGCTTAGAAGAACTTGATGTTGCAACAAAAACTACTGACTCTCTCTTTTCCAGCACATTAGACAAAGTTGCTCCTTTGTGCTTAAAGAAGATTAAGGAAAATAGTCCAACGCCATGGTACAGCAAGCACACTCTGGCCCTTAAAGGGTTAGTTCACCCAAAAATGAAAAAATTCTGTCATTAATTACTCATCCTCATGTCATACCAAACTGATGAGACTTTCGTTCATCTTCAGAACACAAATGAAGATCTTTTTGATGAAATCTGAGAGCCTTCTTTGCAACTGAAACTTTGATGCTTCAAAAGTTCATAAAGAGATTGTAAAACTAATCCATATGAATTGAGTGGTTTAGTTCAAATTTTCTGAAGAGACATGATAGCTTTATATGATGAACAGATTTTAAGAGTTTAAGATTTTATTTATTCACAGGATTTAGAAAGGATTTATCATAGTACTGAGACTGCTCTCATTAGAGTTACAAATGATTTGCTCTTATCATCAGATCATGGTTGTATCTCTCTGTTAGTGTTACTGGATCTTAGTGCTGCATTTTATACTATCGACCACAACATTCTTTTGAATAGACTCGAAAATTATGTTGGCATTAGTGGAATTGCATTGGCATGGTTTAAATGATACTTATCTGACCATTAATCAGTTTTTAGTAGTAAATGAAGAGATGTCATACCGATCATAAGTTCAGTATGGAGTACTGCAAGGCTCAGTACTAGGACCGTTACTTTTCAGCCTGTACATTCCCTTGGGAGATATCATTAGGAAGCATGGTGTTAGTTTTCACTGCTATGCTGATGATAATCAGCTCTATATTTCTTTGTGCCCTGACGAAGCTTACCAATTCACAAAATTAACAGAATGCATTGCTGATATAAAAACTATGACATATGCTCTCAATGACAAATGTGGAACAGTTAGCTCATGCACTCATGACCTCAAGGCTAGATTATTGTAATGCTCTACTGGGTGGTTGCCCTGCACTCTTAATAAACAAACTCCAGCTGGTGCAAAACGCAGCAGCTAGAGTTCTTACTAGAACTATTGTAAAAAAAAGTGCTATGTAAATAATGGTGACTTGTTTATTTGTCAGTTCTCCAACACTTCATGATAAAGTTGAATCACAGATCTAGCAGACAAGTGGTCAGAATCACAGCCTACATCTGCAGCCCAGGGCTGATTGATGTATCTCTAAATGAGCCCCAACAATAACTTAGTGTCTGTGTCAGCGCTTGCTTAAGCCTCTTTATCCTTAAAACCAAGCATCCAGGAGCACACCTACTCAGATTGAAAGCACTCATATTGTGGCATGCGCTTTTGTGCTCACAGTATCGACAAGCATTTTCTGAGCTATCCATCAACTGAAAAGAAAAAAACAACTGTTCTCCTCACTTACATCATAAAGTGATATAAGCTCAGTGTAATACATTATGTCTGTTCCAGCTGTGCTCCAAATTACAAGGTTTATTTTGCAGGCTGTCAGTTCATTGCGTCATTCATTTTTATTGTTGTGTGAAGTTAAAGGGGAAGATAAAGTATTAGTTCAACAAAAATTAAATTTCTGTCATCATTTACTCACTCTGATGTTGTTCCAAACCAGTATGAGTTTCTTTCTTCTGTGGAACACAAAAATGTTAAAACTTAATATTTTTTTTTTTTTTTGACATTTTTTCAACTTTTAGTGTGTAATGTTGCTGTTTGAGCATTAAAAAAGGTCTGCAGAGATACAAAGCACAAAGTCCAGTCCAAAGGGAGTTATATCAGTAAGCACTGTTGCTGAAGCACATCCAGATTTTGCAGAGTTAGACGCATTCCAGGGTCAGCATATTTTGTTGATCCAGGAACAACATTTCTGTCCAAAATGTATTTCTAACTCCTTCCCTACCTAAACCTAACCCTACCCATATGTTCTCCCTAAAATTAGAGGGAAATGATAGGTGAATAACACTGATGTAGAAGCACCAAACCCTGATTGTAAGCCTAAACTTGACATAAACTGTAAACTTATCCTTCAAATCTGATTGGTTGATTGGAATGTTGTTCGGATCAGTATGAGGCCTGGTTGGGTTGCGTTAGTAGTGTGTTGATACACACGGTTATTGTAAGGGGTGTGACATATTTAGCAAGTGTGAATGGCAAAAAATCACATGAAATGCGATTCTTACGAATCTGTTTTAAGCTACATTCATATGTGGTTTTAAATCAAATTCAAATCACATTTCTGGAAATCCTTTTCAGTCTGACCACTCTAATTGGTGTGGTTTTTATGTCACATAATATGGCCATAATATGACCTCTTTAAAAACTGTGTTCACCCGTTTCCATGCAATTAAAATGAATGAAGACAAAAAGGACACCAAAGTACCATCAATGTATCATAAAAAAGTATTCCATACGACTCATGTGCTATATTCCAACCAAATAGAATAGACTATTTCTGGGTGAACTATTCCTTTAACTATTCCTATTCCTTTATTTATGTCCCGTTTTTAACTTTCAATTTATTGTTTAACCCCATTCTTACTGTTCACATGGTGAAATAACTCTTTAATTGTTTAACTGCAGCTGAGATTGGTTACCATCCACTGAGCTGTGATGTTTGCGAATCTTAAGTGCTTCAGATGTCAGTGTGCAGAATTCAGTGGAGAACCCAAGAGACAATGATGCAATGCAGAGGACAACTAAGAGGCAAGGATGTCTGCTTGATGTTTTCTCACTCTTTTGATTGCCAGTGTGTGTGTAGTCATGTTAGCGCAGATGCAGTACTTATTTCTAAGCCAAAGCAAGTGTGTGTTTGACTTGGTAATCATCAAGCAGTGCATCAGGGGAGTATGTGTGCACAGATGACATGGCCTAGATTTACTCCAAAACATCCCGGGGCAACCAGATGAGCAAATGAACCACGTGGCATCACCTCAAACAGCTGACCCACAACTCCAGTGCCTCCTTCACATGTGGCCAAAACATCTCAATCCCTCTCTGCTGACCAAGATCTGACATCTGTTGTTTTCTTGGCATTATGGGATTGCTTTCTGTGTGGACCTTCCTTTGTTCACCCATCAGTCCCTGAATTTTTCAAAGATATCTGGATCACATTGTGCTGGTGTGCATGTTGTCAGTCTGATTTTCACTCAATTAATGTGCAATATGCATAAGAATATGCACAATGGTATACTGGCAAAAAGGGGGTCTCCCTCTTATGAGGGGTCGCTGGGTGGTGTGTTCTGTATGCTAGGCGTTCAGCAGAGTGAGAACAGTGTTGCAAGCATGTTACGTCACTTTTAGCACCCAGGCGTAAATCCATTTATGTTGGAGTTGTGTGTCTTTGGTTTGTCTTTTGTTAAAAATTTGGAAGATTTTTGTGAGAGGTTCCAGGTTCAAATCCCGGACGAGCCACCTATTATCTTTGTCCAAAAAAAATAAATATATAAAAAATTGGTCTTGGTCTTTTTTGATTTTTAGAGACAGTACAGAAACATTTTGTGTGACATTGAAGGCTCTCAATAATATTTCAGTTTGTAAAAATAGAAGTAAAAGACAAATTAAAGCGTTGCAATTTAAACATATATATTTTCATGGTTTTTCTTCCAAAACACCATCTAGACTGATAACTTTTAATTCTACTCCTGCAGTGTGGCTTCAATATGCAAAGAGATCATTTAAATTTTGCTCACAAAAGACTAATTCAGCCCTTACTCTCCTTCCCCAACAGTATGTACACATTTTATCAAAACAAATACACTTTTTCAAGCGTATTTATGAAATAAATTTCACATTGTTATTTTCATTGGTTCACCTTTCAGGCTGTTCATTAATATCTGCAGTTGGAAGTCCTGAAGTGTTCTCAGCTACAGCTGGGCTTTAATCAGAACTAAATGCAGTTTCAAACTATCATTTATGTTATGTTAAGAGGAATACCAAAAGTTATGAATAATTCAGGTGTTTTGACTCTAATGGCAAACTGGCTATAATCAGCACAGAAAACGTTTTAACAGACTTTCCCCTTGATGAATAAAAGATGTGGAGCAGGGCTGAGATGTATAGCTCTGGTGGACCTTGGTCTGTGTTTTTGTGGTTGAAATGTGTTTCAGGCCTTGAGGATACTGGAGCTGGTGAAAAACATATCAGAGAGAGACATAAAGATGAAGACACGCAGTGACATCAGCATGGCTAAATGAACGTGAGTCCAGAGAGCACATACCATTACATACTGAACATACACACAGTCAGTAACTCCAGTGACCAAGCATGTACAGAATGAAGGAATGACAAAAAGATCATTCAAAATAGCAGTAACATAGTGAATATAAGAAGTTTAAGCTTGTTTATGATTTTAATTATTTACCTACTGTGCTTCACATTACCTAGAGATTGCACTTTCATAGCTTTATTGAGTTTTTATGTTTTAAGTATCAACGTTGTCTCAGATATTACTCCTAAGATACCTTAATGAATAAAATAACACACAATGGAGACAAATAGAAGTAAAGAGCTACAACATTATTGTGGATTACATATTCAGATATTCAGGTGATTACATACTAACATCAATTTTAAAATACCAAATACCTATATTCACTATATACACACTTTTAGCTCCCAGACATAAATCCATTTATGTTGGTATTGTGGGCAGATTAATTGTCTTTGGTTTAGCTTTTATTGAAAGTATGGGATTTTTTTTTATTTATTTTTTTTTCTTCAACAGAAATGAGACAAGTAAAAGAAGTGATATGTATCATTTTGAAAAGAAATTAAGACAAAGATACATTAAATTGATCAAATATGAGAGTAAAGACATAATAATTCAAAAGATTTCTATTTCAAACAAATGCTGTTATTTTAAACTCTATCTAAATACTCTAATAAGAATCCTGAAAAAAATGTTTCCACAAAAATATAAAGCAGCACAACTGTTTTCAACATGGTAATAATAAGAAATGTTTCTTGAGCCCAAGATCAGCATATTAGAATGATTTCTGAAGAATCATGTGACACTGAAGACTGGAGTTATGATGCTGAAATAATATACCTTATACAACTTATATACTATATACTATTATTTTATTCTGAAGTATTTATTCTTAAAATCTTTCTTTGACTATGAAGTTTGTCATTATAAAGAATTTGATGAGAAATGTTTGCATCATTATTTTGACTACAGAAATCTTAGTCTACCCTTATGAAAAAGAAGTTTATTCAAGTGTGCTATTAGAATACTTCTTTTAAACTAAAAATAAAGTATACTTTCTGTCTACTTTTTATATATTCTCAGAAATATACTTAAAATTGCACTTAAGTATACTTGACTTATACTGACAGAAAAGTCTAAGTATATTTGGTCTATACTTGCACTCAATCTTTTGATTGAGATATACTTAAAAGTATAAGTAAGTATTCTAAGTAGCTGAGTAGCCTATTTAATACTTTTTTCATATAGTTCTACATACTGTACATACTGTCGTTTAAACTTACATTGTTTGAAAATATTGATTTATAAAGAAAACAGATATGTTCCTAATTCTGAGTATTTGAATTTTTGTGTTGGCTAGTCCACTTGTAGTGTACATAGGAATTTACTTCAAATCTACTTAACTCTTTCCTCGCCACTGACTGAAGTTTCCGGCTATCAGTGTTTTCACTGCTATACGGTAGGGGGCACTATGACGCATTTTCTGAAAGAGTACAGAATCTCCTGATCAAAACACAGAAGGAGAAGCTGAAACAATGATAGAAGATTACTTACGCAAATGTAAAATAATGGGATCATCAAACATTAAACAGCATGTAAATCAAAACTGCCTAACGTTACTGAATGAAATGTCGACCCATGCAGGACGAGCTATAGGACTGTGAGGCTTTGGGGGTGTTGATGGACTCGATCTACTCCATCTGTGTTTTGATCATCGTTCTGAATCCCATCCGGATGTAATCTTTGACAAAAATGCAATTTTCTTAGCTTTTTGTTTAAAATGTTGCCTTCTTTTAAATAAAACTTACCAACATTTAAGTGTTGATAAAAAAGGATTCATGAAGCTAGAATAAAATGTTTTTAAAATGGAAAGAGTTAAAGTACAGTTAAAGATATTTCAAGTATAAAAAAATAATACCTGAATAGGAACATATTACTACTTAAAGTGCAAAAATAATATATAAAATGTAAACTATAAGTGTGATGTTATGTTCACTTAAAGAAAACTTACAAGTATACTTGCACTAAACTAGTAGTTTACTGAGAGTATTCTTCAAAGTGTACTTTCATATACTAAAAAAATGAACTACTAGTATTAAAATAGTAAACTATTAGTATTAGTATACTTATAAGTTCAGATGCAGTACAAATGAGAAACGTAGCTGTGAACTAGTTGTACACTTAAAGTTTACTACTGTTACACTTAAAGTACACTTAAACGTATACTTCAATTGGGCCAGTTTAGTCCCAAGCAGTACTGAAATAGTACACTTACAAGTTTACTACTAGTACATTGATACTAGTATACTTACAACATAAAGTATACTTTACTTAAGTTACTTCATAAAGTGAACTTGAAGTATACTACTTTTTTATAAGGGTAGTTTGTGATCTGGTCTGAAGTTGATGCATGTGAAATTGCTTGGGTCTTTTTTCTCAGGAGAAAATTTGTAAAAACAGCAAAGGACTCTCACATTACTCTCCAGGAGAAACATTTCTGATCTTTCCTATTCAGTTATGGCTATCTTTATAAATTCTGTCTGTAGGTTTCTTTAGGACTAGCAGGTTGTATCTCGTTTTCATTTGATCTGTTTCTTCAGCATTCACCCATGAACATGTCCTGCAGCTATGTTGGTTTTCTCATAGCAACTCCCACCAACTTGTTTACCTTCCCTTAAATCCCCCTTGCACACTAATGTCACATTGGCTCCTCTGTATTTACTTGATTTTGGCAACAACTGTTAAACAAGGTTACATGAATACACATGAACTCGTGTGGATGCAGTCAGTGACTCGCCACCAGTGTAAACCTCGTCGTGTTCTGCTAGTCGGCATGTCTTTATTTCAGGAGCTGTAAGCCCTGGAGATGATGCAGATTTTTTTCTTCAGTGCCACTGAGTCTAGCATTTTTGCTGTGATTGGTATAGCCAGCCTCACACCGCAGTGATCAAGAGCGAGGACCTTGGTGCCCCTGTCTCATTTTTTTCTCTCTTCTGAAAAGCGAGACTCACTTCACAGAGCCTCTAATTAGCGAGGATGAAAAGCCGCATTAGCAATGTTAATGAAGTTTGTGTTTGAAAGTACATCCGGTGAAGGACTGCAGTCCTGTCTGAAGGGTTTTGCCTTACAGACCAGCCAGGATCTCTGATTTTATTCCAAAGAACTGGGAGACCGAACTGTATTTTCATGTTTACCAAAGAGCTGCAGAAGTCTGAAGTTTATTCAGATTGGAAAGAAAAACCAATCCCATTTTTCAGAATAATAGACCTACATGTGGCTGATTTCTTTGTGTGTGTACTGAAAATAGTGTGCTGGAGTGCATTTCAAAAGGAAAATCAATTCCTATTTTAAATGCCTGTTTGCAGAACAAAGCTCTCAGTCATGCGTCTTTTAAACCTCTTGCAATATAGCAAAAGTACTTTTTTTTTTTCAGGTTTACCCATTATATTTTCAAACAAATGGAAAAAAAAAAAAAAAAGATTTTTGAGACCAATATTTCTGATATAATCACTTTGCATAATACATCTGAGAACCGTTACAAAAATAGTCAACTTGTGTAGAGGTTAAAGCCACTTCAAAAATCATTGTACATTGTACAAACCCATAAGTATATGCCTGATGATAATTGCAAACATCAAAACAACCTGATGAATAAAATAAAGGTTTTGCTTAGAATCCTGGGCATTGGAGTGGTTCAGGGAACAGGAGACATTTAATCACTCTGGATTTTTTTTTTTTTCGACAAATGGATGATTGCACATTATCACGCTTATTACAGCTACTCAACAAGTAAATAAATAGCCTATTTGATTCTACATTTTAATTTTACCTATACATTATCTTAAAGCTTTCTGCTAAGAACAAAAACACGTCAGGTAAGCAATATTCACTTTAGCAAAATTTGATCCAATATCTATTGGTAATAGTTTGAAATGCATGACGCACAGCTCGCACTTTCAAAGCAAGCAGCTTTCTGTTTTTCAGCGCGTCGAAACCACTTGACCAGCTTGATTCCGATGAGAAATCTGCATGGGGAAATCTTTCACCCTCATGGGAAAAACATATGGATTCCTATAGAAATAATTGGATTTTGCCAGCTAAAATTCACCAACAGTAAATGTGACCGAACCTTTCCAGTGGAAGATATCAACAGTTGCATTTATGAAACAAGTAGTGGCACAGTTTCAGATGAGTAGACCGATATACAGTGTTGCTATGGACAACAGCGAATATTAGGAAATATATGGATGCTAGATGGCACGACTGGCTGATCAGTATAGTGTATTACAGAGCCTTGAAAAGCTGATTTTAAAATTAATCACGATTATTTGCATACATCAAATGAGAAATCATCCAGATGAAGATACTTTAATTTGAGTAACTGTACTAAACAGACATTACACAGGACATTTTTAACATGTTAACTAAATTATCATGATACCATTGCAGCCCTATTAAAATGGTAAAGTTAAAGGGTTAGTTCACTTTAAAATGAAAATTAACCCAAGCTTTACTCACCCTCAAGCCATCCTAGGTGTGTATGACTTTATTCTTTCTGATGAACACAATCGGAGAAATATTAATAAATATCCTGACACATCCAACGCCAGTTTACACTTTCTTCGTACGTTGAATATGGAAGGCGGTCTAGCGGAAGCTAGATATTTTACTTCATAACTTGTTAAATGTAGATATATTTTTCATACAAACGCATCGCTTCGCTTCAGAAGGCCTTTATTAACCCCCCGGAGCTGTGTGGAGTATGTTTATGATGGATGGATGTGAATGGAGACACTTTCTTCAGCTCATACTCGTGACCCCTGTTGACTGCCATTATAAAGCTTGGATGCGTCAGAATATTTATTAATATTTCTCCAATTGTGTTATACATCTAGAATGGCTTGAGGGTGAGTAAAGTTTGGGCTAATTTTAAATTGAAAGTGAAAAGTTTAGTCATGTTTTTAAATAAAAACTGAGTCACTGTGATAGAGCATGAAGAGTAGCAAGAAAATCTTTTCTAAAAAGATTTTGGTCAAGGATATGGCTATTTGTGACTATTCTGTTCTGCTTTTTTTTTTCATGAAGAGAAAGGAAATGTACTACCCAAGAGTGAGAAGATATTAAGGGGCCATCCATAAAGCTGGCGCCTTTGTTTTCCATCTGTGATGAATGTACCAAGATTGTAGTCACACCATCCCAGTCCTTGTGCCGCAGATGTCATGGTTCAACTGTAATCCCATCTCTGCAGAGGATTTCTCACCCATCAAATTACTGTTCGCTGGCATGGTTTTCCTTCTGAATGCATCCAATCGGAAAGATCTCTCTGAGCTGCTGATAGAATATTGTGGCCTCTTCGCTTTAGGAAGTTATGCATTTAGAGAGAGAATATTTTGGAAATACAGCTCTGAAATTCCACTCTGCATGAAACAGGATTCAGGCAAAGAGGACCTTTTAAATTACATTTTCAAATTATTACTGGTCATCTACATTTTTAACAAATAAGCTCTCTCATATTGCTTAATATTTTTGTGTAAACTACGATAATTTTTTTTTTTTTTTTTTTTTCAGGATTCGTTGATAAAAGTTAAAAAAATGTCACTTTTGATCAATTTAATGAAACCTTGCTGAATAAAATTATTAACTGAAAAAAACATACAGCAAAATTTTGAATTATATTTTATCACTGTGTCTACAAAAAATCACTTTTCAACATTAATAATAAGAAACCAAACCAGCATATTAGAATGATTTCTGAAGGATCATGTGACTCTGAAGACTGGAGTAATGATGCTGAAAATTCAGCTTTGCCATCACAGGAATAAATTACATTTTAAAATATATTAACATAGAAAACAGCAATTTTATACATACATATATATGTTGAAAATATATTTGAATCCTGTACATTTTAAAGGAGTCCATGCATATCAAAGAGACTGTTGACTTGGCCAGTTAGCAACCACAGAGAATACCATAGCAACCACATAGCAACACCCTGGCAACCACCCAGAAAACCGTAGCACGTGGCAAGCTTTGCCCAGACAAGAGCCACACATATTTTCTGCAAAAAATGCATAAAAGTATTCCTTTTTTTTTTTTTTTTTTTTTGCAGGATATTGTACCCTCAGGAGCCATCTCTGTCAACAGAACAACTGCATCCAACCAGAGAAAAGCCAAAACCTGCCAGTAGCACAACATATCAAAGGCTGACTAATTTAATCCCTAAACCTATTGTGTTTAGACTGGCAGCAGTCACACAAGGATTAGCATGTCATTGTTCCACGATCTGTTCCATTATCTGCTTCTGTTGTTCTTATGCATAATCCATAATAAGCCGGGCTTTACATTAATTACCTCACAGTGATCTGTAGCTTCCTTAAATTAAATTTTGCCATGTAAAACTGCAAACAGTGAACTTTATGCATTTTTTTATTTTATTTATTTATTTATTTTTTTCATTTCTGCAAATCAGAATACTGATGTTTCCTCATGAGGTTCAAAATGAAGCAAATGATAGCTCATATTGCTCTGAATATTGATCTGATATGTATGCTACAGTGACTATTTGATGGTATCTTAATCCTGTAGCTCCTTCATCTATAAATCATAAAGAAGCAATATGATTTTTAGCTATTCCTCCTGAACTTGGCCCAGTTTTTAGCCCAGACTTGTGGAAGTTGTAGTAAGCCTTTTATGTTCTGGATATTCCCATGACAGCTCAGTTTAGTGAAGAAGCAACTTCAGAGAATTCTGGCTATTTTCAGACATAGCCCTTTCATATGTGCAATCTGTGTTTCTCAAATACAATGTGCAGACATTTTAAAAATGTATACATTTTTGTAAGCTGACAAAACATTATCTACTAAAACAGAATGTCAGGAGCTTTTCTGACATAATTTGGGCCTACGAAACAGTACTGAAAAGCTTTTATTGTTAGCCAGTGAAGCCCCACAGCTTCTCAGGAAGTGCATGTACTCTCAATGCCATGCTCTGTTGAGCTTGGTTCACCCGCCTTAGGGTATCATTTGTAAGGCTTATTAGAGAAGCTTTGTGTAACTAGATAAAATTCTCCTCCCTGCACTGCTTTAGCAAAAAATCAGTATCTGCATGTCTATTACACCATCTTTGTGTCAGATTCTGTCTGTTGCTCTAGATATTTAAACATATTAGGTTATACTGAATATATATTGCAAAAGATGGCCATAGAATCATAGAATTGTGGCTCTTTAATGTGTCATGACAGATCGCTGTAGTGCCTCAGTTCAAGCGGCTCGTGAATCAATCATCTCTTCCTACTAGTTCATTTATAGCATGAAATAAACATGAATGAACATCATGAATGTCGTTTCAACCGCGGGAAGATTTACACACCATTTTTCAAGTTCAAGTCCACCGACATTAATCTACTAACTCCCCTGACTGCTTTGTCGGACAAATGCCGGATTCAGCATTATGACTGGTTAGATCACCTGTCATTCAAACTCCCGGCGAAGGTTCAATTAATGACAGAATTTTCATTTTTGGGTGTACTAACCCTCTAATTCTAAGAAAGGCTTATAAGATCATTTGGTTTAAGATGCCACTAGATGTGATATTTTATCTAATGCAATGGCATTCCTACTTTTGTAAGTGATACTTAAGTGTATATTACTTTTTTTGGCCCACCAAAACAGATTTTGTTTTCCTTTTTGTTTGAGCTAAGCCATATGTTCTGGTTGAGATTCAATCAGAAAAGTGATTCTGACAGTGTTGATCCAATCTTCCACCTGCATTTTAAACCCTCCTTCCACAGCAGCTGGAAATGGCACAAGATGTTAAGACAGATTCATTTATGCCAAAGACCACACAATGTGCAGCGTGGCCTTCTGTTTCCCTCATTCCATATCCGTGGAGATCCACAATGTTCCATTACAGATGACATTGCTCTCCACTCTATGTAATTCACTGCTGCTCCTGCTCAGCTCTCATCTCTCTCTTTGAATGGGCCATGAGAACAACGTCTGAATAATACATACATGGAACACTTTCTCCTTTGCCACTGATATGCGGTTCTCAGCTCGTCAGGCAGAAAATGAAACCTCTCCTTTTCCGCTGTCACCTCCTCCTCGCGTACGCTGGAGCACTGGATTGCGGTGAAGGGCCTGAATGCTAATGAGGAATCATCAAACGTGAATGTAACTCTTGAAGTACCGAGTCTTTCAAGAGGTTCGCCTGAAGACTTGTTCAGCATGACACTGACAATGTAAAGATGAAAATTTATGGCTTGTGACTCTAGTTTTCCATTAACTTAGCTTGGTGTCACGGAGAAGTGTTTGATTGCTGTGGAAGTTGTTTTGCATGATATTCAGTACTCTATCTAATGGTCTGGAGATTCGGTAAAACTTCCAACACATCCATGCCTAGACCCAACTTCCCATTCGTTTTGCACCTCGTCACAAGGGCACTGACAAATTAGCATGCTGTATCCTTGAGTCACGTAGGATGCTCCAAGTAATTAAAGTGAAATATTGCAGTGTGGAGGCGGAAGATGTGACGTACCCTCCTCTCCGCTTGAGAACAAATCCCTAACATTATAGACAGTGCATGCTCCATTAATAACCCAGGCAACAGTTGTCAAGAATTTGGGTAGTCCTGTGGGAAAAGCTGAAAAAATGGGAGAAAGAAGGAGAGAAATAAAATTCAGACTTGCACTGATGTGGAGCCATATGGCTCTGCATATTTCAGGACGATAAAGTCCTCCACTGAGGACAGAATAATACAGAGATCTCTCCACTTAGCAGGCAGAAGCACAAAAGGTAATAAAAATGGTGAAGCCATGAATTTTGTACTTCAAAGCATGCCATGGACTTTCCAGTGATACAAATGCATCAATAGAACATCATGTTCTGATTAATGCCCTTATACATTTATATATATATATATATATATATATATATATATATATATATATATATATTTCCCAATCAATCGGTAGCTGTTTCTCATTCATGCCCCCTCACATTTGCCGGCCACATATGTCATTGAGGCTGTCTTATTTCAGAAAACCAACTGTTATTTCTCATAAGGCGTAATTACTGTAATTTTTTTCTTACCTTGGAATGTAATGGTTGCATTTCTGAAATGAGACAGCCTTGATGACGTACTGTATGCAGCCAACAAATGCGAGGACACAGCCTTCAAAACGAAATACAGCAAGTAAAATGGATAAAATTGGCCTTATTCTTTGAAATTTCTTGGAGTATCTTGGAAACACTGTCATAGAATCAGTGGTAATCATTCAGTAGCCTATAGTTTTTTTTTCTTCTGTTGAACTTTGTTTCTAAAACATGATTCCGTTACAGCTGATTAATTTTTATATTTCATAAAAAAAATAAGCTACTTTTAGCATATAGCTTGTGGTGTAACTAGCTACTAGACTGAAGTCTATCTTTAGCTTAGCTACACAGATAGCACACGTACGTCTGCAAGATGTTTGTTAAAGATCACTTCATCTGGAAAGCATCTGCTGTTTACAAACATCCGATAGATATCTTTAAGATGTCAGTTTTACAAACATTCTAAATCAAAAACATCTTAAAGACATCTTCTAAACGTCTATTTGACATCTGACAGGAAACGTCCAATAGACTTATTGCAGATGAGCAAACACTCTAAAAAATACGTCTTCCAGATGTAAACACACACATCAAATAAAAGTCTCCAAGATGTACGTGTGCTATCAGGGTAATTGAGTGGTAATCAACAATATAACACACCATGTCCAAATGTTTAACCTAGGACTTGACAAAAGCAAACAAAAACAAAACAAAAGCAGATCACCAGAAGAAAGTGACAAGAGCATCGAGATTTAACTGTGGATACAAATTAACGAGACTCAGAAGGTGAGGTGTTAGAGACCAGCTTTATCTTAAATGCTGACAGCGTTTAAAATGAGTACTTGAAAGTGTCTGGAGTTCAGCTTTCCTGTTAAGCTAAAAGCTTCTCACAAATAACAGTGTCTTTGTTGCTGATTCAGTGTCTCGTCCATTGAAATGCATGCAGCAAGAAGGAGCATCCATACTGAATACTATGATGAAAGAGATGTATGCTCTATACAGTGTGTTAAATAAATAATAATGTCAAATGAATAAACCATCAGTTGTGTTTATCATATGCATACCAAAAAGTCTTACTTTTAGCCATTTAAAAGTGATAGCTGCTTGATAAGAAAAATATGTGTGCATGTGTATTGTGCTTCTCTGTTATTCATCCTCTAGAGAGAAAAAAATGTAATAACTGAACAATAATTCACACTTTTAAAGCTTATAGTGTTGTCATGGAGATTCATCTAGAATTCATAGAGAAATGTCTATGGAAGATCTCTGACTGTACAGCACTGGAAATATCCATTAGCACAATCATATTCCTTTGTTTCCCATATGACTAGATGAACATTTGCTGCAACCCAGCTAACAAACATATGTTCTAAGAACGTTTTGCTAATGTTCCCATTAAAACATTTTTTTCTAAATGTTCTCTGAATATTCAAAAAGTCTTTTTAAAAAAGTTTTTTAAAAGCTTTAAAAAGTGTTTTCCTTGTTATGCGCACATTAAAGGGTTAGTTCACCCAAAAATGAAAATCCTGTCATTAATTACCCTCATGTCGTTCCACACCCGTAAGACCTTCGTTCATTTTCAAAACACAAATTAAGATATTTTTGATGGCTCAGTGAGGGCTCCATAACCAGCAAAATAATTTACACTTTCAGATGCCCTGAAAGTTACTAAAGACATATTTAAAACAGTTCGTGTGACTACAGTGGTTCAACCTTAATGTTATGAAGTGACGAGAATACTTTTTGTGCACCAAAAAAACAAAATAACGACTTTATTCAACGATATCTAGTGATGGGCGATTTCAAAACTTCGCTTCATGAAGCTTCGAAGCTTTAAGAATCTTTTGTTTCGAATCTGTGGTTCGGAGCACGTATCAAACTGCCAAAGTCACGCCCCCCAGTGGTGAATCACTGAAATTTCGAAACACTTATGACGTTACAAAGCCTCATTTACTGAAATCACGTGACTTTGGCAGTTTGATACGTGCTCCAAACCACTGATTCAAAACAAAAGATTTGTAAAGCTTCGAATCTTTGTTCATAACTTTGAGAGAACTTTGCCAGAAAGTTAGCTAAAGACTAGCTGCAAGTTCAGATTTTCTGTTTTAGTATGGGGACGTATTGCTGGCGGATAATAATGATGTGAAAAAATACTGTGGGAAAAAAGTTATACATAATATGATGCATTGTTTCAGAGTGTTTTGTTTACCTCACTGATATTCTTTAGATAGAGTTGCTGGATCAAATCAAAACGTACAATGTCTCTAATGTATTTGGATTCATAATTAAATCACATAATCATAACAGCATCCAAATATTCTCGGGACATTCTACAGCGAGAGAATCTGCCCACACTGTGCACATCAAACTAGAAAGTAGTTTGTCTCTTTTACACACCCACACATAAGTAAACACACACACTGTGGGTGGATCCCCAAGGTAGTAACAGTACGGTTAAATTTATCCAACAACATCACCTTGTGGCAATTATATTTTTAGTATCCAGCCTTATTATTAAAGTTACAAGGATGCTCCAACTTCCAAACTCCTTCCAGTATTCATTGTGTTGTTGCTCAGTGTTGTTACCATATTTGGGTTCTTTGCCACCGCTGCAAGTGCACATGGGATTCGGCTTCTCCCTTAATCAGAACTTAGGTAAACACGGGAAAATACACAAAGCAAATGAGATTAACACATTCATAATCACGAAGGAGGTATAGACACACATAAACATCTTAAATCCTCTAACACCGCCAAACTTTCAGCCTCTTTTCTTTGCACTTTGTGTTTTGTGCGCATGCCAATTTGCATATTATGACTTGCACTAATTACAGGCCTCATTAAGGCAGCATTCCTGTGAGGTTAGCTGCAGCATGTGCTTTTCTGCCATTGTGAGCTGCCACTGAGATCCGCTCCTGCTAGCTTAATGATGAAAATGTGTCCTGCTTCATAATTAGACATAAAAATGATCTAGCGATGACAAAAACTCCACAGACGTGTTTGAAAGCGGGGATGAAAAATCACATTTTGAATTATTTGTCATTTACATTTTTTATGAGGCATGAATGCAAATGTGGATTCTAATGAATTAACACAGCTAGATTGAGAAAACACAACAGAACAGCTGTAATTATAATGCCATCTTTCTAAATCATGTCCTCAAAGTTATCATTAGCATACAGGATTGCTTATGTTTACCGTAAGGGAGCTGGATCGCTCACGAATGTGAATGTCAGCGGAGAGGATTCTATAATTAGTCTAAATTTGCGGTTGACATTTTTTTCATATTTCTAAGATAAATATGTGTTATTAAGAAGTTTTGTGGGTCCAGAAAAAGAAGTAAACCTGTTTAGTGGAGTGCAGCTGAGTCACGGGCTGCTATTCAGCTCAATCTGTAATATCACTACACTAATGCTGCAAGCTCAAACTGCTCATATTGTATTTGAATAAGCATTTATCTTATAGACCTGGGTCCAGACAAAAATAAAGTCTAATCATTATTTTGACTGCACAATGGGGACATTTCATCAACAAAACAAATGCAGTAAAAGCTGAGACTTAATGTAATCAAAAATGTACTCATTTTAGAAATGCTTATTACAGGGACAATCTCCAGTAAGGTTTCAGTTATTAATCTTGTTGAGCCTTATACCCAACAGCATTGAATTTATAATATATATATATATATATATAAACCTGTCATTTGGACTTTCTAAAATTATTGCAAGTCTAAAAACACATCAAGATGAAGTGCTAAACAAAAATGTCCCTATTATCCCTTCCACATAATTTGCTTTTTGTCTCATAATAGAGTTTAAAAGGCCCTTTGAAACATCCCATGAAAAAAAAAAAAAAAAAAATCCTATTCAGTGGCAGTTCATGCTGTCAAGGAAAAATTCTGCATTTTTATTTAGGCTATAAAAGCTGAACTATTCAATAGACAGTCACTGTACGGATCACCCACACACTCTTTTTGACATTCTCTGTGGGACATTTTCTCTTTGGCAGAGAGGCTGGAAGTCTCTATCCATTAATAAACAATTAAAATATTAAATTAAATTGCAATGCTTTAAGTTCTGCTATGATTTCTACTGTATTTTTCACTGCATAGAGGTTCCACAATTGTAAGTTGCATGTGTTTGAGTCAATAAAAAGGATCAACTCATTAGAATCATTCGCCAGGAAGTTGGACTACACTGGTTTCGCTGTATGTTTTGATTCAAAGACTCATAGAGCCCTTTGTTCTAAATAAGTCACACTGGTTGCACTGTTTTTGATTCACTGAAAAGAACAGAAACATTAGAGCAATTCATTTTGTAATCAGACTACTCTGGTCAAGCTGTATGTTTCACATTTTAGATTCTGTAACAGTGTTGTGTCGCCATTCAGAGAAGTATTTAAGTGTGGTCTTCCATTCGCATTGGTTGAAGAATCAAAGATGATCTTAGATACCAAGGTCCATGGCTGTACCATTGGAGAAAGCGTAACAGTCAATTTGAATCACGTATGCCTATAACCAATCACACTACAGCACTGACATCATTGAATTTCTGTCAGGGTTGTACAACAGTTAATCACAGTTTGCAGATATCACAGAAATGAATGAGAATTGCCATAAACTGAATCATACCCATCACAAAATTGTGTAAACAAAATTCACCCAAAAATGAAAATAATGTCATTTATTGTCATTAATTACTCACCCTCATGTCGTTCCACACCCGTAAGACCTTCCGTTCATCTTCGGAACACAAATTAAGATATTTTTGATGAAATCTGATGGCTCAGTGAGGCCTCCATTTTCAGCAATGTCACTGAAGACATATTTAAAACAGTTCATGTGACTATAGTGGTTCTATCTTAATATTATAAAGCGACGAGAATACTTTTTGTGCGCCAAAAAAACTAAATAATGACTTTTCAACAATATCTAGTGATGGGCGATTTCAAAACACTGCTTTGAAGCTTTACATATTTTTTGTTTGGAATCAGTCATTCGGATAGCGTAAACAAAGCCTTGTTACTGAAATTACGTGATTTTGGTGCTCTGAACCACTGACATCCTTTAAAAAAAAAAGCCTGCCTCTGGTCTGCTTACCTGTGTACCACTGCATAATGCCTTTTTTTTTTTTTTTGCTAACCTTGAAGGCTTGTGTAACGGAGGCCAGCTACAGTAGTAGGAGCTGTGCGAGTAAACCTCACTCCCCTGGCCTCAATAGGTACACTAGAGGCTGCGGCCTTTAGCATCTTTGTTAGCATGCTGGCCTCCCATGCCGGAGATGCCAGTTTGAATCCTGCTCGGAGCAGTATGGGTAGAACCGGAGGAGTTACACTTGCCTTTGGAAGAATGAAAAAGACGTTGTGATAGTCTTTACTTCCCTATTGTGATGTATATCCCAAAGGGAAGTTATTTTGATTAAAGATTACGAGGGCACAATCATTTTAATAAAGAATGATGTGCACAGATGAATAATTTATAATAAATACTGCAATAGTCCATGAAAAAAAGAAAAAGAATTGTCCATTTTAATTTCAAGGTCACTTTAACAGAAACGAGAGTCATTCACATTCCCAAGGTAAAGTTACTCCACAAACTGCAATTTGCAACATGCTGCCAATCTTATTTCAGCAAGCTTTACAGGACAGAGAATCAGAATGAAGAGTAATTTCATCTGTCACCCCTTCCATTCTTAATTGGTAAGTGTGACAGACCTCTAACAGAGTCGGTACATGTGACATCGCCCACTAAAAGTAGTTATTTTGAGTTGGCTATATCTTTTGGTGAGAAAATGGAAAGAGAAATGACAATAAAAAAACCTGTGGATTTAGAATTGCTGAGAGAATTTTATGTAAATGAAGTTTTTTTGACCACTGTCTTTATCTACTTGCATGACGTAAGGCTGTGCTTCTTCCAAATGGCAGTTCAGCCTCCGAAGGACGAGTGAGCAGATACCGAAGCTGAAGAGAAACAGCATTTAGCTGACTCCAGATCGTCAGTGGGAATAATCAGTGCTGAGAAATCAAGCAAAGTACCCATTGACTGCATTTTAATGGTCCGCCATTCAGATTGTGACCTCACCACAGCGCACTCAGAAATAATTTGCTTTCATGTGAATCACAGAAACAAAAATATCTCTCTATTTTAGTGGTGAGGCCAGAAATCTCCAAGTGGGTGGACCTCTATTTGGTGCCTACTCTCAAATTTCATTGTAAATATTATTAAGTGCACCCCTTTCTTTAGCCTTTATGAGGCAATATTTGTTTATTTTACACAGTTATAAGGGCATCTACAAACTAGAGTTTATGCTGCGCTAATGCAGGTAGAAGTAAAACACAAGCCTTTTGTCCAAATATGCCTACTTCTTTACTAGGCCTATATAGTATAAAAAAAAATATTTCTTATATATAGTATATACACTGATGTGTTCAAACATTATGACCAGACACAGGTTAAGTGAATATCATTGATCATCAACTAACAAGGACACATTTAAGGTCTGGATAGAATAGATGGTAAGCAAACAATCAGTTCTTGTAAACAACATGTTGGATGCAGAAGAAATGGGCAGGAATAAAGATCTGAGCGACTTTGATAAGGGCCAAATTGTTATGGCAAGGCGACTGGGTCAGAGTATCTCTGAAACGAAAAGGCTTGTGGGTTGCTCCTGGTCAGCAGTGGTGAGAATTTACTGACAGAGGTCCGAGGAGGGACAAACCGACAACAAGGTGTTGGGCGCCCAAGGCTAATTGATGCACAAGAGTAACAAAGTGTGCCGTTTTCCTGGGGAAGTGATGGCATCAGGATGTACTGTGGGACAACGACAAGCCAGTGGAAGGAGTGTGATACTCTGTGCAATGTTCTACTGGAAAACCCTCGATACGGCCATTCATGTGGACCAAGTACACCCCTTGGTGTTTCCTGGTGGAGGTGGCCTCTTTCAGCAGGATAATGCAGCCTGTCACACTTCACACCATTGTTCAGGAATGGTTTGAGGAACATGATGAAGAGTTCATAGTGTTGCCTGGGCCTCCAAATTCCCTAGATCTCAATCCAACTGAGCATTTGTGGAATGTGCTGGACCAACAAGTTCAATCCACGGCAGCTCCACATCGCAATACAGGACTTGAAGGATCTGCTGCTAATGTCCAGATACCACGGCTCTTTGTAGAGTCCATGCCTCGGCCTTGTTGCACATTGCAGTAAGCTAGATCAATATTAGAATATCATATTAATAAAAGCTAGATGACTTTTAATGCTAAATAGCATGCAATTAATTTTAAAATATATTGTATGATGGAGAAAATGCTGTATTACTCTGGAAACATATGGGATAATGTAAGTACACAAGTCAACAAAATATATAAGATTGTTCAAGTGGTTTTTGGATATTTTAATCCAAACATCTTACATATTGTGCCTTTAATATATTTAAAAATTTAATTTATTCCTGTGATGGCAAAGCTGAATTTTTCAGCATCATTACTCCAGTCTTCAGTGTCACATGATCTTTCAGAAATCATTCTAATATGCTGATTTGGGGCTCATTTCTTATTATCAATGTTGAAAACAGTAGAGCTGCTTAATATTTTTTGTGGAAACGGCGATACATTTTTTTCAGGATTTTTTGATGAATAGTAAGTTCAAAAGAACAACATTTATTTGAAATAGAAATGTATCCCCCGGTTTCACAGACAAGGCTTAAGCCTAGACCCAGACTAAAATGCATGTTTGAGCTGTCTCAACTGAAAGCAACTTGCACTGACATATCTTAAATTATGTCAGTGCCATTATTTTGTCCCAAGATGCACACCAGTAATGTTTCTGAAGCCCGGAACACACCGTCGGGCAGTTTTTGTTCGTCGGCTGACTAAGTTTTCTCAGTGTGTTCCGCACCGTCAGCTGAAGTTGGTCCTCGTCGGCTTTTCTTCGGCTGATTCGACATGTTGAATTGGCGTCGGAGCTCGTCGGTCAGTCGGGCCATCTGATCATTCTGAATGGCTGTTCAGCTACTGCCACCTGCTGGTACGGAAAGGCATTTCTTCTTACGCAGGCGCAGAACGGACGTGCTACTTGGCCGTCGGGTGTTGAGCGTCGGTTTGGTGTGTCAGGGCAACTTTGGACCCAAACACTGCCAACGTGAGCCAACCCCGCAGTCTGCTTTCATCGCCACTAGTTCGTTGGCGTCAGCTTGGTGTGTTCCGGGTTTAAGGCACATTTATAAAGCCACTTAAATGCCCTAATTGAACTAAGGCCTAATCCTGGCTTAATCTCAGCCCTGTCTGTGAAACTGGGTGTATAAGTCTTTACTGTAACTTTTAAAGGGGAGGTTGATTATGATTTCACTTTTTTAACTTTAGTTAGTGTGTAATGTTGCTGTTTGAGCATAAACAACATCTGCAAAGTTACGACACTCAAAGTGCAATGCAAAAGGAGAGCTGTTAAAGTTCTGCCCTCTTCTGGAAAGTGACAGGGAGCAGCAACTCATTTGCATTTAAAGGGACACACTCAAAAACGGCATGTTTTTGCTCAAATTTGACAAGCTATAATAAATGATCTGTGGGGTATTTTGAGCTGAAACTTCATAAACACATTCTGGGGAAACCGGAAACTTATATTACATCTTGTAAAAGGAGCATTATAGGTCCCCTTTAATCAGCTGAATGCGTCTTCACTGAATAAACTTTTTTTTTTTCAAAATCTTACTGAACCCACATTTTTTAACGGTACTGTTTATATGTAACAGCTTAACCTGTTTCTAATGACATTTCAAAATTGTACATCATTTCAACCCTTGCGTCAGAGCCTGAACCAGAGCTAAGCTATTCCTCTTTAACAGACAGAGGCATCAGACATCAGCACTGACTCTAGAACAGTTGATTAGACAAGAATGAGTGAATAAAAGAGGTCACTTTTGCTTTTTTGCTCTTAACTGCCATATTAACATTTCAAGCACATTTCCAACAAATCCCCATGTGCATTCAGATATGAGATGTCCTGTGCCGTAATTGACTTTGTCTCCATGGCCAAACCAAGCAGCAATATTCAGCCTGACTGCTGACATATTTAGTTGCGTGCTGGATGTTATTCTGTCCTGTCCTGACACTGGGTGTCTTAACAGATGATTAGCATGCCACAGAGATCTAGCTTAATTGCAAGTATTAATGTTTTACAGCCTCCATGTCCTCAGGTGACACATTTTACCGTGTATTCCCTTCCTGTGCACTGCAATTATTCACAAAAATTACAATGCTGTAAAGAGAATTTAATTACACATTCCTTTCGTCCTTCTGCCGGCTGTTGGACCACATCAGGCAATTATATAAAGTGTAACTTATTGTATTTGTAAGCTGCAATTGCTTTAATGCTTGACAGTCTTGTATCGGTTGTGCCAGCCCCCCAATTAAAACATCACAATGTGAGAGGACTTTGCACATGCCTGAACAATCTTGCGATACTGAGGCAGTCTGGCAAATAATTGAATATAACAACACATTTGAATCGAACACATCATGTATTTCAATGTTAAATGAACAAGTTCTAAAATTTGAGGCTGCTGGGTTTGTACAGAAGCCCGTTTCTGCCAGAGGTGAGTTAAAAATGTGATTCTGAAGTCAAAGTTTCTCATAATTACGATTTAGTTCTCATTATTGATTTAAAAAAAAAAACTTGGTTACACTTTATTTTACAGTGCCGTAGTTACATTGTAATTACTCAAATAAGTACTGAGTACTATTAATTAACTACATGTACTTACTATATATAGAGTTACAGTTAGGGTTAGGGTTTGGTTTAGGGTTAGTTACTTGTAATTATGCATAATTTACTGTTATTACTATAGTAAGTACATGTAGCACTAACGTGTAACTATGGCACTGTAAAATAAAGTGTTACCAAAAACACATAATTACGACTCAGTATCTCATGAGAAACTTTTGTATAATTAAGAGTAAATATGTCAATACTGAGAACAAATCTCAAAAACATTCCTATAATCATGAGTAAATGCATTGAGAAAAAAAAACTCATGACGAGAAACTCTCATAATGACTTAATATCTCATAATTATGAGAATGATGAGAAAGTTTTTAATTATTATGTGATTTTAGGTCATTATTATGGGAAAGTATCTTATAATAATGAGAACCTTTCTCATAATGAGTAAATATATTAATATTGAGAAAAAAATCTTATAATTATGACCCACTATCTCATAATGAGAAACTTTCTCATAAGTAAAAATGTCAATATAGAGAAATAAATCTCATGATTTGGACTCACTGCCTCATTATGAGAAACATTCTCATAATTATGAGTTATGTAAATATTGAGGACAAAAAACAGTCGTTATGATAGTTATGATAAAATGTATGATAACTATAAGATATGTCATTATTATAAGTTTCTCATTATTATTATTACATGCTAAGTCATCATAATGAGAAAGTTTCTCAATATTATCAGATTATTCATATATGATATGAATCATATTTTTACTCAACTGTGGTGGAAATGGGTTTCCATAGGGTTGTGCGTGCCTATTGTTAGCATGCACTCCTGGCTCCTAGAGTCCGCAGTGAGGCGAACATAATTGCAGTGCAACACAAAAAAAGAATTGCCAGTCTACTGGAGTGAATCATTTGTAGCCTGTAGCACTTGAGAGGTGTGGAAATCGGTCTTCTTTAAAGACTCAACTCTATATCTGTAATTATCGCTTCCCTTGTGAGCGCTAATGTTTCTAATTAGTCAGTTTTACATTTTACGGCTCATTGGGACTATCGAACGCATGGCGCATGTGTACGGCCTCCATGATAGACCAGATGCAGCGTTTCCCCTGGAGATCTCACATCTGTTGTGTCACAGGTATACACACATACACACACACACACAAATCAATAGTGGCACTCAAAGTGAGATGTTTGAAAATTGCACAATATTGAGGGCGTTTGCAGGTACCGACGTAAAAGCTGCCCAGTGGTGAGCATTGACCTGCCTGTTTGCTGACGGAGACAAGCAAGATAAAGTTGGCCAGGGCGCTGTGACCTCATCTCAGAGGCTTATCTCCTCAGCTGTCTGATGCCTGGGACTTTATTGATCAGCCGTGTGGGAATCCATCATGCCTTGGGACCACCTTAGAGCCTACCAAAAAGGTTAAGATTGAGAGGGAAAAAATACAACAGATAAAGAGAGAGACAGAAAGACAGGCAGAGAGGAGAAGTAAAGTGAAGATGAGACATTACAAGCTTTTTGGAGGCTGGTTTCTAGCATGTTGGTCTCCCTATCAGACTTCATAACTAGTTTAACAAGCCCATATGGCAAAGAAAAAAAAAAATTAAGGCTGGCCCCTATAATAGTCGACTATTAATTAAGTTAGTTAACGAGAAGAGACTTAGTTGACCAAAATTTTAGTCGCTTAGTCGCAGGGGAAAAAAACTACAGGAAGTGGCGAAGTCACGCAGTCTGTGATGGACAGCTTGTTAACAGCTGGTCTATGTGGTAATTACAGTACATCGGGCAGCAGGACATCCAAACGCTCGCCTATCATTCATCGAAATATGACTTCTTATCTGAAACATGTAAGTACAAGCAACTTTACATGGCCGCTTGCTTTAACATTAACCTAGAAAAATGTGGACTATTCAGGTGTTTGTGCGGAGTGCGAAAGCTGAATAGTAGCGCGCTTACTGGATGGAGGCGCTGGTGCGATCACTTGCTCTTAAAATACTCTGTCATTTTTGGTCATACAGATAAGAGTAATACATCTTTTGAATCTGTGAAGAGTCTACGTTTATTTGTGTGTACTCACAATAACAAGAAAATGTTGTGCTTTTCTTTCTGTGAACTTGAGCGCGCCAAAAAACTCCATGTATTCTTGCCTCACAGACATGAAAAATGTATCTATAGAAAGCGAAATGTCTACTTTTAAATGGACTAATTCAAATGGAAAACAAATATTCTCAGGTTGTGTAGCCTAATCCGTATGAAACGTGCTTATAGGCGCATCAACTACTGCGGAGATGACGGGTCAGCATCGTCAACTTCATCACTGCAGCCGAAAACACTAGTTTATCAATTAATTATTAAAATGTTAAAGCAATCTCCTTGCTGTTTTCCCCTGACGCATTCATAATCATTACTTCTGCAATCTGTGATGGGCAGCATCATGACTATGATGAGAAAAAACAGGTATGCTTGAGCATTCTGTCATTTTTAGAGTCTCATCTTCCTGTTTTTGGTTCGTTTACATGTCTTTGGTCCATGTAGCCTTCATATATCATTTGAACCACACCAGAGTTCGTTTGGAAGTGTGAATAAGTGTGATCACTGCCATCCGAACCCTGGTGCGCACTCAAACAAGCAGACCGAGACCGCTGAAAAGATGGGTTTCAGTCTGCTTGTTTGGTGCAGCATCCACACTTTTTCAAATAAACCACACTAACAGAGCAATTACACCAGGGTTCGTTTTAATCGAACCAAACATGGCAAGTGTGAACACAGCCTTAAAATGTTTTAAACATCCACCATAGCTTTCGAATCGTATTAATGCTTGCATTAATTTCAAAATACTGAAACAAATTGGTCATAAGAAAAAGAAGAATACACACAAGAAAAATGTTTCCTTAAAGGTGCAGTTTGTACATTTTAGGAGGATCTATTGACAGAAATGCAATATAATATACATAACTATGTTTTAAGTGATGTATAAAGACCTTACATAATGAACCGTTATGCTTTTAATATCTAAGAATGAGCCATTTCTATACATACACCGCGGGTCCCCTTATATGTTAAGTTGCCATTTTGTGCCGGCATGTTACAGTAGCCCCAAACGGACAAACTGCTCTACAGAGTGCACTGGTTGACTGGCTACTCTTACCTGTCTCAGACGGCGACATCTTTGTCCTGTGTCGGCCACCGTAGCTTCTCTATGTGCTTCGAAAGGGAGGGGTGAGCGGTGGACTGAGCAATTTGCAACCTCACCACTAGATGCCGCTAAAATTTACACACTGCACCTTTAAAGGTATACTAAGCAACTTTGGCCCTCTAGTGGTTAAAAAACAAAACTGCATGCATTCAATGGAAGAACATTGTTTAGGTTGTGCTTCAGCTCTGTGTGATGATGAGGTAATTTTGTGGTATAAGCTCCATATGCCTCCATAGCTTTAGGATGTGATGTGTCTAGCAATACAATATTGAAGATGGTAACAGCAAACAGAAGAAAGAAAAGAGAAAACTCAATGGTGACATTGTAGACTATATTACAGAAAGTAATAACTGGCTCTCTGAGCTTAACACCCTAGCAAACACCCCTCAGACTGTAAATTGGATCAAAGAATGAAATCTTTCACTAGTTCCAGGGTAGCCTTGGTTTTAAAGAAATCATTTGCTGCTGTTTTCTTGTTTCTCATTTGTAGGTCGCAGAAGATTGAAATCATTTTTAAGAATATGACTACTTTTTTTTTTAACTGCCAGGCAAAACATTACTGCAAAAATAAAACGCTTCTGTTAGTAATTCTGGGAGTTTAAGGACCACCATTCTCAGTCATGCAGACAGAGGCAGACTCAAATTATAAGTGAATGACTAGGACAAAACAGGTTTATCTCCATGTTAAGGTAGGTAGAAAACAAATGTACTATAAAAATGTTCATTGATTATGACAGTTCAATGTTCTGGAATTTAGTGAGAGCAAATTAATTCAGTGTGAGAAGTGTCTGGATTTCAGGTGTTGCATTGAAAAGAGCAAGGTTTTCTCATGCTGTAAGAAACTTTTCACACTGAATTTATGATGTTGGGAACAAACTCAAAATCACACAAAGCCATTATTCAGGAAAACAAATATTGCCTGACACATTAGAAAATTGTGCAGCATATTAAACTCTCTTGCAGCAACATCTGCGAGAATGAACATAAATGAATACTGTCATTTTTGTAATAAATCTCCAATATTTACAAAAAGTAATTTCCATTACATCTCAAATTATGTGTTGTGTTTAATAGCATTCTGAGGTGGAAATGACAGTGATGGAAATGACATTTTAAACATCTTTGGAACACAACACCTTTGTATTGCTAAAGCTATTGTCATAGCTAGCATATTTCATTTCAAGTATCCTCTTCATTCACTGACACTGTTGTCTTGTCACTCTTTGTCACTAACATGGAAAAGCCAGAAATATATATATACAGTTAGACAAAGATGGCTAACTGTAAGTCGTGAAAAACAAGAAAAACATTCAAATCAAGCATGAAGTCAGTTTGAGAGACATGCTTCAAAATCCCGTGGTGGATCTGCACAGGAGGATTGTGACAGTAAAGACGACGCTGTGGTTGTGGGAGGCTCGCGTTGAATATGACGACAGAGGAGCAGTCCTGCCCTCACATCTCTAGCTGCAGCTGCTTTCAACCGGAAAGATGAAAGCTGAAGCCTGACTAAAGTGACAGCACAACTGAAAAAAAGCACTTTTCTGTGACCTTGAGCAGCCGGGAGAGAAAAGTCCCTTGATGTCTGAGTAGGTAAAGCTCACACACGTATGCACACTATACAATGCTGTAAGAGGTATCTAAGTGTTGCTCTGATCGCCTTAAGTCTGGTTACGGCGTGACAACTGACAACATTGTCAAGAATATCAATAAAAAAAAAAACTTATAGAATAATGTATTTATCAGCCAAGAATCTACACAACAGTGTCTCATTTGCACTGAAGAATGTGCTGTTTCCGTATTCCTGTGAACATCTCTGAAATCGCTTCACTTCTCACTACAATCCTGAAAACACAATTTCAGAGATTTGAGAGATTATTAGACTGATCTTTGCAGCTGTTTTTAGAACGAGCGAGTGGGGCCTACTGACAATCATCCTGCTGTTATAATAAACCCTTTCATAATTACACAAATAGCTCCATATAAACAGTCAGTGAACTGTAAACTCAAGCTGGACTCAACACAACGCCTGTTACAAAAAATAAATAAAACTTTTTTTATATCATCAAATTACCATTCAGACTCTCTGCATGTGGATAGTCTGGCATACAAATAATAGCATACATGTAATGGACAAAATAATAATGTTTCCATAATATGGAATGGAAGATGAACCATTAATTTATCCCACCTGATTCTAATTGTTTTGTCTGTGTATGATCACCTGTGGTGGCTAACAAAACAATACGCCACAAGAGGCTTCATTAATTATAATGATTATATTGATATCATTGATTATAATGGGAAAGCTCTTTTTTAAATTAGCATTTTTCTCAAAAAATGTGTTTGAATTGCATTTATATGGATTACACTCTTAAAGTGATTTGTCATAAATGATTGTCTTGATTGTCAATTGTCATACCATCAATAAATCCAATTTCTTTCAATTTTATACATTTTAACTAATTGAAATTGCTTGTTCCACATTTGAACCATGTTCATACTTTTTAACTGAATAAGCTTAAATGAAGCTGATTCTAAGCAATTTGAAAAATATGATTATTTACAGTAGCCTTAATAAAATCAAATAGATCCAAATGGTTATTAATAATAAATTATGCCATAACTTTTTTTAAATGCAGAAATCTTACCCATTTCATTTATGTATAATATGCATCAAATGATTAATTTGCATCAAATAAGTTGATTTGTTTTTTGTTTATAATAAAAAGGTCTAATCCAAATGAATGGGAATTTTATATGCAATTCAAATACACAAGTCTTAAATTAGCCTTAAATTGAAATTAAATTGGACATATTTTCATCATAATTGTGATATTTTATGTAAGTAACTGTATAATAGCTGTATATGCCATCCATAAGTGCACGTTCACAGCACAAACATTGTCATGTTTCCTCCTCAGCTTTAGTTATTTGCAGTGAGTGGAGATGTGCCACGAGAGATACAAAGCAGTACAGGAAGGCAGCGCAGATGTAATCATCAAACAAATCTTCTGCCTTCTGTTATTTCCTGCCTTCCTTTGATCATTTCCCCTCTAAATATGAATGGATGTTTCCACACAAGATTATGGTAAAAAGGTATAGACAAGCTCTCTAACACACAAACACAGTACTGCCGCAGAAACGGTCAAAGCAAATGTTTGAAAACACTGGGGGCGAATTCGCTAACAAAAAGATTAAATGCTAAACTCTTTTACAGGCAGTATTTCGATGTAAAAATGTGCTTTTTATTCAATAATCGCATGCAATACAGTTCAACCATGTGTTTGTCTGCTCTGTATATAATGAGTGCAAACACGCTTCTTATATGGACATGATAGGTCATTTTTCTGTCCAAAGGCCTTAATAATGATAAAAATCAAAGATATGACATCCAAAGTATGTAAGGTAGTACAACTAGATCTCTTTTATTGAATCCAAAAGGTTTTAATTATATTTTGCTACAAATAAAGGTATTTTAAAGATTTTAGTGTCAAAAGGTTATTCAATTTTACAGTCCAAAGACCAATACAGCCATTTCATTTGTTATTAAAATATCTTAAAATGAAATAAATGTATATATTTTTTTATTCTGGCATGATTTAATAAAATCATATATCAACATAGTGCAAAATGGTATTAAAATTATATGTAGAAGTCCTTGCTTTGTTATGAGAAAGAATGTCCGGAAAAATTAATTTCACTGATGTCATTCGGAGTAACCAATATAAAGGGACCATTTTGGATCAAGTCATGCATTCATCATGTGACAGGATGTGACATTATTCAGATATCTGCAAAGCACCACATGGTCGTGAAGCAAAGTATCTAACTATTTTAAAAATTCATGTTTCCACTTGCTCATACGCATGTCCCGAAACATCAGGTCATTTGGTACAACTGCTATAAAACATGGAAAATGTTGTAATATTTTAAAAACATGTACTAAATATAACATGTTTGATTGTCCTTTTGCCAGCTAGCTAGCTAGATATCAGCCTGTTAGCATTGTTTGAAAACATTGTCATTCGGTATAACCAGAAGTGTCATTAGGTAAAACCAAAATTTTGGTTAAACTGAATGACTTTTTTGGTGGCAAATTTTGTCCATATTGTAAAAAATGACAAAAGCAGGGTTAATTGATTATAAAAACCACAAAATCTCATTATTAACACTTAATAAAACTTCAAAATTAATTTTGTCTCCATTATGTTTTTTTTTTTACACTTTTAAAAACCTTATTCATCAATGACCCATTCACAAAAGCACTATTTGATGTTAGCGCCAGCAGAAAGCATGGACTATTTGTGCACATTTTAGTGAACATGGCAGCAACAATTCATCAAATAGCATTATAACCAGGCAACCAGGTACAAATAATGCAGGCAAATAACGATGCTCGTATTTCAAGTAGAAAGGGTACACTCTTAAAAATAATGGGGTTTTAGCAGTGATGCCATAGAAGGACCGTTTTGGGTAAACAATTCTTATGCCAAATTTACACTGCAAATGTGGCACAGGAGTACCTCTGAAATGGCATTTAGGTGTCTATACACAGACTGTATAATGCTGCTCACAACCACAATGTATTTACACAGCAATTATAACTGTATACTTTAATACTAGGGGCTGAAATACGTCAGAGCAGGTTCTGACTTACTTATTTTTAGTTCCTCAAAGAACCTTCCAGTGAGCGGTTCTTAAAAGAACCATGTTTTTCTTAGCCTGAAGAACATTTTTAATAATCTGAAGAACCATTTTCCAAAATAAAGAACCTTTTGTACAATTGAAAGTTTCCATAGATGTTAAAGGTTCTTCAAGGAACCATCAATGCCAACAATTCTTTAAGAGTATAAAGAACCTTTTGTGCAATGGAACGTTTCCCAGATGTTAAAGGTTCTTCATGGAACCCTCAATGCCAATAATTACCTTTATTTTTAAGAATGTCTAGAAACAGTTCCACATAATTCTTCCACATAATGTTTCTTTGTTGCATATAATTCAAATGATTAATTGGGTATTACTAAGTTGTAAACATAGTTATGTAACATGCAAAATTGAATCGCATTATCTTCTTTTGTAGCAGGAATTTATCTCAAGCAGTGTATACATTATGAATCAGTTCATTTCCCATAATCCCCAGGTGTCCAAAAACAGTAGGAGCTTGATGTGGCTCCAGAAACTACCACAGAGTGTGCCAGTGGCTCATGGTGCAGCGCGAGCGTGACATGACAAGAGCAATTTATCAAACTATTACTCACGTAATGTGCTCTTAACTGGAAGCGGCATGTGCATACATATCGTCATAAATGTCTGGAGAGCGAGGACACCGCGCCTGCCATCATCACTGGAGGAGCAAGAATAACTACCCTCATCACTGATGAATACAAGACATTTAGATTTATGAGTCTGACTGAAGTTCTCTCAGGAATAGTGATGTCTCTGTGGAAATGTGTGGACTGTGTGAACATATTCATGCGTTGCCATGTCTCGCTGATGGCTGATGCCATCCTTGTTTGCATGTGAAATGAGAAAATGCAAGCCTGAGGACAAGATGCTGTTGTCCCAGATCATCTTGACATCCTGTTGTATCTCTAATGGTGTGATAAAGTAAGT
The DNA here is from genome assembly GCA_037950665.1 of Hypophthalmichthys nobilis. Taxonomy (NCBI): domain Eukaryota; kingdom Metazoa; phylum Chordata; class Actinopteri; order Cypriniformes; family Xenocyprididae; genus Hypophthalmichthys; species Hypophthalmichthys nobilis. The sequence goes on from CM075479.1 coordinate 19,083,117, forward strand.
GTTATATGCCCACACTGATCTGATTATTAGGCTTTTTACAACAACAACACAGCCCCTGCTGTGCATCTGCTTTGTTGTAATGATGCAAGCAACAGTGGGAAGAAGTTTTGCTGATTTATATCATCTGAGAAGAGCTGAGGTGACGTTTCCTCTATGATGGCTTATATCACTAATGTTATTTTCCCCCAGCTGTCCTATTGTTTACACACCAGAAAGCTTGAAACGGTTCATCTCTCACTGTGGTGCATGAAGAACATCTGCCAGGACGTTCCCCGGGATCATAAAAAAATTAAATGCTTCCTAGATGTTTTTCTTTCAGGGGTATCATCAGAAATTAGCATTGACAGATGTTGGCCAATACTCAAACTGTAGAGTAATATTATAGTTACAGTTTCGATGCATGCTGTTCAACTTCTACATATGGCGTTCTGCTTGATACCACCTGACAATCAAGCTAAAATAAAAGTTTCATCCATCAAATGGGCAAAAATATTAAGAAATATAAGTAAAATGTATCTGTGTGTGTTAATATATTTTAAATTATTTTCCATATGGGATGGAGGTATTTAAGTAAAATAACTGAGAATTCTTCTTGATTATTTGAGGTTACATTAAAATGTATTAATGAAATGTTTTTACTAAAAGTAAATTTAGGAAAAAGGGAGTGCCGTTTTTCTTTCGTTTTCTTTTTGTCATCACATAAAGAAAGATGGACCCTAATTTAAGGTGTAAACAGGGCCAAATTGTTTGCAAGCAGTGGATACATTTTGTTATGACAGATCCAAAACATGTCAACTTTATTCTTCTCTATGCTCATTATTTTTTCATGCTGTGGAAAAGGCAGCGATGGTCTGAATGAAATGAAAGCTAAAAGATTTGGATGTCAGCCATTCCACTGTGTTTGTCCACTTGTCATTGTGAGTTAAAGCTCTCTGCTGGCTTTCAGAAGAGAGACCAGGCTTTTTGTCATCACTTTTTTGGCAAAATATCAGCCAATTTGCCAGTTCCACACTGCTCCGTCTCGGACAATCGGGTCATGTTGTCCCTTGGACCTCTGGGGAGGGCATTAATGAAAACTCAGGGGAGTGCCAGATTAAAGTGCAGCCATCCTCCATCGTCTCCACCAAAATGATTTATCGGGGACAACACTAACCCCGCAAATTCCTACTGAACTAATAGCCTTTGCAGAATAAACCATGTCTCAAAGTAGATAAAATGCTTGTGGTGTCAGATAGCACTTTCCTATCTGCCAGATTCTGTGCATGACAAATATATCACTGCCTCAACAAATAACAGCCCGATGATAGCAATTGCTTCTTTGAAACGTTACACTATAACGATAAAGATATAGTTCTAAAAACTGTTCTAAATGTAAAAGAATAATCACACTTCAACTAGCAATAACAGGACAGAGAAATGATATTGTTGGAATCACTTTCAGAATGATTTTTTCCAACTGATGAATGATAAAAACATTGACAGCCAATCAGAATCCATCCTGCTTTTAAGAGCTCGATCATTTAAAGTGGCAGACGACAAAACTACAGCATGCGCTTATAGTAAACAGAACGATATCAACTGCTGGTATGGATGCTAATAGTTATCGTTATCTTTATAGTTATTGTTCTTGGTGTAGGGATAGTTCACCCAAAAATGAAAATTCTGTCATCATTTACTCACTGTCAAGTTGTTCGGCACTTATATTTGGTTACTCATATTCTTCAAAATGTCTTCTTTTCGGCTCATCAGAAGAAAGAAACACATACAGGTTTGGAAAAACTTGAGGGTGAGTAAATGATGACAGAATTTTCATTTTTGGGTGAACTATCCCTTTAAGTCCCGCCTTTTCTGACCCATCTTACACTTTAAAAAAGAATTGTTGGTTTAACTTAAAAAAGTAAGTTACCTGGTTGCCTTAAAATTTTGAGTTCATTGAAATTAAAAATTCTGAGTTAATACAATGAAGGCGATTGGTTTAATCAACAGAAACTCAAAATATTATGTTATCTGAACCACATTAATTATCTAACAAATCTTGACAAAAGAAAAAATGTTGTGATAACAAATCATGAAAATATTTTTTTACAGTGTACCCTAGCAACTCTTTCCATCAATAATATTAACAGGCAAGCTTTAGGTCTTTTCTAATTTAAGTCTATAATATCCAGTAGTTTAAATGTAATTTTACAGGTATTCTCAAAAAAATACGGTAAAACATCACTGCTGGCCACTCAGAGAGGATATACTGTACACAACATAAAATCTTTGTCTTGAGAACTGCATCCTGATTAAGCTATGAGTCCTTATTCCTAAATAAACATGTAAAAATTCAGAAAGGACAACTACATTTGTGCTAAGATAAATTCCTGTTGAAGACATAATTATAATTCATCTATGTGACCTGCTCCATCATTTTGCAACGGTTTAACCCAGAAACACATTTTGAGATTTATGCACAAAAGTAAAGTAGATTGTTATTACAATTTCTACTCCAATCCGTTGATGAGATACAATCATTAGCTACATTTTTTTCTTCTTACTTTAGTGCATAAAACACAAAATGTGTGTCTGGGTCAAAGTGACTCATTGATTCAGGTTACAGTATCTACAGAGTTCACAGTAAATTGGTTGTAGAAACATTAGAAAGCGATTTTATCACTTATACCTTATCACTTGTAATCGCTTTTAAATGAGGGTTTTCTCTTTTCAGCTGACTGTGGGAAGCGTTTGCCTCGATTTGCCTCTCAGGTTTTAATCACATTGTAATGTCACACTTAATTCCAGCCCATGTGAGGATCATGTTAATTCAATTTTATCACTTTACAAACACATCTGACTGAATATCACGCTGTTCGTATGCTAATGCTTGTCTAACCGAGCAACAGTAAGGGGTGGAGCTTAGCAAAGGGTCAATTATGAAAATTGGCATTGTGCTCCATGCATTCTGTGAGAATCTGAACATTGTGCCAATTTTCGAATGGCAAGAGAATATGTATTGAATTGCTCACTTTAGAGTCTAAATGTGTATCTTTGATGTTTGTGATAAAGCCTGGATAAACCTAAAAAAAAATCTTGTTATATCTTTACCATTATTTGGAAAAATTGAGCTATTTCACCCAGAAAGGTTTGATTGAGTTTAATGGGACATTACTGAAATGCTTTTGGACAATTTTCTCTCTCCCTCGCTCTAAATTGTGATGCACTTTTTATTTTATCCCATGTCTGGCTGTCGATGTGGAAAAGAAGTTGAATGTAAAGATTTAAAAAAAATGACCAATAGTGCCTTGAGAAATGAATTGTGTTGCTCAGCCAATGTCTGTCACTAGGTCTATTGAGCTGTTAGCAGCTTGCCAATGATGTCATCCATTCATTGACAGGCACCATTAAAAGCCCTGGATTTGATGGAAATGCGGCCTAATTAATAACAAAAACCCTTTGAAAAGACAAAATGCCGGCAAGGGTTTGTGTGTTTGTGTGTGTTTCAGTATATGAGCATATGAAGTGTTACATTTCTAAAAATAGTAAAATCATTATGTGGACTGAACTGGCCCTGGTTATGACCAACGCTAAAGACATTATTTACACTTAGCCTCAGGACTGCCACAAACCACTGAGGATGTATTCAGGAAATGACACAGACAGACAGAGACGACAAAAAACATGCCACAAAAGAAGTTAAATTGTGGCTGATGAGATCTTGATGACCCCTTGCACAATAGCTTTAGATTTCACACCATAAGAGTTTACAAATTACACACTCCCTCTGATTGGTGTAAATGTTCCTTCTTAAAATGGAGGCGTAAGCTTTCTGGAAAGTAAATGGGTGTAATCAAGTCTCAGCCAATCCATCTGTGCTGCTTGATGTATTCGATGAACATACACACCCACCTCTGAATCAATCTAAATGAAAGCATTGCTCTCCCTCTCACTCCGTCTCCCTCTTAGTCTCTTGATTTTGCAGATATTTCATCAGCAGCTATGAGCCTCAGGTTTGTTTTAAAGATTTCCTCATAACTTACTCTGATTGCAGCATGCACCATGGTTATGGATATTAAAAGACACCTTTTTAGGTTATTCTCAGCACCCTGTAGATCGCATATCCACATGTAGCTATAATCTGTGCCTTTTAACTGAATGTTTTATATTTAGCAGGTGAAATACACAAACATACTTATTTGTCAAGAGGTTCAATGGTCTTTTAAAAATTGTATGAGGAATATATGAAATATTACTTTTTTTCTGAAAGGGGCTATTTATCTTGTTTGGAAAGACTGTTATTTGTCCATTTTATATCCACCGTTGGGGAAAGTTACTTTTAAAAGTAATGCATTACAATATTGCGTTACTCCCTAAAAGAGTTAGTTACTTTTTATGAAAAGTAATGCATTTCATTACTTTTGAGTTACTTTTTCTCACCTGGGCTGGACTTGTTTGTTTGTTTTTTAGTAACAACAAAAAAAGTTCTAAAGCCCTTTCACACCAAAAGTGAAATGAATAAGCCTCAGGCTGAAGGAAAAACATATTTACGCCTGTACAGTAGAGGGCGCAGCTCAAACAAACCTTTCAGCTGTGCTGCTATTCTGGGTTAAAGAAGAATAGGATACAGGAGAAGGAAGTTCAACACTCTTATTTCTGAATCTAATCTAAAGTAATTTTTGCTTATTAGTATGGTTGAATTAGATCATTGAAGGTCAGCAGCAAAAACATTGGTTAATAAAGTGAGATTAAATACATAAAGTATATTTGTGTAATTTAATATAGTTAATTATTACAGGTTTGCGAAAAATTCTGAGATTGCATTTCACTGTTTTTATTCATTCTGAGGAATACTGAATGTTTTCATGCAAGTGAGACGAGTAAATGCATGTTCACATTTAGTCTAGAACTACAATAACCATCATGTTTACACAGCGCACACAACACCTCTGCACTTTACTTCTCTCAACATGGGCACTGGAGAGCTGTCAGTCAATAAATGTGAAAAAGTAACTTGTAATGTTTTACCCCCAACACTATTTATATCCGTAGTCATTTATCCATTAAACACAATACCAGTCAAAATGAAATAAAAATGCTTAGATGCCGTGTCCGACTGCGACACGCCAAGTTTGAAGCTGAAATACTAAATAATAGTATAAATATAATATAGTTACATCTAAAATATACAGTCATTATTGCAAAATAAAACCACCAAATAAATAAATAAACACATGAAATAGTATTCGAGTTGAAATTAACAAACAATGCAAAAATATTACACTAATATTAGCCTAATACTGAAGTTTTCTGTGCTCATTTATTGGACAATCAATAACTGATGCACTTGAAAGAAACAAGAGAGAGTGAGTCCACAGTGTGATACAAGTGTCATGAAAGTAGCACCGATCTCATTGAACCAGATGAGCAGACAGCCTTGTCATTGATGACGGAATATCATGAAATATTTGACCTCTGAATGCTGTGACTCACCAGTCAGAATTCAGTACTCCAGAGAGCCACGTAATCAAAATATAATAAAACAGATTTTGATTTAAGCCACTTACATGCTGTTCATCAGAATCTTCTGAACTGATTGTGGTGAGAATGGCACAAGACTGACACTTTTGGGGTTTGGGATACAATTACAACACAGACATTTTCTTTATGAGACAGCCCTGTTCCTGACATATTTTAAAGGGGTGGTTGATTATGATTTAACTTTTTTAACTTTAGTTAGTGTGTAATATAGCTGTTACAGCATAAACAACATCTGCAAAGTTACGACACTCAAAGCACTACTAAGGACTACAACAAACAGCTGGTAGGAACTACAACGAGCTTCTTCTGAAGTTAGTGACATCACTAACCCTAAAATTTACATAAACCCTGCCCCCGAGAACACGCAACAAAGGGGGTGAGGCAATGTTGCGCTGCTTTAGAGAAGAGGAAGAGTTGTTGTAGTAGAGTGTTGTTACCATGCCGTCATTTTACGCCGGACAGTTTGTACAAAAGATTAACATGACAGCACATGCTAGTCGATGAGCTGAATCAACTCCACAGCAACTACATAAATTTATCCACTAACCGTTCAGAAACATCCAGTTGCATTCTAAAAATTGTAGCTTCTTCTTGAGTCTCTCCGTCAGTGTCCGACATTTTGGCTGCATTAGATTCTCCAGCTTTGTCGTTGTTGAGCTGTTAAAGCTCCGCCCTCTTCTGGAAAGCGGCAGCTCATTTGCATTTAAAGGGACACCCACAAAAACTGACAAGCTATAATAAATGATCTGTGGGGTATTTTGAGCTGAAACTTCACAGACACATTCTGGTGACACCAGAGACTTATATTACATCTTGTGAAAGGGGCATTTGAGGTCCCCTTTAATTGACAAACAAATGAACAAGAGCACAATATCAAATTACATCTTTTGCCAGGTCCCAAGTCTATCCGTGTTAGCTGCTATAGAATCAGTATTTGCTCTTGAGTCTGAAACCAAAATAGTGTACTCTTCAGCTTATTCCAAGACTGATGTATTTCTGGGAGCATAAAAACATTTGACTTTGATATGTTTCTCTGTTTTTATCTGTTTTTATCGCTTGCACATCATAAACAAAATTTTGAGAACTGCATAAATGAAAAGCAGTTTGATACCCTTGGGATAAATAAAACATAAGAAAGGATCTATCAGTCTAAAACCACACTCCTGCAAGATACAACTATTGAACGTGAGATCTTACTATATATTAAAAACCATCACATTTAGCTGATGTTTATTGCGGTAAATATAGGCCAGAAGCACCTGCAACCACACAAGAGCTGCATACTCCTAAAATGAATGAGTCTGTTTACAGAATAATTAAAATTTAACTGCCTGATCGATGGCTCTGATTGTGTGTTTGATAGGGATGGTCCTGGGGGGTTGCTGAAGCCTGGAGCAGCATCCAGAAACCTCTGAGCCTTAGATATTAATTAATGCATGGATTTTCTGTCAGCCACGGCAACAGTATTATAGGAGCCCAATAATGCTTTTAAATACAGTATTTTACATCTGCATTGATCTCTGGGCTTGACTTGTTCAGCAGAACAACAAACTTAAGAGTTGGGAAAGTTTTCACATTAAAAGAGACTATTTAGCAGGGGGGCAGAGATTGTCTCTGCATTGCAGTATCTTCTGAAGAAGAGAGAAAGCATTGATTCTGCACCATTTCAACATCTGTGCCTGTCCACAAAATGGAATTTGGCAAAGAACTCACCATAGGTAGTTTGGTTAGGCAGTTTAGACATTTAAATGAACAGTTATTTTTATTATTATTTTGAAAAATAGCTGTACAGATAAGATAAAATGTTTTTGAAACCTTACAAATTTTGAACATTCTACACTATTTCTAGGTCCAAATAGGGTCCATAAGTAATTAAAAATTCATATCTCATAATACAAGGGGTCTTGGTAGAAGCAAGGTCCCATATCAGCGGAGAAGGCCAGCAGGGAAATAATACTGGCCCAGCCTGTGTGGGCAATATCTCCTCCCTGCCATCCAAAAAGCAGTCACATTTCCCAGTCCCCATCTGTTACACTGAAAGAGCCATTGGATGCAGGATACTGGCTGCAATGGCTGACAGTGCAGTCCCATTTCTTTCGATCAGCACATTACTCAGATAGCTCATCAGGGTGACAACTAACCTGCTCGCAGCCGCCAGGCACAACAAGCTGAGACAGTGATAAAGATGCACTTTCAAATCCCTGCAGTGGTGGTCTGCGAGTAGAGGTCTTCGTTGTCATTTCACTGATGTTGATATACGCACTGCTTGTGTGTCATTTCTATTTTTAACACTAGGGAAAATTTTGAAAGTTATGTCACGGACGCAGAAGGAAGGGTTGATGAATATGTTCCGCTGTTTATCTTCTGTGTGCACCACTGTGCTTTATCACAAGTATTGCATCTGAACAGAAAAGCCTGAAAAGTCAAAGGAGCTTTTGGGTCATGCTATAAAACAGTGCCTTTCTGGTTTAATAAGGTGATTTTAAAGAATTTAATCATCTATAAGATGTATAAAAAATTAAAAAAATAAATAATGTGTTTAAGTGTTATTAAATTGGTCAAAACTAAATGAATAAATTATAAATAATATCTATAAATAATATCTGATGGAACATAATTATGTCTTTACAAAGGTTGACAGTTTTCCAAATAATATATTTAATAAATAACTATAAATTACACACATTGGTGATGGTTATGAGACTAAAAGTTGCTTAGAAATAGTAAAATAAAATAATGCCGGATTTGTTAAAGTCATATATTTATGGGAAACCTATGGCACATGTTTTGTAGAATGACCCTTACAGTGTAGAAAGCAGATTTATCTGTTCCAAAGCTTACTAGATTGTTTTGTGTGGAAGAGCTACACAGCTTCTGCCCCATAGATATGTCTATAAGATGGACGAACACCATGACCTCCATCTGATTACATCCATCCAGGCATTTCATAAGCTGCCTCTGCTATTTGGGCTGAAATTTCAAGGCTCTCACTTTAAAAAGGACTTCTTTTTTTTACAGCATAAGAGGTCATCAACCTTTATAAGCCTGACTATTTTTCCAATGCCAAATCTCAGAGCCTGCATCAATGAGCAATGCTAAGAAAGCAGCTGCGGCGCACATTTCATTACAGCTGTTTGTGGAAAAAATATGTATGATGGTGGCGAGTGCTATCTGAGAGCTGAAATATTCCTCTATCTTGGTCCTAACTGATAAACAAGTAGATGGAAAGGCAAGAATGTGTGCGGTGCATGTTGCAAAAGACATTCATGTAATGGAATAAGTTGAGGGCCCTCCGTCAAACTCAGTGCTCTTCGCCTCTTCCTTTCCTGCTGCTTCTCTGTTGATTCATGCCAGATGAATTGCCTCTCTGCCAGCCTGCCCTCTCTAACTCGATGTAAAAGCCTTGAGCTCAGTGCATAATTCATTAGCAATGTGATTAGCTTCAAGTGCTACACTGATCGGTTGAACTGAGCTGGAGCTAGAAAAGAGCAAGGCAAGGAGACTTTCAAATAGCTCCAAGCTTACACATTAAACATGTTCTTCTAGATCCTAACCACATAATTAACTAATGCAAGTATTTCAATATTTTGTTTCATGTCATACGTAATACCGACATTATGGAATGGATGTTATTATACTGGTGCTGCTCTGTTTTGATAGAGGCCATAAACTATAATCGCTCTTGAGTACCAGCCTTATTAACCTTTTCTCAGATGGATTGGTACACAAGTCATCAATTTGCTCCAAGAAAACTTGCTTTAAGTTCGCCATCCGTCTTTGTCAGGAACAATCGCCAACTTCATCACTCAAGCCGGGGAGCCAAGCGAGCAGGATTGGCATGCCGGGTCTTGTGCCTCTCTTACTCTCTGCTGCCAGATTCGGCCTTCTCCCCATCCTCTGTCAGAGGGGTTTCACCAGAAGGTTGTCAAGGGCAAGGACAGTAGCCATGCCCCAGTAGTAACGTTTCTTTGCCAACCTGATTATACACGCTATCTGGAAGCAGTCAGGCCTCAGAGGGGTGTCCTATCCAGGACCTCCCAAATCCATTAGAGAGAGCTGAATATGTGTGGTCAGAAAGAGGTCAGGCTTCAATGCGTAGCAGAAATCTGATAAAAAGAGGGTACTTTGGAAGAGATGAATATGTTTATATAGGGTGGACTATTCAGAATTTAACTAAGAATGACTTTTAAATTACAATTAAATTCCAAAATTCAGGTAGCAAAGAGGATGCAGAAATGGAATTTACATGTAAGGAAGTAGATTTAAAATGAATTCAAATAATTTCAAATGACTACAATCTTTAACTTTAAAAAGCCAAATACCACATTTGTTAAGACAGACAGACAGACAGACTAATTGATTGTTTGGTTGATTGATTGATTGATTTACGCTATGTCAGAAACAAGAATAACAACAGAATGAATGATGAAATTCATACAATTAACAAGACATTTCATATTAATACAAGATAGAAATTCTAAAATACATTCAGGTAATACTTTCTTAAATACATCAGTTAAACACATCTCGGAATAAAACTGTTGTCTGTTTACATTAAAAACATTGCAGTCCAGTAAAATATGTTAGTCATTGTAGCTTGACATGGAAGGCATGATAGTGGTTCTTCACCTTTTAATAAATAACCATGTGTAAGTCTTATATGACAAGAATGGAAGTTCACTTGAAGTGTGGATTGATGGTTTTAGAGGGATTTTGGGCACTTTTTTAACAGCTAAAAGCCAGTTTATCCAGGCTGAGAGACCAGAAAATATCCGTTAAGACCATCAAACCAACATAGGCTGATTGAAGTTGTTATTTAAATCTTGTAAACGGCATCTAGTAAAAACAACTTGATCATACCTAGATTTAAAATTAGTAAAAAACATTGTTCTTTTACTAATACTTATTTTGTGTAACTTAATTCCTTTGCATTTATGCCATTCCATCTGCCACACATTATTAATATAGGAGTTCATTACTGGTCTGAGATCAGAGGGTGGAATTTGACAAGTTGAGAGCCAAAGTTTGCAGTGATGTCTGCTTTCTTGTTAACAGATAAACCAATATGACCTGGAATCCAACAAAAAAGATACTGAAATTTTTCTACTTTAGCTAATATATTTATAATTATGGGACGATCAGTCTTTACAGATTTCAGTGCCTAAAGGCAAGACTTTGAGTCTGTGAAGATTAAGAAATTTGGTTCTTGTCCATTTTCTATATTTTCCAAAGCCAGTAGTAAAGCACGAGCTTCAGCTGTATAGAACTTTGTCGTGGGATTCTCATGCCATGACATTGATCTCCAATTATTGCTGCTGCTAATACACATTTATCTGCTTTGGATCCATCTGTAAATACAGGTCTATGAAAAGGAAAATTGCATCTTAACTCCAAAACTTCTGTCGATATTCATAATGTTGTTGCCTTTTTCTGTTGATTTAAATTAAGATAACATTTAGCCTTTTCAGATCCCAAGAAGGAAAATGAGTGAGTTAAGATGTCCAAATTATTATCCAGGTTTTCCAAGTAAAGTTTTATTCTTAAACCAAAAGGTCTAATATACCCAGGTCTGGCTTCATATAAATAAAGATATTCCTGGAGAAAGACTGGTAAGAATGCTGAATTACTTTTGTTTGTCTTTAGTTTGACAGCATATTGTAAAGCCAGTTTCAGACGTCTGTTCTGGAGTGAAGGTTCTCTGACGGACGGACATTACAATTGAAAGGAAGCAAATTCTTTAATTCAGAATTTTGTGCAACCGCAGAAGAAGGAAGACACAAACAAGAAGGAAGATAAATGCCTCGATCCTCTTTTTTTCTTTTTTCTTTTTGCACTCTCAGCCTTTTATTACAATCTCTGATCGAACGCTTGAGTTCACACCTTATTGAGTTTTGTGCAGTCTTTGCAATTTCCTGCAAAGTCGCCTCTTCCACCATTTCATCCTGTACGAGCGTGAGTCTGTCTGGAGCTGTCCATGGTGCTGAAACCTGAGCTTTGCCAAGCTAAACTGAACACTTTCCACTCTGTTCAACTGCTTTTGTTTCCCCTGCTAAACTCCTGGAGTGACTGCTTCTATTTTGTCACCAAGTCTTCTGGGATGACATGCAATACTCCTAACCTCGCCTTTAATCCACAGTGCAACAGTAAAGAAATAAAACTCAGAGCTGCACTAAGGGCCAATTTACACTGAGGCTGACTCTTGAGGTTTTTTAGCTCGGGGAGCAAATGAGCCAAATCGATCAGGAATGCCGTCTTCTTTAGTAATGAGAAGACACAGGCCTCCCTGTGGGGAGAAGAACCTGGACTGCACGCAGGCTGCAAGGCAGCCTATTCACAATGAGATCCCCAGAGAAAAGATGGTGGCCCAAACAGCCACAAAGGGCTCTACTGGAGACCAATTAGGGACATTGCAATGTCAGGTAGAAAGTGGGTGAGCTGAAAAGGTTGCATCTTAAAACCTACAATAACAAGTCGTAGTTCATTTTTGGGTTTTTGTTATCTTATGACCAATGCCTGAAGTATTTGGTGTTGATTTTGGTCACTTAATACATCACAATTAAGACAACTAGTAGAGTTTCACTTAGGTTTTGTTTTCAGTCACTTTTCTGAGTCTATTGTCACAAAGACTAAAGCTTGAGAGGGTTACACTCGCTCTACTTCACACCCCCTGCCTTCGCACCGGTGGAGAAATCATCAGGTGATGACGGCTTTCATTTTCACACCCTCACTATCTGACAGGCCTGAGGGCACTATGTTTTAATAACAAATCAATAGCTGAGAGAAACTCCATCCTAACAGCAGACAGAGCTGACAAAGTACCAACAAAACCCAGTTTTCCTTTCAAACGTTAATCTATCCTAACATGTAGCACAGGAGGAGGCAGCTGAGAATACAATCTATGAGAGAATGGGTGCAGCGAAATAAGGTTATTCCATCAAATGTGAATGGGAGATGTAATGATGAAGATAGCAGGAAATTATTTCTATGCATGGGAAGCTTTTCACTCACAGATATAATATGAGTGTTTAATTGAAACATTCAGTGCTCCCCACGAGTTCTGCTTTCTAATCGATAGTTTTGCTTCAGGCTGACTTCACAGTTTTTGGAGAATAGGGAGATGGGGTGGGGGCAAAAGGGAAAGGAAATGTGCACGCAATTAATTATAAATGGAGCTCTGCAGATTGAGCAAACTGCACGGGTCACAGACTTCGCAAGAACGCAGTTCGGCTGCCGTTTCCCCCTGTAGATTGAAGCCCTCCATCTTGCGCCATGGGCTAATGAACGGCCTGATTGCTTTCCCTAATGAGAACCACACTCTGGGAAATAGGTTCCTGCATCAGAATGGAACAGTGGGTCAAAAAAAAAAAAAAAAAAAAAAAAAAAAAAAAAAACTAATTTGTCATTGATACAAACTGTACCACTTCCTAGACTCCCTGCTTTGAATTTTACAGGCTAATCTAGAAAAGCCAGGGATGCACCATATATTTGTATCACATCTGTTACTAATTTATACTATATTGCCTAATATTGGATATTTTATTGTGCATGAGCATCAAATCATCATATTAGAATGATTTCTGAAGGATCATGTGACACTGAACACTGGAGTAATGATGCTGAAAATTCAGCTTTGCCATCACTTGAATTAATGACATTTAAAATATATATTTAAAAAAAAAAAAATATATATATATATATATATATATATATCATATTTTACTGTTTTTGATCAAATAAATTAATTTTGAAAAATAAAGACTTAAGACTTCTTTCAAAAATCTTACAGAGCTTTTGAGCAGTAGTGTATATTGACATTTGCCATGCTCACTTAATGTTAATAATTTAAAAAAATATATATATACTTTTGCGATAGAACGAAATCTTAATATCTCAATATCCTGTTACGTTCTCTGACATATATGGTATTACACTGTGGTTTATGGGCATGTTTCCTTTTCTCTCTTGAGTTTCTCTTCCTCCATTGTTCCAGGTGCTGACTGCTAATCACCTGTGTAGGAATTGAGGACGAACCAGACAAATGAATCTTCCAGATGATTCGTTCAAACATAACTCCATACAAAACTCATCACAACACTCCAGATCCCAAATCAACACGCAAGACCCAAAATCAGAGAATCTGTCATTTGCTGCTCCATTCAGTCTACCAAAACACCTAGCTAAGTACTTTATGGCCATGCATGCTTCCTAGGCATCCATCTGAAAGCACTCCTCCGGCGCTTGAGGTGTTGAACGTGTTGAATGGTGTTGAATGCTCTGTTGATAATTTAAACATGTTAATTACACAAATAAAATGTTTAGCATAGATTGATTGAACAGTGATTGATTAGCCTATATTTATTTATTTATTGTAGACTTTATTATTAAACAAAGTAAACATTTTGCTGAAATATCCACAACATATAAGAGCGCACGTTTATTCCGTCGATCAGATGCGCTTGAAAGTTGTCACATGATCGTCGCGGAGCCCTGGCGGGCAAAACAGCCATGTAAGTGCAGCACAAGCCTGTCAATTTTGCATCTTAAAAACAAAAATATGTGAACAAGATGCAAGTTTTGGGCACTTGTGATCCATATACAGCACCTGCAATGATTTCAATCACTAAAAACAGCGGGATGATTTTTTAAAAAGCTAATGTGAAAAACACTAGGGTGGGTTGTACCAATAAGGATTAAAATAAGCAAAGTTTAACACTAATCAAGGATTTGTTGTTCTGGGTTTTATTTCAAATCGAGTTGTTGCACCACTTATTTTTAAACACAGATTAATTACGCTGAAAGACCGTTAGAATTAAAGGGATGATCAGAGCGTGACGTCACGTGAAAACTATCAATAGCAACAGTAGAATCCGGGTGCAGTGTGTTTCAGAATCAAACAATCATTGTAAAAAGAACTTTTGTTATGTCAAGATAATTAAAAATTAAATCATGATCTCGAAAAAACAACTTTTATGTCAAGATGATGAGAAATTAAATCTACAAAAAATAAAACTACTGAAGGCCCAAAAGGCCATTGAAATCAAGATAGAAAAAATAATAATAATCCACAGCCTTTTAGCACTTCCATTGTAAACTACATTGACAAACACAGATATGAGCAATCAGCGTATGAATCTCAACAATGGTGACAACAAAATATTCAGACAATCAGATCAACTGGACATCACAAAAAAGCTACTAAAAGACAGAACAAAAACCACAGCAAAAAATAAAAGCAAATGGTTAGAATTAAAGAAAGTAATAGGACAATTCAGCTGCATAATTTTTGAGATCTCAACGACTGTTTTGATTCATTATGAGATTTAAATGACGGTCGGTCTGTTTGTTATATTACGAGATTGGTCAGTTTTGTTTCATTATGAGATCTCGACGATGTTTTCATTAAAGGTCGGTTTTCAGTGTCAGTCAGTTTTGTCCTGTTATGATATTTCAAAGACGGTCGGTTTTGTTCCTTTGTTCTTTTACAAGAATTCAAAGACAGTCGGTTTTGTTTTGTTATGAGATTTCAATGATATTCGGTTTTGTTCCATTATGAGATTTCAATGATGGTTGGTTTAATTTGGTTACGAGATATCAATGACGACTGTTTTATTCGGTTATAAGATTACAGTGACAGCTGGTTTTGTTCGATTATGAGATCTCAATGACAGTCGGTTTTCATTGTCAGTCAGTTTTGTTCGGTTACGTGATCTCAATAAAGAATGTTTTGTTCTTTTATGAGATTTTAATGACAGTTGGTTTTGTTCCATTACGAGATTTCAATGATGGTCGGTTTTATTCGGTTATGAGATTACAGTCACGGCCGGTTTTGTTCGATTACGAGATCTCAATGACGGTTGGTTTTACTGGGTTATGAGATTTTTTAGTGATGGTCAGTTTTGTTCCTCTACGAGATTTTAATAACGGCTGTTTTTTTTCCATTACGAGATTTCAGTGTCACTGGGTTTTGTTCCATAACAAGGTTTTGATGACGGTTGGCTTTGTTCCTTAATAAGATTTTAATGACAATTGGTTTTGTTCTGTTACGAGATTTCTATGATGGTCAGATTTGTTCAGTTACGAGATCTCAATGACGATCGGTTTTGTTCCATTAAGAGATCTCAGTGATGGTCAGTTTTATTCCGTTATGAGATTTCAATGACAGTCGAGTTTGAAAGGATTCAAACAGTTGTTTTTGTATTGTGACGAGACTTCAGTGACAGTCGGTTTTCAGTGTCAGTTTTGTTCCATTACGAGATTTCAATGATGGTCTGTTTTGTCCGGTTACGAGATTTCAAAGACAGTCGGTTTTGTTTTGTTATGAGATCTCAATGGTTGGTTCTGTTCCACTTCAAGATATCTCAATGACAGTCTGTGTTTTTCCTTTTTGAGATTTCACCGATGGTCGGTTTTGTTCAATCTTCGAAACAACAGTTCGAAAACTGTCCATCATTGAAATCTTGTAATGAAACAAAACTGACAGTCATTGAGATCTCGTAAAAGAACAAAACTGACTTCACGAGATTTCAGTGAGGGCCTGTTTTGTTCCATTACGACATTTCAGTTATGGCCGGTTAAGGGAGTTCAATGAAGGACATTTTTTTTCTATACGAGATCTCAAAGATCGTTTTTTTTTTTCTTTAACAAATTTCAATGATGGTTGATTTTAGTCCTTACTAGATCTCAATGACAATCAGTTTTGTTCCTTTACAAGATCTCAGTGGTTGACGGTTTTGTTTTGTTATGAGATTTAAATTACGGCTGGTTCCGTTCCCCTTCTAGATTTCAATGATGGTCGGTTTTGTTCAGTTACGAGATCTCAATGGCTGTTTTTTTTTCAATTACGAGATTTCAGTGTCACTGGGT
Organism: Hypophthalmichthys nobilis; assembly: GCA_037950665.1. Classification (NCBI taxonomy): domain Eukaryota; kingdom Metazoa; phylum Chordata; class Actinopteri; order Cypriniformes; family Xenocyprididae; genus Hypophthalmichthys; species Hypophthalmichthys nobilis. The sequence continues at coordinate 19,099,497 of CM075479.1, forward strand.
TTGTTCCTTAACAAGGTTTGATGATGGAGGCTTTGTTCCTTAACAAGATTTTAATGACAATTGGTTATGTTCCGTTACGAGATTTCTATGACGGTCAGTTTTGTTCAGTGACGAGATCTCAATGGTTGATGGTTTTGTTCCATTATGAGATTTCAATGACAGTCGGTTTTGTTCCATTATGAGATTTCAATGATGGTTGAATTTCAAACAGTTCAAACTGTCGGTTTTGTTTGTAAATAATACTTTAAAGTATTAAAATAGAAAACTGTTATTTTAAATTGTAATAATATTTCACAATATTACTGTTTTTTTGTATTTTTGATCAAATAAATGCAGGCTTGAGCATATGAGACTTCTTTCAAAAACACTAAAAATAGTAATAATGATAATAAAAAAAAAAAAAGAGTGCTTCCATGTAAGTTGTAAGAACTAAATAAAGAACTATATCATTTGTGATGTGAAACTAACTAACTACCTGCATGGTATGTGATGTAATGTAGGGATTATTTTTGGCCCAGGGTTATACCCCTTATTTTCTGGGGTTTATTTTAACCCTTTATTCAGAACAGGTTATGACAACTGTACTGGGGCTGTGGCCGGTATGTGATGTATAGACTATTTTACACCAGGGTTACCGTTTATACAGTACAGCTTATTGCTACTGTACTGGGGCATTAGGACCCACTCAGGCCACAGGTTGATCAGACCCACTGGCCTCTCTAATACCTCTTCCCACAGCTACCCAGTCTCCCAGGAGATCTCCCATCCAGATAAAGACTGGGCTCAACCCTGCTGAACTTCAGTGAGTGTGCATGTGAAAGCTTCCAGTTGACTGCTGAAGGGCTTCTCAAGCAATTTTCCAACCACAGACCCTCTCACGTAGAAATATAAGACTATTATTAAGTTGAAATCTTTATTATTAAGTTGAATCCTCTAAGAGACGATTCTTTGTAGCAAACGAGAAGAGCCGAATCTTCCAAGCCACAGGCAGGGGCGGGACTTTATTTGGATGGGCACACCATGCGGCCAATCACATGGGAGGACAGATTAGGATCATACCATTATGTGAAAGAAGGAAGGGGGTACAGGCCAGGTACACAGAGCAACAGAGAGAGAGGGGGAGCCAGATTTAAATGCAAGCACAATGGGAGAAAATGGGAGAAAGTGGGAAAAAAAACGAATGAAAACTGAAAAAGAAGCAGCATCTGGCTGCATTTATTTGCCTTATATGACTTTATTTATGTGAAATGTTTGCTGTGGTTCTGTGTTCAATTGTTCAATTAAAGTTTTAGTAAAATGTTAAATAATAGTAATTAGAAAAATTTGAAAAAATGCATAAAAACAAGGCTTTTATGAAAACACTGAATAAAAAGTTGCTTACCAACACACAAACCACTCACAATTGCTAAATCGGACGAAAATATAAGACTCCGAGTGATATTAAATGAAGAGCCATTTAGGAGCCAAGCCAAAAGAGCCGAATCTTTGAAAAGAGCCAGGCTTCCCATCGCTACCTTAAACCAAACCCTAATCCTAGTAAGTACATGTAGATAACACAAAAATACTAAACAAAAAAAGCTCATTTTGCAGTGTAATACATTTACATTACAAACCCTGTTACTACAATATAAGATCATACTAAATTGCAAAAAACCATTAAAAAAAAAAAAAAATACTCCAATTTTGACACACAAAGACATAAAGAATCAGCACATGAATCTCAACAATGGTGACAATCAAAAGTGTCATGCCGCAATGCATGCTGGGAAAAATAGTACAAAACTCCCTGCATGCATCACAGCATGAATAAATTATGCAGCTGAATTGTCCTATTATTTTCTTAAATTCTAACTATTTGCTTTTATTTTTTGCTGTGGTTTTTGTTCTGTCTTTTAATAGCTTTTTTGTGAGAGTTGATCTGATTGTCCGAGTATTTTATTGTCACCATTGTTGAGATTCATACGCTGATTGCTCATATCTGTGTTTGTCACTTTAGCGAATTATTTTCTGCTCATGGTTTTTTTTTTTATATTCAATTTTCTAACTGATTTCTGCAATACAGAGTTTGTAATATAAATGTATTTAGAGCAAAACACAATTATTACATTTCAAATGACATCAGTGATTCATGCTATTTCACAATGATTATAAAAAGAGTTATGTATTATAAGAGTTAAGAGCCCAACTAATGGAAATACCAATCACCATTATGGTGACTACAAATGAAACAAACGTGAGCATTAAACTTCTGTAGATGAATGACAGAAATAAAGTCAATCTGGTTAGTAATATGTGAAACTGTAATGCTGTTTGTGGAGTTGTTTAATCATCCTCTGCTGAGATCTAGAGAGATCTGGGGTCTCATTTATAAAATGTTGCGCAGAAACCATCCTAAATTTGACTTTACAATCATTTATCAGATGAACGTACACACAGATTTCAGGTGTGAAATCTATAAATCGCAAATGATCCTGAACTTGCGCGCAGCTGAATGGTTTCAGTTCTCCGCATTTTAAACGACACTAAATTAATGTCATTTACATATAAAAGATCGCCAGTTATCATCCAAATCCTTTAATTTAGAATGGCAAGCTGCAAGAATAGCTTAAATTTCTAAAAACCTGTAGTAATCTGACAAGAAAAAGTGCGTACATCTGCTCAGACCCTGATGTGGCTCTAAGCACTTTTCCACGTCAAAGACCGTTTTTATAAATATGAGCGTTGCTGTGGATTTAAGCGTACACACACTCTAAGATCAAATCTGTGCGTACGCATGCTTTATAAATGAATGTCTTCTTTTATCTTCAGTTGATTTCATCTAAGGCTGTGGCTGAAGTCAGTTGTAGCTCTTGTGTTTCTGTTTCTCTTTTTTTCTGTTCTCTTCTTTCTTTCAGTGATTCTGCTGGTTAACAGACTTGTTAATGCTAAGATGATTCTATAAATAATATATAAAGATTTTGTGGCTTAGATAAGGTCCAGTTCTGGTTTATTTCTTTGCTCTTGGTTGACATGTGGCATTGCTATGGCCTGCTTGTGGCTCAGATCTGGTAAACAGGAACGGTCCGCCCAAGTGTCATCATTCCATGGCACATGAGGCCCAGATCATCATATCATGCATGGCAGATGTGGGCCGGATTTGGGCCGGCACGAAGTTGCTATCTGGGGAGTGTAATTTGGAACTCATTTATAGAGTTATTTTTATTAGAAATATATGTTGATAATGATTAAACATTTCAGTGCCCTCTAATGGCACCATTTTAGGTAGCCTATATAAAGGGATGGATTGTGTGTGTGTGTGTGTGTGTGTGTGTGTGTGTGTGTTAGAGAGAGAGAGAGAGAGAGAGAGTCTGGTGGTCACTCTATTTTACTATTCTTTAAACCAACAAATAAAAATGTTTCATGTACAGTAGCCTGTGATGGAAAAGACAGAACGCTCCTACAATAAATGAAAGAAAACCTACGCTTTACTTGTGTGACGTTCTTCATTTATGTTACTCCATGTTGTTACTCCATGGGACGTAACATAAATTGGGGGCTCGTCTAAAAAGACTTATCATCATAGTGAGTAAGTCTTCTTTTTCTTTGTTTGTCACCTGCTTCAAAATCTTAAAATGAATTATAATATTTTGCCTATATTCACTTCAGCATTTAAAGCTACTGATTTTAGTGATTTTAGGCCTGGTTTCACAGACAGGGCTTAGATTAAGCCAGGATTAGGCTTTAATTCAATTAGGACATTTAAGTAGCTTTTATAAACATGCTCTAGAAAAAAACTATTACTGGTGTGCATCTTAAGACAAAACAATGACACTGACATATTTAGTGCAAGTTGTTTTCAGTTAAAACAGCTCAAACATGCATTTTAGAAACCAGGTTTAGTGTTTTATTCAGACAAAATAGAATATAATTTTAAAATCGTACCATAAAATTACAGATCATTATCAGCTTATCTGTATAGACCAGAATTGTAATAATATCAGTGCACCCCTACACTCTATCAAAACTGTTAGCGGTTGACGAATGGGGACCCTACATTGGAAGGAGTGGGAGGATATTGTGCCTTAGGGCCCAAATAATATAATACAGACCTTATTGTCTTGAAAGTGATGGTATTATTAGGATTTCCTCTCTAGAGAGTCAGTTGTTTGTTCTAGCAGAACAATTTACCAGGCTGGAGTCTCATGAATCCGGTTGTGTATTAATTGACCTGAGAACATAAAAATAACCACACCATGTCTGCACTGGTTATTGTCAATTAGAAGATTCTACATGACTGCATCTCATAGTTCAACCTTGCTTACAATTACAGATTATGTCAAGCAGATGACCACAACCCTTCCACTTGCCCTGTGGGTGTTAACAAGCTGCTTTTACTCTCTGGTTTTAATTAACAGAGACATACCATGCTGTAGACAGTAACTCTGGGGAACAGCGGCATTTCATGGATAGATGAGGCATGAGCTGCTTTTCCCTGAGCGCTGTGCTTTACTCTATGTAAGGATGCAGTAAAAGTCAAGTGGATATATGTAGCAAATGCTCTAACATATCAGGCTGGGCACAGCACATGCAAATGAGAGACTGCAGGAAAATTGGATTGCAGAGCTTTGAAGGTTATCACTGCGTGTCTGGCCACTGGCAGCTCTGTGGTAAATAAGCGTTGAGAAAAGACTGAGGGTCTAGTCTTAGAAGGTGAGTCACTTGAATCTAATAAAGAGATACTGTCAAAAACTCTCTTTGCTTGAAATGCATTGCATCATCTGCGGCAGGATTTGTTCAAGGATTTATTTTAGATATCTTGGGGGGAGGAATCTGTAACAAGATTTTTGTTTCTTTTGCCACTTTTTGGGGATTTTTATCAGTTTTATTCATTATATAGATATAGTATACACATTATATAGAGAGTATGTGGCTCAAATGTTACACTTAGTTATCATTTGAGGATTTTGAGTAATTAAGAAATAGCCCAAAGGTGCACAACACAACAAAATGGACCAAGTAAACAAACTGAGCCATAACAAATAGATAAATCCATCAAGACATCGATTGAGAAAACCAATATATCCACTGAAAAATCAATTAAGCAAACAGTTATCAACACATGGTTAAATAGAATATGCAATTTGATAATCAGAAATAATTAATTAAAACATAGATGTTGTATATTGTCTTTTCAATCTGCTTATTTTTCTGTTTTTAATTATTTAATTAATCTATTTATCCACATAGACAGCTGATTTCTTGATTTGATTTATCGACTTTCAGCTCAAATTCTATAAAATAAGCAACCACATAATGACCTCATAATAGTTAAATATGTAAACTTATTATTTTTTAATTAAGGGCACGTTTACACAACAACGATATGGTTAAAATGGAGAAGTTTTTCCTTTGAGTTTTCCGTGTACAGACAACACCATTGTCAAAACGATCCCCATTCATACGAATCCGTGAAAACTACTAAAATGCTGTATTCTGCTGCCAGGCCATTAGATGGCGATGAAACACTATAGACTGAACATGTAATGTGCATGTGCATGACGTCATTGTTTTCAAAGATTCGCGTTTTTGTTGTTTACACGGAGACCTTTTTCAAAATTTTGCCTTTTCAGGCCACCAAAATGCCATCGTCATGTAAATGAACGGGCAAAACCAAAACGCATAAAAAAATTTCCGTTTTTAGTTGAAAACGGTGTCGTGTAAACGGCCCCTAATAGTACACAGCAGTGTTGGACATTAAAGAAAGGGTAACACTGAAACTTTTGTGATATTATTTAGTATTTCAAACGCAGCCTGTTAATAAATGCTGCCCCAGTTGGCATATCACAGATACAAATAACAGCAAGCAGCTGGGTCATCCCCTTAGTGTTGCCTGCCAGGCAGATAGGCAAAGCTGGATGTCCCCAGGGAGGAAAAAGAGATAAGAATCTGCGCTTGAAGAGAGGCAGCAGAAGGCAGCACATGGCGTCTGGGAGCACTGGGCCCAAAACCTTTACACCTGCTTCCTCCGAGCAGCCCATGTCACCAGACAGCCTGAGTGGCAGCTGATACAGTGGCCCAAAAAAACACATTGGTAACACATAAAAATGCATGAATGTCACTGCATTAGAAACAAAATATGAAACCACCTGTAAATATATGGCACTACGGCTCAAAATCTTAAAACTTTTTTATGAGAAGTTATTTCAATGCTTATGTACCCTTTTTTTGTAAACGACACTTGGTTTTATATTTTATCTAATGCAGTGACATTCAAACATGAAGTGTGGCTTCAATATCCAAATACTTTGATGAGTGGCTGTGAAGCACAGAAAGAAAGAGAAAACAGAGAAAGAGAAAACAGCAACAGCCTAAACAAAAATGAGCAATTTTGAGACAAGGGACAAAGGAAGAGAGAGAAAGCAAACATTAGATTCAAGGACGGTCCATTTATAGTTTGGACGGATGGCAAAACCTCTTAAATGCCCCTAAAGATAAAAGGTAATGGAGAAAAAAATGTAATGATATCAGTCAGGAGCTCTGGCAGGTTGATATAAGATCAGGTGTCGGCTTTCTTTGGAGCCACGGTGGCATCAGAGGAACATATCTTCCTCCTGCCGTGCTGCTCTGAACAGAGCGTGACTGAGAGACGGACGACTCCGGCTGTCTCTGTGATTGAATCGACTAATGCTACCTGGAGCACAATGCAGGATCCCACAAAATTACTTGATGGGTACAATTTTCTTTCCTGAAACCTGTGTTGACTTATTTACTGTTGAAAGAGGAAGGTGGGACTTAAAGAGATCATGAAATCAAAATTGACAATTCCAATTTTTTTTAATGGAATATTCCAGTTTATTATAAATGATTTACCAGTGCACATCATTATTTTTTAAATACATGTGCCCTCATAATCTTTAATCAAAATTACTTCCCCTCCCTCTTGCAGCAACATCTCCTCTCTTCTCTGATGGCGTGTTTACTGGCGTGAGGGCGGGACAACCTGTCACTCACATGACATCACAGCAATAGACAACAATCCAACGATCTAGTCAATTCCTGATGAACAAAATCAAGTCCCACCCTACATTTCTTTCTAGTTCAATATTCGTCACAATAGAGAAAGAAAAGTCTATGGCAACTTCTGTTTCATGCCGACTTTAAAGGCAGCGGCTATTTGCACTAAGTGAAAATAGCATATTTTCTTAGCGATATATGCTATTTACACTAAGTGACAATAGCAGCATTTTTTAGCGATATGCTATTTACACTAGGGGAAAATAGCAATAGATTCTATTTACACCATGCAAAAGTAGCAGTGCTTTGCAATAAGAGTAATAAGATAGTAATTAGATTCTATCTATACTTTATATTGGCAGATACTATTTGCACCTCAGTAGTTTTGTACATTAACAGGATGCAGTAATATCATAGAGTGTAAATGATTTATATTTATTAAAATTCTTAAATGGATGCTGCCTTATTGGGAGAATAAAAACCCTCCCTACACCTTCCCCCAACCCTACCCAATAAACACTTAATATTATTAAACACTTGTTCACAGTTTATTTCCACTTTTAGAACATCATTTTCATTTTCAAAGTGCATGCAATCATTTTTTATGCAATAGCTAATTTTACATGCAAAAAATCTTTACCATTCTCTCAAAATGCTTCACTGTCAGGGAATATAAGTTGAACATAACAGCAAATTTATGCAAATGTGATATGCTTTTGCGTTATTAATGACAAAATGAATTATAAATGATTTTATTGATGCTTAAACACATTTCCTCCACCTCCTCCTATATGCCTGCCACATCGCACTGGCATTACAGCCACAAGCCCAGTCCAAATTTCAGAGAATGAGATGTCTTGTTGAAATAACACGCTGTCCGTTTCCCAGTACAGAGCATAACTAATTCATACTGTCTGTCAGCCTAGATCTGACACGTCTCTGCGGATTGGCCATGTGTTTATGCCACTGCTATGTAATGATTAACAGACCCTGTCTTTATTGTGATGGGGCACAAACTGGGCTTTTGTTGTGCTGACAGGTTCACTTAACTCTCAGTGAGTGATCAGAGGCAAGTGTAACAGATAGTGAGTTTCACTCTGGGATGTGTGACTATCAATACAATTTGCTCTTTATGTTGGGCTAAGGCCTGTTGCAGAACACACGTGAAAGCAACACGTATTTACCCATGTTAAGCCTGTTCACACCAAGAAAAATAACAATAACTATATTAGGGTCCACGCTAATGGATGATAACTTTGTTTATTACAAGCACGCATAGCAGTTTTGTCGACTGCCATGTTAAATGCTCAAGCTCAAGCTTAAAGGGTTAGTTCACCCAAAAATGAAATTTCTGTCATTTATTACTCACCCTCATGTCGTTCCACACCCGTAAGACCTTCGTTCATCTTCAGAACACAAATTAAGATATTTTTGATGAAACCCAAGAGGTTTCTGATCCCCCATAGAAAGCAATGTAAGTACCACATTCAAGGCCCAGAAAGGTAGTAAAGACATTATTAAAATAGTCCACATGACTACAGTGGTTCAACCTTAATGTTATGAAGCGATGAGAATACTTTTTGTGCACAAAAACAAAACAAAAAAATGAAGTTATTCAACAATTTCTTCTCTTCCCTGTCAATCTCCTGTGTTGTTAACATTGTAGACACAGTGCAACGCTTCCAGGCTGTATGTCAGAACGCTGACTCATTATTGGCCGACGCTGTACAACTGAGCGCCACGACACTTTAAAGGGTTAGTTCACCCAAAAATGAATTTTATGTCATTAATTACTCACCCTCATGTCATTCCACACCCGTAAGACCTTTGTTTATCTTCTGAACACAAATTAAGATATTTTTGATGAAATCTGAGAGGCATATGACTCATCCATAGACAGCAATATAATCAACATTTTCAACGTGACTACAGTGGTTCAACCTTAATTTTATAAAGCAACAAGAATACATTTTGTGTGCAAAAACAAAACAAAAATAATTACTTTATTCAACGATATCTCCTCTTCTGTGTCATTCTCATACATTGTTTACGTCCATCGCTTCCAGGTTCTACGGCAGAACGCCGACTCATTATTGGCCGGCTCCTGCATGCGTCGTGCTGCTCACGTGATCAGCTTTGGCCAATACTGAGCCGGCATTCGGACGTAAACACGGAAGCCTTCACTGTACTTACTGCATCACCTGCGTAAAGATAATGACAGGGAAGAGAAGAGATTGTTGAATGAAGTCGATGTTTTTGTTTTGTTTTTGTGCACAAAAAGTATTCTTGTCGCTTCATAAAATTAAGATTGAACCACTGCAGTCACGTTGACTGTTTTAAAGATGTCTTTAGTACCTTTCTGGACCTTGAAAGTGTTGATTATATTGCTGTCTTTGGACGAGTCAATTACCTCTCGGATTTCATCAAAAATATCTTAATTTGTGTTCCGAAGATAAACAAAGGTCGTGCTGTGGAATGACATGAGGGTGAGTAATAAATGACAGAAATTTCATTTTTGGGTGAACTAACCCTTTAAAGTCTGGCTATCAATGTTTTTATCGTTCAGCTGTAAGAAAAAAACCTTCTGAAAGATATTTCAATGATATTGTTCCTCTGCACTGTTATCTATGTATTTGTGGTATGGACTTCTAATAGAATTAGAATGATAATTAATACTTTATAGTTATAGTGCTAATATATAGTTATCATTCTTGGTGTAAACAGGCCTTTACACAGCTACTCAAAAAATAAACCAAAAAAAAAATCCATAAAATAACGCTGTATTTTAGATTACGGAGCCCCTAAAGGGACATGGTGATGGAAAAAATCAATTTCAATGATTTTGCATTCTCTTGCAAAAGTTTTGTGTTCCCCCAAGAAATGCAAAATCATGTCCCTTTAGGGGCTCTGTAGTGGATGTATACTGGAAGGATTTTTTTTTTTTTTTTTTTTTGTATTGATTTTCCACAGGTGTTTTTCCTGTATTTTGAATTACACATTGCATTGTGTTGTGTTTCAGGGTTAAAAGAAATGTTCTACAGATTTTATATATATATATATATATATATATATATATATACACTACCACACTACCAAAAGTTTGGACACGGTAAGATTTTTAATGTTTTTAAAAGAAGTTTCGTCTGCTCACCAAGGCTGCATTTATTTATTAAAAATACAGTAAAAACAGTAATATTGTGAAATAGTATTACAATTTAAAATAACTGTTTTCTATTTGAATATATTTTATAAAGCAATTTATTCCTGTGATCGAAGCTGAATTTTCAGCATCATTACTCCAGTCTTCAGTGTCACATGATCCTTCAGAAATCATTCTAATATGATGATTTGCTGCTCAAGAAACATTTATTGTGTACAATTGTACAAAATATTTGTGTACAATATTTTTTTTTCAGGATTCTTTGATGAATAGAAAGTTCAAAAGAACAGCATTTATTTGAAATATAATCTTTTGTAACATTATAAATGTCTTTACTGTCAATTTTGATCGATTTAATGCATCCATGCTGAATAAAAGAATTCATTTCTTTAATTTCTTTTCAAAAAAATAAAAATAAAAATTCTTACTGACCCCAAACTTTCGAACAGTAGTGTACAATGTTACAAAAGCTTTGTATTTCAGATAAATGCTGTTCTTTTGAACTTTCTATTCATCAAGGAATCCTGAAAAAAAGTACACAACTGTTTTCAACATTGATAATAATCATAAATGTTTCTTGAGCAGCAAATCATCATTTTAGAATGATTTCTGAAGGATCATGTGACACTGATAGTATTACACTGCAATAGTATTACAGTAGTATTACAATAATATTAATAATAATTAAAGTTATTTTCACTATAATCAATAAATTAGGAAACATCAGACCACTGAATGCCATGATGTAAAATATATTTAGTTTATTAATAAAAAAATATTAAATGCAGTGTAATAATATACAATAATAATAATAATAATATAAAGAGATACAGTAGTTTACCACACACATACACACATTTCTCAAAATATCCTCTTTTATATTTCACAGAAGAAAGAAAGTCATACCATTTTGAAATGGCATAAAGGTGAGTAAATGATGACAGAATTTTCATTTTTTGGTGAAGAATCACCTGGAAATGATAAAAAGTTAGTGGTCAGCAAAAGGTAAGATCCAAGTAGGCAGAACAGGTTGATGGGCATGTCACCTCCGTCTCCTTCCGTCATCCATCTAGCACTGAAAAGTTCTCTCTGCATATTTCTTTGTGTCTTAACCTCAAGGCAATAAATCAAAGAATTAACTTTGTGCATGTATAACTGTGTGTGGTGTGGGAATAATTGCTGATCTGTCACAGGAGCTCAATGACAAGAGTGACTTTGTAGGAGGTAAAGGAAGGACACACACAAAATATTGCAGCAGAACAGCCTGGGATTTTGTATCAGCCTCTCACACAAATCTCCTGAATGGCCTCCACAAATGTGTAGAAGGGGAGCTGGAGGGGGGTTGTGGAAAAAAAAAAAAAAAAAGAGCTGAAAATACCTAATATCTCTCCATGGACACGCCACAGCCTTGTTCTGTTATCTCTCTCTATTCATTTATGGATTATTTTTGGAGAAAATTGTGACTTTGTGCCAGAACTGCAGTCAACAGCATTGAAAATACCTTTTGACTTTTAAGTGACCTCATCTCCCAATTGATTTTCCTCAATGCTTGTAATTTATCATTAGCTTTAAACAAACAAAAAATAAAACAAAACAAGTAGAAATAAGATAGTTAAATTAGATTGTTATTTCAGCTATGGAGTAGCATTTACCATGTGTTCATGTGGACAACGCAAGTTTAAGTCTGGCCTTTGAATGTTTCAGATCCACTTTAGACACTCTACTAAATTTAAATAACTTAGCAACTACATGTCAAATAACTCTCATTAGAGTATTAACGATAATAATAATTTATTCATTACATTTATATAGCGCTTTTCTTGGCATGCTTTGCATATGGAAGGGGGCGGGGAGGGGTCTCATCAACCGCCACCAATGTGCAGCATCCACCTGGATGATGCGACGGCAGCCATATTGCATCACAACGCCCACCACACAGCTTATTGGTGGAGAGGAGAAAGTGATGAAGCCAATCAGTATATATATGGGGATGATTAGGAGGCCATGATGATGGACAGAGGCCAATCGGCAAATTTGGCCAGGATACCAGGGTTATACCCCTACTCTTTTTCAAAGGACATCCTGGGATTTCTAAGGACCACAGAGAGTCAGGACTATTAAGTTACGGTTAGTATAATAAGAGCCCGTCCACACAGAGATGCGCTTAGATTATTACGCAAAAATTTTGTATCGTAATGCCGTTTTGGGAGGCTGAAACCACTATTTTTTGAAACCGGGTCCCAGAGTGAATAAATCTGAAAACGACACCCTTGTGTTTACATCTGTACAGCCAATCCGCTACATCACATAACAGCAACAACAGCAATAGTGGACTATATGGTTGTGTTCGTGCCACAGAAGCTACTGAGCCTATTAGCTTTACTAAAGTAAAGCTTTATTACTAAGCTTTACTAAAGTTTGTATACAGCGTGTATGCTCCAAGTCTTATTCTCCATTTTTAGTGTATTTCTGTGGCAGAATTACAGCGCCACATACTGGTCTGGCATGTATACTACATCGTTTTGAGTCAGTTTCAATGGTTTCGCAGATATTTCTTGAGATGAGGAGGAAAAAAAAAAACGGATAAGGAAAGCTCTGGCTTCATGTGGATGTGGCCTAAGTTAACATGCAAGCTGACATGTTATAGTCAGTATAATGACTGTAGGGGAAGCATCAAAAGTAAAGTAATAGACAGTCCACTAATAATTGTAAAGTTACTTATAGTTAGTAGAATGTCTAAAGTGGACCACCAAAATAAAATTATACCGCCCTCTTTCTTCCTGATGGTTTCCTGATACTTTCTAACAAACCTGATTCATAAAAGAGACAAAAATAAAAAAAATTAAATTAATTATAGTGTATGTGTGAATTCCGGTGCTGAGTGATGACACATCACAAGTTTTGAGTTTCCACAAAGAGAGTAGACAGACAGCATCAGTACACAAAACTCCTGACAGTTCACAGAAAATTTATGTTTATATTGTGAAATATTATTACAATTTAAAATAACTGTTTTCTGTTTAAATATATTTTATAAAGTAATTTATTCCTGTGATCAAAGCTGAATTTTCAGCATCATTACTCCAGTCTTCAGTGTCACATGATCCTTCAGAAATCATTCTAATATGCTGATCTGCTGCTCAAGAAACATTTATTGTGTACAATTGTACAAAATATTTGTGTAAAATATTTTTTTTTCAGGATTCTTTGATGAATAGAAAGTTCAAAAGAACAGCATTTATTTGAAATATAATCTTTTGTAACATTATAAATGTCTTTACTGTCACTTTTGATCAATTTAATGCATCCTTGCTGAATAAAAGTATTAATTTCTTTAATTTCTTTTCAAAAAAATAAAAATAAAAATTCTTACTGACCCCAAACTTTTGAACGGTAGTGTGTAATGTTACAAAAGCTTTGTATTTCAGATAAATGCTGTTCTTTTGAACTTTTGAAAAAAAAAAAGTACACGACTGTTTTTAACATTGATAATAATCATAAATGTTTCTTGAACAGCAGATCAGCATATTAGAATGATTTCTGAAGGATCATGTGACACTGAAGACTGGAGTAATGATGCTGAAGTTTCAGCTTTGATCACAGGAATAAATTACTTTATAAAATATATTCAAACAGAAAACAGTTATTTTAGATTGTAATAATATTTCACAATATTACTGTTTTTACTGTATTTTTAATTAAATAAATGCAGCCTTGGTGAGCAGACGAAACTTCTTTTAAAAACATTAAAAATGGTTTTTTGTGGAAACCGTGATAAATTTTTTTGACTCTTATATAAAGTTCAGAAGAGCAGCATTTGAAATTTAAGTTTTTTGTAACAATGTAAGAGTTCACTGTCAATCTTGATCAATTCAATTTAATGCATTCTTGCAGAATTACAAGTATTAAAATCTTACTGACCCCAAACTTTTGAGCAATAGCGTGTGTGGGCAGAGGCGAATTATATAGAACAGTGAAATTGCTCACAGTAACTGTCTTCTTACACTCAGCTTGTATCTCACAGGAGATGGATCACATGAGCTCCACTGACTCCACTGACATCAAATTGCTGCTCATTTGCATAAATTCCTTCTTCTTTTTTTTTTTTACTTTGCTGTGTCTTTAAAAATAAACTCTCGTCACACAATCACTGTCATTATAAACACCCTCTACAATTACTGTTCAATATCCTTAATTCCTCTCAGTTTCTTAGCAGCATCACATGGGTCATTTTCTTAGTCTTAGGCTCATTAGACCAGACATGATGAAACAGCCTTCTCTGTACAAGACAGTGATCATCTCCACTGTCACTGTGCAATCTGTCATTTAGCTGGCTAGCAGTTAGCCTTTGCCCAATCCATCAGGGAATGTGTGCACTCCAATGTCAGTTGGACTCTGAAAAACATGCTTGCTGCTCACAGGGTTGTTTATGTGGTGCTGGAATCATCTGTCTTGCAGTAGCTGGCTTTTGTTAGCCTTAAACTGTTTATGCTTGCATTGACATGCTGTATTAGTCATACAAAATGTCTGAAAGAAGGTGCTGAGAGACCTAAAAAGAATTCATGGCAGACACATGAACATATTCCACACTGGCATTTGATGAAATGATAATAAGCCTTAGACATGTGGACAAAAATAAATGTGAACTTTGTGCTGATGTTTTTATGGGATTCAAGTGTGAAGGCTTAACACAAGTCAGTGGTATAACTGAAGCAATGGTAATGGATTTTGGGAAGGATAAGGGCCAAAGGAATAATTCACCCAAAAATGAAAATTCTGATCATTTACTCACCCTCATGTTGTTTTAAACTCGTAGCGCTCAAATCTCATTGCTGTTTGTGTACATTCAAATAAGATGTAACAAAACACGCTCCATCAGGTTTCAGATTAATCACAGCAGACGACAGCCAAATATACAGAAGTTAGAAAATAAATAAATATCCAGATCAGAAAAAGTCATATAAATATTACGAGGCTGGGTAAATTCTAACACATTTTTATTGATCCAGCAATCGGTTGCGAGTTCAGCAAGACTAACCCAAAATCGACAGGTTAACTGGGTTTGTATTCTGCAAAAAAGAAAGAAAAAACATTGACATTGAGACTGGCCTTGTATGTATTTGCTGCCATCAAGTGGCCCACTTGAGCAACGACAGTAAAAAAAAAAAAAACAGTAACCTTTAGCCTGCAAGTAAAAAAGGACAGATTTCATAGGGTGTTTGTCATGACTGCATTTAAATACTTTCCCACAATCCTTCATTGCGATTTGAACCTGTTATTTCGTTCAATCCGACTGAGCTTGAGCTTTTCTGACTCAAATGGCAATGCTTTTGAAATTACAGTATAAAATAAGCAGTTGTTACTAGTTACTACTTGGCTGCTAGTTCTGTCAATAACGAGAGACATGTCACCACACCATGTGAAGGGGGCGGAGAGGAACAGAATCTGACAAAGTTCCCCGACTGGACAAGATCAAGAGGCAAAGCTGAGTCATATCTGCCTTGAGGGAGCGCTGAGCTCCTTCCTGTTCCTTGTTTCCCCCATCTTACTGGAATCAACTCCCTCTATCAGTCCTGAGGGGGAGAACCTCCTCGAGATAGACTATCACTTCCCCCTTTCTGCTGGAATAAGTTCTCTATTAAATCAATTACTATTGCTAATTTGCAAATCTAAAAGAGCCTGAAAACCAAATCTCTTAATAAGGAGATAAGTTTTGGTGTTGAACTGCATAAACTGTCTTTAAAGTCAAATTATAATATGTATTCTTTGCAAAGATGCACAACAAATCCTGGTAGAATAATTACAGAACATTTTACAATAGAAACCTGATTGTGACATCATGTAGTAATCATTCAGTCATCAGTAAAGCTTTGCACTCAATTATCTTAGGATTTATTTATATCATTTTGTATCTGTATTTTTTATTAGACAGATACAAGACTAGCTGTCATTTTCTATATTCTAACCATTGACTGACGGCACTTTGTTCAACAGAAATTTTTGAAAGTTTTGCAATAATTGCAACTAATACACTAGCAAAAATCCTGCTTAACTTAAAGGTGCAGTAGGTGACCTGGGAAATGCTAACATTAGCCTGCTAGCATTAAAAGAATACGACCCTCCCTGCAAATTGCCGTCCAAAGCCACGCCTCCTCCAAAACACATAAACGCACACACACACACACACAGACACACATACACAGCTGCTCTCCGCAAAGCGTCACAAGAG
The DNA here is from genome assembly GCA_037950665.1 of Hypophthalmichthys nobilis. Classification (NCBI taxonomy): domain Eukaryota; kingdom Metazoa; phylum Chordata; class Actinopteri; order Cypriniformes; family Xenocyprididae; genus Hypophthalmichthys; species Hypophthalmichthys nobilis. Next base: position 19,115,879 of record CM075479.1, read on the forward strand.
AAGAGACTTCATTAAGCTACCTCATGTCTCAAAGCACATAATGTAACAATAATGAACGTAAACACCTTAGAGAGCTTGTACCTGACTGCTACAGATTCATTTCAGTGTTGATACTGCTGACATGCATGATTCCGAGTCTGACTGAACAGCTCCGGTTAGAACGTCACAGGTTGCCGTCTCTTAATTACGGTAGTTATGGTGTGAAACCAGTATAAGTTATTTGTTTTGATTCAGTAGGAACTGTAGGTGGCTGGCTGCTGTTTGTTTGCAGTGGTCCATGACTGAGGTCTGTCTGTATAAACTCCGCATAGCAATAAAGGGTTAGTTCACCCCAAAATGAAAATTCTGTCATTAATTATTCACCCTCATGTCGTTCCAAACACGTAAGACTTTCGTTCATCTTCGGAACACAAATGAGGATCATTTTGATGAAATTTGAGAGATGGATGTCCCTCTATAGACTGCCTTTGCAACTTGATCTTTGACGCTTCAAAAAGTTCATAAAGAGATCGGAAAACTAATCCACCAATTAAATCTGTTCATCATAAAAAGTGATCGAGTCTCTTCAGAAAATTTGGACTAAACCACTCAATTCATATGGATTAGTTTTCCATGGTTAAATCCACATTTTCTGGAGAAACTCGATCGCATTTAATAATGAACAGATTTAATTGGTGGATTAGTTTTCCGATCTATTAATGAACTTTTTGAAGCGTCAAAGATCAAGTTGCAAAGGCAGTTTATGGAGGGACATCCATCTATCAAATTTCATCAAAAAAAATCCTCATTTGTGTTCCGAAGATGAACAAAGGTCTTACGAGTTTGGAACGACATGAGGGTGAATAATTAATGACAGAATTTTCATTTTGGGGTGAACTAACCCTTTAAACGTGCTGATGACATGATGTCTGCGAGAACAGGGTGCGCGAGGGTATGTAAAAGCATATGTTGCCAGGCAGGCAGGACATCATATTTCATTCAGACCGAATATAATGATTGGATGAATATTTGGTCCTACGCCTTCCACAGACGATACATATTTACAAAAATACATTTAGACTGTTTAACATAGTGATTGCTATCAGGATATGAGGAGACTTTCAACCAATATAACAAAAATGTTTCTGTAGAGAATCACCTATTGCACCTTTAAGTTATAATTAACATTGACAGCAATTATGCATGTGCTAAACTGTCATATGTTTTAACACACTCCATAAGGAATTTTGCAGATTAACCAGTTTTGCTCTCCCTCCCTCAAGTGCACAAAGAATTTCAGTTTCAAACTCGCTGAATTACTATGACTTTTGACTTCTTCACACTCTGCAACAATGCTTTACATATGGAAACCCACTATCGCCTCAAAGTAAAAAATAAAATAAAACAAGGTAATAAAATAGCTTTAAGAAAGAATCACATAACAGTGAAATATAAAGGTGCAATTGTGAGAAATAAAGTTACAATTTAAAGATACAAAATTGCAATTGCAAGATGTAAAATCAGTCATATTACAACATAGTCACATTATGATATGTAAAGTTATATTGTAAGAAATAAAATCACAGTAAAGATAAATAAAGATCACTTGTGACATATAAAGACGCAATTACTCTGATTTTATTTTATTTTTTACTCTGAGGCACAAACAAACTTCAATACTGACATGGATTAGGGTTAGATATCACTGTAGAAATAATGTGAATCTTATGAAATGTTCTAATGGTTTAATCAAAATGAACTGGATTGCACTTAATATGTTATCCATTGGGGAGGAGTAGTATATGACTGTATTACATTTAAAAGATATTTACTTTTAAGGACAGTGGTTTGAAAAGAGCCAAAGTCAGTTTTATAATAAGCTGCTTTATTTGGGGGTTGGGCATACGGAGAAAAAAAAAAAAGAAAAGAAAAAAAGGTGGTAACAAAATATTGAGGCTAACCTTTAAGCTAATTTCTTTTTGTTGCATCTGACATATTCTTTTTTTTTTTAAATATTATTTACAATTTACAATAAACTAACACTTATAGAAGAGGATTTTTACCAGGCATTTGCTGTAATATACAGTATATTTTTTAACCTGAGAAATGTATCCAAAAATACTCTTAATGTACACCATTATGTTCAAAAAGTTCTAATGTTTTACAAAATAACTCTAGTATGAGAAAAGTTAGTGCATACTCAGGAACTGCTGGTGTCCATGACATTGAAGGTAACCCAGCTGCCAAGCCAAAGACGGGTTAGCAGAGTCTGCATAAGTGTCCATATGGTTCTGATGACAGATGACCTTCGTCCCATGTTGATATCCAGGTCCTCCACTGTAGTAATCACTGCTTTGGTCCTCCCAGTGGTGACTGAAGTGTCCATGGTTCACGTGTTCCTGACTGTTGGTGGCGCAGTGGTTGTAGTGTTGAGATGGTGTAGAGTTTGATGCGTCTTGATACATCTCTGTAGAGACTGTGAGCTCTGGCTGATGGGGAATGTAGTTATCTATCGGTTCCTGGAAAGTTCCGGTCTTCCTGGACAGGGAACTGTTCTCTTCTGGCTGCCGATAGCACTCCGTATGAGTACACGGAGGTGTTTGTGGTTCTGTGGCCGAATGTGTCCGCAGATACAAAGATAGTGTTGAAATGTGGTGTATGGCACGGCGGAGCGTGGCGATCTTGGACAGGCGCTTTCCACTAAGGTCGTGTTTGAGGACCGTGCGCAATGCGTTGAAGGCCTGGTTGTAGTCCAGAATGCGCTTCCGTTCTCGGATGTTGGCGGCGACTCTCCGTGCTTTGGATCGCTTGGGCCGAGTTCGGCTCTTAACTGCTTTGACGTCCTCTGTGTCACTTGGGCCAGATGACATTGAGTGTTCTGAACGAAGCTTTCCAGGGCTTTCATTGTCACAGTCGTCATCCGGACCTAAAGGACAATCCTCCAACTCATCCTCTGAAACTTCAGATTCTGTACTGGTGCTGCCCAAACTCATCGTTGTTCACTTTTGTCTACTTCAAAATGCAAATCTCAGCCTTGGTATGAGAGAAGAGAACTCGTATGGTCCTGTGTGAACTACAAACAGTTATCTTTGCAAAACATCCACATGTTGAGATCTTCTCCTCACCTACTAGTTCAGATCTGTCAGTCTCAGAGAGGGAGAGAGGGGTTTTTAAACACAATCTGTAGATGTGTCACGTGAGCCAGCTGCCTATAAGCAAAGGTGTATTCTGTGTTTACAAGTGCCCTCCAGGCAAGTGTAGACATCAGTCAACAGGCTTTGACACACCTCCTCAACACACAGGATCTGATTTTTCCAACTGTACCATGCTGAAAATGAGGAATGGCAATTGCAGAGTTGACAGATGTAACTCTGCAGTGTGTGAAAATTAGGCATTTTATGCTTGTTTTTTACTCTTTGACAGTTACGTACTGATATTGGAGATATATTTCTTCCTTATAAATATTATGGAATCACGGTTCATTCATATTTTGTAAAATGCAAAAACAACTCTCAGAGGGATATACTATTAAAATTAAAGGTTCTTTATTGGTATATAGTTCCCTGAAGAACCTTTAACATCCATTTAAGCTTTCCATTGCACAAAAGGTTCTTTATATTGGAAATAATAAAGGTTCTTCAGATTATTAAAATGTTCTTCACACAAAGAAAAAAAATGGTTCTTTTCAAAAAAAAAACATTTTATTGAAAGGTTCTTTGGAGAACCCATGGTTCTTCTATGGCATCACTGTGAAAACCCCCTTTTGGAACCTTTATTTTTATTTTATAGTTATTTGGGAGAACTACACCTTTAGGAAAAAGTGTTCTAGAAGAACAAGATGATTTGTTTTCAGTTTGTAACCAGTAAAATCTATAAACATGTTGACAGTCTGTGAAGTTGTACGGTTGAGCTCAAGAAAACCAGTCAGAAGCTGCTTTGAAAGAATTTTTTGACAGTTACAGATTTGAAAATCAAAAGGGCGGGAATAAAGAACCCTAATCGTCAACACAAAAGGTTCTAAATAGAACTATTACAAGTAAAGAACCTCTACAGGAAACCATGGCTACGTCCGAAATCGCATACTGTAGAGTAGGTACTACATTTGAATTTAAATTTACTTCACGACCGTTGAAAAAGTACGTTCTATATAGTACGAATGCGTGTAGTATGAATGAATTCGGACGTACTACATCTGCTATGTTTTTACCGTCACATGACCTACCAGCGTCAGTTACGTCCCTTCAACTCCATTCACAAATCCTCTCCTGTGGCCTCATGGGATAGTAAAGTGTCCATCGTCTGCGCACTTCAGAATCTCGCCAGAAGTAGTAAGTCATCCGGTACTTTTCGCCTACTGTTTTTCGAATACTATGAATTTGGACATACTACTCTGTTTGCATACTGTTTTTTGCGTACTATATAGTAGAGTAGTACTCGATTTCGGACGCATCTCATAACTATGAAAGTGCTGAGAAGTACAAGCCTGCAGTGTAGAACTCCCAATTCTGAACCATGGTCATTCATAATGCATAAATGACAACAGAGCAAAAGAATTTCATAGCTAGTTTTTCCTCCACCTTGATCCAGATAGATTGTCTAAGCCGTGTCCTAGGTGTTGAGAGAAAAATTGGAACATTCATGACAAATTACAGCTTTATCAGATAAGCCTCTTTTACCAATTTGCCTTTACACCTTTTCTCTGCCAGAGGGATGGAAAAACACTTATCATGTGTCACATAAACTCTGTATCTCTGTATGGTCACAATTAGCTGTTGTGTATTAAGCGATTACTGGCCTTCCTGGGCTGCAGCAAGGGACAGTGTAATTTGGTTGTCTGCAAAGTCATAAATCTAATGTGTGCTTCCTACGGGGCAAGAACAGACAGTAGCCACCTCACTTCAAAGCTGGGGAAAAGGAACACAGATATTTTACAATTATTACCTGTGATGACTGTAAGTTAAGGGCTTCGGTGCTGTTGCCTTTTTTTCTCACTCACAAACAGCTTGTGTATCTCCTACTTGAACTCTCAGGTTTGTTCTGTTTGTATTAAAAGTGGACAATATTGTGAAATTTTAACTTCCTTCTATCTTTAGTGTGAAAAAGAAATGGCAGTATTTTTCCAACCACCAAGTCGTAATGTGGTCTTGTCTCTATAAGAGTCAAGAGACACTAGATAGGTTTCACAACACATTTTGTGTCAGACTCAACACAAAATTGTTTAACATACAAAAGTAAACTAAAATGCCTGTACAAACAATGTTGGAATGTATTAAAATTCATAAAACTCAAGTAATATTGATAAAATTAAAATCATGAATATTATGACAAAAATAAAAGATGTGGGAAGAATTTTCTCCTTCTTATTAAAAATTGACAAGACAAGCCATGATTATATTGTTATCTGCATAAAAAAAAAATTAAATAAGACCTTAGTCTAAACAAAACATTGCCAAACATTGCTGACTTTGGAACCATCCAAATAAGAAATGTTTGCACGGAATGTAAGCAAGCATTTTCCAACATATTTTACTATTTTTCTGAAGAAAGGCTAACATTAGATAAAAAATATAAATATATTTTTCTAACGCATATAAACTTAATAAAATAAAAAACAAAAATTTCTTGTGTTGGGGCTAGTAAAAATGTTGGCAGGACAAAAACAAAAAATCTTAACTCCAGAAAACCAACTTTTTTAGCCCTACCAAAAAATTGTTCTACTTTTTCTTTTTAGATGCGTTGAAATTTCAATTTACAGTCTCGCTTAGTGAGGATTGGAATATTGCACAAATCACTCTACAGGTTCGATGACAATTAACTTAATAGTAAAAAGCCACTATAAACTGAGGAAGCCACTAGATAGACCTGCCATCAGGTCATAATGGCAAAAGCGTTCCATCTTCTCTTGGGCTGTGCCTATTTTACAGGTAACGAGCCTCCAGTCAAACCAGTGGCTCAAGAATGCCATCTAACAGCTAAGATCATATCAGCAGTGGGTGGTGGTGCAATAACCTTTAAACAAGAAATGAGGTGCCATTTCGGACATTGCTTCCTTCCTGTCCAGCTTTTACTGCCTAGTTATTACTTCAGCCATCTAGGTTTAGGGGTTCGACTGTCATTTTACACACAATACAATCAATTAGCTCACATTAGACCAAGACTACAGTGAAAAAGTCAGTTTTTCAACCAAGTTTTTAGCAGCACAATTACCTGGACCAAGTCTATACAAACATTCATCAAGACTAATCTTATTGCACCTTAATCTGCATCATTAAATTGTACAGAAAAACAGACAAAAAGCACCTGAGGCCATATACGTATTTATAACCCCTTAGTTGCTGAGAGTGGTTAGTCAAGCCATTTAACTAACATGTTTTTGACCGATAGATGTGTTGACTTGATGTCCCTCATGGGCGTGGGGTGTTTTCCAGATCTGCAGTGAAAGGCAAATCGGTTTTTGTTAGTGGAAAATTTAGTTGCTTAAGTAGGAACATCCTCTTCCTTTTCTTGTTCTGCAATTATAATCCAAAATGCAGGTTTGTTTAAACACAGGGCTCTGTATTGTGTCATACTGTGTTTGCTCTATAATTTGAAATTAGTTGTAAAATGCCACAACCTTTGCATGCTAATTATAGGCTGCTTTGGGATTTTACACTCAAACAGGAATAAAATCAATGAGACTTTGGGTGTTGGACAGCTCTGTTGACCTGGTAAACATAATAACACTTTTGGGTATAAAACCCAACACCAAGGTAAGTAAAGTCGAAAAACAGAACTACTGCAGCCAGACAGAGGAGAGCGTGGGAATGTCAGAGTAATTGTTTTTGCTGCTTTTTCTCAATGGTTATGAGAGAAAAAATTAGGGGTCATGAACACAGAAAGGAGAGACCGATGTACTTGGTAATTGAGGGGTTTGTTTGCAAGGTTTGGGAACTAAAACACTTAAAATAACAGGATTTTTTCTTTTACAGGTAATACATGAAATAACAATCCATCAAACAGACCTTTTACCTATGGAAGCTTGTTTCCGCCACAGAATAATAATAATTACAAAAAAAAAAAAAGATAGGCTAATTGTGAATTTTTATCTCACAATTCTGACTTTTTTCTCACAATTGCGAGTTTTAAAGTCAGAATTGTGTGATATAAAGATGCAATTGCGTGTTATAAAGTCAGAAAAAAAATTAAAATGCCCCTCAAAAAATTAAGAATGGATTCCCAGCCCATCAAACCCATTATTAGCAAAGCAGTTTGGGCAATATTCAGAACTGAATTCAGAATGCCTTTTAAATTGCAATTTAAATTGATTTTGAATTGAGGTAGCAAACAAGATGCAGAATTGAATTTAAACATAAGAAAGTAAAATATATTAACTGTATAACTGTAATAACTATAAAAGCAAAGTCTGAATGCTGGTATGACCAGCCTTGTTTGACAGTGTTTAAAAAAGTGTTTTTAAAGGTTTACAGACCTTACAGACAGACAAAATGCACAACAGATGAATGGATGGGCAGATAGATAGTTTTTAGCCAGCATCATCCGTTAGGTTTACAGAATATCCTTTAACCCTACACACTAAATTGAAAGGAAGACCATTTTTCAGTTCTGAATTCCCTGTAGTGAAGCAGTATTCGCACCAGTTCACAAAATAAATGTGCGTTTCATTTTCTCAACCACCTTGAATTTCGATTAAGTCAGTTCTTCCACTCCATGACTCTGCACTCCACAACCAGCAGTGTGTGATTCATTTGTAATGGAAACATTTACACACTTGAATCATCTACTGCCCCAAACTAACTGATGTAGTCCAACACATAAACATTGATGATTTACAAGAATGGTTGGCAGATTAATTGTCTTGTACTGAGAACTTCAAGCATGCTCTTAAAACCCATCCCAGCCTAGTCTTTTTTTGACGAATGGGAAGACACTAGTAATTATAAGTCGCCATGTATAAATCAAGGTCCTTTTAGATAGCCGTGCACTCGCTGGGAGAACTAGAGATAGTTCGGCCATAACTGTGAATTGTCTAAAGATTTGTAAATCTTAAGTCTAAGGTTAGATAATGAGAAGCTGCTTTCTGGCAGTTATTAGAAGACAGTGACACAATTATTTAGATACATGCTTTTAAAGGGGTGGTGAGGCTTGAGAAGTATGCAGGGAAATTAGAGGTCCACGTGGAAAACATGAATTCGTTACGACATTCTTTGGAACATTTTTTAGCTCTATGTCACTGTAGGATAGCATTTGTGATATACTATCTTTAAATTTGTTCACGTCTCTCACAACCAGTGTTGATAATATACAATGTTAAAGAAAACAACACGAAAACATTTTAACTGACATAAAAATAAAAACTATAACTGAGAAAAACTGAAATGAAGCTAAAATACATTTCATGACTCCAAAAGTACCTAATAGTAATTCTGGCTGGATTGCATAACCCTAAACTGTTCAGTATGGACTATAAGGCATTAGGGTATTCTAAACTTTAAACAGTAAAGCAGCTTTAAAAATCACTATAAAAAAAATAAAATAAAAAAAAATGGCTATACAAATTAACTTACCTTGACTTTACAATAATGCTAGACTGTGCTGAGAAATTATACCAGTTAGCACATTAACCTTTGGAAGCCCTAAAAATAGTAGGTAAACTTTATATTGATAGTCCACTTTAGAACTAACTATGAGTAACTTTGAAACTATATGTCAACTAGCAGTCATTAGAGTATTAGTAGACTGTCTTAAAGGAATAGTTCACCCCAAAATTTAAATTCTGTCATCATTTACTTTCTTCTGCTGAACACAAAAGAAGATATTTTGAAGAATGTGGGTCAGAGTCCTGCACGGGTCCTGTTTGATAAACCCGCACCCTCAGTTATTAACAGCACACCAGACCCAATATCCGACAGAAACACTAATTTTAGCCCGGACCCGACCCGACCCCCCATAAATCTCCTACATCAGGTAGACAAAAATATTTTTCTCATGTAGCCTAACACAAGCAATAAAACCAACATTAGGCATTATATGTCGCTGCATCCAATTAATCATTGCATTAAACAACACAAGTAAAATAATAGAACAAAGAATGTTTGCTACTAAACTGTAAGCTTAAAGCTAGTAAATATTTTATCAGATTCACTCGGCATTTAAACGCGGTTGTTTCTTCTAAAACTAAGCAGTGTTTACCTGGCCGCTGGTCCTCTTGTAGCAGCGCGAAAAATATTCTAAAACTTTTATTCAAATTGTAAATAGCCTATATTAAATACATAAAGCGAGCAAAGCACGTTCCCTTTAATAATCACTATAGCTTTCAATCAGATGCAGCGCGATTGGCTACAATGCTCAGCGCTGCAAATCCTGCTGTAATTAGAAGCCTTTAACGGTCTTCAGACAGCGCGTGAACACAAATAAGCACAGGACCATTTGAAAGCAGCTGTCAAATGCACAGAATTGAGTTGGAATAGTGGCTATTGGACCCGCAGTCTACCCGTGCCTACCGCGCCTCAGACCCGCAGCCGACACGTAAATATTATTCCACCCGTTACATAAAATTTGGCGGGTCACCCGTCGGGTACCCGCCCGCGTGCAGGACTCTGATGTAGGTAACCAAACAGTTGATGGACCCCAATGACTTCCATAGAATGAAAAACAAAAAAAAACCAAAAAATACTATGGAAGTCAATGGGGTCTATCAACTGTTTGGTTACCAACATTCTTCAAAATATCTTCTTTTGTCTTCAGCAGAAGAAAGAAATTCATACAGGTTTGGAACAACTTAAGAGAGAGTAAATGATGACAGAATTTTCATTTTTGGGTGAACTATCCCTTTAATATTTGCTAACATTTTATTTTGATGGTCCTCCAACAGACATTCTACTGACTATAAGTAACTTTGCAAGTACATGTCAACTTATTCTAACCCTAACCTGACATTCTACTAATACTCTAATGAGAGTTAGTTCACATAGTTGCAAAAGTGTAACCAACTGGCTGTTGGTTGAAATATTAAAACTAAAAACATCAACATGACACACTCACAGGCATCAATCACTTCACTGAATACTTGCTGACTAGGAAATAAATAACTATTATCTTACGATCCATCAAATCCACATCATTTGAATATCACAACATCGATGTCCGTCAAAAAAAAAAATACACAGTAGTATTTACGTCAAGCAGAGGTCCAGGGAGTTCATGCATTTCCTGGAAAACCCACAGTACTGGATGTTGGCTTCAACATGCATGATGACTCATTCATGATGATAACACGCATTATACATAACACATGCAAGTATAAATTTGTTGAATTGAGTTGGAATGATCAGGGAACTGAGTGAAAAACTTCACACTGCAAGCTAAAGAGAATAAACGCCAATCTAATTGAAAAGCTTTGCCGGGCAAGTGAACATCGTTCAACATGTGTTGGTTTTGACAGGCATTTTTTGCAGTTGACTGTTTTTTTTTTTTTTCAGAATTTTGGCAATAGATGAACTGATAAATGTGATCTTGAGATGAGTCCCTGTAGTCATCCAATCTGCATGCTGATGTAATATGTACTATAAACTTAAGTGATTTTTATGAAATGTAGTTTGATCACTATATTCTTAGTTGTTTAAAAGATTAAGGCAATTATCAATGTTTGATAAAACAGTTTAATTTTTACATGATTTGTTACATTTAATTAGCCCTTAGCAGATGTTGACTATAATAAAAAACTCAAATAAAAAATAAACTAATGTAAAAACTAGAAAACTCAGAAAAAACTAAAGCTAAAATGAATAATAAAATAAAAACTAAATTAAAAATTCTAAACTATAATAACCCTGCTCACAACTAATTGCAAGTCAATCTGGAGGATCAAGACTTGCATTCCTGAAGCTTTAAAAAACACAAAATTAACATCACAATCATTCCTTTTAGTAAGTACATTCATTTCAACACAACAAAAGCCTTAGCAAGGCCTCCAACCTTTCTTAGTTTGTTTTGATTAGATATGCTGTTCATTTAGGGGGTTCCCAAACTATATACTACAATCGCTGCAGGCGCATGTAAAAGTGTAATGGAAATGTCTGGGACCTCCTTGGCCCTCCATTCAGGCCCTTGTAAAAGAGTATAACAGTACATTGTTGACACATGCCTCTTAATCTGCACTCGCCCTTGTAAGTTGGCACGGCTGCCAGAGGTTTGATGAGGTTATGTTAAAGAAGGGTGTTGTGTCTTGTCAGGGGAAGATGGGCTGATCTCTTCATTCCCTGACTCACCATCCACAGCACTGGCTGCTTGTGCTCCATCTACAGATGTAAAAGTAAAAGGCACCCAGAAAAATGAATCACTCCCAGACAGAGTTAGAAAAAGGAACCAATCCGAGCTAAATAAACATTCAGTCTTCTACCAAGACAGATCTGTGTGAATATTTTAAAAAGTCATTATGCAATGTAACTTACAAGCACAGTACATTACATTTACAATTATGCTGATTCGTCAAAGAGCCAGTAACATTTGTAATATGTAATGCCAGGTTTATTAGACAACTATGATAAGGAGAAATGCAGAGAAGAAGTAAAAGTTGGATGTGTGTGTTTGTGTAAGTGCATTGGTTTTATACCATATGGTTTCTAACAAGCCTTATTTTTTTTTTTTACTTTCTGCTGTAAAACAAAATCTGATCTTGCTCATCAGATTAAATGTGCATGAAGACAATACTACCTGGATTAAGATGAAAGTTGTCTCAGTCAGTACTGCTATATTTGTGATGGGCTTGTCTCCATGGTGACAGTCAGCGGGTGCAAGAGTCAAACTGACTTTTTACAACCTGCACCAAATTTTTTCCACGTTTGACATCAAGTAAACAACCCTAATGATTTCCCTTTCAGGTTTAACAAAGCAACGCACCTTAACATCCGACTACAAGTCTTCACAACATGCCACAGACATCATAATTAAATAATCATGTTTGAATTGATTCGTACATAGCAAATTCTTAATATTCACATTTGTTTTTGAGAAGGTACCAGAACATTCCAGAAGAGTGAAATATGAGCTGTTAATGATACTAACTGGAGTTCAGATGAAAGCGTGTTGACAAGACGCAAGGGATATGAAATCACTGCTGGCCTTTCAAGGGCTCAAGGCTCAAGGCTAGTCGCCCCAATACCTGTATAGCAGCATAACAGAGACTGAGGACTAGCATTATTTGAGCCAGCTCTCTGCAATTAAAAGAGCCAGCCTTTCACTCAAGGTTTGCAAGATTGCTAGATTAATAGAGCCGAGTTATGTGATTTATGCTCTGGCTGGAGTCTGTGTTTGACAGAACTTAAAATGCGATGACATGGCCTGTAGGTAATACTTGTTATGGTCTAGGAATGTAAGCTGTAACCTTTTTCTCATAGTTCAAACTGCATTATAGTTACATCTTAAACAATTGTACCTACCTTAAATACACTATCAGTCAAAAGTTTGGAAACGGTAAGATTTTTAATGTTTTTAAAAGAAGTTTCGTCTGCTCACCAAGGCTGCATTTATTTAATTAAAAATACAGTAAAAACAGTAAAAATATTAAAATTATTGTGAAATATTATTACTATTTAAAATAACTGTTTTCTGTTTGAATATATTTTATAAAGTAATTTATTCCTGTGATGGCAAAGCTGGATTTTCAGCATCATTACTCCAGTCTTCAGTGTCACATGATCCTTCAGAAATCATTCTAATATGCTGATTTGATGCTCAAGAAACATTTATTATTAATATCAATGTTGAAAACAATTGTGTATTTTTTTTTTTTTTTCTTCAGGATTCCTTGATGAATAGAAAGTTCAAAAGAACAGCATTTATCTGAAATACAAAGCTTTTGTAACATTATACACTACCGTTCAAAAGTTTGGGGTCAGTAAGATTTTTTTTTTTTTTTTTTTTTTGAAAATAAATTAAAGAAATTAATACTTTTACTCAGCAAGGTTGCATTAAATCGATCAAAAGTGACAGTAAAGACATTTATAATGTTACAAAAGATTATATTTCAAATAAATGCTTTTCTTTTGAACTTTCTATTCATCAAAGAATCCTGAAAAGAAAAAAAATTGTACACAAATATTTTGTACAATTGTACACAATAAATGTTTCTTGAGCAGCAAATCATCATATTAGAATGATTTCTGAAGGATCATGTGACACTGAAGACTGGAGTAATGATGCTGAAAATTCAGCTTTGATCACAGGAATAAATTACATTTTAAAATATTTTCAAATAGAAAACAGTTATTTTAAATTGTAATAATATTTCACAATATTACTGTTTTTACTGTATTTTTAATTAAATAAATGCAGTCTTGGTGAGCAGACGAAATTTCTTTTAAAAACATTAAAAATCTTACCGATTCCAAACTTTTGACCGGTAGCGTGTATTCAATTTTGTTCATCTTTCCCATTTAAGTATCATTTTATACTGAGAATGATTTACTGCGCATCTATATGAAAAGCTGTGCATTATTTGTTTTCTTTAAAACTTATAAAACACATAACCTGTTATTTTCAGCTGAGATAGTCCAAGAGATTCATAGAAAAAACACATTCCGACATGCTCAGCCATAAAAGAGTTTTTTGAATAGATTATTAAAACAGCTTTTAAAGTCACATCGATGTCTGACAAACAACTGCATGTGCTATAATTGGAGTTGTTTTGCTCAAAGGTCCACCAATGCTGATTACGCAAGCAGTACAGGAGGGCAAGAGAGAATTCTTAACCTACAAACATGTAAAAGTGAAAATACAGTTTAAAGAGATTTTGAAAGGGCCATTTTAGTTCCACCTATGAGAGGAACTTACAAAGTACCTATTTTAGTGCTTTCAACAAGTACTAACACACAGGACAGGAGTTCAAAAGTCCCCAGAGGAGTTCACAGAGGTTGTTGTCCATGTCACTCTATCCTGATAAATCCGACCCCTTCAAAGGATTCGGACATTCTAAACATAGTTGAGGAATTTCCCTGATTTATTATAATGAATGGGATGCCAGACTCATTCTATAAAAAGTTTTTATGAACCTATGTACTTAAAACTTAATATTATAACTTGTGTGTGTGTGCGCGCGTTTTTGTGACATATCAGGACACAAATTTGTATAATGACATGAGTATGACAGGTATTACAAGGAGAGGGTGACTTATGAGGACATTACCCCATGTCCCCATTTTTCAAAAGGCTTATAAATCATACAGAATGAGTTTTTTTGAGAAAAGAAAAAATGTGCACAGTTTTCTGTGATGGGTAGGTATAGGAGTAGGGTTGGTGTAGGGCTATAGAAAATACAGTTTGTACAGTATAAAAACCATTACGCCTATGGAATGTCCCCACAATTCACAAAAACAAACCTGTGTGTGTGACTACACTAAACATACTGATTGTCATAACAGTGTTTGTCTGCCCCCCTCTGGTTAATTTAAGAGAATGCATGGAATTTAAACCACCTAAATGAGCAAATAGGCTTCTTGTAGTGCACTATGGAAAAACATATACAATTTATCATAAAGTATATTGTGAGACTATCTGAACTGTGATACTTTAGGATTTTATGAATAGAAAGTTCAAAAGAACATCAGTTAATTAACACAATTAAAAAAAAAAAAAAAAAAAAGTAAAAAGGTATTTACTGTCACTTTTGATCAATTTAATGCATCCTCATTCCTCACTAAATAAAAGTACTGATTTCTCTCAATAAAAAAATCTGAACCCAAACAGGTAGTGTAACGTTTGGTTTACACTTTGATAAATAGACAGCAATAAACAGAAACAGTTCCACTCAACACCATTTTCACATCTATGCACAAAGGCTCAGGGGAAAATAAATGATTAAATCTCAAAGGTGATCACGTCCTCATTCCAATTAACTGTCAACATATCCTCAGAGAACGAACAGAACCTGCCCCAGATTTACAATCTACCCCCACTCTGCTAGTTAAACGAGAGCTGGTCCAAAGTGCAACATTCTAGAAGGATACCTTGGCTATCTGTGGTTTATTCTATCACCATGAACTCTTCAAGTTTAAATAGACATGCAATTGCTTTTTATAAACACTCTGAGGTCAGAAGTTGGTGGTTCAGTACAAGATATGTGCAAGTGTCAACCATACTTGAGTGTCTACCTCCAGCCAACTGTACCAAAACTGTACACACCTACTTACAACAGTTGTGGTGTTTCATTTATGAACAAGTTTGTATTTTAAATGAATATTTTAAGTAAACAATTCAGTTTCATGCACTTATCCTTTCACTGAACAAGTCACTGGTTATGTTGCCCACACTACATGATTTTAGCCATGATTTTACAGTCATCAACAGTTATACACAAAAGCCCAAAATTGGATGCAATTTGGTGTACGACGTAAACAGCGTAGGAGACTGACAGGGGAGAGACGAAATTGTTGAAAAAAGTCGCTATTTTTGTTTTGTTTTTGCGCACAAAAAGTATTCTTGTCGCTTCATAACATTAAGGTTGAACTACTGTCGTCACGTTGACTATTTTAGCGATGTCTTTACTACTTTTCTGTGCCTTGAAAAGTGCAATGATGTTGCTGCCTATGTGTGGTTCAGAAACCTTTGGATTTCTTCAAAAATATCTTAGAGCCCGTCCACACAGAGACCCGTTTAGCTGTATACGCAAAAATTTGTATCACATAGGCATTTTGTCCAGACGGATCCGGTGTTTTGGGAGCCTGAAACTGCAATTTTTTTGAAACCAGGCTCCAGAGTGGATAAATCTGAAAACGACACCCTTGCATTTTCATCTGTACAGCCAATCCATATATTTTGTGAAACGATGATGCTATCACCCCACATCTCGACCCTAGTCAGACATCGCTACATCACGTAACAGCAACAACAACAATAGTGGACTATATGGTTGTGTTCGTGCCGCAGAAGCTACTGAGCCTATAAGCTTTACTGAAGTAAAGCTTTATTACTAAGCTTTACTAAAGTTTGTATACAACACGCAACACTCCATACAACACTCCAAGTCTTATTCTCCGTTTTTAGTGCATCTCTGTGGCAGAATTACAGCATCACATACTGATCTGGCATGTATACTGCATTGTTTTGAGATGGTTTCAGTGGTTTCATGTGTACGCAGATATTTCTTGAGACGAGGAAAAAAAAAGATCAGATAGGGAATAGGGCTGTGTATTGCCAAGAATCTGGCGATACAATACGTATCACGATACATGGGTTTCGATACGATATATTGTGATATATTGCGATATTGTAAGAAAGGCGATATATAGCGATATTTCTTGTTTTTTTTTTTTTTGTTTTTTAGAAAGATCTAATTTAAAAATGGTCATAAAGAACACAACCATATGTATAAAACCTGACAAGCAACTTTATTTTATTTAATAATCAATACAGTATAATTTGCATTTATATCACTAATCACTATTTTGTGCAATCTAAGTAAAGGGAAAATAGTAAAGTGACTGCAGGATTCTTTGTGTATATGTTTTAAAGGTTCACAGTATAGCAGTTTTTAATTTCTAAACTATTTAACAACAGAAAGTGCATAGTCCATTCCATGACTGAATGACTGTTTGTTTTATATTTAATACTGTAAAGCTGTTTGCTTTAAAGCAGTCCATTATATAAAGTGCTATTTAAAGTACTGAACTGCAGAGCTGGTGCAACCATATCCACATCACTATGATCAGATGCTTTCTTTCTGTTGCCACCGCTGTCAATTTTGTTGTGTGTTTATTTTGTTACTGAGAGGAAAACGTGCAGCACGTATTACATATTCTATTGAAACGCCTCTCAGCAGCGCGGATGACGTCGGGATGTTAAAGCTGCTGTCCGTAACTTTTTTGTTCAAAATTTACAAAAATTATATAATGAGAATATACAACATGAATGAAAATGAGTCCACACTTCAGTTCTGTATACGCGGGAGCGGAATAATTCTATCGTCTTGTGAGCTGGGCTTGCTAATGCTAACACTAACGATGCACCCACCTTCACCTTGCACGTCTTCTTCTTCTTGTTAGTTTTATGGCGGATTGCAACCATGGCTTATCAGGTGCATACCGCTACCTACTGTATAGGAGTATGCAGCATGGAAATGAATCTACTTTACATTTAAAAAAAAATAATAATATCTAAATCCTATAATACATCCCTGTATCCTTCAGATATTCCACAACAGCATACCTTGCGCGTCTCCGGCTACGCGTCAGTTTACGTTCTGAAATAACACTGCCATCTAGTGGTTGTGTTTTATACAGTCCGTGGTTTAAACCGAACACAAATCCACAAATCTTGGATGTAAGTAAATAAATATCTAAATATCGATACAGTATCGCCAAACATAATATCGCTATATTCACGTGTATCGATATTTTCTTTCACCCCTAATAGGGCAAGCTCTGGCTTCGTGTGGATGTGGCCTTAGTTTGTGTTCCGAAGATGAACAAAGGTCTTACGGGTTTGGAACAACATGAGGGTGAGTAATAAATGACAGAAATTTCATTTTTGGATGAACTAACTCTTTAAGCCTACTTTCCACTATTTCTATTATTCTTGCATGCCATACAACCAGGGTTACAAGGATTTCACAACAAAACCCGCCCAATTGCTCCTCAAAACTAGCCCAAAACTATCCCAATCGCATTTCAGGGGGATCCCACAGTAAAAATCGCTTTCCGGGGGGGTAAAATTTGCATTTTTGGCAGGGGTCCCTTGGTAAAATTCGCATTCCAGGGGCTAAATATCACGTTATTTTGGGTCGATTCAACCCGCTGACATGAAAAACAACCCGTGGCAACAGTGTAAAAGTAGCCCAATTCCACGGGAAAACCGCAGACTTGGCAACAGTGCATACAACTAAAGCATTTTGCCATTACTCTCCATATTTGTAGTTCTCACATTGTGCTCATCATACCTTTGATTAAAATAAATCACATTTGGTTGGATTGTTGTATTCCGTTTAGCCGCAAAAGTTTTCACCATACTCAAAGCTTAAATTGGTCCCATACTACTCTCTGTTAATAAATGACTTTTGTTTGTGGTTTGTTGTCAGAGAAAAAGTGAACGAAAGTAAACAACCTAAATGAAACGAATTGTTCATGCACACACTAAACGAACACATCTTACACGAACACTTGTTCAATTCATCTTGTGAGTTGGTCCAATTCAGAATTAAGAGAGAAAGATGGCAGAAGAATTATGAATGTTAAAAACTTTATTATTACCCCTGACGGAAGCAGCCGAAAGTTAATTAATTATATTAAATATTTAATTTATATTTAATTATATTAAAGCTGCAGTCTGACATTTTTCCTCTTTGTCGCCATCTCTGTTTGAAACCTGCAACTGCAGTCATATGCAGAATTGTTATCGTTACGTGCGTTGTGCTTCGGCACGACTCCTCAGAGGATGAATCTAATGTTTGCTGACAATCACTACACCGGTGTGGATACTGTACTTCAGAATCACAGATTGTAGTCTTGAAAATATGACCAATATAAGAATTTTCGCTGGAAAATATCAGCTGAACAAGTAAGTAACATTTCTGCCGCTTTTGTTCTGACCAACTGAGGAAAAAAGCATTAGTCTACAATAAATCGTGCTGCCAATGATGATTAAATCTAACGATCGCTTAGCTCGGATCACGCCAAACCGTGCAAATTATTATTACTGTTATACTTTGTTCTCAAATGGTTAATGTTAACAACATCAGCGTTGCATGACTATGTGTATTTAGTGCGTATTAGCGTATTAGTGTATTAGTGTATTACCTGTAGATTTCAATTTCTGTAGCCACTCCTCAGCCCGAAGTCCTTTGCTTTTGACTACAGGTGAATCTCCAGTTGTCACTGATGGTTGTCATTTGGACCTTTCTGGATTACAATCCGCCATCAAAATGATAAATTTAGCTATTTCAGCTGCTGTGAGAAAAGGCTATAAATGATCCGCTACAAGCAGCATCCTCACATGATATAGCTACTAGCTGGAACTCCTTCCTTTCTGTTTACAGACGTGACGTAATGACGCAAAGACGAACTGCTGCATATTCGAATTTCCCGCGGAAATCCACCAGGTCGCTCTTATTATAAAACATTATTACAAGCTTACCGTTGTGAATCGGGCTAAGATAAGGAGATAGTTTTGAACACTGGCTAGTTATGTACTTGCTCAAAAATTTATTTTGGATAATTTTTAACCAAAAAAAGTTCCAGACTGCAGCTTTAAATATTTATATAAAAAAATAAAATTAAATATTTATACAAAAAAAATCAAAATTACACACATACACACACACACTGGATTAAATTTGTACTAAATTGTCAAAAGATATCAGCTTTGAATTGATTGAAAATTCAATGAACAATTCAATGACTCGCTCATTAATTTGTCGCCACCCACTGGCAGAAAGGGGTACTACAAACAAATCAGTGAACAAAGATTTTCCAGACATTAAAGCAGGGATGGGCAACGTCGGTCCTGGAGTGCCGCTGTCCTGCAGAGTTTAGCTCCAACCCTAACCAAAAACACCAGAACAAGTTAATCAATGTGTTGTTGCTTTTTTAAATCAGGGTTGGAGCTAAACTCTGCAGGACGGCGGCACTCCAGGACCGGCGTTGCCCATCCCTGCATTAGAGTATCAAACTCCCCTACAGTATACAACAGACAGGACTGACACAGCACTAGGGGTGATTGCATGAGTTTGCGTGACAGCTTCCTGTGGCCTTGACTGGGAAGCATCCACGCCTTGTATCGCGATCGCGACGCACGAAACACCGCCCGCCTCTCACTGGCACCCCCAAACGCAGGCTGTGATTGGGCAGTGCAAATGTCTCAACTCCCCTCGTCCACCGAGCACCGGTTGAGCACATTCTGTCACTTGCGCTAGCGTTAAATGGAGGAACGTCCCTGCGAAGGGGCAATCGGAGTATATATCAGTCATGGAGCAGAGAACGAGCCTGATCGATCGAACATATCGGTAAACAATGATCAGAACCACAGTCAGTTCCAGAACGAGAAAACGCAGACGAAGAAAACAGGTTGGTAACCAGAAACGCTCATTGTTTTTCCTCTGACAAGCTTCAAATACATGTCGTGGTATGTTTGTTTACAGTAATTCAGCTTGAGTAAAGTCAAACGCGGAGCATGTTTTGCTGACGGTACTGTTTTAAATAGTTATACCCATGGTTAGCCGCAAAGCTAGCTAGCGTGAAGGGACATTGACCTTGTGCACCGGTCTTTCAGCACGCATTACACATTTCCCTGACTTATAATTCATTCGCAGACATACCTCTCAGTTTGGACCGTTTTAAGGGGAATGCGTCCATCAGAGACCCAGAATAGCATGTTAGCTCTACCCCGTTGCTGCCACAGCAACATGAACCGGCTCCTGTGGAATGTTCCTGCTCTTAGCTTAAGCTTGTTCTGTTATTTCCTGTCCGCCATGATGGACGGCCAAATCTCACAAACTTCACCGCTGCCCATTTCTCGTACAAAACGGAATATTTTGGTGATACAAATCCGACAGCTCTGTTAGCTTTTGTAGTCAGAGTCAGTATTAATGGTGTCTGAGGGGTGTATGTTTGGCCAGCTTAGCTCGAAACGCGGCCTATTGCTCTTTGACAGTCATGTGAGTGGGCCTGGCAGTGACTGGGCTCGCGCTCTCCGCCGATTCGAACTCGACACCAAGTGGCCTGAATAGAACGCCTCGGAACATTCTATAAATGTACAAAATACAAACGTTCTAAAAGCGTAAACAGAGGCAGCCGGCAAATCCCATACGTAAACTTTAATAAAATGCACGCGTTGGCTTGTATATTTACAGTATCTATTGATAAAATAATTACATTTCTGTTATTTTTATATTAAAGTGCATTTTCTGACCCTGTTTAACCTGTCCTGTGTATAGCCGTGTGTGCAACGTCTGAAGAAGCTCATGGCGCCTCGCGACGAAGGCTGCCAACTCTTAAAGAACTCTCACATGTTCGATTACAATCCAAAAGTGGCACACAGCTTTAATGTGTACATTTTGACCTATAACTGTGAGCCACTGTGTTCAAATGCACCGCAGGAGTAGCTGGGTTAACTTTTGATATCAAGGCACTTGGTACGGTTCTGCTGGCTATTGTGCCATGTAAAAGGTCTCAGGAGTACACCGCTGCACATCTCCAAAACGGTTTATATTTGATGCATAAAAACGCTTAGTATGTTTTGTAGCACCTCTCGAAATGTATCGTTGCAGTTGTCACTTCACAAAATCGTTATAATATATAAACAATCACAGCTACCTGCGGCTAATCATTCAGGCTGCCCACTTAGCATGCTAAGCTAGCTGATGACTTGGCCGGTTTGTTGACCGAATACGCACAGATAGTCAAGACTAAATCTAAACAGAGTAAAATTTGTCTCTAAAACAAACATAACTAAACAATTTTGTAAATTATATCATGGAGTTTAAACGTTGCTGGCTGCCATGTTGCGATTAAATATCCCATCTCAACTAATGTGACTTTACCACACAAATGAGAGCTCACGTCAGGCATGATATGTGTTAAAAGAATTTCAGGTGTATTCAGCTCAGTGTTTTTCATTAATTTCGGCACTTTTAGACATGTGCACCAATGCTGGGGAACTACCCAAATATGACTGAGTACTCCATTTTGACACGTCATACCTCCGGTTAAAAATAGGGCGATGTCAGACTTCAGCCGGCCGATGAAAGCACACTTGCATGGGTTACTCTCTTCACGCCTCATATTTTCAGACGCAAAGGACAGAGGTCGTTGCAGACCCGTTTTAGAGCTCAAACCGTTGATTTGGGTGTTGCATTGTCCTGCTGACGTGTTGGCTCAAATGTTTACATACTGTACAAAGACAGATTTTCTCCTGTGTGAATTAATTTTAATCTGTATACCAGTTTGCCAGAATGGTATTGTTACTGATGCCAGTCTTCAGGGCATTCCTTGAGCTGCCATAAATAGTTTCCATAAAAATCATGAACTCAAGCAGACCTTGTTATACACTCGCCTGATGAAGAACATCTATTTTTTGATTCCAAGGACCTACATATATGATGATCCTGTTGCAAAGGACCCTTTGTATACAGACCTATTTATTCTGTTTGAGTCAGTGAAATAACTTATATTGTACGTTTTCATGTTGTGTGTTTTTTTTTTTTCTACAGAACATTTACTTTAGTTTCAATTCATTCAAATGTATTTATATAGTGCTTAGAAATTCAAAAGATTCTATTTCAAATAAATATTGCTCTTTTGATCTTAAATGTTTAGCAGCACAACTGTTTTCAAAATTAAGAAATGTTTCTTGAGCACCAAATCAGCATTTTAGAATGATTTCTGAACAATCATGTGACATTGAAGACTGGAGTAATGATGCTGACAATTCAGCTTTGCCATCACAGGAATAAATGACATCTTATAAAACAGTTATTTTAAATTTATAGTAATCTTTCACAATTACTTTGCTAAAGGAATGCAGCCTTGGTAAAAGAGACTCAAAAACATTAAAATAGCCTATTGCATTGTATAAATGGTTTATCAGGACACAAATGTGTATGACATGGTTATTACAAAGTAAACATGGTTTATGAGGACACTTCCTGTGTGCTTGTAAACCACATGACTTAAAAAACAAACTAAACTGTTTTGGCATTTTTTTTAAATGAAAAAACAAAAGAAAAGTTCTGTGATGGGTAGGGTTAGTGTAGGAGGGGATAGAATATACAGTTTGTATAGTATAAAAACCATTATGCCTATGGAGAGTCCCTGTAAACCACATATTCAAGTGTGTGTGTTTTGAAAAATGTTAATTTTCTGCAGACCCAGTTATTTTCTCTGTATTCATTTTATTGGCAACAGTTTAATTTTATAAACTAGCTCTGTTCAGATGTGGAATATATGGCTATCAAATCACAGATATTCCAGCACTTGAGTCATTTTGAACTGGCTTTAATTGGAAGTACACTGAACCTGCATGTTCAGTATGAGTTCCAGGAGTAGGCTTGTCATCTGCCTGACCCTGGCTTGGTTCCACTGAACATACCTAGTCTAAATATTCCTTGATCTTGTGCAAACATTGATTAGACTTGGCCTGTTCTCTTACTGGAACCTGAGATCTGATATCGATGTTTGCCAAAATTGTTGGTTCTGTAGATCAATTGATGCAGATTTGCGGTTTCCATTCCACTTATTTAATGCTTTTTGTTTCTTTTCTGTGCAGAAAATGGCAAAATAAATGGAACTCTGAAGGAGGGAGAGGTGACTCCCACTTCCTTTAACCCAGACAGCTCCCTTCACCCTGCAAACGGCAATGGCGACAGACACCTGCTAGACATCAACTTGAAACAGAAGCCTACTCGACGGGCCTTCACCGCTGACTCAACTGGGGACAGAAAAAGTAGAAACACTAGCAGAAACAGAATGGACTTCAAAAATGACAAGTCCTCAGAGTTGAACACACTTGAGGGCAAAAAAGAGGCTTTGGCTTCTCTGAACGGTGTGGTGTCGCTCCCCTCAGTACCACTTACAAACGGTTACCCTAGCAAACCCGGAGCTGACAATGACGGCAGTGGCTCCGAGAGTGGATACACTACTCCCAAGAAGCGCCGGGCCCAGAGGAATGGCAAAGCCGGGGACAATGTGACTGCTTCTGCCCAGGGAAAAGCCATGAAGCAGGGCGGCAAACAAGACCACGGACTTGTGGCACCGGAGTCGGCCTCTGGCTCTCAGGTAGAGAGTGGCAGAGCCGGTTCAAAAGCCAAGGATCCACCTGCCTCCGCCACCCCACCTCCTCTGCCAGTGGCTGAACTTCAGCGCAAGAACTTGGACAGCAAAGCGGCTGGCAAACGGTTTGAGGATCGCTCCAGCAAGGTTAAGGTGGCTACCTCCACCAAAGAAGACTCATGGACCTTGTTCAAGCCTCCGCCTGTCTTTCCTGTGGACAATAGTAGCGCTAAGATTGTGCCTAAGATCAGTTATGCAAGCAAAGTGAAGGAGAACCTCAATAAGACTGCCCAAGCTGGCGGAGAGGCTCTCACTCCTGCTCCCCAGGTGCCTGGGAGACCACCACAGGTCCCTATGTCTGCGGTGAAAACCATCACCTCGGCTAGCTTTACCAACGGTCCCCTGCTGGGGGAAGGGAATGGTTGTCCCCTGCCCGGCCCCCATTTCAGCTCCGGTCCTCTGCTGGCGACCCCAGCTGTTGCCGCTGAGAATGTAGCATCTCCCCCTGGTAGCGGCACTACGGCCATCGGAAGTTCCACCACCTCTGTGGCTGAGCCTAGGAAGCCCAGCCTGTTCGTTTACCCCGTCACCCCCTCCAATATGCAACTTTCACTCCCTAGCGGCCGCCAAGCCGATCCCCCTGCTGCTGCGACAAATCAGAAGTCTCTGGGGGACATTTTTCAGAATCAGTGGGGCTTGTCCTTTATCAACGAGCCTAGCGCCGGACCAGAGGGCGTGGCGTGCTGCTCGAACGGAAAGGACTTGCCGGTAGAGGTGAGCTTTCAGGGAGGCTGTCCTGCTACAGTGGCCACTCAGACCTCCAGTACCTCTCAGAGACCGGATCAACCACCCTTTCCCAAGGCTCACGAGCCAGATAAACGGACTAACGCTCAGAATCTGAGTCGAGGTGTGAGCGGTGGTGCCACGGCAGCAAGTGGGGTTGTACTCGAGACCCCTGTCTTTAGCTTGGATGCCCAGAGAGATGAGACTGGGGTTCATGGTGCAATAGTGTTTTGTTCTTCCTCTAAGGACATTTGTGCTGAGCTGCCTCCCACCTCCCCAGCTGCACCCAAGGTGGCTTTGGCCAAGGACCAGGGCCATACTAAGGGCTTTGACAGGAGGTCTAGTTGGGGATCATTTGATCTAAAAGCTGCTGTAATTTATCACACTAAAGGTAAATCACTATTTTTATCTTCTTGTTAAGTACTTTCCTTTTATTATGTATTACAGGTATGTTCTTTATTATGAACAGTGCTGGGTATAATGCATTACTAAGTAATTAATTACAGTAATTTAATTACCTTTTCTCTTGATAAAGTATTGTGAGATTACTCTTAATTTTTCTGTAATTAAATTAGTTTTTTCTGATATAATTGCATTAAATACTGTATAGACTATAGAACAATTCTATATAAAACAATAGTGGATTTTACATTAAAATGTATTGTCTAATGATAAAATATGTTTTTAATGTAACCTTCTCCCTTTAAATACTTGGGTCAGTTCAAAAATAATTTATGCAATTTTATATTATTTATTTGAAAGAATTAGAAGAGCAGTTTCATGTCTATTGTTGTATTGTTCAACTGGTCGAGGTTGGTATAGGATTTAGAAAGTTACAAGTAATGCAATACTTTTTAGTAATTAGTACAGTAATCTAATTACACTGTTGAATATGTAATTAGTAGCAAGTAATTACTTTTTTAGAGTAACTTGCCCATCTCTGATTATGAATATACACTAGAGATGGAACAATATAATAAATGTCTGATAACCAATATGTAGAAAAGATTTTTAGTTTTTATTTCTGATCATTAAACTAAAATGTCATTGTCACAATTGTATTTTCATCTGTTTTTGGTTGTCTGATTGGTAAAGTCAGCATGAAATGAAAATTCATCCTATCTATTTTGTAAATGCATGTCATAGATCTCATTGTGAACATGTATAGTTTTCTTTTTTTTTAATTTGATCCTGTGATTTTTAATCAAAATGTCATAACTCAGTCTTCCAGTGAAGCGACAAACTTCTCTCTGATGTCGTTTGTCGGGCTTCTCCAATCTTTCTTACAATCGACTGCAAGCTTGCGTTCAGATCCACCTCCCACCTCTCAAAATTCAACCAACAACAGATCGATGGATCTGGATTTTTTTTGTTTGTTTGTTTGTTTGACTTCATCGCAACTTTAAAGGATTAGTTCACCCAAAAATGAAAATTCTGTCATTAATTACTCACCCTCGTGTCGTTCTAAACCTGTAAGACCTTCGTTCATCTTTGGACCACAAATTAAGATATTTTTGATGAAATCTGATGGCTCAGTGAGGCCTTCATTGTCACTGAACCTCTCAAGATCCATAAAGGTACTAAAGACATATTTAAATGTGACTACAGTGGTTTTACCTTAATATTATAAAACGATGAGAATACTTTTTGTGCACCAAAAAAACAAAATAATGACTTTTCAACAATATCTAGTGATGGGCAATTTCAAAACACTGCTTCGAAGCTTTATGAATCTTTTGTTTCGGATCAGTGGTTCGGAGGCTTCATTTACGTGATCCGAACCGCTGATTCAAAACAAAAGATTCGTAAAACCTCATGAAGCAGTGTTTTGAAATCGCCCATCACTAGATATTGTTGAAAAGTCATTATTTTGTTGTTTTGGGCGCACAAAAAGTATTCTCAGTATAAAGTATTCGCTTTATAATATTAAGCTAGAACCACTGTAGTCACATGAACTGTTTTAAATATGTCTTTAGTACCTTTCTGGATATTGAGAGGTTCAGTGACATTGCTGGCAATGGAGGCCTCACTAAGCCATCAGATTTCATCAAAAATATCTTAATTTGTGTTCAGAAGATGAACGAAGGTCTTACGGGTGTAGAACGACAAGAGGGTGAGTAATTAATGACAGAATTTTCATTTTTGGGTGAACTAACCCTTTAAAATGGAAAAAAAATTGCGTAATTATCCAACAGTACATTCAATAAGTTTATTTTGAGGTATATGCCTTTAGAGACCCTTTGATTGGTGCCATTATGGTTGACCACTGATTAAACATTTAAAGTAGGCTTCGTGTCAGTTAGTGTGCTGCAGATAGACTAGGTCTTAAGAATATGTTACTTAACTTTCTCAAATTAGAATGTTACTTGTTACTCTTGCACACAAAATTATACCATGGGACTGAAAAAATATACATATATAAATAGTATTTCTGTGTGGTTAAATAAAGCAACAAAATAGCAGTATTTTGAAGCTTTCCTGTTAGTGTAAGTTGAAACAGCTCAGTCCTTGAGTTCTTTCAAGTCAAATAAAAATGATCTATTTTTACACTTAACCTTTATCTTTCTCTTTGCAGAAATGGAATATATTTTGAATTTGCAAAAACAAGGTAAGCTTTCATTTACCTTTCGTTTGTTGACACGTTTATAGACAACTCAGCATGTGATTAAACCCTTAAATGATTCAGCATTTAGATATTGCAACCTAATGCCCAATCTGCTCACAACCTTATCGTTTTGCTTGTGGTTTTTAGAATTCCAAACTCTCACCTTTCTCGCTTTCCCGTAGATCCAAATCGAGTAGTCCTCTACAGTGAGTCATGGGACGGACCTGCTCAGTGAGGCTGTGTCTGGACACTATATCTCAGATGAACACTGCTGCAAAAAGATGTGCTTGAGGAACATGGCTGCTGCCTCTGAACATCCCGAATCAGAACTAATCCAATCTCAAGATGGTTTAGAAAGGACCTTGTTACCCGTTAACAGTCAAGGCTGAGCGCAGAGGAACAGAGTGCGCTTGAGAAAACGGGTTAGCTGGTTTTAGAATATTAGAATGGAAGAACGGGAGCTGTGGAACTCGACTCTAATGCGGTCTAGCGGATATGTTGCTGAAGACAATTGAAATGACTTTGGGGACATACAACTCACACGTCAAACACTCATGATAACCCCGTCATGACATTTGGTTGGGCGGAAGCTTCTCATTTAAGTACTCGCGGACCTAAAGAGAGCATCCTGGAGAAGAGCATGTCACCATGTGTCCCCTCTTGAATTCAAATAATCATGTAGACTTAAAGTGGTCACATTGAATTTATTTGGGCACAAAACCGAAGAGTGTCGCTCTCCAGTGAATTAACATAC
This sequence comes from Hypophthalmichthys nobilis, assembly GCA_037950665.1. Lineage (NCBI taxonomy): Eukaryota > Metazoa > Chordata > Actinopteri > Cypriniformes > Xenocyprididae > Hypophthalmichthys > Hypophthalmichthys nobilis. The sequence goes on from CM075479.1 coordinate 19,143,753, forward strand.
TGTGGCCAGAGGAACTACATGGCTTTTTTTCTTTTTTTTTTTTTTTTTTTTTTTTTTGAGATTCAGGGGAATCGAGCTCCATATATGTGTGGGGGCAGTTAGTTCAAGCCTTTGGGATTAAATAATTGTCTTAATTTAATTTCTGGACATGATTGGGTCAGTCCTGTTAGTGACGCGTCTCCATTTCTTTTGTTTGTTTGTTTGTTTGTTTGTTTTTTTCTTCCTTCTTTTACTTTTCTTTGAAATACTTAAAAACTCCAAGGGCAGGTTATGAGGTACACTCAGTTTGGGAAACCGTACGCCCTGTAGTGTGCATGTGCAGTATGCTGCTCTGTGCGTCCTCTTTTGGAAGAGTTCAAAGTGCTATCGTTTAATAGTCTTATTGTCGTCTCTTCACGCTTCTGTCACCTGACAGTCGTTCGAGTCTCTTGCTCATTGTGTGAGAGTGTGTAAACAGAGGGCAGAGATCACGCTATACTCTTTTCTCTTGAGTGTTTTATGTTTTTAATTTTTTAAGTAGCAGTTAGAACCCACAACTAATCGATAAGATGTGCCACACCATACAGTTGCTTTAGCTTTAATGCTAATAAGGTACATTATGGATATTTTAGTTTTGGTTTAGTTCTTTAGAGCTGCTCTTCGAAATAGAGAGCAGTCGCTGGCAAACGATATGGACTTTTTATTTTTGCTTGAGAGACTAGAAGCCCCTAGCTTTTTTATCGAGCACCACAATCACACTTCTATGCTTTTTATTTCTGTTGTTTTAATTTGTTCCTGATTTTTCCATGCTTATTGGTTAAGTTTGCTAATGCACATATGAGCCTCATCAATAGAACCGCTGTTGACAGGAATTCTGCCGTTGTGTAAATGTTTCTCTTTCTAATGTCAGAAAATACATTCTAAACTTAAAGTCTATCCTCTGCTTTATCATTTCACAGATTAATTGATTTATACATAAGAATCAGTAGCACTTTATGTATTATGTTCTTGAATTGTATTTCCTTAAACATTGACATATCAGTACATATTTGAATTCTAGTAATTAATCATAGGCTACTAACTTTAACCTCTACCTAAGGACTGTCGGTCCACAATCTCAAAAGAAATGTATACGAAACAAAAATTAAAAAAAAAAAAAAAAAGTGAAAAAGGAAAGAAAATAAAAAGACACTCAGGTAGAATTAGGGCAGTGTTCTTCTATCTAACAAAACAAAAACAAAAAAAAAATGCACCAACAGTGTTATTGCCAAAAATGAAAAGAACGTCCCATGTTTGTACCAGCTGTTTTTTTTTTTTTGTTTGTTTGTTTTTTTTTTAAGTGTAACTTTTTGAGGAGTTTAATTTGACTGAAAGCCAATGCTTACGTCTTTACAGGTTTCATTTGGCATCCATGTTTTCTGTACATGACCATGAAACACTGCCAGGTGAAAAGATTTAAGTACACATGGAAGAAGTTAACCACACTACATATCTGTATGTCTTTCCTTTGCAAGAGTTTTCAGGTTTTAAATGCAGCATGTAAGGGTTTCCAATGTGGTCAGTCTTCTTCACGAAACGTGGGATGTTTTGCAATAGTTCTTAATCCGTTTCTGTTCTTGAGGTATCTGAAGCCTGTTCGGTGTCTTAGTTCAAAAGATACTGGGGGGAAAAAACTCGATACAGATGTAAGGTTGTTAAATTCTGCTTCATCTTTTCTAATTCCGTTTGGATTCCACTTAAAAGCTTTGTGCAATGTAGAGAAATCCTGCGATTGATAATTAGCTTGTTTTTTGGCTTTTTAGATGCACATCTCTTCATTGCTTCACTTGAGTTTTATTGTAGTTATCTAAAAATTGTCTTTAAACAGCTCACATAGAGCATTTTTCATTTTCTTCCTTTTTTTTTTTTTTTTTTTTTTTTTTTATATATATCCAAGGGATTTGCTTAAGGAGTTACTGATGTAAGCATAATTTATAACCATCTGTTATTACATTAAGTTAATTATGAAATACCTCTGTGAACATGTATTGTCCTGGTATCCCTGTTTTCCCATTAAAGGGATTGTTCACATAAAAATGAAGATTCTGTCATCATTTACTCAACCTTATGTTCCAAACCTGAAAGAGTGAAAGTCAATGGGGCCATGTGCTGTTTTGGACCCCATTGACTTTCATTATACAGACAAAAACAGTTTAAATGGGTTTGGAACATCCTGAGGGTGAGTAAATAATGGCGTGATTCTCATTTTTGGTTGAACTGTTCCCTTAACTCAGTTACATCTTTGTAAACGCTATCAGCAGAATGAACTGAACCTGGTCTTTGTTTTAAAAACTCAACTCCAGGGGTCAAATGCACATACAGAGGTTCTATGCACAGAATGCAAACAGAACGAAGTTTATATTTTGGGGGGTTGCACATTAGCTTAATTTCCTCAATTTAAATAAGCACTTACTACCCCACAAATGATATTATTGCAATATAAATTATTTACATAAATCTTAAATAGCTCCCCTTAGTGTTTTAAGCAATGAGAGCACGTATGGCTGGGAAAGAGGTACAGTGGTCCTTAAATGGTGCGTTTGATTGCGAAATCTGTACCAAGAAAATGCATCTTTGTTGGCATATTCAAATTTCATGTGTTTTCTTGATGTATGAATGATTCTTGTCTTGTCCTGACAACTCAACTCATGTGTGTGGATGCATAAGTGTGTTCGTACGCAAGCATGTGTAATTGTCTACATTCATGCGCTCAATTATATGCAAAGTTAATATTGCGAACTTTTCAAGTTCAGGGTGCCTGTGTTAAGCGATATATTAAACGGAATCACATCAGAACATGAAAAACTCTTGCTTTTCTTTTGCCCCCGTCCCCACACCCCCATTACCCCCAACAATCTTCAGTTGTGCCATGTTTTGACTGTTAAAAGTTTGAATTAATATGTCATTTTTATGTTGCCCTCTCTGAATTTCCTAGTGGTCATGAAGAGGGGGTTACATTTTGTCTCAAGAATCTTTGTCACTGCTAATAAACTTGTTGAAAAGGATCTTGTTCTCTTAGCCTTCTTTTGAAATGGTCTACTGTGTAATTTGACTTCAGTGTTTTTCCTTCTAAAAGAAGTATTCCGGTTCAAGTTAAGCTTAATCATCAGGATCTGTTGCCAGTAATGTTGATTACCCAAAAAAATCACTAACTGAGTCATTCCATGAAACCGGTACGATTTGGACTCTCACATTTTTAGATTTTTTACCAAGATGTATTAATTTCCTGAACACCCCACAACATTAATGACATACTTAACTTCCAGAAAAACATTTTCCCATCTCAGGCATCAAATCCCTATTATTATTGGTCATTATTTTAAGTTATGGACATTATGGGGGCTCTCTGAATATTATTATAAAATGTATTTGTGATAAAATCAACATTTTCCTATTAATCAGATGTCCCTCACACTAATTCAGTAATTGCAAATATAAAAGTAACATAAAAACTCACACTTTTGCTATACTAAAGCCTGAAATGGCTACTTTTTGTGACAGCAACCTCATCATTTTTTATCAAAGGCTTAACTTCAGAATTTGAAATAAAATCTGTATTCTTATGATTGCTTTAAACATTTCAGACAGAATTCAACTAACTTTAAATTACTTTTTCATAAACTTAACAAAAAAAAAAAATAATAATAAAAATGTAGGTGTGACGGGGTTGTGATTTTTTTGCCCAAATTGGCCACTGCTCTAAATCTAGTGAATAAATGGAAAGCGAATGGCATGCATGATATTAAGAAATCATGAATAATGTTGAAATAACAAAGATCATTTTCACAAGTAATAGTTTTCTTTAATTGATGTAACGGGGTTGAGTCGTTAAGCTTGACAAACGCAATTTCACAACATAATTTAGTTATAATTATTAAAGAAGGTGGTAACTTGCCTGTGTCTGTTCACAATGTTGTTCAGAAGACTTCTATGATGTCACTTCCTATTAATGGTGTCACATAAGTATCGGTTCATTATTTTTATAGGGGGAGAATGGTTTGTGTAACTGGGTTGAGGGGTTACAGAGGTGCGGAACTAAATTATGTGATTGAATAATCATGAATTTACTTAGAAAAAAAACATTACCAGCAAAAAATCACAGATGGATATTTATGGGAGTATTTTTTCTCATTTTATTATTCATATCCCAAGTACACTTTCATAGAAGGCCTTGAGGGACATGACAAAATAGGTGGTGTCAACTGAAAAAAACGAAATAATTTCTAATATGAAGATAAAATGTATATCATGTTTTTAAACATTATTAAAGGAGACATTTCAATTAATACAAAAAGCTTTTAAAAATATCTTTTGGTGACCCAATAGATAAAATACACTGAAAAAGGTCAGAGGGACTCAAATCGTACCGGTTTCGTGGAATGACTCTACTAACAATTTCTATGTTTATATATCTCGCTCCATTTACTTCCACTGTAAATGTCTCACCATAACCTTGAAAAGGGGACGAAATTATTTTTTGTGGTAGGCCTCATCATTATGCCGCCAATGCTGATGTTTGATCTTAACTTGTACTGAACTCGGAATATTCCTTTAATACTCAAACCATAAGCATACCTTGGATTTACAGCAGCACACTCCACTTTCTATTTCCGTCTTCATCTTTATAACCCTGACTTACTGTTATTATAGCATTATAAACAGGACAGAAGGAACCTGTGCTTTCCCAGGAAAGTCCCCTCACCCCTTTGGCGTCTCTGAAATGGCACCGGTGTAAAGGTGAGTCAAGGGAAGAGAATGCTGGAGGTTGAGCTGTTTATAGGACATCGAGAAGAGAACTAACTAAAACATTTGTGGTTATTTGAGCCAGCTATTTCTTATTTGTCTACACATTTCTTTATTGTTTGATGTACACTAAATTTAGAAACCATATAACTTTAGCTACTGCCTCGAGTTAAATTTTATCGGTGTGCAGTTTATGAGGATTGAGCTCCACCTCAGCAGGAATTTAGAAGTACATCACTAGATGTCGCTGTTGCCCACCATAAAGTGCAAGATAAGCACATAAGCCACCATCAAGAAGAAGAGAAGTGTACTAAAAGATGATTATTAGAAGACAAATAGGCTTACGTACAGAAATCCCTCTAAGCATATGCAAAACATTCAGCAATATATTCAAATAGAAATAATTCTTTTTCAATCATACTACAATCTATTTTGAAAATATTCATTAACTGTGGTAACCAGAAAGTAGCCTAATATAATAAACATAATCTCAATAGATTATATATAACTCTATATTAAATTCATTAATATTTTTATAGAATTACCACTGTCATTTTCAGAAGTAAATGAAAAGTTTATAAGAGCATCAGTGCAAAACTGACAGGATTAAATGAAGTGAATAGTGTTGCTTTAAATCAGTTTTTGTATTGTGACAAATTGATACAGAGAATCAGGCCAAAAATTATGGGGTAGATTCAACACAACTTTATAAAAGAATTAATTAAATTTATATCATCAGTATTAAAATTAGATTAAATGTTTTTTTTTTTTTTTGCCAACTACAGTCCAACAAAATTTATTCAGAAACCTTGAACATTTCATTAATACAGTTTATTCACTTTAGTTAAAAAAAAAATGGTAATAAAATATGACCGATAACACTTAAGTAAAACATGGTCAGGTCAAAGTGTCTGAATAATTTTTGATCCCAAATGTTTATCAGTTTTACTGGTAGTTCACTGTATGAAGAATATTTGGTTATAATATGTCACAGTTTATTTTGCTATCCTCACTTACATAAATGAACTATAGTGTCCTGCACCCACTAGTAAAAATATATAAAAAATGATATCTAGTGTCTGAATCATTTTTGGTTTGACTGTATATGTATGCATAGGCATCAAATATGCAGAACAAAGATAGCTGTGGAGAGAAAAGGCCAGAATGATCTTGATTCTAATGCTTTTAGGGACAATTCACAATGAAATACATTAATGATTAATGTATGAAGCCCCCAGGGGTTCTGACGTGTCCCAGCATCTCCTGTGAAGATCTGCAGATGATAAAAGTGGAACATAATGCTTCCGTCTTTCTTAGTTTCTAATAATACCATTAAACATCACACAGAGCTACTTGCATCAAAACAGCGCTGCATATTTGGACCGTGATTGACACGTCTAATAAAAGCAAAGCATGCCTTCTCCAAAGTGATAGAATCGTCACAAACAGCAGTGATTTGAGTCTCCTCCCCCCGTCCCCCATCAGAAATATGCCCAAGACAGGAGGGTAAAAATAGACAGCAGAAAGATTCCTAGTGCTTTAAATAGAGCTGACTCTGTGAGTATGAGGTCAGTGTCACTGCATTTCTTTGTAGGCTCTATTCTCTATGCTTCCGTGACCAAAGCCAAGCATATACTGCTCTCTTTCTCTCTGACAAAGGCTGATCAACAATGCTTCAGTCTCTCACCAGTGTAACACTCACAGCCTATGTACACAGTAGCTACCCAGCAGATGTGTGGTGAGAACGCAGCGTTTCGCTCTGAAAGAAGGCCTGAAGGCTTCTGTGACTGTAGCTGCATGAACGGCAACATTTTTTCATTATACAACCTGATTTTGCAATTAAAACTTGTACCTAGAGTATTGGATTCATTAAATCCAATCATGAATAATTTACATGCACATAATTTAAAAAAATCAATTACATACTTCCATGACATTCCTCATGTGGTTTTTTTCTTCTTTTCTTAGAGCCATGTACAAATTATGTTCTTTTGTTCCGCTCTGTAATCTTTACTACATATTATGTTTGAATGACTTACATGTACAATAGTTGGTCAAAAGGACATGTACACGCCATAAAACAAGAAACTGGGTTCCCGACGTCAGTACCTGACCTCAATGGGATGGGATCAAATCCCAGCTGCCGCTCCAACTTCTAGTGAAAATCTGTCCCAGGAGAATGTTGGCGGTTACAGCAGGAAATGGATGACCAACTTCTTATTAACACCACTGGCTTTTAAATTAAATGTTCAACAAGCTCATTGTGTTTGGGTGTACTCTTTGTACAGATTAAAGCCAATATAATGGAGACATTGACTAGCCATGTGATTTATTAACATTTCATCCCAAAATCCTAATAACTGAGGTTTATCAGCTGAACTACGGTGCCGATTGAGCACATTGGGAAACAAGAACGGGTCTGGTTCTTATTCAGAATCAGAACTGGTTTGAATTTTAAAAGTAATACCCAAACCAACGATGTACAGTTCGGTTAACAATTAATGGTGCTGCAACACTGCTGAATCTACAGTAAAACCAGTGCTGTTTGATGACAGAATGAAATACTCTTTTGACATGATTCTTTTTAGTGAATAAAAAACAAACACGATCAGTGTATTCTGACTCCTGAACGAATGACTCTTGTGATGCAGTTCTTTTTAGTAATTAAAACATACAACACAACTAGTGTAGTACAGTTCTTGAATGAATGACTTATGAGTTGGTTCTTTTTAGTCAAACAAACAAACAAACACACACACACGTTTGTTTCAGTGTGGATATTGCATAGACTTTCACTGATTTTATATCAGTTTAATGATATTTTCTATGGCCAAACCCAACCCCTATACCCCTAAACCTACCCATCACAGAAACATGTGCAAAACACTGGATTTATAAGCCATTTTACCTAGTGAGGACCAGTGAAATGTCCTCACTAGTCAGTTGTCATAATATTTTACTATAGCCTATAAGTGAGGACATTTGGCCCTCACAAGTATAGCCAAACCTGCACACACAGAGCTTACAACTAACTGCGAGACTTAAAGGGGACCTATAATGCCCCTATTACAAGATATAATACAAGTCTCTGGTGTCACCAGAATGTGTCTGTGAAGTTTCAGCTCAAAATATCTCACAGATCATTTATTAAAGCTTGACAAATTTGCCCCTATTTGTGAGCAAAAACACACCATTTGTGTGTGTCCCTTTAAATGCAAATGAGCTGCTGCTCCCAGCTGCTTTCCAGAAGAGGGCGGAGCTTTAACAGCTCACGCTTCGGTTGCTCAAAAACAACAAAGCTGGAGAATCTCACACAGCCAAAAATGACGATTGTCAGTAATGGTGTTCAGCTTTGCATTGTTTAAACCAGAGTCGGATACTGATGTAGAGACTCGGGAAGAAGTTACAACTTTTAGAATGCAACTGGACGTTTCTGAACTAAATTTATGTAGTTGCTGTGGAGTTGGGGCAGGATTTATGTCAATTTTAGGGTTAGTGATATCACTAACCTGGGAAGAAGCTTGTTGTAGTCCTTAAACAGAGAATTCTTTAAAAGAAAATATTGAACTTTGCATTGAACTTTGAGCGTCGTAACTTTGCAGGCGTTGTTTATTCTCTAACAGCAACATTACACACTAACTAAAGTTAAAAAAGTGAAATCATAATAAACCACCCCTTAATGACATGTAGTTAAAGATGCGCATTATGAGATTTGACATTATTATAAATTAAATATTTTACAATATATTTTGTTTGTTTTGTTGAGTAGTCCCAATTATTGGATTGCATTCATGCTACCTGACAGGATGTGGTTACAATGCTGTATTCATATGGTTTTAATGTTAGGATTAGAGCTTGGGGTAAGTTAAGGGCTTAATAAAGACTTGAGTTATTATTTCCCTGACAAGATGTGCTACCTTCGTTTTTAACACATTTCACACTGTGATAGTTCTGTTTTAACTGCACATCCTGAGCAGGTAGCACAAATTTTCAGAGCACTGCCTATATAAAGACTGTAAAAAGCCTGTGTAAACACATTTTGCAAGAATTAAATGTATTTGTTATTGAAATTATGAAATTACATTTCTTTTTTTCTACATGATTTACAAGTACTAAAAGAATGATCAATGGAACCGTTAATGAACTAGAACTGTTAAGAGGAAACTGAACCAAAACCATTATTCTTTGCGATTTCCATCCCTAATCATGATGCACCACTTCTTCGGACGATTATATCTACTGGGCTTCTCTGTGTTTTGATGTGTTTTCTTTTGCATGTTCAGGACCATCTGTTTTCTGCTCCACTTACATACTATGGTCTGCCTGGAGTTATTCAGCACTACATTCCTGCAGCTTCCCCTCTGCAGTGCCCCAAGCAGTGCTCACTGTCAATGCCAGGGCCTAATTAGGACACTGATTCTCTGTGCAGATCCCCACGTCTGGGTTATCCTCAACCATTCAGTAAAAACTTGTAGCAGGAGAATAATGCAAAATCAGTGTCCACCATTAGATTTATGTGGGTACAAGCTTAGATAAAGAACGGCATATGGTCAACAGTGCAATTATGTTTTTCCTTGGTATCCTTTATTCTTTCATCAATCATTTGAATCTCGCTTTTTGTCTGAGTAGCTGGTCAAACTGAATGAACAATGAAAAATGCATGTTATTGAATTATTGATCATGCGTGGTGTAGCAAATTATGGGCAATATTGATGACATCCTCAGCTACTGTTTTGCACTCTTGTGGTTTATCTCAGTCAATATCCTTGCACTCAGTAACAAAAAGTTTTAGCCCTAAAAAAAAGAAATGTAAAACTTGTTAAAAAATGATATATTATGCAGAATAAAGCCACCAAGCACACCAGAATATGTCTATCAACAGAGCATTTCTACAATGGCATCAGAAAACTCTGCATCCATGCCAGTAGGTGTCAGTATATTGTATAAGACCTCAGACATACTGGCCAGCAAAACATAAGCTGAACTCAGATAAGCATACTCCTCTAATTCTTTGTATTAACAGTATACATTTACAAAATGTATGCACCTTAAAAATGGACAGAATGGATAATTTAGTCAGAATACAATAAAAAAAAAGCTTTATCTTTATGAGTGAAGCTGTTTGTTGCATTGTACTTGCAAACATGCGCTCAAGTGTGCTTGAGGAAGACATTTTTTTGGCATGTGCAAACATCAAACAGATATCTTATGCATACAGAACGTCCAAAATGGGTTGTGAACCTCTTATCAAAACCCATGGACACAAAAGCTTGCATTTTGCATACCACTTAAAGGCAGTTTAATGCATTTAAACATGATGCGTACATAATGACGTTTATTTAAACCACAATAAATACCAAATTAAAAGCAAAAAAACAAGCACACATACAAGATGTCTGTTAGTGCATCATTAAAATCTTAAAGACATTCGCTGAATGTTCTTATACCTTACAAATAACTGTTTTACAGACATATTGCAGAAAAACCTCTTTTAAATGAAAATACATATCCGTCAGCTTATCAGGAAATAAATGCTATTGTCTCAATGCACATATTTTATAATAAAAGCAAATATTACACTTTAATATTTTAAATCACTCCCTAAAAAACACACATATTGCAATGATTCAGAATTCATATTTGGTTGGGACCCCAATAGCGAGTCAAATTTAAGATACTTTTGAATTTTACAGGCTTACAGCATCCTATATGGGGTAATATCACTCCTGCTGCTGTGACAAAACGTTTCTTATCTCCCTCTTTCATTACTTCATTAATAACCTGCTATTTCAGGCTGAGATGCGTTCACTGAAGAACATCCATGCTTTCATCTTGATCTCCAAGTTTAAAGTCATGAAGTTTATTACAAAAGAAATCTATCAGGAAAAGCTTTTTTGCTGTGAAAGCTTAATAAGGGGAAGCTGGACACATCTCATTCATCAATGTAGCCAGTAACTGAGTTGACTTGTTGTTAGTAGCAGCATGCAGCCTAAGAAATTGCTATATCTTCACCTATACAGTAATAATCAGTGGGGTTCCACTATATGTCCTTTAATTCAGTTAATCAGCGCTCAGATGCTGCACTCTCAACCATAAATATTCAACACAATCCATTGGTTAAGACTGGGTTATGGAAAACCACCTTCAGGCAGCTAAGAACAGACTGTTTCTTTTGTTAGCAGCATATGTTATGCTTACTTTTTAGTGTGTTTTGTTCAGCTCTATGTGTTTTCATTGACAATAAAGTCTGATTTTGAATAGATAAAAGGATACAAATAATTAGTTGAATCTGTTTTTGTGTTGCAGTGTTAATTAATTAACTAACACAAATATATTGTACTGTGAAGCTTTCAGGGTCATGGATGGATTGTTGAACAGATAGAGATTCAATTTATTCATGCACGCTGTGGCCGACAATGAACCAAATCTCTGGAAGTTTTCATGTGCCATATGCTGCCTGATGAAAAGATGAAGAGCTGAGAAAGATGACTAGATGAGATGCAGAATATAGGCATCATCATAACAGACATATCATTTAAATCTTGCATTAATTATATACAAAGCTCCATTAAATTTGAACAACTCATGTCGTTATGAAAACAACAACATGAGTTGTTCAAATTTAATGAAGTTTTTTTTTTTTTGAAAAGGCTACATTTTTTAGTATTCTAACCAGACCAGTTGGCTTATTTGTGTAGATTACATGTGTGTGCAAGTGCAAATTCAGCACGGTAATTTTAATAGGGATGCACTGATCCGATATTCAGATCGGGTATCAGCTCCGATACTGCCATTTTTGCCGGATCGGGTATCGGCCGGATGGGACCGATCCAAATCCGATACTGTGCGTGTACTATTCTGTGTTATTGTTAAGCTCCACAAAAGGCACAAAAACATTAAAAAGCACCATAAAGTTTCTGTGCACTATATTCCAAGTGTTCTGAAGCCATTCCATAGTTTAATTTGAGGTACAGATAAATATTTAAGTCGTTAAATTAAAGTTCACGTAGTTTAAAGTTCAGACTGCGTGTCGCGTTCGGTTACAACAGTCAACACAATGAAACTCTCTCCAAGATGAATCAATGTTTCTATTATTATACTTCATCTGTAGATAACGATACCGGTATATCAATATATCTTCACTTTGTGCTTTGAACGTTTCAATGCGAAGCGCTGCCGCTGCGCGCTGTGACTACATGATGCTTCAAGCGCATCATTCTGCACACGGGATGCGCATAAGCGCTTTGTGCCGCTCTATATGGGAGCCGTTCATATTATAATACTTTTGCGCAATGAAAGATTGTTAATAGCATTTTTTGTTCTGTCCTATCTATCATATGTTGCGGCCTCATTAAAAAAAAAACTCCGCTATAAATTTAAAAGAAATGTCTTTTAATTTTATAGTATAGCCTATAAAATATATTTAGTTTATGTTATATGACTCAAACATCCATGAAAAACAAGCCATGAGTCATGGATGAAGGAATCAGCTGGACTCCTGTTTATTCTGAATGTCTACCGAGCTAGTGAAGCTATTGGTTTATTTACAGTTGTTGCACTAGACTTTCGATATATGAGGTTGCGTTAGACTTTCGCCGTCATTTTGACGGACAGAATCGTAAAAATACCCTCATAATTATTACCGTGCATCATTTTAATTTTTATATTTTAATGATAAGACATTTAATAGCTTCTGATTTCGTCCACATTATCATATTTATTCACAAACTTATAGGATAAACAAATAGGCCTAGGCTATGCATTTATTTATATTATGAAAAGAAAGTTAAAGACTTGCGTCACTTTTCAGTTTTCATCTTGAACACTTTTTGAGGATCGTGAGTGAACGCGATCATCTCTTCCTCTTTACTACTTTACAGATGGAAATAAACATGAATGAAAATCAAAAAATATGTTGAAAGTTGCAGTAGCTTACCGAGATCTGTATCAGTTCACAATGTCACGTATATACCTCAGAAAAGCCATTCGTTGACCATAAACGTATAGTCAGCAGCAAGAAAAATAAAACGAACTATTTAAAACAAAACGAAATGGATTAGAAACTTAATTATGTAAGTATAAGTATTATAATAAACTGGGTGCGTGTAATCAAACGCATCGTTTTCATTTTGTTCTGAAGACTCGTGCTCTGCTGCCACACTGGAGCTCACTCACCACCAACTGGACGGGGTGAGAATTACAGTTACAAGCAACATCAGCCTCAGTAATCTGTTAAAATGACGGACAGGCTGCAGATTTTTTCCGTCACTGCTGAAAAAATTCCATCAATGACGGAAAATTTTCGGTTAACGCGACCTTTGAGCTTATATATATATATACATACGTCATTAGGTAATTTAGCACTTTTTTTATTATTACTTGAATATCGGATCGGATCGGTATCGGCCGATACTGAATCCTAGGTATCGGAATCGGTATCGAAGCGAAAAAGGCGGATCGGTGCATCCCTAAATTTTAAATGAAAAGATGTCAATGTAGATTATTGATTAAGACACTGTAGTTGCTACATTCGATTTTCAGAGAGGAAAATGTCCAAATCAATGGGGCCTGATTCAGTCTTGGGAATGTTAGCATCCTCCCTCTGGTGATATGTACAGGCGGACTCGATGTAGCGCACGTCCTACTCATCCATAAGAACTACGCCTGCACTTAAAGGAGGACACCAGTTTATTTTGGACCTGAGCAGGAGATTAATTATTCTGTTTAAAATATTTCCAGTGGTTAATTAGACGCCTACTGCGTTCACTTTTTCTGGAAGATTCAGACCTTAATATCCTGGGGCCGTATTCAGAAAACATTTTATCTTCACTAAGAGTTCTCCTAAATAGCAGTAAAAGTTCTTAGTTAAGAGTTTTCTCTTAAAACCTATTCACAAAGCTGCTGAGACAAACTTTTACTACGGAATAGATAAAGTCTTAACCCTTTGAGCGGTACGATCCCATATATGGGATTTAGAACGTTCAGCGACGTCACATAACTGCCAGATTCAAACTGTGCTTTCGCGCTTTGGTTGTGAGACGGACGCGCGCAGGTCTTGTCATATATCACAGCTATGCAGTGTTTTTAGCCACAAAATGTTTTTTTAAGGTTTCAGACATTTAAATACGCATAAGCACCAGTAAAACATTTAGAGTTTATAAAATACACACTGATGTCAGACATCGGTGTGAGCAGCAATAACAATACATTCAAATATAATTTGCCGACATTTATTCATATCAGACACACATAATGGGCCTAAGTAACTATAAAGTTTACTTTATTATTCTTACAGTTCACCAGCCACTTACTTGCATATATTTCGGGAGAAACTGATGAATTCACGTGCTGTAAATCTGACTGACAGGACTCTGTGAACTGCAGCGCAAACTAAGATGGCGGCGCCCATCTCGCATTATAGATCAAGATAAAGATCATTTATAAAGGTTTTAAAACGACAAAACACACTCACTTACACATATTTGAGAATTGGAATATCATATAGTTTATGACATGGTAAGCAAGTTTGTGAATATTTTAAATAAAAAAGGAAAAACAAAATAATAGCGATCCATCTATCATACAGTGTTATTGTGGCTGCGTTCAGCGCACGTGACACGCATGACGCGTCGCCATGGAAACAATGGGGCAAACATTCTAAAATAAAGGTCCCCTTAAAAAAACTCACTCCGGGGGTCAGTTAGAATATTTTAAACACATGCATGAGAGGGTTAAGCCAGAGATCGTATTATTATAGGGAGATAAGAGGGTCTGTATCTCTTACCATTGAAGAAAGCGTAATGGCTAACTTAATCACGTGCGGCACCTCTCAGCCTATCGTGTAATGGCAGTGACATCAGTTGCAACATTCCCTAGTCTGCCTTCTCTTGAAAAAAATACATTTTTATCAAGCTAAAATCTACATATATTTCCCAACGAAAGTACTGTTTAGTGTAAAACATGCTGAAGATTAGCAAACAGGCTATCGATTAATTAAATGATTAGCTATTTCCCCACAAAAGCTGTTTAATCAGCATAGTGAAGCCTCTCATCCATTGACATCCATTCAAAAAACAGCCTCTGGTCTCCTTCCCTGCGTACCGCCGGGGGCGGAGCGTTAGCATTAGCCGTTACGCTTTTTTGGATAAAGGTTGCAGGCTTGTCTTCCAGTGGCTTTGGTTAAGCTAAGAGTAAGGGTGGGGTTGACCTCGTTGCTATGGAGTATGCACACAATGATTGGCTGATGGGGGAGTTTTTTAATCATAGAAATATTGTAGAATGAGGTATCATGTTTCCATATTAAAATAAAGGTTTTAAAATACAAATGTTGCCATATTCAAATAAAGGTTTTAAAATGTAGGCTAAGCGTCACTAATTAAACTAGTATATACAGTTAATTGTCCGCCTCTTGGATGTCTGCATCTCAAGAGAATGCAGAATTCAAGGGACAAATTATGTTTTATAAACAAAGTTTGGGAGGAACACATTCAAACGGTCTATCTAATCAGCACGAGAAGAGGAATAAATACACAGATAAGAGCCGACTCGCCTATTATTACTCCGCCACCCCGTCCCTCACTCTCGGCTGGGGATATGGGGAGAACTTTGGGTTTGGGCAAAATTCCAAGCTTGGAGCCTTCGATCCCCTTGGACAGTACACCAAATATGCTTATTTGCCTATATATTTTATTACTCTATTCAATCATTTGTAAGTGTGAACTCATGAAAACCACTGCCACAGGTAATCGGACAATATTTATTTATTAAAGATTTATTTTTGGCGCCTCACCGTAGATTCAAATCTATAAATCAAAATGTATTGCATTTAAAGAAAAGTTCAGCATCTAAGGCTCTATTGCTATTGCCTCAGTGGTGTACAGTGTCTTTGGGTAGATTAGGACTGTTTGTGATTTGGTCTTAGTAGGAGTCCTCTTGACTACTCCTAACGTTTCACAGATTTAGAAGCTAGTTTTAGCGCTAAAATGCTTTGTGAAATACTCTTAGAGCAAAAATTTAGGACTCCTAAAATTAGGACTGACACGCCCATTATTTTTTAAGAGTTTCTCCTAAATAGGCAATTTAGGAGCTACTTTTAGCCGTAAGATGTTTTGTGAATACGGCCCCTGGTGGTTAGATTCCAGGAAATTGTAACAATTACATATATCTGCATCACAGAGCAACACCGATTTATCAAAACATTTTAAAAGGCCATTAAAGCAGATTAAACAAGGTCTATAATGTCATTCCACCACCATAATTTCTAATAATTGTTGAAAATTAATCAAGGATTGTGAGTTTCAGTGATCCTCGGCTGAGTTCATGCTTAAACAGAGCATAAATCACAAATAAACACATCATGCAAGCTTCAGTACACTGCCAGTGCAGTGAGTGTGAGAGCCTGCTGAGATGAAGCATTTATCCTTATGCAAACACATAAGAGTTGAGGTCAAAGGTGTGGAATGTACAGCTGTATACTCTAAACTGCTTAAGTTAACTTGATTAAGTTTTCCAGACTTATAACAAACCCATTAAAAAATAAATAAATAAATAAATAAATAAATAAATAGAAAAGAAAAATGCATGTAAAATGTACATGTACACTGTATATGACTTATTTAGAGCATATTAAATTTATTATGTTACCTAATGTTTTAATAATAGAGGAAGCCGGGGCTAGATGTCACACTTGTTACCTTAAAATGTTAACTGCTGTGTAGGCACATACCTTAAAGTGTTAGTTCACCCAAAAATGAAAATTATGTCATTAATTACTCCCCCTCATGTCGATCCACATCCGTAAGACCTTCGTTCATCTTCAGAACACAAAGTAAGATGTTTTTGATGAAATCTGAGAGGTATATGACTCGTCCATAGACAGCAATATAATCAACACTTTCAAGGTCCAGAAAGGTACTAAAGACATCGTTAAAACAGTCACGTGACTGCAGTGGTTCAACCTTAATTTTATGAAGCAACGAGAATACTTTTTGTGCGCAAAAACAAAACAAAAATAATGACTTTATTCAACAATATCCTCTTCTGTCATTCTCTTACGCTGTTTACATTCAGCGCTCCAGGTTCTACGTCAGAACGCTGGCTCAGTATTGGCTGACGCTGCACATGTGAGCAGCACGACGCATACGGCCAATAATGAGTCCATGTTGAACTGTGTTCAATGCGTCAACTGCATAGGAGACTGACAGGGTAGAGAAGAAATTGTTGAATAAACACATTATTTTTGTTTTGTTTTTGCACACAAAAAGTATTCTCGTCATTTCATAACATTAAGGTTGAACCACTGCAGTCACGTGAACTATTTTAATGATGTCTTTGGTACCTTTCTGGACCTTGAAAGTGGTAATTAAATTGCTGTCTATACCTCTCAGATACCTCTCGGATTTCATCAAAAATATCTTAATTTGTGTTCCGAAGATGAACGAAAGCCTTACAGGTGTGGAACGACACGAGGGTGAGTAATTAATGACTTAATTTTTGGGTAAATTAACCGTTTAACATCTGCAAAATAATCTGTTGACTAGGAAAAAAAAACAAGACAGAAGATACAGTTAAGACACTTTGACCAAATAGTGGGGCATGTTCTCACAATAAACAGTAAATTAATTACTAATAACAATTCATGAAACAGCAAAAATGGAAAATGTATACAAAAATATTATATATATACACATATATAATTTTTGGCCAACAGAAACTGAAATGAATAGATTTAAACACGACATCCTCACCTGTCCTGACATTTAGGTAAAATACCCTTGTTCTTAAACAACAACAACAGCAAACTTTTTTGTGTCACTAAACATTCCTACATATTTATTGCTAAGTGTTGAACTTAATGGTGAGCAATTGATTTTGTGATAATGTATCCTACAAAATAATAATAATTATAAAAGATTTTTAAAAGCAAAGCATTCTGACTGAATCATTATGAACAAATTATTTATGACGAACTACTGTATATTCCCATGATAGGCCTATAAACTGCAAAATTAAAGTAAAACTTATTTAAATGCACTGTAACAACAAAGTATAAACTTTATAAACGGTATAATATATATTGTGTAATTTTTGACCGTCCTTGTAACTGTGCATTTTTCTTCAATTTGAAAAACGATTGGACAGCGAATCATGACTCTCCTTTCAGACAAGGCACTCACTTCAATGGCAGGTGCTAATTGGATGGCATGTCTCGCGTAATAGCTCTGGGTAAGTGGGGCCCCTCGCTCTCCATTTCGGCTCAAGGGCTCCGTAGACTGTCACTGTCTTTTACAGTATCGTGTAGCCGTAATGGCGCTAGCTTCCACATGCAACAAGGGCCTGTTTATTATGGCTGGACCTCCGTCTCTTCCTCTCGTCCGCTGATTGGCTGTGCTACTTCAGAAGCGCGACGTGATTGGGTCAGAGTCCTGTCATCGGACGAGGAATAGACGGGTACCCAAGACGGCAGGGTTGCGCGTGTGCCTTCCCAGGTCCTGGCAGCACCATCCGGCGAGGGGGTGAGGACGCTGGCCGCCTGTTTTATGACTGCAAGAAACACTGGATGTTTTTATTTTGATTTCTTCTTCACTGAATATACATGCCCACGATACTGAAAGCAAGAAAGCGGCACGCCGGTGAACGAGCACATCGTTATCGATGGGGAAAATAAGTTGAAAGCTTCGGAAGAATGTTTTCCTTGTTCCAGGAAAACGGATTGCTCTGTTGATCAGCGTGATGGGTGTTTCGAGGGGATTTTGACATTTGGAGAGGATCTGGAGCTATCCATCTACAGCTTAGAGCTCGAGCGCAACAGAAAGCGGCAACAGAGCGCCATACTGCAAAACAAGCTTTCCGGATCGATACAGTGTAGCAGCCTTTTCATGCGGGAGAATTGTGCGTTTTAATGTGAATGTAAACAAGTAAGCTGGCGAGCAAGTACCAAGTCAGCAACGGTGGCCTGATTGAGATCCACGTAACTTCTGCAAACTGCATGCAGCCCTGGCGGTGGAAACAGGGCTGGATGAGCCCAAAATGGCAAATATGAGGAAATCTAAAAGATGAATGTTGCATTCCCCACCTAACTTGTACTATTCACCTAATTTTCCTTTCCATACAAGCCCGAGTTTAGAGCAAAGCAAGGTGCTCCTCATGCCTCCAACATGAGGGAGATTTAAGGCCGTGCGGAATTGATTTATTATGGGGGGAGCGCATTATTTTGATTTAAACCCTCTCTCCTTTTTTACTTTTCTTTTGTTTATCCTCCGCGAGAGGTTTCTTGAATGTCCGCGATTGTCATTTTGCTAGTCTGGAACGTATAACGCAAAAGATCCTCCGAAGTAGGTCAGATCAAAGCTGGAGAGTTGTTAGTATGACACCTTTTCACACTCATCTTGATGTATGCCGGACATTTATGCTTTGATTTTACCAGTCGTTTGGCTCTATGACAGCCAAATGAGAGTTTGACATCTTGGCAGCCTCCCTCTCCATCTCGTTCGCCTCTTTGTTTTGTTTTTCCACCTCTCATTTCGGGCTGTTGAGTGAGTGAATGGCTCTGTGCGGAACGACGGCTTCCAATGCCGCGAAAATGATGGCTGCGTACAACGGCGGAACCGCGGCAGTGGCAGCGCATCACCCGCACCATCACCACCAGCTGCCCCATCTCCCGCCACCCGCCCACCTCCACCACCATCACCACCCGGGCCAGCATCACCTCCAGCACCCCGGCTCGGCCGCCGCCGTGCACCCCGTACAGCAGCACGCTTCCACGGCCGCAGCCGCTGCTGCTGCTGCCGCGGCGGCGGTGATGCTGAACCCGAGCCAGCAGCAGCCGTACTTCCCCTCGCCCGCTCCTGGTCAAGCTCCGGGGCCGGCGGCCGCTGCAGCCCCAGCGCAAGTTCAAGCCGCCGCCGCGGCCGCTGTTAAGGCGCATCATCACCACCACCACCACTCGCATCACTTACAACAACAGCTGGATATAGAGCCGGACAGACCGATCGGATACGGAGCTTTCGGTGTGGTTTGGTAAGTGATTAAATAACATTGTAACAACTTCTGTAGGCTAAGTGAAAGTTGTAAATAAACGTGTGTTGCTGCTGACGACTTTGATTTTGACTTCAGAAGTGCACTTAAAAAGTAATTGTTAAAAATGTTACAAAAAAAGTATGCACTTTTGGGAAGTATAATTAAAATGATGTACACTCTCATGAAATGAAGATTCGAGATACATCAGTGTAATAGAAAAAAAAAACAATGTTATTCCACACAGAGCTGGTCTCCCCCTCACTGGTGCCGCCATGTTGATGTCACATGACCAGCTGTGGCACGTAATTGACCAATTCACTAACAATAATACACCACTGATACTGACAATATTAATATGTTTAGTCAACTTAATCTCATTAGAAAACTTGAAATGGCAATTTTGTATGAATTTGTACAGAAAACTGCGATTTTTAGACAAAAGTTTAAGCATGAAGGTCCAACCCTAACTGACTGTACGAAAATGAGATTGTTTGAACTATCCACCAGTTCGCAGAAACCTAAAATAGTTATGAATTGCCATGAAAGTGTGTTGGTTTGTGTTTGTGCACCTTTAAAGTGTTTTACCTGTCAGGCTTGTTGGGAGAGGGACTGTATTTTTAGATTCTCATGTGACAGTCCAAAGGGAAAGAGGTACAGCTTTTGCCAAAGAATTTAAGATGTACACGAAGGGAACATCGCTCTGCTTAAGGGATAAGCTGACTTAAATGCTCAAGATTTAATTCATGTCAGTTTGAGTGTCTTGAGAATAGTTCCTAACACAGGTGTTTACTTTGATCCATGTATAAACCTATAGGCACTGAACCTATATATACACAAACTGAAAATATATTTGCATACTATGGAAGTAAGTGGGGAACAACAACTGTCATTCGTCAAAATATCTTCTTTTGTGTTCAACAGAACAAAGAAACTACAGGTTTAGAACAGGTTTAGAACAACTTGAGGTTGAGCAAATGATGACATTTTCCATTTTTGGGTGAACTATCCCTTTAAGTGCCCAGTTATTAACTTTGATATATCAGAATTTCTTCCAGCTGCAACAAAACCGGTTCACAGGGCAATACAAAGAATATAAGTTGAGTAATATGTGTAATGCTTAAAGGAAGGAGAGTGCAGGTTCTCAGAATGAGTTTGTAACTGCGAGGAAATGCAATATCCTTTTAAGCACACACCCTCCTGTCTTGTAGAAGATTCAGCCACAACTTCTGTTCAGAGGTTAATCTCAGAGTTAATTCTTGGGACAAGCAATGTACTAAACACAAAAAACAAAATGAAATTTAATGGGCAATTTTCATTCTTATTTCTAGCACATATCTAGGCTCTCTCAAAGGAATCACCTGTAACTGGTGCCTGCAGACGGGCCACAAACCTAGGGGAGCTCTCACCAACAGCTTGCCCATGCAATCTTAGCCTGACCTTTCCTGAAAATCGCTTCCTGTTGCTCATTGTCTGCTTTTAATCTGCACTGTTGCCTGCTGGTATATTTATAGCTGTCCTCCAGAGGCATGGACATAGAGGAAAATCATTTAGAGTTTGCACCCTCTGAAAGTGGGTGGGTAGAACCATGGGTAATTAAAGGGATAGTTCACCCAAAAATTACAATTCTGTCATCATTTAACACCCCTCATGTTGTTCCAAACTTGTATGACTTTCTTACTTCTTTGGAATAAAAAAAAACAAGATAATTTGAAGAAATGCTGGTTGCTCTTTTCCATCCATTTACAGTCAATGGATACTAGAGCTTTCATGCTTCAAAAATGGTGCAAAAGCATGAAGTTCAGTGCATAATGACTTAAATTTCAGGCTGTTTGTCACCCAAAGATATTGTTTGGCTTCAGAAGGCTTAAAATAAAGTCATTCTCATATTTTTTGATACTTTATGGTGCTTAGTTAGCACCCTTTTTGAAGCTTGAAAAGTCCTACAAAAACAGTAACAACTACATTCTTTTTTAAAACATATCTCATTTTGTGTTCAAAGAAACTCAAGTTTGAGTAAATACTGAATAAATATTCATATTTAGGTGAACTATTTCTTTAAATATTGTTAGTGTGGTAAGTTACCCAATTTGTATATCCAAACATAACATATAGGTGCGTTCCATTCGACTGTAAGTGCCCTGGGAAGTTGACTTCACAGGGTATTCCACCATTTTAAGTGAGATTCCAATCCGAAGAAAACAAACATGTTCAGTTTGAATGGCACAGCGAACAGCATAGGGAAAAAGGTAACATCGATACATCTGTTCACATGAAATGGAAAGGGAAATTTACCCACCAGTCATTGCGCATCATCCAAAGTTTGACTAAAATAAAGTGATGAAAATGATTTGAGGCTCCAACATTTTCCAACATATTTATTTCATATTTATTTCATATCCTGCAGTTTAGTGCTTTAACAATTTAAATGAATAATAACTTATATACACATATAAGTTATCATACTTTCATTTATTTAAAGAAGCTATGTCATTGAACCATAAACTCTCCTAATATGCAAAACTCAAGTGTTGTTTATGTTTGATGACATTGCAGGGTTTTCAGAATGAACATATTTTGTTAATTGAAGTGAACTTCAACAGGTCAGGGAGTAGGGAGCAGCAAACAGGGATCGATGTACAGGGATCCTGTCAATTAAAATCCTGTGCTGGGATAAAGGAAGAGTTTAAAAAAAAAAAAAAAAAAAAAAAGGAAAAGCGTGAGCTTGGTCCTTGTGTTATCTATAGAAGGCTGTTTTGGACAGAGTTGTACAATCTAGTTAGTGTCCTTTCATTCGTGCAGCTGCAAAAGTTTAGATAAATTGGTTTTGGCCCTGCCACAAAGTGTGTGTCACGTACTGGTTCTGATGCAGATGGAGTTGGATTTAATATTCTAACTATACATAATCTATATTATATCTTTTTGCATCTGCTTAATTGCAGGAAATAATACTAAATATTAAAGTAAGCATATTTTGCAGTGAGTTTGCAAACAGGTTTAGATTACACCCTGTCTTCACAATGAAAATGAAAGCAAAATGAAATGGAATATAATTGATGGTTTATGCTAAAGAGACCCTGCGTGTGCTAAACTTTACTCAATCATATTCTAGTCTGTAGGAAATGAAGTGCAGACTGCTGGGTCTGATGCTTTCTGGGAAAAACCCATATCTGACATTAATACTGCCCTCAAAATGGTCACTCTAGTATGATTTTAATAGCGTGGATTGCTTATGTGGAGGACATAATGGCATAACTCTCTTTGTCTTGATGCTCAGCCAAAAAGTTTTGGCCTGCATGTACTGTTTACGCTTGTAGTTTGAGATTGACTCATAGTGTATGTGAACAAAGTTACGGGAAACAGGAGCGCTAAATGCTTAACCGCTGTAATTTTAGAAGGCTTCAGTTGACGGTGATGTCTCATTTGTGGGTTCTGGGAATTCCATGCGTGTCCTGTATTATGTTTTGTGTGGCTTATTAATGTGACATGTTGTAAGCCAGGTTTAGGATGCAGCTGTGGTAATTTCTTGCCTCTGATCACTACATTTATAGACATTTTCAATATATGAATTTGGCAGACAATTTTATCCAAAGTGACTTGAGTTGCTTTCAAGGTACACATTTTATTAGTTTCCCTTGGAATAATACTCATGACTTAATCTTAATTTTCCACCCTAGAAATTCCCATAATGCACTGTGAAAGCTAATGATCATGGGTTTCTCTGTGTATTTGTTTACTGAAAATGTCAAGTTATCATAGGATAAGTGTAAATAAAAAAAACTGTTACTTAAAATTTTGTTTGTTATGTACATGAAAGGGGAATTTATTTTATTTTATTATTTATTATTAAGTTAAAGTTAGTTGTTTTGTAAATATCATACAGGATATCATACAGTTATTAGATTTAAAGAATCACTCTTTTATTTTTATTTATTTGTTCATTGATTATTTTGGTAATTTTGAGTGCTGTCAATCGATTAAAACAATTTTACTAATTAATTTACACTACTCCTACTTCCTACATCATGGTTCGGGTCAGAGGTCACGCTTTCGCTGGAACTAGACTTGCAGACAGCCTTTGCTGGAAACTAGTGATTATACTATAAAAAGTTTTAAATATGGATATTTTTCTTACAAAAACCCATCACTTCATTTCAGAAGGCATTTATTAACCCACTGGAGTCGTATGGATTACATTTATGATGGATGGATGCGCTTTTTGGAACTTCAAAAACTCTTGCACCATTCAATCCCTTTACAAAGCTGGGAAGAGCCAAGATATTTTTTAATATAACTCTGATTGTGTTCGTCTGAAAGAAGAAAGTCATATACACCTAGGATATACCCACCTTGAGGGTGAGTAAATTAATTGTTCATTTTGTCAGCCCTAGTAATTTTACATTGTTCATTATAATCTGTGATTTTTATTCCATTTCTTTTATTATTTTGATTTATTTCTCTAATAGATTAAACTTTTGAAGGGCAAGTACATTTTATTAAATATAGACACACTGTACTTTGTTAACAACTACAATTAACATTTTTGCCATTTATACAGCAATGTAGTTGATTGACCAGCTATATTTAATGTATGACTTTGCAGTCATGTTGCGGGTATTATGTCATCAATGTCTTAATGTTTTGTGAACCAAAGCCCTCGCTAGTGCCCGAAAAATACTGATTCACGACAATGAGAACATGGGAGGCGAGCGGAATGACACAGACAGCAAGTCTGTTGCCAACAGTTTGCTCATATTTATATTAACAATACAAATCATAAAAACAGATTTGGCCTGTTCAACCTGCGTCCCACAGGCCTCCTGCTGTTCAAACCAGATCCAAAAACAGAGACCTACTAGATAACAATATCTCTGTCTCCATCTTAATCATAGCCCTCATGACTTGCTTGTATTTACACGTGTGGCCTCCTTCCGTGAGCTGTTAGAGTGCTGATAAAGATGAAATGCCAGACACACGCATTCGCATGTCATGTGTCCCCTGTAATAGGCTATTGTTAATTTGCCACTGGGTTGACTTTCAAACCTTAGTATTTAAAGGTGCAGTAAGTAGTATTTGAACTACGCTGTTGGACATTGTTGATATTTGAAATCAACCCAAACAAACCGACCCCTCTCTTCATTGCTCCGCCTCCAAAACTCACACTCCAATCTTAACCACCCTGCTCCGAGTCGGTCTCGAACCGCTGCCCCATCGCTGTTGGCATGCGAGGCGAATGCACTACCAATGACGCTAAACACCTCCTTCTCTAGCGGCTGTCAGTGAGCAGGAGTTTACCTGCACAACTCTCACTATCTGGCCGCTGTTAGACATGCAATGCAAGTGGATGTCTGTTTATCTCAGCTGACGCGCAACAAAATGCTTCACGAAAAATAAAGCGCAGTTGATGAACGAACGACAAAGAAGCACAAAAAATGAACATACAGTACACATGAGTAAATACAAGTGTTCGTTGTTAGTCGCAAACAGCACAGCAGCTCCAGACAATCAAAACCCAGTGTTACTCACATGAGAAGCGGGATCAAAGCAGTTTTCAGGCCTTCCCACTTAGCTCTCCCCAGCTCTGGAAAGCTTTTCTAAAATAAACCGGGTCCTAAAGCGCTTGCCCAGTCATAAACCTTCATTCCAGTGATATTCTTTTGAGCTGTTTTGTATTGTGTGCCATTTCTCGTTCTGCAGTTGTTGTTTTTTTGTTTGTTTTTTTTTCAAATCTCCCTCTTGCTCGTTCTCTCTTCTCGACCGTCATACACCCCCTAATGCTGATTGGTTAGACGTTTGTTGTTGGACTCGGCCCGACTAACTTCCAAACAGTGTATTTGAAATAACACTGAGTCCCCCTTTAATACAGCCATAGCTAATGGAGCATTGGGTTGAATTGTGGTTCTCCACTATGCCCCCATTGGCCCCTGTTTCTCAGGGAAGAGGCATGGCTCTGCACAGGAATGTTTCTGAGTCTTCACTGTCTCTGTTGCGCTCACGGTTTGATCTGTGTGGGGAAAGCTAGCATGATCACAGACAGCTTGAATTAAGCCTGATGTTCTTAAGATCTCATCTGGCAAATATATATATAGAGAGAGAGAGAGAGAGAATATTGTGAAACATTATTACAATGTAATATAGCTGTTTTATATTTTAATATATTTTTAACTGTGATATTTTGTCCTTCAGAAATAATTCTAATATGCTGATTTGGTGCTCAAGAAACATCTCTTATTATTATCAATGTTGAAAACAGTTGATGAATAAGATTATGCAATAATATTAATGAGTTTTAAAGATGTATGATCCAGTCCAAATCTCTGAAGATCACTGAATTTTCTTTTCTAGAAGCACATAAGTTGAGTTTTGGGAGAACTACAGGAAAAAGAGCACTAGACATAGCTGCTATTGATGTAAAAACTAATTTATTCCCTTTTCCATTGTAAATGTAAAATTTAAATGAAAAGTGAATGATAAAAGTTTGATGTGTTTTCTTTTTTTGGAGAGGAACCTCATATCCTCCTCGATTGTCTCCCAGAAAGTAATTTAGTTGCTGATCAAACAACATCAGAATATTAAATATGATTTGTCATGCTGTGTGTTTTTTCCCAGTGTGATGAACAGCACGATTGAACCCAAAACTCTTTGATTTTTCATCTATTATCTCAAATCTAATAATGTCTTAATTAGTCAGATGTGATCATCTATCAATATGACCCTCATAATTGAAAGAGTCATTACATGATTGTTGAGTAGATTTTGACTTTCCCTTTTTTTTTAACCCGTGGTTTTGCTGCAGCTTTGTGAGTGTGTGTGTGTTTAGGAGAATTATAATGGCAGGCGGCCTGGTGCTTTTATACTCTGAACTTGAAAGGCTCACAGACGGGACAAGTTTTTTTTTTACTACCACAACAGTCAGAAGCAGCTCTTAAGAGGCTCTGGGTTTGGCAGATGCACAGACCGAGCAGAGAAACAGCTTACCTTTGAAGTGTTGGGGGTGAAAGAGTGCAGGAGTGTGTACGTTAACCCTTCACTCCCCTGCCTCTGTCAACCTATTCTGGGCTTCACTTGTGATCTTGACAGCACTGCTGAGAATGAGTTTTGTTTTCCTTGTTTGGATGAATGTCACAAAGAAATGTGCGGGTCATTTTTCACCGCAAAAATTGTCTGAAATCAATCAATTTTTTCAATCAATCAATCAATCAATCATTGTTTGTTCGTTTGTTCATTCATTCATTCAAATTCAAAACAAGTTCTGCCATTACGCATGCATACAATGTATACATGGAATTGAATGCAAAAGTACTTTCCAGTTTAACTTGCTAGAAAATCAAAGCATATGTCTAACCATGGTGAGTTCCAAATTTGATGTTGATATCACAAATAATAGTCCACCAAAAGGATTTAAATGATCTTTCCGATGGTAATGCAATGTCAAATTTCAAAACAGTTTTCACAGGATGAATTTTAAGTCTTTAAGCTTTTGAATGATACCTAATTTATGATGATAACAATAGGCTAGCTTTTGGATCTATTATACTGATTAATATGTCTATGGATTCAGTAGTTCAGTCTCAATAATTTGCATTTCATCTTAATTTTATGTCATTTATATAGTAGTAACACTTTAGTTTTAACAAATTAACAAAAAAAACCCACAAATTTCATTTTTGCGGCTGTCATCATGATTGTTTTTGCAATATTTCATACTTTTCATCGATTTTTCAAAATAATTACACTATAAAAAGGATTCAAATAACTTTAACTTAGCTAAGTATCCCATCTGGGTGTGATTTATAGATAAATTACAAAATGTCACATTCGTTCAGATCTGTTGTAAATTTATGGTACTTTAGTGCTATATTGTCATGAAAATATTATCAGTGCATAAAATAAATATTAAAGTTCAAATTTAGTGCTTAACAGACTTAATGGTCTGAAAATAAGCTTCATTTACTTCATGCATATTGCATATATCATTTCTTTTGATCTTGGGGTGAATATGACATTTCTTAATAGTTTTGTGAGATTCAGCCATTTCCGTTTTGCCCTCTAATCGTCCTCTTTTGCTCATTTTCTGTTTCGC
Source organism: Hypophthalmichthys nobilis (assembly GCA_037950665.1). Lineage (NCBI taxonomy): Eukaryota > Metazoa > Chordata > Actinopteri > Cypriniformes > Xenocyprididae > Hypophthalmichthys > Hypophthalmichthys nobilis. The sequence continues at coordinate 19,171,612 of CM075479.1, forward strand.
TATGCTTATTAAAGTGTAAGTGTTTGTTGTGTTATTTCAGTAATGATGGAGGTTTCACTAGTGTTCCATAGTCAAAACAGGGGAAACTCATGAGACTTTCAGAGAGGATGTGGCTGTGTATTGTGTCTGGTGTGGAGCAGAGGTCCAACTGCTTTAGCTTTAATACTGTGAAGACCATCTCTTCCTCAGAGAGCAGAACTGTTAATTAAAAAGCCCTCTGCTCAGACTGAACCATTCCATTTAGAGCTCTGACACCCCTGACACTCCTTGTGCTTATTTATAGCTGTCCTATTAGCTGCCCGCTCTCAATTCTGCCTAAAAGCTACCTGGATTTCTTCTGAAGCGTAATATGGACAAGTTTTATAGATGCGGTTTGGATCTCCCTCTGTGAGATTTGAATATAGAAACAATATCCACAGACAGGATGTCTTTAAAACAGAAATTTGAATATATCTCTGGCCATCTGTCTGGTTTGTTTGCCATCCATTCAAAACAGACTTGTGAAACACACCCTGAGCAAAACCAGCCCTGTTTATGAACCCTTCAAAATTCAGACGAACGCCTTGGTTGTGCTTTTTTGGTTTAAAAGGAATTTTTAAAATACTAGGCAGTAAGGCTGCACAATATTGGGAAAAACGTGTTTTTCTGCGATACATTTTGCGATATAAAAAAACCCAGATTACTTAGTTATATTTGGAAAGAATTAATTGTTTGTTAGTGCATCTGCATAGAAAATTAAAATAATTCAAAACAAGCTGAAAAAGTGAATCATCCTTGTAGGGTTGAACGATTTGGGAAAAAATTTCGGTGTTCGCACTTGGGTTTACTCATTACAAAAACCAACAAGTTCTTGTAACTAGTTCATCAGTTCATCTCTTTCCATTTGATTTTTCATAGGCCACATTCTCACTGTTTTCGACCAATTCAGTGTGACTTTAAAATAATAATATGATTTTTATTGTAATTATTATTTAAAAATAAGAAATATATTGCAATAATATTATTATTGTAGAATACAAAGGTTGAGGATTTTATGAAAATAATTTTATTATATAATACAACTGTGTAAATTTACAACTGTAAAAAACTAGTTCATTTCTTCATTTTAAAACGATAAACCATCTAGCTTTTATTTCAGCCATTTGACGGCAAATAACTATGAGCTGCTCTGAGATGCTGAAAAACATTTCATCATGAGCTGCTGCAAACACGGGTTATTATATTAAAAATAATACCATATAAAAACACTTCCTTTACTTGAAAGAAAATAAACATTAACTGAAAGAAAATAAAAATATATAAAAAAATGTGTGTGTGTGTGTGTGTGTATGTATGTATATATATATATATATATATATATATATATATATATATATAAATAAAATGGGAAAAAAAAAAATCATATCCCTTTAAAATAGTTACTTTATTTGTCGTACAGCCTGAAATCAAAACCCATTCCAAAAAAACCTTTTCCAGCTTTATTTACTAATTTTACAACAAAAGAAAAGAAAAAGGCAACAGTTCTGAACATGAATAAAAAAACCTGAAAAACTAGAATAACAGGGTTAGAAAAGTCATCAGTCCCCTGATTTAATACTTCATAGAGCCACCTTTTGCTTTAATTAATCCGTTTAATTCAGCCATTAATCTTTTTGGATATGTCTGTACTAGCTTTGCACACCTAGATTGGAGAGTATTTGCCCATTCTTCCTTGCAGAATTGCTCAAGTTCAGTCAAATTCCGTGGTGAGCGGCAATGGACTGCTCTCTTCAAGTCCATCCACAGATTTTCTATCGGATTTAAGTCAGGGCTCTGACTTGGCCACTCAAGAACATTCACCTTTCTATCCTTAAGCCATTGGCATGTTTAGGTTCATTGTCGTGTTGGAAGGTGAATGATCTGCCCATCTTCAGCTGCCTAGCAGTGGGGAGCAGGTTTTCCTCAAGAATTTGGATGTACGTGGCAGCATCCATTTTCCCTTCAATCCTGACCAATCACCCAGCTGAAGAGAAACACCCCCACAACATAATGCTGCCACCACCATGCTTCACAGTATGGTTTGTTTCTGGTGGTGTGCTGTGCCTGCTTATCGCCAAACATAGTGCTTGAAGTTCAGTTCAAAAAGGTCAGTTTTGGTCTCATCAGACCATAGCACCTTTTGCCAGATAGCATCAGAGTCTTCCAGGTGTGTTTTTGCTTAGCATAAACGAGACTGAGCATGGCACTTTTTCAGGAAAGGCTTCTTTCTTGCCATCCTGCCATACAGGCCAGCTTTGGGAAAAGCTTATGAGATAGTTGTCACATGCACAGACTGACCAGTCCCAACCATAAAGCCTTGAAAGTCCTTCAAATGTGTCTTTGGCCTCTTGGTAGCTTCTCTGATCAATGTCCTTCTGGCTCGGTCATCCAGTTTGAAGGGATGGTCTGATCTAGGCAATGTGTTGGTGGTGCCATACACTTCTTAATGATGCTCCAAACAGTACTCAGAGGGATATCTAAAGCTTTCGAAATGTTTTTGTAGCCTTCTCCTAAATTGTGCCTTTCTACAACTTTATCCCGGAGACCTTTTGAAAGCACTTTCCTAGTAATCAAAGTAATCAAAACCACTACAATTGATGTTTTTTTCTCTCTCTCTCTCTCTCATTTAACTTGATGTACTAAAATAAATAAAACTAAAAATGAAATATATAGTCAGGGAACATAGAATATAGTCAGTCACGGAACCAAATTTAATGGACCCTAAAATTTGCATACAGGATAAATGAGCTGCCCTGTGTCCAAACCCATGAGCTTCTGATATTTTCTAATATTTCCTAATTTAATAATATTATTTGTGAAAATATTCACCAGTTTACTACTTACTTTCAATGGTCTCATTACTCTCTACATTTTACAAATATTTAGAATGTGAAAGATATAGGCGAAATTATGTATGGAAACGGCTCAAGGCAGATTTTTTTAGCGATACAACAAAACTTATTGCAACAATGTGTTCTTTTAGGGATGACATTATTGCGCACATCGGCAGCACATATATTTATTTAAATCGCAGTCTTCGCGATCGCGTTAAGCACAAATCAGGAGTTTGAAAGCAACAGTGGATGATTTACATAAGGGTCATCCCAGTGAGGTTACCTGTAAGCTAGCTTTAACTTGCTACTCTGAGATGCACTGATGACATGGAGCGCAGGCAAATGGTTGCTTGACTCAGGCTTGAATCAGTCAGTGTTTGCCTTTACACTCTTTCTGAGTGTGGTGGCGAGAGGCCAGGGATGCCCCCACGCTGTGTGCAGTGGGCCGCTCAAGCATGACTGTCCTCAGGGCATCACCAACGGTTTTTCGTGATCCTCAGGCATGTTCTAGAGTCCTACTAGCAGAGATGCTACGGGGGAGAAAAAACGCACATCCGGGAGTGTGATTGCTGATGGGGAGTGATGAGGGACTGTAGGAAGTGAGGGAATGTATGAGTGGGAGTGTCTCTTTTGTCGTAATTATCTCTTCAGCCATTTCCTGAGCACAACAAACACCACCCTGTTTTTGGCCCTGCCAGTATACAGTTTGATTAGAAGCTCCGGCTTTTCTCAAGCTGCTTCCAGCTGGACTGAGCATGATTGGTTCTTAGGGAAAGCGGGAGGAAGTGGCCACGGCATCTGCCATTACTGGAACCGTCCTCAGTAGGAGAGCTCCCTGGATAATAGCATCCATTTGTCTAGAGCATGTTTTGGCCTTCCTAAGTGGCTTCAAAGGGTGATTGAGAGTATTGTTGCTATCTGGACTGATTTGTTTTTTTCTTAATCCCCTAAAATTAAATTAACCAAAACCTCACTTCCACATGTTACTGCATTTTTAGACTACATCTAGAACTGATATGTGACGTTATATAGTGGTAGAGATTCTGTTATACCACTTATACCGCAGTGTTTATGCGGCTGTCAGTAGCAAGGACTGCTTTAAGTAAATTATGCAAGAGAAACAAATTGTGTTGTTTATGGTTGCCAAGGTTTGTGTATGTGGTGTTTTTTTAAAAAAGCAGAATTATTTAAAAATGATTTAGTTTTTTTTGCTATTTAGAGTGTTTTGGTTGTTACATAATATGTGAGTTAATATTTAACCACTAATAATAATAATAATCTATTAAAATAAACTCAAAATGAATATCCATTTTGAATGCCTAAATTCACTAAGCATTCAAAACAATTTATTTGAATTTATTTAGAGTGAAAAATTGTCTGCCTTTTATTGGTTATCGGTCATAACAAGTAATAATTATTGGTTTATCATATCAGTGAAAATTTTAATATTGGTGCATCCCTAGTTATATAATTTAACATTTTCATATATACTGTACTCTACTGTTCAAAAGTCAGGGCCTTAGTTCTTAGTTCAAAAAGCTTGCGCTACGTCCTACGCCTTCCCTATTCAACTTACGGAAAAAGCTTAACTAACGCAACGCCAGTTTACACTTTAACTTGAATACAGAAGGCATTCTGGCGGAAGCTAAATATTTTACTTCATAACTTATTAAATATGGATGTTTTTTTTACACAAACGCATCGCTTCACTTTAGAAGACCTTTATTAACCCCCCGGAGCCGTCTGAAGTACGTTTATGATAGATGGATGTGGATGGAAGCACTTTCTTCAGCTCATACTCATTGGTAACTCTCACTGCCATTATAAAGCTCGGCTGCGTCAGGATATTTATTAATATATCTCCGAATGTGTTCATCAGAAAGAAGAAAGTCATATACACCTAGGATGGCTTGAGGGTGAGTAAAGCTTGGGATAATTTTCATTTGAAAGTGAACTAATCCTTTAAGTGTAACTTTTGGTCAATTTAACGGCTTGTCCTTGCTGAATAAAAATATTTCTTTCAAAAAATCTTACTGACACCAAACTTTTTAACAGGAGTGTACAAAGATATTAAACTACTTGGAGATCATAAGATTTTGGTCACATCCCCCAGCCTTAACCACATCCATTTGTGTAACCTGTCTGGAATACTAAACAGTAAGTGTCCAGTTTTCTGTGTAGTCAGAATACATAGTTCCTTTGGGCCTCTTTTCCAACAGTTAGCCTTCACAGCTAAATGGTTTGGATATAAGAACAGAAATATGCTCATGTTTTATCCAGATCCTACTGTGAATCCTCATTTTTATTCTGCTTTCAAGGTTGGCATCTGATCTAACCCTGTTAGATACTGTTTTATCAGTGTATGACTGTCCTTGTACTATGTCCTGTTAGCAAAGGCTCACAAATGGGATCTGGGTTTTTTTCACCGAGTGACCCTCGATGTTGTGATCATGAAAGAGTGTGAGCGGTCTAAAGTGTCCGGACTCTCCACCTTAGGGCGTGACCCTGTGCTAGCACTGCCACTGTTATCAGTGTTCAACACATTCTCCCTCTTCGTCATTCACAGTTGCCGCACACGCAAACACACACCCACTCCTGAGCGTGGACAGATCTAGTAGCAGAGCCCAAGTCTGTGCTGGCACTGGGTCTAACGAGTGCTTGGGGGCCTTTGTGAGGAAATTAACCATGAAGTTTCACAGCCAAACAAGCCACAATCAGCCTCCGATGATAACTCATCTTTTAGTCTCTTTGCTTTCCCATGATGCACTAAAATGTTCCAGCAGTGCAGACTGCGCCTAGTCCCTGTACGCTTTTGCTTTTCTTTCCCAAGCTCTATTGGCAGTTTGGCACAGCATGGTGTATGCTTTCTGCTCTGTTGCACGCCATACCTGTCACTTATTTTTGATAACTGATTTAGATATATATATAAAAATATATACAAAATAAAATGTTGTTATTATTATTATTATTACTTTTGTTATTTTATATACTTAATTTTATTATTATGATTGTTATTATTATTATTATTTATTAATAACAATAATATAATAATAATAATATTATTTTGTTGTTAAATAATAATAATAAATAAAGACATAAGTTCATTATTACAATTAATTAACCTGATTATTTTAATTTATACATTTATAAATGTTGATAAATAATAATAATGTGCTTTTATTATTTTTATTTAATTATATAATAATTTATTATTATTGTTGTTATTATTTATCAACACTAACACTATAATAATAATGTATTGTTATTTTAGTTGTTGCTAAACAATAATAATAATACTGTGCTTTATTATTTTAATTTAATTATATAATAATTTATTATTATTATCATCAACAATACAATAATAATAACAATAATAATAAATTATATAATTAAATTAAAATAATAAATGCACATTATTGTTATTTTTATTTAGCAACAACTAAAATAACAATACACTGTTATTTTTTGCTAATAAAAAATAATAATTTATTATATAATTAAAATATAAGCACATTATTATTATTATTATTATTATTATTTATCAGCACTAACAGTATAACAATAATAATGTATTGTTATTTTAGTTGTTGCTAAATAAAATAATAATAATGTGCATTTATTTTAATTTAATTATATAATAATTTATTATTATTGTTATTAGTAGTAGTAGTAGTAGTAGTACTATTATTATTTTATTGTTGATGAGGATGATGATAAAAATAATTAAAATAATTTTTGTTCATTTTGATGTAATTAAATATTTACTTATATTTAATTTATTATTATTATTAATAGTAGTAGTAGTAGTAGTAGTAGTAATAATAAAGGGACTCCAAAAAGAAGTAGCCTATTATATATATATATATAAAGAAAACATTCATTATATATGTATGTATATATATATATATATATATATATATATATATATAAAGAAAACATCCATTATATTTAAGTTCAGTATAAATAAAAGGCATCTGTTTAAGGTGTATATGAAATAACACTTTAAGTGACATGAACAAAACAGGCCTCTCATACTCCAACATCTACTTTTCTTTGCTAGTGTAGTCTGTGCTTCGCCTCCCCCCACCACCTTCTTTCAACTTGAAAATCCTCTCCAAATTACTGCTGTTGTTAGGCTACCATATGTTCGTCTCTCTGATCCTATTTGAATGGGTTTACCTGAGGGGTTGAGTGGGGTTGGAGGATGGTTTGTGGTTGGGGGCAGGGTGGTGTGGAATGTGAGTGGCTGGAGGGGCACATGCAGGACTTGCCCTCGGCCTGGCGCACTGGTGTCTCTCCCATCGTAGGCATGTGAGTCCCGCAGCACAGAACACATCACAGCAGAGCCGCTGGTTACTGCAGCTTGACCGTGGCCCTTTGGATGATCCTCTGCACACACACACACACACATACATACATAAGAACACTCAATGTATATGTAGTATAGCCAGAGGGGCCTGTAACTCAGAATCTGTCTAGTTCCACTAATGGGCTCGTGAGGGTTTCAAGCTTCTGGCTAACTGGAGGAAATGTCTAGATTGGTGGAGAACAGTTCTGATGATAAAAATAGAATAATAAGCCCATTATAATGGCAAACCATTTATGAGTCAGTTAAAGTGATAATTCACCTAAAAAATGAAAAATTGTCTTATACTTACCCTGTTATCGCTCCAAACCCTTCAGACTTTATTCTGTAGGACACAAAAGGAGATGTTAAACATAATATTCATGCTACTGTTTTTTTCCTTCATTGAAATGGAATGGGAATGAACGCTGTCCAAATGACAACTTCAAGCCTTCTGAAGCCATACGACAGCACTGAGTAAGGAAAAGAAGAAAAGTTGTACTTTTATTGTGCCTTTTTGTCATTCGACCTTGAAAACATTCATCCCAACTAATTTTCATTGTATTGAAAAAAATGTGTGTTGTATTGAAACTAGATGAATGTTAGTAAATAATATATACAGTTGAGCTCAAAAGTTTACATACACCTTGCAGAATCTGCAAAAATGTTAATCATTTTAACAAAATAAGAAGGATCATGAAAATTGCATGTTATTTTTTATTTAGTACTGTCCTTAATAAACTATTTCACATAACAGTTGTTTACATAAAGTCCACAAGACAAAAAAATAGCAGAATTTATAAAAATGACCCCATTCAAAAGTTTATATACCCTTGATTCTTAATACTGTGTGTCATTAGGCTACCTGGATAATCCATGACTGTTTTTTTGTTTTGAGATGGTTGTTCATGAGTCCCTTGTTTGTTCTGAGCAGTTAAACTGAGCTCTGTTCTTCAGAAAAATCCTCCAGGTCCTGCAGATTCTTCAGTTTTCCAGCATCTTCTGCATATCTGAACCCTTTCCAGCAGTGACTATATGATTTTGAGATCCATCTTTTCACACTGAGGACAACTGAGGGACTCAGACAAAACTATTACAAAAGCTGAAAACATTCACTGATGCTCCAGAAGGAAACACGATGCGTTAAGAGTAAGGAGTGAAAACTTTTTTTTTAAATTTTGTTTAAAGAACATATTTTTTCACTTAGTTCTGCCCTTTGGAAGCTACAAAAGATACTTACATGTTTCCCAGAAGACAAAAAAAAGTACTATTTATTCTGTTCATCCAATTCAAAAAGTTTACATCCTCGACTCTTAATGCGTCGTGTTTCCTTCTGGAGCATCAGTGAATGTTTGAACTTTGTTTAATACTTGTGTTTGAGTCCCTCAGTTGTCCTCAGTGTGAAAAGATGGAACTCAGAATCATTCAGTCACTGCTGGAAAGGGTTCAAATATGCAAAAGATGCTGGAAAACTGAAGAATCTGCAGGACCTGAAGGATTTTTCTTAAGAACAGAGCTTAGTTTAACTGCTCAGAACAAACAAGGGACTCATGAACAACCATCACAAAACAAAAAAACAGTCGTGGATCATCCAGGTAACACACAGTATTAAGAATCAAGGGTATGTAAACTTTTGAACAGGGTCATTTTTATAAATTCAGCAATTTTTTTGTCTTGTGGACTTTATGTAAACAACTGTTATGTGAAATAGTTTATTAAGGACAGTACTAAATAAAAAATAACATGCAATTTTCATGATCCTTCTTATTTTGTTAAAATGATTCACATTTTTCTAGATTCTGCAAGGGGTATGTAAACTTTTGAGCTCAACTGTATACTATTCAAAAGTATAGAGTCAGTAAGATTTTTTTTAAAGGCAATGAGGCATTGAATTGATCAAAAGAGACAGTAAAGACATTTAGGGCCCTATCAAACACCCGGCGCAATGCGACGGCTGGTGCTGGTGCTAGTTTCAGCCCGACACAGTTATCATTTTCACGTCCAATGCCACATTGTTTAATTAGCAAATGCACTCAGAACCATCTGTTCGCCCATGGGTGTGCTGGTCTGAAAACGAGGCATGTTCAGGCGCATTGTTGGCGTGTTGCTATTATTGCACGTTACGCCCCAAAACACTCCCATGACCCATTAAGAGACTAGGTACAACCCTTTTGGACCATGCGCCTGGCGCGCTGACCATTTTTTCCATCGTTAAACTTTGGACACGCCCTAAGTGCACCTGCGCCATGTGCTTCAGACCATGTGATTTGATCGTTGCGCTTAGATAGGGCCCTAAATGTTACAGAAGGTTTCTATATCAAATAAATGCTGCTTTTTTGAACTTTCTATAAAAAATTCATTATGGTTTCCACAAAAATATTAAGCAGCACAACTGCTTTCAACATTGATAATAATACGACATATTTCTTGATCATCAAATCATCATATTAGAATGATTTCTGAAGGATCATGTGACATTGAAGACTGGAGTAATGATGCTGAAAATTCAGCTTTGCCATTACATTTTAAAATATATTAAAAGTTATTTTAAATTATGATATATTTTCATAATTTTACTGTGTTAGGGTTAGTCATCCTTGCTGAGCATAAGACACTTCTTTCAGAAGCATTAAAAAAAAAAATCAACCTCACACTTTTGGAATGGAAATAGATTCCTGTAAGTTTTCTGGAAATGTGAACGTGTGCAAAGACGTAGGCCTGTTTTTAAATGTTTTTTTATTATTATTATTGTAACAGCTACAGTACATCATATCAAACAGGCTGTACTTGTCACATGGAATTAAATAAAGCCTAAATTCTGACTAAGGTTTATGAGCAAACTAAGATTGCATGATGGGGAAATTTCATTTCCTAGTCATGTTTTGCGAGTTTGTCGTGTTGTAGAGTACAGCACATGCTAAAAGCTCAGCCATTGCGCATTAAGAGCTTTGAGAGATGAAGGAAAGGTAGTTAAGTCGTTCTATGTAAAACGGTACCAGTCACACTACAGGGAGCAGCGAAAGAGCCTCACATGTAAGACTTTGTATTTAACATCCTCAGAGAGCCACTGTGCATATGCTCACTCACTCTGCCTCCCTCCACATGAGCTTTGTTTTCTCATCCTCTGGGGTGCTTTGAAGAGAGATGAAATAAAATATTTGATTCTGGTTGGAAGGAACAAAACAAATAACACCGAGTATAGATTAGAACACTTTTATGTCTCCCTTTCTGTTAATGGCCCCCTTAAATTAATACTTCCCCAAAATTTTCGAATGGCAGCGAGCCCTCCCATTGTCTTGCTGTGTATTTCAGCTGCCAAGCCGGAGGGAACACAAAAGAGTTGCACTATAATCCATTATCTGCCATCTTCCCTTTGGGCCTCCACCGTCTCCCTCTGATCGATTCTGACAGTGCCACTGTCATGTGGATGTGTGTGTGACTGCGTGTGTTTGTCTGTCTGGGTGTGTTTTGTGTGTTCTGTCGCTATACTTTCATTTACTGTTCATCCAGCCTGTTTGAAGTTTAAAATTGGGAATTTAAGTAACCAGATGAAGAAATAATGCTGATTTTACATTTTTAGTATTAAATATTAGTGATAAACCAATTAGGGATGCATGATATTTTGGTGCCATATCAGTTAGTGGCTGATATTTGAGCTAATATATATATATATATATATATATTTTAAAAAAAGTTCATTTATTAGTATTGGACAATATTGGATATAATGTATATTGATCTATATGGGACATATAGCTTATGCTTAGCCTATTTTTTAGGGATGCACTGAAATGAAAATTCTCGGCCAAAACCGAAAATTCTGTATGCACTTGGCCGAAAACCGAAACCAAAAATTCTTTTTAAAAATTATTTATTTATAATTTTAAATTAGCTTTTTTTGTATAATTGTATTATTAAACTTTTTAATGAAATTAAATAATTTTAATGATACTGAATTTAAAAAATACAAGCCAATAAAAAAAATAACCACACTTTTATTGAAAGTAACACGCTAAAATTGGACAGAAAATATAATAATATTAAATATCAATATATTACTCTTTATTCGGTTCTATGCAACAGAATCAAATTTTACAGATTTATTTTTTGGCGGGGCGGCATATATTTGTGTCTCATATTTTTTTGGTCATTTTTTCTCTTTCGGATGAAAACCGAAAATGCAAGTTTTAATATAATTTTTGGTGGCCGAAATTTTGGTGCATCCCTACTATTTTTATGTTTAGATTACCTTTATCATCTCATGCTTACTTAAAGTTAATCTTTAAAGACATTAATAATTTAACACTGTTAAATGTAATGTTTTTTTTTTGTTTGTTTTGTTTGTTTTTTGTAAACTTTGCATTACAATGTTGTGATGCCTTCTTATTTTAATATCTATTTGGTATTTTAATATCAGCAATTAAATTAGATTTTATTTATTAATTTATTTAAACTTACTGTGTTTTACACATATTAATATTCAAGTCAATTGTTTTGTCAGTGAACATTTTCATGGTCACAGTAGACAAAAGAAATCAATAACTCAAAGTCTCAGCATGCTTTATAATTCTTTCAAGACTGTTAATTGTTTTAAGAGGCATATTAGCAAACTTTTATTTTTATCTGCCAGTGTTTAAAATGACAATCTTAACATCTTTTCAGAAAGGACACTTCTATATTCCTCAAGTCTCATACTTTTACCATCTCGGACACACTCATGTTTATGTAAAAATATAAACCTGAAAACACAATATGTTGATTAACTTAAATAGTCATTTAGCAGGTGGCAACTTGGTTGAAGCCTTATATAATTTCAAGACATTTTTTCTTGCAATTTCCAATTAATTTAAAACATATTCTGAAGAGAACAAAAACAATTAATGAGACAAGAAAGACAGTCAATGGTATGATTTAGCTGATTGCAGATTACAAACTAAGAAAACAATAGAACAAAGATGCGAATCAAGTGAACAGTGCTTGAAGTTTTCTGACAAACAGTATCGTATAAACTTTCAGGAAAAATTTTCAAAAAAGACAGCAAAAGTAATTAAATGTACAATAAAACTACCAAAATAATTGCTGTAGTCTCCACTGCATGATTACTTCATATAATGCTTTGCTGATTTGATGCTCAGTTTGATTGTGAAGCAGGTCTATAATTAAAATGACCCGTTTCTTGTTTTTTTTTTTTCCTTTAGGCCTAACTTTGTTATTAAACTTACAACAGTAGAGCAGTGAGCGGTTGTCTGGTTTTCTTGTCAGTATTGTTGTTTGATTAATATAACAACAAAATATATAGTGGCTGCACTATATTAGGCTGCATTTACACTGAATGCACAGATCCATTCATTTAACACCCATTTTTATCCCATCTGTTTACATTCACTTAAGACTGACTGCATTTACAGGGTTTTTCCTGGGTCAAAAATGGTGCTCGGTGGTGGCAGAATGAACACGGTCATCCACACACACAGTACAAAGTACCTTACCCATGTGAACTGCCCTGTACTGACTATAAATCCGAAGAAACAGTTTGTAAAATTAACTTATTCTATTTACTCATGAAATAAAAAATAATCACTGTCAACTTAGGACAGATCATAAAACAAAGTGCCTAGAACTATTTTATATTTAAAAATATGTAAATTTATATGTAAAAAAAAGTCACTGAGTGACTGATTTGAAAGGTTAGCAATAAAATGAATAACAAAGAATAACAAACATTACATGAATAACAAATATTACACATTGCATAGAAAAAGGTCTATTTTTGGATTTACACTCCAACACTTAATGCACACAGATCAAATCATAGAGTATCAGATTGTTTTGTTCTGTCTATTGCTATGGTTATCAGTCAGATTCAATTTCGCATTTAAATATGGTTGTCAATCCAGAAACGTTGCAATGTGTAGTTAGCTGCATGGAAGAAAAAAAAAATATATATATATATATATATATATATATATATAATATACAGAAATCGAGCAAGATTGCTGCCATTATAATCACTGAAGCTGTCACTTACAACGTGAAGTACACAAGCTGTGCTCTTGCGAAAACTCCCATTATAATCACTGAAACACTTATTGACATTGTGTTTATACTTGGTTGGTTATAATGAAAAGATTCACAAGCATTCAGAACTAGCGCTGAACAAAAACTCTGACTAACTTAAACACATCTGATTGGCCATTGCGTTCACAAGCTCAACAGATATGTCTGTGATTGGCTACAAAGCTCAACGCTGCAAAAACATGTTGTAAATAGAAACCTTTGACGCTCTTCACAGAGCGCTTACGCAAACACTCACGGGAGCATTATAAACGTTTCAAACTTTTCACGTTTCATCACATTAAATGATCAAATAAATCTTTGGGGAGACAAAGATTCATTTTGGCAGCCGCCAAAATATTTTCAGTGCAGGAAAAACCCTGATTTACATTAATATCTTGCCAAGACAGGCATTTTGGTCATTTCTTTGTTTTAGTATCGACTTTGTTCCAAAGCACTGGCACTTTGGACAAGTAGTGGGAGGTTTTTGATTGCATTTGTTTTGTGTTTAACTTGAACTGTACTTCTCTTTTAACATAATATCAGTAGGGGAGAGCAGGGCACAACCTAACACTTTTTGACTTTTTCAGTTTGTGTAAATCCACATCTAGTACAAGTATGTGGTCTTGTTTCATTAATACAGTGTGTGGTTTTTTCTTTACCACGAAAGAATGGAAGTGAAATGTGACATGTAACATGACCATATGACAGCTTAAAGGGTTAGTTCAATTTAACAACCACTGTCAAGGTCCAGAAAGGTACTAAAGACATCATTAAAATAGTCGACGCAAGAATGCTTGCGACGAGAATACTTTTTTTGCACAAAAACGAAACAAAATTAACAACTTTATTCAACAATGTCTTCTCTTCTGTGTCATTCTCTTAAGCTGTTTACATCCAGGTTCTACGTCATTGTTACATGAAGTCGTAATTTTTGTTTCGTTTTTGCGCACAAAAAGTATTCTCGTTGCTTCATAAAATTAAGGTTGAACCACTGCAGTCACGTAGACTATTTTAATGATGTCTTTAGTACAGGGGTCTCAAACTCAAATTGGCTGGGGGCCGTTGCTGTGATTGAGAACTCATAGGAGGGCCATTTTAACATTCAAGCACAAGAAAGCGCAACATTTCTGAAAATTTACTTTCCTTTGCATTATTTCTCATTTACTTCAAATTCCATAACTAAAATATTTTTAACATACTTAACAAAAAATGTAAACAGCAGTGTCTCTATCATTGTTACATACAGTATTAGTTTTTAACAGTTAGTGCAAATATTTTTCCCTTACTTTATTTTAGCTTAAATAAAATCTTGCACTGAACAACACTGTACTGAACAAATGCAATCCCTGAATACATTTGTACACTATTCTTTTTCTTTCCAGACACCTGGCAGCGCTTCTGCTCACACAGCTGAGCCACATTTGTCCAAGATGCCGTTTGAGCATCGGTAACGTTTATTTGTAGCATCGGACGCATTTTGGTGGTTTAAATCGACGCTCGCGACTTGCGCGAGTGCTTTTACTGTAATTTAGGCAAGCGCGCTCATAATAGAAGCGACGCGCATGCGGTGTGGCACGCTTGTTTTTCCAGGCGCGCCTATGCCGCGGTGAGATTAACACATCTCAACTTTTAAGAATGCTGCAAGTGCGCCGCAGGTCATGTGACAAGGACTAGCCGATCATCTTCGGTCTTTCCTTAACAACATCGAAAGCTCAGCCGAACAGCTGATCATAGCTGTACAGGACAGGTTTTTATTTCTCATCTCCATCAATATATCTAGTAGTAGAGCTAATGCAAGGGCTAGAAATCAATTAATCCTATGCTGATACTTCCTCGTCATCTGTAGAGAGCGCAGTTCATGGTTGCATATCAACGGCAGACGCCACGAGAGCGCAAGCGCTTGTGGAAAGGAGGAAAAAGCGGCGCGGCCGCGCTTTCAACGCGTTTTTAGACGCGATATGTGAACGGCCCCTTGCGACTTTTTCTTTGCATATCAGACAGGTAGCGTTTCCATTAAACTCAATGAAAAAATACTACAATGTGCATCTTTCTTGAAACTGTCTGTGTTCCTTATTCACTTTCTTTTTCAGTTTGGAAAAAAACATAATTCATTTGCACTTCAAATAAATTTAAATAATTCATTCAACAACAAATAAACTACGAAAGCCCCGAACCAGCTCTCTTCTTATCAAATCTGCCTGCTTTTTTTTTTTTTTTTTTTTTAAGAATCATGTCATTCTTTTGAATATGGAATATGGTATGAGACAACTACAGAATAATAATAATTATTATTATTATTTAGCGGGCCAGATTATGTTTTATGTTTGTGATCAGTTGCGGGCTGGGTGGAGGGGGAGGCGGGGCCGTAAATGGCCACTGCTTTAGTACCTTTCTGGACCTTGACAGTGGTTGTTAATTTGCTGTCTATGGAGGAGTCATTGAGCTCTCTGATTTTGTCAAAAATAGCTTAATTTGTTTTCCGAAAATTACGGGTGTGGAACGACATGAGGGTGAATAATTAATGACAGAATTTTCAGTTTTGGGTGAACTAACACTTTAAAATGTTATCTGATCTAATCAAAAAAATATACAAAACAAACTACAATATTTTGTCAATGAAAAATAATTATTAACTTTTTCAAAGTAATGCCATTTTTTAATAATTAAAAATAAAATATTTTTTGAGTGTGACAATGAACACACAGCATATACTATACAGCATAGTTCAAAACAATGTCAGCAAATAGATAAAGAACCACAATCAGACATTCAGAAAAAACACAGAGCTGAACACAACACAGCCCTCCCTCCCTCACTCCTTCCACCCAAATCTTTCACAGAACCGGACACAAATAGACAACCCAGTATGCTTTAAATTTCTTTAAATAATAATTTGACTGCGCCATTGACCAACAAAAACCTGGTCTAAAGTCAATGCTGCAGTATTTTTTTATTTTATTTCATTTAAAAGGCGCGTTAGTAATAAGCCCGCTCACCCCTACCCCATGTTTGACTGTTAGCAGGTGAGGAGGCTTTTTTCATGGACAGACAGCTGTAGAAGTTGGATGGGGCGGCTGGCAGTATCTCATTCTCAGTGAGAGGGGTTGATGGACTACATCTGAGGCTAAAGTACTAAAACTCTCTGGGTAAAAAAAAACTGCTTAAAATTACTTATATTTGAAATGTAAAATGTCTATCGAGACCAAAGCCATCGCAAACTACCAGTTCCTCGCAAAACAGACAGCATTAATCAGAATACATCCTTCCTCCATCCCACTTGACATTTTGTCGCTTTGTGGTTAAAATAAGGCTACGTGTTGCTGTTGTGGGTTGTGAGTCAGTGGTTAGTTAACATGCTGCAGGCATGTTGAGTAGTAGTGCTTATGTAGGAAACACAGGCTTGAATCCAGCCTGCAACATTTCATCTTTCTCTACTGTAAAGTAACATTAACAAACATAAATGAGGCAAATTAGGAAGTAATACTGGAACACTGTTACCTGCAAATAATTTATGCTTATTTTTAGAGCATTTGATTTGAGTTTGATTTGAAGCCTGTGAGAGAGAATAAATGATGTGACTCTTTAATAATCCCGTCTTCTCATTTCTGCTTTGATGCCACTCGCTTCTTTTTAATATTCTTTATCTGTCACCTAAATTACCTCTTTAATCTGATTTATGGCCAGATTAGATTTGAGAAAGTGAGTCTGTGAGCACGAATGAAAGTACCCCCCCATCACCGCTCTGTTCTATTGGGCATGCTCAAATCGTTATGTCTCGAACACTTTTAATTTCCCAAATAACTAGGTCATTGACCTAAATCTACTGCCAGCCAGCAAACGATTTGTCAAAGCCACTATCTGCATTCTACCCCTGTTTAAATAGCAGAGGATTGTGGGACAGATGCACTGATGTGTGTGCAATGTGGTTATCACACATCTGTGTGTCGGCTCATTCAGATTCTCTGCAATTCTGTTTCTCTTAGAGTCAAACTGACATTTGAAAGGCTGGCATTATATAAAGATTTTGGGTTATTCAGATTGTGTAATTGGGTAGTAAGTGACAGTGACATGCTATACTTCATCTAAAACTATTTTAAACTGTTTTTCAATTCTTTTTGTAATTATTGGTCATGCAGTTTCTAACTTTTCAATGTATTGAAATTTTACAAGGTCAAAAGACATGTCCCACTATTCATCCAACTTAGATTTTTCAGTTTTGTGAAGAAATTCGTATGTAGACATAATGTAATATGAGCAATATCACATGAGTAGCCGTGCGATATGGCTGTATATCAGCACGGCTGTGATTTGTCCGTAGGCAATCACAGCGTGCTGATATACAGCCATATCGCACGACTACTCGTGTGACATTGCGTTTATACAACAGTTCGACGGCATGAGTGTGTAAATAAATAAGAAATATCAACGGAGTGTCTTTAAAACCCCCTTTTGTGCAGCACTACTTCCTTCCGCCACGGATTCAAATCTCAAGTTGAGTTTGACCAAGCCTCCGTTACTAATTCTAAAACGTCACTTTAGAGATAGTAACGAAGGAATGTTGAGTCCCTCCATTGAAACTCATTGTATTTTGTACAGTATTAGAGAGAGAGAGAGAGAGAGAGAGATCGCCTGAGCGAGCATTACCTGTCTGAAATAACATTCATTCTTCGGGTCGATGTCCATAATATTATATCCATTATAAAAGACCGTTTGAATGTCCGCTGAGGAAAGCGATCTTTTTAACTTATTTGTCCTTTTTACAGCTAAGGAAATTTTCCATAACATACAGCAAACAACTTCCTTTGCAAAAGTTCCTTTCAATTTAAAAATCTCTTGCGACTGACTTATTGAATGAGTCTCATTCACTCGTAAAGTTTTGCCTCCATCTAATGGCGTATTAATGTAACTTTCACTCAATCCATATTATGCACTATTTATTGAACATCAAAAAAACAAACAAACAAAACAAAACAATAGCCATAAATGACAGCAGGAAATACACACAATTGTACAGTTCAGTCAAACGTACAAAAGCACTAGTGTTCCCGTGACAGGTTGTCAAATGTGCTGTGGATACCAAATGCCAAAAAATAAATAAATAAAATAAAAGCTACACCGTTAAGAAAATATTGTCGGTATTCAGGCAGAAACCGGCTCGTATCTCTATATTTCCTCATTTTTGTTTTATTTTTTTAAAAAAAACAATGCTATTGGTCACCCTTTATGCCTGTATGTGGGTTTTACAAATATTTAACGAATGAAAAGGATTTTAAAGAGCTTGTGACAAAACCTCGTAACTCGTAACATTGGATCCTCAAACTGTCAGTCAAACCTCATAAATCCGCCTCACCTTTGTAGTGAATGAAGTGCTGCATGCAGTTTGGAGATCTCTGCTTTTTTGCAATGCAAAGGTAAATAAAGAGCTGATGTTTGAAAAAGAAAAAAAAGTACAGCGTTTTCTTTGTTAAAGAAACACTATATGTATAAAGGCTAATGTTTTATGTATTTGAAGAGTCTTCGTCTGATATTTCCCGTCTAGTTGTAGCCAATATGCTATGCTATATAGAGGAAGTAAATATAGCCTTAATATTACATTATCAAATTTAACATAGCACAATTCGACTTGATCTGGAACAAGTAATAGATTAATAAGAGCAAAGATTGCCCGTTTTATGTACCAAAAATGAATTGTGTCTCATGTTTAACCACTATAAGAGCCCGCGGCAAATCCCCGAAGCACTGGCCGAGAAGAAGCTGTTCTCGTCGGTTATACGATCCCTGAACGGCCGTTGACGGCCTGGAGCTCGCATCTCCAAAAACATCTTAACAAATTGTAAAATAGGCGCTATAATTAAATATAAGTCACATAATTCAGGTCTAAACAACTACATTCTCGCCAAAAAAACTCTTAAAACTACAGTTCGTGGTACAACAAGTGTAGTATTCGCAAAAATTACGGTTAATTTGCTCGGCCGCCATTACAGTCGCTTCAAGCGGAGTGATACAAATGGTGAAACAGAAGAAGTCCTGTTATCACTAGAATATCGCACAGCTATCAGCCAATCAGATTCGAGAACCAGGAAGAACTGTTGTGTGTGTGTGTGTGTGTGTGTGTATATATATATATATATATATATATATGAGGCTCAAAAGGCTTTTGGATCGGAAGGCTTTTAAATTCAGTCAAGTGTGTCCAAACTTTTAGACAAATTCAGATCATATTCTAAAGTCTTGAAGTTGGAAATAGGAGTTCATGAACATGTAATTTGTCAAATCCGTTCTCTAATTATTTCAATATAGAAATATAAATTTGAACTCTAACATTGTGTCCCATCAGATTGTAATTCTCCCCCTGGGAGTACAACACAGGTCTTTATTTGCTCGCATTTAGAGCTAAAAGAAAGTTTTTCCGAATTTTTTTTGTTTGCAGTGTGCGGAAGGTGAAGTTTCCTACTGGCTCCTTGTTCTCAGTGCTGGTGGAAGTGTGTCACATAAATCAAGCGGGGAACTTCAGATCGTCACATTGCCACGATGTGCTTCCTTTTTGATTCATTATGCAGGCATATGCTAATCCTTGCTAGGCTCATTCAAACACAACCTTCAGACCCCCCCACCTCCAGGGGATCTGCGTGTTAAACAGTCAGCGTGCGTAACAACTCTGACGCAAACCCTGACTGACGTGTTGGTTTGAGCTTGGGCCCTCCGCTCCCCTGTCACCCCCTCTGAAAGGAAGTGTACATCAGTGGATCAGACGCTGTGTTATTTGAGGTTGAGGGGGAAGAATCTGTGCAGAGGGCTGGAAAAGAGGCCGGGCTCTGTAGATTAATTAGGAAAATCAAAGTGGCTGGGGACGGATAGCTGTGTGGCACTGCCAAAAACCCTACAATCACTCTATCCTCCCAGGGCTCGGAATGAAAAAGCCAGATTCTCTTAGCACTTTTCCTCTGTGACTGCAAAAAAGGCAATGTATCATAAATCAACAATGTTCCTCATCAAAATGTTGCCCATGAAGTATTCAGTCTGTGATTTCCTGAGTGTGTGCACAGCGTCTGTCATCTCTCGACATGTAAGAAGCAATTAAGTATTAATGCAGCTAAGTAAGTAGTTAATTGTCATATGTCTCTGCATGTATTTTATCCTTGCCTGCTTTTAGACCTAAGGGCTCAATATCCTGGTCCTATGGTCCAGGATGTTGATGTACTAGCCCAGTCCTATGCCTTACAAAGGCTTAGTATCAGTGTGAGAGGATTTTAGACCAGCAGACTGAATGGTCACTATCCATCCAGTGCTACACTGTCATCTTGTCTTGCGTTTGTTGATCATGTGCATTTGTTTTAACTTAACACTTAAACATTTGGTTTTCATTTGGATTTCTGAAATTCAGTGCAGTTAAAGCAGTGAAATGTGAAAGTTTATGCAGTGATCCATTAAATCTTTTTGTAATGCGTTCATTTTGGTGCTCAACAAGTGTGAAATATTGTTGGGTTTTTCTGACAATATACCGTTGAGAGTTTTGGGGTTGGTAAGATTTTTATGATCTTATGCTCACCAGTGCTTCAGTTATTTGATCAAAAATATTGTTAAATTTTCTTTTAATATATACATTACTATTAATTATTTTAAAATATGTTTTTTAAAGAATTTATTGGTGGACATTGTAGTAGCCTACTGTACAAAGTTTTTGGTAACTTTGTACCTATTTGGCCCTAATTTCACAGTCAACAGGTTTGTTGCCTAAGGTTTTGAGTTAGTATGGATACCGAAATGCTAGATGCTGGTATCATACCAAAACCGATATACCCATACCAATTTTGGTATCAATGATCAATTCAGCGACACTACAGTCATCCCTTCTTCATCCTGAGGGACTGTTTAAGATCCACGGCTGACTTCAGCCTATGTAGATTTCTACCACAGCCAGAACGACAACTTTAGTTCCAGAGGTGGGTAGTAACGAAGTATATTTACTTCGTTACATTTACTTGAGTAGTTTTTTGGAAAATTTGTACTTTTTAGAGTAGATTTAAATGTGGGTACTTTTACTTTAACTTGAGTACATTTGTAATAAAAAAATCTGTACTTTTACTTCGCTACATTGGGCATCGTTCCTCTCGTTACTTTATTTTAATGCAATACTGTACATGTTAAGAAATGCGTCGTTTATTCCGAGCGCGCTGTCTCTTTTTTCATGAACGATGCCCCATTCACAAATGAATCACTCTTTTGAGTCGATTCTGTTCAAAGACTTGGTCAAACAAGTTAGCAAAACTGTCTAAATTGGTTCGCGAATCAGTTTGAATGATTTGTTCAGTTCCTGCACGCACTGAATTGTCTGAAGTGGTTTCTCTCTCGGAGCGTTGGATGAAGTGGCAGTGGACCATCCAATTGTTTGCCAGCGATGAAGATCTTTATTAGTTGAACTGCGTATGCTGTCTGTGAACAGTTCCACAGGAATCAATTTCATTCGATTTCAATTCATACAGCCAATAGCCGACATTTTACAACCAAGCAGATTATTACGCCACGATAACAAAGTATGTAGCATTTCTTTACCATTTTTATGGACATATATCTTAATTTATACATTAAATAAGCTACCATTGTTCAGAGAGTATGAAATGAACACCCGCGGGGACGGGTAGCCTATTGTGCAGTGGTGGCGCCGGCGACCTGTTCGTCTTGAAAATGAACGCCTTTGCGTTGACACAGTTAACCAGTTTACACGCACCTGCAGAAATATACATTTGATTACATTTTGGAGAACAGACGGAAGAAGATCCGTCAATGTGCATTTGATCATTGTTTGTGTGCAGATGTTCAGCGGTTACGAGCGCGAGCATATGTAAAGAGTTTTCTCTCTTTCTTCTTTCAAATGTAGCTGTATACTTTATTATTATACAAAGTAAAGGACATGCAATGATATTTGGGTTACAGATGCCAGAAATAATGCTTGTCTCTTCTGTGTTTGTTGCAAAGATATCTAATTATGATAATAATTTAAATATCTATCTAAATAATAACATGCTATTGTATTGTTGTGTGTGTGTGTATATATATATATATATATATATATGTGTGTGTGTATATATATATATATATATATATATATAGTTACAAAGTAACTAGTAATGAGCTACTTGAGTAGTTTTTTCATTGGACACTTTTTTACTCTTACTCAAGTAACTATTAAGATTATTACTTTCACTTTTACTTTGAGTAAACATTTCTATAAGTACTTTTACTTGAGTACAGTTTTTGGATACTCTACCCACCTCTGTTTAGTTCTGCATTGTTTGTGGCTTGAAATACCCTTGAAATTAGTTCTTTAGAGCAGATGACTTCTGTAAAGTACGTTATTAGAAAGTCTTGAATGCACAGAACATACAGCTTTATTTTTCTCAAGAGTTCTGTGTTGTGAGCAATTTCTGAGACTGTTCGCAGTTTGAGCTTCTTGTATTTACAAAGCACTGTGCTATTTACCAAACACTTAAGGGCAGTTCCTTTAGTGACAGTAGACAAACACAAAGTTTTTCTCCTCTAAATTGGTCTGTATTTGTTGTCTGTTAAATAAGCCTCTTGGAAAAATACATTCTCTTGCCAGCTGCCTGAAATCTTGTTGGGTTTCTAAAAATAATTTTTTTTCAAACATGCCATTGTCCCCTCAGTACCAATGTGAATATGGTCAATGTTGAATTATTAACGACTGAGGTAAAATGGCTGGCCTCAGATTACAGAGTGATCTCTATAGGTTTTGCACAGTTCAGAAAGCCCAACCCAAAGAATAACACTCCACGAGAGAGGCTTTTAATCACAAAGATATGCTTCAGCAGGAATTACCCACTTATTACGTGGCTCTCGTTCCCCTGGTTTGAGGCAGATTTTCATCAGCACATTGTTGTATCCACTAACTGGTATTATATTGATACAAAACACGGCAATCTGTCTGCGATACGGATCTGCATGTGTTAGCCAAGCAGAATCAATAGCCTTTGAGACTAGAACAAACCTTCAAGGAGCGAGACTCGGCTACTGCTACGCAAAGTGGATTCGGCTCTTGTAGTATTCATGAGATGATCTGCTTTTTTTGTCTCATGGATTTTTCGCTGGCTTTGAGGAAATACAGAATTCACCTTGAGTTTGGCTTTGCACCAAAACTGTTCTTCTAGATTTCCTAGACCAGCTTTGCAAGGCTTTCTTATCTCCGTGTAAACAACATAATTGTATAATTACACAGTACAATGAGATGGCATGTTATTATGTTTGTCAATGAATGTGTTGAAATATGCCTTCTATCTGTATTCTGTTAAGTAGACAAGTTTATATTCATAATTCATCTTGAAAAGCAGATATTTAGGAAAGTGGAAAACTTAGGCAAGTTTTTGTGCCATCTAGTGGTTAAGAGGAAAATAAAATCAAAGGCGCCTTTTGCCCCGCGGCACTGTTGCCCCGTTGTACCCTATGACTTTCTTCTTTCTGCACAGTCGGAGTTATATTAATAAATATCCTGACGCATCCAAGCTTTATAATGGCAGTGAACGAGTATGAAGCTCAAGAAAGTGCATCCATCCATCATAAATGTACTCCACACGGCTCCGGGGGGTTAATAAAGGCCTTCTGAAGTGAAACGATGTGTTTGTGTAAGAAAAATATCCATATTTAACAAGTTATAAAGTAAAATAACTAGCTTCTGCCAGACCGCCTTCCATATTCAACTTACGAAAAAAAGTAACTGACTCAGCGTCAGTTCCGTTTTTTTCGTAAGTTGAATACAAAAGGTGTAGGACGTCGCATAGGCGTTTTGAACTGCGAGAGGCTTTACACTTTCTTCCTAAGTTGAATACGGAAGACGGTCTGGCAGACGCGTCAGGATATTTATTAATATAACTCAGATTGTGTTCATCAGAAAGAAGAAAGTCATATACACCTAGGATGGATTGAGGGTAAGTAAATCTTGGGGTAATTTTCATTTTAAAGTGAACTAATCCTTTAAAAGTGCAATACTCACAGAAAAAAAAAAAAAAAAAAATAGACTCAAGAACTATTTTGTGAGAGAACCATTTTGTAGTTCCAGATTGATCTAACCACTCTTTTAGTCCCAAAGGATTTGTCCATTGTAGTCAGCTTGACCTTAAATCAACCTCTAGCTTACTTTTTAGAACGTCAAACAAGATGTTAAAAGGAGGCATTTTTGTTTCTGAGGACATGTTCGTACTCTTAGAGAGAGAAAAGCCATATGTGAAGTACTTGGATAAAATTTTCCCTTTCAGAAAGGCTTTTCATCTTTGAATAGCCAATGATTAAAAGTGGATGGGGAGAGAGAGTGAGAAAGAGATGGAGCGATAGACTGAGAGTGAGAGTGAGGCATATCTTTCTATTTTAGACGTTTTGCTCCGTTATCTCCAGGAAGTAGGTCCTGTGTGTGAGTCCTGAAGAGCGTTCGGGGAGCTCGAGTCCAGGCGTCAGTCTGGCTCACGTGGCCTCGTGTTGTTGTCATTTTCTTTGGCACCAGGAGACAGTGCAGGGAAGGATTTTGTGGCAAGGCTGCTGACACGGCTTTAATGAGTTAAATTAGATGACTCCCCCTCGTGCACGTCTGCGAAATTAAGCCTAGAAAGAGACAAAGGTTAACAGAACTAACAATCAGGTTTTTAGCCCAGTCAGGCCAGTAATTTACATCACAAATATGATTCATTTATTTTTAGCAACATATTTTTATATGCAAAACATTGAATCTGAAGTGTTTCCACTAGCATCACCAAACTGAATTGCAAAAATGATTGTTTTCAAACAGGTTTTAAACACTCCAGATAGTCCCGCCCCTAAACCCACACTATTGGTCGGTGTTGCTGTGACAGGCTGGTCAGGATGTGCAAACAAACTCCATCCTTGTTAGCCCTCACAACTTCCTGTGCAAATCTATTGCATTGTCTTTCGCATTTTCATTCAGTGTGTATATCTGCACTAGTCTGTCTTTCTTTATTGCTCTATTTTACAAGAGACTTGTCTTTATTTCCTGCTGTAGCGTTTTGTTTTGATACTGAGGAGAGATGGCAGTGCTGTAGCGATTGCCTTTTTATCAAAGAAACATCTCTCTCTTTTTCTTTCTCCTCCCCCTCTCCCTCGTGCTGTTGTCTAATCCAGCTTGTGAATCACATGCCGTGACCAAGCGCGTGTGTGTGCGAAAGTGTTTGTGCATGTCATTGTGCCGACCCAAGAGACTTTTTTTTTCTCCGTTAATCATTCATTTTACCGATCAATGTTTCCTCATACCCTGAATAAACACCTCATTTGTTTTTTAATCCCTAATATAAATGTCATAAATCTCTCTTACTTTTCCCTCACATTCATTGTTTCAATAAACGTAGCAAGCACATTGTGTGACACACACACATATATACACACACTACCAGTCAAAAGTTTGGACACAGTAAAGTTTTTAATGTTTTTAAAAGAAGTTTCGTCTGCTCACCAAGGCTGCATTTATTTAATTAAAAATACAGTAAAAACAGTAATATTGTGAAATATTATTACAATTTAAAATAACTGTTTTCTGTTTGAATATATTTTATAAAGTAATTTATTCCTGTGATCAAAGCTGAATTTTCATCATCATTACTCCAGTCTTCAGTGTCACATGATCCTTCAGAAATCATTCTAATATGATGATTTGCTGCTCAAGAAACATTTATTGTGTACAATTGTACAAAATATTTGTGTACAATATTTTTTTTCAGGATTCTTTGATGAATAGAAAGTTCAAAAGAACAGCATTTATTTGAAATATAATCTTTTATAACATTATAAATGTCTTTACTGTCACTTTTGATCGATTTAATGCATCCTTGCTGAATAAAAGTATTAATTTCTTTAATTTCTTTTCAAAAATAAAATTCTTACTGACCCCAAACTTTTGAACGGTAGTGTATAATGTTACAAAAGCTTCAGATTTCAGATAAATGCTGTTCTTTTGAACTTTCTATTCATCAAGGAATCCTGAAGAAAAAAAAAGTACACAACTGTTTTCAACATTGATAATAATCATAAATGTTTCTTGAGCAGCAGATCAGCATATTAGAATGATTTCTGAAGGATCATGTGACACTGAAGACTGGAGTAATGATGCTGAAAATTCAGCCTTGATCACAGGAATAAATTACTTTATAAAATATATTCAAACAGAAAACAGTTATTTTAAATTATTTAAAAATTACTGTTTTTACTGTATTTTTAATTAAATAAATGCAGCCTTGGTGAGCAGACGAAACTTCTTTTTAAAACATTAAAAATCTTACCGTGTCCAAACTGGTAGTGTGTGTATATATGTGTGTGTGTGTGTGTGTGTGTGTGTGTGTATATATATACATTGATAGCACCAAATCAGCATATTCAAATGAATTCTGAAGAAAATATATTCAAATAGAAAACAGTTATTTTAAAATGTTATTATATTTCACAGTATTACTATTTTTACTGTGTTATTGATCAAATAAATACATCCTTGGTAAGAGACTTCTTTCAAATCTTTAAAAACATCCAACCCCAAACTTTTGAACTATTTTTTTTTATTGGCACTTTAATAAGCAGGCATGTTTTTCACCTTAAAACCTTTAAAGGGACAGTTCCCCTGAAAATGAAAGATCATCATTTTCTCTCCCTTCATTGTGATCCGAACTTTTTATAGAACACAAAATAAGATATTTTGAAGAATGTTTCCCATACAATCAAAGTCAATGAGTTTGGTTGTTCTTGTATGGACCATATGTAAATAAAAAAATCGAAATATCTTTGTGTTCCTCTAAAAAAAAAAAAAAAAAACTACATTTGTAATTATCGTAAATACATGAAACTGCTGTGTGTATGTTTACATGAGCAGGAATTGTTTTTCAGTCAGAATGTTCCATTCTGTTTCAGGTGAGGTGTACAGGGACACACTTACTTGTGCACTGTGATTACACCTCTGAGGTTTATAAGCCACATTTGAGACAATTATTATAAGACGAAAACAGCTATTAATACTGTATATATAACGCCCCTAAGAATTTTGTGTTGTGAAAAGCTTATACTGTACATACATTTTATGACACGTCTATGTATTGCTTATTGCACTTTGTAGTTTGCATAAATATACACAAGATGCATTTCAGAATCATTAACATAATATGAAAACATTTTCCCTCTTGAATTAATATTGTCAATACATAAACATGAACCGGCATAGCGTTCCACAGCAGCAAATTGAAATGACTCTGTATGATGAGGAAACAATAGTTGCATTTGTGTAATGTGTTTAACATTGCTGTGGAAAATGTGTTGCTGTTCTGGAAAGAAGGAGAGGCACTTATACCAATTGGCATCTCTCAGTAAGGTCACATCAAGCTGCTCATAGCAGAGTGACGACAAAAGATGTTCACAAACCGGCAAACATACAAGGCCATTACTGAGGGCCCTTCAGCGCTTTCCTTTTTATAAACAAATCATCTCTCGCTTGCTCTTGTATTCTTCTTTTTGTGTCAAAATTCAACAAAATATATGACTAAGTTGCAAATTAGTTCTGTAAGAAACATATATCAAATATTCACACTGTATAAAATTAATCATTATGATTATCAATTAGTTCAAAGTACTTTTACTTTGAACTAATCTTGAGACTAATTTCGCAGTCCCTCCTTGTATTGTGACTTGCAAATATTTGCATTAGAGTTGATAGATTCAATTCATTTTTATGAATCAATTCAAACTGTCCATTTCAGTGAATTGATTCAAAACAGCCATTCAATGATTCATTTGTGTCATCAACAATGTTTAAAAAAAAATGTAGATAAATTGCTTTGTATTACTATGTATTGTTTTATTGGTGAAACTGGTTCAATTTTCTAGCTTTCAATCAATCAGTGTGGAAAACAAGACTGTATTATTTTTAAAATAGTGTTTTATTTTATTTTACTTCTTGTATTAAACATTCTGAATGATGGTTACATCATACATCGATGGTTATATATATATATATATATATATATACACTACCGTTCAAAAGTATAGGGTCAGAAATATTTGAAGAAATTGATACTACATTAAATTGAAGTGACAGTAAATACATTTTATAATGTTTAAAAAGCTTTATATCTCAAATAAATGCTGTTCTTTTGAACTTTCTATTCATCACCAAATCATCATATTAGAATGATTTCTGAAGGATCATGTGACACTGAAGACTGGAGTAATGATGCTGAAAATTCAGCTTTGATCACAGGAATAAATTACTTTATAAAATATATTCAAACAGAAAACAGTTATTTTAAATTGTAATAATATTTCACAATATTACTGTTTTTGCTGTATCAAATTAATGCAGCTTTGGTGAGCATAATGGATCTCATCTTTACTTTTCTCCTCAGGTCGGTGACAGACCCCAGAGACGGCAAACGCGTGGCCCTTAAAAAGATGCCCAATGTCTTCCAAAACCTTGTCTCCTGCAAGAGGGTTTTCCGCGAACTGAAGATGCTCTGTTTCTTCAAACACGACAATGTAAGCTCCCCACCATCCTCTTTTTTTTTTCTTTTTTTTTTTTAATCAGTTACCTAACTCTCGCTATCTACGTGCTGTCCCCATGGTGCCATTAGCGGGAGCCTGGCTAGCTCTCACTGTCCCTGGGCTGCTGGTGCCTGGGAAACGAATGTCATGTGAAGGCTGGTGTCAGTGCCCACGTTCTCTGGCGTCAAAGCTGACCTCTGGCACACTCTGTCTTTGTTTCTCCACAGGTGCTGTCAGCTCTGGATATTCTACAGCCTCCACACATCGACTACTTTGAGGAAATGTATCCTAAACAGAAAGCTACTCTACCAGCTGCTGTCTAAAGAATTGATTATGATTCAAAAAAATAACAATTTTGACTGATAGAATAATTAATTTTAGCCGATAACCAATATGATGGTGTGAAATCCACAGGTTTGTGTAAAACCTGATGATCATGTTCTCCAGCATGATTTGAGATGATCCAAGATCATCTGACCGTCTATTCAAAAGTCAATGTGACAAATTTGCATGTTTAATTAGTGACCTAGAAATAGTTCAGAAGCTTTCTTTGCAGGGCTGCATGATTTGAGGGGAAAATAGATTCAGGTTTTTTTTTAAATCACAGATTTTCTTTGTGCTTGAGAGCTTGGAAACAATTTAAAAATTGTAAGTAGCTGAATGAAACAATAACTTGTAGATTACAGAGCTCTGGCGTAAAAAGGGCATCTGAGGTCTTGTTTTAGAGTCTTAAATCTTGCATATGCTTTTTTTGTGCCTTTTGTGGTTGCTAAAGTGGGATCAAGCTGAACATTATGTTTAGAGAGGTGATGGCTTGCCTCATGCTGTGCTTGAGTGTTTTTGATGGCATGAGATCCAGTGTACTTATGAGAATTAGTATGCCATTTACATTATAGGGAAAACAGGTCTGATTATCGCAGTTTTTTTTCTCCTCCTTGTTTTTCTTTCCTTTGCCTAATGGCTCTGTTCTAATGGAATATGGATGACGTTTCATATGGATTTCAGAAAAGGCTGACGTTATTTTTAAGGCTTTTTTTTTTTTTTTTCAAACTGCACTCTGATATTTCCTAGATGTGGTCTGCAGGACGCTAAAGGCAACCCCAGCTTCTTAATTTGGTGTATAATTTAATAAAAGGAATTACACGCTTCCCCCATTTACCGCTCTTGCCCGGTCACCCGATACGCACTCTGTAAGCCACTTTTCTTAGAGTATTTTTTTCTTTCAAATACCAAGAGGCTTTCTATGATTTGAGCTGGAGAGTCTTCTTCTTAAATTAGCAGGAATTTTAGCTCTTCAAAATCAGGAACAAAAAAGGCTTTTGTGTTAATTTGCCGGGAGATTTATCCTGCGCTTTTGTATTTTTAGCCGTTTCTCATGCAGCGTGACCGCTGGCTGTGGTCTGGATTTGGCTTCGTTTCATAGTGTTTGGAATCATCTAAAAGACATATAACATTAGTAAATAATGCTGTGTGTCAGTAAATCCACTAAAGAATGGGCGAACATGCCAAGCAACATACATCTTAAGCTCTCTACAATGATTGTTTCTTTTTTTTTTTTTTGGCTTTGAGAATGCTTTGAGATGTAATGCACATTCAATCATATTGCATGCTTGCATTTCTCCATTTTAGCACCAGGATTAAGGGGGACATATCATGGGAAACAGGATTTTCCTTGCATTTTTTAAATACAAGAGTTTAATGTTATGCAAAAATAGCATTAAGCACCCAAAACTAAACTTCAAAACTGGTTGTATATGTAATATTCATGGATATGACATCTTAGCCATAAATATGGTTGGCAAAATGAATGTAAATGTACGCTACACCAGTACGCAGAGGTTAGCCAATCATAATAATGGGGCATTTACATTAATGTTGAGGCTGAGGGAGATGGTGGGAAAAGGTCACCTAAAAATTAAGACCCAGTGTTGTTATAGTTAACTAAAACGGTAACACTTTACAATAAGGTTCATTAGTTAACTACATTAGTTAACATGAACTAATAATGAACTGCACTTCTACAGCATTTATTAATCTTTGTTAATGTTAATTTCAACATTTACTAATACATTAAAATCTTGTTAACATTAGTTAATGCACTGTGAACTAACATGAACAAACAATGAACAACTGTATTTTCATTAACTAATGTTAACGAAGATTAGTAAACACAGTAACAAATGTATTGCTCATGGTTAGTTCATGTTAGTTTATGCATTAACTAATGTTTAACTAATGAACCTTATTGTAAAATGTTACCACTAAAACTATAAAAAATAGTTTTACTTAATTGAAATAAAGCTGAAACAATATATATTAAGATGGAAATAAATATTAGATATAAATATTAGATGGAAAATCTAATAAAAAGAACAAAAGCACAATGCAAAATTATAAAAAATTAAACTTAAATGAAAGCTATAAATTTATTTTTTTATAAAATAAAGAAATATTAAATTATATTATAAATATTAATATTCAAAATCTCTTTTTTTAAGATTTATTTTTGCCGTTTTTGCCTTTATTGTGACAGTACAGTAAGTTGACAGGAAGCGAAGTTGGAGAGAGAGGGGGGACAGGATCGGGAAAGGTCCACGTGCCGGGAAGTGCAACTGCGCTATATGTCGGCGCGCTGCCCACGAGGCTATTGTCGCCGATAATTTTCAAAATATTAACAATTGTTATAATAGTATATAAATAATATGAAAATAAAACTTATGTCCAGGCCCTCATGCAAAGTTTGAATACCCGTATTAAAAAGAGATGTTCAAGTTACAATTTTTAAATCTATTCTGCAGAATTCCATAAAATGTACCCC
Organism: Hypophthalmichthys nobilis; assembly: GCA_037950665.1. Taxonomy (NCBI): domain Eukaryota; kingdom Metazoa; phylum Chordata; class Actinopteri; order Cypriniformes; family Xenocyprididae; genus Hypophthalmichthys; species Hypophthalmichthys nobilis. The sequence goes on from CM075479.1 coordinate 19,203,215, forward strand.
AAAATCAATGCAGAAAATCTGAAAAAGTTTGCTTGTGATTCTTTGATTTTGGCTGTTGTGCAAGAAATAAAATTATATTAAAAAGTGCAATATGTCCCCTTTAAAAGTAATAAAGAGGAGATGCTGTGTTTCTGAAAATGTTTCAGTTTGTAAAATTATCGTCATCCTTTATGGTGTGGTGAGGGCTGTAGTGTTCACATTTTCCGTTATGGACTTATACAGAAGCAGCATAATAAGAAATTGTAAACACTTACAAGCACACACAGGTGCAGAGGAACATTCATATTCTGTGTGATAATGTTCCCCCTCAATGCCACTATCTTTGTTCTGTTTAACGTATTTATTTACTCAACGGATTAAACAAAGACTCATATCCTTCTGCTTTCACACAGTACAGTAGAACCTTTTTGCGCTCATTTGAATGGATTAAGAAACAAAAACATCAGTGCGGTTGGATCCTTAGTGTCTTAAAGCCGCTTGGCTCCTTAACATGTACACGTACCATTCACACACAAATAATAATAATAATAATAAAAAACGTTCCAGAACCTGGAAATCTTGCTGGCCCTCAGCAGACCTGTTTGGAAAGGTTATTTCATACAACACTGCCACTGCGTAATCCAGGCTAATTATATCTTTTGCTGAATGGCATCTTTCTGAGTGACTGATGTGTGAATTGTGCTCGATGCTCCTTGTCATAATGGCTGTTATTTCTTCATCTGACTGCTCGACTGCCGTTTCATATACGCTGCATTTTACCGGACGCCTGCAGTGAAAGCGTTTTGGTTAATCAGTCGCTGTTTGTGTTATGAACATATACCCTTTCGTGGCAGGAATGTACTTTTTGTCTGTTGCTCTTTTTCGTAACATAGTGTGCTTCCTGCATAGAGAGCATTTTAAGGCATCATAGTTGCACTCACAACCAGTGTTGGGAGTAACGCATTAGAAGTAACGTGAGTAACATAATCAGATTACTTTTTTTTTTCAAGTAACTAGTAAAGTAACTTTACAACAAAATATCTAAGTTGCCTTTTCAAATAAGTAATGCAAGTTACTTTGTTTTCTCATTTATTGACTGACAGCTCTCCTGTCCCCATGTTGAGAGAAATCGGGAGTAACATGTTTTCACATGTTTCTGCTTTAATTTGTTATGTTCAGAACGAATTGAAAGTCTGGTAGTGTGTGATCCTCATGCCTAGTTTTTTTCTGTAACCATTTACAAAAGTGAATGATGCCTTGTGTACCTGTTCACATTTTAGAAGTCAACCAATGTATTCTAGCTTTAAGGAAACAATATACACTGCCGTTCAAAAGTTTGGGATCGGTAAGACCAATGATCAAGGTCGGTAACATTGATAATAATAAGAAATGTTTCTTGAGCAGCAAATCATCATATTAGAATGATTTCTGAAGGATCATGTGACACTGAAGACTGGAGTAATGATGCTGAAAATTCAGCTTTGCCATCACAGGAATAAACTACATTTTAAAATATTTTCAAATAGAAAAATATTTTTTTTACATTTTTATTAACATTATTTTAAATTGTAATAATATTTCACAATATTACTGTTTTTACTGTATTTTTAATTAAATAAATGCAGCCTTGGTGAGCAGACGAAACTTCTTTTAAAAACATTAAAAATCTTACCGATCCCAAACTTTTGAACGGTAGTGTATATATATGCTTTGTGAAGAAGAAAATCCATAATGCGCAGTGAAAAAGATGAGAGAAATGTCAATTCTAAATAAACTTATATCATTGAATACTTAAAACATAAATAGCTTAGTGTAAAAAAATTGCTTAGTGTAAATAAAAATGAGCTATTTCACTCAATATTTGTGAGCGTTCTATTGAAATCAATTGGGAGTAGCATAGAACTGTATTTGTGTGGTGTGCAGAGTTGCTAAACTGGTCACATATGACCTTCAGAAACCCCTCTTGTTTGAGGTTTTATGGTGCTTTCAGTTTGTTTTTTGCTATATTTGTTCACACTTCTTACAGTTAAACTTAGCTTAGCATCAAAACACTGTCATTGGTTTAGCTACATGAACTGGGTTTCACACTCAAATGTGCTTCAGCTATGTATATGAGAGCATACTTCCCTATATTTCATTATATATATACAGTATACTGTATGAGTAGGCACTTTTTTGCCACAGTACATGTGTGGGTACACGTGTTCTAATGTTCTTGTGTCATAACAGAATCCCCAGAGATGGGATGTGCTGGCTTTCCTCCATTGGAGCCTGCGCTTGCTTTTCTGGAGCACAGTCCTGCAGGACGCGGTTTAACACACACAAATGCATTAGGGATGCGCATTTTGGTCGGCTCGAGAACTAAACGGATAAATCAGCAGGGTACTCAGGGTGGGACGGGGGGGTGGAGAGAGTTCCATCTGTGCTTATTTTAATTGTACATGTGTTAGACAAACGTCTTTTAGTAGTTTTTTTTTTTTTCAAAATCTCACACCATAAGAATCACTATTTAGAGTCTATTATTGTGTTTTCATGATCTAAGTAGTACAGGTGCCCATTCCTAAAATACCAGCACTCAACTGTAACAAGTTTTTTTTTATTTTAATTCCCTGCTAACTTTTCTTTTTGGCCACACCTTAAAAATTGTGTTTTTAAAGGGTTAGTTCACCCAAAAATGAAAATATTGTCATTTATTACTCACCCTCATGTCGTTCCACAACTTTAAGGCCTTTGTTCATCTTCGGAACACAAATTAAGATATTTTTGATGAAATCCGATGGCTCAGTGAGGCCTTTATTGACAACAATGTCACCGTCGCCTCTCAAGATCCATAAAGGTACTAAAAACGTATTTAAAACAGTTCATGTGAGTACAGTGGTTCTACTTTAATATTACAAAGTGACAAGAATATTTGTTGTCTGCCAAAAAAAACCCAAATAACGACTTTTCAACAATATCTAATGATGGCCGATTTCAAAACACTGCTTCGGAGCTTTACGAATCTTTTGATTCGAATCAGTGGTTCGGAGCGCCAAAGTCACATGATTTCAGCAGTTTGATACACGCTCCGAACCACTGATTCGAAACAAAAGCTTCGAAGCTTCATGAAGCAGTGCTTTAAAATCAGCCATCACTAGATATTGTTGAAAAGTCGTTATTTTGGCGCACAAAATGTATTCTCATCACTTTATAATATTAAGGTAGAACCACTGTAGTCACATGAACTGTTTTAAATATGTTTTTAGTACCTTTATGGATCTTGAGAGGTGATGGTGACATTGCTGGCAAAAGAGGCTTCGCTGAGCTATCGGATTTGATCAAAAATCTCTTAATTTGTGTTCTTCGTTCATCTTCAGGTCTTACGGGTGTGGAATGACACGAGGGTCAGTAATTAATGACAGAATTATCATTTTGGGGTGAACTAACCCTTTAATTTTAGCAGCATAAATAGTATTTTAAAATGTGTCTGAAAGTACATTTAATGATTGTTTCCTTTCAGAATAAAATGGCAACGCATTTATTTCTGTATTTATTTGCATTTGCATTAATATTATAGGTGTGTAAAACCTAATAATTGTTTGTATTCAATTAGTTGTTTTTAAAGAATGCTTAACATTTAAATAAAAATTGTATTTTTCATGCATATAAAATATGTTGCTAAACATAAAATGTATCATTTTTTGTGGTGGAGCCAGTGGTAGTGTTGTTTCAGCAGGTAGTTTGATCAGTTTGATGCTATGATCAATAAAACATCCAGACTTCAGGCAGTGTTCACCACAACCTCTTTCACACTGAGGGCGAGTGGACCCCGCTGCTGTCTTAGCAAGCTATTTATAGAAGAACAGTTACGCCAGGCTTCTGCCAGTACCTGCCAAGCTACTCGCTGCCCTGTCATGCATCTATTATTGAATAAACTGAGAATGTCAGGAGAAGCAACCCTCCAAGTTGTGTGCTGAACACAAGTCAAGCTTGTTTTTAATACATCTGCGACTTTCTTGTTTCATCTTCCACGTCTTTGATACAGTTATCACGAGGTTGCTAGTTTAAGAGGATGTGGATTTCTCTGTGGTTTGTCTAAAAGAGTGCTGTTTAACCAGTGTCAATGCCGCACAAGGCTGTTTCACTTGTGCAACAGCGGTTAGTTAAGGTGATTCTGAGCATGGTATTTTTGGTGCGGGTGAGATAGGTATGTTATAATATTGCAGAAGTTCACCACAAATTAGCTTTTATTATGTCTATTTTATATTTCATTACTTTATTTTGCATCTGAAGCAGATTAAGATAAGCCAGTAAGCATTCGTGTGGTATGATCTGAAAGTGTTTGCCTGGGCATCATGCGGCGGGTGTTTTTTCAGTGCGCATGTGCTGAAGGTGTGAGAAGTCTCTGAAAATACAGATTGCTTTCATGATTACAGAATGAGTCATGTGTGCTTTAAGGACAAAGACATCGATTATTTATTTTTATTGCCAGCGACTGAACTCACATGGCTGCTTGCGATGCACCTTTTAAAATGCATTTCACATGCGTCTACTTTGTTACTATACAGGTATTCCTTATCTTTTGAAGTCTTTATAGTCCTCTATGTTTTGTTATGCTGTTCTGCAATGACTCTTTAGAAGCTTTAAAATGTGACTTCACCTGCAGAACCAGTCCCGTTTCTCTGTGGCTGTTGCTGAGGCAGGAAGTTCAGGATGTGGAAGATAAAAGGCTACAATGGCCAATGGGCTGACAGAAGCAAGGTGCGCTGGGTTTAATTACCGAAAAGACTGTAGCAGCAGAATTAGCAGATTCCCCCCCTCCAGGTCTCAGAGCAGGTCAATTAACACCCAGCAAAGCTGTGAAATACGCCTCCTTCCATCTGCATCTGGCAACGATTACACCTTGCTATTATGTGAGAGGACTTTGTAAAAGCCGTGTTCAGTCTCACACATGGCCAAGCCCCCCTTTTTGTGTGTTTGTACGAATTCACAAAGCAATGAGTGTGTAGGATAAGTGTGAGCTGCATTTGCGTGTGTGTGCATGTGCAGTATGTTTGTGGGTGGGCTTGTGTGTGTGTGTGTGTGTGTGTGTGTGTCTGAGAGAGAGAGAATAGTCATATACCATGTATTAAAGCATTAATAATGAGAGGATTGTTGTTTCTGTGGACTGTGAAATTAGAGAGTCATTTGAATAGTTAGAAATTGCTCATTTAAGAGGAATATTGTGCACTTTTATCTTGTTTTCTTGCATTGACCTGCAGAACTGGCTGTTTGCCTTACTGTACCTTTAAGATGTCTTAGAGTAAATGGTTTTATGATAGGCTAATGCCTTTGCAAGTGAAGATACCTGCCATATTTAATGTGTTAAAAATAAATATATTAATTCAGTGAGCAAATATTTCACTATTGATACAAATAAAGACAATAGGCCTAATTCACTAAGTATGCGTATGCACAAATTTGTGCGTGAAATGTGTGTAAAAAAATTGTAAGAGCAAATCACGATTCACCAAAAATTTCGTACTAAAATTTATTCTACATTTATGAAAAAGTATAGGAACCACATATACGCAAAAAGCACTTACTCTGTGCGGCCTTATAATCGTGTTAAGAAGTTATATTTCATCTTAACACAACAATAATTATATTAAAGTATGTTTACTAATTCATTGTATTATATAATCCATATAAAATTATGTAATAAAATTATTAAATAAAACTATTTAATCTTAAGTACATTTCATCATATACAGTGAAGAAAAGTTATGTTCAGCTGCGAGGTTTCTCTGAAGGTTTCTCTCGGTATTGCTTGGGTATTGGGCGAGAGCTTGTCTGAAAACAGCAGCATGTTTGACGAGAGTGACGTAAGGCTGTAAGGAAAGCGTGTGCGGAAAGCCCTTATATGGAGATTGTTTGGGCGTGTTTTATGCAAATGACTAACCTTGTGCACGCAGCCGCACATTGAGGGGCTGTTTACATTCCGGATAAAATGAGAATCACGATTTTCCCAAGACTCTGAATATACTACTAAACAAAAACACGTAATTTATTAGAGGTTCTGACAAAATATTAATTGCTAGACTCTAATTGCTGGAAAAATGTTTAATTAATTTGAGTGAATTATTTAAAAAAAAATTTGAATGAATTCAATGACTCATTAATAAATACTTATTTTTTTATATTTTATACATTTGTTAACAGTCGCTTGTAGCCAACTAGTGGCGTAAGATGTAATTGATACAACCGTTATTTGAAGTGCAAAGTTAGCAGTGTTGCCAACTCTGAGGTTTTCCCGCAGATTTGGGCTACTTTTACATTGTTGCCGCGGGTTGTTTTTCATGTCCACAGGTTGAAGCAACCCCAAATAACATGATATTTAGCCCCTGAAATGCGAATTTTACCAGGGAAACCCAGCCAAAAACGCGGATTTTACCCCTCGGAATGCAATTTTTACCGTGGGACCCGTATTACGTAATGCGTATTACGTATAGTCTATTAGGCATGCGCGTTTGGCGCGAGTGCTCTGTAAAAGAATGCGTATTTTACCAAGATTATTTCTGAAAGCACTTACTGTAGCATTGTGAATATTAAAGTAAATTTCTTCATCCATTAATTCTGATTTCAGCGTCTTGAGATGGCAAGGTGCCTATATGCTACTCTATACATGCAGGTGTTTTCTTGTTTTCTGCTGCTTGTCACTATGGGAACCGTTTAGAAGAATCACTCCACTTCCTTCTGTAACTCTCAACTGTCAGTTAGTCATTCTGGAGGGGAGCACCAGACCACAGGTGCCTCTCCACCTCTACCCACAGTCAAGCTGTGCTAGCTGGCATAGTGAGCCAGCAGCACTGGTTCAATGCTAATTTAGTGGGGAGAGAGAGAGAAATAGTCACAGGAGAGAGAGAAAAAGTCACGGGCCACAGAGAACCGGCGGAGTGCCACAGACTTCACTCCCTGTAGTCCCCATTCAGCTCTTCAGTATGTGTGTGTTTTTTTTCGTCAGCGCTAACGCTCTGTGGCGAACCGAGCTCAGAGGATGTGTAATTTGCATTTCAGTGAAGCAATCAAGCATAGCCGTCATTTGCATGAGGCTAATTAGGCACGTGACAAAAGCCCTCTGTTCTCAGGCGATTATCGAAATATCGTGTGGAGGTCTGCCTGGAGCTCTCCACAGATCTGCTTTTGGAACACCCTGCCTGGTTAAAAAGTCTCACGGGTGTGATTTTACAGGTATTGTTCACCCAAATTCGGCATTCATTTACTCATACTTATGTCACTCTAAACCTGTATGACTTATGCTGGGTTCAGATTACACGATATCAGCCCGATTTTGGCATGATTTGTTTGACGTCGGATGTCGTGATGATTTGTAAACCACAATGGGAGTCGGGACACGAATCGATCGTTTCATCTTGTATAGTGTGTCATAGTGGATGACAACTGACGCATGTCTACGATGATGTCACGACAGAAAGACTAGCATGTTTCTTTTTTTCTCGGTCCTCTACAATGGGTTTCGTCACATCTGTGACATTGACCAATAGGAGCACAGCCGTACACAGCTTTCAAACATGGCGAAACAAAAGAGAGACAATTGTATTGGTGCTGCTAGGTGGAATTATGCAGTGGAGGAAAGGTTTGTTGAGCTATGGCAACAATACTCCTGCCTTTATGATGTTTCCTCGAAGAACTATCACGACAGAGTGAAAAAAGATAAATGTTGGCGAACAATAGCGGAGGCACATCAGCAACCCGGTGAGTACTCGAATTAGCATTAAGGCCCATTCACACCAAGAACGATACCTATAAAGATAACTATATTTATGAGCACACACCAACGAATGATAGCTCAGGCGCTGTGTACAACATGTTTTTGCTATTTTTAACCAGCAGATGTCCTCAGCATGCTATGTTTAGAGCGAATAGCTAGTGTAATCAATCTAATCTAACAGTGAATTTAGCTGATGAAGTCAATATAGTGGAATAAATAAAAAAAACAACACCTAGTCTTTTTCACTTCAGACAATGTTGTCGATACTAGCGCTGGATACCTGAGGTAATTTTATGTTACACTGTTTGCTAGCCTGGCATAATTGTTAATACTTCTCACCATTTATTCCATGGGTATGACCAATTGTTTTCCATATATCCATTTTGGGGGTTTGACTTGTCAAACAGTGGTGGCTTTTTCTGGACCTCAGCGATAAAACTTGTCGCCTGCAATTTTAAATGCGTGAGCCCTTAAATTGGAATGGATTCTGATTGGCTGTCAGTGTTTTATCATTCAACAGCTGGAAAAATTGTTCTGAAAGTGATCCCAATGATATCGTTTCTCTATATCGTTATAGCTGTGGTGTGGATAGTGCTATTCTTTTATGATTTTTAGAACTGTATCTTTATAGTTAACGTTCTTGGTGTGAACAGGCCTTTAGGCTTGTACAGCCGTTGTTTGTTTAAGCTCTTGTGAAGTCAGTCGCTAGTTCCGCCTTCTCGGTGACATCACACGCATCGTTAAAGACAGCTAGCGATGACTGGTCGGGAAGCAATGTGTAGTCTGACATGTTTCTTGTTCATGATACAAGCATTTATGAGTCAAAATTGCATAATCTGACATAGTGACTATCGTTACAGACAAAAATATTGTGTAGTCTGAACCCAGCATAACAGTTTTGTGTGTGTTCCTCATGTAAAACTATTAGGCTTTGTATGAACCACTTGATACTTTCATGGAGTTTTTTTTTTTTTTTTTTTGTTAAAGCTTAAAAAGCCCAAGTCCTCATTCACTATTTTCATAACATTGAAAAGCCAGCATATTCTTTCAAAAAAAAAAAAACACCTTTTGTGAAACCATCACAAAAGAACGTCAGATTACATGAGGTTGAGTAAATGTCAGGTTGACTTGAGGCTGAGTGAATTTCATTTTCAGGTGAATTGTCCCTTCAACATTGAAAGCTATTTACCCTGTCGTCCTACAGTAAAAAAGTAACTAATTTTAGCATGATATTACTGACTTGTTAACTTCTAGTAAATGTTGTGGTTGATAAGTTACACTGGGTTTAGTGAGTTACTAAATAAGTTACTAAATTCTCCAGAAATCCAGTTTGTGTAGCATTAACAGCAAAGCTCTATTGCACTTTTGCAGTGTAGTAATGTTTTATTACCCCACAAAGAGCTGAGAAACAAATATAGCTTTTGTTTCATAGTGGATGTGAACATTTCGGAAAGGAAAAGGGGAGAAAATTGGCTGTTTATAGTCCATAATTTGTAGGGACATAACTAGACTGTTATGTGTTCAGGGTGGTTTTCAGGGACTTGCTAAAGTATTCTGTGGATTCTAGGGTGTTCTGGGTGATCACACTGTCGAAAAATTTCACAAGCAGAAAAGTGTTGTCCAGTGTTAATAGTGTAGTGATGTATGAAGCACAAGTCACTTTCAAATCAAACAACTTTCTGTTGGCGAACATGCCAAATTTGAGTGACCAACTTGAACCCATTGTGAAATCTGCATAGAGAAATCTTTCGCCCTCAAGCAGAATTCCTGATTGCGTGGATTCCTTTTGAAATGACTAGATTCCGGTTGCAGTGTGACCACACCTTTATTGCAGTTTTTGTAGTTTTTTTTTTTTTTTTTGTAGTAGTAGTAGTAGTAGTTTTTTTTAAATTTTCAGTTAACCTTTTTTTTGTATTATTTAGTTTAGTGTTTGTTAGTTTTGACTCTTAAATTGTTAGCTTTGATTAGTTATGTGGTATCTGGTATCTGGAATAATTGCATGATGAGTTGCTTGCAAATGTATTACTTTAAAAACACTAAGGCCCAGTTTCACAGACAGGGCTTAGAGGACATTTAAGGACATTTAAGTAGCTTTTATAAACATACCTTTATTTAAAAAAATAAAAACAAAATTACTGGTGTGCATCTTGAGACAAAACAATGGCACTGACTTATTTTAAGATATGTCAGAGCAAGTTGCATTCAGTTAAAAAATCTCAAACATGCATTTTAGTCTAGGACTAGCTTAAGACTTGTCTGTGAAACCGGGCATAAATATGTAGAGAGAGCTAAAAAGAGGAAGAGATTTGCGTCCAAAGGCTGCAAAGAGAAGCCGTGTCAATTTGCAGTGACACTGTGAAAGACGGCATGAAAATACTTGTGACACTCTTGTAGCTGAGAAACTTAAGGGAAAACCGAGGGGTGGGTAGAAAATGAGCTTGTCCCAGCAGACAGTCAATCAAGCAGTCCTGCATACTCAGCTGTAGTTATCACACACACACACACACACACAGGAGGGTTGCCTCTGCTGACTCGGCCACAGCATAGATGACTGGATGGGCTTTTTTGAACCACAGATCTGCATCTGTCAAACCTTGTGTAGCTTCATGTGCGTGACTCCCTGCCAGCAAGTGCGAATGCTCGACTGGACCGAGTGGCAGAGAGCGGCTCATCTTTGTGTGTTTATAAAAAGAAAGATCACAGGCGGTTTGTCTTTGCCAGGAAGTCCTCCTACGCTTTCTCCATCGCTCGTATTTACTGACAGCCGACGTGTTGAGTCTGCGCTCATATGTGTTGATTGCTGAAGTTGGTGTTTGTTTTGAGAGACTAGTAGCGCTGAAGCAGATAATTGCTCCTTGTTCGTTCTTTAACACATGAATGAGTCATAATGTGTGTCTCCAGGTGAAGATAATTCAATATAATATTCCTCTCGACATAAAGGTCAGACCTAGATACTTGGATGTGTCAGTTCTCCGGTTTGTGTTTATTAGCTGGACCGTACGGCAAAGAGCAGCTCATCTTTGTGTGCTTTATATCTGGGAATTGTAATAGAGGCCTAATATGTGGTTCTGCCCTTAGACATGGAAATGCCGCATTTCTTTGAGCCCTGATGGTCACAAATTAATGAAGTGAATTATAATAATAGTAGTTGTGTTGATTGGATTACGTTCCCGCTTGGATTCAGCTCACTCATTGACTGTTGTAACACTTTCTGTGCATGTTTCAACATCTTCATTCATCACTGTGTAATGGCCACATCATCACACCTTGATGTTTCTGCAAAGCCTCCCAGAGTGCCATGTGTTTGGCAGAACAGGTGTTAGGACCTGCTGTCAGTCCAAAGCAGAACGTAATGACGCTTTCTTTTTTTTTCTTTTTACAATAGCAATTAATGATACTATGTTAAATATTATTGCCAAAAGCATTGCTCATTGTAAATTCAAAGTAACTAAAAAATGTTGAAGAATTATTTTCACTTCTATTACTATTATAAAATTATTTTAAAAAAATCTTAAAATACTTAAAAAAAAATACTTAAAAAAATACTTAAAATATAATTATTATACTATTATATTATATAATATATTATATTAATATAATTTTAATTTAATATATATAATATATTAAATTAAAATTTATCTGTGTGTGTATATATATATATATATATCTGTGTGTGTGTGTTTGTGTGTGTGTGTGTGTGTATATATATATATATATATATATATATATATACACACACACAGTAAAACCAAAACTTATTCAGACTTTTTTATATTTTTACTAGTGGGTGCAGGACACTATAGTTCATTTATGTTAGTGAGGATAGCAAAATAAAGCAAACTGTGACATATTATAACCAAAAATTCTTCATACAGTGGACTAACCAGTAAAACTGATAAAAGTTTGGAACCAAAAATTATTCAGACACTTTGACCTCACCATGTTTTGCTTAAATGTTATCTGACATAATTAAGATTAATTATTTTCTGACACAGTTTAACTCTGAGATCGTGTCATATTTTATATCGCGCACCCTTAATCACGCACTTATCGTGAAATTAAGCAGACACATTTATCTTGTTAACACGTCCATTTTGTCATCATTTTCTATATCCAACAAAGTAAACCATCAGATTGAAATGTGACTTTCACAAAACTGTATTTTTCAGCTTTTTCAAGGTAAATTTAGATTTCCAAAAAAGGACACTTGCAGACTCCAAAAGGACACCAAATAACCAAATGATATGATTTCATATAATTCATACATTTCTGTAGGCTACACCAAAGCACCCATAAAAAAATCACAGAAAAAAAAAAAAAAAAAACGTTCCAGATTGCACAGTGCATAGTATGTGCAACAGCAAAGAGCTTGTTTACATTTTAGACAAGTCAAGTTGCGATACTGAACAGGACCACATGGAGATGCCAAAAAAACCTAAACCAACCACCTTGACCTGCATATATACTAAAGTACACAGCAACATACACAGGACAAATCCAAACATTATCCTGAATATGTGTGAAAACAACGTAAATGTACTGAAATGTGTCTGTGCATAAAGATAATGTGCGATCAGTGCGTCGAGAGCGCTCATACATGATTTGCTTGTGCATGCATCAATATAACAGACTCACACTTGCTTCTGTACGTCACCACAATCGTCTTTACTTTGATTGCAATCCTCAAAAAATGCGTCAAATTATTTTAACGCATTAAGGATTTTGAATTAATCGCATGCGTTAACACACTAACGTTGACAGCCCTAATATATATATACATACATATGTAGTTTTATTTAATGGTTTCTGGAGAGAATATTAATTGATGACACAAACCATCCGAAAAAAAAAAAAAAAAAAAGAATCAATCTTCTCACAGAAAAGGTCATTCTGGGGTCTGGCATTTTGTAATGTTAAACTGTAAACTAACAAGTTTAACACCGAAAACAGTGGCTTGTTACTTTCTTGAAAACAGCTATTTTTCATTGCTGGTTGCTCCACAAAGCTGTAACTAAAGTCTACTAAGCTCTACTGAAGAAAAAAATGACATAGGAGTATAATGTGTGGCTCATCATCGTATTTTGCATCTGTAAAATCTGTGATTAAAGGAAGTAGCAATGTGCGACTAATACTCTTGACTTTGTGCTCCAGTTTAGGAGTGGCGCTTTAGACAAATGCTAGTCCTCTTCACGTTCACCCTCTCCACTTCCCCATGACCTCCTTATCCATTGGCTCTGTTTTTAGATGAGCACTAAAACTGCCCATCATTCGGAGCGCTGCTGTAATGTATGTGTGAACTTCCTGCTGTTATTTTTGGCATGGTTGTTTCCCTTGACAAAACCACAGTTATGTGGTGACGGAGTTGATGCAGAGTGACCTTCATAAGATCATCGTGTCTCCACAGCCCCTGAGCTCTGACCACGTCAAAGTCTTTCTTTACCAGATCCTCAGAGGTGAGATACACACACACACACACACACACACACACACACACTAAACCCTTTCAAACTTCTCACACATTCTCCACCCTGAGTCTTTCTTCACCAAGATCTCATGGGTAGAGAAACACACAGACAATCACACACATGCTTCTCTACTTCATGTTCCTTACTGTCATATTCTCACCAGAGACAATGGGGAGGAAGAGTGTAAGAATACCAATGGGAGAACAAGTTTAAAGAACCAACCACCTTTTTGATATTTTGTTTACTGTAGGACAACTGACATGTTTTAAAGGGACCAGTTAACCTAATGAATCACATGAAACACGTATAGCTTCAATGTTTTGAGGTGACACAAAGCTCTATTACATTCTAGAGTGAAGATGCCACCATAGGGCACAAGTCTGTTTATATGTCAACTGGATTAGATTTCAAACCAAACAAGAAACCTGCACAGCATAACAGCGCAGTCTGCTTCATATCAATACAGTTTGTGTCCACAAAATGTCTTTAATGACTGATGTATATGTTGTGTCCACAGGACTGAAGTATCTACACTCAGCTGGCATTTTGCATAGAGACATTAAACCCGGTAACCTGCTGGTCAACAGCAATTGTGTGCTTAAGGTTAGTGAAATACTAGTCAAAATGTTGATGTTGTTTAAATTTAGTCTTTTCTGTTCAGCTTGGATTGTCAGAATTAATTTCTGACATTAATTACCTTGACCCTGAAAAGAAGTTGGACTCTTAAAGGGATAGTTCACCCAAAATGAAAATTATTCCATGATTTACTCACCCTCAAGCCATCCTAGGTGTATATGACTATCTTCTTTCAAACGAACACAATCGGAGATCTATTTAAAAATATCCTGACTTTTCCAAGCTTCCAAAAAAATTCATCCATCCATCATGAAAATAATCCATATGGCTTCAGGGAGTAATAAAGACCATCTGAAGCGAAGAGATGGGTTTTTGCAAGAAAAATATCCTTATTTAAAACTTTATAATCTAAAATAACAAGCTTCTGGCAGAAGACCGCATGCATACTGCGCAAGTCGACTTGCACCACAAGAGTAACCCCTGACACAATGCATGACGTAGGATGTAGGAGTATTGTAAGCTTAGACACCTCTCGCAGTTTAAAAAAATAGGGCTGGGCAACAAACTCAAGCTCCTCTTCTCTTATATCTTGTTTTAGACTTCTAATTCTATCCTCTACGGTTCTGCGTTTGTCATTGTGTCATGCATCAGGTCAGAGGTCACTCTTCCACCCCAAATCGATGTGTACGGCCGTCTGCCAGAAGCTATTTATTATAGTTAATAAAGTTTTAAATATGGATATTTTTCTTAGAAAAACCCATTACTTTGCTTCAGAAGGCCTTTATTAATCCCCTGGAGCCATATGGATTATTTTTATGATGGATGGATGCATTCTTTTGGGCTTCAAAATCACGCCCCCCATTCACTACCATGATAAAGCTTGAAAGAGCCAGAATATTTTTAAATATATCTCAGATTATGTTTGTCTGAAAGAAGATAGTCATATACACCTAGGATGGCTTGAGGGTGAGTAAATCATGGGATAATTTTCATTTTTCGGCGAACTATCCCTTTAAGATAATTGTTTATATTAGTGCTGTCTAGTTTAGTAATGATTTTAATAGTTTAATAATGATTTTTTCTGTAATTAACCGCGATATCGCACATAAGATTAATATATTTTTTAATATTGTTATTCATATGTTCACACCGAATCTCCAAATTAATTTTGAAACAACATAAAGATACTATGAATGAAGGCCAGTATCTACCAATACTGCTACTAATGCCTCTATTAAAATGATTATTTTCTCAATTTCTGAGGATGAAATGAGTAATTATAGACTTTCAACATAAACAGTATAATTGAAAGCCATACATTTTAAAAAATATATTAGGCTTAAAAACTTGAACTTCAATCTTTACAAAAACCATTATTATAAATGTCACATTTAGCTCTGCTTTTAATATACTTTTTGTTGGATAAAAATGTGAGATTTTGACTGTTTAAGCTCTTTTGTACTGGCCTCTTTTGTCTCTGTGCTCTCCTGCTATTTTAGCATTATACACTCTAGCCTATGGGCCTTGAATTCTGTCTTTATGATTCCTTTCTTCCGAGGACGCTTCATATCTATCTGGCCAGGCCAGGTCTACAGCGCCAGCGTACACACACTAACACACAATCTCTGGCTCCAGGGGGTCAAGGCCCCCTTGGGATTGATTCATCTGCTCAGTTCCTGACATAAATCTTCATTTTGGATCCCATAGCGAGAGTTCAGCTGCAAAAGAGAAAGCAAGGGTGATATGGGAGATATAGGAAGAGAGAGAGAGATAAGGAAAGAGAAAAATTCTCAATGTATGTGAGTGCTGACTTCACCCAGCAGCATGAGAAATGTGCTTGAGGGGAGAGCGGGAATAGATTATGCTATTGGACCACAGAAAGGGAATCATTTAGCATGCGCTGCTTCATTTAGTCCTTAATCCCCGTTTCCAAAGAATGTTTCTCTCATTTAGCTCTGATGTATCAAACCTTTTCTTTTGGTCATGTCTGGCAATCAAACATGCTTGATTTACGTTCAACACCGCTTTGAATTTGATTAATTCAAATTTAATTCATTTTTATACCCATACCATGTTTTCTATTATTAGCGTGTGCTCTGTGAGACTCTTTTTAATATGCAGCTAAATGAACACACTCCTAATCCTAAGCAGTAAATATCGATATGTACCTTGTGGATAATTAAGAGAGAAAAAGTGTAATGGCCTTATCATTGTCTGTATTCCATCTAAATTACACATTTTAAATTATGCAAAAAATCTAAATATCAATGTGTTCAAGCAACTAAAGTTGTCACTACTGGTAGCCAATCATCTGAGCAAATTATTCAGTCACATGACTTTTCAGTGTTGTTATTGTTTACTAAAACTATTCAAATAATTCTCGTTAATTGAAATAAAGCTGAAAAAATAAATATCAATATTGGATGGAAAAACTTAGACGCAAATTAGAAATGTTACCTTGGCAATGAACTGAAATAATATAAGCTGAAGTACCAGAATTAATAAAGCTAAAACTGATATAAATCTAAATTAAAGCTTAATAGATATTTAAAAAAAACATAAAAAGCACATAAAAAATGACTAAAATTTACCAAAAGTAAAATTAAAACTAATTCAAACTATTAATAAATGCTACAATAGTATATAAATAATAGTGAACTTTTGAGTGCGCATCTAAGAATTTATTTGATAAATGTGTTTCCATCATAATTTATGTGTTTTGAAATTTCCATCTAGCATTCTTTATGCGATTTCATTCAAAATATGTGGATGGAGACCTGACTATAGAAACATAAACATGGCCCAGATAGCACGTAATCATTGAAACAATGTTGAGGTGTGTTGAAGCTAAACTCTTCATGAAGAGGAATAAACACCTCTGAACAATGGCCATTACATAAATCTCAGTTAATTTTCTGTGAAACTACATAGCATTCAAGGAACAAGTTTATCTTGTATAAGAAAAGAGCTTTTTTTTTTTTTTTTAAACAAAATTTTCTTTAAAGCTGCAGATTCACCTCATGTAGACTGTCTGTTCAAATATCACAAATATGTAAATATCTGTTTAAATATCACAAAATAGCCATGTCAGTCACTTTCTCAAACACAAGGTGTAGTGTTTTTTTTTTTTTTTGGATTGTGTTTCAGTGGAAACAGGCTAAACAGAATGGAGATTAGTTGCATTGAGTAATAGATGCAATATATGGGCTATGTGTAAAGTATGTTCATGTCACTCGCACTAATAAATAAATATATCCTAATAAATATTACTAAAGCAAGCACTTTTTTAAGAATTTAAAAAATGGATGGTTTATTCAAACACTTTAATAACTTTTTTTAAATAAATATCTTTATATATATCTTTATTATTATTATTGTATCTTATTAGATTCAGTAACAATAAATGAAATGCAAATAACAAGCACAAAAAACAAACAAACAAAATAATATAGAAATAATAAAGATGCACCATTGTTTGAAGTCAGGTGGTTCAACAAACAACACTACTGTGTAGGATGCACCTGTGTTTTCTCTCGGATGAGGAGGAATTGATTAGACTACTGAGAAGTGCACATGCAAAACCAAAATGGCCGTTTACCAATCAGTGGCCAATTTCAAACTACAATGGATGTTTTTTCAACCATTTTTCAACAGACCTGCTAAAATTAAGGCCCACTCCAAACCAAGCCCCCAGTGGATTAGAGCAAATCGGTTAAATGCCCATGGTGGTTAGAAAACGCCCCACTGATTGAGAAACACCAACTAGTGTTCTGCAGAAACACATGCCTGCATGATCTTGTGGTCATCAGCTACAAATCACTGTTAGTTCAATGTCACTGTCTCCACCCATGCGTGCTGTCGACTTTCATCAAAATTTCAATGCTGATCCAACATACTTTAAACATTGAAATGTCTGTCTCAACCAAAATGATGGTTTGGATCAAAACTCAACATTGTATCAATGTCACCCTGCTATCTGGGGGGCTTTTTTGACTTAACAAACTAGCAACCACTTAGAACACCCTAGCAACCACATAGCAACACCTTGGCAGCTTGTCATTCATACTGTGGATGGGACAAGAAAACACAAGAAATCATTTCAACAAAGTGCATGTTTTAGCAGCACTTGCAGGATTTGAATTTGTCTTATGGGAACGCATAAAATTAGGCCGGAGGGATAAACTGGGTGGAGCTGCTTGGGTAAATTGTTAGTAATGCATGTTAGGCTCTTTTGTGCCTTCTCTCTTAGAGAGGGTGGAGAGAAGAGGCAGAGATATTTTTCTCATTTATTTATTTCCCAGGAGCACTCAAGCAGCTCAAGATGATAGAAAATTGGGTCTAGTGTTTATAACGCTTTTAGTGTTTATCTCTTTGGTTAAAACGTGAATTAGCCTCTCTGTTTTTATTGCTTGATTTATTGAAAAAAAAAAAGAGCATTTTTCAACAATACATGCACACTCCACTTGTCAACCTAATAAGTGTGCAAATAATGGGAATATGTGCACAGATTTGTGACTTTGGCCTGGCGAGAGTGGAGGAGCTGGACGAGTCGCGTCACATGACCCAGGAGGTGGTGACACAGTACTACAGAGCGCCAGAGATCCTGATGGGGAGCAGGCACTATTCCAACGCCATCGACATCTGGTCTGTGGGCTGCATCTTTGCCGAGCTGCTTGGCCGACGCATCCTCTTCCAGGCCCAGAGTCCCATCCAACAGGTATTCACCTACGCTCATGCTCAGCACACGATCTGTAGGCAGGAACTGGCCCTTTCACATATCTCAATGTGATTTATACAAGCAGAACATGTTCCTAACTGCTCTCATTGCAGTATGATTGAGGATCATTTGGCCTCTCAGATGTGTTAAGTAGAGAGGAGTTCAGCTGCTTTAGTAGGGTCCAGAATTAACACTCACCAGAATTGTCAAAATTGACTGTGGAGAGTAAAACAAAACATTTGGCTACAGGTTTCCAATAAGTTTGGCTTGGAACAGCAACATATAAATTGCAAGAGTTGAAGTCTGACCCTTTTTTTCAGACATAATGTGATTCAAAGCAAATGCATAAGAAATTCTCTACAAAAGGTCAGTGACTGTAACAACTTGGGTACATTCTGACAGCTTTTACCCCAATGAAAAAAGTTACTATTTAGAATGTACTTTATAGGATTTTTTTTCAACCAAAGTCGATGTGGTGACACGTGAAATATTTCAGTAACACTTTACAATAAAATTCCATTTGTTAACATTAGTTAACTATATTAGTCAACATGAACTAACATTGAAAAATACTTCTAAAGCATTTATTATTCTTAGTTCATGTTCATTTTAACATTTATTAATACATTATAAAAATTAAAAATGGTATCTGTTAATATTAATTAATGGGCCAACATGAGCTAACAATGATTAGTTCCATTTTTATTAACTAATGTTAACTAATAGGGCCACTTAAAACATTAACATTAAGCCACTTAAAACGTTGTGCATATGATGCTGCTAGTAACACAGCAACTGTTTCAAATATGCAATAGTGAATATATATATATATATATATATATATATATATATATATATATATATATATATATATATATATATTTCTAATGCAGAATACAGTTTTCTTGACCTGTAAGAATGATTTATGCCTATACATTTACTTAATTCAGTTCAGTTCAATTCACATTTTATTATAGTGCTTTTCACAATACATATACTTTCAAAGCAGCTTTACAGAAAATGCATATGTCTCTATATATATTTCAATTTAGAGTAATTTTTGTTATCAGAGATCAAATGGTATCATAGTATTAAATATTTATGTTTAATTCTCAATTCACTTGCCATTAATTATGGAGCCTTTTCTCAATTTGGTACTGTTTTTATATGGAAAATATTTTTTTCTTAGTTTTTAAATTCCAAAAAAGAATTTAATCAAATGGGTTTATATTCAAACATACAAGAGAAGTTACATTTGTAGTGCTATCATTGATTCCCAGCTTTATAACATTATTAATGAAAACAGAAAATCCTGGACACTAATGTTAAATGTGTGACCTTACGTACAGTCATGCTAATGAGAGAGTGGAGGCAGCTCAAGGCTCTGTTGTACTGAAGCCCCAGTGTGGCCGCGACCCAGAAGCCCTCTGTCCTTGCAGGCTGTGTGTTTGCAGCAGGCAGAAGCAGCACCATCACAGCTCAGACAGCATGTCTTTAGCTTTCACATGTACACAGAGGCCTCTACTATTATTATTTTTCAGAATCTCATAAACATGACATAAGATGGAGTAACATGAAACAAAGTCTTGAAGTATGACTGTGGATACGCTTTTTAGTTTAAGTTTTATGTATTTCACACAGAAAATTATAAATCATATGTTCTAATTATACTGGCCCTTCAGTATGTCAGAAGCTCTGGGACTGGCTGTTCCTCTGGCTGTGTGTGTGTGTGTGGTTGCCATCTCCACAGCCCTGAATGTGCACCGACAGCACATCGACATCCCCTTTAAGGCTCATTAAATTCTCTCCAGTAAAGAATTAGATTTACTTGAACATGATTCTGCTCTAGTTTATGTACAGATCATGAACATGTATCTACACTGTTATTTCTCTCTTTGTCCTCTTCCTTTTCTTTTATTATATTCAGTTATTTTATTTTTTAAATCAGGACTTTCTACTTTTGGTTATTTATTTACATATATGTATATGCTATATCCTTCTGAGACCCGTAATATTACATAGTTATGGTGTTTAGAACAAAAGACGTACATTGCATAAAAGGTTTTTTTAATTTTTTTTCTATAAATGTAACAAGTATTTTTTTTGTGCTGTCAAATCGTGTGTTTACATAATATGTGTGTGTGTGTATATATATTTCATTTATATATATTATACTGTATATATGACTCTGTGTATATGTATACACACATATAATATATATAAATATAATATAAATACACATATATTATGTAAATAAACCTTTGTTAGATGTGATTAATCGTTTTGACAGCACTAATTTTTTTTATAATTTTTATTTATATATTATTATATTGTAATATTGCTGCATTTATTATTTTTTTAAAACTACAACAGTGTATTATTATTATTTTACTATTATAATTATTATATTTATTATTTCATTGTAATTATCAAAATACTTTGACATTATGTTAATATATTCTTTATTTAAATTATTATCATATATTTATAGATAACTGAGTAGTTAGTTAAAACAATCACTTGTATTAATTAAAAAAAATAAATAAATAAATACTACAGTAGCTGAAAATAAATTCCTGGATCTCAGGGGAGTATTTGTGTACAAAGAGCTTGTATTATGTTTGCAACTTTTACAGATGCAGTTCTATATTCATTGTGTATACAACACTTACATACTCTTCTTTTTCTTGTTATATACTAGCTGGACTTAATCACAGATCTGTTGGGGACTCCGTCTCTGGAGGCCATGAGGACGGCGTGTGAGGGGGCCAGAGCTCACATCCTGAGAGGACCACATAAACAGGTGAGTCTGACATCGAACAATGTTCCAAGAACTAGGCACATGGTGTTCGAAGCAACATCATGAAAGATAATGACTCGTTAGTGGATTATATTCTGTGCAAACGCTCCCTTGCACTAATATTTTTGGTCCCAGGAAGCCTGATTATAAACAGGCCCTGTGGCGCTGCCATGTGACTTGCTGTTCCCGCTGAGTGACGGAACTTATTGACCGATCCTGCACCTTGTTTATGGAATCGAGTCGCTCTTAGTGCTCCCGGAGCGCAGAAATTTCCTATCAGCCTTTGCTGCAGGATTCCCGGCGCTCCACACGCCATGGGCCTCTCTCGCTTCGGTTCCCTCCCGCTGCCTCTCCATTTCCTGCCCTGCATCATATCCACTGACAGACTGATTGATCAGTTGATGAGAGAGAGGGAGGGAGGGAGGGAAAGAGAGCCATGACAGCTATTATTGACATATTTGCGCACAGCAATTTAGTGTGTAGACTAAATATTAAAGCAGAAATACTTAATTCCATATTGGTTATCGGCTGACATTAGAGATTTTTTTTTTTTTAATTTATTGGTATTGATTAATATTGGATATTTCATTGTGCATGCTCATTTCCACTATTTATTTATTTAATTATTTATTTATATTACATTTGCCGTTAATCTGTAAAAACACAAGTAATTTAACAAACTTCAACAACTTTAAAACTTTAACAAAACTTTAACAAAATTTAATTTTTAGCAAACCTCAAAATGAATATACGTTATAAAGTTATGATTCCTAAATTCACATGTAGCATTTACAACAATTGATTTTAGCTTTTTTATGTTTAATTAATTAATGCAATTATTAAATAGTATATAATTTTAATATCAGCCATTTATTGGTTATTGGCCATAACATAATTATTGGCAAGTCTGTGGCTTTTTTAATATTAAAGGGTTAGTTCACTCAAAAATTAAATTTCTGTCATTAATAATTCACCTTCATGTCATTCCACACCCGTAAGATCTTCATTCATCTTCAGAACACAAATTAAAGATATTTTTGATGAAATCTGTGAGCTTTCTGGTCTCCGATAGACTGCAAAACAATTACCACTTTCAAGGCCCAGAAAGGTAGTAAAGACATCGTTAAAATAGTCCACATGACTACAGTGGTTCAACCTTAATGTTATAAAGCAACAAGAATACTTTTTGTGCGCAAAAAAACATTAAGGTTGAACCACTCTAG
The DNA here is from genome assembly GCA_037950665.1 of Hypophthalmichthys nobilis. Taxonomy (NCBI): domain Eukaryota; kingdom Metazoa; phylum Chordata; class Actinopteri; order Cypriniformes; family Xenocyprididae; genus Hypophthalmichthys; species Hypophthalmichthys nobilis. Next base: position 19,225,725 of record CM075479.1, read on the forward strand.
TCATGTGGACTATTTTAACGATGTCTTTACTACCTTTCTGGGCCTTGAAAGTGGTAATTTTGTTTCAGTCTATCGGAGGCCAGAAGGCTCACGGATTTCATCAAAAATATTGTGTTCTGAAGATGAACGAAGGTCTTACAAGTGTGGAATGACATGATGGTGAGTAATTAATGACAGAAATTTAATTTTTGGGTGAACTAACCCTTTAAAACACTTTCCCAGAGACACTAGGGCGGGACTATCTGTTTGTCCAACCAGTGACGGACAGTGGGCGTGTTCTGGAAACCTGTTTAAGAAAGTCAATATTTTCGCAATTGCTAGTGGCTCAGAAGTTACACACTGCAGATTTTATCTTCTTTCTTTATTCCTTTAATATATATTTATGAAAGGCTAGAAAGAGTTCCATCTCTAAATGCCTTTTGGTCATTTTGCTAAGCTGAAAGGCTCATGGTTTTGAGTATATAGAAAGCTGTTCTCGGCGTGTGAGCATGAATGCGTGCGTGTTTGTGAGGGTGAATGAGTGATTTGACGCTGGGTGTTGGCTCTGTGGCTCTAGACAACTACGCTGAGAAGGCGATACCCTGCAGAGAACAGGAACTGCAGCGCAAGGGCTGTGGACCTCTGCTTCCTGCTTTGCATCGACCTGATGCCTGGCGGCTCACCAAGAAGCCCGCCTTTTTTGCACACACACATACAGCCATGCACCTGCTAGACTAGAGAAAGTCTTTACCATTTAGCTCTATATGTGAAGAGGCACTTGTTTCTCTGGTCAGCATTCACCAGTCTTAATCCCAGCCAGCTACCCACACACACTCATACTGACATTTGGCTGACCTTGTCACTCGACACTGTGTCCTGTGTGTGGTCGACAGGCCCTAGAGCAGGATGTTTTAATCATGTTAATCAGCTGAGCTTCCCGTTACATGAACAGGGGTCTCTGAAGGGTCTGTGGGGTATTTTGGTGACTCCCCTCTCCTTGTGTCTGATCAGGTGTTACAGTGTCATGTGGTCAGTGTTTTCCAGAACATTCCGTTTTTAGGTATTTGGCACATAACATTAATAATAATGATAATAATAACAATAATAGTAATAAGAAGAATTATTATTGTTATTGTTATAATAAAATATTATATCAATATTAATTATATCAATTAATTGTACTAATGTTTTTATTATTATTATTATTATTATTATTATTACAAATTATATTATTATAAGAAAGAAAGATGGAAAGAAAGAAAAAGATTGGCCGTTTTTTTACTATTTAAAAAATATATAAATATTAGGCTTCTTGGTCAGCTGCTATGTAACATACTTTTTTATTACATTTTTTTTATTTATTTTTTTTATTTGAACATCTGTCTTAAACAACTTTAATGTCAAGTAAACGTTCTGTCAGTAAGTGAGTCAAATTTTAACTGCTATAACAGTTTCAGCGACTAATTTGTTAGGGCTCGTTCACGTTTTTGCTTTGAGAGACACAGGCAGTGGAATGGAGGGAAAAACGCAAGGTATCGAGACGCGTTTTTTAAAGGTCGGAACTGATTTAAACTTGAGCGCCGCGTTTTTAGAACGCCATATCATGCACGAGACGCTACAAAAGATGCAAGACGTGAGCGCAACGATTTTGCACATCCATCTAGCGCGTTACATATAAAAACAATGGAAAAGGCTGAGGCTGAGTGAAACCAGTGACGTGTGTAATTTTTGCTAATTCATTATAAAGAAACTGCTTGTAAGTCATTTGTTTGTGAACTGGACTTTTATTTTTGAATAAAAAAACATGTTACTTGTTCAGACTGCAAACTCTAAATACATTTTGTATTACCAAACTCTCTGAAAATTCAGGTGTTGAGTCCTGAAAAGTGAAAGTTATAAACATATATATATATATATATATATATAATATATATACACAAATTAATAGTACTATAATGTGGATGCATTCACTCAGTACCTCTCTCTCTCTCATATATAGACGTGTTTTGTTCTCTATAGATAACTGTGCTTTTAGTCACCATTTAATGTGTGAAGGTTGGAGAAGTCAAGGCAGTGAAGTGCGTTTAGATGAGTGAGGTGGCTTTACAATCAGAGTCAGTGCTGGTGTCTTAATGACTGGTGAACATGGCACACCAGACCTCCACCTCCACTTTTGTGAAGGTGAATAGCTTATCAAGAAGGCATTTGAGTGAAAAAGATGGCAACGAGAGGAGCGGGTCTCCAGAGAGTCTGGCAGAGGGATTTCAAGAGTCATTTCAGTGTAGTTCTCAACAACAGTGTTGGGAGATGCGGTTTGCTTTAATGCCCATTCTCAAGATAGAGACAGTCGCTCAGGATTTGGCTGAGTGGATAGGTGGAGGAAGAAAGAGTCAAGATCTGTCCAAGAGAAAGCAGGACTTGAGAGATCTAAAAAGAGGTCTGACTCTTAAGATCAACTTGGCTGCCTCCACAGGGGACCTCATCACTTCTATTAATTTTGCAAGGCTCTTACCATCACTAGAAAGAGAGGAAGCTTTTAGCTTTTGCTGGAGTGGGAGAATATAAAGAGACCGTACCTTAGCTGCCATTTAAAGATGGAAGTGAAAGTGAGCGGTTGTGGTGTATCAGCCCTATTGAAAAGTTTGCCATTTTGGATTCTAATGTGTTTGTGTCCTTACTAGGCTTCTTAACTAGCTTAACCAGTAAGAGTGCTTTGGTCAACCAATTTTAAAGGAAAGACCAAATTGGTTGACCAAGGAACTCTTGCTAGGGAGTGTTTTCCTATAAGATCTCTTTAATATGTTATTTGTTCCTCCTTGGCAACAATTAAGTAAATTGGAGATTAAATGCAGACTTTTGTATCAAGTCAACATGAAATCACCCCATTCACCCAAGTTCACACAAAAATGAAAATTAGTATTATTGAATAATATAATAATATATTGAATAATCTAAATTATTATTATTATTATTGTTATAATAAATTATGTTATAATTTTTTGTACATTCACCTGAATGTGGATACTGCAAATATAAATTAATAATAATATTTTTTCTTCTTCTTTACTTATATAAACAGCAAATTAATTAAATTAATTAATTATAATTGATAATTATAAATAAATCATTTTTTTCTTTAAAAAATGACACTTTTCTTTAAAAACGATTTGCATTTTTTTTTTTATAATATGCTTTATAACATTTTTTATTTATTTTTTTTTACATCAAACCCTTTTGTGAATGTCTGTCTTAAACTATTTTGTCATATAAACACCCTGTCAGTAAGTGTGTCAGGTGTTAGTTCGGTAAATGCTGCAAAAGATTTATGTTAAGCTGATTCAAACTGATGACTTGTGAATCTTTTTGACCGATTTGTTAAAAGAAACTGCTTAAGAAAGAGTCATTTGCTTGTGTTGTGAATCGAACTGCACTGGTCGTGCTGTAAGTTCGTTTTATGTGCATTCGAGTGAAGACAACACAATAGAATCATGTTTTCTGTTCAGACTGCAAACCTGGGTAGAAGAAACATCTTGGACAAAATTGATACTTGCACTTGATTATGCAAGTGCCACTTCTGCCCATTAAACTTTCCTCTGCTTTGCAGTTGTAAGTCACCACCTGTGTGCTGTCTATGTAAAAGCCGGCAGGGAGCTCTTGGAAACAGATGTATGCTCGGGTCCATGCTGATTTTTCCGCCTTAGCAGAGAGGCAACATGATCAGATCAGATTTCCGCCTACATGCTCTCTCTCACAGGACACGCACACACACTCAGGTCAGAAAGTGATGACCCCATTGCTGGGTGGGCTTACAGTAAGGGCTTCTAAAAAGCAGGGAGAATGAGCAGAGGGGGTCTTGTTTAATGGCTTTAGGAGGTCTTGCATGCTGACCGTGTGCAGAGCTGGAGCAGATGTGGCCCCTCCCACGTCACCAGGGGCTGTGTAGCCTGATGTCTGCCCCAAACTGAACTCCATGGCACCTGCTAACAGATGGCGAACTCTTTATTTTCCCCTCTTGTTGCGACAGCACCACGTAATAACCGGTGTTCGGTTATTGAGGCAGGCACAGAGGTTTTAGCAAATTCATGCTATTCAACTGATGAATCATTGGCTGTTTCCTGTGCAACAACTAAATACAACTGGGATGAAAAGTACACGGCAAAAAAAAAAAAAAATATATATATATATATATATATATATACACACACACATATATAAAAAAATTGTCACAAGATACTAAAAATACACTTATTTTACAATTATGTATAAGTTGAAGTCTTTTTTTACCCAGTAAAAATATCTAAAATGCTTAATAATATTAAGAATATATGAGGCATGTATATGTATAATAATATGCACTTTTCTTTAAATTGTTTAAAAAGGAATATTGCTGGAAGTGTTTATAAGATTATTAATATTCTTAATAACATTTTATATATTTAAATAAATAAAAACATTTGTTAATAAATAAATGCATTAAATAAATTGAAATATTTAGTTATTTATTTTAAATGCAGATGCAACTGTATAGTTTCTTGTTTTCAAGTAAAATGTCAAAAATAGTACTAGGATTATATTGTTATAAAACGGTTATTTCTGTCCTTGATTCTGATTGGTCAATAGCTGTTTTAGTCACGATAAAACACGGCTATGACCGCTTCACCCAACGGTTCTGTGTATCACTACACAACACCCTTAGCAACCACTCTTAGCAATGTAAACATATGTTTGTTCTCATTGATATTGTTCATTGAAGCTTTCTGTATTATGTAGAACTAGAAGAGTATTGTGAGAAAGAGTGAATTTATTACCTGCATTCAGATTTGGCATTATCCTTCAGGTCAGTCCTGTGTTCATAATAAAACATCTGTTTAAATGTCTGATGTATTATCTTGTCCTTTTAACAGTTAAGGGGTTTTCCCATAACTGACAGCACTAGTCAAGGCATTTGTCAGTTGTGTCTTGTTCCATGTTCACAACAATTCAGTCTTTTGAGGTATAATTTGTTTTGGGTATATCAAACCGGCAATCTTTGGTCTTATTAATCTATTATTGTTCTAGAGCTAATAGATTTTAATAATAATGAAGTAACGGAAGGAAGTAGGCGGAGGGAAGTAGTTCCTCACAAAAGAGTGGTTTTAAAGACAATATGTTGTTGTTTCTTAATTATTTAAACACTTGTGCCATCAAATTGTTGTATAAACGCAATATCAAACTTGTAGTAGCCATGCGATATGGCTGTATATCAGCACGGCTGTGATTACCTACGGCTCTTGGCATGCGGCTACTTGTGTGATATTATATTATATATTATAGTTCTTAATATAATAATATTTTTATTAACATTAATATATTCATATAAAAATGTCAATTTAATGTTGCACTAATAACTGGAAGGGAAACCATCTCGTGGCCTCGACCTCATTAGAGAGTCCCTACGGCTGTAATGTTCCTCTTCTGTCGCAGCATCTAAAGCTCGGCTCTCTTGCTGAAGATACAGACATTGTTTTGACAACGTGGTGACACTTTCACAGCTCCCAATTTACATTTTGAAAGACCAGTCATTAATGTGTTCATCTTGATGTTCTCATCAATGTGGGAGGCCTCAGACACTTGTCCCATTCCTGTGCTATAAATAGAGAAGATCTGATTTGGGCTGTTTTGAAATGAGATCCTTCAGGGGCTTTAGCGATCTTCATCCTCACCATATCGGCTCTAACACTTAGCCAGATTAGTTTGGGCATCTGAGTGCATCTGAGAGATACGGTGTTCATACGATGTCTCCATTCCCGCTCGCAAACCAGGGCTAAGTGCTACCATTCAAACTGAAACCGGAAACAAATATGCTTTCAAACAGCCTGACAGTGTGTTTTAAGAGGTGGAAGAGTTACACCCCTGCCCTGCATGAATGTTATTCTATCTCAGAGCGCCACTCTGCATTAAAAAAACGCCACTTCTCTGCATTTTTTTCTCTCTTTCTCCTCTTTTTTTTCGCTTCCTGTTTTTTTCCCTGTTTTTTATGTTTCATTCACAGTCTTTTTACTTATGTACACAGAATAGTTTCTCACACAAAATATTATGGTGTACATATAAATGTTGTCAGCCGATTAAGCCTGATTTTTCTGTAATTGATCGCAATTAATAGCATCTAATTATATTGTAGTAATTTCACATTTACTCTTCAAATTACTGTAGAAACAACATAAAGACAGTATATTTTTAATATTTGTTTAATGGCATCTTTTTATGAATGAAAGCCAGTCTCACTGCTACTGATGTCTCTATGAAATTGATTTTTTTCTCAATTTTAGCCATTAATTATAGCCATTTAACATTACAATATAATTGAAAGCTATCAATTTTAACATTAATTAGATTTTAAAAATGTATATAAAAAAAATTTAATCTAAGTGAGCTTAAAACAATCTTCACATAAACCCATTATAATAAATGCCACATTTATCTGTGCCCTTTAATATATCAGGGCTCAATGCTAAAGATTTTTTCTATTGGCCCTATCAGACCGGTTCAGATATTTACATACCCTGCCAAAATGCACAAAAAAATATTGTTTTTGACCCATGTAACATTGTAAAAAGTGCTTTAAAATTTCCAGGTAGGTCTAACAGGTAGGAAATATACAGAAATTGAATAAAGTTATCAAACACTTCACAGTCTTCACTGCATAAAATAAAATATAGATTAATATTATTAAAGCTACAAAAGTTATTCAGTCAAGAGCAGTGAGTGATTTTCTTTTTTTCTTTTGTTCTTTGATTAACATTAATGACATACAGCATCAGGTTTATTAGGCTGCTGTCACTTTAAGACCACCTACACATGACGCGGATCTGACAGGCATCTTATTTTCTGTTCATTTAAGACTTTATTTAACTCATTTAAAAATGTGCTTTCAAGTATATTTGACAAAATGGGCATTTTGGCATAATTTTGTATGTTTTTGTCCATTCAATCAAGAAAGAGAACTCATTGCTGTACTGGTGCGCTGTACAGAAATGAGTTCTCTTTTGTGTCTTGTCACTCTTGAATGGTTTAAAAGCATTTGCATGAATAAAAGCATGATCATATAATGTAACGCTAGCCAAAGGATGACAGAAAAACATATTCTGTGTTAATTTCTTTAAATATATAACGCTTTAAAATGAAAAAAATTGAAAGCTAAATTAACTTGTTAATTATGACAGCCCCAATATATTATAAATATGTACAGAACCTTTCTTCTTAACACATTTTGCATACATGTGGTGAAAGTTGCATGCAAATCAAACCACCATTTTCCACCATGTTGTTTGTTGACGTTATCAAGAATAAAATCTTCTGTTGCGGTTTCATGTGTTTATGTAACTGTGTGAGAATGAATCTGGGGAGGAGAATTATGTTGCATTTGACGTCTGTGATTAAAGTACACAACAAAGACATGGTAAAGTATTTAAATGTGTGCAGGGCGACAAAGCTTCAGTCTTGTGGTGTGCGCTTGGCATTAGTGAATGAGACCCAATATCTATTACACACACCCTGTTCAGATTCTGCCTGTCGAAGTATACAGAAGGCAGTCTGTTAACTGCTCTACTGCTCAGCGTTCTCTGGAATCACTGTTGTCTCTGTCAGCGTTCACTCGTTTAATGGCCTGCTTCTATATCAGCTCCCCCTCTCGTGCCCTTAGGAAACGTGCCCTGCTTTTTTTTAGCGTGTTCAATGCAAAAATAAACAAACAGACAAGTCCTATCCACCTGTCTGTCCTCGCTTGGCCCTCTCCCAGGTGCGGCAGGGTCTGCTCTCTCTGCGCTTGTGGGCCTGAAGGGCTTTGTGTTGTTTTGCTGCCAGGATGATCAATGGCTTGTTTGTGATACTGGGTAGAGATGGCCCGGACCACACAGCCCCAACGAGCGGGGGGAGATTATGGAGGAACGCAGAGCTGGTTGGGGAACGCTGCGGCCTGCACCTGTTGCTGAGTGTTGCTGGGGGGTTTTTTTGGGCCAGAGGGGTGGTCGGACGTCACATGGGCACTGCTTCACAGGAAGCTGGGGCTCGTTTCTCAATCTTCTCATGACACACACCTCCTCCTCCTTTCACCCGTAGCTTCGGCCTGGGCTTATCACCAGCCAGGAAGAGAATAAACTAAGCTGTTTTTGCAAGGAATGTACAACTTTTATTCAGCAAGAATGCCTTAAATTGATCAAAAGTGACAGTAAAGACATTTATAATGTTACAACATATTTCATATTTAAAAATTCTTTGTGTTCATCAAATAATCTTGAAAAAAAGAAACATGATTTTCACAAAAATATTAAGCAGCACAAAAGCCTTTCACATTGATAATAGTAATGGTGCAGAAAATTCAGCTTTGCATCACAGGAATAAATTACATTTTAAAATACATTAGAAAATAATAATATTTATAATAAATAATAATATTTCGCAAAATTTTTGACAACTAAATGCTTTGGTGAGCATAAGAGACTTTTTTTAAAAAATCTTACTGACCCCAAACTTTTGAACAGTAATGAAAAGTTATTTTTAAATATTGTAAATATGTATTGTAACTAGTGATTTTTTTTATTTTTTTTATTTTTTTAAATAAAGAAATAATTTCAAATTTCGGTTTGTTTTATATTTCAAAAAGTGTTCGTTTTGTTTAATAAACTACATTTTCTTTGAATTCTATGAATTTTCATTAATTATTTTACTTTCTTTTAATAAACAATACATTTTTTATACTTTTTTGTGAATTTTTATTAAATATTCTGTAAAATAAGATTTTCATTTAATAAACATTTTCCAGGGGTTTAGTAAATATTTTGTAATATCAGGGTTAATTTCATTAGAGCAGCTTTGTGTATGTTTCATTTGTTGTCATTGCAATGTATACATGACACAATTTATTATGTACACCTATCAGGCATAACATTATGACCACTAACAGGTGAACTCAATAACACTGATTATCTCTTAAGCACCTGTTAGTGGGTGGGATATATTAGGCAGCAAGTGAACATTTTGTCCTCAAAGTTGATGTGTTAGAAGCAGGAAAAATGGACAAGTGTAAGGATTTGAGCGGGTTTGAAAATTGTGATGGCCAGACGACTAGGTCATAACGGTACCAGCCATTGACAAACCTATATTTGTTGACCACTAGTCTTTTACATTATGGTAATGAGTGATAAAACATCTTCCATGTAAACATTTTTGATTTGGTTCTCTTATAAATTTTGCTCTAACCAACTGCATCAAGTGACGGGACTGAAGTAGCTCTGATTAACCCCTCCACAGTAAAATCTCATTGTTCCTGAATCCTTCGCTTTAACTGTATATTAAAAATATATATATATTGATTGGCTCTGATTATGTTGCATCATGCAGCATTTCCGCTTTCAATGTGAACAGGCGAATTACTTGTCAAGGATTTAAAGTAGCGTATTTGCTCAGTCCATTGCTCCCGCTGTCAGAAATGTGAGGGCAGAACAGGAGCTGCCTGCATGCTTGGGATGACTGAAAGCCTGGGCTGATGATGTCATGTGTCAACCCTCCTGATTCATCATTTATCTAATTGAGCTTTGAATCATGGGACAGGGAGAGGCCCTTTCCCTCCCTTAACTGTCTGATTCCACATTCCACTGTAATCCTTAACTAATACTGCCTAATTCTCCAGCACACGATCACACCACCCCAGAGGGCATGATCATACCATCAGATAAAGAGCTCACACACAGTGCACTACTGCCAACTACTCACCAAAAACTTGCCCACTATGGTTCCTTATTCGCATACGCTCACACAACCTCACCACGTTGGTACATCACTGCACCCTGCATGCTTCTTGACTCATAATCGCACAGGCATAGCTTCGGCTCGGCCCACACAGAATCTGACCCACTGGGTTCAAACGCCCATCATTTGATAATATTTCAGATTTGTCAGAGGAGCCTAGCGGTTGGCACACATGCTCCGACACAAATAGGGAGCAGCTTCTTTTAGTGTATCAGAAACATACAACATTCCCATATGAAATTTCTTTTTTAGTAAATCAAATCTGTACCCAAATAAATTACTCTTGAGAGTTGGTTCTTTTTAGTGAATAACACTACCATTCTGAAATTTGGGGTCAGTACGTTTTATTTATTTATTTAGAATATTACATTTTGAAATATTAAGCAGCAAAACACTGATAATAAAATTTCTTGAGCAAAATCATCATATTAGAATGATTTCTGAAGGATCATGTGACACTGAAGACTGGAGCAATGATGCTGAAAATTCAGTTTTACCATTATAGGAATAAATATGGAGCCAGATCAGCCTCAAAAATAATACATTTACAAAACAAAATTCATAAATGCACAGCACAATTCACATTTACAAAATCCAATGCGTAAATTCAAAACGCAGTTCATAAATACACAAGTAAAAGCATAAATATTTCCCCAAATGTGCACACAAATGCATTGTACCTAAATAAATTTAAAATGTTTACAGAAATATGTATATATCAAGTTCTTGAATTAATTTCCATCACACATTTATGAATGATGCTACATGTATTTATGGATCGTTGAATCTGCATTTGCAAATCATTACACATGCGTGGACTGCTTTGAATTTGTGTGTGGTATTTTTGAGACCTTCCTGGCAGGTTAAGATTCATAAATATCTTATTAAATAAAATATTTTTTTTTTTTTTTTTTTTTTGGAGGATGTTCTGTTTAGCCAATCGCAGTGAGCTTTTAATCCACCAATCAAAACGCTCCTTACTGAACAGACTGAAGAAGCTCAACACTGCACTTGTACTGTGCATTGTTGTTCCATAATTTATATTGTTCGCACAAAATACACCTACCCGGTTAGCCTACTGTCTTATACACCAAAGTTGCACATACCCTGTTTATTCAGATCAATCTGTAATGTTATTAAATAAGTGTTAAATGTCTAGATATTTCATTTAATAAAAACAATTATGTAATTTTATTGTTTACGATTTTAAAATGTATTTTTTTACTCCAGTATCGAGATTAATTCAAATTATATTGCTTTATTTTAGCCCTTGCATATACACGAGGAGGACACAAGTACATTTCACAATGTTACTATTTTTATTTTATTTTTTGTCAAATGAATGCAGTCTGTTGAGCGTAAAAGACAACTTTTGGTCACAAACTTTTGAACGGTATTGTGCAAATTAACTGTGAAAGTGTGAAACGGTTAATTCATCGGTTACTTACTAACGATTCGTGTGACAATATGTAGTTAGGGATGGAAACAATTAGTTTTGTCAGTAGTATTTTATAAACATTTATTATTTTATTTAGTATAATTTTTTAGTATCATTGACATTTTATTAAATTTATATTATTATTATTTATTGAAATTGTCATTTGGCAATGGAATATATATATATATATATATATATATATATATATATATATATATATATATATATATATATATATATATATACATACAGTAGGGATGGTAAGATTCACCGATTTGCATCAGTGCATCGGTATAAAAGTTAACAATGCGATGCATCGATTTAAAAAAAGTGTGCATCGGATACAAGTTGGCAACTTGCATCGGTGCATCGGTTCTAACAATTACATCGATAAAAAAACGATTTATTAATATATAATTATTAAAAGATGTGCAATACTTTTATTATTTAGAAAGTGACCAATAATTTGTGACAAATATTTTTAAATATAGATTGATTTCTTCTCTCTAAACTGTTTTTCAAGCGCATTCTCTCATCACCACTGCTGCTATGTGGATATGACGTATCACAACACTACGGAGACAGAGGCGTGTCAAGAGTCATAGAATATAGATCAACATGGCACTACAAAGGCCTGTTTGTGAAAGGGCCATATGTTAGAAGTCAGAAGGCATTAAGTTCATTTATGATTTGTCGTCTGTCTGAACCAAAGAAATAAAAGCGAACTATCTGTACCATATTCCGCGATGCAGAAAACATGGACGGAATCGCGGAATCCATTCATAAAAACGGAATTTACTGTATGACGCTGAATGTCATGGAATTTGTCAAATTTTGGATGAATAAATCAAAAGTAGGGGGGTACACTTACATCAAACTGCGATATGGATAGTGTCTGTGAGTATTAAACTGCAAGAAGACAAACTGAATATGAATCCTGCATGTTCTGCTTGCCTCTGGCGCAGACCTGCGAATATGTTTACTACACATCCTGAAGCACTCGTGACTCTCACGGTGTTCTTTCCAGCATCTGCCATCTTACTATATGACGACATGAGTACATAAACTTAAAAAAAATCTCCAGAGCTGCTCTGACAGTCACTTTGTGAGCATTTTACCATTTAATTTGAGAAAAAACTATTGTCATATCATGTACACACAGAAACTTCAAGATGAGAGCAACCCATCAAAATAAAAGTTTGGTTTAACTTGTAACAGAAATATAGCCATATTATTTTCATTTTATTTCATATATTGCTATTGTAGTACTATGTAGTCACTATTGTATTACTATTGTATGTTATAATGTATTTCTTAATGACAATGTAATACTACTAGTACAATAATTATTAAGACTTTAGTTTTGAAAGAATAATCACACAATTTTACAGTAACAGTAAACTTTGTTTGCAAAAAAAAAAATGAAAGGGTTCATGTATTGTATCATTGGCTATGCATCGAGATGCGTATCGCATCGGCCTCAGTTATGGAGATGCACATCCTTAATATACAGTATATCACTTTAGTGTGTTTTGGGCGGCAGTTGTTGGGATGATCTGAGATGTTGCCCACCTTCAAGTCTTCATGGTATTCAAGTCCCTAGATATGACTCAGATTCTTCCTTCAATGAAGGTCTGATCACTTATAGTAATAGCACGCCTCGTTTCCGCTTGGCTCTAGTTGTGGCTGAAAGCATTCATTCCTTTCCCATCCACTTCCTCCATCTCTCGTCTAACACCTTCACCTCCATCAGCTATACAGTCAGCCCTGACAATACGTCATCCCTTTTTAAAGGGTGAATCACCAGCCATAGTTCACATCTGTTCTCGGCTCAAAGAACCTAACCAGGGAAAACAAGCAATTACCGGTGGGCTTTTTCAATCAACTCTTTGGCGAGTCGGCTGGGGGGCTTGGGATGGGGGGAAGGTGGGCGGAGGAGATAATTAGACACGGTTAAAAATATCCCAGCTCATTGTCTCTGCTGTCCCACATCCTCAGATAAGTATGCGGCTATTGGCGCAAGGATCATGTGCTACTGGGGGGAATGTTTTGAATGCTCGGGACTGTTACGTGCAGCTGAGGCTCACATGACAGGGATCGACATGCTTAGAGGAAGCTGTTTGTATGTTTTGACTGCTTCTCAGAACAAGATGAATCGTTTCTGAATCATGTTCATTCTCATACGTTGTCACACAACATTTTCACATTTGTTTGACCACATTTATGATTTTTCTTTCTTTTCTTTTTTTTTTTTTTTTTTTTCCAAAATATATGCTTTGGTCCCTCCAAATATTACTTGTTTCTGCCTGTATCTGAATGTATAAGGTTGGTAAAAGAACAAATACTCAACTGACCATACAATTTCCTGTTTCTACAGCCTTCACTTCCTGTCCTGTATACTCTGTCCAGTCAAGCAACCCATGAGGCCGTTCACCTCCTCTGCAGGATGTTGGTCTTTGACCCAGTAAGTGTTCTTGATACTCTATTCTCATAAACTGGAACATTATAAAGTAAAGTACGTATTAAAATTTATCAAATAGACCAAACAAGACACATTTTTATTTACATATTTTTATGCATATATATATATATATACTAATTTAACAAAAAATGTAACTAATTTAAAAAAAATTATGTAGTATATATATTACACAATTTTGTTAAATTAGTTAAAAAGTTGCATATATTATATATTATAATTCGTATATATATACGAATTTAAAAAAATGAACAAGAAATTAACTAATGTAACAAATTGTTATATATATTATTTGTATAAAACAATATTTTTTATTGAATACATAATTTAACGTGTGTGTATATATGTGTTTATATATTTAATTTAATATATATTAAAATGTATATGTATAAAATGAAATGTAATTTTATTATATAAATTATAGATTTTTTAAAAATATACACAATATTATATAAAATAATATATATGATTATATATTATTTAAATGAAACATTTATTTTATTAATAATTTAATATATATTTATATAATTTCTTTTTATTTTTAATATGTAAATTGTTTTTTTAAATTTGAATTTTATTGCATTTTTAAAAGGAAATTTAAAACAGAACATTTCTGTTTCCCAATTCAGTCGAAGCGGATCTCTGCGAAGGACGCCCTGGCCCACCCGTATCTGGACGAGGGTCGTCTGCGGTACCACACCTGCATGTGCAAATGCTGCTACACCACATCCTCTGGCCGTGTCTACACCAGTGACTTTGAGCCTGTCACCAACCCCAAGTTTGACGACGGCTTTGAAAAGAACCTGACGTCAGTTCGGCAGGTCAAAGGTTAGTGTGGTGTTCTCACCTGTTCATGATGATTCATTCAGTCCTATTACGCACACATGAGCCAAACAATGTTGGTCTATTAATTTAACCTTTTGTCCTGATCCAACTTTTGGTTTGTAAACGACGTGTATAAGAGCTAAAGGTCTTAATTGAATTGAACCTATTTGAGAGCATGTGCCCATCATGCCACTGCGTGTTAATCAGAAGTCTTACTGGGTGTCTCCTGCTCCAGATCCCCTGCTGCTCCTGTTGTTTTTGTCCCTTGTTTTCACCCTTCATTCGGGGCCCCTGGATCTATGCTTGCCTTCCACTGTCAGCGGGTATTAGTGAGAGCCTGTCGCTAAAAGCAGGCTTACTGTGCTGTCGGCTCAAAATAACTCTGCCCTTCACCCTCCCTCCTCTTCCTCCATCCTGTGTGCAACGTGTTTCCACTGGAGGATTAATCAGTGCGGATGGAGCCGACCGCCTAGAGACTTAAAGCGCCTTAGGGTAGGCAGCCGTGTTTGGAATGTGAGGGGAACCCCTTTTGGATGGACACATGAGGAGTTTCCACGTTGCCTGAGCTAGTTTTAAGCTTAACAGCTCGTCTACTAAATTAAAGAGTACGGAGTTTTAGAAGATATTACAGATATTACTGCAGAATATTCCTTCAGAATCAACTCTTTGACCTGCAAGGTTACTGCTAGAATAGATCTTCAGTTCATTCATTGCTTCATTCATAATTTAGATTTGTTCTGAAAAAAAAAAATGGAGTTCTAGTCTGGAAGAAGAAGTATGTCATCTAAGCCAATCATATCGCTCCACCGTTTTTGTTACAAGAAATCATGACAAAATTGTAATTTTTGTGTGAACTATGTCTAATAGATTAAACAGGCCTGCTGTATACTTAATGAGATTAACCTAAAAATGAAAATTCTGTCATCATTTACCCACCCTCATGTTATTCCAAAACCATATTTTCTTCAACACGAGCACAGGAGAAATGTTTACAGTTTTTGTGAACTATTCTTTTTACCGTGATTGCATGAAACATTTAATCTGTTATTTATAACTGTAAACTATTTTATATATAACAGTTATTTATAACTGAAATTCTTTTTCCCCACATAGAGATCATTCATCAGTTCATCCTGGAGCAGCAGAAGGGGAATCGGGTACCGCTCTGTATCAACCCCCAATCAGCTGCCTTCAAAAGCTTTATCAGGTGAGTCCACCCTCTTGATTTTATGGGTGAATCTCATGATCAAATATCCAGGTCATATTTTTAAAAAAATAGCATAAAGAAAATGAGGCCTGTGTTTAGGTCCATAAAGATTTTTGCTGACATTTTTTCATCACAAAAATCCTTTAAAAAGGATTGTGTGTTATATACTGTGTATATACTGTATGTGTGTGTGTGTGTGTGTGTGTGTGTGTATAAATATATATATATATATATATATATATATATATATATATATATACATACAGTTGTTTACAGATATACTTTATTATTTAAATAATATATAATTATTTAATTTAATTTATTCATATAATTATTAATATTTTACATTTCAGAAGTGAGAATGAGATTTTCACATGATAAGAGCTGCTGTTAATTGTGGCCATGTTCAGTATTTATGAAAATAATATCACAGTGCAAAAAAAAATTAAAAGACCTGAAAATAAGCTTAATTTTCTTTATGCAAGATATTATTTTTTATAATAATATACTTTTTATTTGAATTTTGTGAGATTCACCTTCATGTCTGAGACTTGCCATATCAAAGCCAGTGAGCGTGAATGTCAATTTTTTAGGGGAACCATGTTTTTGCTTTGGGTTGCATTTTTGCATTATTTTATATTTAGGCAAATATTTTACATAAAAGTGTGTTTAATGTCTTTTCTAATTATTATTGGTAATAATTACTGCATATTTTGGTGTCCTGACAAATCTAGTGCTTTTCAAGCTTATCTTACAATTTATTTCCCAGTGTCTCAACACTAGATGGAGACATCCCCTCATCCTTAAAGAAAGACATAACGATCCCTTTCTTTCTTTCTTTCTTTCTTTCTTTCTTTCTTTCTTTCTTTCTTTCTGTCTGTCTGTCTTTCTTTCTTTCTTTCTTTCTTTCTGTCTTTCTTTCTTTCTTTCTTTCTTTCTGTCTGTCTGTCTCTTTCTTTCTTTCTTTCTTTCTTTCTTTCTTTCTTTCTTTCTTTCCACAGCTCGACAGTAGCTCAGCCCTCTGAGATGCCTCCATCTCCTCTAGTTTGGGAGTAGCTGAGGATGGCGGAGAAGATGGCATTGATAACAGTGGCGGAGGACATCCCTCCCGCGGCCCGTCCCGCATCCACACCTCGCCCCCCACGGACTACTGACCCCCAGGCTTCCCTAAACCTGCGTAGCATTTCACTGGAGTCTAGGACTAGCCATGTCGCTGATGTGTGTGTGTGTGTGTGTGTACTGTAATACTTACTAAATGGGAGTTTTATAGAAGCAACCACTGCTGATGAGTTGAAGCGGGACACGGGAAGGGTGGGCGTGGTCACGGGGGGTCCGTTCGTACATACCCACTGCTCTGTAGTAGTATACTGAAGGTTCGCGCTCATGAACCTGTACTTTCGGCAGACGAAGTCGACCCCTGTGGACTTGAATGTATTTTGAACAGCAGGGCAGCAGAATCTGCGCAGTATCCCTGAAGGAAAACTCTTCACGACTATGTGTGCGAGTAATCATGCTTTATTTATTCATGGAAACATGCTTCATGTAGTATGGAAAGAAGTAGGAAAGAAGGCAAGTTTCTCTGAATCAGATTTTTTTTTTTGCTCACGCTAGCACCTTACTAAGAACCAAGGCCATCGTCTAGGGTGGAAAACTGCTGTCCTGGCCCTCACAGGTCCTCTGTAGTAGCCTATTCATTAGGCCAACCCATATAAATTTGTCCCGGGCTTTGTCAATTTTAGCGACGGCCCTCATAAGAACTGTGACCACTCTTCGGCTAGAGTGAGCTGCTCATTGCATTTATTTCCTTCAACGGCGGTGTGATTTTTATGACTTTCTTCCATTTTTGCTGTCATCTGCGCTCTTCCTTTCTTTCTCTATCGATCTATCTTTGTTCGTATCTCGCTTTCCGTCTCATATTCAACTTTCGTCAGTAAAAAAAGAAATCAGTATTCTGTAGCGCAGCACTTGGCAGAGATACTGATTCATAGGCTTCTCTTAGTACTCCTGAATGTGGATGTGTTGTGTCAGTATTTAGTACTTCTGGTGGGTGGGTGGGTGACTGAATGGCACAGCGGTTGAGGATCCAAAGCATGCGAGATTGGCTCAAAACGAAATGCTTGTATCTAAAGGGTTTATTTGAAGCAAAGGAGACTTTATGTGAGTGTCCAGAAATTCTTGCAGGTGCTTGTCTCCTACCGAGACTGAAAACCCAACTAGCATGTAGCGACATAATATAGGGAGGTTGTTCTCAGATGACCTTCGAACCCTGCTATCCCTGATGGAGTATCTAGAATAGCATGCAAACCAAATTAAAAGCCTAAATACTAAAAAAAAATGCAAAGAAATTAGATAAATAATAGGTTGAGCTGTTGGTCAACCAAACCATTCCATAATTGCAATGGTATATTACCAAACCTTGTCCCTGAAGACAAGTGACGAACACCATTGTGAGTGCATGTATGGATCCGTGCATGTTTATAACTGACTGTGGCATCACGCTAGTGATCCTGTGTATGTCAGTTCAGTGTCGTCTTCTTTGACCCCCCCTTCAAAAGCCTTTTTCTGTTGAAGGACTTGTGGAGATTATGGATCTGAAAAGGGTGCCTGGGAATGGCATATGTTGTGGGTCTAGAAAGCAATTGGAAGTAGTTTTCACTCACTGTACCATGCTTAAATTTCCCATAATGCTTTCTGCACTCTCTCAGACTAAAAGAAAACAAATGGAAAATATTTAATATATTTTTAGATAATTATTTTTATTTCTTCCTCAATGTGCTATGGCATGCTTTCCCATGATCCACTGAGTATGGTATGTAAATAAGTGAGTAGCAGGTAGATTTCAATAGAAACGCAAAATCTACAAAAAAACGACGTATAAAAAACAAATCGCCAAAAAAAAAAAAAAAAAAAAAACAATTAAAAAAAAATGTAATACTGCTGTATAGAAGTTGAATTAGCCTGCACATTTTTTAGGGCTGTGAAATTTGATTTTATTTTTGAGACTTGCATATAATTGTACATATTTTTTTTTCCTCTTTTCTTCTTTTTATTTTCCCCTGCACTAGAAAGTGTAGACAAAGAAATAATCCAAAAACAGTATAAGTACAAAAACAAACAAAAAACACATAACCAATTATGTTAATTGTGTCTTGTGTGCTGCAGAGCTGTGGATATGAGTATTGAAGTAGAGCCCTTTTTTAATTATTATTATTATTATTATTATTATTATTAATATTATTATTAATTTCCTTTAAAGAAACACTGAACTGTTTGTGTATATGTATATAATGGATTCACATTGTTGGTCTCTACCTCTCGAGCTCAATGACTTGGTTGTTTACCTCCACGCTTTTATTTTTATGTGGAGATTTAAAACTTGAATGTCCCTTCCGACTTTTATATTCCTATCAAACCCTGTATAAAGAAATCAAAGTCATTAAAATTTGAGATTGGTTGGAGGTGGTTCCCATCATCATATCCTTGTACAAAGTACCATGTTCTCACCCCAGTGTTCTCTGACTGTTAGATCACACAGCATACTTGTCCTGCGAGACAACCTACGATAATTAACATGACATCCTTCACCGAGAGACGTCGGATGAGATAAACATACAAAATATGTGGCAATGTTAGAACTTACAAGAAGGCGTACCTGAGATAAATGTGCGGATTCAAACAGAGCCTGTGAGAAGAGACTAACACGCAAGCTCAATCGGGCCAAATGGGGAAGGTACTGCACTTGCTGTCAAGTTTTATAAGGAAGTTTGAAGTTTATACTCAGAGTTAATGGTATTTGAATACATTTTACGACATATATGACTATAATATAAAATTTGCATTTGATGCCCTGAAAGCGGAGGAGGTGATTCTGAGGGACCGGAATGACTCTGTGGATGTGTTCTGTGTTTTGAAAAATCACCGGTCTCTTTTCAGAGTGTAGATTTGAAGTACAGTGGTGAAGCTCATTAAATGTTGACATTTAAAAAAAGCCAGCTGTTTCTGTCCTTATTTTACTTACCAGTCATGAACAAACAATGATGACCAAGTTAAATTGAGCACCAAAATGCTAACTTCAAATGCCAATGGCTGCATTTGAAATCAAATACTTCTTCTATTATAAAGTAATTATATGGATGACCTACTTCTTCCAGCGAGATTCTTAAGTGTACATACTTTACTATCCCAAGAGGCCACGGGAGACGATTTGTGAATGGCAGAGAAGAGACATAACTGACGCTGGTAGGTAACATGATAGTGGCAACATGGTGAATGTAGTACATCCAGATTACATTCGAATCATTCCACACACATTTATATTATTTAGAATGTCCTTTTTTAGCGGTTGTGAAGTAGTTACTTATTCAAAATAAGTACCCACTCAAGAGAGTATGTGATTTCAGACACAGCCAGTATTTGGAAAGGTGTTTAGTTTGTGTCTCTGTCGGTGTTAAAGGGATAGTTCAGCCAAAAATGAAAATTATCCCGTGATTTAATCACTTTCAAGCCGTCCTAGGTGATTTTGCCAAGTAAGACATGTTCCTGGATCAACATATTTTGTTCCTGGAACAACATTCCAGTCTGAAAATTTAGTCTTAACCCTATTCCTACCCCTAAACCTAATCCTACCCATAACTTATCCCTAAAGCACCTAACCCATGTTGTAAGCCTAAACTTGACATAAACGGTAAACTTGTCCCTCAAATCTGATTGGTTGATTGGAATGTTGTTCCAGGATCAACAAAGATATTGATCCAGGAACATGTCTTACTTGGCAAAATCACGGTGACCCTAGGTGTATATGACCATCTTCTTTCAGATGAACACAATCGGAGATATATATTTAAAAATATCCTTAGTCCTCCAAATGTTTAAATATATCTCCAATTGTGTTTGTCTGAAAGAAGATGGTCATATACAGTGGTGGTCAGAATTAATGGCACCCTTGGTAAATATGATCAAAGATGACTGTAAAAATAAATCTGCATTGTTTATCCTTTTGATCTTTAATTCATAAAATTAGCAAAAATCTAACATTTTATTGAAGGAAAAGAATTGAAAGTGGGGGGAAACTCACATTGTGAAATAAATGTTTTTCTCAAAAACACGTTGGCCACAATTATTGGCACCCCTAGAATTTTTTATGAGTAAAATATCTCTAAAGTATATTCCCATTCATATTTACATTTTTTTTTAGCACACCAGGGTGATCATGAACATGAAACTGTCCAGCCATGACTTCCTGTTCCACAGGAGTATAAACATGAGGAAACACAAAGGCCAAATTCCCGTAATCATTCATCACAATGAGTAAAACCAAAGAATATAGTTCTGATGTGCAGCAAAAGATTGTTGAGCTTCACAAAATAGAAAGTGGCTGTAAGAAAATAGCTGAAGCATTGAAATGCCCATTTCCACTATCAGGGCAATAATTAAGAAGTTCTAATTAACTAAAGATGTTACAAATCTGTCTGGAAGAGGACGTGTGTCTAAATCATCCTAATGCGTGGTGAGGAGGAAAGTTTGAGTGGCCAAAGACTCTCCAAGAATCACAGCTGGAGAATTGCAGAGATTAGTTGAGTCTTGAGCCTCATAAAGCCTAAAAAAATTATCAAACAGCACCTACATCCCCACAAGTTGTTTGGGAGGGTTTCAAGAAAAATCCTCCTCGCTCATCCAGAAACAATCTCCAGCATATTCAGTTGTCAGACAAGACTGGAACTTCAAACAGGACCGGCTTCTATGGTCAGATGAAACTAAAAAAAGAGCTTTTTGGCAGCAAACCCACCAGATGGGTTTGGTGCACACATGGATAAAAAGTACCACATGCCCACGGTTAAATATACTGCTGGATCTTTAATGTTGTGAGCCTATGTTTCTGCTGGAGGTCCTGGACAGCTTGTTCAGAGACATGGTATCATGGATGCTAGCAAATTCTAACAGATAAAAATCAAAACAGGACCGCTTCTGCTAGAAATCCAATAATGGGCCGTGGTTGGATCTTCCATCAGGACAATGATCCAAAACAAACATCAAAACCAACACAAAAATGTGTCACTGAGCACAAAATGAAGCTTCTGCCATGGCCATCCCAGTCCCCTGACCTGAACACTAAAGAAAATGAGTGGAGTGAACTGAAGAGAAGAAGCAGCAACATGGATCTGGGAATCTGAAGGATCTGGAGAGATTCTGTATGAAGAATCGGTTTCTGATCTCTTGTCAGGTGTTCTCCAAACTCATCAGGCATTATAGAAGAAGACTCAGAGCTGTTATCTTGGCAAAAGGAGGTTGCAAAAAGTACTGAATAAAAGGGTGCCAATTATTGTGGCCAACGTGTTTTGGAGAAAAACATTTATTTCATAATGTGATTTTCCCCCCACTTTCAATTCTTTTCCTTCAATGAAAGGTTAGATTTTTTTCTAATTTTATGAATTAAAGATCAAAAGAATAAACACAGACTTCTTGGGTGGATGATACGTTAAAGTTACTGTTCCGCAAGGGTTTGAAGTCAAGTCAAGTCAAGTCACCTTTATTTATATAGCGCTTTTTACAATGCAGATTGTGTCAAAGCAGCTTAACATTGATAACTGGTATATAATTTTAGCTGCACAGCAGCTCTTAAAGAATAGTGTCAATGTCGGCAGATCAAAGCACTGTTGAATATCAAATGTCAAGTGTCCCCAACTAAGCAAGCCAAAGGCGACAGCGGCAAGGAACCCAAACTCCAACAGGTGACATCAGATGGCAAACAGGTGGCAAATAGACTTCTGTGTTAAAATGGAGAAAAAAACCTTGGGAGAAACCAGGCTTAGTCGGGGGGGCCAGTTCTCCTCTGGCGAACAGTGCTTTGTTACGATTCAGGTTGCTATCTTATGTCTGATAGGATCGCAACATTCAAAGTATTTATTCCAGTTCAGTCCAGTTGAGGATCGTATTCATCACACCGGTATGGACGGTTTGTTGAGGAGCTGTGCCACTGGCTGTTGTGTCGATGAGGCCTTCACAATGGATGATCTAGTTGACTCAATCTCTGCTGATACTTCAGGGCTGCGTTGTGAGTCGCGTCAAGGCGCCGGTCCTCGGTCTCACCTGGATACGGCCCGGATCTGGTTGACTACGGTAAACCTCGGGATAAACAGAAAGACTAATATTAGCGTAGATGCCATTCTTCTTCTGATGTAACGAGTACATCTGGTGTTATAGGAAGTGTTCCCGGTTCCGGCTGACCTAATTTATGCAGCCTAATAATCCTTTAACGGATTTGAAAATATAAATTGATAATGTGTTATGTGTATGCCAGGTTAAAGAGATGCGTTTTAGTCTAGATTTAAACTGACAGAGTGTGTCTGCTTCCCGAACAATGCTAGGAAGATTGTTCCAGAGTTTAGGTGCCAGATAGGAGAAGGATCTACCGCCTGCGGTTGATTTTGATATTCTAGGTATTATCAGCTGGCCTGAATTCTGAGATCGCAATAGACGTGAAAGACTATAATGCTTTAAGAGCTCGCTCAGATACTGGGGAGCTAAACCATTTAGAGCTTTGTAAGTAATTAGCACGATTTTAAAATCTATACGATGTTTAACAGGAAGCCAATGCAGTGTTGACAGAACTGGGCTAATATGGTCATACTTCCTAGTTCTAGTAAGAACTCTAGCTACTGCATTTTGTACGAGCTGTAGTTTATTTATCAGGTGAGCAGAACAACCACCCAGTAGAGCGTTACAGTAATCTAGCCTTGAGGTCATGAACGCATGAACTAACTGTTCTGCATTTTTCATTGAGAGCATATGTCGTAGTTTAGATATATTTTTAAGATGGAAGAATGCGGTTTTACAGATGCTAGTAACATGGCCTTCAAATGAAAGATTGGTATCAAAGAGCACACCCAGGTTCCTAACGGACGCACGAAGACTTAACAGAGCAGCCATCAAGTGTTAGACAGTATTCTAGGTTATTACGTGAAGAGGTTTTTGGTCCAAAAATTAGAATCTCTGTTTTTTCTGAATTTAGAAGTAGGAAATTACTGGTCATCCAATTTTTTATATCAGCTATGCATTCTGTTAATTTTGTGAGTTGGTAAGTTTCGTCAGGCGCGAAGAAATATAGAGCTGAGTATCATCAGCGTAACAGTGAAAACTAACGCCATGCTTCCTAATGATATCTCCCAAGGGTAGCATGTACAGAGTGAAAAGCAACGGTCCTAGTACTGAGCCTTGCGGTACTCCATATTGAACCTGTGATCGATATGACCTCTCTTCGTTTACTACTACAAACTGATAACGGTCAGATAAGTATGATTTGAACCATGACAATGCAGTTCCACTAATGCCAACATAATTTTCGAGTCTATTTAAAAGAATGTTGTGATCGATAGTGTCAAATGCAGCACTAAGATCCAGTAACACTAATAGAGAGATACAACCACGATCTGATGATAAGAGCAAATCATTAGTAACTCTAATGAGAGCAGTCTCAGTACTATGGTACGGTCTAAATCCTGACTGGAAATCCTCACAGATACTATTTCTGTCTAAAAAGGAACATAGTTGTGATGATACTGCCTTTTCTAGTATTTTTGACAGAAAAGTGAGATTTGAGATCGGCCTGTAATTGACTAATTCTCTAGGATCAAGTTGTGTTTTTTTAATAAGAGGTTTAATAATAGCCAGCTTAAAACTTTTTGGTACGTATCCTAGTGATAAAGATGAATTGATGATATTAAGAAGAGGATCTATGATCTCTGGAAGCATCTCTTTCAATAGTTTAGTCGGTATAGGGTCTAACATACATGTTGTTGATTTTGATGATTTAATAAGTTTAGACAATTCTTCCTTTCCTAAAGCAGTAAATGAATTTAATTTTTCCTCAGGGACACTACAATGCACTGTCTGACGCAATACTGTAGTAGACGGTTGCATGGTTATAATTTTTCTCTAATATTATCAATTTTACAAGTAAAGAAGTTCATAAAGTCATTACTGCTGTGCTCTTTGGAAACATCAGAAGTTGAAGCTTTATTTCTTGTTAATTTAGCCACTGTATCAAATAAATACCTAGGGTTGTGCTTATTTTCTTCTAAAAGTTTTGAAAAATAGGCAGATCTAGCAGTTTTTAAGGCCTTTCTGTACTCAATCATTCTCTCTCTCCACGAGATGCGAAAAACTTCTAGTTTTGTTTTCTTCCAGCTGCGCTCCATTTTTTCTGGCTGCTACCTTTAGGGCCCGGGTGTGCTCATCGTACCACGGCGTTGGATTAATTTCCTTAATCTTTTTTAAACGCAAAGGAGCAACCGAGTCTAATGTGCTGGAAAAGACAGAGGCAATAGTTTCTGTTTCAACATCGAGGTCTTCTAAGCTATCTGGTATGCTAAGGCGATGAAACTGATCAGGAAGATTATTTAGAAAGCGATCTTTAGTGGTAGAAGTGATGGTTCTACCATATTTATGGCAGGGAGGCAGTTTAGCTGCCTTGACTAAATGTAGTATACACGAGACTAAATAATGATCTGAGATGTCGTCACTCTGCTGCAGAATTTCAACGGCATCAATATCGATTCCATGTGACAATATTAGATCTAAAGTATGATTACGACAATGAGTGGGTCCTGACACGTGTTGTCTAACACCAATAGAGTTTAGAATGTCTGTAAATGCCAATCCCAATGAGTCTTTTTTATTATCTACATGGATATTAAAATCACCAACAACAAGGACTTTATCTGCAGTTAGTACTAACTCTGAAAGAAAAGCAGCAAATTCTTTGATAAAATCAGTATGGTGCCCTGGTGGCCTGTATACAGTAGCCAGCACAAATGTCAACTTACATAATGTTACGTAAAGCACCATCACTTCAAAGGAATTATATTTGGAAGACTTTTGACTAATACTGTAAATATTACTATAAATTACAGCAACACCTCCCCCTTTGCCTTTCTGACGAGGATTGTGTCGATAATCATAACCTTGCGGGCTAGACTCATTTAAAGTAATGTAATCATCTGGTTTTAGCCAAGTTTCTGTCAAACACAGCACATCTAGATTATTGTCTGTGATAATATCATTTTACAATAAGTGCTTTTGAAGAAAGGGATCTAATATTTAACAACCCAAGCTTTATCATTTGTTTATCATTTTTATCTCTATTTTTATTTGTTGAACATCAATTAAATTTTTACCATTAAATGGGTTTGGAAGTTTTTGTTTTTACTAATTCGGGTACAGACACAGTCTCTATGTGATAATATCTAGGTGTAAGAGTTTCTATGTGTTGGGAATTATCTGACTTCTGTAACGTGAGGCAGCTAGCAGACGGTCGGTTTAGCCAGTCTGTCTGCTTCCTGACCTGGACCCCAGTTTGTCATGTTTTAGTTCTAAGACTATGTGCCATATTACTAGAGAGAAGAGCGGCACCATCCCGGGAGGGATGAATACCATCTCTTTTCAACAGGTCAGGTCTGCCCCAAAAACTTTTCCAATTGTCTATGAAACCTATATTATTCTGCGGACACCACTTAGACAGCCAGCCATTGAGTGATGATAATCTGCTAACTATCTCATCACTCCGACGAACAGGAAGAGGGCCAGAGCAAATTACTTCTTCTGACATTGTACTTGCGAGTTCACACACCTCTTTAATGTTAATTTTAGTGATCTCCGACTGCGAAGTCGAACATCATTAGTGCCGGCGTGAATAACAATTTTAGTGTATTTACGATTAGCATTAGCCAGCACTTTTAAATTTGCTTTGATGTCAGGTGCTCTGGCCCCGGCAAACATGTGACTATGGTGGCTGGTGTCTCTATTTTCACGCCCGTGTAATAGAATCGCCAATAACTAGGGCACTTTCAACAGGATTCTCAGTGGGTGCGTCACTGAGTGGGGAGAACCTGTTTGATGTTCTAATTGGAACGGAAGAGTGGTGTTTTCATGGCTAGGCCGCCTCACCGTTACCCAATTGCCCTGCTGCGCGGGCTCTACAGCGGAACCGAACAATGTACAGAGTTCACTAAGCTAGTCGCATCCAAAACAGTATCTGAAGCCCTTGCATTCTTACTATCCTCGATTAAAGTTTGGATGCGTGTCTCTAATTCTGAGATTCTCTCTGTCAGCCTGACTATATCCCTACATTTATGACATGTAAATCCCTCATCGCTGACAGAGAGAGCTATACTGAACATGTTGCATATGGAACACGACACGATACAGGGAAAGGATGACATGACTCACCGTGTTTGTAGACTGATCCGAGTTACCACAGCTGTTTGATGAACGCGTTGAAAAAGGAGCGCGCGAGAGACTGATGACAAGTTAACAAGCTAGCGAGATGCAAACGCGTTGTAACAGCGATTTAGATTCAAAGATTACAAGCTAGCGACGTCAGATTAATGTGGTAGGCAATATTATATAAGGTATTATATAAGGTAATGATAATATAAGCAACAATGAACAAAAGTAAGAGATTCAAAACAAAGCTATACGGAGTCACAGACGCAAACCACTCTGAGCAGCGAGGCAGACAGGAGCCAAGAACTCGGATCTTCAATCTGAATTGGCATGCCGTGACGAGGGAAACACTCTCAATGGCTTCATTGACCTAGCCATCCGCCTCGACAACTTAATTCGCTCCCGACGACCTCCGAGAAATATCACATCGTCCGCGGCCGCCGCTCCACCAACGTCGGCGGCTGAACCCATGCAGATTGGCGTCACTCACCTGTCCCCGGAGGAGAGAGAGAGACGTGTCCAGCAACACCTGTGCCTCTATTGTGGTCAACCCGGTCATCTGAGAGTATCGTGTCCCACTCGACCCTCCAGTCGTAATGCCACTGTGGTGAGTTCTCCTTCAACCTCTCTTAATATTGAAGTCCCAGTCAAACTCATGTTCAGAGACAGTTCTGTGAATGCCCTAGCTATGATAGACTCAGGAGCAGCCGGTAATTTCATGGATTGTGATTTCGCTAAAGCACACAACATAGCTCTTATCCCTTGTTATTCTGTATTGTCAGTGGCAGCGCTAGACGGACGCCCCCTGGGGACTGGACAGGTTCACTACACCACCAACGACGTTACTCTTCAAATTGGCGCATTGCACACTGAATTAATCCGCTTCTACATCATCAAGTCACCTCTGAACCCTATCATCCTCGGGTTAACTTGGTTACGCCTCCATGATCCACAAATCTCTTGGGCCGACAATCAGATCATCCAGTGGTCAGACCTGTGTCACCGTAATTGTCTCCAGTCCCCACAGAAATCTCCCAAACCATCTCCACCCATGAATGCATTGCCTGCTGAGTACCAAGATCTCGCTGAAGCTTTCAGTAAAACCAAGGCGGCCCAGTTACCACCACATCGCCCCAGCGACTGTGCCATTGATCTGCTGCCGGGCACATCGCCTCCCAAGGGTCGCATCTTCCCACTTTCTCAACCTGAGTCTAGCTCGAGGAAGCTATGAGGAAATATATCGAGGAAGAACTGGCCAAAGGTTTCATTCAACCATCCACCTCTCCTGCCGCGGCTGGTTTCTTCTTCGTTAAAAAAAAGGACGGAGGTTTGAGACCCTGCATTGACTACAGAGGCCTCAACAATATCACGGTAAAGTTCCGTTACCCCCTGCCGTTAGTTCCTGCTGCCCTAGAACAACTACGTACTGCCAAATACTTTACCAAGCTTGACCTACGAAGCGCCTATAACCTGATCCGCATCAGAGAGGGGGATGAATGGAAGACGGCTTTCTCCACCACCACTGGGCACTACGAATACCGGGTTATGCCGTTCGGGCTGGTCAATAGTCCGTCCATCTTCCAAGCCTTCATCAACGACGTCTTCCGGGATATGCTCAATAGATGGGTTATTGTCTACATCGATGACATTCTCATTTATTCAGACACCTGCACCGATCACATCCGCCATGTCCGCTCTGTGCTTCAACGACTAATCGACAACAGACTCTACGCCAAAATAGAGAAATGTGAATTCCATCAGACGGCCACGTCTTTCCTGGGTTACATTATCAGTTCTGAAGGGGTTGCTATGGATGACAGCAAGGTTCAATCTGTTCTAAACTGGCCATTACCCACCACCATTAAAGAACTACAACGCTTCTTGGGGTTCGCCAACTTCTATCGACGATTTATTAGAAACTTCAGTATGATTGCGTCACCACTCACCTCCATGCTCAAGAAGGGAAATAACAGGTTGGTCTGGTCACCTACATCCCGAGATGCTTTCCACAAGCTTAAGGAATTGTTCACAACTGCTCCCATATTACATCATCCAGATCCCGAACGTGAATTCCAGGTCGAGGTAGACGCCTCCAGCACGGGGATTGGGGCGATCTTGTCTCAACGCCAGGGCAACCCTACCAAACTGTTCCCATGTGCGTATTACTCCCGCAAACTCACTCCTGCCGAACAAAATTATGACGTGGGAGATCGTGAACTACTGGCCATTAAAGCAGCCTTAGAACAATGGCGGCATTGGTTAGAGGGAAGTAAGCACCCGTTCATTGTGCTAACCGACCACAGAAACCTAGAATACCTGTGCTCAGCGAAACGTCTAAACCCCAGACAGGCCAGATGGGCCCTCTTTTTCAGCCGATTCCAGTTCACTGTGACTTACAGACCAGGATCAAAGAACACAAAGGCCGATGCACTCTCACGCCAATATGAATCCTCTTTAGAACCACCCTCAAACGAACCCATTCTGCCACCCGCAATCATCCTCGCACCCGTTCAGTGGGACATCATGACCGAAATCGCTGATGCTCAACATACTCAACCACCTCCTCCAAACTGCCCCACAGACCGCACTTATGTTCCCACAGCACTTCACACGAAGGTCATTCAACAGGTCCACACTTCTCCCAGTTCAGGTCACCCAGGTATCACAGCCACCACTCAACTCATTAGTAACCGCTTCTGGTGGTCCTCCTTACAATCTGATGTCATCACCTTCATCCGCAACTGTACTATATGTCAAACCACCAAATCTTCCCATCAGGTTCCCGCTGGACTGTTGCAACCTTTGCCCATACCACAGCGCCCCTGGTCGCATATTGCCATAGACTTTGTTACCGATCTCCCCAGCTCCCAAGGTCTGACCACCATACTCACAGTAGTTGATCGTTTCTCTAAGGCCTGCCGCTTCATTCCTTACCTAAGCTCCCCACCGCTCTGGAAACGGCGAACATCTCTGCAATTATGTGTTCGGTTCTATGGTCTACCAGAGGACATAGTATCCGACCGAGGACCACAATTCACGTCACGACTCTGGAGTTCCTTCTTCCAAAAACATAATGTCAACGTCAGCTTAACATCAGGCTATCACCCTCAGGCCAATGGGCAAGTTGAACGCCTCAATCAGGAACTGACCCGCTATTTGCGCTCATATTGTCACGAAAACCAGTCCGACTGGAGTCGGTATCTGTTCTGGGCCGAATATGCGCAAAACTCACTTCAAAAACCGTCAACTGGACTTACAACATTCAAGTGCATCCTTGGATACCAACCGCCACTGTTCCCTTGGTCAGGTGAACCATCCGATCTCCCAGCCGTCGACCACTGGCTCCAGCGGAGTGAGGCTGTCTGGAACGAGGCTCATGTTCACCTCCAACGGGCCGTCCGGCGCCAGAAGGAATTTGCTGACCAACACCGTCGCCCTCATCCAGAATACCACCCTGGACAGTGGGTCTGGTTGTCAACCAGGGACCTTCGTCTCCGGTTACCCTGCAAGAAGCTCAGTCCCAGGTACGTGGGTCCATTCAAAATCATTAGACAAATAACTCCAGTTTCCGTACCGTATCTCACCCACTTTCCATGTTTCTTTGCTCAAGCCCGCAGGTGGTTCGAGAGGAGTGGAGAACCTAGATGAGGCCAGTGACCAGAGGCCTCCTCCCCTAATCGTGGAAGGCAAGGAGGCATATCAAGTACACGAACTCTTGGATTCCAGACGCCGGGGCAGACTACTTCAATACCTTGTTGACTGGGAGGGATATGGCCCGGAGGAACGGTCCTGGGTAAACGCAGATGACATTCTGGACCCATCTCTTATTAACGACTACCATAGGACCCATCCGGAGCGACCTGCCCCTCGCCCACGTGGAAGACCCCGGCGTCGACCGCCTCCTCGCTTCAGGAGCTGCTCGCAGGGGGCTCTGTCACGAACCTGGCCTCTGTGGCTCCCTCCGATCACCACCAGAGGGCTCCCTCACCCGAGTATTAACCCCCATGGACTGCATTTCCCATGACCCCGTGCCTGGGCTGATTACGCACACACCTGATTCCCATAACCCGGACTATTTAAGCAGACGCACACATTCACCCTTTGCGAAGTCTTGTTTTGCCCTGGCTGACATTACTGAGCGTTTATCCCTGTTTTTTGCTGTTCTGTGTATGACCTTGGACTGCCTTGTACCTTGTGATTGCTTACTGCCTGCCTTGTGATTTACCTGACTGTTTACTGGATTACTCTGCCTCTCCTGCCGCCTGCCCTGACCATTTGCCCTTCCTGGTTTCTGTTTACGTTTTGCCTTGGACATTGTTTTTGCAGGTGCTTGACCCTTGCCTGTACGACTACGATTATCTTTAATAAAGCTGCACATGGATCCCACTGAGTCTGCCGCCTCGTCACACTCTGCATGTGTGTTCACGGTGTGTGTATGTGTTCAATACTCACTGCTGTTTGAGTGCACAATCCAGAGAACAAATTCCGAGTATTAGACACTTGGGTACACATCACTTTCACTTCTTTCTTTTTTTAAAAAAATTGAATTTGAATTCAACCCTTCAACAACTTTTTTTTTCTTTGAAGAACCAGGGTTCCCTTTTTCTAAAAAAAGTCATGTAAAGTCATGTGTGAGTCATGTAAATAATAAAATCTTATAACTCCATGTGCAATTTTATGAATATAAATTTTTCTAGTCATGCCAAGCTTTAAAAATATTCTATGAGGTACAAATTGTGAGTGTTTGTGAGATCCTTATCCAGTAATCTGGGGGGTCAAAAATGGCTGAAAACCATTAAATTAAAACATTGTTTAAAACATGTTTTGTTTGATTAGATTAAAAGAAAACACTTTAAATATTTCTTTAAAAAATCTCCTTTTTCAGGCATGTGCTCAAATCAAAGTGGAATTATTTAAAAATCAACCTAATGTTCACTTAATTGTAATAAAGGAAGAGTTGAAATAAAGAAAACTACAGCCAATATGATTTTGTTAACATGTACAGTAAAGAGACATTAAAAAATGCACTGAATTGTAGAAAGGACTTTATTACATTCACACAAACAAAACAAAAGCAACTATGAATGTTTGTAAGTTCATGAAACATTCTTGTAATATAACCAGGTTTCGGTGAGGTGTTAATACAAGAAACGTGTTCCTCATTGCTGCAAATAAACTTGATCACTGAGATCTAATCAAGACGTCTAAATGTGACCAATGGAAAAATACTAACAGATCAGGAAATATGGCAAATCATGCCAACAGGGGGAACATTCCAGAAAGGTCAGCTCATTAACAGGGTTTACACCTCTTTCAAGTTTAACTTTGTTTGTATGAAATGATCTTTCATTCACAGCTATGATTTATGCATCTTATTTTTAACCTACACTGCTTAAACGTGACAGATGTTTCAGAGAAATCATGAAACATGAGTGTCATTCCCTGGGCACAACAGTTAATGCCAGTAATGTCAGATTCTTTTACCAAGGAGTTTGTGACAGAAGTAGGTCAACTCAGTGAAGATTAAATTTTAGTGGTGTATTGATTTCCAAGAGCCAAAAATAACAGCTATGATATGAGAAGATCAAGTTGCACAGTGTAAAGATGTGTGGATTCATAAACAATGACTACTATTAATCATTTGTTGTTTATTAAATTTTTTGGAAAATTTGTTGGGTATCTACAAAACAACATTTTATCACCTATCAGCCCACGCAGCCTGACAAAAACAGTCTAACAGAGCTGTCTTTTGTTATAAGGTCATGAGTATAGACTATAATGTCTTATTATAAGATGTATGTGGTTGACTTTTTGGTTTAATATCTTGAAAGCTCACAAAATGTTATCGCTGATGCATGGGGAATACACACACTAAGAATGACTTTGATGCTGCTGGGGCTTTTCCTTCTTAAACAATAAGTGCTTTCACTGGCATCTCCAGGTGAAATGAGGGGATTGTGGGCCGCCATCTGGACGCTCTAGTGACTCGATGTGCAGACAACAAGACAACAGGTTCTCAGCACTTTTCATTTCATTCAAAATTCAATACACTGTAAGGTTTATCAAAAAGGGTTTCAGTAATAACTACATTAAACTTACAAGAAAGAAAAATATGTTTTTAATTAAAAAATAAAATAATGTTGGTTTTTGGCAGGGTCATGAGTCACAGTAAGACTGAAAGAGTATCAGAAAGGAACCTCCACCTCTATTTTTATGTATTATGAGTTTGAATGTCGTACATTGTAACAGTGGATTATCCAAAATGTTGTTATCTTGAATGATCACAAGGTGCTTGCACAAATTTTCAGGCTCTGTATTCAACTTAGAAAAGAAAATGATACAATCATACAGGATGTTCTTTCATGTGTTTTATCATTACATAATTTTTTTATTATTATTATGTGTTGTGAAATTAATAAGTTCTGCATTTAAAATAAAGGAGAACCACAGTTTTTAGTCATTTTCACGGATCTGAGTGAACGGGAATAGTTTTGATGAATTTGCATTTTTGCAGTTTACACGGACAACGGTGTTCAAAAACTTGCACTTTGAAACCCGTTTTTCAAAAGTTTTCAGGCCACCGAAACGCCGTTGACGTGTAAATAAACGGCCAAAACGCATAAAAGTTTAGTGTAAACAGCCCCTAAGTAACTATAAGGTTTTTGGTCAAATAAGGCTACAAATGTGTGTTTTATCTAGCAGTGATTGTTTTTATGTTGGTGTCAAACAACGAGTTTTTGTTTGTGTGTGTGAATTATGTGAATTATTGTACTTTTTTTTAATGTTACCTTTTACATTTTTGCATGAATAGTTTTGTTTTATACTATTGTAATATTTGTAAACAGTGCTGGTTAGATTACATAAACTGTAGTCAGTTACTGATTCCAAATTAATTACAAAAATTGTAGTTAGGAACGTAATCCATTACATTACACATTTTAATATAATCTGACTATTTTTGACAATTTTTAGATTACTTTTGACCTAATGCATTTATTACATTGAATTGAATAGGATAACATATTGTACCATATTGATGTCAAAATACAAAGAGAAAGAAAATATATGCCATCTATAAACAACATGAAGTGCATTAAACATTACATTACATTCAGGGTTTCCCAAACTGGGGTTTGGGAACTGCAATGGGTTTAATAAATTCTGAATGATTTACTGCCATTGTTTGAATAATATGTAATCATGTAATCAATAAAAAAGTAAGTGTAGTCTGATTATGTCTAATTACAAGTACTTCATTTCTGGAATCTGATTATGTAATCCAGATTACATGTAATCAGTTACTGCTACCTAGAAATATTTGAAAATAATTAGCATTTAAAGGGTTAGTTCACCCAAAAATGAAAATTATATCATTAATTACTCACCTTCATGTTGTTTTACACCCGTAAGACCTTCAGAACACAAATTAAGATATTTTTGATGAAATCCAATAGCTCAGTGAGGCCTCTATTGCCAGCAAGATAATTAACACTTTCAGATGCCCAGAAAGGTACTAAAAACATTTTTAAAACAGTTCATGTGACTACAGTGGTTCAACCTTAATGTTATGAAGTGACGAGAATACTTTTTGTGCGCCAAAAAAAAAACAAAATAACGACTTTTCAACAATATCTAGTGATGGGCAATTTCAAAACACTGCTTCATGAAGCTTCAAAGCTTTACGAATCTTTTGTTTCGAATCAGTGGTTCGGATCGCGTATCAAACTGCCAAAGTCACATGAACTATTGAAATTTCGAAACACTTATGATGTAACGAAGCCATGTTTACTGAAATCACGTGACTTTGGTGCTCCGAACCACTGATTTGAAACAAAAGATTCTTAAAGCTTCCAAGCAGTGTATTGAAATCGGCCATCACTAGATATTGTTGAAAAAAGTCATTATTTGGCGCACAAAAAGTATTCTCGTTGCTTTATAATATTAAGGTTGAACCACTGTAGTCACATGAACTGTTTTAAAAATGTTTTTAGTACCTTTCTGGGCATCTGAAAGTGTTAATTATCTTGCTGGCAGTAGAGGCCTCACTGAGCCATCAGATTTCATCAAAAATATCTTAATTTGTGTTCGGAAGATGGACGTGAACAACATGAAGGTGAGTAATTAATGATATCATTTTCATTTTTCGGTGAACTAACCCTTTAACTAAACAGACTATAATGATTTACTCTTCAAAGAAGATCGAGGACTTTTATTATGAAATAACAGCTTTATGTTAGTGGTCAATGAGGAAGTGGTTCCTCTGTCATTCTTCACCTTTACCTTTCAAACATTCTGCATGTTACGAGTGTTATACGTCTTATTATATAGTTAGAACTCGAAATAGGCCGGAAATACTCAATATTATTGTAGTGCTTAGACTTTTCAATCACACTTTATATAAGGCTTTCAGTGAAAATAGACCCTCATGCCTGCTGCGGTGGCGGGCGCTGAACTGGTCCGCACGCCGGTGCAGCTGTATCGCTATCTGCTGCGCTGCTGCAAACTCCTGCCATCAGCAGCCATGCAAAAACATTACCAACACGCCATCAGACAGGTACTTTTATATACGTGAAACTAAGTGCTTTTAAAATGAGCTATCAGACTGCAGTAATAGTGAAGAATATAACTTAATACACTTTCTGCCTGTGTTGATTCACACCAGTTCCGCTGTCAGGTGTCAATGTGACTTTTTTCTTTCAGAGCTACAACAGTCATGCGGATGAAGATGATCCAGAACGGATTCAGATGATCATTCAAAGAGCTATATCCGATGCTGACTGGATATTAACTAAAGTGAGCTTATTTGGCACCAGAGAAAATACTAATTGTCATTATTTGATTGACATTTGATTATTTATTTTTTATCTTCCTTCCTAGTACGCTAAAAAGAAGTGACAACCATGGAAAAATATTCAGCATGAATCTAACAAAGAACTTCAAAGGTCATGTGCAGATGTTTGCTTCTAAACACAGCAAAGTGAAACTGAAATCCTACCCACAGGTTATATAGATCACCAAATACTGAATATAAACTTTTACAACAAGTATAACAATCTGCTGGTTTTTACTTGATAAGCTTTTATATGAGTCTTTAAATGAATCCAGTAAAATAAAGACAATAAAACAAGGCCCACACCCTTAGATTGCCATTTTAATTCACTTTAAATCAATTCCTGCCCGTAAATTTAGGTAGGGTTTTTTTTTTTTTTTTTTTGGATTATGCTTCCTTTGCAAAGCCATTGAAATTACTGATGCACATATGAAGTCATATGCTTGCACTTTACATTTCATTTTTATTTTGTACATTGTAATTGAGGTTAACTTAATATTGTATTTTGTGTTAATAAATGCATTTGTTACAAATTGTCTATTTAGATTTTTTTATTCACCAAAAATGAGTGAGATAACAATCGGCAAACCCTTTCAAAGCAACTGAACAATTTACTAACAATTACTATAGTAACAATTTATTAACTGATCAATCTGAATTCTGTGAAATAGTATTCGTAAATAGTATGCAGTGGGGCAGTTGTGGTCTAATGGTTAGAGAGTCGGACTTGTAGCCCAAAAGGGTTGTGGGTTTGAGTCTCAGTGCCGGCAGAAAATGTAACATTTACTAACTGATCAATTTGTATTCAGTTTACTAACTGATCAAAATGTAGGTGGGATGTAGGTAGTGAATGAACAGCACTCTCTTCCACTCTCATTACCCACAGTTGAGGTGCCCTTGAGCAAGGCAACTAACCCCCAATCACTCCTCAGGCGCCTCAGCAAAAATGTTTGTCCACTGCTCCAGTGTGTGTCACTGTGTGTGTTCAATACTCACTGCTGTGTGTGTGCACTTGGATGGGTGAAATGCAGAGCACAAAGTGTGATGTGTAGCCATACTTCAATGTAAAAAAATATATTTTGTTCTCGTGATAAAGCAGGTAATCTTTTTATGAACATTATCATCTGTTCTGTAACACCTGGATCTGTAAACTGTTCTGAGATTGTAGATAATGAGGATGAATTAGAATAACTCAGATTAAAGTGTGTGTGATAGATTATGTAATGTAGGTCATTGTCCAGGAATACATTTAATCTCTTCTTCCCAGACAAATAATAACCACTGCGGTAATTCTCAGAAATCACTGACTTTATTGCTAGCTACTGGAAGCTTGTCTGTAAAAATTAATGTTTATGACAGGTCAAATGTGCCAGATACCAATAATGTCATAGTAAAACATACTGTTATCATCATAACATCATTTGCTTACAGTCAATGTGCAGTAAAAGTAAATGCAACAGAAAAAATAACCTACCCTTTTATTTTTCATTTTCTTAAGGTGACTGCATTATAAAATCAACTATTCATACTGTGTTTAATGTATTTAAAGGTATGTTGATCAAGAAACAAGACCTGCACTGTATGCTTAGTTGTGAAATCCTGCAATGTGATTACAGTGTGTGACTTTTGATAGTTGCTTAACAATTGGAAACTTCACTACACAATTAAAAACTGAAAGTAAATAGATCATTTCAAGTTTTAATAGCAATGACATCAACTGTGTGACTGATTGTGTGACTCACATGTACAGTCCATTTGTGGGAATATATTATGGGGTATATTATAAGGTTCCTTTTAGCAGAGCTGTGAATAATGAAAGTGATAATACTCTGAGGACGGACCATAGGAAAAAGTCTGATGTTTCGCTTACATTAAAGAGCTTTCAAAATGAAAGAAGGGAAATTTTGTAATCCTCGTGTAGATTTGGGTAATATATGGAAGTCCTATGTGGTAACAGAAGAGCTGACTGTTTTTCCTAATTGCTAAGACACACTTCCTGGAAACAATAATACATTTCTGAAAAAATAAACACTTTACCATATTTGGCAAACATTAAATCTAATTCAAGTTCTACAACTTCTGCAAAAGCTTTATAATGAACAGAAACACTGAGATTTATTGAACACAATATGATCATAGCCTATATAACTGCAATATAATGTACAGTAAATACATGAGTGCAATGTAAGCTGTAAAAACAAAACATTCACAAATGCAATAATTATGTATTTATTATGAGTTAATTGGAATAAAATCTGTAATATACAAATATATTCTTATTATTTTGTTCATCCATCCATCCATTCATTGAGAATTTTGTCAAGGAGTAGTAATAATCACAGATTTGGCTTTATCAGACCTGTCCTGATAAGCTGTCAGGTGTAGTTATGGTTTCTTTTCAATTCGTCATACTGTCAGGGTTTTACCGACATTGCATTTGGAAGATTCCAGTGTGGGTGTAAGATTATGACATTTGATAGGAACTGTGGTCAGACTGTAATTGGACTGCTGTAACCGTCCAACCCTCCTTGAGGCACAATGGCACGACCAGCACAACTCTTGACCTGCCCTTGCCAACAGGTTGAGTATATAAGCATGTTAAAGTGGGAAAGCTGTTTCAGACTGAGAAAAGGGCTGCATCTAGTCCTTGCACCTGGCACGAAGGTAAGAAACTTATGTTGTTCAAGAAATGTCATATAATAACAGATATTAAAAGCATATATTAAAAAAAAAAAAAGTATAAATCATATTTTCATTTATGTTTTACAATGTCTATATAGGAATTGTTATATACAATATATTGCTTTAATAATTACAACAACTTCAACATTTCATTAAACTGATGTTCAATTCAGTATTTCAGGAAAATATGGGGAACCAGGCCATTAAAGAGAAGAAGAGTGTTATACTCCATCAGGTTAAGCCGAATACGGTGAGCAAAACTTTAACTGACATGAAATGCAATGTCATAAATGAAATGCAATATTCTTAAGTTCTGTTGGTATGTCTAGCAATGGGAGAACAAGGTAACTCGATGTCCATTTTCCATGCAAGTGAAGAACTACCAGGATGGCTCGTGTCATCAGGATACATTACATCAGAAGGCAGTTAAGGTGAACAGATTTTTGAGCCTGTCCCACTGTGATCATTTAATGACTAGTTCTATTTTTACTGTATGTATATGTGTAAAGTTTCTCACTGTCTGCTTTTATGGAGTCTCTATACTAACTGATAAGTTATATTGGCAATTGCATGGCATAATGAGTAATATAATATAATAATATAATAATACAGGATCAATATGAACTTTTCCCCCTTATCTTTCAGAGCCCGATTTGCATGTCTAATGTCTGTGAAGGCTCTATTATGACTCCAAAGGCTATGACACGCTGCCCCTCCTCCACCCAGCCAAGCTCCAATGACATCCTCATGCAAGCTATTGACTTCATCAATCAGTACTACAAGTCAATTAAAAAGTAAGAAGAACCTTTACTAGGGTCATAGCCACTATAGACATTGTAAGGTACTCATGCACCCAAATATTACAATTTTTGGTAGATCAGTATGGGTTTTAAATGGTTTGTCCCCTCTAATCCTGAATAAGTGGTTACATTCTTGTGTTTTACTTTCTTTTAATGCCATAATAAAGCAGACCATGAACTTGCTTAATTCTGAAGACTGTAAAGGGTAGACTATATGACTGAATTATATCTGTTTTTCAGCTCAAAAATCGAGGAGCACCTGTCTCGTGTGGAGCAAGTTGCTAAGGAAATAGATGCTACTGGGTCATATCAACTCACCACAAAAGAACTGGAATTTGGGGCTAAGCAAGCATGGAGAAATGCGCCAAGATGCATAGGCAGAATTCAGTGGGCTAATTTGCAGGTAGTTTGGACTAAAACATGTATTAAGTGTGCAGTGGTATATGGTAGTTATATTTACATCATGTCATGTTTTCCTGTGCAGCTGTTTGATGCACGTAACTGCAGAACTGCTGAAGATATGTTTCAGATGATGTGCGATCATATTCAGTTTGCTACCAATGGAGGCAACTTGAGGTAAACCAAGAATGTGTTATGTGAGCTTTTCAATAAGCCATCCATCTTGATAGCAAATCTGACGTGATGCTGTCACAATAAAGATATTTATTTTCACAGGTCTGCCATCACAGTGTTTCCTCAAAGAACTGATGGTCAACATGATTTCCGTGTTTGGAATAGTCAGCTCGTACGATACGCTGGCTACAAGATGACAGATGGTACAATAATAGGAGATCCCGCCAGTGTTGACTTCACAGAGGTAGATACCAGTCTATTTTCTTTATAATAGATATTTTCTCTTTTTGCAATAACTTTTTGGTTAGTTTGTGTATATTTTTCTCTAAATTGCTCTTATGTCTTCATTTTTAAGAGGTCATGTGGTGTGAATACAACCAAATACAAAACAAATATTCTTTTGAGTCTTTGATTTAATATAATGTCATAAAACTTAGTTATAATTATAAAAGATTGTATATATAATATATCCTGCATTAATGCTTTGTCAACTACCCATTTTTACACAGATGTGCATCCAGCTTGGGTGGACCCCAAAGTACGGTCTATTTGATGTACTTCCACTGGTGTTACAAGCTAATGGAGAGGACCCTCAAGTTTTTGAAATTCCCCAACATTTAATTTTGGAAGTTCACATGGAGCACCCACAGTAAGTGACATGGGGCTTGTACACCAGCTGGCTGGGAAAACATGCTCGTCGCTAATTGATTGATAAGAATCTAAACTGTTGCGTTACATCACTATGTATCAGGGCTTCTAGTACAAAGACACAAAGTCAGACATTCAGTCTTGTAGCTTTTTCTGATTTTGAGTCCCATGTTGTTTACCCAGACCACCAGAGCTCTTGACTGAGGTGCTCAGATTTCTGAGATGACTTGCATTCCACTTGATTCTGCAGTAAATCTGTTTGCTTCTTGAACAGAAAATTATGCAAGGCTTTTTCTGTTAAGAGCTCGTATTAAAAGGACCTTTAAAATCAAACGCTCTTAGGCACTTAAAGATCAGGCTAGAGTGGCAGAGCCATTCAAACCTAAGACAGCCTGTCTCTATGCCACATTCTTCCATCCAGACCTAACAAATGAGTTTAACCAGTGAGGGCTAAAGTCAAACCAGACTCACTCTAACACTTCATGTTGGAAAGCTACCTAATTAGTTTAGATAAATACTATGTGAATTTGCCTGAAGTGCTGGTTGATGGAGCCATAATGGTGCAACCATGCAGGCCTAGAAGTGTTGTGGATTTGCATCAGCAAACTGGATGAAAAGACTGAAATATTGCATTTAGTGACATGGTCAATGTTTCTGTTGGAACTGGTAGCTAAATATATGCCAATGCCTTTGCATGCTAATAAAATCGGATGGTTTCATTCACTTCTTCAGATACGAGTGGTTTAAGGATTTGAAACTCCGATGGTATGCATTGCCTGCGGTGACCAACATGCTGCTGGAGATTGGTGGTCTTGAATTTCCAGCATGTCCTTTTAATGGTTGGTACATGGGCACTGAGATTGGAGTGAGGGACTTCTGTGATACCCAACGCTACAATGTTCTTGAGGTGCTACAATATTTCTTACTGCTTGAAATATTTACTGTAGAAAAGAGAAAGTTTAGAGGATCTTTGATACTGATTTTCTTTCATTTTGTTATGTCCTACAGCGGGTTGCCCGCCGAATGGGCTTGGAGACACAAAAACTGTCCTCGCTATGGAAGGACCAGGCCCTCGTGGCCATCAATGTGGCAGTGATGCATAGTTTTCAGGTAAAATGGATTTACAAAGCAAATAAGTGTAAAACACTTTTGTCAGAGATTAATTATTATTCAAATTATCACTCAGTGAGTCATTTAATCATGCATTACTGTCTTTGGAAGGCTGTTCTCCTTCAAATACTTTAAAATGGACCAATTCGTGCAATTTCTTATTTACATGCAATACAGGGATTACCCATCTTTTTTGTCAGATGAACCTCTTTGACCTAAAGTAGACCTGACACTCCCCCTGAGATTTTAAGTTAGGATTATCCTATTCAAATCAATGTGTTAGACAATTAAGTAATCTGGGAACACTTTACAATACGGTTCATTAGTTAACATTAGTAAACTACATTAGTTAACATGAACTAATAATGAACTGCTCTTATACAGCATTTATTAATCTTTGTTAATGTTAATTTCAACATTTACTAATACATTATTAAAATCTTAACATTAGTTAATGCACTGTGAACTAACATGAACAAACAATGAACAAATGTATTTTCATTAACTAACGTTAACGAAGATTAGTAAATACAGTAACAAATGTATTGCACACTGTTAGTTGTTTGTTAATACATTAAGTAATGTTAAACTAATGAACCTTATTGTAAAGTCTTACCAGTAATCTAGAAGTAATCAAAAAGTAGTCAGATTATATTACCTTAAATGTGTAATGTAATGGATTATGTTACTAACTACAATTTTTATGTTATTTGGAACTATATAGAGTTGGAACTTTTTAATATATGATTTTTGTATTAAATATTTTATTTAAAAAAAAACAAAAAACTTTTTAAATAAAATTAAGTTTTTGTCATAAAATTATTCAAATGTATGCACATCATAAAGTTATTCTTAACCGAAAAATCAATTATGGGTTAAGATGAAATTTGACCTCTTGTTAAAGTTTTTACACCTTTTTTTTAACTGAACAGAAAAATAAGGTCACCATTACCGACCATCATACTGCATCAGAGTCCTTCATTCAGCACATGGAGATGGAAGTGCGTCTGCGCGGAGGCTGTCCAGCCGATTGGGTCTGGCTGGTGCCTCCAATGTCTGGATCCCTAACTCCCGTGTTTCACCAGGAAATGCTGAACTACATCCTGTCACCTTTTTTCTACTATCAGGTATCATCCTAAGTTTCTTTTGTGCATTCATCAGAAAAGCTGCTTTGCTGTAATATTCTCGAGTCTTGTGGTATGAAGCTGTGAAAAGTTTTGGGATATTCTTGCCTTAATCTCACATGTGTTTGCCATTTAAAGCCTGATCCGTGGTTGACACACAAGTGGAAGGACAGGAAGAGAAAAGAGAAGAGGCAAACAATCAGCTTCAAAGCATTGATCAGGTACCACAATATCATATTCACACTTCCTCAACCAGAACAACGCAGTGCTGTTCTCTCAGAAGAGATCTGTTTGCAACAATGTAATGAATATTTGAAAGGTTGGCTGTGAACATTTGGATAGCTGCCAGTATAACTAAAATTCTTGTTTTCTTTTCTCTCTTTTAGAGTAGTGCTCTTCTCTCAGACACTCATTAAATCAGTCCTGGCAAAGAGGGTGCGTTGCACCATTCTCTACGCCACAGAAACAGGGAGATCTCAGATTTTTGCTAAGAAACTAAATGCCATGATGAACTGTGCCTTCAGCTCCAAGGTAAGAGGACCATCACCCCAATTCATAACTTGAGCTCAAATTGAGCATCATTACTAACACTTGTGACATACTGTATGTGGCACATTCATAATAATATCCCACTCTATAAAACAGTGAAACTGGGCAATTTCTACCTCAAGGAGCTGTGTCCTTTTAGTTAACACATACATATATGAAACATTATGTTATTTATACAGGTTGTTTGCATGGAGGACTACAACTTCAGTGAACTTGAGAAGGAAAGTCTCTTAATTGTTGTCACCAGCACCTTCGGCAATGGAGACTGTCCAGGAAATGGAGAGGTGTGGATATATTCATGCACAGTGACCTTATAGTAATACTGTAGTTTAATGAAAGACTGTTATCATCAAAATAATTAATGCAGAATTACAGTATGTCCAAATGAAAAGGTCTTCAA
Source organism: Hypophthalmichthys nobilis (assembly GCA_037950665.1). Classification (NCBI taxonomy): domain Eukaryota; kingdom Metazoa; phylum Chordata; class Actinopteri; order Cypriniformes; family Xenocyprididae; genus Hypophthalmichthys; species Hypophthalmichthys nobilis. The sequence continues at coordinate 19,269,375 of CM075479.1, forward strand.
GAAGAAGTCATTTGATTTTGGAATGATTCTTTGTACAATAATCACAAAAGATGATTCTTTCTTCTCCTCTCAGAGTTTCAAGAAGGAGCTTCTCAGTCTGAAAAGCCTCAGAAACAAAGTCAGGTCAGTATTTAAAATCCTCTTCATTTATTTTTTCCCCACTCCTGTATAGAATATATTGTTTGAATTGTTTCTTTCCCCCACACAGGTTCTGTGTGTTTGGTCTCGGCTCTCGAATGTACCCAAACTTCTGTGCGTTCGCTCATGCAGTGGATGATAAGTTGGCAGCACTGGGAGCCATCCGCGTGTCCTCCACAGGAGAGGGAGATGAGTTGAACGGACAGGAGGAAGCTTTCTCAGCCTGGGCTTCCACTGCCTTTAAGGTTTAAATAAAAGAAATATAAATATTTAAGTAACAAAATAAACATTGAACATCCGCTGTTTTCAATACTTTGGTGAACGGTAAAATTAATCATGTTTTCTGTATGTAAAGGATGCATGCAAGGAGTTTAACATTCAAGGGCAGCTTCCAGGCAATGATGGTCTGGCAGATTCCTGGGATCCACAGAAGTACAGGGTTCAGAATGACAGCTGTACACTTGACCGAATCACAGGTACATTTAGTATCATTTTATTTCCTTGAAAAATCATGTCATTAAGGGAGAGAATATCTTTTCTCATTTAAAAAAAAAAAAAAAAAAAAAAATCTTGACGGAATTATAATAAAGTGCTATTAATTAATTATAAAGGAATATGGAAATGCTTAGTGACATTTTGAAATTTTAGATTCAAATATGCCAATTAGCAATCATTATAATGAGTATTTAACAATCAGAAATGAGTATTTAAGAATCAGATTTGCAAGATTTCTGCAGTGATAATTATTATTTTGCTTGCTTTTACAGCTCTGTCAGCCCTCCATTCTAAAGCTGTGGTTCCCATGAAGCTGAAGAGAAGGCAGAATCTACAGAGCCCGAAGTCAAGGTTTGCTCTTTTCATGCATCTATGTTTTTAATAATAATGATAAATATTATTATTTTTATACATTATTACATTTTATAGTTTTATTAGTTTTTATTATATCATTATTCTAAGCTTTAATTTTTTTCTGAAACTTTATGTTGTGTACCTTGTTGTTTTCTTAGAACACAATATTTAACAGTATTTTTTTTTTTATGTGATCTCAGTCGTTCTACAATATTGTTAGAGCTGGAGATGGATGGGAACACTGAGCCCATAAACTTTGCCCCTGGAGACCATGTGGGTATTTTCCCAGGGAACTCACCTGAATTAGTAGCTGGCATCCTAAAGCATCTGCCCAATGCCCCTCCAATCAACCAGAGCCTTCACTTAGAATTCCTCAGTGATTCCTACCCTGGTACTGAACCATCTAACCTAATTACATAATGGAAGTCTTATACATAATAACATAATGATACCTAATAATGTTGTCTTGCAGATGGTGACAGTTGGCAGAGAGATGAACGAATACCACCGTGTCCTCTTGCCCAAGCTCTTACCTACTATCTTGATGTCACCAGCCCACCCTCACAAAGCCTCCTCCGCAAACTCTCAAAGATGGCTAGGCAGGAAGATCACAGACAGCGCCTGTTGGCACTAGCAAATGTAAGTCTTTTTTGACAGTAGCAGATCTTTCAGAACTAAGGATGAGAATTGCTCTGAAATTTAACAATTTGTTAACTTTGAGAATGTTTTAGTAACTTTAGGGGATAAATATCAAGGAAAGAAATGCATTTCCCATTGCCAAATGATGATGTATTTTTAATAATATATATATATTTAATTCTTATAAAAGGAATATTTACACAGACTTTTCTCAGTTATAGAACGAACTGACTCATAAGAATCATTCATTGTGATTCCTAAATGAATGATTCTAATGAGTCGGTTCATTTTATGACTGAGAAAAGTTTGCGTTGTATGTGTTGAGTTTGCTAAAACGAACCTGCTTCCGGGAATCGGGCTATACTGGTTGCGCTGTATGTTGTTGATTCACTAAAAAACAACCGGCTCATTTGAATAATTAGTTAAAGCTTCGGACTATACTGGTCATGCTTTATATTTTTGATTCACTAAAACATGAACCTACTCATTTTAATTATTAATGCGGGAATCGAACCACACTGGTTCCGTTAAATGTTTTTGTTTTGCTAAAAAGAACCTACTCGTCAATCGTTCGAACACTCGCGAATGCACTTACGAGAACCATTAACAGACCGGATGTCATTCGGTTTCAGTAAAAAAAATTGTAACCAGTTTAATATTGCATTTTAAGGCAATATACAGCACTATATAATGTTTTGTGCAAATGAATAATTCATGCTGAAAATCGAAAAAGTAGTGAATCTGCTAAAAGTGTTATTGATAATAAAATGCTATACATTTAGTACGTGTTAGAGGCTTCATGACAATTAACCTTGCTGCATATTAATGAAACACAAGCAGAACATCTTTCATTTACAAAAGAATAGTTTCATGAATGCTTATAGCTACTCATCTTTCATAAAAAAAGTCCATTGTGTGCAGTTATCATGAAGCATTTTCATTGGAGTTTATTACCTAATACATACCAAGACATCCCTCTACTACAGGACCTCCAGGTTTACACAACATGGAAGGAGTTCCACAAACCCACCTTCCTTGAGCTGCTAGAGGAGTTTTCCTCTCTGGAACTTTCTGCTGCCTTTCTCCTCAGCCAGCTGCCTCTACTGAAGCCACGGCTCTACTCCATCAGCTCCTCCCCAGACCTCCACCCTAAGGAGATCCACCTCACTGTGGCAGTGGTCAGCTATCACACACAGGGTAGAGTAAACCATATTATTCCCAAAGACACTGTGATCATTTATTAGTTGATACCTGAACAGTGGAACTTTCTACTAGATGTAAACTTCTAGAATCATTGAAGAAATGTATCTTTTGTTCTGCTTTGTTTAGAGGGAAAAGGTCCACTGCATTTTGGTCTCTGTAGTACCTGGCTCAATACCATCAAAGAAGGAAGCATGGTGCCATGTTTCGTCCATAGGTACCCTTCATTTCACATTCTCAAGATGTTCCTGACAGAGAAATGCAATGCAATATGTTTTTTTCTGGTCATAATTAACTAACTTGTTGTGCAACAATTCCAGATCTGACGGGTTCCACCTTCCATCCGACCCTAGTGCTCCCTGTATACTTGTGGGAGTTGGGAGCGGCATTGCTCCCTTCCGCGGCTTTTGGCAACAGCGCTTCCATGACAAGAAAAAAACAGGTATTGAATTTTAGCCCTTATCACGTTCAAGTAATTTCAAACAGTCCACTGAAACGAGCTTGCCTCAAGTTGTATTATTTCTCAAAGGTCTGAAAGGGAATCCGATGACACTTGTGTTCGGCTGTCGTGGTTCAGATACTGATCATCTTTTCAAAGAAGAGACTCTGGACATGAGAGATAATGGCACTCTAAGCAGTGTCACAACAGCTTACTCTAGGCAGGCTGGACAACCCAAGGTAGAGAAACTTGTCACAACTGTAGTAATATCTATCTAAAAAAAAAAAAAAAAAAAAAAAAAAAAAATTGAATAATTACTTTTAGTCAGATCTAAAAATGATTCTAAACAGCTGTTAACACTCTCTGGAGGTCACAAAGTCGTTGCTTGCAGACATTCTTACTCTGCATTTGTTTTTGGACTCTTGGTCCAGGTTTACGTCCAAGATATCTTGCGAGCGCAATTGAATGAAGAGGTCTTTGAGGTCCTGCACCATAATTCAGGACATCTGTACATCTGTGGAGGCATGAGCATGGCCCATGATGTGGCTGCCACTATCCAGGAAATCTTAGTCAGCCGGCTGGGAATCACTCTTACTCAGGCTGAGGAATATCTGTCAAGGCTCAAGGTGAACTTTCAGCATATTGACACATTTTATAGCTGCTTTAGACAATGTCTTACAGTATTTATGTTCCTATGAAGGCTCAGTTGAGCTGAAATGGTGAACTGAGTATGTAATGATGTATGGTCAATAATTTTAATTATGCTTTTTGTTCACAGAATGAAAAGCGGTACCATGAGGATATCTTCGGATCCTAGTGGTCGAGATCACCTTTACCATCTTGATCTTTTCACTACCCAAACACACCAAAAAGGGGGGGAATTTTAATCTTTTTTTTTTCATACAGCTTCCAAAATAATGCCAAAACTTCTCTTTCCTAAGAGGACAGAATCTGTCAAATAAATCACAAATATACACTGGAACAGTGTACAGATTTTTTTGAACATTTTACTTCCTGCTTGTAAATAAACAGTGTTTTTATTGTTTAAAATGTATGTATTTTTGATTGTTTTTGGGAAGGTTGACCTGCACTTTGTTATATATAGGCTAACTAATTGCAGGCGAAATTCTTTTGAAGCAATTATAGTTGCCATGCTCAAGGACCCAACAGGAATCACTGTGGACTTCAAAAGTCACAAGAACATCTGACCTTTTGAACAAAAAGTTGACATGTACATGTCACAAATTTGCTTATTTAATTACTGACCTACAAATTGTGCAACATACTAAAAAAAAATGTTTATTTTTCTTGGCTTTAACTTTCTGTTTATGTGTGTGCTTAACTTTGAATGCCACATTTTGAGTGTAGTCTCAGTCTTTTAGATTGTACTACAGTATATGTGCTCTCAGTTTACATGCCAAACCATGAGGCTACCTTCAATTCATTGTGTTTATACTCTAATGTGACTTATACTTTCTTATATAATTACCTCTCATAGTGTTATTTATATTGCTGTATAAATCTGTAAATGGATGTTTATGGATAATACTGCGTTTTATAATAAAGTCTTGGTACTATCAAAAACACGGTACATGTAGTTGTTTTATTATTATTATTATTATATTTCGCGTCCTTGTAGTTTGTCTGTGATAGGTATCCGTAGTAACACCGGAAGTAGTGTATCCATGCTGCAGCAGGGAGCGTATTTGTAACTCATCTTTTCCCTCTTACTTTTGTGCCTTATATATTGATATTTAATTAAATTTGTATTATCATATAGACATATTATGGCTGGAAGTCGACTTGAGAAATTCGGGACTGTATTTACACGGTAAGCATTAGTGACATCATTTGCTTTTTGAGATCATTTCAAGGTTACTTGATACAAATACCACGTTTAAAAATGTTTAAACAGAAGAGATCGTTTTACTATAAAATGTGTATTGCAATATGAAGGTGTACTATGTAAAATACTTCTATAATGCCAAGAACGCTTATTTAATCTGAAATAATAAAACAAAGACATTTTGTATGGCGTATGTACAGTGTAATATATTTTTGACTCTCGCATGTGTTGCTCGTGATTCCTAACACTGCGTTATTTAGTTCGAGTTCTGAAGGATTGATTGTTGTTTGCAAAGGGTTCGTGATTTAATGCGAGCTGGAGTCATCAAGCAGGAGGAAAAGCCCATCTGGTTTGATGTGTATGCTGCTTTTCCTCCTAAGAGAGAGCCCCTCTACGAGAAACCTGTGAGACCACTGAAGAAACATGCAGCAGATACTGTACCTGAAATCTTATACAAGGAGGATGAAATACGAGCGTAAGTCCAAACAAACCCGTTCAATACTTTAGTAACTTCATTTAAAATCTTTGCTTTCAGCACTATTGCTGTCCCCATGGCCAATGATCTATATACTATCCTATGGTCACTCTGTGCCCTTCATATATTTTTAATGTGTTTATGTCATCTCTATTATATTTATGCCTTTATTGATTTAAGTTTCTTTTGAGCTTGGTGCTATATACACTACTGTTTAAAAGTTTGGGGTCAGTAAGAAATTAATACTTTTATTCAGCAAGGATGCATTTAATTTATCAAAAGTGACAGTAAAAACATTTATAATGTTACAAAATATTTCTATTACAAATAAATGCTGTTCTTTTGAACTTTATATTCATCAGAGAATCCTGAAAAAAAAAAAAAAAGTATTACGATTTCAACAAAATATCAAGCAGTACAAGCAGTTTTCAACATTGATAATAATAAAAAATATTTATTGAGCTCCAAATATATTAGAATATTATATTGATTTCTGAAGGATCATGTGAGTAATGGCTGCTGAAAATTAAGCTTTGTCATCACAGGAATAAATTACATTTTAAAATATAGAATAGTTTATAATATTTCACAATATTAAAATTTTTCTGTATTTTTGATCAAAATAAATGCAGCCTAAAAGACTTTCAAAAACATTAAACAATCTTACCAACCCCAAACACTTGAATGGTAGTCTTTATATATTACTTAAATTAAATTAAATTAATTTAGTCCCAGATTTTACTGCTGTCGGACCCTTTTGGAAAAGACCTCCAACCCATTTTTGGGTCACGGCCCATCAGTTGATAATAACTGTATTAAACTTGTGTGCTTATGGTAACCTGTGCAGTAAATCTACATGACTTTTTTTCTGTGATTGTAGGAAGTTCTTTGAGGTGTATGGTAGTGGACCCAGAGCTTTTGAGCTCCTCAGGCCCAATTTTGTTTCTCCATGTCAGAAGTAAGTTATAATGGAAAGTTAAACATATTTTTACAGTATGCTGTGAGTTTATTTTTTTTAAAATTATTATTGAATTTTCAGTGCCATTTGATTTAGTTGTGTACTTCATCGTTCAGGTTTGTGATGAAGTACAGTGAATTAGAAAGCCGAGGGGATGTCAAACCTGAGCTGCTGTTTGAAGAGACAGCAAAAGCACTGCTCGCAGAGGGAGTTTATTTAAGAAAGAGAGGAGGACCTGCGGTGAGTAAGAGACTGAGAGCCGAACTGTTCTTTAGACTACTTGTCTCTTTCATTGTTCATCATGTTCCTTTATAACCAGCAGGTGGCACCAGAGTATCGGAACCCTTTGCTGAACATGAAGTTGACTGACATGTTGGCAGAGCAGCAAAGAGACACTGAGACGAACGTTCCAGAGAAACAGCCACAGGCAGAGACAGTGAACCCTGACGGCCAGACATCATCATAAATATGTCACTTCTCTGTTAGGACAACATAAACTGCTCCTGCCTCTAGCACACCAACGTGCTGCTCAATCATGCATTTTTGATGCGTCAAATACCGGGACACAGATATTGTTTGTTCTGTTGTTGTGGGCACTATGTAAACCCAGAAGAGCAACATGTGTCTTTTCCCCTCTTGGTGTCAAATGAGTGATGTTGAAGACACGTTTGCACAGTCAAAATGGTTTTGGCTTGAGATGTTTATAGCCAAGCAGTTATTGGGGTTTAGTGAAAGACTTTATAATACAGATCCAGCAAGTGTTTCATTTCTGTGAAAGTGTCTAATGTCTGTGTAATAAAATATGTGGAGTGTTTAATGAAAGTACTTTCAAGTCCATTAACGACAGAAGTGGAAAAGTATCTGCGTTGTAAATACTCTGTGTTTTATTTCAGTTTTCAGAGTCGCTCTATAAACTTATGATTCTTATTGATATTAAACTTTTTTTAATATATATATATATACTGCATCCTTGTTAGTGCACTCTTGCATTTAAATACATCCTTAGCAGGATCTTAAAGAAATTTACTATGAGAGTTTTTATGTATTTTCTTTATGTTTTTAGTGATGTTTCAGCGTTATAAAAATGTTGGAGAGCACAGACATCAAATTTCAAATTCTTTCACAAATGCCATTGTCTTCTGAAAGAGAGGGAAAAGTTATGTTAAACTGAAATATTTGGATGTCTTCACAATTACTGACAATTGCTCACCTTCTGTGTTTGCAGCATTTCACTAAATTAACAAGATACACTGTGAGCTTTCATTGTTCACTGATAATTTAGTAATTATTAGAGACAGATAAACAAAGACTGGAACATGTTGTTAAACAATGACTTAAAAATGAGGAAATTATTTGAAGGTTAGTATTCTGTAATTGCCTAGATGTGAATTAAATAAAAAAAAATCTGTGGCATGAACTGAAGACACAGTCTAATTTGGCAGAACATGGATTTCTAAGTGTCTCAATCAGATCTAATTTCCAAAGATGAATGACGCTTTATTGGCTGCCTAAGAACATGTACAAAGTATTGAATAGTTACTTTTTGTAAATTGTAACTCTTTAATACCTTTTACATTCACTATCCCATATATTGATTTGTGGGAATGTCCTTGAATACATATTGGTTAATCAATTATGAATTCGTTAACAGGAACAACCATTTTAATGTGTACGTGTACCAGGAAAAAGGTGAAAATTCAAGGATGTGAATAATTTTAGCGGCAGTAATTTAAAGAAAACGAAGACATGACTCATCAAATGGACATGCACTTGATTGTTAGTGTTTGTTTTTTTTTGTCTCTAAAGACACTTCAAACTGCAGACTTCATAAAAGCACCACTTAGAGACAAAAATCCCATTAGTGGGTACACATTTGCTGCTGACTGAACATCAGACCCAAATACATTTCACATTTTGTGTTCAATGATGAGTAAATAAAAAAGATTTCTTTTTCTATTTCCTTATTTTGATTATTCCTTTGTCACATTTTTTAAGGACTTCGTGTTTACACAGTACTGTAGGCTAGTAAATTAAAATTAGCATTCCCATCTTTACATTTGAGAGATTATCCAGTATTTCTAGACATGATGAGGACTGTCATTTCTTCAGGTTCAGGCAAAGACCTTTGGTTCGGGTCCTTAAAGAGTAGATGGCTTTATAATTATGTCAGTAACATTTCGTTTGTTTCTCTTTTTGTGACTAGCTTCGTGAAAGCAGTTCAACAGTCCTTTACCGTTGACCGCTAGATGGCAGTAATGTGATGTCTGTTGACTCGAGTGTGATATCTGTCGGCTGTTTGTTCAAAACGCAAAACACATCTTGGATAACATTTTACCCAGAAGTTTTTTGTTTGTTTGTTTGTTTGTTTTTTTCCGATGTTGCATTTCAATTTTTGTCATTTTTGACAGCGTTAATGGCTTTTATATGTGTGTTTTCGTGTGCATACTTAGTGTGTGCTGTGAAGGACCCAGATGCAGCTGAAATTAGTGAAGGAGAGGCGTGTAAAGGCAGAGGCGCGTGACGGACGCTTGGAGGGGGACGACTGTGTAAACGCTGCGTCAACGCCGTCCTGCTCCTCAACACAACAAACCTCCAACAATTACCATGGTAGCCATAGTTCCACCCTAAATACCAGAGTTATTGTTACTACCTTAAAAAATACAGTAAATTATAACAGTAATTCCTCTCTTGGCTAATAGTATGACTGCACTAGCCACGCCAAAGGAGACTAAGTGTGTTATCACGGGTTATATTTCAGGAACTACGTTTTTTTTTATGGTTCTAGTTGTGGTTTTGTAAGTTTGTTTCAAAACAAACATACTTTTAAGAAGTTAAGAAGTAAACACAAAACCTACACTATAAGCTAGCTGGAATTACTTAAGCTACCCATTGAGGCAATCTTTTGACCAGTTAAAAGAGCAGTTTTTATCATGCACAAAACAATAACGATTTTGATTAGGGTGACAGCTACAAACATGAATTTATACTAGATTAATACAAATTTATATATCTGAAAACAGTGATAAACAGCAGTGTTTAAATAAACAAAAAGGTTAAAATGTCATGCAGGGAGTTTCAGGAATACAAGAGTGAAATTAATTATTAAATTGCTGCTTTTGAACCAGATGAAGGAATCTGTCCAAACAAAATGGTTCTTTATTTGAGAGAGAGCAAGGCTGCAAACAGAATATAATGCGACACAAACAATGCTTTTTCATGCTACAAAGTGTTGGAAAAAGATTGTTACTAGAAAAGCTACACTATTATGAACAGTACTTTTACACTACTGGAAATGTAGTTTAGATGTGTCAGGACTTTATACAGATGATAACCAAATATTTAAAAAATAATAATAATTATGTAAAACATGCAAACAAGCCACATTCATTTAATAGGTCTACTAACCATGAACTATTGTAGAACAAGGAATACAAATGTGTCTTTAATTTCCTCACTTCAGAAAAGATCTGGTTCATTTACACATACTTTTTTAAATTTTAATGTCCTGAGAATACAACCGGCTTATTTGAAGCTCAGTGTCCCTGGCTATGTCTTCTCTTTGTTATGTGCTGATAATGAGACATGATCTGTACACACTAGATGTGCTCTACTGCTTCTGTCTGGTGGCCAAACAACCCTTTGAGTGCTCCATCACCATAATCAATGGCAGGTTGAGCCGGCTGGGGTTTGAAGACCTTTACACAAACACTGTTTGTTTTACTTCTTCACGGCCATGGAGCTCAGAAGAAAGGCTGCCATCCAGTTGCCCTGGTCAAGGTATCGATTGAGACCCGCTTGTTTGTTGTTTTATTTATTTATTTGTTTATTCAGCACTGGAACTCAGAGATTCTCCCCTCTGCATATGTCAAGGGCATTTTTCTCATCCTTGGCCTCAGTGGCCTGCAAAAACTTCAATCTGCTTTGCAGTGCAGGCCTGCTCTACTGATTAATTACATAAAGATGCCTGATGGTTTAAATTAGCCTGGTATATTACTTGAGAGACCTGAATTACTGTAGTTGGTCTTCCTCTCTCTGCTGAGCTCTGCACAAATACAGGCAGCTCACAATCCTTAACCTAAAATATGATGCTCTCCCAAAGGACCAACATAGATACAGCATTTTAAACATTTCACCTATTCCATCTACTCACAAAGTTCACTAACAAAAAGATGGTTTATGGCAATTTTGAAACACTCACGATCTTAAAAATCAGGGTTTTACAGACTGATGTCAAATGATATAAGTTAGAAAAACCTAGATATTGATATGTAATAATTGTTCATAATGTACATTATAGCATATTTTTTCTTTCCTTAAAGGGTTAGTTCACCCAAAAATGAAAATTCTGTCATTTCTTACTCACCCTCATGTCGTCCCAAACCCGTAAGACCTTCGTTCACCTTCAGAACACAAATTAAGATATTTTTGATGAAATCCGATGGCTCAGTGAGGTCTCCATAGACAGTAAGATAATTAACACTTTCAAATGCCCAGAAAGCTACTAAAGACGTATTTAAAACAGTTCGTGTGACTACAGTGGTTCAACTTTTATGAAACAACAAGAATACTTTTTGTGCGCCAAAATAATTACTTTATTCAACAATATCTAGTGATGGGTGATTTCAAAACACTGCTTCATGAAGCTTCGAAGCTTTACGAATCTTTTGTTTTGAATCAGTAGTTCGGAGCATGTATCAAACTGCCAAAGTCATGTGACTTCAGTAAATGAGGCTACGTTACGTCGTAAGTGTTTCGAAACGTTTCGAAACTTCAATAGTTCACGTGACTTTGGCAGTTTGATACACGCTCCAAACCACTGATTCGAAACAAAAGATTCGTAAAGCTTCGAAGCTTCATGAAGCAGTGTTTTGAAATCACCCATCACTAGATATTGTTGAATAGTTAAAGCCGCTATTTTGTTATTTTTGGCGCACAAAAAGTATTCTTGTCGCTTCATAACATTAAGGTTGAACCAGTGTAGTCACATGGACTGTTTTAAATACATCTTTAGTAGCTTTCTGGGCATTGAAAGTGTTAATTATCTTGCTGTCAATGGAGGCCTCACTGAGCCATCGGATTTCATCAAAAATATCTTAATTTGCGTTCTGAAGATGAAGGAAGGTCTTACGGGTGTAGAACAACATGAGGGTGAGTAATTAATGACATAATTTTCATTTTTTGGTGAACTAACCCTTTAAATAAAATTAACAACAGTTATAATGCATTATAAGACACCTAGACCTTTAATGCATTATAACGAATGATAGGTAGCCATGCATATATAATGTATTATAATGGCTGTTAGTCATATATGACAACATAAAAACTATTTAAAAGATATTATGAAACATTTGCAGTACATTATATAAACCTCCAGTAAAATGCCCCCAAGCTTCTTATTTTCTATTCTTTACAAAACATTATCATTTGACACTTTAAAGAGCTCAAGAACAAACCAATTATCTGTAGAACCAATTAAAAGAAGCACACAGTCATCAAAAACAATGATGAAACACTAAATTCAGTGTATGCACCAATAAATATTTTTTATTTACAGTCTCGCATTGCTTGTAATAATAGGGAAAACTGATCATCTCAATTTTAAGCTTTTTAAAGAAAAGAAAAAAACATTTCGAAATGAAAGAACCTGTTAACCAATTGAAACACAAAAGAACTCCAGTGCTGCCTTTCACATGCCGCTGTTTATATCACTGCTGTGCTGTCGGGATATACAATAGCCTGTCTAAAGTCTTAAGAAAGACATGAAAAATACAGTATTTAGGCCAGTTTAGTTCTCCTAAAAGCCTCAGTTTAAACTGTCAGGCATCTCAGTTGACCAGGCAAAGGGTTAAGGCTCTCCCGCGGAGTTCTGCCTCTTCCCCGTCAACACGTGCGATCCAGGTCAATGCAATTTGCTCTGCGGGCGAGTTCATTTTCACATGGCATTGAAATGCACGGCCACACGCGCAGCCTGCATTGCCTCAGGTCTGTTTCCTCTCTTCTGTCACCTAGAGCTAACCTTTCACATGATACAATTCTAAATAATTCTTGACAATTAATCCTTGTGAAATGTTTTTTTAACAAGCCTAAATTGCTTATAACAGTCTTGACTTAAGCTGTGCTTTTTTAAAATCAGAGCCGAAAGCTCACAATTAAAAGCCTGGAGGATAAAAGGGAGCCTAAAGAGCACCCATGTGGTGTGTTCATGTCATAACTTGCCTCATATTTGCCATTTAGATCGTCATGTTGTACAGTTCAGAAAATATACCCCTTTTTTTTTTTTTTATGTGAAAACAAGATTATTGAAGTATGTGCTACAAGAAAATACCATTTCAGTCTTTCTACTTCAAAATTTCACATTACTTGCGGTTTCTTTGTCATTATTTGTGGAATTTACTAGCAGTTCCTGAGTGAAAATTTTTATAAAGTAAATACTACACTATCGTTTTTTAGTGTACTCGTTCAGCGTAAACAGACCACACAGGAGTCAGCGGTTGGTGTGGTCGAGGCCTTCTGTGGTTGTGATTCACAACCTGTTTTTGAGCCCCCTACAGGGTTTGTGAGTTCTGCTATACCCTACCCCAAAGGTGCAGGTGAGCTCAGACTGATCTGAGATCAGAGACGCAGCCACGGGCGAGCCCTCTTACATGATTCCATGTCCTCAGGCTATGAAGTCTGAGCTGAGCTTTGGAGGGGCAAGAGGTGTAAAGGGATAAATGGAAACTGAATTCAACAGGCTGCCGCCAAGCGTGGTGTCATCAGCTGATGCCACACAGGCACTTTTTTCTCTCTGACAGGAGCTGTTCAAGGCGTTTTTTCCCTTTCTTATCTTCTTTTTTTAATCCTTCAAGGACAGGAAGAGCTCTAATGGGAGACTAAAGCATGTGACATCTACACATTTTAATGCAAAAAAATGAACATCTCTGCTTGAGACTTTTGAAAGTGGAATTTTGCCAGTCACTCTCAGTTCTGAGAGGACATCTTGTGTTATTTACACCACAGGCACCTTTCTAACCCTTCAACACACTCATTTAGATGTGCGAGACCAATCACTATCATTACGCTTGAATCCTTTGATATAATTTTCAGACTTTCACTTTCAAATTTTTGGCTGGTCCGTTTAGTTTAGGGAATCCGATTGTGTTTGTTGCACAAAGAGAGTCGCTCGTACAACCAGAGCTGTTAATTATGATTGGTTTGTTATTGCTCACCAGAGCATAACAAATCGCCATTATGTTGTTTTGCTGAGTCTAATTTAATTGTAACAAAAGTAATTATCCCTCATTTATATTGATGCCATAAGCAGAAGTAAGGGAGCACCTGCTGCCATAAGCCTGTTGTTTACTAAAAATAAACCAGGTGAAATTTAACCTTGTGTTCTTCAGCATACCATATATCAAGAACTTCCTCTCCCACTGTATTTGCAGACAGAGAGAGTTGTTTATGCTCAGTATGCATTTTGTTCTTGGGTGAGATATATAAAAACAATGTATTGTTTACTTAAAATTTCTTTTGCAAGTTTTTTTTTTTTTTTTTGTAAAATCCAATGGTATAAAATTAAGTGAAGTCTACTTATCGTTGCAACATTGATTAAAGTGAGGGAATAAATCTTTGCAAATCTGTTGCACTTAAAATAACCTAATAACAGTCAATTTAATAAGTGCTGAAATAAATTAGATTTTAAAACACCCAACAAATATAAATGCATACTCACTGAAAGTGAGACAACAAAGTATGTGGAGAAAACACACCTTTCTGCATCCACTGACCTCAACACTTGGTACACAAAACACAATAACGGTAACAGTGGCTAATTTTGGTACACAAACGAATCATTCTGGGTCGAAAATTAACTTCACGCAAAACAAGTTACTAAACTTGTCAAAAACATCAGCGAAAACAACACTGCAAATAACACAGCCGCACTGAAAAATTCAACCTAATTAATTATTCATCCCCCTGTGCATGCTGGGAACACCTGCATTGTAGAGTAAATAGGTGTGTTTAACCTGAAGATGCGCTGCGCAGAAGAATTGACGTACGGTTTTCCCACGGAATTGGGCTACTTTAACAGTGTTGCCGCGGGTGGTTTTTCATGTCCGCGGGTCGAAGCGACTCCAATAACGTGATATGCTAATTTTACCACCAAAAAACGCAGATTTCACCCTACGGGATGTGATTTTCACCGAGTCAGTGATCCCCAAAACACGATTGAGCTAGTTTTGGGAAGGTTTTTTTTTTATGAAAACCTGGCAACCCTGACCACAAGAGCGATTCAAAATCATACGGAGCCGTCTGTTCTATAACCGTTCTCGCTGTACTTTGATGTTGTACACTGATCGGTCGAACTCACCTGATTTTACTAAATTTAATATCATTGAAAAGTACACTGGATAAATTTACAAGGTTACCTACTTTGGAATAAATGTAGATACTTGAAAAGTCATATATATCTTGATTGTTACCATATAAACAGTTGGCTATATAACAATCAAGCTTAGAGCTTTCATTTCTACATACTTGAATTAAGCTCAAAAGTAGAATTCTTGCTTGAACTAACTTATTTTCTGCTGCACTAACTTCACCATAAAGTCTTGTTTTTTCAGTAAAAAAAGATTTGAAAAAAAGTGAGGTTCCTTTGGAGAGTATCAAAATCTCATTGAATTACTTCTTGTTTGCTATACATAAACTTTTCCCTGTGGACGTGTATCTCATCCGGCATATCTTGACCGCGGTAGAGGAGAACGAGCCAGGTCTTCTCTCGTAATTTTCAGTATGACTTATTGAATATCAATGAATCCTACTTCTCCATGAGAAACGTAGAGTAAAAATAGACAAACACCTGAGGCTAGTCCGTTTGGAGTGCCGCCAATTACTACACCCACCAAGGAGAACGACAGCGATTGTCCCTGAAAAGTTTTACCCATCCTTAACAATGATTTGTATTCAGTGTCTTGAATATTAGCCTACTCAAGTATGAATGTAGAGGACATCTTTCCGTGGCACCATCCTCGCCCAGGGGGACGGTTGAAAGAGCCCGACGTATGCGGTGAATGCTATTTTTCTGGGCATCGTTTCCTCTGACGGCCGCCTGCCAAAACGAAAGCGGTCGAACTGATATGACAACCCCCACCCTGGAATCTCTGCAACATTTTGCCCCTGTAAGGAGGTGTCAATAACAGGCTCCAGTCGCCCAATCTTCAGGCCCACCCGGCTCCGCAGGCTTTTTCCGGGAATGCATCCTTCAATGTTCATTCTATATTAATGTTTGTCAGGAGTGATTCTCGTGCTGTCTGGGGTGGAGGATTGACTGAAGACACTCGGAGAGCTGCATAATGAGAATCTTTAATATCGTCTCCCTGTCTCCCTCCGCTGCAGATGAGATTGTTTGGGGCTAAACTAGCGAATGCGCTAAAATACTATTTATTTTCTGATGGGCCTGTGGCATCTCTCGGTTTCTCTCTCTCTTTCTCTCTTCTCCATTTTCTCCGTCCGTGAGACCTGAGTGCTCATGTGAAAAGTTTGCATCGCTAAAGAGGAAGAGGGAAATAACCTTGAGGGAGTAATTTGACTCCGTCACTTGTCTCCGTCTGACAGAAGAGGCGATTACGGCCTCGGCTCTCAAAACTCGAGTGTTTGCAAATACAGTATTCACGTACAGTTGGGCTCGGGCAGCTGTGTAATCACCCCCCTAAGTAATGTGACACTTTCTTGCTGCAGTAATAAGGGAAGGAGATTTGAAATTTTCTCTCTCATCCCCCATGAATAACATTAAAAATGGAAACCGTCCGAAGCGGAGGACGGTGATAAAGCCCCTCGTATTAATTATGGCTTTAAATAAATAATGCATCCTCATCTGGATCTATTCTCTTCCGCTCGTTCATCCGGCCTCTTCATCTCGCTCTCATCCACAGTTCAGCACTTCTGATCAATCCTTCAAGGACAGTGGGAGATTGGATGATGGCCGAGACACACTTTCTTCCAGAGGCTTGAGAATTTCAGTGGAAGTGCTTTTTCTCCTTTTGTTCCTGGCATTACCACAGAATTGATCTGAAAAATGCACCAATCTCTAAAAGCAAAAAAAAAAAAAAAAAGTATTGGCAGGGAGATCTTCTCGATTTTTTGCTCAGCATCAGAATCTGAAAATATCATAAAACCTAAATGAAAATTCCCAATGATTTCAGCAGGATTAAAAATAGGAAAAAATCACTTGGAATTAGCGTTGCCATTTTCCTTATTATAATGTACACTAAAATATTAGGGACAATAAGAGTTTTTTTTTTTTTTTATGTTTTTGAAAGAAGTATTTTATGCTTGCCAAGGCTGCATTCATTTGATCAAAAAACAGCAATATTTGTGAAATTATTATTACAATTTTCAGTGTATCAAATGATCCTTCAGAAATCATTCAATATGCTGATTTGGTGCTCAAGAAACATTTCTGATGATCAATCTTGAAAACATTTGTGTTGCTTAAATGGTTAGTTCACCCAAAAATGAAATTTCTGTCATTTATTACTCACCCTTATGTCGTTCCACACCCGTAAGACCTCAGTGAGGCCTCTATTCCCAGCAAGATAATTTAGACTTTAAAACACCCAGAAGAAGTATTTAAAACAGTTCGTGTGACTACAGTGGTTCAACCTTAATGTTATGAAGTGATAAGAATACTTTTTGTGCACCAAAAAAAACAAAATAACGACTTTATTCAACAATATCTAGTGATGGGCGATTTCAAAACACTGCTTCATGAAGCTTCGAAGCTTTACGAATCTTTTCGAATCGGTGGTTCAGAGCATCACTAGATATTGTTGAATAAAGTTATTTTGTTTTTTGGTGCACAAAAAGTATTCTCATCGCTTCAAAACAATAAGATTGAACCAGTGTAGTCACATGAACTGTTTTAAATACGTCTTTAGTAGCTTTCTGGGCATTGAAGGTGTTAATTATCTTGCTGGCAATGGAGGCCTCACTGAGCCATCGGATTTTATCAAAAATATCTTAATTTGTGTTCCGAAGATGAACGAAGGACTTACGGGTGTGGAACGACATGAGGGTGAGGAATTAATGACATAATTTTCATTTTTGGGTGAACTAACCCTTAAATATTTTTGTGGAAACTGTGATATTTTTTTGTGGAAATCTTTACATTATAAATGTTAATTTTTTTTTTTACTGTCATACATAGCTGAATAAAATTACTTTCTTTAAAAAAAAAAAAAACTAACTGACCCCAAACATTTGAACAGTAGTGTATGTTTACAAAACAAGACACCCAGCCACACACAAGCCCCAACACTTGGAACACAATAATGGCAACAATCAGTCATCATTCTGAGTAGAAAATGAACAAATTACCAAACAACAACAACATTAACAAAAGCTACAGTGCAAAAAACACCGGCTTGCAACCTAATTCATTTTTCATGAACACAGGAACACTGCAAAGTACTTAAATTTATGGAGCCCCTAAAGGGACATGGTGATTAAAGAAAATATGAGATAGGAGGAAAATTAAATGTCGATGCATTTGCATTCTCTCGCAAATGTTTTGCGTTCCACAAGAAACTTTGCATTCACTCGCAAAACTTTTGAGTTCTTTGCAAGCAAACGTAAAGTTTCTTGGAGGAACTTTTGCGAGAGAAAGATATTTTTTCCATCACCATGTCCCTTTAAAGGGCTCTGTACAAGTAAGTGGATAAACTGTATAATATTTTCTACTTTGGAACAATACTTGAAATCTCACAATAAATATCTGGGGGGTGGGGATTACACTGTCAACTCTGTTTTAGTTTTTTTTCATATTGTCCCTAAAGTTGAACAATACATGTGACAAATAAATAGTAATGCTGTTGATAAAAGTGCATGAAATGTGTGGCTTTCATCACAATTTATATTGATTTAATATAATGATTTATTTTATGTCTGTGGGCTTGGGCTGTATTGGTATACTCAATACCTTCTTCTATCAACCTGTAGCTTTCGCCTGCACTCACACTGGAGCTACGCAGGGTTGATCATGTTCAGCTAGGGAGGCCAGCAGGGGGTGCTCATCCAGTCACTGTGAGGGATAATGCTCCAGTATAGTGATGATAAGATTATACTGTAAAAAAAAAAGCAATGTTTTAAAAAACTGTTAAACCTGTGGATCCATATTGAATTTTTGTTAGTTCATTATAACATCAAGTGAAAGGAACATGTATACAAGACATAACACAAACAAAATCCTAAAAGTTTGCATTTACTCTAAGAGTTTTACTTTAATTACTTTAGTTCATGCAACTTAATTGTATTAAGTACCACTTGACTCCAAAATAAAGTAAATCCAGCATCCTTTTTTTTTTTTTTTTGAGTGCATGTCTATTAGGTTTTAATGTCATCTGTATACTAGTGTACTTTTAAAAGTTGACAAAAACAACTTTTAGCACATACTGTAAAGTGCTAATAAAATGCAGACAAAAAATACAGATGACTGATGTTTTACGTTCATGGGTGTTCGCAAATTTTGAGCCAATAAAATCCTCTACATGTTAGCTAAATTCTTCTGACTATTAGAAAAGAGTCTTTAAATAACACTCCAACAAAGAAAACAGATTTAAAAGTGAACGTTAAGAATTCTGATGATAATAATCAATATACTTTTCCCAGCAAGTATTGGATAGGCTTAAATCGATGTGAACATTGTTAGACCAGATCTACAAGATTTCCCTTTAAACACCTTTGTGATTCCAAGCTCTCTGTACAGATTGGCTCTGCGTGTTTTTCCATTTTTCACGTCTATGTCCTCGCTTTGTTATAATTCTCCTTTAAGTGCTGTTGATGTCAAGCCTTAAATCTCCCAGATTTATTGTCAGATAATGCAGGAAGGCCTTTGTATTTGGCTGTCACTGTCTGCAGTCAAAGAGCCGGCCCTGTCTTGACATATCACACGTTCAGCCGTTCTGCCTTCATTGCAGGGAGGGCAAAAGAAGACAGGAAAAGGCTTGTCGTGGGCAGAACGGATAAAGTATGAAAGAGAAATGAATAAAAGAGTAACCGCCTCCTCCTTTCTCTTCTCAGCACTGGTGCAGAGTTGAGGTTGTCTGTGATAATCTTATCGTGCTATGATGGCTAGCGGACGGGGACAAAAGAGGCCGAGGCACGTTGAAGGTCTGATGGGTTGCTGATTGCAAAGCTGTCCAGCGGAGAGACAGTTGCCATGGAAATGATGAATGACATGTGTCCCACCTGATAGGACGGCCAAAGCAGTAGAGTGATGAATAGGAACATTTGTGTGTGAGAGAAGATGAACAGCTTTAGGGCTTTTTGGTAGCAGTTTTCATACCACACACTCATTACAAGTACTTTAATACCAAGGAATCAAAGTTTCAGTGTGGGCAGTTCAAAAGTTTTAGTACATGACCGTAATATGGTTCTAAAAATATTAATTTAGCAAAATTCTACTCATTTGCATAACGTCAATGGACTTTTTAGGTTAAAATGGATATAAATGAGTACTGTCAAATCGATTAATCGCAATTAATCGATTTGACAACAGTAATATACATGTATACATTTTAAGTTGTATAATTTAACTCATTTTTAATTACCTTTTTTGTCTTCAATAGCTCATTTTAAAGTGGTATTTTCAAAAGTACAAGTATTCAATGTAGTCTCAATTAATATAAGGTCAAAAAAGCTGCAAACACCAAGGTCATGGGATTGATTCTCAGGGAATTCATGAATTGAGAACAATTTATGTTTTGAATGTTAATTTCTTAAATGTTGCATGAGATCATTTGTAGTGTTTGCCAAACATAACAATACTATTTGACTTGACATTGCTGACACGGAAAGATCTTGTTGCATCAGAGAATACAGCACCAGATCTCTGTCTTTTACCATATTTTTCTCATTTAGGAAGTACAAGGACAAAGCGATCTGGGGAAGGTGTGAAACGAGGGTGTGTTTGCTAATACAGCAGACACAACATGGCCTCCGGTCGCCTCCTCAGCGCTGACTGTGATAAATGAGTCTGGAAAAATGTGCAGCTTCACGACAAACTCACTCACAGCTGCAACTTGAGGAGGACTTTTCAGGTATTTTTAGAGAGCTTTTCTCCACTGTTTCTCTTACTCTCCTCATACTTCTCTTAGTGTCTCGAGTGTTTATCACCAGGTGTGGAAGCAGGTTCGGTCACAGAGACGCTCAGCTAACCGGGGAAAAACACACTCTTTCGCACACTGAACATAAACTAATTTTGGGCTCACTTGAGAGAATTGTTTCCTTCATTAGGGAAGCTAAAGTGTGGTGTTCATCTCCCTCTGATTGCTCTTTGGAGGTGCTTGAGGGGCCCAGACTCCCATTAGCCTGATGAGGAGCTTACTCTGCTAACCCAGCTATATGGGACAAATTACATACATATGTGGGTGGCTGGATTCATATATTGGGCTTCAATGGTATATTTCAAGCAAGAAAATTGTATTGTTATAGGAGGAAATGAGTTCTGAGCTTGAACTTGTTCTTTCTTATCTTTGAGCAATACATGTTTTAAGAAGTTTTTATGAGTGGGATGATTGATTTAAGGCTCACAAGTTTCCCTTCTAGCTTACAAAACCACAATTGCTTAAAGGAATAATCTGGGTTCAATACAAATAGGGCTAAGTTGACCGCACTTGTGGCATTTAATGTTGATTACCACAAAAATCGTCTCTCCTTTTCTTTAAAAAAAGCAAAAATCTGGGATACAGTGAGGCACTTACAATGGAAGTGAAGGGAGTCAGTAAACGTTACAATACTCACTGTTTTAATAGTATAGCCACAAGACATAAACAGTATGCCTGTTAACATGATTTTAACATGAATTTAAAAATAATGTACTTAAGTTATTTGTGTAAAGTTATATCTAATTTTAAAACTTTTTAAGTTCTGAGGCATTACCTCATAACCCCTCAAAATGAGAAGTTTTACAGCTCAAATAATGTTTTAACAGAACAGTTCATGTAAGTGTATTTATAACATTAAAAGATTCAAATTTATGCTTGTAAATTCTCCAATTGTCTCAAATTGTCCCTATTTACTTATGTTGTACAGTAAGTGACACACCGTAACCTCGATTTGCGCTTTTTTTAATGACATGGTATAAGTCAAAAATGTCTTTTTGTGGTAATTATGCAGTTAATTATGCTGCAAATGACGCTGATTGATCTTAACTTGAATTGAACCTGGAATATTCCCTTTATAGATATTCTTAATATAGAAATTAATTAAAGACTAAGCAAAACCATTAAATTGAAATAAAGACTCATAAGCTGTACAGTGTTCTTCATGAAATGGCCCAGAAAGGGTTGGTATCCAGTTTTCAGCATGCATTATTGTGGTTTGACTGTTATCTTCTCCTCAGACTTCCACACAGGATCGGAAACCGGCCCATCACATCCGATCATAACTCACGCTGGCTTTGGCACGAGCACACCGGCAGACTGCAGAACTAGACTCCTTGAGTATTTTCAGGGTTGATCAATATTTAATGTGGCCTTTAACAAGATCAGATTTAGCAAAGATATTCTGCTCTCCCTCTTGCACGAACATTGCTGCTCTGGCCTTGGGGTGGAGTAGGGGAGGAGAGGTGCCAAGAACCCTTTGGGTTTTATTAATATGAGTGCTTGACCTGTGTCTGCCCGACACACTACGCTGAGCTGGGAATACATTTTTCCTTTTCAAGTCCGGCTCTGGCTTGTATTCCATGGAGCAACAGCAGGAGTATTTGTTCAAAAAGAAGAACATGTTTGACTTCACTGAATCTTAATGGTAATTTCTGTACCTGTGACATTTTCTTAACCGTAATGAGCCTGACTGTAATTGAGTCCTCAAATCATCTGCAGCTTGAACCTTAATCATTTCATGTCCCGCAGCACTATTTTTATCCAAGATAACTAAAATATCTGGATATTACATAGAAAACAAACTTTTTAAAATCCAATTACTACATTTTGATATCAAATTTAATGCAGTGGCTTAGCATATGGATGTAGCTAAGTTATGGATGGCCTAGTGGTTAGAGCACAACAAGTGCATATATTGAAAATACAGGCTTGAAAATAAAAAATAAAAAACAATGCTGAGTTAAAAACAAACCAAGTTGGGCTAAAAATGGACAAACCCAGCAATTGGGTTGTTTTTAAGGGTTAGTTCACCCAAAAATGAAATTTCTGTCATTAATTACTCACCCTCATGTCATTCCAAACCTGTAAAACCCTCATTTATCTTCAGAACACGAATTAAGATATTTTTGATGAAATCCGAGCATATATGACTCGTCCATAGACAGCAATTTAACCACCACTTTCAATGCCCAGAAAGGTACTAAAGACATCATTAAAACAGTCGACGTGACTGCAGTGGTTCAACCTTAATTTTATGAAGCGACGAGAATACTTTTTGTGTGCCAAAAAGCAAAACAAAAATAAAGACTTTATTCAATAATCTCTTCTCTTCCCTGCCATTATCCTTACGCAGTTGTCGCAGTAAGCACAGTGAAGGCTTCCGTGTTAAAGTCTGACTGTACACGTGAACAGCACGAAGCATGCGTGTGATGCTGACGCAGGAGCCAGCCAATAATGAGTCTGCGTTCTGATGTAGAACCTGGAAGTAGAGACCTGCGCGGGACGGATTTTTCAGTCCCGCTCCCGCAGGATTCTGTCCCGCTCCCACCCGCTCCCGCGAAAAAATATGTTATATTGTCCCACTCCCGCCCACAACATTCATGTTTTGTCCCGCTCCCGCCCGCGAAATCCGCATAAAAGAAGCTTATATAGATTTTTGCCTGTACATCCATGAAATATTAAGTTATGTATCACCACAACATCCCAGCATAAATGCTTCTGATAAAATATTTGTTATTAAAGCATCAACATTCACAAACCACAGTTAGTTTTAACTGAAAAGCAAGCTGCTGCGTGCATGGTTTGGTTTGGCAGAATGGCGCAAAGAGCGTTCCCTTTATAATGACTAAAAAGCTATCATCTCAGTTCATCGCGATCCCACAAAGCTGTTATAACACAATGAATATATGAACAATGAATCTTTCATAATGTTTACACTTCGTGTGTTATAATAATAGGATTTGTGAGCGCGCAAATTTCAGCACTGCATTACTCCGGCGTTTTGAGTGGTGAGAGGATTCTAACATAAACACGTGATTGTGTTGCGTGTCCATTGCATCTCAAAAATCAACAGATATGTCTGTGATTGGCTACATTGCTCAACACTGCAAACACAAGTTAGAAATAGAATCTCGCATATGCTTGCGACTGTAAGTCGTTTTTATTTTATATTAGTTATTCTTGTTGCTTTTTTGCAATATATGAATAACAATTTATTCGTTTTTAGATATTTTATGTTTAGATATTTCTATTTTGCGGGAGTCCTGTGAATCATTTGATTCTCCCTCAACCCGCACACGAGTAGTATCTCACCGCGCATCAAATCTTGTCCCGTGCCGCACTCTGTTGCGTTGGGTCCCACGGATCCCGAGGGAGCGCAGGTCTCTACCTGGAACCGCTGGACGTAAACAACGTATGAGAATGACACAAAAGAGAAGATATTGTTGAATAAAGCCGTTATTTTTGTTTTATTTTTGCGCACAAAAAGTATTCTCGTCGCATCATAAAATTAAGGTTGAACCACTGTAGTCACTTCAACTTTTAACAATGTCTTTACTACCTTTCTGGACCTTGAAAGTGGTGATTATATTGCTGTCTATGGACGAGTCGTATACCTCTCGGATTTCATCAAAAATATCTTAATTTGTGTTCCGAAGATGAACGAAGGTCTTACAGGTGTGGAACGACATGAGGGTGAGTAATAAATGACAGAAATTTCATTTTTGGGTGAACTAACTCTTTAATGCACTGTGACCTAACATGAACAAACAATGAACAACTGTATTTTTTTTAACTAACGTCAACAAAGGTTAAGAGATTATGTAAAAATATACCAATAATTTAAAATGCAGAATAACTTTAAGTGCAGTATTTTGGTTGTACATAGCCAAAATCCATAAAAAAATTAAATCAGATCAGGGTTAGGATAACTCCCCTGACCCTTGTTGTATAGCGTCACCCCTGGAAGAAAAGCGGAGAAGTCTGTTCCGCAAAGCCAGAGCTTCACATTCATATTCTATTCATAAAGGTAATGCAGGCCGTCTGGCTCTTGATGATCACCTGTGGCCTCCTCTTCAGAGCAGCGAGCCAAAGGCGGGGGTACAGCGGGGGGTGCCACGGGAAGCTTTGGCGGAGGGTGGGGTGGTGGGGGTTGATCAAATTTGAACGTGCTGATGCCTCCTCCGTAAACGAATCACCCGCCTCGTCGATCAGACCTTTACACAAATAATACATCCATCAGCTTGTCGTTTTCCCTGCCCTCTTTACCGTTATCTCCTCCCGAGGCGGTCAATATCCTCGGGGCCCTGATCAGATCACAGCGGTTCCATATTTAATAAAGCCCTCCCAGCAGCCGGGCCTCTGCCTCATCCCAGACCCACATTCATTTCCATTATAATTACCTGAGCCTCTTCCCAACCCCCCCACCACAACCTGCCCGAGCCCTTGACCAGAATCCAATCTGTGCCATCGCCCACAGTAAATCTGCCCGATATAAATAATAATGTGCGTGCAAATGAAATGCGAAAGATTACATTTGGTCACATGAAGGAGGGTGGAAGACCTTAAGGGGTGAAGGCTCGACGGTGTATCCTGGATCGAAGAAATATCTGAAGGTTAATTTGTTTTGATGCCGCTGGCAAAATCTTTGGGGCCCATCTCATCGTGGAGTGACATCTGTGTCGCGGTTAAAGGGACGGGGGACAAGCAGGTGAGGTAAATGGCAATGGTGGCGGCACATGGTAGATCAGCATCTGGACTAGATCAGAAAATGACAACTGTACACAGGGTTCCTTCCTACACATTTTCCATTTCAAAATTCCATACTTTTCCATACTCAAATTTCCAGACCTCCTTCCAAACGATTTCTGCCATTGGTCAGCCTTGGTCTCCTTTTCTATGTTTTCGCTGCTTCATGTTTGTAGTCCGGGTCCTACAGTCTTTTAGTGATTTTTAAATTAGTGTTTGATTGTTGAAATAAAGTTTTGTATTTAGTATTCACGTCTAAGCCCTTCTCTTCTTAAAACCACGTACCTGTGTGACTTTTGTTGGGGATTAATCTACAAGTGCTAATATATTCCCTGTTTAACAAGGTGGCGTAGTGACTTAGTTTGTGACGTGACGTGTAGGAACTAAATAGCTGTAGGTGGGTCTGGGGGCATTGTCCCCCAGGAGAAGATTTTTGTGATTTTAACATGTAAACGAAGCATTCTGGTGCACTCTGACAAGAACATAAATGGAAAAAACAACATTTGCTTAAAGTAAAAAAAATAAAAATAAACTGGCACTAGGGCTGAGCATTGACAAATTTCACAATTGAATGTGATTTTGATTCAGAAGCTTGCGATTTGATTTGATTACCTTTGATTCAGTATTGATTAATTTGGGGCCTATCAGGTACAGTACATGGCAAATTTCCTCAAAGAAAAAAATCTCTCTCAACTAATGCTGTAAACTATAGAGGGAACCACAGCTGGTACATCATTATAATATTAGGTTAAAATTGATTTATAAGCTACTTACATATAGGCTAAATTACACATAAGGAAGTTTTTACAATAACGTTATAATAAAATTTTAATGACAATTATTTTTCTACTCTTTTTTTTAATGTAGGCCTAAACATTTAAATGGTGGCTGTCATAAACCGGATTTATACATTCAATATCGAACCACATGTTAAGTACAAATACAATGAATATGCAATAGCCTATAATGCATATATTTAGCAAAATGCTCCTCTTGAAGTTCATTTTTGTAGCTGAATAATGAGTTTTTGGACATTGAATGGCTTTTCTGAAGTAGGCTAAATATGACATTTTTACAAGCTGTTTTATTGACGCTTTTCTACGGTCGAAACACTGATTGATCGATTGCATGTGACATGATACAGATTTCGGTAAGTTGCACTGTATCTTTCAACATACCTTCGGATGTTCATTCATGTTTATTTTGTGTTGTAACTAGTAAAGCGGAAGAGATGGTTGGTTCACGAGCGCTACAGTGATCTGTCACGCCACAGAGCACCAAGAAAGATCGCGACTCACTCTAGTCTATGGGAAAGTAGCCCATTTTCCATTCTTGTGAGAATCTTGTGACACACACACTCACCCCGAAAAAAAAAAAAAAACTCTTCAGATCTAAATTCACATAAATGACGTATTTTGATTCAAAATGGTTAATTTCGCCAAAAAGTGACTAGTTTGCAGGTATGACAAATTAGAAAACTGAATAGAGCCAATAGTCTGGAAACACAAATATTTTTCCATACTCTGATTTCTTTTTTCCATACTTTTCCAGACCTGGAAATTACTCAAATCAAATTCCATACTTTTCCAAACTGCATAGGAACCCTGTGTACAGTATGAGCTTAATTTATCTTTTTATATATTGGTGTAGATGTCTGATAATATTATATTCATTTGCATTCATTAAATACTACTACTACTAATAATAAAAAGAAACTTCGGTCACACTTTAGATTAGGGTCCAATTCTCACTATTAACACTATTAACTACAACTTTTGCTTCAATAAACTTACTAACTATTAATAAGCAGTAATTAGAAGGTAGTTGTTAAGTTTAGGAATTGGATAGGATTAAGGGATGTAGAATAGTGTTGTCAAACGTACCGACCGCGATACCAAGTCGGTACTGAAATTTTAAAAATGTGACGGTTTGAGCGCTGTTGAGCGGATTCGTAAACACCTCTGATTGGCCATTGTGTTCACAAGCTCAAAAGATATGTCTGTGATTGGCTACAATGATCAACACACGGGAGCATCTGAAAGTACACGGAAGTGTTAAAATTTGAAAGCGGGAGCGTTTGAAAGCAGGCGTCTATTAACGGACCGTTCTGTTGATAGACGCCTGCTTTCAAACGCTCCCGTGTGTATCTGTGTAAGCACTCAGTGAAGAGCATCATTGATGTCTATTTACAACATGTTTTTGAAGCGTTGATCATTGTAGCCAATCACAGACATATCTGATGAACACGTGAACACAATGGCCAATCAGAAGTGTTTACGAATCCACTCAACAGTGCTCAAAGCGTCATATTTTTTTTAAAATTTCAGTACCGACTTGGTATTGCGGTCGATAATTTTGACAACACTAATGTAGAATATGGTCATGCATGATAAGGAATTAATTTGTGCTTTATAAGTACTAATAAACAGCCAATATCGTAGTAATATGCAAGCTAATAAACAACTAGGTAATAGTGAGAATTGTGATATTGATCAAAAGTGACAGTAATATATATGTGTGCAACATTTAACATTATCAGACATCTATACAAATATGTTAATTGCTGCATTACATTCATAGGTGTTGTGCAATAGAGATGCTATACATATAATGTCCCCTTTTCACCCTGTATGTCTGAAAATATTTAAATGACAATGTAATTGTGGGAAGATTACATGTCATGTGGTGTCCTCCATATAACACTTATGCTTGCATTAGTTTAAAAAAGTAAATATATAAAAATGTAAAATATACAAAATCAATTTGTAGTTTGTCACAACGAAGGACCATTTAAAATAAACTGGTGGCAAAACGGTGATTCAGTATTCAGGGCAAATACACACTTTCCCTTTTACATTCATATAAATGTAAAAAAAAAATCTTGACGCTGATTTAAAAAAAACTCCATAGACACATTAAGCATCTACTATACACCACAGATTGCACCAGATTGCATTCAATTTCAGACTATAACAGCTGTCAATATAAAGCACTTTGGCGCGAGTGGAAGCTTTCTAAATAAACTGTTTATGTCTATCCAAATGTCTGATCCCTGGCAGGCATGTTTCCTTTCCTATAACAGTTCATCTTAAGAGCGCTGTTGTAAACATACAGCCTATGGTCTCATCTCCAAACTCAATTAACTTGTCTGTGTCAAGCCTGTAACGCACCTTCCTTGTTTAGACCAAGCAATGCAAACACACATATAACATTCATTCTATAATTGCCAACTCCATTTCTTGTGAAATATTGATTGACTACATTTTGACTCTCGCAAAAGTTATTTAGGCTTTCGACGCACAAAGCTAAAACTCAGGTACAAAATGCATTGCATTCCCCGATTCCTTTGATTGTGAAAGACTGATTCCTCCGTTCTTTATCCTAATGATGATGTTGGAGACTCTTACACAGAGACTTTGATAGATGAAAGAGCGCTAGAAAGATACACGGCGTGTCATATGATTAGCTTTTATGTTTTTCTTTGAGACCAGTTTATAATGTGGCAAATCTCTACAGAGAAACAGCATCATGACAAAGGATCTGGCTTTGTGTCAGCAATTCCTGAAGTCTTGCAATCAAATGCCAAACATGATTAATACCCTGAGTGATAGAAAGAAAAGTGGGTAGACAGAGAGGAGAAACAGAACGAGAGCGAGAGGGGAGAGGGACTATCAGTGCTCAAGATAATTTACTTGAGGGACAACCGAAATCTATTCAGGAAGCGTTGCTGGATTAGTAGAAACTGCCTTTAATTAACAGTGACACTGTGCAACCTGTTCCATACGAGCGGAATACCAAATATTTAACTCTCTGATCTCATTATAGAAATAAACACATGGTGTGCACATTGACAACGGCTGTTGACTGTGCCAAAAACGTGTCCAATCATGGATCCTATCCTCCACAGAGTCTTACCCATGCAAGCATTCTCTTTCCTATTATAAATGCAACTACAAAGCATCACTAATGGCTTCTGAATTATTTACTCCAGATACATTTTTAGCTCTCCTATAAAGGCTAGGCAATGGCTGTTCTGTTTGTGCAGATTCTGTAAATTGATTTTCTTTTACTTGTTTTACTCAAATTGCTTTGATTACTTATTAACTGACACCTACATATTTCTTCAGACTTTTTGCTCTGTTTCAGCTCATTTTGAATATTTTGATTTTGTAGGTTATTAATGTAATAATGTATGTCATTTTAGTGCAAAAACCTGTGTCGCATTCACTAATCACCTGCAATTCATTTTAAGGTGCTAAATAGTATAAAATTAAAATCATTCTCCTTTTCAGCACACACGGCAACACTTTATATGCAAATTACATGTATTATAGGTTGCACTTTATTCAAAAAACATAAAATTAATCTTGCATTGTCAGTGCGAAGCAGGTAGTTAACTGAATTTGGTTTCAAATAGACATTTATGTACATTTTTTAGAAATCATGTCAGCGCTAATTGATCAAATGATGGTGTGAAGTGTTGTAATCAAACATATATCAACACGCAGTATAGTTGAGCACACGTTTTGTCACCAAATATCCAGTCACATTAAAGTATGACATATAATGGAAGCAAGAAGTGGAGTTGTGCTTCCCAAATTGCATTCAGCACAGATTTTGTGGGTGTGTTTGTGTTGTTACCTGATGATTTGCATAATTCCTTTAGTGAATCGCAGACTAAAACAAATATTGCAAATAAACAATGCTATCATTCATTCAATGTGAATACCTTGCTGAGTGATCTCTCATGCTATGCAATACATTACACCAATATTGATTGACTGTTTTTTCAAAATTATCATGTAATGACTTAGGGTGTGATACAGAAAATATAAGTAAGTAAAGGTGTGGTACATTGATTCCTGGCACTACTAACCTACTAAACACATCTTGATTACACAATTATTTCAATCTGGGTAGCTTTTTTGGTTGCTGTTTAGTGATTTGATTACCCATGAGGATGTATAATTGTGTATGAAACATCATCTCTCTTAAGGGGAAGGATGTATTTCTCTCATCAGGAAATTATATTCAGAGGATTGCGAAGGGTCGAGGTTTGGCTAGGTCGCCCCTACTGGTAGATGCTGTAACTGCAACATCTGGCTGCTAAAACATTTTTATCCATTCAAACATTCAAAAATAGCCATACTCTGATGAAATACAATTTTTGCAAGCAACATATAATTTGAAAATGTTTTACTACACTTACAGGGTTAGTTCACTCAAAAATGAAAATTCTGTCATTTATTACTCACCGTCATGTCGTTCCACATCCATAAGAACTTTGTTCATCTTCAGAACACAAATTAAGATCTTTTTGATGAAGTCTTAGGTTACGTTTACACGACAACGATATGCTCAAAACGGAAACGATTTTCCCCATTCAGATGAATCCATAAAAACAACAAAAAATGCTGTATTCTGCGGGCAGGCCATTAGATGGCAATGAAACACTATAGACTGAACATGTAATACATGTGTATGACGTCATCATTTCCACAGATTTGCGTTTTTGTTGTTTACATGGAGACCGTTTTCAAAAACTTGCACTTTCAAACCCGTTTTCCCAAGTTTGCGTTTTCAGGCACCCAAAAAGGAAAAAGACATCATTAAAGTACTCCATGTGACTCCAGTGGCTTAAACTCAGTTTTATGAAGCAACGTGAGTGATTTTTTTGTGCAAAAAAAACATAATTTACCAATTTATTTACAAAATAATATTATCCAAAGCCTGTTCACGCAACAGCGACAATGCCAGCTCTAGCATAAACACAAAACGCATACGTCGTGATGCTCCCATGAACCAGCAGCTATATCACCCTGTAGCCCAAGACTGGTTGCCCACTGAAGCTAAGCAGGGCTGAGCCTGGTTAGTACCTGGATGGGAGACCTCCTGGGAAAACTAGGTTGCTGCTGGAAGAGGTGTTAGTGAGGCCAGCAGGGGGTGCTCACCCTGTGGTCTGGTGGGTCCTAATGCCCCAGTATAGTAATAGGGACACTATACTGTCAAAAAACACCGTCCTTCGGATGAGACATTAAACCGAGGTCCTGACTCTCTGTGGTCATTAAAAATTGGCCTCTGTCCATCATGGCCTCCTAATCATCCCCATATACTGATTGGCTTCCTCACTCTGTCTCCTCTCCACCAATAAGCTGGTGTGTGGTGGGCGTTCTGGTGCAATATGGCTGCCGTCGCATCATCCAGGTGGATGCTGCACTTTGGAGGTGGTTGAGGAGATTCCCCTTCCTTATGTAAAGCGCTTTGTGTACCCAGAAAAGCACTATATAAATGTAAGGAATTATTATTATTATAACACTAGCGCATGTGCATTGGGTTGACGCGTGGTTCTGAACACAAAACTCACGTGTTGTGATGCTCTCGTGAACACTTGTGCATTTGTGTTGAGTTGACACGTGATTCTGAACACAACATGCATGTGTCGTGAAGCTCTCGTGAACGCGCATTGCAGATCAATCTTTTTGTAAGTCAAGTGGTAAATTTTTTTAATTTTTTTTTTTTTTTGTGCAAACAGCACTCGCATCACTTCATAAAACTGAGTTTAAGCCACTGGAGTCGCATTGAGTACTTTAATGATGTCTTTTTCCTACCTTTCTGGAACTTGGAGTAGTAGTTGCGTTGGATCTCTATGGAGAGACCTCTCAGACTTCATTAAAAAGATCTTAATTTGTGTTTTGAAGATGAACGAAGATCTTATGGATGTGGAATGACACAAGGGTGAGTAATAAATGACAGAATTTTCATTTTTGGGTGAACTAATCCTTTACAAGTGACTTTTATTTGCTAAAAACAGTGCAAAGACATCAGATTACAAATTATGTACTGCTAGCCTATTGGAAAGACTGGGAATGGTAATGGATTGTGCTTACCACTGGTTTGCTGATTGCCAAAGATACTCATAACTGTTATTTTATTCAAGAGATGCTCTGTAATTCTGTATATCCTTTAGAAACATGCTAAGTTAATACAAAGTGTCACAAGCTCACCATTGACTGACATGAGAACTAAATGCATATGTAAATGAACAAGTCTTCAGTCAGCGATTTTTCTCAGCATCACAGTCTTCACGCAAGCGTCTAGGAAAGTCCAAAAATAACTCTCTTCTGTATCGAGCAGATCTAAATGTGTTTTAACTTACAAATGAAGTTTGCCAGCGCATCAGCATACTATTTCACTGGTGCTAATGAGAGCTGAAGAGAGGCTAGAGGGGCTTTGTGGGGTCTAACATGCCAACTGTGGAATATGCAAACTAACCCCAAGTCAGGGGCGCATCAGATTGGCCACGCACAGCAAATTTGCATGCGAGCCTGAGCAGCGCTGCTCTCGGGTTGCTGCGACGTCGCCCACCGTGCCACTGCAGTCCCCAAGAGTCAATGTAGCTTGATTACACTTCACACTCACCAAATTATAATGCAAATAACGTTCCAGCCATTAACCATGCAAACCGCTTGAAATGTGCACGTGTCCCTACGGTGTGTGATGTAAATTGCTATGTCACATTAAAAGCGACACCGGTAATTCTGCACATTGTGAAGTTATTGGGTGCCAGATCTTATGAGCCGTTGTGACAGCTATGCAGATGAGTGCATTTTGCCGTACAGAGTCAATTTGACACAGTCACAGGAGAGAGATTGCTTTTTTTAAGCATAATGAAACCACACAAATTAAGAAATTACCTTTGAGCAAACCCATCCCTCCTCCCCATCTTACCGGAAACCCTCCAATTTCCATCGAGTCGGAATAGCTTCAGAATTAGTCCGACTAAGAATTACTTTACATTCGCATTCATTCGTTTCTCATTTAACCATAACCGAATGATTCTAATATGGCCAGCTGAGAGGGTCTATTAGAGGTTAGGAGAGCCTTTTCTACC
Source organism: Hypophthalmichthys nobilis (assembly GCA_037950665.1). Lineage (NCBI taxonomy): Eukaryota > Metazoa > Chordata > Actinopteri > Cypriniformes > Xenocyprididae > Hypophthalmichthys > Hypophthalmichthys nobilis. The sequence continues at coordinate 19,302,700 of CM075479.1, forward strand.
TTTATGTCATACTTTTACTTCAATGAATTTTATGTATAAAGATATTCTAAAACTATTAAAATCCATTATTAAAATATTAATGATTATATTCAAGCTATTAATAATCTAAACAAACATTACATAATTTCGCCACTAATCAAGTTAGTGTACTGTTACCAGGAAGACAACATTTATGTCAGTGAAGAGCTTGAGATGAAATATGAGATGGACAAATCAAGGTCAATATCACTTTAAATATCAGTATTCTAATTGTGCGTCATTTCCAATCAGGCTTTAATTTTGTAGCATGTATATACGCTGTTGGACAAATTAAAGCTTTGAGAGCCAGAAAATAAGATTTCCCACATGAAACCCTTCCTAGATCTTGAAGAATGCAAATAGGCTATGAAAGTAGATGTTAAAGGGATAGTTCACCCAAAGATGAAAATTATCCCATGTTTTACTCCCCCTTAAGCCATCCTAGGTGACTATCTTCTTTCAGATGAACACAGTCAGAGTTACATTAAAATATATTCTGGCTCTTCCAAGCTTGATAATGGTAGTGAAGGGGGTGTGAGATTTTGAAGCCTAAAAAAGTGCATCCATCTATCATAAAAGTAATCCATATGGCTCCAGGAGTTAATAAAGGCCTTCAGAAAGGAAAGTGATGTGTTTTTGTAAGAAAAATATCCATATTTAAAACTTTATAAACTATAATAACTAACTTCCAGCAGATAGCCGTACGCATCGATTTATGCCAAAAGAGTAACCTCTGACGAGACGTAGGATGTAGGAGTATTGTAAGCTTAGACACCTCTCGCAGTTCAAACGAATAGTGTTGGGCAACAAACTCGAGCTCCTCTTCTCTTATATCGACCGGTGTTTTGTTTTGCTTTATCCTTTGTGCTTCTGCGTTCATCAATACGTCAGGCATCAGGTCAGGGGTTCCTCTTCCACCGCAAATCGATCGTAAGGCCATCTGCCGCAAGATAGTTTTAAATATGTGACCCACGCTAATTACAAGATACAGGCAAAACAAGGCAAAAATGTTGAATGAATTTTAGTTTTAGTTTTCACAAAAATTAGTTCATTAAGCCCTCATTTAGTGATCCAAATGCTTCAAATACAATTAAAGATACTTTTAGTTGTTTAATTGCTATGTTTTCTGAGAGGAGTATCTTTCCTTTGTCAATGAAAAATGTCATTTTCCTCTGCTAGCTTCACCACTCGCGCTTAATTCTCCTCAGCAACTTCCTCATTAGTCCAAGTTTGGTATCATTTTAAAGCGCAGCATTCCAACTTTGTGTATATTCATAGCGAATTTTTGATGGCATGAGTCTAAACCAATGAAATGTGATTTCAAAGTCATGCTGCTGATGTAAACAAATGGATCTTACTCGCGCTGTCCAGCAGATCTGAAGCGTGCGCACAAAGTGCCTCAAACAGCGCGTGACCCCGATATACACATAAACAGAATTGCAGTACTTCAAAATGTTGAAGTAAATATATATACACACACACACACATTATATATATATATATATATATATATATATATATATATATTTCCTATAGATATTTGGTTTTGACGAGGTATATGCCAAATTATGTGTTATTAACTGGGATTTTAAGGTATGGTTGCTAGATGATTTTGTTTAGGAACTTTCAGAAAACTTTAACTCGATTTTTCGCAAAATCGACATTGCTCACTCTATCGACTTCAAACAGGTGTAGCCGAGTCATTTTTTGTCAGATTTCAACAAATCATACAACATTTTGAAGTTTTTTTTTAATAGAGAATGATTATGAAAATAATAACTCATTTTTGAAAATTTGCTCATTGCAACTCATTTTGCCAGCACTGGTCACATATGGATACATTTCTTACAAAAACACATCACTTCACTTTATGATGGATGGATGCACTTTTTTGGGCTTCAAAATCTCGGTTACTATTCACTACCATTATAAAGCTTGGAAGAGCCAGGATATTTTTTTAATATAACTCTGATTGTGTTTGGCTGAAAGAAGAAAGTCATATACACCTAGGATGGTTTGAGGGTGAGTAAATCATGGGATAATTTTCATTTTTGGGTAAACTATCCCTTTAATGCAAAACAAAAGCACAGTAACAAGAAGCGTTTTGACTTTGAACAAACCAGATCATTTGAGTCCATATGTCTCATTCACTCAACATATTATTTTGCTGACATATGGCTCTCACAGCTGATTCAGTGACATACATAATATGGCAGTCCTCTCTCTTTTCGACGTTAAGAGGCAGAAGACTCTGTGACTATAAAAAGTGTCAGGAGCGATTTGATTTCCCTCCATCTGTCTGAGTGCTAGTACACTAGGTGAGTAGGCACACTGTTCTCCCCTCTAACATCACACCTCGCCTGCAATCTGAGCTCATCGCATGCTCCTGCTTTAAACACACATCATTCAGAAGAGGGCTCCTGAGAGGGCTGATTGGCTCCTAATTAGAGAGTTTTGTTAATGATAGGTAGTGTCAGATGCTAATGACGCCCTGATTGGAGTATTGGGGGAGTGGAGATGATTGGGATGTCTAGCAGTTAGAAGTCAAATACTCATCAGCAAAGACAAGGGGCTGAACAGGTTTCTAATCCCGAAAAACTGTCAGGGCTCATTCAGAACGGGACGGTCTCCATCTCCCTGATCGCACTTGATGTTAACGCGTGATCACATCCGAACCCTCGCGCTGCTCCTGACACCTTAAACGACTGCGGATATCCATTCTGTGAAAGCCGCAGGACTCTTTCGGTCATCGATCGCTTAGCCGAGAGCACCGAATGATGAGGCTGCCATTATGTTTTTCATCAACAACCCTCTTATAAAGTGTCATCTGCTAAAAATTCAGTTTCCCTTGTGGATATGAAGAGGCATAGTGGGTGGATAAACTCTAGTGGAAACGATATGATTTTTCAACTTTGGCCAGCACATTTACAGTGACACTGCAATAAGATCATTTATCAAGCACTGTACACCTGCCGAGCAATTAGAGGCCCTGCTGTTAATTACAGTTTGATCATGCATTGAAATTCAATCAGGAGAGGTCTAAATAATGGACCACAACTGCTATATAATGCTGGTCATTATCACAAAATAAACCCTGACAGCATGAACAGGTTTTGTATCTCCCTAAAAGAATAACGATCCAGAATAATGATCAGCTGAATTTACTGTACATTATTCTGCTTATTAGACAGATGCAAAATATTTACATGGAAATTAAATATTGAGTGATTGAGTTGAAATAACCTTATATGAGAATAGAAAAGAGCCATGTAGAAAATGATACCATTTAATTTGATTTATATTAATGTAACACTAGCAAAAGCATTGTCTGCCCTAGTTAAGAAGTGTGTATATTCAGACCAACAGATTTATTACATGATATCGCCTTTATACAGTTCAATACACAACAATTTAAAAGCGAGTACCTTACATTTCAGCAACAACATTGGGTTCATGAATTGACACAGTATTGTCCCTTTTCTTTTTTGATCTGGCAACTCAAACAGTTCCAAATGATTTTCTGTTCCTGAATGAATCTGTGTTTTGGGGCAAATTGTTAATGATTCACTCATAAAGACAATTGCTGCATCCCAATTCTATCCCCATACTATCCGTCCTAAATGGTAGGCCTATTTTAAATTAGAATTAGCGTGTCCCAAATCGTAATACAATAAAATTAATATCCCAAAGGTACCAGGATGGTTTGCTATTTCCAGTAGAAATTCAAAGTTCTGGTCCATGCACACTCTGGTTAGTATTACCCAGAACCCACTAAACGCTGAATGAGGATTCAATTAGAACTAGAAAAACAAATAAAAAATGTTTTGAGTCCACACAAATGTGACCCTGGACCACAAAATCAGTCATAAGGATCATTTTTTTAAAATTTGATTTATATATCACTTGAAAGCTGAATAAATAAGCTTTCCACTGATGTATGGTTATGATTAGGTTAGGTTAGGATAGGACAATATTTGGCCAAAATACAACTATTTAAAAATCTGAAATCTGAGGGTGCCAAAAAAAAAAAAAAAAAAAAATCAAAATATTGAGAAAATCGCCTTTAAACTTGTCCACATGAAGTCCTTAGCAATGCATATTACTTACAAAAATACATTTTCGATATATTTACAGTAGGAAATTTACAAAGTGTCTTCATGGAACATGATCTTTACTTAACATCCTAATGATTTTTGGCATAAAAGAAAAATCGATAATTTTGACCCATACAATGTATTGTTGGCTATTGCTACAAATATACCTGTGCAACTTATGACTGGTTTTGTGGTCCAGGGTCACAAATAATAATGTTCTGAAAGTGATAATCGTTCTGAGAATGATTCCAACTATATCGTTCCACTGTTGTTATTGTATTAGTTGTGGTGTGGACTTACCTATTCTCATAGAATTAGAACTATTATTAAAACTTTATCTTTATAGTTATAGTCTTTGGTGTGAACGGGCCTTTATACAGTGAACAGTGATGTTGGACTATTGTTGCATTCACGCCATATCGTAATTACTGTAATTTCGAGATGACAATACGTGACATTCTGCTCAAAGCTGTCTTTGGACTCAGAATTATGCTTTACTATGCACTATCAACTACCAAGGGCCTATTTACACCTGGTCACTTCATGCGTTTTCTCTGATCGAACAGCTATCCGATCGTGAAAAGACAGGTGTAAACGCCCTCCGAAACGCATTTGAATTTAAATCTGATCACTCAAACCACTCCAGGAGGTGGTCTGAGACGCACTGAGTCTAAATGCATCTGATTGTTGAAACCACATATGTAAATTTTACTACTCCAAAAATTGTAAAAAATTAAACGTGTGAGAGAGTGTTATAGGCTAAATAACATGTTATAGCCAAATATGACGGCACAGCCGCAGATGAGCAGCTGAGCATCTCTTCGGCAAGCCGATGCACAAACTGCTGCAAATGAAACTGAAAGTCGCAGATGCTCAAAACACAATCATCTTCATTAGAAGTAATGAGACTAAATGATTTTATCAGTGCTGTTGCCGCACTCTCTCCTATTGCGGTCTTTGATTTTGAAATTAGCTGATTATATAAAATGCAGCTCATGTTTGTTGCGTTCTGTGACGTGAACTCCATTAAATCTGCATATAGCGCGGGAATTGAAGATCGGATTTATATCTGTTTTGCGGAGACACATTTTTGTAGCAAGGTGTGAATGGAATCGTTTTGATAAATCAGATAGCTATCTGATCAGTAAAGACGCATGAAGTGACCAGGTGTAAACAGGCCCTAGTAGTCAGGTGGTACAAGTCGGAGCTCTCCGAAAATTCCCAGTTTACAAGTTGTAATTATGATCTCTATGAGGACGTGAACGCTTTTTACAAGTTAGAATCTCGTAATTACAACATTGCGTGATCGCACCTATTATCAGAGCTTATGGAATGCTGTTCAGCCAATCAAATTTGAGCACCGGCACTAACAAACCTAATATTCGACTGCCGTGACTGGCCAGTCAGAATTAAGTATTCCAGAGCGCCGTGCATTAAGTCCCTGGGTAAACAAATACTAACAAGAACATAAAAGTAAGACTAGTGGAGATAAAAAAAAACCCACAGTTCTTTCCTGTGTATATAGAAGCCTTGTGTAAAGCAAAGTTAGTTACTAAAACACTTCTCTGGGAGCGAGCAGAGGGGAGCCTGTGATATTTTTCAGCACGTACAAACACACGAGCAGACCTTAAAGGTAGGGCAGCTTTGTCTTAAATATACACCAGAGAACCCAGAACTCTCTAAATGAGTTCTCTGGAGATCACTCCCGACACCTGCAGTCATTTTTCAAACGATTTAATTGGTGTACTTAAGTCAGCTGATACCTACGCCAGTGCTTTGTTGCTAGGCATCATGACACAAAGGTCTCCAGGTACAATTAACTCCATTGTGACAGAGTGATTTTGGACCGACTTTACACGTATATCGGGTGGGGGTATAACATTAATTCATGAACGCCATCACTGGGACTTGCACTTTATACAAGGGTAATGACCAGCTTCTTTTCAGTACTACTACTACAAGTGGCAAACACCTGCTCGCAAGTACATATACGACACAAAGAGATTCCCTCTTCCTTACTATGAGATACACGCGCGCTTTCAGAGGACCTGTTTGACAGAATTGCGTTTTTTTTCTGCGATTGAACAGGTTAGGATGCAGTGCTGCAGCTCTCCTGTCTAAGTGGTCTCCTGATAAGAGGGAAGCTGAGATTTCTCTCAGTATTTCTCTCCTGGCAAACAGTGAACACAATGAGTCATGACACTATCCAAGGGCTCCAGTGAAGTGTGTGGGTGGACAGCTACAGTGATAGTGACTGTATGAAGAGAGCTTGCTCATCCAGGACTTTGAGAGAGAGAGAGAGAGAGAGGGGAGAGGAGGCAGGGTGGAAGATGGATTTCCACACATTTATAATAGCTGTCACACCTTACATTCAGCAAGGCAATTTCACATTTGAGAATGGGACAGCGACTCAAATTAAAAATGACATTAATTTCTGCCAGCCTGCACACATTGCATTTTTCATCCCAGTTGAAACACCTCTTGATTAGGCTCTGGGAAGACACAAACGTACCACACAACAATAGGACTGTCTGATTGGATTCTGTGTACAGTATGTCTTCATGAGAAGAATATTTGAAAGGGTTTTGTTTCTGAAATCATGTTCCCCCCAACATTCATATATTTGTTTCCTTACATCTTTTTAAATCCTGCTCTCTAAAACATTTCTAATTAGGAATGTAAGACAAACAGTCCAAATCGAGATGTAGCTATTGTTAGTTGAAACCAAAACATTCAGCGCTATCATTTCAATGGCAAAGCTTTCTAAGGTAAATCTTTTCTAAGACGATCAAACTGAGCCTTCAAAGCCTTAAATTGTGACCTCTTGAGCTTTATTTAAACCAGTTATACCAAATGTTTTCCTCTGGTTTTCCTATGGTGTTAGATAAACAACTAAAAAAGAACAGACCTTTTTCACATTTCCGGGTTTCTCAGAAGCGGAAGTCGTCATAGTTGGGTAAAATTCTATAACGGTGAACGAGAAAACACATTAAATATATTTTTTTGCGTTTCCATTTGCTCAAATAGCAAAAGAAAACTCTTTCTCGCTTACTCCTTGCTTATTTGAGGGAAACGGAGGAGGAAAAACGGCGCATAAGGCAAGAGAAGCTGTCATACCTTTTATTTTACGTTATTTTACCGTGCACTTGCATAAACACCGCATCCGTAGGGGCTGCCATTGTTGTTTCGTGGGCTATTTGACGTCAGAGCGCGGAACTGGGAGTACATCGATCTAGTACAAGTTCACGGGTGGGAAGTCACGGGTTTGACTGCCGTTCCAGTGCACTTTCACGGGTAGAAGGTTGGAAAAATACGGGTTACGGGTTGCCTGGAACGCGGCATTAGATTCAGACTGCGCTTTCGCTGCGAGACGGACGTGCTCAGTGCTTGTCATATATCACAACTATGCAGTGTTTTCAGCCACATAATGTTTTTTCTTCTTCTTCTCAGATTTATATACACATAAGCACCAGTAAAACAATACATTTATAGTTTATAAAATACACACTGATGCCAGGCACCAGTGGAAGCAGCAATAACAATCCATTCAAATATAACTTGTCGAGATTTATTCATATCAGACACACATAGTGGGCCTAAGTGACTATAAAGTTTACTCTATTATTCTTCCAGTTAACCAGCCACTTACTTGCATATGTTTCGGGAGAAACTGATGAATTCACGTGCTGTAAATCCAACTGACAGGACTTTGCGAACTGCGGGGCAAACTAAGATGGCTGCGCCCATCTGGCGTTATAGATCAAGCTAAAGATCATGTATAAAGGTTTTTAAATGACAAAACACACTCACTTACACATATTTGAGAATCGGAATATCAGATATTATATCAGATTGATGACATGGTAAGCAAGTTTGTGAATATTTTAAATAAAAAAGGAAAAACAAAATAATAGCGATACATCTGTCATACAGTGTGTTATTGTGGCTGCGGTGTGTTACGTGACATGCATGACGCGTCGCCATGGAAACAGTAAGGGCAAACATTCTAAAATAACGGTCGCCTTAAAAAACTAGAATATTTTAAATCCACGCTTGAAAGGGTTAAAGCTAATTTTACATCTTATTATTAATTTCAAAAGATTACTATGAAAAATTAATTTAATAAAAAAATCTTTATATTTTAGCCTCATAAAGTGGATTATAAAGCAGATTTTACATTGGACAAAGTGGAGAGCCAACATGGTTCCAGAGTTTTTAAATAATAAATGTAAAAAAAAAAAACGTTAACCTGTTAAGTTTATATGAAGTGCGCAGGCCCAACACTATGCAACATTACCAACATAAAAAAGTGCAGAATTTCAAAACTGCCAATTTTGCAAAATCATAAACAACAGCAGAAGTGATTTATAGTCAATATAGTTGGACTGTTTGCTTTCTAAATGTCAAATGGATTTGGTTTCGTGCTTTTCGCAGCCATTAATTCACAGCACATAACAATTCACTCTTGGCAAGTGAATATGTATTTAATGTTTGGGTTGTATTATGTTAGTTTTGTTCATAGTTATCATGGATGAGGGTATGTCGAGCACCCTGTCTGTGTTGGCATCGGTCTATTCTAACTGCTTCAACCAAGTAAAAGATGAATTTGTGCCAAAAATACAATAGGGTTTGAATGGGCACAGACTTTGAAAGACACTCGTCCCTTTAAAGCCTATTTATGTTGCTATTCTATCTATGCTCTATTATTTAGTTGAATTGCATTATTTGCATTAAGTATTGTTTTTGTTTGTGACCCTTTCAGAACAGATCAGCGACTCACCAGTGGAAAAGTATTGCTCTAATGAAGTATTTCTACAACTATCTATCTGTGTGATCCTCTAACAAGTCATAATCTAATTTAAAGATGTAAACAAATGAGAATGAAAACAAACTTACACAAGAGCTTTTGGGCTCTGTATTCAACTTTGTGCATTTTAATCGTTGTGCATGGTTCTGGCATACAATCTTTTGCAGGTATATTCATTTCCTTTGAATCACAAATCAATTGCTTGAAAAAAGTTGAAAATAAAAACCATGAGTGAAATGGTTCAAAACTCTTTTATTTATTTTATTTTTTATTTTTTTTTAATCTTTTCCAGACAAACACATTGATTTCTGGACCACAGTAGAGGATGGAAACCTTTCACAAACATTTTTTATTATTATTATCATTATTATTTGAAAATACAAATATAAAATTATACTTTCCACATCTGAGATGTGAGAGACCCCCATCCACTTTAGTTTATTTTACAACAGGGCTTGAGCAAGCCATACAAGAAGACCTGAAAGATGCTTTCAGACGTCAGTCCGTTCAGTCAGTTCTCGCGGTAAAAAGTCCGTTAACATTAAAAAATGGGCAAGTGTTAGGAATGGGCAAGGCAATCAGCGAGGCCTAAGCCTCAGGAGAAAATGGGAGACAGAGTTCCCAAAGGACGTGGCAAAAATAAACCCCTCCACCTAATGACACCGTATTGACCGCCCCCATTGAGCTACACGTCCTCGTCAGGTTTACGCGACACATTCTGCAGCTAAACTACCGCAGCTCTTACACGACACACAGCGAGAGTGAAACGAACAGTGTGGACTAGCGTCAGTTCACCTACGATGATGATTCAACAATTTAACAAAGAGATATATACACTATACATATATATCTTGTATATGTATACAAGTATACTGTACATTAGACATTACAGTGTAGAACGTTTTGCTGCTTTATTAGTGGGATGATCGTTTTGGCCATTGCCTAGCACTTGCCGCAAAATTCAAGTTTAAATGGATACGGTAGTTCACTCCCAAAATCACTCGACACCTTCCAGGTCATTTTCTTTTTTCGTTTTCTTTTTTTTTTTTTTTTTTTTTTAAACCAACAATTTTCCAATGATTTAACTAGTCTAGCAAGATGTGTAACATTCATCCGCTGTAAACTGCTGTCCATGGAAAACAAAATGGTGGCAACAGAGCCATGCTACCTTAAAGTCCAAGCTACGAGATCAAATTATGGGGAAAAAAATAGGGGAAGCTAACCGATGCAAATGGAAGAGACTGTTTAAAAAGATTGCCAGCCTTCATTTTAATCACAGAAGTCACAGAAAAGGAAATGTGCTTCATCTGCTGTTAAACATTTGCCTTCAGCTGTTAAATCTATGAGCACCAAGACCTAAATGGATCAACTTTTTAAAGAGACATCCAACTAAGAACAACTAACGTTACAGCTTAAAAAGATGTCTTCAGTAAGAAAATGCTGTGCACGATTCATCCCGACAGCACCTTTAAAGTTACCTCAAATGTACTGAATAGCTTCAATTAGACACCTTTAATTAAAAGTTGTGCTATACTGATCATAACTCGCTAGCATTACAAAAATCTGTGGTACATCGGCTCATGTTTGATATCCCTGAGAAGAGATGTGATTCAGGAATACAGATTCAGTGTGGGTGAGTGTGACACTGGATTTACACTCAAGTCAAGCTAATTAGTGTGACACCAGAATATGTACTGAATGTAGATGTTGAATTAAAATGAAAAGCTGGCAAAGTGGCAATGTAATTAAAAAGCACAAAAACAACCATATCGTATGTTCCACGTGACTCAAAAAACTAAAGTATGTATTAATCTAGGCAGGCACGATTAAAAAAAAAAAAGTATTTAAAAAAAGTAGCGCCACTGGGATGTTTTTGAAGAGTATATAAATATCAAAACCTATTACAGGTTTTCTATAATGATTAGACTATATCGTCGTTACTGTGTTAGAACTTACTAAAAAAATATTTATGAATTTTTCATTCACGTAACAAAAATCATCCTCCTCATAATTATAGCTTGCATCCCTCTTAAAAAAGAACGAAAGCGAAACGGTTTTGCATATCTAGCGTTAGCATTTAAGGTAGTATGGCACACCCCTTTTAAAACATTCAAGGGTGGGGATCCAATTAATGCCTTGATTACAATTCTGTCGTACAGCAATTTCTTTCTCCTAGATTTCATCAGTGAGAGCTTTGGTTAGTTGAAACCATGTGAGACCAGCAAAACAGTGGAACAAAAAAAAAAGGAGAACAAAAAAGAAACCAAAAAGAAAAGAAAGAAAAATTACTATGAAAATAACACTCAGCATTTTTTGTCTTTAAATGATTATAAAGAGAAAGTTCTATCCTTACTGGTCCTACAATTGCTAATGAATACCTCTACATCTTAACATTAAGTACATAACACCTACGACTACTCACTAAAGAGAGAGTGTGAGATATAGAGAAAGGGGGAAAACGACAAAAGGAGAGTGAGAGGAGGGGGGGAAATGTGAAAAATACCAACCAAGAAGTGTATAGACCACTACACTGGCATCAAGACAGCACTCTTTTACAAGGTAAAGTCATATTCCTGTTTTTTTTTTTTTTGTTTTGTTTTCTTTTTTTACACACTACTAAAATACAATGATCAACATAAGATTACTGAATGAGGTGACAGGGAATGAAGAGAAACAATTGATAAATACAGTACATAATATCTGTATTATTGTCATTGTTATATTTAGTATAATCATTAACATCCACAAAAATATTGATAAAAATCCATCCCTATTTAAATCGAAAACATGTTCGGGATAATTTTCTTCCTTCTTTTTTTTTTTTTTTTTGTACGTTTGTCTTTTTTGAAACAGCTCAAACAGTTAGCACAAAGTTCTCCTTGTCTTTTTAAAATCATATTACTTTATCGCGTCTCTTTCTTGAGAAAGAATCCAGCATTCAGCCTCACCTGTTAGTTTAGTGAAATGAACGAACAAAAACAAAAACAAACCCCCCCACAAAAAAATAAATAAAACATTTTCAACAAGATCGAATAACAGCATACATCAGTCAATTCATATTTGTAAATATCATTCATATTTCTAAATGCCATTTGTGTCTCATCAAATCCAGTCCCCACATGTACAACAAATGTGTGTAGCAGCTACTGGTTTCAATCAGTTTCAGTGTTTCTGAGGAAATGAACTATTGCTACCAATAAACTCATCTGTCATCTCTGATATTCTAGAATAAAATCCCTGGAAAGAGATCATTTAAAAGTACAGTCTTCAAATCAACGCAAGCCAAGACTCGAGATTTATAAGTGTTATCCTGCGTGGAAGGAAAGAAACAAACGGCTTCCACGGCGGTCCTTCACATGACCCATGTTAGAGACTGTCAGTTGACATGTGCAAATAGAAAATGATAAACTCTCTCTCTCTCTCTCTCTCACAGTGCAATGATTTACTTAATTTCAAAACAACGCTTTAATATCTTTTTCAATATCTGTCTCAGGCTAAAATAAATTAATTTGTAATCTCCTTTAAAGTAATTCTCACAGGACTGAGGTAATGGTACAAAAGACTTGGTTTTCCTAATCGTAGAGCAGTTTTGAAATATTGCCGAATCGTTCCACACGCACGGACACTCGACGGGAAAAAGAAGCCCATACTAGAACGCCAAAACGAAACGTTAACGTGAAATGTCTCGACATGGTTGGAAATCATAATTCATGTGTGCTTTGGATTTTTGTGGTGATTTCGGTATACCTTGTGAAGGAGTATATTCTCTTTGTAAGCTGTGCACATCTTTAACGTACTATCATCTAATCCATATGCTGGTATGACACCTGCACAGTTGTAAAGCCGACGGTATTTACAAAGCGAGCTAACAGTGTTGGATTGAGTTTCGTCCGTACTGGGGTTAATCACGGCCTTTTGTGCTACAGATGGACCTCGGTTACTGCATTGAGCCTCGAAGATATTTTTGCACTGACATATTGCGGCTTGCGCACGATACAACCTCTATGACACCATCACAAAAATATGGTTCTCTCTCAGAAACAGTTTGATGCAGTGAACAGAATAATATTTACAGTTTCAGAATTCTTTTCTTTTTAAATCTCATTTCACAAAGTATTAAAAGGAAAGCTTTTTCTTTTTTTTTTTCATCATCGACAACAAAAATGACATTTATAAAAAAGGACTGTGAAAATATTGTAGTCCTCTTATTGCCCAAAATAGGTAATCATGGTTAACAAGACATCACAATAAACATAGAACAGAGCTACTAAGATTTTTTTTTTTTTTTTGAGTGACCCACTCATTGCGGTTTAGGCTTGAATTAAAAATGTCTGAGTCATTTCAAACCGTTTTCTTGCTTGAATGAAACAAAATCTGAAAATGTGATAGACGAGGACTGTGAAATGAAACTGCTATTGGAATATTACTACCTCAAAAAACAACAACAAAAAAAAAAAAGACATAGTTTATGTTTACATAGTCGCTCTCATCAGAGAACATTCAAGAACAATGAAGAACATCTAGAAACTCAAACAAACGTTGGTTGATTCAACATGTACACAATAAAAGATGACTAAAAGGAAAAACAATAAAGGAAAAATAAAATCCTAATTCAAGGTCAGGGCTACGCTAGGATAAAATATTCAAAAGCCAGGTTTTCAGTATAGTACAGCAGATTGTTTAGTTGTTTTTTTTTCTTTTTTTTCTTCTTTCTGAGATGATTCTGACGTGTCGGTTTGTTCTTCGTGTGGCGCCATCTCAGCTTTAGATTCCCGTTCAGCGCTGTAGTGCTTGAAGTTTAATGGCCTTTACCTGTACACAGAACCAATTAGAAACTCCGGCCAGTCTTCCCCGGGCCTCCTGATAAACTCTGCTGAAGCAAACAGAGAAGAGTCTCAGATTTCACACATACTTCAGGTAAAATGGTGTGGGTGTGTAAAATGTGCTGCATCTGAGCCTTACTGGTGACAATCATCTTATGTCTGTGAATTTAACTCAGTGAACGCCTGCACAAGTTTGGACACATTTAACTGCGGCATGTATGTTTCTCATTATAAAGGCTTATGCTAAAATGACAGATTTGTAGATAAATACACTACTGTTCTAAAAAATGTGGGGTCAATAAGATTACTTTTAATACTTTTATTCAGCAAGAACGCATTCAATTAATCAAGAGTGACAGTAAAAGACATTTATAATGTTACAGATTTCTATTTCAAATAAATGTTGCTCTTTTGAACTTCATATTCATCAAAAGAATTCTGAAAAAAAAAAAAAAAAAAAAAAAAAAAGCACCAAATCATCATATTAGAATGATTTCTGAAGGATCATGTGACACTGAAGACTGGAGTGATGATGTTGAAAATTCAGCTTTGCCATCACAGGAATAAATGACATTTTAAAATATATTAAAATAGAAAACAGTAATAATATTTTCACAATATTACTGTTTTTACTGTATTTTTTTTAATCAAATATGCAGCCTTGGTGAGACTTTTTAAAAAATCTTGCTGGCCCCAAACATCGGAACAGTAGTGTAAACTGTGTCTGTGTATGAATTTCTTTTCAAAACCTGGTTTTATTTTTTTATTTAATATTAATGTTATTTATTTATTTTGTAATGGGTGAGTTGAGTCAGATAGTAGCCGGGTTTCCATTACAGATTTGCGCATAACTTTTGCGATATTTTCTAAATGTCGATAAAAAAACTACTGTGAAATGACAGCATTTCCATTAACTGATGTTATTGCAATTAAAACGTCATTTTTTTCCTCTCACGATAAGTCATTCCAAAAATCATGGCAACGGATATTAGTAGGTTTGAAGGTTTAGTTCACCCAAAAATGAAAATAATAAAAATGACCACATTCAAAGTCCAGAAAACGAATAAAGACATCGTGAAATGGTTAGTTTCATTTTTGGGTGAACTAACCCTTTAAAATAGTCAACGTGACTACAATGGCTTAACGTTAATGTTATGAAGTGTTATGACGAAAATACTTTTTGTGTGCATTTCATCAAAAATATCCTAATTTATGCTCTGAAGATGAACGAAGGTCTTACGGGTGTAGAACAACATAAGGGTGAGTAATTAATGACTGAAATTTCATTTTTGGGTGAACTAACCCTTTAAGTATATCACAGCCACTGCACTACCCATTATTTTTAATGGAAGGACACATAGGCATGTTATCCAAGCATTGATGGCAAGGAAATATACTTGGGAGCGGCCATGTATGAAGTGTTTCTGGGTGTTTCTACCTCCTATCTGCTTCAAGGTCTTGATAAATTGTGGCATTTCTTTGTTGTTTAGAATCCAGTATTCCCATAATTATTTTCTTTTGAGTTAATAAAGAACTCAAGAGTCTCATCTTCTATCCCAACATACCGTGCCATCTTTAAAGAATGACTGACTTTTAGTCACAAAATTTTTTTATTGCAGTTTTGTGAAATATCCCTTTTTTGAATTGCCTGAAAAACCATCTCATGTGAGCGTGAAAACTTTTTGCGATATATGGAAGTTTTTGCGAAATAGACGCGTTTCCATTGGCTGTATTCACAATTTCTATTTGCGCAATTTGAAGGGTAATGGAAAGCAACGAGCAGCCCACAAATGTAAAGCATAGAAGTGAAGTGCTTCAAAACAATACTTGAAATGTATCACTGATGCCTTTTTATTTAGTATAATTCTAAAACATCAAGAATTAGCAGATGTGTCCAAACTTTTCAACTGGTAAACACTTCAAATAGAATTTCACTTCAGTCACACTTTTTTTCTAAAAAAATGTAGCTTTTTAAAAGCATATGTTGTCTTTGAAAGTGCAGTGTGTTTGATAAACTGAAGCATCTGATTGTACACAGTAAATCTAGTTTAAAAAATAAGTGTATCGATTCAGTCCGGCTGGAAGTTTGCTGCCGACAGCTTTAAATTGAAGTAGAGATGTTATATCGTTCACTATCAGAATCACTCCACCGTCAGCATCTTTTCATTAAAAGCTTCGGTCGTTTAGGCTCAGATACAGAACACATCAGCACTTTTACACAAACACATCTTATCTACATGGGGTTCAGACATCGACGCAACACATATGTTAGTGTTTCAAGCATGCAGAAACTCTTCGGATGTCCATCCAACCAGGAAATGTTGCTTTCTCTGACTGCTGATGTGTACTTCAATCAAACGTTTGGAGAATCCATACAGATGGAGCGATTCTACCTACTCATTAAATCAATCATCCGTTTTGCCTCGAGGACAAAATGAGAAGCTCTTTAGGAAGATTATGGGCAACAAACCGCAGTCCGCAGGCCTCTTATCCAGATGACAGGTCACAGGTAAATGCCACAGAGCCACAGAGTCTGGCATAATCGCAACTGATCACCGTACAAGAAGAAAAAAAAAGTCTGGGTGCAAATATTAACTAAGTATAGGGGAGGGGTTTTGACCAAATAAATGTGCATCCACTTATCCACACACAGCGCATTTAAATAAGCGAGTCATCTTCGATTTAGCCGTATCTGGCATCTCAGCATATACTCAAAATCACCTTTAAGTCCTTAAGACCTAGCTATACAAGCGAAGTGATTACCGAAACAGCGCCTTATCCCAAAAACCTGATGAATTACATCAGATGGCACCTAAGTCAACAGATTCTCAGCAAAGAGGGCTGGCTTCCAGGTGCACACTAATCAAAGCCGCAACACCTGTGCATAATATCCAAATACAGCACTTCATAGAGAATATGAGTCGACGCGCGTTGGGAGCGCAGAAGAACTCTGGCAGTGAAAGAAAGCAACTGCGCAGTTTTGAGTACACCCGCTCGCAGACATCATGCATGAAAGAACAGTCGAATGACAGACAGGCAGGCGGAGGATAAAACTAGTGACAAAAAGTAATGGGGAAAATGTGTAGCCTCCACGCTTACACTGTTTGCGAAGCGGGAAACACTTTTGAAGGCTTTTAAAGGGCTTCAGAATGAGGATTTAATAACATAGATGTTCAATGAGAGATAAGACTTCTGAATTCCAGATTGTTGCATATGAAGTTTAAATTCCCTTGTCTGGGATGTAAAAGCCCTGTAAAAGCCTTAAGGTGTTGATGAAAAAATAAGAGCACTACACGGATTCAACGTAAACTCATCTGAGATCAAAAGGAGAGGGGAATCAAAATGAATAGGCAGATGGAACAGGAAGATAGTATGGTGAAAAGATGCATAATTATGAAGGCACAAATAAAAAAATAAAAAAATATATATATATATTTCATAAATGGTACGGGATATCTACCTCAAATGAGATGGCAACCAACCACCTGTTAGGTTTCAATGGTATCCATTTGTAAAAGCTGTCGCAATCAAAGGACCCTAAAAGTGTACAGTTAGTAATGGTGTCAGTATGCATTCTGAGTGAAGTGATCACTCGTAAGTCATTTCAATCATTGCATGTGTTGCTAGCATGAATGAATGTTATCTATCAACCTTAAAGATCAGTCCACATCATTCCCTCAGTCTGATCTAGGTGAACAGCAGGAGAGAGCTGGAATAACTGTAACACATAGTAAATGTAAGTGTCATAATTTTATGCACAATACACTCACCGTGCCCATATTCGACAAAGATATTGTAACACCTGAGTGGTGGGTGCATCAAACCGTATTTGAAAGAAAAAATCCTGTCCACTACTGTTGCTTGCAATGGGAATCAGTAATATTACAACGTTTTAGTCATGTGACATTCATCAGACTTTTAAAGGCTGCATGACTGAAACGTTGCAATAAATATTGACTGTTTTCATAAGCTACAGTAGTGTGGAAGCAAGTTCAGAAAGAAAGCTGTTGTAAACTTAAAAGTGTAGTAAAAAGTTGTCATTTACGGTTTTATGGTTGTAATTATACTTACAATAAATCAAATAATACATCCTTTTAAACAATATTCTCTCCTTTAAAAGTTAGGACTAATATTTTTTAGTGATATTACAAAAAAAAAAAAACTTACAGACTAACAATTACATAAACTATAATTATTCACAATTAATTTTTCATCTTTTGTTACATTTATCACATCAAATTATGAAGCATTTAATGTCTAAATTAAGATATAAATTTAATATAGGCTGGTTTTGAAGATATTTGAGGTTAATTTAGGTTAAAATATTCTGGTAAAAAATGAGCAAAAACCACAAAATATTACATTTATTCCTGCTCTCCCCTTTAAAATCTTTTAGTGCCAAACAATGAAGGAAAATGGAAAGAAATATTCACATTTCAAAGAACAAGAGAGAATAGAAATTAAGAACAAAACATTTGATTTTTTTTTTAAATCAAAGATCAAGTAATACAATAATTTACATTCATGCCAACAATAACAACATTAATGAATTCATCTGAAATCACAATTCATGCAGAAAACATAAGCAAGATACAGCTGTTAAGAAATCACATATAAGCCTCAATCTGAGCAACAAAACTGTGAACTTCACCAGTGTCAGGATCCAGTCCAAACACTGGGGAACAAGAACATCGGCGAGATGTATACATTTATAGAAAGAAATCTTTTGTAAAAAAGCTTTTCAGTTTGTGAGGATGCTACAGAGGCTAAGAGAAACAGCAGTTCATGTCAGGCAGTGCAAAAAAAAAAAAAAGTCTTTCTGCCTCCAGAACACTGTCAATCACAAGCGAGATGTTCTGAGGGTTTGAGGCCAACCTAAATTTGACTCTATTTAGGTTAGAAAAACTCCATCTGAAAGTCAAACGCAAGGTGACATTGTAATTCTGAAAATCCGTTTAGATTTAATGAGTGCCCGGTCTGTTTTGCAAACTGTACTTAAGGGCAGGAGAGAGAGAGAGAGAGAGAGAGAGAAAAAAAGTTATTTGCTTTTCCTCCCAAACAAGAGATTGGAGGGGCACTGAAAGCAGAATGAATCAGAGGTGTGCGCAGATAGGCAATAAACAGTGTCCTCACATACAAAGGCTCTTATTCATTTTTCCAGCAGATCTGGACGGCGGTTCAAAAAACGGCTGGAGCCGGTAATTCCCTCGGCAGCCTGTGATTTAGCGCGGCCTCCCTCATCAACCCCCCTGAGAGTCGGCTCCTGCTCCTTTTCTCTTCCGCCCAAATCCTGCTCCGTCTCTCCACTCCGTTAAAGGTTAAAAACTAATGCACGGAAGGAATAATGAATGCCTATGGCTTCAAAGGGCAAGACAACATATTCTTATGACAGGGTTTCTCACAAGAGTTTATTATCGCCTTATTGATTTACATATGCACTTTGTGTGGGGGACCTTTCAAAGGCTGCCTCTGGTATGCCCATCATCTGCTGGAAAAATAAAAAAGCCATTGTGTGCGGGGAAACAAAATACCGGGTTGAAAATGAGAGAAGAACTAATTGTGAGATTTCTGTCCTCCGGGCTGGCACATGAACAAAAGCACACTGACACATCACACTGCTGCTGA
Source organism: Hypophthalmichthys nobilis (assembly GCA_037950665.1). Classification (NCBI taxonomy): domain Eukaryota; kingdom Metazoa; phylum Chordata; class Actinopteri; order Cypriniformes; family Xenocyprididae; genus Hypophthalmichthys; species Hypophthalmichthys nobilis. The sequence goes on from CM075479.1 coordinate 19,322,067, forward strand.
CAGCCGGTACAAGTTCACAGTTTGTTATCCTGAAGTTGACAGAGAGAGAAAGGAATGCTGGTGGGAATGCAGAAATGTTAGCAATGCTAAAACCAACGCTATCTAACTTTAGCTATTTGCCAGGGCACCTGCTTTGCACTAATGAGACCGTGATTTCACATTTTTCAGCTTTCAAAAGAGAGACGTTTTTATAGCCTTGTTCCTGATAATTAGTATCAGTAAAACATGCACATATATCACACCTTTGGACCTGCTGCAATCTATTACATCTGAGATGATTTATTTAGCACTTTTTCCCACATAACTTCATGTATTTGCTTCTTTTGATTTCACATACTCGCATATCACACATTCTTTTAGTCCTATTAGTTGTGTTAGAAATATTTGTTCCTTCAGGACAAATTCAATTTTAAAACTTTATTAGCTAATTAATTTATTAGCTAGTTAACATTATGGAGGGAATTCATTAAAAAGTTGCAGCACTTTTGAATAAGGTATTTCAGTGCAAAAAAAAAAAATCATTCTTTCAATACGAACATGCCTCCTTTCTATGCAAATTACAGCAGGACTTTATTGAAATAGAATTTTATTTTGTATGCATTTTATAATGATGGAGAACATAATTGTAACCAGGCACGTTCGGTTTCAACATGTTAAAGAGTCAATTAATTTGCCTGGATCAAGTTAAGTACTGTATATCAGAATGTGATAGTATGCTGCATTTGGGACTGCAAGATGGCGAATTGTGCCATGCAAACTGTGTTCAGCACATACGTATTTTGTGGACGTTACCCAATTAGGTAAACTGGAGGCAAAAAAGTGCAAATACTAATATAAATACTAGTGTTGTCAAAAGTACTAACTTTGGTACCAAGTTGGTGCTGACATTTTAAAAATGTAACGCTTTGAGCGCTGTTGACAGTTTTGCCAAGTCCACGGTTTTCCTGCGGAATTGGGCTACTTTAACACTGTTGCCGCTGGTTGTTTTTCATGTCCGCAGGTTGAAGCGACCCCAAATAACATGATATTTAGCCCCTGGAATGCAAATTTTACCGGAGGAACCCCGCCAAAAACACAGAGTTTACCCCCAGGAACGCAATTTTTACCGAGGGTCCCCCCTGAAACGTAATTGGGCTAGTTTTGAGTAGCAATTGGGCGGATTTTCTTGTGAAAACCTGGCAACCCTGACTGTTGAGTGGATTCGTAAACACCTCTGATTGGCCATTGTGTTCACGCGCTCATCAGATATGTATGTGATTGGCTACAATGATCAAAGCTTCAAAAACGTTGTAAATGGACATCAATGACGCTCTTCACCAAGCGCTTACACAGATACACAGGGGAGCTCCCACTTTCAAATTGCTTTCAAACACTTCTGTGTGCTTTCAAATGCTCCCGTGCATTGATAATCATAGCTAATCACAGACATATCTGTTGAGCATGTGAACACAATGGCCAATCAGACGTGTTTACGAATCCTCTCAATGGTACTTTTGACAACACTAATAAATACGCTACAATACAAAAATATAAACATGCTACAATACAGCAATTCATTTTTAGTGAATTCCCTCTTAGTGTTTAAAGTATCCAACTAGTTTATACATCAATGTACATTTCATTCTTCTACTGGTAATTTCATCAACCTGCTAAGCAAGTTGCTCGCTCTCCAAATGAACTATGGCAGAAAAAAATTCACTCAAAAAACTACGATAGCAGCTGCTGGAGTCTAAAAGCACTACCTCGGGCAGGGTGGTGAATGCATTAGGTGGGAGAGAACAGAGAAACATGTTGATGGTGGTGAACAGGGTACTTACAGCAATGCTGTGTCCGAAGCCGGAGCCGGGCTGGGGACTAGCAGCGCTAATGTAGTTGCCCACGCCGGAGTCCTGGCTGGTGGGGCCATACAGGTCAGCTACTGGCCCGGGGCTGCTGGCTCCAGGAAAGGCTCCAGGCCGGGGCGGGTTGGTGCCTGCCGGAGAAGTGGCCGTGCCAACAGTGATGTGAGCAGGGTTGCTAGTCAGGACTGCTGGTGTGTAGTTTGACTAACAAGCTTAGCAAAAGCATGCACTATAAGCACAAAGTGTCATATTTTGAAAATAAATCTTGTGTGTGTATGTCTATACAGCCTGGGGTGTTTTAGGAATAGTGGCCAAATGTGTTCTCGAAATGAAAAATAAAGAAACTGGTCATAAATTCTGCACATAGACATACACACACATTGCACAAAGCAAACTAGTCAGCTCTACTTCAAGCTAGCGACTACTGCAGCAATATATCTCATCATTCATGCAGATGAAAGAGCGCTTATTTGTGTCGGACGCATCTCGCCCGCATTCACATGGCATGCATGCTACTCAAGTAGGTTTTAGGCAAACATAGAGAGCTGGACTGCTGTGTGATGGAGATCTATCTGATTTTTTCCCCCTCTGAGGGCATCTGTGATGTTTAAAAGTGTGAGTGAGAATGAATCGCTTCCTTGCAGGTTCCTTTCATTATCATAACCTCACCCCTCTTTGCGCTCCCATACACTCCCTTTCCCCCAATCTCATATCAAGAGCTCTACGCCCATCCTCCTTCAAATTTGACTGCCGGTTCTCCAGTCCCTTTCTGAAAATTGCACGGGGGATTTTGCCACAACACCCCCTATCTAATCAACACCTGTCATTGAGAAAGTGGTCTCTCTCCTACTCGTTTTTTTTTTTTTTTTTTTTTTTTTTAAATATATACGATGGTGATTATCTGGCAGTTAGCGTCAGGGGGCTATCAGGCCTAGCAGCTGCCTGGAAACCAGGAAATTGCTGAGGGTGTCTTGGGTAAAATGCGTTGAAGACTGAATCATGGAGTTTCCTCTCCACTGCGAGTGCGGCTCCACTTTCGCTAAAACTACATTTGGGTCTGAAAGCAGAAACCGTTGAAGATGAAGCCTGAGAGCCGAAATTAAACACTCGCCAAGCGCAAACTGCTGGCTTTGGCGAGTAAATAAAATGTTGCTGGGTAACTTTATTAGGAAATGCAACATAAAACAGTTTAAGTTGAACTGTAAGAATGATCCCTTACTGACCCTCGCTGATGTAAGTGACATGCTGTGATGTGCATGTCTTCTAATAACTTGTGGAGAATATACCATCAGAAATGTATCAACTGTGCTTAAAGTTCTTTAACAGTGCTTACATTTTCTCTAGAAGGAAGGTTCAAAAACATAAAACAAAACTACAGGAAATGTGTCATCATGTTTTATGACATATCCACTTTTACCAAGAAACTTAGAATGACAAAATAAAAAAATACGAAAGGACAAACAGCTGTTTATTCGATTGTCAAAAAGATTTAAACTTTTTTTTTATATAAAAAATTGCAATTTCATGGTTGGTAAGAAATATTTATGGTGGATAAGATACTTCAACTGGCAGCAAAGTTATTATCATTAACTAAACTATTAAAAACATTTTTGTTCATTATAATCAAGCTGAAATAATATAAAGAAAATATTAGAAAACTAACTGAAATAAGTTTAAGTGGAAGCACTAAAATTACTAACTGGAAATTCAAATTAAATTTGCCAATTCAAAATTAAATATGTATACATACACTACCAGTCAAAAGTTTGGAAACGGTAAGATTTTTAATGTTTTTAAAAGAAGATTCGTCTGCTCACCAAGGCTGCATTTATTTAATTAAAAATACAGTAAAAACAGTAATATGTGAAATGTTATTACAATTTAAAATAACTGTTTTCTGTTTGAATATATTTTATAAAGTAATTTATTCCTGTGATCAAAGCTGAATTTTCAGCATCATTACTCCAGTCTTCAGTGTCACATGATCCTTCAGAAATCATTCTAATATGATGATCTGCTGCTCAAACATTTATGATTATTATCAATGTTGAAAACAGTTGTGTACTTTTTTTTTTTTTCAGGATTCCTTGATGAATAGAAAGTTCAAAAGAACAGCATTTATCTGAAATACAAAGCTTTTGTAACATTGTACACTACTGTTCAAAAGTTTGGGGTCAGTAAGAATTTTTATTTTTATTTTTTGAAAAGAAATTAAAGAAATTAATACTTTTATTCAGCAAGGATGCATTAAATCGATCAAAAGTGACAGTAAAGACATTTATAATGTTACAAAAGATTATATTTCAAATAAATGTTATTCTTTTGAACTTTCTATTCATCAAAGAATCCTGAAAAAAAAATATTGTACACAAATATTTTGTACAATTGTACACAATAAATGTTTCTTGAGCAGCAGATCAGAATATTAGAATGATTTCTGAAGGATCATGTGACACTGAAGACTGGAGTAATGATGCTGAAAATTCAGCTTTGATCACAGGAATAAATTACTTTATAAAATATATTCAAACAGAAAACAGTTTTTTAAATTGTAATAATATTTCACAATATTACTGTTTTTACTGTATTTTTAATTAAATAAATGCAGCCTTGGTGAGCAGGCGAAACTTCTTTTAAAAACATTAAAAATCTTACTGATTCCAAACTTTTGACCGGTAGCGTGTGTGTGTATATATATATATATATATATATATATATATACACATACACACTAAAATAACACTGAATGGCAGATGTGGTGACTCTGGCCGCAAAGTTTGTTTGCTAAAGTTGGAACTTCTAAACCTAAACACAAATTCACGGAGCAGAAATACTGGCAAATGTGAGAAAGGAGCAAGAAGAGGCTGGAGGGGGTTTTGGGGGGATCACAATTAGACTATAATTATATCAGACCACTTGAGCCATGGCTGCTGTCATTTGCAGATGACCCCTCCATTTCATTGCTGTTGAGAGGCGAATTAAGGAAAATAAAAACAAATGCATGAATTAAATTAAATGAATGCTCTCAGAAACTTTGAGGCCCCTTGCTGTGCCACACTCATTTTTCTCCTACGCACGGCCCTCTATGACACTTCCATTAATAAGCGAATATTAAATCAAGTTCCTCCACAGGCGGAGGCCTTCAGATCAGCACCCATTGAGGAGGGAGTCTATTACTGCAGCAGCCTCCAAAAACTCAGGAGGGTAAAAGATATCTATATGAATGGAATATTAGCCCGGAAGGCTTGCATAGGAGAGCAAATATGTTAGATAGGGGGCAATATGCCGCCGTGGGTAAACTGAACGAGGCAGACTCACACAATCTGTCTGCTTTTCACACAAATGAGGACACAGACAACAGAAGAGGTGAGCAGCTCTACAGTCAGAGCTCTCACTTCTAAATGTCAGCGTATCAAAATAGCGTCAGCTACTTCTAGGGATGATGGGAAAGCGTGTATATCCACTACTAGATTTGAGTGGAAGGGAAGATGGCTGTCACTAGTGCATCACCTGTCTGCAACCAATGTAAAATATAATGCAAAATTAGCAAGGGACAACAATTTGACCAAATAACTACTCCAGTCTCGATAAGAAATGGGTAAAAAGTGCACAAATAATTTAGTAATCAGTATTTTTGTCTTGATTTCAAAGTGAAGAATTTCAAGTAAAAATATTACAAGAATCTTTAAAAGAAAATACATTTACTTCAGAAGCAAAACTTATCTAAAGAAAATAGGAATGTTTTAATAATAATAATAAAAAATTATTTTTAGAGTATATCCTGAATTAAGTTTATTATTACTAATATTTTAAGCATAAATATTTTCAAGTACAACTGATTTATGCTAGACTTATCATAGATTTATGCTTGATGATGATACTAATAATAATATAAACAACTGGCCACAAATACACTTATAAACTTTTTTTTAATTTTATTTACTGGAAAACAAAAATACTGATTAAAGTGATTTTGGTGGTAATTATATCAGGAATTCAGTATAGAAGTATAGAAGCCTCTAAAAACAGCAGGGTGTCAGAAAAACAACACAGATCACAGGTTCTCCTGAATGTTAACTCACATCTTGAAATTGTTCTCGGAATGATCTGGATCACGAATCCAGATCACAAAATCACAAAAACCCTTCTAATATAAGAGGGGAAAATCAGCACACTGTAAGTGACAGCCCTGGTTAGCATCACGTCCTGAGCTATGACTGGCTTCTGTATTCCCAATAGGTCTACGCTAATAAGACACGTCTTTTATATCTTCAGAAGCCATCAATGGAGGATGTGCTCATTAACAGAACAAGAAACTGTTTTTGTAGCTCAATACTGCTGTAAAAATTAATTCATACACATAATCAACTATTATGGATTTATTAAAAAAAAAAAAAAAAAAAAAACTATTATGTGCAATGTGTCTATATAAAAGCACGCAATCATTTATAGACCAACTTTCATTTAAAGAAAGGGAAAGTGTTGTCATAAGTCACAAGACATCCTGGAAGTTAAGTATATTGCTCACAAGGTTGAAAGAAATGAACCGCCAATACTGTCAACATTCCTTGGCATTCCCTAACTGGGATCTGAACCATAAACAGTTTGGTTGCTGGCGTGGATGTCTAATCCACACATGCCTCAATGTCTGCAAGACAGTTTACTAGTCATTACCATGGCTCTTGACGGCACTTCTTTTTCTTTTCCTTTTTTTTTTTTTTTGCTTAAGATGTGTCTTGTTTATTGCCAAGAGCTCAAGTCCGCCTTCCTTTGAACTACAGGCTACTGAATATAAAGTGGAGCACTACTGTTTTTTAAGAGGACCGAACGTCAGTTCAGTGGTGCACTACTATGAAACATTACAAAATATGCCAAGTGTTTGGGAAGAGCAAAACTCTTCCCTTTAAATATGCTGTCAAAACATCAACCATGCTATACACTCATTAGTTTATGTAATTCTATATACAGTGGCCAAAAATAAGTATTTGAACACCTAAGCCACATTTCAAATGTCAGAACTTATTTGCATGAAATAGCAAAATAGCAAACCAAGTGTCCTCTGCTATCAAATTATGCTGCATATTTTGTCTTGCTACATCTGTAGTTTCTATGGACATGTTCCGCTAATATTTGACAACCAGAATGGGACTCAAAAAAAATTTGTATGAAATATTTTGCTTAGAAAGTGTGCCTACGTTATCCTTCTTTACAGTAAATAACACGTGGTTTGTTATTTTGTATATATTGCAATGACATTTGTTTTTAAAGTGTGACTCAAAGGTATGTTTACCCAAAAATGAAAATTATCCCACAATTTACTCACCCTCAAGCTATCCTAGGTGTATATGACCATCTTCTTTCAGACGAACACAATCAGAGATATATTTAAAAAATATCCTTAGTCCTCCAAGGTTTATAATGGTTGTGAATGGGGGGGCCACGTATTGAAGTCAAAAATAATGCATCCATCCATAAAATAAGAAATCCATACAACTCCACTGGGTTAATAAAGGCCTTCTGAAGTGAAGCTATGCATTTTTGTAAGAAAAATATCTATATTTAAAACTTTATAAATTCTAATAACAAACTTCTGGTGGATGACTGTACGCAGAATGTGCAAATCGATTTGTGGCAGAAGAGCATCCTTTGACCTGACGCACAACGTATTGACGAACACGGAGGCGCAGAGGATAGAGCAAAACAAAATCACCGGTCACGGACTATAAGTCTAAAATGATAATTTTTAAAGGAATTTGATATAAGAGAAGAGGAACTTAAATTTGTTGCACAGCCCTATTTGTTTGAACCGAGTGAGGTATCTAAGCTTACAATACTCTTACATCCTGCGTCACACATCGCCTCAGAGGATTACTCATTTGGCCGATTTGTGCATTCTGCGTACAGTCGTCCGTCGGAAGCTAGTTATTTTAGTTTATAAAGTTTTAAATATGGATATATTTCTCACAAAAACGCATCGCTTCGCTTCAGAAGACTTCAATACGTGGCCCCCCTTCACAACCATTACAAACCTTGGAGGACTAAGGATATTTTTAAATATATCTCTGATTGTGTTCGTCTGAAAGAAGATAGTCATATACACCTAGGATGGCTTGAGGGTGAGTAAATCATGGGATAATTTTCATTTTTTTTAGGTGAACTATCGCTTTAAAGGCATAGTTTACCCATAAATTAACATCAGTCTTCATTTACTCACCTTTATGCAGTTCCAAACCTGTAAGACATTTTCTTTGGCAGAACACAAAAAGAAGATCCATACAATAAAAAGGGATCTAAAATGACACCAAAAAAGACATTTTTCAATATATCTTCTTTTGTGTTCTACAGAAGAAATAAAGTCACACTGGTTTGGAATGACATGATGGTGAATAAATGATGACAGAATGAACTATCCCTTTAAGTGTCTAAATACATTTTGGAGCCACTGTACTGTATATGTGAACAAACAGAATGAATACAGAACAAAAAGTATGCAAATAAAGGGATGCATTAACAATTTATCTCAATATGTGATACTGTGCCCAAGTGTGACAACTAAGGGATAAAATCAACTTCCTACAAATGGCTTGTCATTTTATACTCATGTACATGAAGTCGGATGTTTGGATATCATTTATCACATGCCAGCAGGCTGACAGTTGAGCGGTATGGAGCCAATGGGTGTGTAATACATACATACGTGCCTGAGTATGTACTGCACGAGATATGAACCGGCAGGCATGAATGCATCTCCTGGTTAATTGCATAGACTGTGACTGCAGCCACATCACGCTTTCCTGGATATATCTCCACAGTACATACGCATTAGCGGCAGCATATATGTGCTCACGTATATACACTCCCTCAAATCCACAGGCGAAATGACAATGCTACAACAATTCAACATGCAGCGCACATGAAGCAAACTGCAAGGATGCACAAATCCCTCATTTTCCCTTCTCATCTGTCCCCCCTCTCTCTTTCTCTCTGGTTTTAATGAATGGCAGGGTGATGAATAAACTGCATGAATCAAATCAATCATTGAATGAAGGAGGCGGGTACACACCTGGGCTCTTATACTGATCCGGGCTGGCCAGGTGCTGGAGAGGGGAGTTGCAGGCTGATGTGGCATGCTCGCTTTGCAGCAGCTGAGCCGCCTGGGGGCCCAGGGAGCCATAGTCCGCAAAGGAGAAGGGGGGCCCCCGTTGGTCGCTTGGCGAGGAATAGAAACCGTAATCGGGGAAGCCTGGGAGATACAGTACAGGGGAGGAGGAGGAAGGGAGGAGGATGAGGGGTGGGACTCCATCATTGGGGGAAATAGGACTTTGCATAGTAATGTTATGAGGCAATGTTTACTATCTGACTTGCATGGTTGTACAATGCAGGAAGATAGATGGTGAGTTTGTAAAGCCACATCTCGCTGTTTCCCCTGTGTGACTGTGTGTGTGAATGTGACGGTGAGTGTGTGAAGACTTACTGGATGCCACTGTACAATACACTGCTATAAACATTCGCGTTTGCTGCAGACGGAGGCAATGACACGCTACAAATCAAATAAGCAAACGGAAGTCATGGTTTTAAAAACTTTTGTTTGGTGATTACATAAAAACTGACTGACCTTAATAGATCTTCTGAGAGAGGAACGCTCTTTATTTGAAATGCTAATTTGCATTCAGCATCCACAAATACAACAAGTAGGAAAATAACTAGAATACCACTGTCTGGTATTCTTGTTTTTTGGTTAACACATAACCAAACCACAAAGCATGTGTTGTGTAATGTCATCATCTTTAAAAACATCATATTTGTAAATGAGAATAATTTTTCTTTAATATGTGAAAGTATTGTTGTTAAAATATAAGGATATATTCATTATTTTAGTTTATTGTGCTTGAGTGCATGTGTGTCTCAATTTATTGAACAAACTATTACGAGTGAAATAGACGCTTTTACTTATTACATACAGTGGCCTTATAATGTTTTTGGATAGTCATATCAATACATCAAATCAAACTGCATTTATTTTAAACAAAAAATAACAAAAATATTTCCCAAAAGATATTTGTGAGGTTTTAATTATAAAGTTCAAAATAAAGGAAAAAAAAAAAAAAAAAAAAAAAACTTTGGACACTTCCTAGTGAATTAAACAACATCATCACCATTTGATGCCACTTTGTTTGAGATTCAGACATTTAAAATTGTGACTTCAGTGTCAAAATAAATGTGTATATATATATATGTATATATATATATATATATATATACACACACATACACACACTGTATATATACACACTCAAATGTTGTTTGCTTACAAGATATGACGAAGAACAACTATTACGTAACCAAACTCAAGTCTGTCACTATCTCTGTGTTAAAAGCAGACAAATATGAGAAGATGTGACCTTGTAGCTGAGAAGACCACCTGAAAATTGTCCATAGCTGATGGTGTGTAATTAAGCTGACCCCATCCTGCACTGCCTGCTGTTGTTACAGACTTGAGGGAAGGTGTTAAAAAGAGGGAACTCACAGAACTTCAGTGTACCTGTGCTAACTGTTTACAAATAGTCAATATAGCCCCTCTGCTAGGGTTTTATATCAGACAACCAATCAGCCCAGAGAACGTCTCATTAGAGCAGCCTTGGTGAGGTACTATATTCGATTCTTCTTCCTTTTCCTCTTCCTTAATTAGTTTCAGAGCATCTCAGATATACACAGCAGAACAAATGTGGTCTATGCCAGCCTACATTTAAGAAGAGTTGAGAGAGTGATAAAGAAATATAAATAAAAGAAATGAGAAAGGAAAGTTGATTCTCTCACAGGCCATTGCTCTGACCTTCTCCAATCACTCATTAATTATCCACTTCTAGTCTGCTGACTGCTCACCTCAGCCCAAACCTTGAGTCTGCTCTAACGTAAAAACAGCAATGGCTGCATTTTTGGTGGCCAAACACATTTATTAAAAACCCAGTGATTTGTTGGTATTGCTTATACACTACATGGCCTAAAGTATGTGGACACCAGTGTTAGTCTTGAACAAAAGGTTTTTAAATTTCATCAAAATCAGCAAAGAATGTTCAAGTCACACTGTAAATACGCTCCTTCTGTAATGACTCACTAAACCACTTATTATAATGAAATTTTTTGGTCTTCACAACAAGGACTGTTTTCAAAAGTTGATTTGGTTAAATGATGATACATGTATAAATTTGAATATTTTGTTTAATTGTGCATTCAAATAAAATTTTTAATATATAAAACTAAATTGAAAGGATTTAAAAAAAACTGGAAAAAAAAAAAATGAAAAATTGTTAAAAAAAAACTACAGCTAAATCACAAGTTTCGTTATTCCAGCTACTCTTATTACTAACAGATGCATAAAGACAAATATAGAGTCATGCAATCTCATTACACAAGCATATAAAGTAGAATGAGGTGTACCAAAGCCCCCACAGCAAAGTTAATAAAGATTTGGTTTTAAGGATTCTGGCGTGGAGGACCTTGACTGGCTTGCACAAACCCCAAACCTGAACCCCTGTTGAAGACATTTGAGAAGAAACAAATCCCTGCAACCCGAGGAGCGGAAGCTGTCAGGAAGGACTAACACCCCATTAATGCCAATGGTTTTGCAATTAAATTTGCAACAAGCACATACAGGTGTGGTGTTTGCGGTCGACACATTTTTGGCTATGTAATGTACCTTTCTCAGGCGTCTTTCCAAGAAAGAGCAAAATGAAATATGTGTTAAAAATTCCTGTTTTTGCATTCTGTTTCAGGGACTGCCAAAACAGACCGGTGAAATAATTCACAGGCACAAGTACTGAAAAAATGCTTACGATCAGTAAACAGAAACGAGCACGAAAATCCCCATCCTGCCAGTACCTACATTCCCAAATGTGAATAAATCACAGATGCATCTCGACATTCAAGCTCTCTCCCGCTAACTGCGCAAAAACGAAGGAAATGCCTGAGGTATGCTCAGAATCTTCAAGTGTTTCGGCTTCCCAGAGAGGAGGGGAAAGCCCACTCCAGTGCGCACATCTTTAATCATTTAAGGAAAGCAACCAAAAATGCACTTAGGCTGAATCCATTTTTGATGGGCCTCACTAATAGATGGGCGTCCTTGAGGTTCAAAGGGAACCCTGGACGTGCCTCTTAATTAGACAAGCTGCCATCCCGTCCTGTTTCCCCTCATCTTCCTAATTAGATCTTTAACAACAAACAAATGAAGACCTTTTACAGGCGCGTGCGGCATGGCCCGCCTCGTCCCCGCCAAGGGGGGGCGGTTTGTGGGTGCAGAGACGTTCTTTTTGTCTAACATTCCCCGGCCCCGGTATGCGCAACAATAGCTGAGTCCTGCTGCAATCTGCATAAATATTACGCCTAATTTCCATGAAGCAGGAACGGCGGGACGCAAAATACGACATTACCGCACATACAACAAACACACCTGGTTTCTTTGTTTGCATTGACATAGAAAATTAGACCTGAAAAGCTGTTCGTTTAAATGCTGTGGCAGGAAAGGTCTTATCTAATAACGGCCTGCAGAAATTATGTTTATTATCCAGGTAGATCACGTCCAATGACAGTGCTATCTGAAGCAGAAACACGGAATAAAACACAGTTAAAAACTGCCCATTTACTGTCTATAGAGAAAGCCATCTGGCGGAATAGGGCTGCTTGATTACCTTCGCCGGCTAATTCTCTCTCTAAGCGCATGCAAATGATTCACTTTGACCAAGTGGAAGTGAGGGGGGTGGGTGGGAAGTGGAGCTAAATTAAACACTGCCGTTTTTAAACATCAAAAGTTGCCACAATAATGGCTCCTCTGTGATGTTCCACAGTATTGTATGCTGCCAATCAGACAGAGAATAGCACTCGGAATGTTTTATGCTTCTCTGAATAACTCTGGGATGAACGAGGACGCAGGGTGTGAGTTTTGTGTGCGTCTATGTGTGTTCTTCCATTAATAGGCACTGTGAACACTTCCTTTAACGGCAACCCCACAGTCAAACTGCACATAAAGCTTAATATCTTCTGTTCTCCTTCCACAAAAACAAATACTGAACTGTGTTGTGTTCCACGGGCCTCTCCCCTTCGCTCAAAGAGAAATCTAATTACTCTATAATGGCAGGTTTGGGGGGAGTGTGTACATCGTTGACAGGTGATAGATGCGTAAACTCACTTCCCCCGACTTGATGAATAGTGGTATAGAAATGTGAAGCGCTCGTTCACGGTGGGTGTACGACAGCACCTCGTCTATTCATCATTTTGCCTCTATGAGCTGCATGGAGGCCCACAAACACACTCTGAGGTCGTGTCTGAACAGCTGGGAGTAGGTCATCCAGATGTGCCTTTGTCTGGGCAACATCTGTACTGAGCCCAGACCCCCCAGCAAGGGGAGGGACAGGAGGCCGACATGGGAGCGAGCTCAGAATGGATGCACTCTGGAAGGTTGTCAACCGCACCATTACGAAGCCCATCTGGGTGCTTCAGAGCTGTTGCTGAGATGAAAGCACTGGTTGCTTTTTACTCCCCCCTACCGCTGTAGCTTTGTGTTGTTATACATAATATCTGTCAGAGCAGCATCAAGAAACAGATACATAAATACATGAATACGTAAATAAGAGGCCCTTTTATCAGCTGTTTAATGAACAGAGAGTGGCAATTTGTCACTGCTACAGGCATCAACACAGTAGTGGATAGTCTTTTTTCTAGTTGCATTAAAGTAAAGACTGCATCGAATGACAGCCAGTGCAATATTAAAACATGAGCAAGATAATGATTGATCAATATGATGCTTAAGTTAAAAAAGAAAATGTAACAGTACAGTTGTTTTATTAATTATATAGTCTGCTTAACACTAACAATGAGGGAGTCATAAGAAAGAAATAAAAGCTTGACAGCAATAAAAGCCAAGGTGGCTCATTTCTGGTTAAACACATACTACTCAGTTCATATCAAACTGAGACTTTCTGTCCTGAATTACTCCTTATTTGTCAAAATGGACAGTAACTGTGAATTCTAGCCCTCAGGATGGTACTACTGTGCCGCAGGCAGTCATCTTTCCCTGTACACGAACATCTACTTGGTTAAAATGTTTTTTTGTGGCATTCATGCATAGACCTGCTTGTATTGATCTGTAAGGCTGTAGGGAAAGTGAAGTTCTAAAGCTCTAGATAGGCATAACATACACTGGGCCCCATTATAACCCCTGCGCAATGCGGCGCCAGGCACGACAAGTGTTTTTTGCAAGTTTCAGCCTGATGCAGTTATCATTTTCACGTCAAATGCCCACGTTGTTTAAACAGCAAATGCACTCGCACCCATCTGTTCGCCCATGGGCGTGCTGGTCAGAAAACGAGGTGTGTTCAGGTGCATTGTTGGCATGTTGCTATTTTGAGGCAACTGAAAAGAACTGCGCCACTGACCAACAAAAACCTGGTCTAAAGTCAATGGCACAGTATTTTTTGTTATTTAAAGGGCGCGTTAGTAATACGTGCCTATAGGTGGGTACACAACGCGTACACATTCTGCATGTTACACACGCAGCAGCACATAAACATGCCAAATATTAAAAATAAAAGGATTACAATGCTTTAACCTTGCGCACGAGCAGATCCATTTCCTCTCTGGAGAAGCATTCAGTCTTTCTGCTTGCAAATTCCGCCATGTAAATAGCGAATCCGCCATGGAGCAAGTGCAACTGGCTTTTAAAGGGAATGGGAGATGAGACTCTGATTGGTTTATTGCATGTTACGCACAAAACACACCCATGACTCATTAAGAGACTAGGTACAACCATTTTGGACCATGTGCCTGGCACACCGACCATTTTTTCCGTCGCTAAACTAGCAAAAGAGGATTTGGACACGCCCTAAGTGCACCTGTGCCATGTGCTTCAAACGATGCACTTAGATTGAAATGCTATTCACAGAAAATGTTTGAAATGCTATTCACAGAAAAACAGTGACAGATTTCATCTGTCAACATCTGACATCATCATAGTCAAATCAACATGTTGCAGTATCATGAAAAATACATCAACACAATTTTAACAAAACAACAAATAAAGCAAAAATGTGAGCAAATTGCAAAACAAAAACAACGAAAAGCAAAACTAAAAGCAAAACAAAAAAGAAAAGAAAATCAAAAAGCAAACATATACTGTACATTGCAAAACACAACAAAAAAGCAACAAAATGCAAAACAAAAACAAAATAAAATGTAAAAACAAAATACAAGAAGCAACGCCCCAAAAAAGCTACAAACTGAAAAACAAACTACAAAAACAAACAAAAACACTAAACAAAAAGCAAAATTGAAAACAAAAAAAAGCCACAGTTCTGCTTCTACCTTTTTGTTTTTGTCTGCAAACCCCTTGCTTTCTGCTTCATCTTGAGAGTAAGTCAAATCAACATCTTATTTAACTAAATGACTCCCAACTTCCACATCAGACCACTTTTATTGAGGACTTTTAGTAAAAACAAATGATTCAAGGAGATTCTTGAGATGAGCTCTGTGTTTCACGGAGACGCTAAGATGAAATTCTGTTCGTCCAGCAGAAAAGTCTTAGTAAAACTAAAATGTGTTTGCATTGCAATTTAACATTGTCTGTCTGCTACTGAAGAAGGAGGAAAAAAAACCTTTCTCCGCGTGGATCAGGCTCAGCGCAGTCAGTACGGCTCACACCTGACCTGTCAGCAGTCTATTACCACAATTAGCCTGCTGATGTTAGCGAAATACTGCCATTTACAGAGTCTTTTCATGGGGGGACGATGGAAAAGCTGACATTTCGCAATGTGACTTTCAAACACTTCTTTAAAAAAAAGCTCAAGGACTGCGGCCTGCCTTGGAAATAGCATTTCACACAATCATCTACTCCAGGCAGAAATGTCAGTCGCAGAGAGGGAATCCGTACACTCCAACAAAAACACAGACTGTCGTTCTATAAAAAGCACTGACCCTGCAATTCCATACTCAGAGACATTATGTTTTATCTCTCTGTCTCTCAATCTCTCTCCACTTGAATAAAGCCGGTAGCACTCTTCCTCTCTAACATATCCTCTACTAGGTGTCAATAAACTTGTCAAATGTGCCTCCAAATTAGCTTCGAAATTTCCGAACATCCACAATTAGCTACCTCATTTCCACCTATGTCATTTTTAAAGAATTACAAGTGCCCTTTGCCGACTCCACAGAGAATCACTCTCCATTCAGAGATGGTCTTTTGTAGTCGTATATTTGAGTAATTATCATTACAACATGTCCCTTTTAGCTAGAGAAGGCATCGCATAATTTGTCTGCAGATAATGTTTCAACGTTTAGGCTCGAAAATAATGAAAAACCCTAGTTTTGTGACTAGCGCTCACACCCCTGTGCATAGGTGGAGTGGGGAAGCGGACAGCTAGCCGCAAGATGGTGAAAACATACATCTATCTTCATCAGGAGCGTGACAGACAAGTATGAAGTGCGTTTCATATTTGCAGCATGGGCGGCTGGCACCATAGAGACGGCCTGGCCTAGATTGCACCTGCGGACACCACAGCGAACGAGGTAGACACAGCTGCAGTCCGGGGCCTGTCTGTCAGGATACGACAGCTAATGGAGAGTGACACCGGTTTTCTGTGGCTCCCGCTTCTCTAACTCACACGCGAGTGCACACGTGGCGTACTTTAACCTCGCTGAAGAAAGAAGAACAGATGGAGGGAGGGAAGGGATGGAGAAACCTGAAAGAAGTTGGAGGGACATGTCTCGCCCCAGGGACACCGTGGCCCTTTGTCCCCGGCCCAGGTGAGCCGAGGTGCTGAGGTTGTCAGGTCTCCAGTTCTAGGATGTGCTTTTGCGAGATGTGCAGTGTCAGATAACTTTTGCATCTCCTGTGAGTCATCTCTCTCAGTTTGCCAAAGAGCTGTAAGAGTAAGTGGGGCGGCACTGCCAGAATGTCATTCTATAAACACCCGGTTCACTCTGACACATGCTGCAGGAGATCTCAATAAGTCAGATATTGTTTTACACACCTCCTCTGACAAGTATCTTCAAGCTGAAGAAGTATAAATGAGAAAAAGTACTTTCGATCCAAAATGTATAAAGCAAAGGATCCAAAGAGAAGAGACGGTAGACATAATGCATTCTTTCCAAAAACAAGCTAACAGACATGACAACCTACTCAAATCTAGATCTACGGTTTCTATCAGAACCACTAGAGAGGCATGCAGTCAACTAACAGACACATATAGGTCCAAGAAAATGAAGCAGAGAGAAATGGCAAAGATTGAGGGGAAAAAAAAAAGGTGAGAACAAAAAATAATACTTGAGGTGGGCGAAATAAAGAATGAAATATTGATGAGTGTTAAAGGATTAGTTCATCCAAAACGACAATTCTTCATCATTTACTCACCCTCATGTTGTTCCCAGACTGTTAATGGGGACTGGAGCGTTTAAGCTTTAAAAAAGGATGGAAAAGCACCATAAAAGTATCATAAATCTGGTCCGACTGGACTGTGAATGAATCATTTTGTGAAATGGATCATAACCAGGGTTACGATCATTAAATAAAACATTTTTTTGTTTTGTTTAAATTAGTTTAATTTATTTTAAATTGAAATAAAGCTGAATTAAAAATAAATAAATAAATCAAAATAAATTAAACCTAAATAATAATATGTATAAAAACAATAAAGATGATAAAATCACACAACAAAATAACTAAATATTAAAGTAAAATGAAAACAAAAACTGTAAATATGATAAAAAAAATCTATTTCAAAATATTAATAAAAACTATAATAGTACATAAAACATAACATTGCACAAAACTGATATTTCTACTGATCTCAGTACATCTAATGAATGCACCAAGGGTGGATGTCAAGAGTTTTAGTGAGAAGAAACCTAAATTTTTCACATATGCATTACTTTTGAAAGTTTTAGCCCCCATACATTGTAATGGAAAAAGAGTGAATTTCTCCTTTTGTATTTATCTGAAAAATGACAGATTTGAAATAACATGAGGGTGAGCACTGCAGGTTGCACTATATAAGGAGGATGGTATGAAAATAATACTGAAACCCAAGATAGAGAAGACGTACAAGGAGCAGGGACAAACCTTCCGCTGGAGTGCGACCAGAGGAGAGTGTGGAGAGAGGAAGTCAACTGGTGCTGTCTCTGACTTACACACACTGGCTTTCAAGCAGGACCAAACCAAACAAGAGAGAAACAACAGAAACATGACCATCGGCCTGGCATCCTACTACACACCAACACATCAACAGGGTTGGTTTGTGGGTGTTTTTATGATCATTGATATACAAACGTTAGCGCGTCACTTTCAAGAGCTAGATGAAATCTGGGGTGTGGATGCATGCTATTTCAGCAGTATGTACTGGCTTTAACAAACATGCTGTAATATCTTGTCTTTAAGTAAATGTATGTACATTTAACTATCATAATCAGTTTAAACCACTAAACCAATCTGAAAAAGCTCATAATGAACATGTTCCCAGACTCTAAAATAATATCTGCTGATCAGTCCGTATTAACTGAAGCATAATGCTCTATCGCTACCATGTGATGAACTGTTTCATGGGCCATACTGACATACTTTCATTGGCCCTGTCCATAAATAATGAATACCATTCAAATCACACGTACCGTTTGGCCTAGCTAAAGTATGCATTTCATTCATTTTATTACCTTACTGCTAATAAATAATCATAAAATAGAAGCTGCTCTTGATGACTCAGATCTGTGGATTATCAGGCTTTAAATCAGGGGTTCTATAAGATATTTTTTGTAAGAAATTTATATTTTTATTTAGCATCAAGACATGTATAATGTTACAGAAGATTTCTATTTCAAATAAATGCTGTTCTTTTGAACTTTTTAAACATCAAATGTTTCCACAAAATATTTTGCAGCAGAACTGTTTTCAACATTGATAATAAGAAATGTTGGTAATACTTTACAAAAAGGTTAACGAAACAGATCTGGCAAACTCTCCAGTGCGTATTGTGTTTGCGCTCTGGAGAACGTCAAATGTTTCTTTTTACACCGTGTTTTTGCAGTGGTGAGCAATGTAGCTAATCACTGTCATGTTTGTTGATCTCTTGAACAGAATGGCCAATCAGGGGTGTTTTTAGTTTAGTCAGAATCCACTCAGAGTATTTGTTCAGTGCTGAGTTCTGCACATTTGTGAATCCTCTCACTAACAGAGAGATTCATTTTGCAGTGTAGACAAATTCATTGATTATAACGGAACTTTGTAAGATTGCGATGAACTTTGCACACATTCTAGGCTATATAATTAATTCAAAATTTGAATAAAAGTTTTTTTCCATGCTGCTAAGAGGATCAACGGTCAATTACACGCTAAGTTTCAGAAGTGACATTCACATATTAATGCGGGATTCACTCACAAAATTGCAATGACTGACAGTGATAACCATAGCATGGGACAGAAATATGCCATGTCAAAATAGATACGCATTAAGCAAAGTAAATGTATGACTAATAGATTAATATAAAAATATTCACATTTTCTAAACTTAAATGTCTCATTGTACATTGCTATTCTTGTTATGACAGAGCCGTTGCTTACACATTACATCTACACTAGATCACCCTCACTAATTTCCAGTGATGGGAATAACGGGGTTATAAATAAACGACGTTACTAAAGGCGTTACTTTTTCCAGTAATGAGTAATCAAATGAATTACTTTTTCTCCCGTTACAACGCTGTTACCGTTACCTACAAAAAAATGCTGTGTTACTATAATTGTTGGGGTTGGTCATACACAAATATAATTTTAAACTGATAATAATGTACGATGCTCAGGTACTAACTCAGTTACTATTTGTGAGAAGTAACTAGTAACTATAACTAATTACTTTTTTAAAGTAACGTGCCCAACACTGCTCATTTCAGACGCACCCTCAGTGATTTGATTCTGGAACCGGGCCTGCCTCAGTTTTAAATATATTATTGCATCAAGCAAGTGAAGACAGCCCTCGGATGATTGAAGGAGAGTATGCAGCTATGAAGATGATCTGCAAGGGCCGTCTGCAACGTCACCATTTTGCCAGAGTACCGCGTAGAATATAGTGCGACAGCTCGTCTGTCAGAGTGGAGCCTCTGACTTTCACCGTACCCTTGCCGGCAGGTTTGCGCAGGAGTTAACTGACTGACAGTCGGCACGCAAACACATCACATCCTCCGCCTAGCAGCAAATGTATGCACAGCAGGGGTGTATAAATTGTGCTGTGCAATGGAGATCAGTTGGGTAATAGATGATGAGGTTCTTGGAAAAGGTCATCCTTAAATGTCAGTGCTCTGTCTCAATGGCTTTCTCACTTCTGTCACAACGCAGCCATGGAGCGACTCCATCAGTCTCAAAAGAGTGCAACTGCGCCATCAGCTTAAGACGCTAGCCATGGGGGGTGGGAGAGTGATAAAATAACTACACTGGCCCAATAAACTTGGTCCAGTGGGCCAAGACCTTACCTAATCACATTCCTCTCCAAAACACACAGTATAACTCAAGCTTTCAATGTTCAAATGAAAATTAAGCTCACTGGATCTGAATTTCACAATGCCAGCCTTGAGTATGACTTCTTAGAACTATAACCACAAGCTATTTAAAAGTCTGGAGATGCTATCACCTGAGAGTCATTTCTCATGTAGCTCTCGTTTTAAACTCAGAGCTCGCTCCAAACAAGCCTGGCGTAATTCACACACTTTAAACAGCAACGAGATGCAGAGAGCTATGTTTTTTCAGGCCAAGTTGGTTTCTTTAGCCGAGTGCTAATCAGAATCAAACATGTCTGATTGGGTGGAGAGGCATGACTGATTGGCTCACGCTCTGTCGACTGCGCTCCTTCAAACCGTGCGCTGAGCCACTTTTACGCCTGTCTGCCAATTACACCGGGGTGGATAGCTGTCTGCCGAAGTGCAGGTGTCAATGGAGCAAACTCGAGTATAGGTACGAGTTAAAATATGCAGTAAACGCATGCGCAAAAAGGTGTGTACACACTATTTCAGTGCACTTTCATTTTGTCAGACAAATTGGTTGAAGTATCAAATGTAGTAAAGGTGGACATTACACACACAAAAAAAGTCAACTTTCATGCCATTTAGTATGAGCAACTTAGAATATTAAACTTTCAATGTCAAGTTTTTCATATTTCTAAACCGTACGTTCGTACAAATTCATAATCCATGCTTTCAAGCTTTCATGATCCGTTCCCACAGTTTTAAAACTGTACTCTCAGATTTGTGGCCTGTCTCTCATTTTAGAAATCTGTGCCGACTGATTTAACTATGGCTCACCTTTCAGTTACACTGACTGCAGTAGGTTTACATGGTAATGTAGTAAACTAAAAATAATAACAACAACAACAATAGTAATAATAACTCAGGGTTTTACCTGGGACAAAAACGGTACTTTGTGGTGGTGAACGAACACGCTCATCCATAGACACAGTACAAAGTACCCTACCCATGTCAGCTGCGAGCCCAGTACTGACAATAAATCCAAAATAAATGCAAAGAAACAGTTTGTAATATTAACTTATCCTATTTATTCATTAAATACAAATAATTACTGTCAGGACAGGTCATAAAAAAGTGTTTAGAACTGAAAAATCTGTAAACTTGATGTGTGACTGATTTCAAAAGTGAACAAGAAAGTACCATAACATATTACATAGAACTAGATAAAAAAGTTTGTAGACAAACTTTAAGTTGGCTTGAAAAAGCCGGTCCAGAAAGTGGCAGGTCTATTATTTTGCATTTACACTCCAGGAATTAATGCAAAGATCATTTGACAGTATCAGATTGTTTTGTTTCGTCCATTGCTATGGTTATCATTGTCTATTGGATTCAATCACGCATTTAAATACGGTTGTCAATCCATAAACTTTGCAATGTGTAATATATACAGAATATATATTATATACAGAAATTGAGCAATGATCACTGCCATTATAATCACTGAAGCTGTGCTCTTGCGAAAACTCCCGTTATAATCAATGAAGCTGCATCTCTTATTGACATTCTGTTTTATACCTTGTTGGTTATAATTAAAGAATTTCGTGAGCATGCAGAACTTGTGGTGAACAAAAACTTCACCACTTTGATTGGTGTTGAGCGGATTCTGACGAATTTAAACATATGATTGGCCATTGTGTTCCTGTGCTCAACAGATATGTCTTTGATTGGCTACATAGCTCAACGGTGCAAAAACACGTTGAGAAACCTCTGACGTTCTTCACAAAGCGCTAACACAAACACTCAAGGGAGCGTTTGAAAGCAGTGGGCTATCGGCGTGTACTGGTACTGCAGAACGGCAGGTATTGTTACATTAAATGATCAAACACATCTTTGGAAGGACAAAGATTAATTTTGGTGGCCGCCAAAATATTGTCAATGCAGGAAAAATCCTGTAATAATAATAATAATAATAATAAAGAATGAATGGAGGCTTAGGCTCCTTGGTCGACTGAAGGTTGTCATGGAAATGCTTGATGTATTTTGTATTGATGTTTGACATTAGAAAAAGTGTTAGGGCAAAATGTAGGCCTATTGAAAGTACACCAACCCCTGTCTATAAAATGTGAGAGTATTAGAATATCACAAATAAATAAATGGACAAGATAATGATGCATAATTATTATTAAATGTTATCTATTCATCCCAATCCCCATTATAGCTTAGAATTTAAGCATGCAGTTAAGACAGCTGTATTCAATTTAATTTACAATAAAACAATATACAAAAAGATTGGTTAACAGAACTAGAAGCTTGTTCTGTTCTTGTGTCGGAAGACTACAGATTTCTATAATGACGGATGGGCCACAAATCTTTGCAAAACTGTGGGAACGGATTGCAAAAGCGTGGGCACAGATTGTGAATTTGTGGGTATGGATTGAAAAACTAAAGGTACAGTTTACAAATCTAAATGCATGGATTGGAAATTCGTGGGTACGGTTTATTAATCCATGGGCATGATTTGACAAATTGCAAAACTGTGGCCATGGATTTGCGGGTCTTGTTTTTTTTTTCTTTTCTCATACAGGTGACTTCTTGGGCTCTGTAGATTTGCATGGGGACTTAACCTAATATTAATGCTCGGCTTAATGTAAAATGCAAGCTTACTGAACTTGAATCCATTAGTAAAAACTTTTTTTTTTTTTTTTGAGTTTACAGAACTTTTATACATTACAGTATGTTTGACCAACTTTAAGTTGGTGCAAAATACTCAAAGTCAAGTCAAGTTTTCGTTTTTTTTTTTTCCCCCAGTGTGTGAGTGTGTATAAATAAACTCAGCACCTGCTATGGAATCACTTTCTGATGGCCAATTAGCCAAGGCCATCATTTCCCATCGTGCTAAAGGCCAGACGTCAGCGAGAAGGCCGAGGGCTGTTCCTCCCTGCTGTTTATTTATTTAAGTATCCTTGCATCTTACAGACAAAGTCAGATTGATAGATTAAGCTATCCAGCCTCCAGATCAATAGCCACAGTGGAACGAGGGAGCGACTGGGAACTGTTTAATGTGCACACACTGTGTTTTCTAGTCAAAGGCGAACAAAATTTGTCCGAATGACGGAAGAAGGAATTAACGACCAAGAGCACCGACGATTAAATGTGAGAACTCGACAAACCATGAGAAATGAAAAGGCTCCCATGTGTAAGTCTGTTTGTAATAGTGTTTTGTGTGTGTGTGGTCGGGGGGGTGGAAGGGGTTTAGCGAAACAAATACAGCAGCTACGGTAAAGTACAAATGGCAGCACGAGCGGAAGCCGGCCCCTGCGACCTGATCTGTTACCAGTTTCACCGACCAAAATCCTGACATTAACTAAATTAAGAAAAAAAAGGGTGGGGTGGGGTGAAATAACTGGTCCCAGACCATTGGCTAGTGGGCCGACTTCTGCCAGCACCATAAATCACATCTACAACAGGAAAGGAGGGGAAGGAGGCAGGAGCCTTGAGTCCTGTCCTTTCCTTCTAACTACAGACTGTGTGTATGTGTGAGTGTATATGTGTGTGAGAGAGAGGACAGAGGCGGCTAGAGTTAAGAGCAGCATGGAGAGAGCAGCAGTCACACAGATCTACGGCCAGAGCGTTTACCTGGCCCTGTGCTCTGAGGGTATGCTGCGTAGCCGCCTCTTCCACGGGCCCCCCTACCTGAGCCGCGCGCTGCTGCCACTGCTGCCGCCGCCGCTACTGGACCGTACGCTGTTGCCGGGAAGCCTGTGCGAGGGGTTGGGGGTGGGGATAGGATGGGGTTGAGGAAAGAGGAGAGTAGATAGTGGAGGACAAGGCAGAGGGAATGAGAGTACAAAAAAGAAGGAAACAGGACAGAAAACGAGGACGAATGATGAAATTAGAGGCGAGGAACAGGGTGGAAATAGGGAGTAGTGAAGGAATAGAGAGTAAAAAAAGAAGAGAGAAGAAAGGAAAGTAAAAACAGGGAAGAGGGTGAAAAATGTGGAATAGTGAAGGTATGAGAGGAGAAGATAGGGTGGAAAACAGGAGTAGGTAAGGAACAAGAGGACAGCAGAAGAGGAAAAAGAAGGAACAGGGAGGAAAATGGGGAGTAGTGAAGGGAGGAGAGGGTAAAAAAAGGAGAGGGAAAAATGAGAGGAGAGGATAAATTAGAAAATAAAGCAGGATCAAGCTACCTCACAACATTACTGACTCAAAGTTGCTGCAGTGTCTGTGCAGGTTCTGCAGGCTGCTGTAATGCACCGTGTAGTGTGGGCGTCTTCAAATTGCGGAGGAGACTGCAGTGGCCCTAATGCACTCTGGGTATTTCTGCATGGGTGACCACGCTGCTCCTTAGCTTATCTGTTTGGAGCACACAGCAGGAGGGCCAAGGTCGAGCATCAGACTTTTGGATATGCTACTGAGCTTGTGCGGTCAAGTTACTGTGATAAAGTAATTAGATTTTGGTTATCATGCAAAATGTGATGGGACTAGAATGCTTTAATGGTGGAAATATAACACTGCAGTACAGTTATTCAAGAACCTAACATTAGCCTGAAAAAAAAAAAAAAAAAAACTTCACTTTAGATAGAAAAAACAACAATGAAAAAAAATCCCTTTATTTGTTGGTATGAAATCAATGTGGGACTGTAAGCTAAATATGTCAGATTATATTAACGTCCTGTTGATGTGTTTTGACATCAGTGGCATATGAAATGTCTAGTCAGTAATACTTTAGTGCACTCACAATGTATTAAATCCCTTATAAATAAATTAAATAAAAAATGAATAAAAACAAACAAACAAAAAAATATTAATTACATATACAGTATATATAGGCTTCAGGTAAAGTATAAAAAAACATCATACAAAAATACTTTAATTTTCATAAAAATATGTGACATTTTGATGAAAATTAAAAGTATTTTTAGGCAAAAAAAAAAAAAGAGGAAGAAGAAGAAGAAACAAAAAGAAGGGAGCCAACATTTCTGTGATTTTTTTTATACTGCCATATAGGCTTGCCTACATTTGCCTACAGGGCCTGTCTGTATTTTCATTAAAATTAGTAGTTTAGTCATTTTAGTTTTTTGTCTTTAGCATCACAACACGCACTAGACATTCATTCATCAAGCAAATGAGAATTTTCTACTCATGCAGCTCTATCTTCCATAACACCTTATACAAATTACAAATTCACGGTCTAACAAGAGCTGAAAAGAGACACAAGACCAGGGGCGAGTTAGAAACCACAGCTCGACTTCCATAAAGGCAGAGAGAAATCCGGCAAGAGCCAGAAAGATGATCCAGCGCAACACTATAGGGTTAACTCCAACCATGACCGGCATCGGCAGCACAAAAGCGATATGGAAATGGCTCCACGCTCCCAACACTTTGTAGTCCACTTAAGTCACTTATCTCTGTGCTGCCGCTCATGTTTGGGCGGGAGAATGAGGAAGCGAGACAGAGACGGAGAGTCGTAAAGCCGAGCAGGCGAATCGTCCTCCGGTTTATGCCTTGAAACTCAATCAATCAGGAGGATAATTTGGTCTCCAGGCAATGGGAACTGATGCTACAGTCACACCGGGCCCTGGGTGCTATACGGGCACCGTGATTTGTGAGCAGGGCTGGATGAAAGTGTCTTCATCTCCTTCCCGGTTTAGTGGCTCTTTATGGTGTTATTATGAGATTAGGCATCAGGGATTAATTGCTCGCTTCCAAGTGCCCTTTAATTCACTTTAAGCGTGCGTTACACAGGGGAAAGGAACAGGTACTGTATGGCATGATAGCATGGGAGGGGACGTGATGCATGTGTGAAAGTAAACCGAAGAAAGTAAACCAACTGAGGGTGAATGCACCACCTGTAATGCCCGAGATTCATGTTTACAAGACACTGGATTAATGGTTTTATGCATGACTACCTTCCACTAAAAACAATAGCTCTATTTCAAAGCCTAGTGAGCTGCCTCATTGCCTAAATAGCGAGCTGCCTTCTGAGGCAGCATTCTAATCATCATGGAAACTCATAAGTGAATGATTTGGAATGCTCTACATAGGCAGAAACTCATTTAGAACATCAATAGCAATTCACAATTGATTCTAATAGAGTTTGATGTTAGCATGTTGCTAAGCTAATGTCACAATCATTGATGCAAAACATGAATACCAGGTTAAATAACTCATTTTTAAATACACAACACTATTTCTACCAAATTTGAGAAAATGAGGCAGCATTTTTAAGGCGTAGTTCATCCAAAAATGAAAATGATATCCTTTATTCACCCTGTTGGGTTTGGGAAGATGTATATGGGTCATTGACGAATAAGGTTTTTAGAAGTGTAAAAAAACCTAATGGAGATATAATTAATTTTGAAGTTTTATGAAGTGTTAACAATGAGATTGTGTGTTTTTTTTATAATCAGTTAACACTGCTTTTGTCATTTTTTACAAGATGAACAACATTTGTCACCAAAGAAGTCATTCGGTTTAACCAAAATTTCAGTTTTACCGAATGACACTTTTGGTTATATCGAATGACGATATTTTCAAACAATGCTAACAGGCTGATATATAGCTAGCTAGCTAGCTAGCAAAAGGACAATCAAACATTTTATATTTAGTACAAGTTTTTAAAATATTTCAACATTTTCCATGTTTTATAGTGGTTGTACCGAATTACAGGACATGCGTATGAGCAAGTGAAAACATGAATTTTTCAAATAATTAAAAGAGAGTTAGTTACTTTGCTTCATGACCATGTGGCCCTTTGCAGGTGTCTGAATGATGTCACATCCTGTCACATGATATTGACCGCATGACTTGATCCAAAATGGTCCCTTTATATTGGTTACTCCGAATGACATCAATGAAATTCATTTTTCAGGACATTCTTTCTCATAACAAAGCAATGACTTCTACACATAATTTTAATACCATTTTTCACTATGTTGATATATGATGTTATAAAAACATTGCAGAATAAAAAATATATACATTTATTACATTTTAAGATATTTTAATCACAAATAAAGTGGCTGTATTGGCCTTTGGACGGTTAACCCAAATGACCTTTTGACACTTCAACATCTTTGAAATATTTGTATATGTAGCAAAATATAATTAAAACCTTTTGAATTCAATAAAAAAAATCTAGTTGTACTACCTTACATACTTTGAATGTCATATCTTTTATAAAAAAATAAATAAATAAAAAAAAGACCTGTCATGTCATTGACCCATATCTTCTGTGGAGCACAAATTTTGAAGAATACTTCCAAGAATTTTGCCCATACAATAAAAACCAACGGCGTCCAAAAATAACATTTGAGCCATCTGACTTCAGTGTATGGAAAAACACAACAAAGAAAAACAACAAAACAAATTCATTCTTTTTATTTCCGCAGAAGAAAGTAAGTCATACAGCTTTGGAATGATAACCATTTTTTTTTTTTTTTTGGAAAACTATTCCTTTAAGGCTTATAATGCCTAAGTAAGCAGCTCACTAGGTCTTAGAACAGAGCAAATGAGCACTATGGCACTATTGTACACGGCGAGTATTTGCGTGTGCTTGGAAAAGAGAGCTAGATAGTGAGAACATGAGTGTATGTGTGGTGGTGTGCCCACGTGTGCATGTCAAAGAGACAGAGAACCACTCAGCTTGCTCAAATCTGCAGTGTTCAAACATCATAATTAAATATTATCATTTTAGTGAACAATGAAGGACATCCACTCAAACGCTTCGTCAAAGTCATTATTATAATATAAATATAATTATAGAGCAGCTCTCTAATTAAAACACACATCTTTGGCTGCAGCGGTCCGTTCATGATTGAAAGCCAATAGACAATAAGTGGGTGACACTGGCAGATGGTTGGGTTCACATAGAAGGATGGATGATAATTAGCCCTGTCTCTTACGGGTTCCCTCCTATTCTTCAGCACAGACGCCCTCAAACCCTCATATTAGTGGCCTTAATAACCTTTCATGTGCTGCTAATGCCTAATCAAATAGGAGTCTTTAGGACAAGATTAGCTGTAGAATTGAACAATGGAACTGAGTGCTTAATATCCAGATAAATTAAAGTAAAGCCTATATAGCAGCTAGTGTTAAATATTTCAGCCAACAATGCAATTTCTAGCGCCTGTCGATTGATGATTCTTATTCAAAATGAAACAGTTGCTTCCAGTTAAGGGCATCACCGTCGACTCTGACAATGTGTTTCCACAGCATTTCTGAAAGAACATGCAGAAACCCTGAATATGCTACATGTATGAGACAACCTGACAATCACAAAGCCAACAGATTAAGACAGATGTGTATGTGTGAAAATACATCACCTATATACAGTGTTGGGGGTAACACGGTAAAATTGATGCACATTATGTTGTCGACAGCCAAAAATACTGCTTCCAAACAGAAAAAAACAACAACAACAAACGCATTACTTTATATGAAAGGTTTCTTTTTTATGAGAGACTCAATAATTAAAAAATTAAAATTAAAATCTCTACAAAGGCAGTAACTCCATGCAGGACATAAACAGCACCGTGAATGTGAGAATCTTATGTTAAAATGTCTTTTCAGGTAATAACAATAAATGGATAGTTTGCCCCAAAATAATTCTCTCACCCTCATATTGTTTGGACCCCCGTGAATTTTAAAATACCTTCTTTTTATGTTCTACACTAGAAAGCAAGTCATTCAGCTTTGTGACGACATGAGGGTGAGTATATGATGAGAGAAGTGTTTAATTTTTTAGGTGAATTATCCTTTTAAGCGTAGAGTTAATTCCGCCACATCAAACTGGGAGTATTTTAGTCCCATCTGAGAGGCTGAATTTCATGTACCGTAAATATTAGTTTTAGCCCCACTTAACAGTCTCTTCAGAAAAGAACCAGCTCTTGACATGAGTAAAACATCTCACAGACAATGGTAAACATGCACCCTGCTGTGTCCCGTCAATACCAGCGTTAATTGCGGTACTGCTGAACTCTGCTTTTTTTTTTTCTAAGCGGGTACCTCTCCACCCCACAATCATTTGTTTGATGTCAATATTATATGCGGATGCCTGTGTGCTAGAGATCTAGAAAGTTCTGGAAACAAATTACCTACTCAGAAAGCGCAAATTAAGAAGGTTAATTCACACATCTCGTCAGCGCTTTGTTCCTGAAGAGGGTCGGAGGGGCGAGAGAGGGGGGTGTGGGGTGGAGGGGTGAGTGTTATCCCCCAGGAACAGCTTGGCAGAATCAAATCAATTTCATGGCCTCTCTATTACCGTGGACATAACGCCAATATTTAGCTTTCCACTTTTACCCATTTTTCCAGCCTGTTTGCTCTGTCAGTGGCCGTGCTCGGCTGGGCCGGATTGGCCTGGAGTAGGGACAAGGACACATCTGTTCCACCCTGGAGCCCTGAAGGAGATGCCGTCCTCACTCGTCCCCTTTTACTCTCTCTCTCTACCCCACGCTATTTCCTCCTGCTGTCCCCTTACTTCTCCTTTTTCTCTGCCTCCTGAAGTCTTCTCGGTACATTTTATGAATCTGCAATTTTTATTTTACGATCACTAATGCCTGTTTGTTCTTGCCAGCAGTCCTCTGGAGACACTCCAGTTTGGACCGCGCGCCGTTTGTTTTCTTTGCTGAATCTGTGAGTCATAGACATTAAATAATTAGACATGGTCGATCATGATTTTAAGTCATAATGGCCATTAAATGAGATTAGTGGGGCTGCTAACATTAAAAAGAAATGGCAATACATCTGATGAATTTGATATTGAATGTATCAGAACATCATTTAAACCCCTAATGAAACTGAATCAAAGAACAGGAGCCGTGCCCTTGCTTTTGAACCACACTCAAAAAGCGCTATTAGTTGACGTAGCCATTATAAAAGACATTCAAGAAAGAAATGAATTGTGCAAAGAAATGTGAGTGCTAAAATGAGCATCTTAGGGAAAAAAGGTGGATAAAAGAAAAGAGCAATCTTGCAGACCATCTTTTCATCTGGCAAACGAGAGGTGAGTCATACTTCTCTAGTAGAAGCCCTTGACTTGTATTACTTTCAAAAGGGCCTTTCTGCAGAGCTATCAAAGACTGCTGGGAGCTTGGGCAATGAGGCTTCCAAATGCACAAGCCTGAGTGGCGTCCGCCAGCAGAAAACTCCTCCGTATTACGCCCTCCTGCTCACATTTACGACTAATGAGGGTGCTGACGGTGAAGGAAACACGAGATGTGTCGCCGCTCCGGAGTGTGTGGCTTTGGGAATTACAGGTGTGAGAATCGTGGGTCAGCGCTGGCTGTAGGGGTTCAGTTGCTTGTGCTGGAAAGGCGTGAATTCAGCAGAGATTATTTAGATGAGGCGAGCGTCGTGGCAACCGTTTACCACATTCAATGATAGTTATTGAACAATTACACTCGAGTCATCCAGGACCATAAGCGCTGAAACAAATGCTGATTTGAACACCATTTATGTTATCGACATGAACGATACCATAAATCGCTTACTATGTTTTATGTGTACATATCGCTTTTTTTTCACACAGTGTATAAGTATAAATTAAGGTAAAAAAATATATGTATACCATAGACTAATAATGCCAAGGCACTCTAGAAACTGCATAACAAGCACCAGAACACCCTAGCAGCCACATAGCAACTATCCAGAACACCCTGGCAACCACATAACCACCCAGAGCATCTTAAAAACCACATAATAATCACGCAGAATATTCTAGAAACTGCACAGCAATCATCCAGAACAGCCTAAACTACTAGGGATGTCCCAAGCTAACCTCAAGGATCGGTATTCAGGGCCGATCAAGCATTTTTAACTGATCGGTATCAGCTATCCTAAGTTTGATCCTTTATTTTACAAGAGCTGTAACGCAGGTGTTGTAGGTTTGCCAACTGCCATTAAAAGGAAAGGAAGAAGCTCAAATGTGTGTGTGTGACGCATGAGAACCAATGAGGTCTGTTCAAGTTTCCGTGTTTACCATATTAGATGCGCACTTTTGTAACGAATCACTCGAAAGTCATTTATTTACTGTTTATTTTAGTTTTTTCAGGCTATCTGAGACGCCGTTGCCATAATGCATTGCTATGGGTTCTGTATTGCTTAGGACTTGACTGACTGGCATTCTGACATTGCATGCTTTCAAACCTTATCTCCGCTTATTTTTTCTCTGTTGCAATTATTCAAAACACCCTAGCATCTATCTAAAACACCCTACCAACCACCCAGAACACCTTAGAAACCACCTGACAACAACACAGAACACTCTTGCAACACCTAAAACATCTTAACATAAAAATCCTGCAATTGCTTAGCATCCACCTAGAACACCACAGAAAGTATGGCTGTGCGTTTTTCAATGATAGTGAAAACACAATAATCGAGATAAAAATGATTATTGGCCAACATTCAGTTACTTTCCTTTACAGCGGTGCGCTTTCACTCCTCCATAAATCGACAAACTTATTGTGTAAAAATCAGTCGAATCATGTAACATGACTATCATAAAATGCATACTATTGCTGGATGAAGAGGAAATAAACACTAAAATATGTAAAAATAGCAGGCTTGGTGAATATTCATGTGAACACAGTCAGTTATGTTTTAAGTGAATGTAAACAGTTGGGAGAAAATCAGATGTGCACTAGTATATTGGACCCGTGCATTAGGTCTTAAAGTGACAGCAGCCTAATAAATCTACTGCTGCCTGTCACTAATGTTAATCAAACAACAAAAGAAAAAGAGAAACTCACTCACTGCTCTTGACTGAATAACTTCTGTAGCTTTAATAAGAATCAAAGCAAGTTTAAATCATACAGTAAAGACTATTTGCTGTTTTATTTTATATTTGATTATTCAATTTCTATAGCGGGCCTAGGCTATTAGCTGAATACTATACTGATATAGACTTGAATGAAAAACAAAGCACTGTTCATTTCATTTGTATCTTTGTGCTAATGTTTGTAATTAAGCTTTTTAACTAAATTACTCATATAACATTTTGGTCATATCGCCCACTCATCGTGTGAAATGACCT
The DNA here is from genome assembly GCA_037950665.1 of Hypophthalmichthys nobilis. Classification (NCBI taxonomy): domain Eukaryota; kingdom Metazoa; phylum Chordata; class Actinopteri; order Cypriniformes; family Xenocyprididae; genus Hypophthalmichthys; species Hypophthalmichthys nobilis. Next base: position 19,354,434 of record CM075479.1, read on the forward strand.
TCATTATAATATTGACCAAAATAACCACGGCAGCATAATTTTTGTCTTAACCAAGCAGCCTTAATAGAAAGCATAAAAACACATCCTAGTAACCGCATAGAACACCTAAATCCACAGTGAGTATAATAAACTAAAATACAAAACAATACAATTCAATAAAATACCACAAAACATAGAGGAAAGCAAGTTCACAAGAATTATTATTATGCTTATATCCACTTTGAAAAGTGTGAGAATGTACTATGGTCCACTCATGATCAGAGGTTAAATACACAAGCAATGTTTTCATTGATCTGAGAAGCACATTAAGGGGAAAACACTGGAATATATGAACGGCCACAGGGAGCATCACATACAAGGTGTGAAGCTGTGTCTGACTAATAGTGCATCTTATAGAGCAATTTCTGAAGGCAGAAGGCATGACCAGATTTCTCTAGTACATCCATCATCTCAGGCCTGTATAAAATAGGCTAGAAGGGCTCTCTGAATATCATCACAAAACAGCCACATGGCTGGGTTCTATACATTACAAAAGATGTGACATTAGCAAAGGATGTATAACAAAAGCTATGTGTATATATACCTTACAAGCTAGGCTAGTTATTAAACCTTTGCATACAACAATCATCTCACCTGGTGCACATATGCTTAATCTTGGAGTGGGAAAATGGGGGATGGAGGGGTTGGAGGAAGACATATGTAACTGTACCCAGGGGAAGAAGCTGTGCCAGGGGAGGCAGTTCAGAGAAGACGCCACTTTACACGAGGCAATAAAACCTACAACTACTCAAAAAGAGAGACATTTTTCAAAGCGGTAATGAGCAGCAAGGAAAAATACATATCATTTCTGGTGCACAGAACAAATAGAGTAAAAGAATAGCCTGACACTGCTGCATAAATATAACTGGTAAGGCTTTAGCTAAGAAAAAGCAAGTCACTGCCCAAGAATACAACAGGGAATGCAAAGGGCTAAGTCACCGCTTCTGAATGTCGTATTGATATATGTCCAGTGAGGAAACCAGCCCATTAGTTAAATACAAAAATGTGTAATGCCATGTGCTTGGCAAACAGGATCTTAATTCAGGATCTAAAGTTCAACTCCAAATGAGAAAGGAAGATCAAAAGGGTGAACAACGCCACGAGCTGTGAACTTTGTCACTCCGCTGAAGATCACGGCACAAGGGATTTGAAAGATCCGGATCTGGTCAGCCTGCTAATGTCAGAACCTGCCTAGACATCAGCGAGACCTCATACGGCTAGAGCAAACCAGCCCACCTCCCCCGCGGCTTCCTAGCCCCCTGGATTTAGGTCCAATCACTGCCATCAGCATGAGCACTTATAATGAGACTGAGGCCCAGGGACAGGTCTCCTCTACTGGCCGCCTCCTTGATGAGGGCAATTACTGGCCAGACAAACACTATATCTCTGGTAGAGGGGAACAGGGATTATTCGGGGGGTGAGGGGGAGGCAAAGTCACCCACTCATCAGGCCAGATTCTTTAAGAAGCTCATCTGAGGGCAATGGACTTCTCATTGATGACCATGAAAGAGGGGGCAGACCTGTGGTTAGTATGGAAGGCAGAAATGGTAGGGGGCTAATGCTAACCTAACTGTATAGTAATGTACATCTATCCATACGTTTTCTAGACTGTGCTGCAAAGAATTTCAGAATTCAAAATTCACATTTCCTTAGAGACACACTTGTGCTTGTAAGTCAGCACAGGAGCAGTGCTAAAGTTTTGCAAAAATGATCTGGCCAGAGGAATGGGAGACAGTGAGAAGTGGCCCCAGATGACATGTCAGAAAGTGGCCATTAGCTGAAGCAGGCAGGCCAGGAAAAGCATCATCGCTGACAATTATTTTAAAGTATTTTTTCATTCTATTATAAGTCAGTGGGATACTATCAAACTTTAATCTTAAATTTTTTTGAAGTATAAAGTTTATAAACATGTTCTAGAAGGCAAAGTTTGAATGGCGTGAACACATCCTAAACCAGATAAGATGTGCCAAGTATCCTGCAAATAATTTGTGCATACAGGTGCTGGTCATATAATTAGAATATCATCAAAAAGTTGATTTATTTCACTAATTCCATTCAAAAAGTGAAACTTGTATATTATATTCATTCATTACAGACAGACTGATATATTTCAAATGTTTATTTATTTTAATTTTGATGATTATAACTGACAACTAAGGAAAATCCCAAATTCAGTATCTCAGAAAATTAGAATATTACTTAAGACCAATACAAAGAAAGGATTTTTAGAAATCTTGGCCAACTGAAAAGTATGAACATGAAAAGTATGAGCATGTACAGCACTCAATACTTAGTTGGGGCTCCTTTTGCCTGAATTACTGCAGCAATGCGGCGTGGCATGGAGTCGATCAGTCTGTGGCACTGCTCAAGTGTTATAAGAGCCCAGGTTGCTCTGATAGTGGCCTTCAGCTCTTCTGCATTGTTGGGTCTGGCATATCGCATCTTCCTCTTCACAATACCCCATAGATTTTCTATGGGGTTAAGGTCAGGCGAGTTTGCTGGCCAATTAAGAACAGGGATACCATGGTCCTTAAACCAGGTACTGGTAGCTTTGGCACTGTGTGCAGGTGCCAAGTCCTGTTGGAAAATGAAATCTGCATCTCCATAAAGTTGGTCAGCAGCAGGAAGCATGAAGTGCTCTAAAACTTCCTGGTATACGGCTGCGTTGACCTTGGACCTCAGAAAACACAGTGGACCAACACCAGCAGATGACATGGCACCCCAAACCATCACTGACTGTGGAAACTTTACACTGGACCTCAAGCAACGTGGATTGTGTGCCTCTCCTCTCTTCCTCCAGACTCTGGGACCCTGATTTCCAAAGGAAATGCAAAATTTACTTTCATCAGAGAACATAACTTTGGACCACTCAGCAGCAGTCCAGTCCTTTTGTCTTTAGCCCAGGCGAGACGCTTCTGACGCTGTCTGTTGTTCAAGAGTGGCTTGACACAAGGAATGCGACAGCTGAAACCCATGTCTTGCATACGTCTGTGCGTAGTGGTTCTTGAAGCACTGACTCCAGCTGCAGTCCACTCTTTGTGAATCTCCCCACATTTTTGAATGGGTTTTGTTTCACAATCCTCTCCAGGGTGCAGTTATCCCTATTGCTTGTACACTTTTTCTACCACATCTTTTCCTTCCCTTCGCCTCTCCATTAATGTGCTTGGACACAGAGCTCTGTGAACAGCCAGCCTCTTTGCAATGACCTTTGTGTCTTGCCCTCCTCGTGCAAGGTGTCAATGGTTGTCTTTTGGACAACTGTCAAGTCAGCAGTCTTCCCCATGATTGTGTAGCCTACAGAACTAGACTGAGAGACCATTTAAAGGCCTTTGCAGGTGTTTTGAGTTAATTAGCTGATTAGAGTGTGGCACCAGGTGTCTTCAATATTGAACCTTTTCACAATATTCTAATTTTCTGAGATACTGAATTTGGGATTTTCCTTAGTTGTCAGTTATAATCATCAAAATTAAAATAAATAAACATTTGAAATATATCAGTCTGTGTGTAATGAATGAATATAATATACAAGTTTCACTTTTTGAATGGAATTAGTAAAATAAATCAACTTTTTGATGATATTCTAATTATATGACCAACACCTGTATGTGGAAATTCTGCATGTCAAAATAAATAAATAAATAAAATTGATAAAAACACATAATATAACCTAACATAAAACTAAAAAATAATATATATATATATATATATATAAACAAAAAATAAAATAATCATAATACAATGTAACAAAATAATAAAATACAATAATATAATAAAAAAACACTATAATTTAAAATGCAATAAAACAAAGTAAATATATAAACTAGTAAGTAATAAATAAAATATATAAAATCAAAAATTAAAACAAACAAAATAAAACTAAAAAAAAAACAATGAAATGTATAAAAAAAAAAAATCAACAACATAAAATAAATAAAATAAAACACAATATAATTCAATTAAAATGAAAGAAACCAAGAAAATTACAAAATGTTCTGTCGCTTGTTGCTTGATATAGTAGGTTAGGACAAAAAGCACCTGTTGCGTTGCATCTGGTTAAGGCACTGTGTTTTGCAGTTGTAATTGTAAGGATATTGTGGCAAAAACAATAAAGGAAGGTTTGTCTTAAGTTCTGTCTTAACTAACCATGTCAAACAATGAGCTATAGAACATTGAGTAGTAAAATTGTCTCACCAGTTCAAATTGCCTCTGTGTTAAACATCAGAACACGCTTTGATTGGCTGTGACATGTGACATTTTGCAGTGCTTCTCTAAAGGCAAAAGAAGGCGCTCCATTCAGAGTTCCATGTCTGAGTTGTGGATCTGATACAAGCTGATAATTAAACCCGTACTGGTTAAACCGCCTCTGCAGTGCAGAGTGGGATATGACAGGGATTCAGCCTGACTGTGGGGAACAGCAGATGAGTCATCAGCGTGATTACAGCAGGCAGGGCGCATGAGACAGGCTGTCTAATCTATCGCTACGAGACGACCTCCAAAATGACCTCTGCCACCATGCACGCCATTTACTCCGTAAACACACACAACATCTGCCCGCCGCAGCCCACGTCAGTCAAGAATTACACCTAAATGAAGCGGCGGGATGCGTTTTTAAGAGCTGTGTGTGTGTCCGGCTCAGCGGTCCCCGTTTTGAGCATGTAACGTGGTGAATGTGTTTGCCTCGTGCCTACTGAGTTAATAAGCAGCCTTTTCAATTAGAGCTAATTTGGGTGAAGAGCTGAATGGGGTAGCGCAGCTGCACGAGACTTCACTGTTGCCTATTCATCCACTTTCTCTCTCTCTTTCTCTCCTGTTTTTACGATCCTCTCCTTACAATGGGTCAAAGAGAAGAAATTGTGCCACTCTCCTAAAGTCTGTTGGTGCTGCCAAGCTCAGCGGGGCAGGGCTCATATCATACCTTCCCTCGGCAAGTGCCGCTCGCTCTTTTCTGTCATTTCCCAATATCCTTCTCTTCTCCGTCTCCCTCGCCTCCCACACAAAGAGTGTCTCTGGTCAGCCAAAACAGCATCTTTATTTGTTTGTTTGCACTCCAATATCCTGCGAGCCCGGTCGTGTTATCTGTATGACAGGGCCGGTGGAGAATAGAAAGGGGCCCCGTCCCTGACAGCCTCTATGTTTGCATAACTGATTGGGCCCTAATCAAAAGTGAAGCATCAATTCCAGCCCTCCCTCTTCTTCCTCCTGAGGAGAACAGAGGGATAAATGGAGGAATGAGAGCTAAAGGATCGTGTTCTAACACGTTGTTTGTTCCGACTGGGCCGAGAGGAGCGGCGACCTTGATGTTGGAACATCCTTCAGTTCTCATCAGCGGCAGCCGTGTCAAATACCAGAAATTGTGGCGGAACATAGATGAGGAGAGATGATTCGCCGCTTGGAAAACCAAAAGCGGTTAACGCCTAACGTGGGGCGAGATCAAACAGAAATAAACAAAACATAAAACGACAACAAAGTCGTACTAAAAAAATTATCTTTGATAAGACCACCTCCACTTGCACTCCTCCGGATCAATGCAACCTTAATCTACAGATTTACGGTAAAATGAGAAGATCTTCTCTCCCAGCTTGGGGAAAGTCTGATGGATCCACAGGCTTGCAGGATAGACACTGAGCTTTGGATGTGCTTCTCATGGATTTATAGCCTCTGAAACATCCTTTTCAGTCTCATAAAAATGAGAAGAACAATGTGTGTGTGCGTGTGTCCTGGTGAAGGGGGAGATAACAGTGAAGGTGGCCTGATCCTGTCAGCTGTTTCTTATCTTATCTACCAGAGGATGTTAGTATGAAAATGACAATAGCAGCAACACTTGCTCAGGAGCTCTGCCATAGCACCATTGGTTGTTTATGTCTGTATGTCTTAGGGGCAAAGAAAACACTAAATCCATCTGTGAGCAAAATTGTTCCCGGAGGAGGACTAGAAAGGTACATACGCTGTATATCGATCATATGCGCATACTGTAGCATTACAGGGCTTTATTTTCACCTGAGTTCCATTGATAAACAATTTATGGATCTTGTTTTCATTAAAAATCAACACAGTAACACTTGCATACATGCACAGACTCTACCATCCCCTGTGACCTGTTACAAATCCAGTCACCTGGGCGGATTACAAGAAGTGCCTTGAAAAAAATTACCTTTTCTCTTTTCAACAGTCAATTTTTAACCTTCACTGCAGCCGAGCTTATAGTAAATCCCGGGTGCTACAAGCAGTCTGGAAAAAAGGCTTTTTTACCCTATATGTTCAACATCAAGGTCATTGACAACATCTGAAATGGAAGAGTGAGGGGACCCTTTTGGAGTGGCACTGGGCAGATCATTTTACAAGAAAAGCTGGGGGATTAAATGAGCAGAGGAAAAAAAAAGCACCTTTTTGCACTAGAACTGCAGTTTAAGTCAAGCGGTTTGCAGCCTATTTTCCAGTGAGTCATATGCCAGCAAGACCTTCAGCTCTATATACAGGGTCAATATCACTAAAAATATGCATTCGATACACTCGATTGCTTTTCAGCTAGTGTTATGAGGCTTTTGGCATGGGTGGACCGGCATGTTTATTCGTTCAGTTATTTTTACCGTCAGGTGGGAGTTTAGCGTTTAGTATAGGCCTACACATATATTTCTAAGGGTGACTTAGCTGCGTTGCTAGACTCAGAACTGTTGCTAACATGGCACTAGGCTAAGACTTCTCGCCGAAGAGACTGAGCCTACAATGATGTTTTAATCCCCCTAACCAGGCTTAGTCACAGCAGCTCTTCCTCAAGCTCCTGCCAATTTACACTTCCTCATTATCCATTACTCTAGCCCATCTAGCCCCCCCCATTTATTTATCTAAGTCGCCACTGGAATATTCTGTCTGCGCTCGGCGGTTAGTTTGGGATGCCTGTACGGATTGTTTGAGGTTTATTTGTGTGCTGGCATCAAAGGAGAAGACGGCTAAGTGTTCTCTATGCAACAAACAGCCACCTTTATGCTTAACAGCCATGTCAACAGAAGAATTTCATTGGCAGTGAGGGCCTCTGAGCGACTGACAAACATGAAAAATTTATGCACATAAATAAGGTTGCAACCCCTCTTGAAGATCCTCTGATTGCATGCAGATGAGGGAGGCTACATATACAGCTACATACGTACTCTACAGCAGAAGATCTATTACGTGAACAAAATGTCGCTTTGAAATTTGTCAAGAGACGTTGTCTTGTGTTTATGAAGAACATAATTCTATAATTGCAAAGCATCAAACAGTAGACGCATCTACATGGACTAGTGCTTTTCCTGCTGAAAATGACAATAAAACTCCTTGGATCAGTCTATACTTGTTTGCTGGTTTTGGGGCATTTAACAGTTAATCACATTCGAAAACCAGTGAGACAAACAAATGGGTCCACCCCACTAAATCAGGTTTGCCTAAATAATTACCTAAATAAACATATTATATAAAACAATAAAATGAAAAGAAGCTCTGGCTTTCAAATTGATACTTCCTGGGGTTCTAGACAGACTCAAATCAACAGGCTGGGAGACCAGATAGACCAGCTTAAACCAGCTAACTGGTTCTTTTACAGTAGAGATGCAAAAACAAAGATGTGTATCGGAAATACACTATATTACATACAATTAAAGTAGATTCACTGGGCACTAGCAGTATTAGTTACAAGGTGTCAAATTAAGTACACTCAGTAGTACCAGATAAACCACTGAGCAGAACATGATAAGATATACTATGCATGTTTTATTCTGTTTCTGACCATCAGGTCAGATTGTAAGGCCAGTTCTGAGAACTGAGCCATGAAATAAGAGAGATGCTTTGCTGCATCACATTTATTCCAGACAAAAAAGACCTGTCTTTGTCAGGATGGCCTAAAACCCTGCTGAGTCAAGATTTTGGCGATTTGCTGAATTGTATTGTATAGTTGAACGTATGAATTATCTGTGAAAGGAGCGAAAATGAGAAGGCCATGGGCTCGTTTGTAGCTCCCATGGATTTTAAAAGCATCACGTATGGCAGTGTTATCTGTAAAGCTACAAGCATGTGGATGTGGGGCTTCAGCGGGGGGCCAAATGAGGCAATATGTGTGTCTTTGTACATCAAGATGTATACTGTTTGAGCATGTGAATGTGTATTTAAGTATAAAGTGCCACGGTAAAGTTTTTCAGCATTCAGAGTGTAGCGAGAGGCAGGGATGGGTGCGTGTTGATGTTTGTGAGTTTGCCGGTCAGCAGGGAGGCCATTACCAGACAGCAGCAGGAGAGAGAAGCACCATACAGAGCTTAACAAGATGGAACTTACCAGGGAATTGGTAGCTGTAGCTTGGGGCGAAACCAGTGTATCCGCGGCCATACGTTGCTACAATGTTTGGATAACCTGAAGGGAGAGAAGAAAATCCAAGGATGTGATAAACCGCTCAGACCGCCTAGAGCTTCCCTATCACACCAATAAATCAGTATGCCATTTAAAATACACATACACACAAGAAGCAAGTGGAAACAGCTCCTCTTTCACCACATCACCGCAGCCCTCCCCGCAAGGCCACAATGTAACAGATTAGCTGGCTAGCAAACTTCAGTTTGCAGTGATGAACAGCATAAACATCACAAGACACAATCTCGCTTCATTCCCTGGGGCTCATCCCTCTTTTTCCCCTCTCTGAGGGAACGGACATGTCTGCGGCTGTCATCTCTCTCCCCCTCCCTTCTTTTTTTCTCACCTCTCCACTGTCATTGATCGATAACCCTTCTTTTATAGCCCGGGCTAATCGATCATGAAGGACACGACAGCGCAAGACAACGGCAGGCTGATAGTTGTGGCAGGACATCACGGATTAAAGTCCCTCCGTGCTGCGCAGCCTCAGCCTCCTGCACGCTAATACTGACAGGATGGCACGAAAATGATTGAGCGATTGCAGAAGTCATTCGAAAGTGGAGCGAAACACTGCAAAAGCATGCTAAGGCCGCAATCTGTTTTTTTTTTTTTCACCCTCGTCATCTTTGCTGAGGCAGAACTTTTTAATGATGATGCTCGGGCAAGTGAGCTGGCTTCTCCTTGACTATTTTATTATCTGAAATACATCTTGTTTGGGAACGAGGCGAAAACACGCCATCAGCAGCGTTTACAACGCTGGAACGCATCCTGCTCGTGCTGTTAAGAAAAAGTGGAATGCGACCCAATGCACATGCTCAAGTTGTCTCGCTGCCAGCATTTAGAGGCGGCCCACCACGTGTCCCTCTTTACCAGGCTAGAGCCCAAAGACCCATTGTTCTTATTCTGTTACAATGGCTTATTACAGTGTGAGCCTAGACACTAATTATCTGGCCGGCTTTCAAACAGAAGGAAAAAACGATTTCCAACGCAATCGAACATATCAGCCATATTGTTGCTGCGAACGCCTGAGGGAGCAGGCCGCTATAATCACGTGAAAACAATATATATAGACTCTACTGTGCCGTCACCTTCTTTAGGACTCTACAGAAAGTTTGTTACTTGCCATCAGCCCTATTTCTTTTCATCCCAAACATACCTGAAAGATCTTGCTAATAGTTATTGGCTGCACACAGCGCGAGCTTGCACCAAATGATCGCTAGCGACTTCTACTTGGCTCTCGGCCACAAATGTAAGTTGGTGAAGAGAATAAATATACTCCACCGCAAGTTAGGCTAGACATAACTCGGATCAATTCAGTTTGACATTGCAGAGGCAGACTGGTGGGAAGTAGTCTATGTGAAGATATTGATCCTGTCAAAGTTTCTTTGGTGAGGGTCAGTGCTATAGTAGAGGCTTAAAAGAAATAACTTGCTTTTATGAAGTTTTCTGTCGTTATTGACTGCTTCTCAAAAGAGGCTTTTTGTTCCGTTTGCAGTAAATGCTATGTAAACCACAGAGTCAGTTTTAAAATCAAAGACCATTCTTGAGAAAAGTTCAATTCTGAGGGAATCAGAGAGGAGGAGGATGGGATAAAAGTATTAAATACACTACTGCCTAAAGTATAGAGAAAAGTGTTGCAGAACCCATATTGCTTAAAGAAAAATGTGGTCATTATTTACTCAACTTCATGCCATTCCTACCTATGCCATTCCTAGCAGCAAATCAGCATATTAGAATGATTTCTGAAGGATCATGTGACATTGAAGACTGGAGTAATGATGCTGAAAATTCAGCTTTGATCACAGGAATAAATTACTTTATAAAATATATTCAAACAGAAAACAGTTATTTTAAATTGTAATAATATTTCACAATATTACTGTTTTTACTGTATTTTTAATTAAATAAATGCAGCCTTGGTGAGCAGACGAAACTTCTTTTAAAAACATTAAAAATCGTACCGATTCCAAACTTTTGACTGGTAGTGTATATGACTTTCTACTGTGGAACATGAAAGAAGACATTCTAAACAATGACTCAAGATGTTCAAAACAGGATATTTTGAAGAATGTTTTTCTATTTTTGTTTCTACATATAAAGTCAGTGGGGTCCAAAACAACACTGAAACCCACTGACAAGAAAAGTATCTTCTTTTGTGTTCAGTTATAAAGGTTTGAATGACAATAGGGGGAGCAAATGATGACAGAATTTTTGGACAAAGACAATTTTCAGGATTTGCCAGTCTCGATCCTTTCTGCTCCATAAAAAACTTCACCTTGTAATCTTGCATTCGAAATACAAGCTTAAATGTTCTGCAGCAAGTTGGCCATCTTTAACTTCACTCCTTCCAAGTGCTGTATCATATGTTTACGAAGCCTTAATATATGGGCTCTCTCGAGACTACAGCAGCTCTGTGTACTCTACTCTTACAGAGGAGCAAATGCCAGACACCCAGACTAAATATACATGACATGGGCTTTTCCTGTGACATTTAGAGAGATTACTTTAAATGTAGAGGGATGGGGTTCTGTTGACAGTAGGGGATTAACATACTGGTAGGGCCAACACCTATGGGAACAAAACGCAGGAGAGAGAAGTCAGCAGTGCTTCCAGGCTGCATGTAGAACAGAGATTCAGGTGCAAATAATGCATAGAAAAACGAAGAGCTCACAGGAAATGAAGCATGCATTGACTACAAGGTAATCAGATATTAACATTTTGTTGGTTCTCCCTTGTTTTTGATTACAGCAGCCATTCTCCTTGACTCACTAAACTTTACGCAAGTGTCGTGCTTAACTTCTTTCCAATCCTCCTTAAGTTTTCCCAAAGTTCAGCTACACTGGAAGATCTGCATGACTTCAGGTTTATAATTTCCCAAAGGTTTTCAGTGAATTTAAGTTCAGAGGACTGAGGAGACTTGATGACTTGAAAATGCTGAGCGTGAACTCTTTTATTGCGTGCAACTTTGTTGCATTCGTGGTGTGTTTGGGATTGTTATCATGATGCTATAAAACACATTTGATCTCCAAATAGATCCTCCATACTTGGCTACATTGTGTTTAGCAAGATTCCCAAGTATTGGTCCCTTTTCAAAGTGCCAGCAACTTTATAGATCCTTCCAACACCTGCTGCAGACTTGCGTCCCCAATACCATTATGTTTCCCCTGCCGTGCTTAATGACGCTACGCATGCATTTGGCATTAAAACACTCCAGTCGTCTCCTACGAACATCCAATGCTAGGTTGTTACATTTTGACTTGTCGGACTCCAAAACACAGCTGTAAGCTTCCATACTCCAATCCACATGTTCTTTGTCAAATGCAAGGTGTTTTTTGCAGTTGAAAAAATGAATAAATGGTTTCTTTACTGGTACACAACCTCTCAATCCAGCCAGATCAAAATTAAATTGGGGGTTTCTCACAATTGCATGTCTCTTTTGTTTACCAAGGCTGCATTTATTTGATCAAACATACAGTAAAACTGAATAACATACAATTTTTGTATTTTAATATACTTTAAAACATAACCTAAGCAAATAAATAAGTGTGAAAAAAAACTTTTGGTTCAGCTAAACAAAAAACAAACACGTAGGGTACGATTTTTCCCAGAAACATTCCTCCACCTCCTCGTTAAAACTATTCAGCTCAATTTTCAGACCTAAATGGCTCTCCACTGTGTTTAATGACCGAGCTAAGCCTTAGTGTCGAGCTGCGGGCTCAACAAAGGGGCACGCCATGAGACCAGCACCAGAAGCACCAGACAGCTATACCTTTGACGTCCAATAACAAGTGGCAAGACTGCATGTCGCAGTCATGGCCCCTTGTGGGAGACTGAGCCAGACTAAATGCAAGCGGGAGAAAGACAGGTACCTGAGCCCGGGGAGAAGACTCATTAAGCCACGGCGTCACCAATGTAGACACCATCAGTCTCCCGGCAACGCTGTAAATAAAGACTGTCACTTAATCTGGCCTAGTGGCGTTGGCCTCGCCCTCTTATTTGCGTTATTAATATGCATGCTAATGTGCCCATTTTATGGCTCAACAGTTTCGATTCACTGTAAAATCAATTATCCATCTGGTAAAGCTGCACTTTGCGCTGGCTGAGATGTGTATTAATTTTAGCAAACATACATGAGGCCCAGCACAATAAAGATAAATAGCTCGATTAGGTGTGGTAAACACCGTTGCTCAGAGCGGGACTCTAATGAGATTTCGGCACATAAGGAATTGAGGTTCCTTAAATAATGAGCCTTGTTGATTTTTGTATGCAAATTACCAAAAGGAATGTTTCGCTGTCCTGCTTTCCAATTTCATTTAGATAAGACGGTGTTGCGATCGAGTGAGCGCGACCCCCTTTAACCGGCTCTCTGCTCCCACTGTCTCAGTCTTCCTCCATTTCTGTTTGTTCAACACTGATCTGCTTTAAACCCTAATAAGCTCATGACACCCACTTGCGGCGTAATTTCATCAACCTCAACTCAAGTCAACTTGAGTTGACATCACGCTGTTGGCACTGTGAAGCCGAATGATATCATAGACTACTAAAATGCTAGAGGGCACCAGATGTTGGCGCGAGGTCATGATGAGCTCTTGCATACTCCGAATAACCGATGAATTCTCCCTCCTTTGAGGTCAGTTTGTTGAAATCATAGGTTCATAACTCAACATTACTTACATTTTCCTCTTCATTTAGCACAATAATGCGGAGCCCTGCTTTGGTGAGGGTCGGTTAGGGATTTGGTGGAGCTGGAAGCGGATCTGGCTGAATATCAATAGCATATTTCATGCGGGCCCGGCGAGGATGCTTCATCAAGTCAAATTACGGGCAGGACGACCTCTCCTGCAGCTTCACCCATTAGCTGCCATTCGCATTCTGCACCAGGCATCAAACGATTTATTTGCTTCAGTTACTTTCAGCAGACGATCAATCTCACAGTAATTATCTCTTGTCACTGGAGCTGGTTGGGGGGGGATTGAAGTTTGGGGGGGGGGGGAGCTGATAGGCGGGTATTCTTGTCTGATTCTACGTTTCCTGTCCTCTTGACACACGTCAAATCTACAGAAAAACGTCAAGACAAGCTCTTGCCGGTGTCGGGATGACGGCTCTGGTATTTGATGGGTTCCAGTGCTCGTCTCTCTGATAGCACGCACGTGTCGCATCCGTGAAGACTCTGAAGCGGGGCTCCCAGCAGAAATGGAAAGGAGTTTCAACTGCCATGGCAGTTGTAGAGCCGCTAGCAGAGCGTGGAGACGTTAACGCGAGCGCCGTGCCAACATTGGAGCTCCGGTCCCAGTGCTCTCTCTGAGGAGCTCTTTCAATGGGCTGTTGCCTCTCCCTGTCTGCCTGTTCCAACATTATGATTTGCCATTTTGTTCTCTGAGTTTACAGTGATGCACTTGTTCCACGCCATCAAGCTCAGCTTGTATGCTTAAAACCTGAACAGACATATTTATAAGTATCATTCTGAAGTGACCATTTGTCTCTGTGGTCAGCATGAGACAACATTTGCTCTAAACTGCTTGCTTTACTTTTTTTACCCTCTTATTTTTCAACCCTGCCTCTTCAAACACCAATCATATAAAGATCACTGTGCCTGTCCACATGTAATACCCATTTTCAATCCAATCAAATGGATAAAATAAATTTTGTTTTTTTCTGGCTGCATATCCACTTTCTCCTTGAAACACATCACATTAAAGAAGTAAAATGGGCTAAAGGCTGTTTCATGCTGATTTTAAATCAGCATCCCAGTCAATAATCAGATTACAGCAGTGATTGACAGTGTTAATATATGAATAATTGTAAGCAGGAAATTGAGATGACACTTACTCAGCATGCCCATTCCCAGCATAAAGGCGTCCATGGTGTAGGGCAGACCTCTAGCTCTCCCCCGCGTCCCTGGAGGAAACATCACTTCTTTAGGCTGGGCCTTCTTACATTCTACCTGTGGATGAAGCACAAAAGATGTTGTCTCAGTGGTCTAGCTACTAATAAGACCACTTACTGCATCAAGGAGCTTCAACTATTACAAATGTCTAGGCCACAAGACATCAGAACAGTGTTGTTCAAATTTGGCTTATGTCACCTTGCAGACATAAACTAACGGGGCTCTGATAAGGATAATATATCACTTGTTAGAAAAATGAATAAAACAAACATTATGTTTAGCCTTTGAAATCGCAGTGTTTTTGCTTCTCAGTCAGTTATGTACTGCCTTAATGTCACGTTTTGAGAGTGTTTTTGATGATTGTGTGTTTGCGAAAGCATGCCGTGTACTGTCTTCGGGCAAAAAAAAAAAAAAAAAAAAGAAAAGAAAAAGAGATGGGTTCTCTAAAGAAAAAAGTTTTTATTTTTTTGTTTCCTCATCATTCCCCTACCATCTTGCCACTCCAATCTGGTGCTCATCATTGAACCATTTCTACCCGGGGCACTTCCCCTGATCACCCCCCTGTGCCCCCAACCAGCTCCCTGCCGCGTTCTACTGATAATTTTCCTGCTGTGCTGACTGACATTTCGCACTCCTCCACAATGCACAGTTAAGAGTCTGCTCATGACAGAACACACAGAGTGGGCGTCAAGAGTGACAGACCAACTGAAAACACCAGCATCAAAATTAAGTACAGCTCCAGAATGAAGGATCCGTGGGTTTGTGGTAGTGACACGGTAAGAAATATCAACCCTAACATTGTGCACGGCATCATGCACATGATGTGTCAACAAAACCTCAACCACCTGAGAGATGCAACCATGCTTTCTTTAAGCCCAATGAAAGTACAGATGACCGGGAGGGTATGTAGTGTTTGACAAACTGATTACTGGTCCATGTATACACATTCTATGGCGCACACGGCGCCTAGGGTAAATATAGTGGTAAATGCACACAAAAAGCTTACTGAAATTGACTAAGAGCACTATGAGGGGCTCTGGTAGGGCATTGTAGACAATATGCCCTGACCATGTCAACCTCTATTTGTCCATTTATATTACATATGCTTGCCTGCTCTTCTCTGGAGTGTCAGTTCAACTGACTAAAAGCAAACGTTCATGTTTTAACTATGTGATTTAAACTACATGTCAATGAATATCAGGGAAGGCAATGAAATGGGTGTTTCCAAACTGCAGTAAGCCCCAAGGGGCTGCATATACTTTTGTTAATTGAAATAAAGTTGAAATTAAATAAAAATATTGGATGGAAAAACGTAGCCCACTGAAACTACGAAAATTAGAAATGTTGCCTTGATGAGTGAAATAAGTCTAAGCTGAAGTACCAAAATTACTAAAAGTAAAACTGAACTAAAAAGCTAAAGGAAAATGTATTAAAAAAAAAAAAAAAAAAAAAAAATATATAATAATAATAATAGTAATAAAAATGACAAAAGCACTAAAACAAAATTATTAAAACTAAAATTACTATTGAAAAAATAAAAGCGAATGAAAAATATTAATAATTACAACAATCTATATAAATAATACTAAAATAACACTGTTTCTTACAGAGTATAAATGGGTCTGTAAACATGTAAATATATAGCAGCCTTTAGATTTTTAACCCTTAAACCCTGAAGGCATTTTTAAAGTTGTTTTTTCTGAGTGACATACACAAAAATAAAGACTCATAACTCCAAAACTATAGCAAGGAGAGTCAAAAAGTAGGTATCGTTTGATATAAAAAACCTTACATTTTTAGATAAAAATTACATTTGGACATTATGCTAAGAAACTGCTGATAAAATACAAAAAATATAATTTTGGTAACACTTCAGTATTGGGAACACATATAAACTATTAACTACAACTTTTCCCTCAATAAACTCCTAATTTACTGCTTATTAATAGTTAGTAAGGTAGTTGTTAAGTTTAGGTATTGGGTAGGATTAAGAATGTAGAATAAGGTCATGCAGAATAAGGCATTAATATGTGCTTAATAAGTACTAATAAACAGCCAATATTCTATTAATATGGAAGCTAATTTATACATATATTTGAAATACATGTATTTTACATATATTTCTTATTTGACATGCAATAACTCAGGAAGGAAATAAGGTAGAAGGACAATTTTTTTGGAGAAGTTCCCCTACATATGAGCTGCATCTGGATCAAATTTTGTGGTGATAGCATAAAGTAATCAAAAGTTACAGCATTTGGAACTGAGGTAGCCTTTTTGTTTAGCCCTTGACACCCCCTAATGGGCATTTTAAAAATCATTCCTCCATGAGGAATATCTTGAGATCTACTTATTGGATTATGATTTGACTCATTTTAATCGTGAGAATCTGCTGTAAATAATAATGTGCACAATGTGTTCCACAATTGGAGCTGTTTCATGAAGTTATGAGTGAAAACGTGACATAAATGCCGCTTCGGTATATTACTTACATATGGGTCTTGCAGGGCTTCATGTACAAAAACTCGCTCAAGTTTAGTCAAAGCCCAAAACAATTATGGTTGTTGTACTCCATGAGACCTTTCAAATGACATATGACACATGACTATCTGAGCTGTATGATGTTTTTGACACACTGCAGTACATAGTACAAAAAAGTATTTCATAAATTACGAAAACTTTTTTTTCCAGCAAATAAATCAGCACTACTAAGGAGTTAAAATTCAGACTCTAAGCTTTCAAATGACACCTATTTTGTGTTGATCAAGGCAGTAGTTTTGAAAAATATTCTTATTAATTTTTTGTAGCTAGGTGGCGCCTGTGGACGGTACACTCCGGTTTAGAGGGATGACTCAGCACTAATTAAGAGTTGAACAGAATGGTTGGAAGCATTTAACAGAATGGTTTCTAAGCTTTAAGATGATACCTTGCTTAGTAATTTGACTTTTTTTTTTGCAGGGGGTGGTGTACTGCCAGCGGTACACTTTGGGCTTAAAGGGTTAAGGAGGAGGTCCCTTTGAAATCAAATCTGGTGGTCCTTGACATCAAAAAGTTTGAAAACCCCTGATTTAAGTAGTTAGAGATTAGTTAGTGAATAGTGTGTCAGGTACCACCAACAAAAATAAATTAAACAAAAATGAAACAAATCAACAAAACAAAATAATTAACTCCTTGAATTTGTGCAAGGGGACAAGATTTTGTCTTGTAGTGTGTATTTATTCTTCTACACCACTCCAGCTGTTCTAACGTCAGCTCTCAACAGATCAGACACATGTGATGTGCATAATCTTACGGTCCATTTTAATTGTCAAAGCCTAAAATAAAAATTAATACCTTCAAAAATCTGGCAGAGCTCTTCTAAATTAATTAATCCAGCCAGCATGTAACACATCAAGCTAGGTGACTGTATGACAGTATGTTGACCTTGATGTTAACTGCGAGAGAAAATATCCTTGAATTTCATCACCTAAAGATAAAGGAAATCCAGATATCTGTTAAAGATAATGCTTCCATTCTTTCAAATGACCTTTTGTGTCAACAAAAGTGCTAAAAGGAAGCTGTATGTTCACGCTTTGAGCGAGCTAACAAACTTCAGACATTGCAACGCAAACACTGCTGTCTCTTTTCCAAAAATGAACACATAAACCAACAAGTACTCGTAATCAGTATTCAAGTCCTCAGGACTTCTCCAAATACAACATGCCTTCATTAGGCACTGGCACTAAAGAGAGAGCGTGTGTGTGTGTGTGAGTGTGATGCGTGTAATTATGTCAGTGTGTGGTTTCAGTGATGAGGCCTGCAATCTCTGTGTGTTGCTAATAGGCGAGGAAAGCCTGGCTTCCGATCTGACTGTCATCAATGGGCATTTAAGAGCCATGACTACGGCTCCACATTATTACTTAACTAATTACCCTCGTCAGTCGAGGTAGGCCAATGATGAGCTCCCTTCCCTCGTTAATGAAACTACGAAGGCCCGTGGCTAATGACCTGAGAGCATGGGGTAGCTACGTTATCACGCCTGCACAGAGGGAGAAAGAGGAGGAAAGGACAGGAGGGAGAAATATTGATAGATGGACGTCTGCACTTTAGGACCAATTCGGACCATTGACTTTGAAACAAAGCCCAAATGAGAACCTCACTACAAAATGCAGTCTTATTTGTATGTGATGTCTAGGCATCATGAACTTCTAAGAGAAACTAAATAAAAAAAATATGGAAATCGACAAGGTCAAAGTCGCATCCTATTGCTAATGTGGGCAAAATTAGTTCGAATTTTCTGTGCCTGTTCCCTCCTTATCCTGCCTGCTTTCAACTCTCTTCTTGATAAAAAGTTAAATAAAATAAAAATGAATTGTTTATTAATTTACTAAAAATATATTTAAAAGGCCATAAAACAAACAAAAAATCATCACTTTCACTAATAAAACTTTAATTATATAACACTTAACAGATCATCTACAAAAGTTTAACAAAAGTTTTAAATGTTTTCATTTATATTTATATTTCAATGTACATGAACTTCTGATTTGCTAAGCATTATGAAAAAAAAACTTCAGCTTTAGCACAAATTAGGTACTTCTGTATATCTAGTGGAAGGATGACACTGAAATATGCTTAAAACACAGTTTTAATGTTAATTTGTGTATTTTTTGTATTACAGTATATAGTACTCTTTTCATAAAAGCAGTAAGACACTTGTGGATATGTTATATTGTGAATATTGCAGAAATGTATTGAATATTGTAAAAGTGCCCTTTAGCCATATCTAAATTCATAATAATGCTTATATTTCTTAATTATATAGTGTTGAGAATTATTTATATAATGGCTTATTAATTGAAGGTTTAGTGTTACTGAACATTTTATTTGTCCATTTAGTCCTGCCACTCGGAGCCCAATAGAGACTTCAAGGTGTTATTGTGTGTGTGTGTGTGTGTGTGTGTGTGTGTGTGTGTGTGTGTCTCTGTGTGTGTGAATGCAATCAAAACCCCATAATATCTCACATCTACCATTCACCTCAGAGAGCAGGTTAAGTGGAAGTCCAGGGTAGAAAGGATGACAGCAGAGATGAGAACAGGGTGCGTCCACTCTCCTCGCTAATTGTCGGGAAATCATGAGCGGGAACACGGTACCGGTGGGCTGGAGCAAATGTGGCCATTAGTGTCCGTGTCCCTGGCAGAGCCAGTGTGAGCGGGCGAGAGGTGTGAGACAGGATCGATCAGCTCCAGAGAACACACACGCGGCTTATTAGCCGGCTGGTTAGGGATAGATTAGATCCAATCTGCTAATCTGCTGCCCTGACCTTGTGACAAGAAATGTCACTCACATTAAAACTTCAGCCACCTGTTTTGACTTTGAAAAGAGGGGTTGTTTCACAAAGGTACATTTCTCAGAGACCACAAGCTGCATACATATGGAGCTAGAAATATGACAAAACGATTTGAATTTGAATTGTGTAAGTAAGCAATAAGGTACGAGAGGCTGTGCTGTATTGTGGATAAATCACCCCTTCAGCCATGACTTATTCATAATACAGCACTAGCCTCGAGTACCTTATTGCTTTTATAAAACGGTTACCACACAATACAAATACTAAAGCCAGAAATATGTATCAATGCAACTTTCATGAAGTAAACTTTTTCCAAAAGCCTTCCTTCTGCCGGAAAAAATAGTCCCTGACCGTGAACAGCAACAGAAGTTACATTATTACGCCATTAGATGGCGGCAAAGACTGTCTTTACAAGTGTGTCAGTCAGTAGCAAAGACTTTTATATTTAAAAGACTGAATTGTTTTAAAAACAGAACAAGACGCAACTGACAAATGATTTGACTACCGCTGTCAGTCATGGGAAAACCCCTTAACTGTTAAAAGGACAAGATGATACATCGTACATTTAAACAGATTTTTTATTATGAACATAGGACTGATCTGAAGGAAAATGCTAAATCTGAAAGCAGGTATCAGAATCAAGGAAACTAACCATTTTATAAATTTGAATTATAGACAAGTGTCATTTAACAGAATTGAATATTGACTGCCATTTTATATAGTTTTGAATTAGAATCGTTTAAATTTGAATTCTGGACATGTAACTTTTCCGAGAGCCTCTACTCTTCCCTGTGGGACGCAGAAGTAGGACCTCTGACCTACTTTCAGTACAATCCGAATAGCTGTATTTTGAATTTCAGAATACTGAATTTCGTGTTTCGAAATTGTTCTTCATGTTGAAAACTTGAAGCTGTATTTTTAAGAAGTGGATATTTGCACTCTAAGAATACAGAAAAAATACGCTGTTTGAAAATACATATGTAGAAAATTATGCCATAAAAACATTTAAATTTTGTTACATATCAAAAGTCCATGATTCGAGTTAAAAAAAAAAATCAAAATCAAAACTATATAAAATGGCACTTAATATTCAATTCTGTTAAATGACACTTGTGTATAATTCAAATTTACACAATTCAAATTCAAATTGTTTTGTCATATAACTAGCTCCATACATATAAGACTTTCATGACTGTAGATCAAAAGCATTGCGTGCCCTCAGATTTTTTGAGCAAAGCTAAATCCATTTTTCAAAACAAAAATATACTTGCATTACTGATTTCACTGATTATGAAATTTTTTTTGAAGAAAGCAGTTTTTTTTTTTTAAGAAAACAAATGCACTGGCTGTGAAGTTATTATATAATATACAAAAACTATTAAGTTGTTTAAAAAAAGTATTAAATAAAATGTAAAATATATATTTTTTAAATATATTAATTAATAAATATATATATACACACGTAGATAAAGAAACAAACAAACAACATTGACATTCTTGTAGGGAAAAAATGTTTTGTGTTTTGTAAAAAAAAAAAAAAGAAAAAAAAAGAAAAAGGCAGAACATTTAAAAAATGCAATGGCTTTCTCATCAATAGAATTATAAAAAATTAAAATAAAATAAAATAATTCACAATGTTCCAGATTAACTCTTGAAAATTCACTTCATCTGCTATTTAAATGAATCATAATTAGCATAATCATATTCCAATAATAGATTAGCATGTGTGGGCGACAAAGAGAATCAATAATCTGAAAATGTTCACTTTGAAAAATCTATTGTGAAAAGAAAGAAAACCTCAAGAGTAGCTTCAAAACACTAGACAGTTAAATTTTCCTCCTTAAAGCAGATTTGCTTCTCTTTCAGCTAGAGTGAGAGAAAAAAAGCATTCTCCTCTGACAAAGAGGATAAAGAAGGATGAATCAGAAAGCTGATTCATTCACTCTAACTCTTTTTTACTTTCAGAATTGCCGAACTGCAAAACACCGGGACACCCGCCTCACTCCCGAGAGTTCGGGATCACATAATGCCTGATATGAAAGGCACTTAACCAAACTCGATAAATAAATGTGCATTCTAAACAGGCAGGGACCCGAGAAACAGGGACACCTTTATGAGCTTTGGCGCGGAGAGATTGTCACAATGATGGAGTTAGAATTCCATGCGCTTGCTGTATATCTGAGGTGGGCTGCCTGAGGAATCAGTCTTATTTCCACCCTCCGTACCGCTGGAGATCGTTCAAAGAGCCAGACAGAAAGGCAAATCGACTGGACCTCCCTCATTCAGACATCCATTTTTCATCTCTGAGAGTGAGCTTGAAAAACACTTCTCACCATCAAACATCTAACTTCATATCCCGACAACAAATGAAGCAGGTCAAGTGAAGAGGTTTTCCATGCTTTAAGAAAAGTTCACTGTTTTTGATGCAACAAACTGTGAAAAACTGAAATATTGGCAAGGAACATCTTTCTCTTGAGTTGTCCTTGTGGCCTGCAAGCCACAAAAACAACATCCAGTGTGACGAGTGTAGATTGATTCACAAACAAATGACTCTTATGAGCCGGTTCATTTTAGTGAATCAAACACACACACACACACACACACAGACAGACAGAGAACAGTGTAGTCTGATTCCTAAATGAATTACTCTTTATCTGATGAATAGTTAAGACAAATTATGGGTTTGGATCAGTATGATGAATCTTTCACTGAACTGAATCTTTCAGAGCCGTTAATCTAACAACATCTGATTCACTTACTGAACCATTATTTTCAGTTAAATGGGTGTCAAAATGAATTTTGTGTCAGTATCATTACAAGATAATCTATGAATGTCATTAAAGATACACATTAGCATTTTTTTGTAATAAAAAAAAAAAAAACTGTTTAATCTCTTAAAGATTATAATGTTCAGTAACATTGTGCATATGTTCTTGTTTTTATGTTTGCTGGCCCTGTAAGGATGGGGATGTGTGATTTTTGCAGCTTACGGCATGCACAGGGGAAGCAAACTCATATTTAAATTTAATGTAGAAGCAACTGTTTTCAAGTATGTAGATTTATACGCATCCAAAACTCAAGCTGTCTTTTGCAGGCCTAGTACAGTGTGTGTGTGTGTCCCATCAAATATAGCATATTTAAATGTTATCACAGCTCTCCCAGTGAACTCCTGTTACATCACTGCGCAAGAGGTCATGCCATACGCTGCATCTTGTTTGTACAGTTCCCAGAGATAACAGACATTAGAGGAAAGGGGGAGAGAAAAAAAGAAAACAACCCCCTGCTCTTTTGCCCAGAGGCACCAGAACTCTCGGCTTAACACGGAGGCATAATTCATCGCAACTTGAATTAAATTACATCGGAGACTTGGGGCTCCCGTACATTATTGATACACTTACAGCTATTCCATCTGACACAGAAATCTATATTCACCAACAAAAAAGAAAGCCTGTCAGAGGCTATTTATGCCTCCCAAGCAGAATGTCTGTTTCAACAGCGTGTTACAATGGGAACTCTGGTAAGCACTTACAGATAAAATGAAAAAACTCAACAGACTGAACAACTTCATATTTAATCATGGCTTTGATCTGGTGTAATTTAAACAGTAAAACACACCCTTATGCACTTGCTCGTT
The DNA here is from genome assembly GCA_037950665.1 of Hypophthalmichthys nobilis. Lineage (NCBI taxonomy): Eukaryota > Metazoa > Chordata > Actinopteri > Cypriniformes > Xenocyprididae > Hypophthalmichthys > Hypophthalmichthys nobilis. The sequence goes on from CM075479.1 coordinate 19,377,696, forward strand.
TTTCATCATCACACATTTTTACCTTCTCATTTATATCATAATGTGTTCGCATACCTCGCCTGACCTAGACATAATTCCCTAACAGTAAGGTATTATATTTGACAAGGTCAGTTAAGTATTAGTGCATTCCATGAAATAGCATTTATATTATAAATTATGACTTAAAAGTTTGGTTTAGTAAGATTTTATAAAATTTTATATTATTTAGTAAGAAGGTTTTTGAAAGAAGACTTTTATGCTCTCCAAGGCTGTGTTTATTTGATTAAAAATACAGTAAAAAATAGTAATATTGTGAAATATTATTACAATTTTTTTTTTTTTTTTTTACTTTAATATATTTTAAAATATCATTTATTCCTGTGATGGCAAAACTGAATTTTCAGCATCATTACTCCAGTCTTCAGTGTCACATGATCCTTCAGAAATCATTCAAATATGCTGATTTGCTGCTTAAGAAACATTTCTTAACATTATCAATGTCGGAAGAGTTGCTTAATATTTTTTTTAGGGTTATTTAATATTTAATGTAATTCTCTGATGATATAAATGTCTCGAATAAAAAGTATTATTATTATTATTTTTAACTGACCTCAAAACTTTTTGTATTGTAGTGAATATATGTCTAATGGCTTTCATTTCAATCAATCAATCAATCAATCAGTAACTTATTCTATAAATAATTCCACAGCCAGGTCATTTTTTTAATTAAAATGTTCATTAAAATTTGAAAATTTGGAAATATGGACTGTGATAGGCCAAAAACACATTCATGAAAAAATAAAAAAATAAAAAAATAAAGCTTCTGGATTTTTGATGTGTACAAAAATGCCTATAACAGCACATGGTAAAAGATGTTGTCAGTTACATTTACATGACTGTTTTCAAAACTGAAAAGTTTTTATGCGTTTTGTGGGCCTGAAAACACAAACTTTTGAAAACGGGTTTCAAGGTGCATGTTTTTAAAAACTATACTATTATCATCTCCGTGTATTCAACAAATATACAAATTTGTGAAAACTGTGACGTCATGTTACGTGTCTATAGGCGCTAGTTTTTCTTTACAAAATGACATTGCCAACTACTGGCATGGCATGAATAATACAGTGTGTTTAGTCATTTCAACAGATCCATGTGAATGGGGATCATTTTGACAACGTTGTTGTCAGTATGCGAAAAACACAAAGGAAAAACGTTTCAATTTTTAGTACATTGTTGCTGTGTAAACGTACCCTTAATCATTGTTAACCCTCTGGGGTGGTGTTTGGTCATTTTAGACCTCCCCCAAAAAACTTCTGAAATTTAAATATCACTGCTTCTTTGGAAAGGTTAAAAAAAAAAAAAAAAAAGTGGACTTGATTCGAAAAAGCTAAATGGTCATAAAAAAAATAAATAGTTTTTGACCTGTTTTGTTCAGGTCAAAAATGACTGCCATTGGAAACGAATGGGAAATATGCAAAAATATGAAAACACAAACTTTTTTTTTTTTTTTTTTGGCGTGTACAAACTACATATCATCCACAATGCAGAAAAAAAGTGCACAGCAATGAAGAGGTGACACTCTAAAATATCAAAAGAGCAAAATAGTCACACCCACAGACATACACAAACAACACACTGTTATATACACACATGGTGTGGCTGTAACAATATGGCAAAGTTGAGCCAGAAGACTCAAATAATAGGTTGAAATCAGGTTGATTAATCTAATAAAACATTCCTGTTCATTTTTGTTGAATTTTGATGTCATGTGTTCAGGTTTGACTGCAGTAAAATAAATGCAAAACTTCAAACATGCATGACACTTCAAACCAGCTTTTCAAACAAACAAAAATCTAAACCTTTACAAAACGTTGTATTTGAGAATGTTTAAATATATATCTAAATCCACAACTTAATAAAAATAAGTATTTATGTCTAAAAACAACTAGAGAATTTAGAAGCCTTTTTATATAGAGCTATATAGGAATCTAGCGGTTAAACCATGGCATTTCAGATGTTTTTCTTTTTTTACTCCCACCAGATGGCACTAATCTGCCTTCAATTGGATTTTAAAGGCATTGTCTCTATTTTAACATGAAATACTCTTTTAAATGAAAAATATAAATACAAATTAGAATATATATATATATATATTTTTAATGGGAATTGTTTTTATCATAATTACAAAAAATAAAAAATAAAAAATATTATTGAGCAAAAATATATAACATTAATTTTACTGAAAATAAAAAAAAGTTTCAGGTGTTGGGTAACTTTTGACCACAAACAACACAAATGAACAACACCAGAGGGTAGTCACTGTTTACACATTTTAATGAGGAAACAAAAAGACACCATTTATGTGGAATGAGCCCCATCTCTCTGCTTTCTTATTCTTATAGATATTCTTCTTATATATTTTAGACATATGCGCACACACACATTCACACTCTTTTTCCTTTGGTTTTGTCCGCCCTTCTATTAAGTCGCGAATGTGCTGAATCTCTTCCTTTCTTTGTTGTGACATTTCAAGATCTCGGAGAGCTCTCCGGAAACAGCCTGCTCCATTACAACCGGCTGAATTACTGTAATCTTTTCAAATATCACAATCCCCTTCCATTAGCCCAACCTACTCTTAAGATACTGTGACAGGAGTGTGTAAATACATCTACAGTCACCACACAAAGCGAAAATAAACATATATTAGATTAAAAGGGCTAAACAGTTCTGGGTGATTAGAGAGGGGGACAAATAAACAGACATACTTTGAAATGTGCTTAGCTGCTATTTACAAAAAGAAAAAGAAAAAAATAGCAAGTCCTACAAAGGGTTTTCACACCTGCGTTGGTTTTTTTACTTTACTGCTAAACTCATTTATAAACATATTGAGGTACAAACAAAAATAAAAAAAAAAGGGTCAAAGTATCTTCTATTGTGTTCTACAGAAGAAAGTAAGGGTGAGTAAATGGCAGAATTATTATTATTATTATTTTTTTATTTTTATTTTTTTGTGGACTAAAGGTCAGTTCACACCAAGGATGATAACTATAACAATAATGATTAAGATGTAGATCTAAAAATCATTCGAAGTATAAAAGAATAGCAGAGTCCACACCACAACTAATGGCACAGAGGAAAGATACACCGATCAGGCATTACATTATGACCACGTTCCTAATATTGTGTTGGTCCCCATTTGCTGTCAAAACAGCCCTGACCCATCGAGGCATGGACTCCACTAGACCCCTGAAGGTGTGCTGTGGTATCTGGCACCAAGATGTTAGCAGCAGATCCTTTAAGTCTTGTAAGTTGCGAGGTGGAGCCTCCATGAATCAAACTTGTTTGTTCAGCACATCCCACAGATGCTCAACTGGATGGAGATCTGGGGAATTTGGAGGCCAAGTCAACACCTCAAACTCATTGTTGTGCTCCTCAAACCATTCCTGGACCATTTTGCTTTGTGGTAGGGCGCATTATCCTGCTGAAAGAGGCCACAGCCACCAGGGAATACTGTTTCCATGAAAGGGTGTACACAGCATGCAACAATGCTTAGGTAGGTGGTACGTGTCAAAAAAAACATCCACATGGATGACAGGACCCAAGTTTTCCCAGTAGAACATTGACCAAAGCATCACACTGCCTCCGCCGGCTTGTCTTCTTCCCATAGTTCATCCTGGTGCTATGTGTTCCCCAGGTAAGTGGCGCACACACACCTGGCCAGCCACGTGATGTAAAAGAAAACATCTTTCATCAGACCAGGCCTCCTTCTTCCATTGCTCCAGTTCTGATGCTCACATGCCCACTGTTGGCGCTTTCGGCGGTGGACAGGGGTCAGCATGGGCACCCTGACTGGTCTGCAGCTATGCAGCCCCATACGCAACAAACTGTGAAGCACTGTGTATTCTGACACCTTTCTATCAGAACCAGCATTAACTTCTTGAGCAGTTTGAGCTACAGTAGCTCGTCTGTTGGATCAGACCACATGGGTCAGCCGTCGCTTCCCACGTGCATCAATGAGCCTTGGCCGCCCATGACCCTGTCGCCAGTTCACCACTGTTCCTTCTTTGAAACACTTCTGATAGATACTGACCACTGCAGACCGGGAACACCCCACAAGAGCTGCAGTTTTGGAGATGCTCTGACCCAGTCGTCTAGCCATCACAATCTGGCTTATCAAAATAGCTCAAATCCTTACGCTTGCCCATTTTTCCTGCTTCTAACACATCAACTTTGAGGACAAAATGTTCACTTGCTGCCAAATATATCCCACCCACTAACAGGTGCCGTGATGAAGAGATAATCAGTGTTATTCACTTCACCGGTCAGTGGTCATAATGTTATGCCTGATCGGTGTATTGTTGAAATTACTTTCAGAATGATTTTTTCCAAGCTAATGAACAATAAAAACTTTGACAGCCAATCAGAATCCATTCCACTTTAAAGAGCTTGCGCATTTAAATCGGCAGACAATATAACTGTGCAGCGTGTGCTTATAATAAACAGAATGATATTGTGCGTTGGTGTGGACACTAATATAGGCTAGTTCTCCGTTCTTGGTGTTAACAGGCCTTAATCCTTTAAGAAATACATATCTTATAGATTACAGATAATATAAATATTATTTACTGACTATTTTCACCTCAGTGTTTGCAGCTGTTGGCAAAAATATTCCAGCTAAGCTAAGCTTTGAGCCACATACTGTATATATTTTTAAATTCAACATTTCTCAGCAAATCTGAATTCAAATATTTAACCAGACTCAGTTTCGGTGCGCGCCTGCTAAATGAAGCAGGCATGAAAGCACACTAACTCTGCACTGTCACCGCTGTTTGCACCACATCTTGAAGATAGATTCAGAGAGCCGCAAGCCTTCAGGCCAAAAAAAAAAAAAAGGGAAAAAAAAAGAAAGAAAAAAGGGCGGGAAAAATAGGAGTCATTTTCTCCATTCGTGAACTGACACTTTTTCCCTCTTCTCTCCTCACAGCGGTAGATTATCTTCCAATGATAGCGCAGGCCGGGGCCTCAGCGCAGCAAGGCAGACACTAAATTGGCCTGCCGACACACTCTGCACTTATCATACATGCTAATGGCCCGACTCGCTGTGGGCAGGCGGCAATCCTGGCTGGGCGGCCGGGGCACACTGAGAGAGAAGGGCGGGAACGGTAACAAAAATGAGAGCGACAACCTCCACACTGCCTGCGGGAGGCAAGGGCACCGCCAGGGAGGACATGAGCATAGAATTCACATAATTCTGCTGCAGGCACGCACAGTTATGGTGCGGCATTGCTCTTTACGCGTTAGGGGCAAGGAGGGTATTGACTGAGTACTTGATCACTTAATAACGGGCGGATAAAGAAAAGGATGTGTTCCTGAATATGATGTGACGAGAGATGACTTATGCAGTCCATACTGTTCCAAGGTTGGAGAGGTGATGATTCCCAGAGAGAGAGAGAGAGAGAGAGAGAGAGAGAGAGAGAGAGACAGCAACAGAGAATCAACAAAGGAGAGGGAGATACCATGTGCAGTCATATGTCCATGAGAACTCCCAGAGAGAGGGTTTACATGGGGTCAGGATACAGTCACTTCTTCCATGGTTTCAAACAGCCTCCAGTCTATAAATAACACTTCCTGGGCTGGTACCTAAAAATAGCCATCTATTGAATGCTCCCTCATTTAGCTATGGGTCACAATGGTCCAACATCCCACTTGTCGATTAGTGAGGTTGAGTATTTCTTTTTACTTTTAGTGGGTTTTTTTTGGTTTTTGTTTTAGTTTTGTTTAGTTTTTTAGGTTTTTTTTGGGCGGCAGCTTTAATTAACATACTGTACTTTAGCTGCTAGCATTTTGCACAGTAAGGGTCATTCCCACTATGCAGTGCACTTTCATATCCCCCCATATATATAAATAAATATAAATAAACATATAATTATTCCAAACTTTTGTACCGGTAATCTATATGATGAAATTAAAAAAAGAAAAGAAAAAAAAACAACAACCAAATAATATCAAAATAAAAGTAATAATATAATATCATTGATATATTTTTTTAAAATTTCCATATAAAAATATTAACATAATAAGAACTCACTATATATATATATATATATATATATATATATATATTCAGTGTCACATGATCCTTCAGAAATCATTTTAATACGCTGATCTGCTGCTCAAGAAACATTTTTTGTGTACAATTTTTTTTTTATTTTATTATTACAATTATTATTTTTCAGGATTCTTTGATGAATAGAAAGTTCAAAAGAACAGCATTTATTTGAAATATAATCTTTTGTAACATTATAAATGTCTTTACTGTCACTTTTGATCGATTTAATGCATCCTTGCTGAATGAAAGTATTAATTTCTTTAATTTCTTTTCAAAAAAATAAAAATAAAAATTCTTACTGACCCCAAACTTTTGAACGGTAGTGTATAATGTAACAAAAGCTTTGTATTTCAGATAAATGCTGTTCTTTTGAACTTTCTATTCATCAAGGAATCCTGAAAAAAAAAAAAAGGTACACAACTGTTTTCAACATTGATAATAATCATAAATGTTTCTTGAGCAGCAAATCAGCATATTAGAATGATTTCTGAAGGATCATGTGACACTGAAGACTGGAGTAATGATGCTGAAAATTCAGCTTTGCCATCACAGGAATAAAATACTTTATAAAATATATTCAAACAGAAAACAGTTATTTTAAATTGTAATATTATTTCACAATATTACTGTTTTTACTGTATTTTTAATTAAATAAATGCAGCCTTGGTGAGCAGACGAAACTTCTTTTAAAAACATTAAAAATCTTACCGATTCCAAACTTTTGACTGGTAGTGTGTGTATATATATATATATAATATTAGTTCATTTTAGTCACAGTATAAATATAGAAAAAAAAAAATGTATAAATTATAAAAAAAACGATTTCTATCTATAAAAATATGTATATAATATAAATTCATATTAGCTATTTTTATCACAATATAACAATTCTGTGATGTTTGAAGTTGAAAAGGTGCTGCATAACAAGAATGACCCATAAAACCCTGCGGTAGAAACTATGTTCATGAAACTATGCTCTACTGCAGTCCAGGATTTCAACCACTTATCCAGCCCAGTCGGCTCACGTTCACATAGTATTCCTCATGACAGACAGCACTGGAGGAGATAAAAGTCCCTGGAATGCCTGATAAATTGCAGAATGTTTGGAATGGAACTTTAGAAAAAAGCTCCCACACAGACTTAACAGGATATTATGGCTCTGAATGTGCTGTTCGAAAGGGATGGAAAATAGTCAAAACAACCATTAGGGTCGGTCTATTAATAGTGATTCCCTTCTCTATCTGTGTAATCTGGAACTAGTCGTGCTGTGCTATCGTTTAATTATTTTCACTGATAAAATAACCAAGACATAATACGTGTTTGGCTCCCTAAATGATTTACCTCTAAAGTGGACTTACATTTCAAATGAATCACTACAGAGAGAGTTCATTTCAAGGTAATCTTCAACCATCTCAACCCCTTCGTGTGGGATCTAACCTGCCTGCTGGATGCTGCGTTCCTGTCTCTAAGCCTGTGGATCAAGGAAATGTCTTCTGAATGTTTAATGCCTGGCTATATTTCCAGGCCAGATATCAAATGAGCTGATCAGGAAGCCTGGAGTCTGTAGAGACCTTCACCGGTCCAGCTTTCCAGATCCTGGAACCATTTAGGGTCATTTATGGATATCCAGGGCCCTGGCAGCTCGAGAGTGGCCTTACTGGGTCAACAGAGCCTCTCTATAAACAGCTACTGAGCCTGGCTCATTCTCTGCTCCACAGCCTAGGGTCGAGGGTCACAGATGGTGCCTCTGAAGATGGCGGCTCACCAAGCAGGCAGTTGACGTACAAAGCTGGCATTTCCACAAGCAGAGGGAGATCATTACGGCCGCTGTACAAAATATTCATGATAATAACAATATTACCATGGTCGAATTAGCAAGTCAAATATGCACACAGGCCTGCTAGCAGACGAGGCTTCAGAGACCACTTTGATCTTGTTGGCAAAAGCAACTTGATGATGGCAATTGAAATCAGTAAGAAGAGCAAAAGGAAGGACGGGTTTCTGCCCAACACGCCTTGACCTTTTTCTTGTTTTGTTTTTTTAAAGCCTTTTCGTTCCCAGCGTATCATCTGAGAAATGATCTGAACTGAGAGACCATGACAAAGCTGTCATTTTAAGTAAATGTTTTCCCTTCGCCACATTTATCTTTTTCTTAAACCTTTGTGACTGCTATTAGCTATGCAAGTAATTCTCCAATGGCCCAATTTAAGCCAGCCAGTCGATCAACAGCGAGGTTCCTGCTATGAGACACTGGGGGAAACGTGTTAAAAAAAGAAAAGACATTCAGGCTTTCTCTAGACGTTCGCTGAATAATGAGAACATTTGATGCAATATTATATAAAAATCAATGAAGAGACAGGGGAGAGGCTGGTCACACTGTGTTGTCATGTTTAGAATGGAATACTGGGATATTATGTCATTAGCAGGGTTTGGGAAGCTACTTTGAAACTGCAATTAAAACTACTACTGTTTAAAGTAGTTAAATTAAGTTTAAACAAGCTATTTTGCAATACAATCTCATATAGGGTCACACCAATAAAACTGAGCATCAACATTAAGGCCCTATGATTTCCTCGATGGAGAAAAAGTGGATGGAATTGCGGAATCCAGTACAATTCCGCGTTATACAATTAACTGTATAAAGCAGAATGTCACAGAATTTGTCAAATTTTTGATGAATAAATAAAATAAGTAGGTCAGTACACTTAAAGGTACAATATGCAATATTTTCTGTCTGCTAGAGATCGCTAGAGGCCTATTCAAAACAAAGGCGTAGCTTGATGACGCCAAGTTTGAGCGCGGAATCTTGGGACATGTGGTCTTCACATCACAGCCGGTGGAAAACAATTAGGATAGGACTCAGGAAGAAATCATGTTCACAGATGCGATTATTAACGTTACTGTAGTATGAAGCAGAGCAGGGCCGAGTGTTGTGGGAGCTGAACGAGGCCGCTGGAGCGATTGCGCAACACATGCCAACACACGAGCAGCGGAACATTTTATTATGACACAGTCGCCGGCGGCGCTTCCGCTTTTCCGGTCATGAGTATGAGGTAACGCAGCTCTGTTTATCATATTAGATACATTTGAGACTGTTGAAAATGTCATAACGTTCGCTTGGCGGCTGCTATTATATGATGGAGAAAATTCTGTATTACTGTTACTAAAAATAAAGCTACATCTGATAATGCTATGTTAGCTACTTGACAAAATAGTGTTTTTCTCTGAGGCATGGTAAAGCATGGTACTTGCAAAAAAAAAAAAAAAAAAAAAAATCAAGAAAACTAGATTTAAACAATAAGACTAAACGTGTTGAGCTATATAACAATAATTTGTTTTCTGCATATAAATATATCAAAACAGTTGTTCCCTTGTCTATTAAAACATGTAAATATTAAAGCGTATTTGGTGTTTCCATGGATTCTACAAAATAAAACCGGAAACCAAGGGTTAACGCGGGTATGACGCAATTGACAGGCGACTCCTCACACGTCCCGGAGCCTTGGTTAAAATTGCAATTTTCTCACGATTTACAAATAGTTGCTAACATTTGGGAATCTGTAAGTACTCAAGTGAACAAAATATATAACACTGGCCTAGTGATTTTTGGATATTTTACTGCAAAATTCTTACATATTGTACCTTTAAATCAAATCACGATATAGACTAGTGTCTGTGAATATTAAACCACAAAAAGACTATTTAAATATGAATCCTGCATGTTCTGCATGTCTCTGTGTGAATAAATGGCGCTGACATGTGGTTTCATTTTCGACATACTGAGGCACGTGTGACGCTCGCGGTGTTTTCAGCCTCTGCCGCCTCACTATATGAGGACATGAATGTATGAACTTCATCTCCAGAGCTGCTTTGAGAGTCACTTTGTGAGCATTTTACTGTTTCATTTGAGGAAAACCTATCGTCATATCATAAACACACAGAAACTCAAAGGTCTTCATATTTCAACCCGTCAAAATAAAAGTTCGGTTTAACTTTGGAAATTGTGACAGAAATATATTATTGTTGTACAGTAGAATTTAGCTTTGTCTCAATGTAATAATAATACTAAAACTAATGATAATAAATTATTAAAACATTTTTTTAAGGAATAATCACAATTTTTCTTCCATGTTTTAATTTTAACAGTAAAGCTCTGTTGTGCAGCACTTTGTTTGACAAAAAAGTTTGTTTAATGACATATGATTAAAAAATAAATGAAATTCATTTTTATGCCTTCATTTGATTGTCAGAAAAATTTAAATACACAACACAGAATTTCTGAAAAAACAAAACATTTCACAGAAATTAATTAAAAAAAAAATGTTTTTATGAATTCAATTAATTAGACATGCATTTTGATTATTAAAATTTAGTTAAACCATTAAAATGGAATGCAGAAAACAGAATTCAGTAAAAATAAAACGGAATTCGAGGGGGGAAAAAACGCATTTCAAAGGGTCCTAAAAATATTAATTTTTGATAAACTTTTAATTAATAAATTGTTTCATGAAAAAAAAAAAAAAACATTTCATGATTTCAATTATTTAGACATGTCCAAAAAAAGAGTCCAAAAAAATTAAAACTGGAAAAAACAGAATCCAGAAATGCCACAAATCAGTCCTCGGTTCGATCACATGGAAAACTCCAGGAGGCTCATGGCTCTCAGTGATTTGTAAGTATAAGTAATTGAACTTTACTGACAGCGCTGACCTTCATTAAAAATCCTGCTAACTGGCTGTCATGTAGAATGACACCAGGGTTGTCCTCATTTGGTGATTCGTTGCGAACACTGCAAGCTGCATCTGTGGCTCGCCTGCAGAAGCCTCAAGGTCAGGAACCGTGTCCCTCTGCTGTCTTTCATTCTCAAAAGCTTGGCAAGACATGGGGGAATCTAATACGAACCGTAGCAGCAAACATAAAATCATGGGACAGGGCATCAGGTGCCAACATGCAAGAAGCACCCAGGCTTTGATTTTTAAATCTTCTTTCAATCTTTTGCACCACACACTTTTAACAAGCCCCCAGAATGACTGCCAGATCCTTTCCCAGTCTTCCCTGGCTGAGGGAATTGCGACGGGGGAAAAGAGACAGGCCTTTACTCCCAGCCTAGCAGACAGGGATCCAAGACACAATTTCATGGTTTGTGGACGGTGCACACCAGTGACTCTTCATCCCCTTGAAAGCAGGCTGGTCGGGGATAGGGATGACACCCCCCACCCAAACACGCACGCACCCAGCAGCCCTGTCACCCTCACTGTACGCTGCCCATTATAGGCACCCATTCTGCTTCCAGGATCAAATATTAATCCTGGCCCCCGAATTGAAAAATTGCAAAGAGGTGAAACCAACTCACCATTTTATTATTGATTTCGTGAAAATGAATCTCGCAGACCTTTTCCACCACATCCTCGTTCTCGAAAGTTACAAAGCCGAATCCTGTGAAGGAGGAGAGGATGGGAGAAGGGGAAGAGAGAAAACGGGAAGAAAGGAAGGAGGGGAGAAAAAAAAAAAACAGCTCATGATTGAAGTGAACCAACACAGAAGCAGTTAAATGAACAGGAAAAAAGCAACAAATATCTGTTGATTGCTATTATCGTATGGAGCAGGCATAAATGAGCCATTGAATCGTGCAGCAATCTTCGTTTTATCTGGTCCTAATGCCATGCAAATTATGTATCTAGTACAGAGCAGGAACTCTTTTGCTGTTAAAATGATGAAGTCCTGGGCACTATTAAAATAGCTTTGAGTCTGCTCCTCAGAGATGGAGGAAGCTCAAAGCTGTTTTAATGGGATTTGTAGAGCCAGCCGGCATCTGAATTCCATTACCAAATATTTGATGTTTCTTTGCGAGTTTTTCAATACGTGACACACTATTTTTCCTCATTCCTAAGTGCTTCTACTGAGGATCCATTTTCACCTCACAGAGTACAACAGAGCCACATCATCCATAAGGAACGGGGAACATCCTGTGATTAACAATAAAAAAATATATATATATTGCTAAAAACCCATTGATATTGAGTCTCAAACTAGACCTGGATGTTTTGCAACACACAATCACACATGCACAAATATACACGCAACCAGGGGGCAAGAAACAATCTGAAACATGAGGGGACACGTTATAAGCACTAATCAGCTTTAGTCATGAATGTTAATCAACTGACATAACGTACACCCAGTAGACACTCACCATTTTCAAGAAAAAATTTAATGAAAGGTCATATAATGTAATCATTACATATAAAAAAAAAAAAAAATCCTTACAGCTTGAATACATCCTGATTATAATCTTTTTTTTAACGCAGTTTTGTATATTTGTTATATTTTTAATAATGGTACTAATAATAACAAGAATCAATTTTCAGAAATAATAAAGCAGTTTTGTTAATATATTTTAATAATGACAAAATAACAACAACAATAAATATAACAAATTTAGTGCTGTCAAAATTAGCGCTTTAATGCACATGATTATTTTTTTCAGTTTAATGCAATGAAGGCAGCATACGTTTTTTCCGTCATAATTTTGCTAGATTTACATTATATGATCATTCTCTTATTCAGGTAAATGCTTTTAAACCATTCAAGCGCTACAAGAAAAACAAGAACGCTGTCTGTGAATGTTGTGTCTCACACACGACTCGTGTACACAGAAATACGCACCAGTATTGAGTTCTCTTTTGCGCTTGAACAAACAATAACACCCAGAATTATGGCAAAATGCCTGTTTTGTCGAGTATCCTAAGAGCAGTCTTAAATGAACTTAAAGAGTTGTGAGAAAATGAGATGCCCATCAGACCAGCGTGATGTCTGTCATTAATGTTATTCAAAGAACAAAAGGTAACAGAGAAAATTGTAGCTTTGATAAGAATTAACCTGTATTTAATTTATAATTTATGCAGTGAAGACTGTAAAGTGTTTGATAACTTTATTCCATTTCCTACCTGTTGAATGTTGAATGTCTATAATCAATGTTTTTTTTTTTTTTTTATCATTTTCATAGAGACTTCAGTACCAATATTAATATCAGTGATACTGGACTTAATTTATGAAAAGATGCCATTAAACAAATATTTAAAATAAACTCTTTAAGTTGTTTCTACATTCATTTGGAGAGTATTACAATTATTACAATATAAAAAATATTAAAATCTGTAAATCTGATTAATTACAAAAAATGTGCGATTAATTAGTTAATTTTTTAATCGACTGGCAGCACTAATCAGATTAACATTTAAAACAGAAATTAAGAGATGCTCAAGATGTGTATTCAAGTCATTCTATGTATGAATTGAATTTATTTTAATGTATTTTTGAATACCTATGACAACTGTAACCAAATAGCAGAGACTTTCTTTCTTCATATCAAGGCCAAAAAAACTAAACTTTTTTTTGTTAGGGAGAAAAAAAATATTATTTTATACAAAAAATATCATAAATGTGATAATTATGACAAACATTTTGAAGTTGTGGGGGCTATGCCTCTTCACACAAACACATTCTCACACTTAGTCTGCTGCGTTCTACAAGCCTTCAAATAACAGCAACAAGAGCAAAGATAGAGCACTTGCCCTGCTGCTTTTAGACAAGGCTTTTGGCTTTTAAGAAAGTGAGAGATAAGTCCAGGGGTCAACAGGTCAAAGGGGTTGACAGCAAACCTAAAACAGGAAGCTGTGGAGCCCCTCTCAACACCGACCGTGATAAGAGCAGATGAAGAGGCAGGAGGGATGATAAGAGGGCATGGGATAAACAAGCCGGTGCCCTCTGGTCCAGTGCTGCGTGACCTCTCAGTTATTATATGTACAATTTGTTTTGTTTGGGGAAGAAAACACCAGCTGAATTATCTGCTCCCTGACTCCATGACAGTAGAATCCACTCTTCGCCCTGCTGGGGTAAGCACAGAGGTGGATGGCGTGCTGTTTAAAATCGACAGAACGCTGTAGCTGTGCTGACTGATGGAGTATTAGCTACGCTACAACCGCATGAGGGCTTTGTATTGGGGCATGAGGTAATTAAGGGCAATTATTGTATGTACAGGCTGTAAGCGTGATCTACGGTCATTGCTGCATTGTCATCTTCTCCAGAGTTGGATGACGGCCAGTACCCCCTCATCGACCCTTCGGCCTGGGCTTAGGCGGCCTCGAGGGTTGACATCATTGACAGGAAGTGAGTTACAGAAGCAGCCGCCCCATGGGAGGATGCTGGAACAAGATTCACAGCCAATTACCCAGTGACCTCTTCTCTTGCAATGGCTTCCTGTATAAACCTATTAGAGCTTCCTGTGACTGATCAGACCTGATGATTCGCTGCAGGCTGGACCAGGTCCTCCCATTGCTCCACTCCCCTGTCTACTTTGCTCCACCTTTCCTAGCACAGATCTGGGGGTGAATAAATGTAGGTGGTTATAGTGTAAAAAGGTCCTTTTTTTCCTTTACTTAATTTGATAGATTAGCTAGTCTGTCTGGAGCCATATTAATGTCATTAAGTACTGCCAAGCAGGCCCACAGCATTTGTGCGGCATTCATAACTGGTTTGTATAGCTCTACTATTCAAATTCAATTTCTATATTTCAAATGAATTTGAATTGAGCTAACAAACATGATACAGAATTGCAATAGATAGAAAAATGAATGAAATGGTAGATGACAGATAGATAGATAGAAACAGACAGACAGACAGAAAGACAGACAGATATAGATAGGCACAGACAGAGATAGACAGACAGACAGACAGATATAGACAGACAGATAGACAGACAGACAAAAAGATATATAGACAGAGACAGACAGAGAGACAAAAAGACAGACACAGACAGACATATAGACACAGACAGACATATAGACAGAGACAGACATATAGACAGACAAACAGAAAGACAGACAGATAGATAAATAGATAGATAGATCCATTTCAATTCAAATCACGTGAAACTCATGAATCAAAAAGTGAGCCTATTCATGAATCCTGAATTTTGCATAAACCTGATCAAACCACATGCAAACAATGAGTCTGAAACATTTAAGAGGTGACATTTGCAGTGCTTTCTTTCATGGCCAGACGCTGCATGCAAAGCACAGACTAACTTTTTAAAGAGCGCCCATGCACATGGAAGAAACATCCCTGGTGATTTCAGCCCAGAGACATTTACATGTGTCTGCAGGCCCCAGACTGATGGGGCTGCCTTTGAAATCATGAGAGGCAGTTAGTTTTCCATCTCGGGCCTCTGCGCCCTTATCAGCCGCACAGCGACCAGTTCTGACAACCAACAAATCAGCTGTCAGGAGCAATTTCTCAGAAGCCGGGAGGGAGCTGGCACGCATTGGGTGGTTCGGGGAGCCCGTCGGCTGCGGAGGGGAGGGGGCGGGGGTTACAGTACCTGCACCCCAGCAGGAAGCATCTGAAACTGACATTTCCTTGCCAATTGACAAATCTACTATCAATCCCAAAATTCTCATTGCCCAAAAAGTGTACAAATGCATAGAAGGGGGACTAGGGGTAGATTTAAAGAAACTTACAGGGGAAAAAAAAAAAAAACATTTCACTTCTAAATTATAATTTCAGCTTAATTTTAAATTACAAGACTGGTTTCTTTTTCTAATAAGGTATATTATGTCTGCAGAACATCTGCAGTTGTAACACTACTTTCTCCATTTATTTCTACTGTACCCACAAAGGCTGAACAAAATTCTTATAGAACTGAGCAAAAATTTCCTATTTAAAAAAAAAAAAAAAAAAAATAACAACAAAAAACATTTCTTCTTTCATTTTTTTTTAACAGATAAATAAATGAGTAATAAATGTGCTGATGTCCATGTTTTCCATAAGGTTATAATCCACCTCAATTCACGCCGGTAAGATGTACCAACAGCACTGTGCTTGATATCAACTTTCACAAATTAGTGAAGTTGTAGAGATAAATTAAGGACTTTTCAGAATTTTCAGATCAGCAAAGAACCAAAACTGCCAAACACAATCTCTAACTGCATCAAGTGTAGCAGGAAAGATCAGGTAATGATCCCTCAGGCTGTCTTTGTCAGAGTTCAGGGCGCTATCGGCAGGGTGAGCTCTCGACCGGGCATTGGAAATGGCAGCAAATCAAACACCTTCAGCGCTCCTAATGACAAGACCAGCGCTGCTAACAGGATCTCTTAATGAAGGAGTGCCAATATCAGGGGCCCTTCTCCACATCCCCTGCAAAGTCAAGCGAAGGAGAGGACAGGAACAATGCAAAACAACAGCTGCCTCGGCGCTGGCAGAGGAGACGTCGCATTTTTCCGCCTCAAACACCCCGAGGCATTATCTCGCTCAGTTAGTGACTTAACCACTCTGAACAGGCCATTTCCTTACATTGGAAACCACTTCTGCCTTACAGCCCACCTACACCAACGCAGCGCTCCTACAACACGACACGCACATCTGTTTTGAAGCGGTACGCTTGAGAAAAAAAAAGAAAAAAAAAAGCATTTATTTTTTTCGCTTAACTTGTCTTGAGATCCTTCAATGACAACACATGGATTTCCAATCTTGGGGAGGATAATAAGTGTTAGTGGCTATTACGGAGGCGTCTGGCTGCCATCTCACACTTATTAGCCAGAGCGAAGCAGGCTGGGTCTCAACAGACACCCAGACATTCACAGCCTCTTACAAAACAAAGAGCCACTGCCACGCTGAATGCCAGTCCCCCTCGGAGCCCAGCACAAATAAAATTAAAATGCTAAATCAATGAGCCTTCCTCTGACCTTTGCTTAAAAAGCCGAGGGTGCCTGGAGCAGTTCGATGTATTTAAAGGGAAGAGGTACACAACCGAATCAGATATTATTACGGCCACCTCGTATCCTTTCCAGAGACCAGAGATGGTAAATAGATTGTGTGTTGCATATTAAACGGTGGGGGGAAATGGCATGCCTACGGAATTTCTCATGAATGCACGGACACGCTCGCATGAGCGTGCACGCAAAATGGCGCGGATGGAGTATCACATGAATCTGTGATTCATACGATGGTATGCGAGATCAGATACTGAATAATATATGACCACAAGATGAGCTCAGGATGGGCAATGCTAAAACAAGCACATCACTTGACAAAAAGTCCTGTGTGCTACAAAAGTTTGGAATCACAAAACCTTCATTTGCACTGTATTGAACTGTGGCATATGGATGCAAATTATATTCCGCCTCTAGTCAATTCTGTATAATTTCCAGATTTTGTTCCCCTTTCTTATACATCTCTGATGTCTTTGAGATTACATAATTTCTTGTCATCTCTCTCTATAGTCAGGGTTCCAACATTTCTACCAGTAAAATTTCCATGATTTTACGTTTTTGCTCTTTGTGAGTGAAACCTCCAGATGAAAAAATATTTTAACATTTATGTTCACTACAGAAATTTCAATAAGTTTAAGGTTTTATACATTTCAATAACTTCACCAGGCCTGAAAAATGCCTGGTAAATGCCTGGTTAAATTTCCTCACATTTCAAGGTCTTTCATGATCGTGAGAACCCTGTATCGGTTTAGTTTTCTAACCTGTTTAGTCTTAGGCCTTGTTTACACCTGGTATTAAGATGTGTTTTGGTCGATCGGACCACAAGCGGACAACTCTAAATACAGGTGTAAACGGGGTCTAAAAAGTTTTGAGCTTGACCATTTTCGGCCACTTCCCGAGGTTTCCGAAAACGCATTCGACCGGATTGCTTTCGTAGTGTTGACGCTCATGTGGTCAGCCACAAAAGACTGTCTACTCTCCGCCTACTGACCTAATGCGTAAACATTATGGGAAGCGTACTAGCCAGATGGGATTTAAACTTTGTTGGATGAAGAACCAAGTTTGGTTTGAAGACGAAAAAATGTCTCACCATTCCCGATTTCTAACACACTCTCACAGCGTTCGGCCAGTCTTGCGGCTTTCAGAGCAGAAACGAAAGCTGCTGCTCTCCATGTGTTGTTCCGTTGTCTCCGCTCACATTCATGCGCAAATTGTGCAAGCTTATTTTGTCCATTAGATCGAAAGATCTGAAAAAACCCATACATTTACCCACCCATAGACCCTCCTCTTGAAGAAATCGGGACAGAAGTGGTTGAAAGTGGACAAAAGAGATGGATTAAAATGCCAGGTGTAAACAGGTATGTGTCTCCCTCGTCTACTTGTGATCCGATCGACCAAAACGCATCTTAATACCAGATGGAAACATGGCCTTAGGTACCCCCACAATTGAGAGCAAACCAGAAATGTGTTCCTTTTAAAACATGTAATACTAGATATCATTAATTTATACAATGTAATATACAATGCTGACAATGCTACCCAAAAAAATAAATAAATAAAATAAATTAATAATAATAATTAATTAATTAAATCCAAGTTAAATCCATTTCAGCTGCATTTAGAGAGAAACTTATGACACAGCTGCACAGCATGCTTTCTGCACCTCACCTTGTAATAAATGCTAAGCTGCTTTTTAAACACTGTTTGCTGATTCTGAGGCATAAAGACCAGGCCAG
This sequence comes from Hypophthalmichthys nobilis, assembly GCA_037950665.1. NCBI lineage: Eukaryota > Metazoa > Chordata > Actinopteri > Cypriniformes > Xenocyprididae > Hypophthalmichthys > Hypophthalmichthys nobilis. Next base: position 19,396,289 of record CM075479.1, read on the forward strand.
TGACATCAGCACCTCCGTCTGTTACGGTTGGGTGGCTGTCACAGTGGGGAAGTGACAGGGAAACAATTCACTACATAAGTTAACGTACGTCTGTGTGTGTGAGTCGGTAAGCATACGTCTGTTTGTTCATGTGTGTGGGAGAAAGTGCATGGAAAAGCTTTTCTATTTTTTGTAGGGGGTGTTTTTCTCAATATGCTCAGCTATCAAACACTTTTCCCTGGAAGACAAAAAGGAAAAACAATTGTGATGTGCCCAGACATCAAGTTACAGCAATAAAATCAAAGCCAGTGTCAATTAATTTCTCCTCACTCTGATAAATGGGGCCCTTTTCTCATCTATTAATAATGAGAGCAGAAAGCACCACAAGAACATCTGTCAATGAGTTTCATCTTTTCTCCAGGCAGACAGTTGGCTGTCCCTGGCGCTCACATGTGCTGGGAGGAGCTCAATTCTTCGGCCTGAAGACACCCATGGGGAGTGGAGAGAATGATCCTTAGGAGTCAATAAATAGATTGGCATGCATCGATGGGAGTTTGCGGCCTTATTTACACATCCGCTTAATCAAAAAGAAGACGGGCAGGGAGAAAAATAGCCTCTCGGTAAGCTCTCTGGAACTTGGAACTCTTGTAAACTAAATGAGACTAGACAGCGTAATCGATTGTAGCTCCAGCCACCCCACTACATTATAATGACTTGGAAGAGAGGCATTGCTCTTGGAGAAACTGAAGAGAAGACCTAGAAAAGAATTTGGGGTTGGGGGAGAGAAGTGTATAAAAACAAAAACTTGTTGAAACTGAGCGCCATCACTGATGCTCTATTAATCTTTTACTCCAGTCGAGTGTGCTTGAGTGCAGTGGTAGACAGATCTCAAGGGTGCGGAGATAAACTAAGCTGCAATACTAGAAAACTAGCGGGGCAAATTAATGCACCTGCCACTGGCATGTTAAGGAACAAGTTCTATTAGCCCGAGTGAATAAACACACCAGCGCTTAATGTGTACTCTATAACAGTGATTCACAAACAGGGGTAGGAGTACGCCGGGGGGACTTGAGCAGGTTCCAAGGGCAAAGATTTAGATTACTTTAGATTGCTTTATAAAAAAAATGAAAAAAGAATAAAAAAGAAATTGCAATAAAAATAAAATATTTTTATTTTAAATAATTTTAGAATAAAACGTTTTATATTAATATTTAAAAAAAAGAAATAAATGTTAAGATGTATAGCATATATTGATGTTATTTTTTTAAGAAAATAAAACAATAAGTTTTGGCAATTTGTGCGGAAAACTGTGTAAATGTTATATAACAATATATCAAACAAAGTGAAATTTATTTTAAATAAAGACAGCACAAAACACTTTCTGAAAAAAAAAACATTTGACAAAAAAAGGAGCATATTAGGTTTTAAATGATAAAACAATAGATATACTGTTCAAAATTACAGAAAAAATTACTGGTTTGGTGTCAGTGAAGTACTTTCTGTTGAGTACATATAATCACATCTAGGGAAACTGTGCGAAAGATCTGGGGAGTGATCTTATAATGGGGTGCCCTATCTTTGGTTTAAAAAAAAAAAAAAAAAAAAAAAAAACAAAAAAAATAACATTAAGGTCACTGCCGTACCCTCGCAAGTGGCACTGAAGATTAATGTCAACATTAGGCCCTCCAAAAGCCACCTAACTAAAATACCAGCCACTTCAGAAGCAGCCATTCCTCCCTAATGGCTAATGATCTGAGTCCTTCCTCCCTCATTACAGAAGACAGATGAATGGAGAGGTGCGATATGTGCATAGTCAGCAGGGTACATCTGCACGAAATGTGGAGCACAGCTCAGATAGAGGGAGAGAGACAGACCTTTTCATGAAGCCAAACCTTTTATTCCATTATTTCTATTAAATCAATGGAGTAAAATCATATCATAAGTTGAAAGTTAACAATAAACTACCAAATCAACCCAAGTTAGAACTAAACTTTTTATGTGCAAGTGCCTTTATGACCCCTGTATCTTCTAAAGAAGCACTAATAATCAGCAGTCTTTCATCTGAGCAAATTCATCATAACCAAATTCTTTCCTAGAAAAAGACTGAAAATGAAATAAGAAATCATAGATAGATAAACAGACAGACAGAAAGACAAAGTCAAGGGTTAATGTTACAGCTGATTCAGCTTTATCAACCCAATAAAACCTGTTCTGCTCTCTATGTAATTGAAGATGAAAACATCATAATAAATGTCTACAGATGATAAGATCAAAAGGTAAATAAAAGGATGGGGGAAAATTACTAAAGAAAAAAAAGGTACACAGCTCGTACAGTAGCTTCTTTACAGTTACAAGCAAAGTAAGGATTACAGGATGTAAGATGTTAACAATGTTATAATTTAATGGAATATTACTTGAAAAATCTCTGAATGAACTCCAAAGACCTCTTACATATCGCGCACCATCTGGTCTTTCACTCGACTCTGCGTGAGGAGTTGAGTCATTATAATTCAACATATTGCTATCTTTTACAAATGTTTCTGTGACTAATATAAATGAAGCTAACTGTAATTTCAGTGCTAGTTACGTTTGATTGTCAACACTCCAAATGGCAAAACAGAGGGAGTACAAAAAAAAACAAACAGATAACTCTACAAAACAAAACCAAAAAATCTATTCCCTCACAAACAATTGAGCCATCTTTTCGCAATCATCCCCTAACATTTATCCCATTCTCATCTTTAACTATGCGAATTAGGCTTTCATTGTGTTTGTGGCGGTTCGACTGGCTCTGACAGGGCCGGTAATGAAGAGCCATATGGGACGCCGCTTTGAGCTCGATGCTTTCTGACAGTTCTTTCTTTCATAATCCATAAACTCCACGCAGTCTGCTGCCTTTTTCACAGGCGCTGGAGCAACAAGTCCAATTTCACCCCTCTCCCCTGCAAACAGGCTAATGTGATTACACTTGCATCAAAACAATTTGAGCCTTAATTACAGCAGACACATCAAGGCGAGGGCCATGATAGGAATTTCTCAAAGGAAGCAATTGGCATGACGAATTAAGGAGAGAGAGATTATAAAAAAAAAAAAAAAAACGTATTTGATAATGCGGCATTCACTGCCACAAATGCCAGTGGCGGGAGCCAGTGCCGGGCCCCGGTGTTTACCCTTCAGAGTGAAATAAAATTGATCCATCTCACCGGAAAACGATTGCATCAGGGTGCCTAATTATACTCTCTACAACAGGTGGTCTTTATGTCGGTATCGAACGCTATTGAGGTTTCTCTCTGGGTCATCGTGTGCGCCACAGAGATTCGGTAACATCATTAATCCGATGGTTTAAATCAGGATTGATATGAAACAAAAGTAAACACGTGTCTGTTCTCAGGTTTGAGAGGTCAAAGGTTAGGACATGGATATGTAGGAGTCAGTCTTTCTCAACAGAGTGAGCGAGAAAGAGCTCTTCCTCTATCTGCCATTGAATAATGCATTCAGCACATTTCACCTTATCCATCTCCTCTCTCACACGGGCCTCCCGATCTCAATCATTTTGACTAATTAGCCATTCCAAACTCTCGCCCAAACAAGCGCCAACTCCACAACAATTAAACCGATGGATCTCATTACCGCACTCCTCTATTGGGTATTTAGAATCATGGCACTAAAAGTCATTGTCCTTGAGCTGGCCACCTGAGTGAACACTGCATCAGGATATTACATGGAGAGAAGAGATACAGGAGTGAAGGTGAAAGAGAGAACAGAGAGAAGCTGATGAGCAATAAAGGTTGTTGACTGCTCTGAAGAGATATCCTGCTGATGGTTAAATTGTCCCTGACACAAAATGGCACCTTGACACAACCAAAAAATAAACCTAACTGATGTTTGTTGTTTATCTCTATTATGTATAGCAAAATATGCATTTTATATTTTCTGTATAATATTATATATGCGCACTAGGGATGTAATGGTTACTAGTTGGCTGCTGCAGATATCTAGTCGACCCTTGTGACTAGGGGTGTGACGGTACATGTATTTGTCCCGAACTGTACAGTACGGATGTCAGACGATCAATAGAGTCAGTCAAGGGCAATCCACGCTCCAACCCAGAAGGGGGCGCGCACAGTAACATAACACTGTTTGCTAACCGCCACAACAGGAAAAAAAGCAAAAGAAGAACAGCACATATGTGAATAACTTGAGCGCTTGAAAACATAATCCACTAGATAGTGCTCACGGACAAAGGAGAATACTTTGAAAGGCTTGCACACTCTGTGTGCTGAATTGTTTTTTATCAGCCCTGCAAAAAAATATTACCTATGCAAGAGTGCATTCGGTTTACTGCTTAGTACTTAAAGGGTTAGTTCACCCAAAAATGAAAATTCAGTCATTAATTACTCACCCTCATGTCTTTCCACACCCGTAAGACCTTCGTTCATCTTCGGAACACAAATTAAGATATTTTTGATAAAATCCTCAGTGAGGCCTGCATTGCCAGCAAGATCATTTCCTTTTTCAATGCCCAGAAAGGTACTAAAAACATATTTAAAACAGTTTGTGTGACTACAGTGGTTCAACCTTAATATTATAAAGCGACGAGAATACTCTTTGTGCGTCAAAAAACAAAACAAAATAACTTTATTCAACAATACCTAGTGATGGGCTATTTCAAAACACTGCTTCATGAAGCTTTGAAGCTTTACGAATCTTTTGTTTCGAATCAGTGGTTCAGAGCACCAAAATCACGTGATTTGAGTAAACGAGGCTTCAAATGCTTGAGGGTTTGATACGCGCTCCGAACCATTGATCTTGCTGGCAATGGAGGCCTCACTGAGCCATCGGATTTTATCAAAAATATCTTAATTTGTGTTCTGAAGATGAACGAAGTCTTACGGGTGTGGAACGACATGAGGGTGAGTAATAAATGACATAATTTTCGTTTTTTGGGTGAACTAACCCTTTAATACACTGTAGGAGGCTGTACTATACCAACTACCTCAGGGGGGACTAAATCCCGCTAGGTATAACAAACTGTGATTTGCACTACTGTCTGTTCAAGATAAAATAAAAGAAACCTAGCATTGTGGATTTGTTCCTTTGCCCAGGTAACACTTTAGTTTAGGGTCCAATTCTCACTATTAACTAGTTGCTTATTAGCATGCATATAAATAGGATATTGGCTGTTTATTAGTACTTATGCCTTATTCTGCATGACCCTATTCTACATCGCATAATCCTACCCAATACCTAAACTTAACAACTACCTACTAACTATTATTAATCAGTAATTAGGGGTTTATTAAGGCAAAAGTCATAGTTAATAGTGAGAATTGGACCTTAAACTACAGTTTTTTCCTATTCCCCATTTTTCCTATTGTACCAAAATCGTACCGAACCGTTACCCCAAAACCGAGGTATGTACCAAACCTTGACTTCTGTGTACCATTAAAACCCTACTTGTGACCCATCTCTACTTAAAAACAATTTACTATCATAGCTAAATTAGAATAGCAGAAAGCATGATTGTTTTTGGATGAGTCGTGGTTCCAGGTTGTATTATTACAGTACTGGACATCATACACACAATATCTCTCCTTATTTGCATATGTGTGTCGTTGTGAACACATCAGCATCTGTGAGGATGTGAGTTCAGTCAGGCTCTGCTGACTTCTGCATCCCCTGCTTTGTGTGTATGTGTGTGTGTGTGTGTGTGTTCAGGAGTCTATTTTGTCCAAGCCAGTGTATGTAGGTCACCCAGCAGCACTGGGCCATCAATTTCACTGTCCTACTTAAAAAGACACACACTGGAGAAACTGGGAATTTTTCACTTTTAGACTACATACCCACTGCTTTTCAACCTGCATCTGTGCTGGCTGGTTTAGGAATGACTCTTCGTAACAGCAAACAAAATTTGAACTCAGAACATAATAAAAAATGGAAATGAAACAATAATAGTCTGCTCACACACACACAAAACATGAATAGTTTAGATAAGAGAGGCCACGCATACACAAATCCAATTTAGAGCATTGGCACAACGAAAAGCGCAAGCAAAAAAGGCAGCCTCTGATGTTATCGACAGGGAACCCCTTAAAAATGAGTTTTTCCTGGTTCTGGTTAGTTGAAAGTTCTATTTCGATAAATCACAAAGCTTGTGAGCTTACATCTGGCAGAACTGATATAGTCCAGTTCTTAGGAAAAGGAACATTAAAGAACTGTCGAAAATACGCTCCGAAAGACTTCTCCGCTGTCAACAAACTGAGCCGCGAGGACTGCGCTCCAGCAGTGTAAAATTTAAATCTTTTCTCTGGGGTCATGCCTTCATGCTTTATCCTTCAGTTTCACAAAACAAGCAAGAATAACATTTCTTTCCAGAGTGTAAAATGCAGCTGGTGTAAAATAAATGATAATTGAAGGTCAAATTAGTTTGCATCTATTAGTCATCAAATCATTTGAGAATGCTAGCGTTATACCACACAACTCACGCCAGTGACTTTGGACTTATTTGAGAAGAATATTTGAGAAGAAAATCATTTTGAGAAATCATACATTAACTGCATTAAAATTAGTGGAAATATTCACACTTGGCTGAAAGAATATGACAGATTAAAGGCAAACGTGTTTTGCAGAGGTGGAGAGCGAGCAAGCAGGCGAGAGAGAGCTCTCTAACAGCACCTTTAGGAAATAAATAACACTGATAGTATGTAATTAGGCCACTTGCTACGACAGTGGCCAGACTGTTTATGTTTGCACACATATGGTACGATCAGAAAGATGGACTATAAAGCCGTTTCTCATCAACAACACTTCTGCTGCAAGAGCCGACAGCTTCCCTAAGTCATAATGCCACCTCCACCGTCTCACAGGGCTTCAGCCGCTCATTTTTTTGGGGATATTCATATCTACGCTCATATGCGGAGTCAATACAGTTTATCAGGGTGTTGTAAACACCAACAGCCTGGAGGAATAACAGACATTTGACACGGTTACGGCCCAAATCTGAAGCGTCAACGATGGGAGGAGCATAATCTATTAACCGTAAAGTTGGACTCTCCCATGAATCTCTTAAAATAGAGACGTGGCCCTGTTTAAAGAACTACGGCGAGACCAATTTATTTGTTAGTTGTTTCAAAGGTGCTTACCTGCCTTAAAAAACACACACACACACACACACACACACACAACTGAGCACTTAATTGGTTCACACTGGAAAAATTTTAAAGCATAGTTCACCAAAAAAAATATTAATTCATTATTTACTCAACTTCATGTTGATAACTTTTCTCAGTGGAACACAAAAAGAGAAATTTAAGAATTGTTAATCTTTTCTATAAACTACAGTACTATAAAAGTCCATATGGCATTCTATATTTCAAGTCTTTTGACTTTATACAACAACTTTGTGAAGAACAACTTAAGTTGTTTTAGTGATAAATTACATGCTGTAAATAATGACAATATTATTAAAATGTTACATTCGACTGTTGCAAATTCATTGAATTTTGAAAATCAAGTTCATTTTTATTACCAGAAAGGAGTGGTTTTGATGCACAGTTGTTTTTATTGTCTCTTATAATAAAAATCTTTTGTCCCATGAAAATCCCATGAAAATGCAGATCCTACTATATACACATACATACATACATGCACACTGTTTAATGTGTTAAAAAATATTTAACGGAACAAACGTAGCATCCACTTTTGAATTTTTTCAGGATTCCTTAATGAATCCTGAAAAAATTTACAAAAAACAGTATTTATTTCGAATAGAAATCTTTTGCAACATTATAAATGTCTTTGCTGTCACTTTTGTATCTCGTGTCATTCCACACCTGTAAGACCTTCGTTCATCTTCGGAACACAAATTAAGATATTTTTGATGAAGTCTGAGGTTTCAGTCTCTCCATAGAGATCCAACGCAACTACCACTCCAAGGTCCAGAAAGGTAGGAAAAAAAACATCATTAAAGTACTCCATGTGATTCCAGTGGCTTAAACTCAATTTTATGAAGCAATGTGAGTGCTTTGTTTGTGCAAAAAAACATAATTTACCACTTTATATACAAAATAATATTATCCAAAGCATGTTCACGCAACAATGCCAGCTCTAGCATAAACACAAAACACGTGTTGCGATGCTCTCGTGAACACTCGCGCATGTGCGTTGATTTGACGCGCGAGTCTGAACACAACACGCATGCGTCTTGAAGCTCTCGTGAAGGCGCGTTGCAGATCAATATTTTTGTAAAGTGGTAAATTGTTTTTTTACACAAACAAAGCACTCACGTTGTTTCTTAAAACTGAGTTTAAGCCACTGGAGTCACATGGAGTACTTTAATGATGTCTTTTTCCTACTTTTCTGGACCTTGGAGTGGTAGTTGCGTTGGATCTCTATGGAGAAACAGAAAGCTCTCATATTTCATCAAAAATATCTTAATTTGTGTTCCGAAGATGAACGAAGGTCTTACGGATGTGGAATGACACGAGGGTGAGTAATAAATGGCCGAATTTTCATTTTTAGGTGAACTAATCCTTTCGAACGACACAAGGGTGAGCTATTTTGGTTAAACTATTCCTTTAAAAGCAAAGGATTCCACAACAACCCAGGAAGGGGGTCGGGTAGGGTGGGCTGCATTTGCACAGTGCACATGTGGACCGTTCTGCCGACAGCCTCCTGAGCACATTTGAAATTTCATTAAGTGCAACATAATTGCTTGTATAATCAAATGTGAAAATGTATATTATAGAGCCATTCCAGCACATGGGCTCTATTTTAATCACCACGCCTGGGACGGCGCCAAGGTGAATTAGCAGAAATTAAAAGCTCTGCTGTGTGGTGTGTCTCCTGCTTCTTGCAGGCCGTCTTTGTGTCTTATTCAGCCGCTTGGCACATCTGCTGTCTTTTTGAGGATTTCTTCCCTAAGATACCACCAAATTCAAGTCCATCAAAAATTTAACAGTGCTTATGTAGGAGCAGCCGCCAAGGGAGAATTCCAGACGTCAATCATTAAATGCATACAGCAGAGATGCTTTTCAGGACACTTCTGAGAGAGATTACAGCACAACAGAGAGGGAATGACAATGAACATGGGACAAATACAGTACCTGTTACAGTATTGGATGCCTTGGTTGGTATTGCCCTTCCATGTTAGTGCTCCACAGAAATGACTGGCTTTTTATGGCATTTTTATACCCAGTAAGGTATTGCACGTTGTTGAAAAAAATAAAAATGGGTGAATTAGTTAAAATGGGAAAGTAATGTATTTTTTGAAAAACACTTATGAATCCAGCTGTCATGGAGTTACATTATAAGTGTATAATTTGCAGCTATTATATAATAATAATCACTATTAGACCAATTACTATTATTATTGTTGTTATTATTATTATTATTATTAATATGGCCACCAATCTCGTCACGCATACCCTTGTCAACGTCCCTGCTCTCCAGTGTTACTGTAGTTAAGAGTAACCCTTTGCTTCATTTGGAATTCCGATACACTTTGAGGTCAGCACAGAGAAGTTCAGAAGATCTAAAACGAATGGAGTTAATCCTTCACCCCAGGGCATTCCAAAAAAACCTCAGAGGCTGAGAGAGTGTGTTTGTCCTGGATAGACTATCTCAGGGAAGAAACGCCAAGGGAAAAGCTCAAGTCAATCAAATTTCTGCAATGTCATGCCTCATTACTTGTTCATATTGATTTGTTGGCATCAACAAAAGCAGCATTACCATTAGTCCGCTTCAAAAAGAGAATAAATGGGCCAAACTGAGTTAAAACCACATTAAATGTGCATCACAATTGATTTTCTGGCATTGAGCAATGATCAAAAATGGAAACAGTAAAAGTAACACCAAAGCACAGATAAAAATAAACTATATTTTATAAATAATGGCTGTTACTGTACTGTACATCCGTCACTAAACGATCAGTATTCTAAGCTGGTCTGAACTAAAGGAACCTAAATGCTTTCTGTGTTTTTTATTCCTCCAGACCATTTTTCGGCCTGAGGCATTTTATCCTTCTTTAATTGCCCTTTGAGATAGGCCTGATCAATCCGATGGCCTGGATTCCAGCTGCGTGCTACTATTAGCTGGCTTTGAAGATGCGCTCTGAAGGGGGCCTCACATTCATCATCTAATTCATCTAAAGGTTATTCAGATAGACCGGACAGTGGATGGCATCCAAGAACTGGCTTTTTTTGTTGTTGTTGCCGGAGACAATTTTCGTGGTGCCAGTGCTCAGGGCTTATTAAAGAGCCAATGAGATGGGCCTAAGATACCTGTAGAGTTAGCCGCGGCATTAATGCTAATATCTCCAAACAGAAGCAGATGTTATCGCAGGACTGAGGTACTTTCCAGAGGTCAGAACCCAGATCCTGGGAAAGAAAAACTCTGGCATTTCTCTCTCCCTCGTATTAACACACACAAAAATCACCATGCAGATAAATAACTTAAAAATGTAAAATATTGAGCTGCTTGTTCAATCTGTCACAATCTCCATCAGGTACCTGTCATGCATTCTGAAGAGCACTCAGTGAAATTGGCCCACAATCTCTCTTCATCCAACACAGAGTGTGGCAGAGCTAAATGCTTCACTGAAAAGAGGGAAAGATGCTTTCATATTATACAAAGTGAATGCCCATGGTCAATATCCATAATAAACTGCCAATGACCTAAAGATATAACAACAGAGTGTTGTATGACCACAGTAACCACAGATAAAATCAAGGATGTCTCTTCAGTTAGGTTAATTTATCTAACTCTGGTATTTGTCATGAAAAATATCAGCCTAAGCACATTAACACTTGTGCCATTTTAGCACACAATATTTCAGTGCAAAAACCTGCATCTAATCACTGTCAAGCTCAGCGCTATTAATATTGCATTTTGCAGTAGTGTAACCTACACAAGGCTGCACTCAAAACTGACTTGCAAAATGATAACTGCACTGTGCAAATAGTGTTTTTTATAGTGTAATTTTGTAGCTGTGTTTGTGCCTTTACTTCATTTACATTATTTGAGTGAACTGAGCAATAAAACGTATCAATACAAATACATGCCATTATCAGCATACGTAAATTCATTCTTCAATAATTCCTTAAAAAACTGCCAAATTAAATGGACTAATAAAGAATATAATTATAACGAATCTAACAAATGTTAATAAAAATGAAGCTGATTACCCCACTCCCCTAATGGATTATTCAGCATTACAAATTATAGCATCTATCTTCCCCCAAGACCGCCATCCATATTCAAGTTACAAAGAAAATGTACACTGGTGTCGGTCAGTTACACTTTTTCCATAAGTTGAATAGGGAAGGCATAGGATGTAGCGTAAGCTTTTTGAACTACTAGAGTTTTACACTTTCTTCGTACGTTGAATACGGAAGGCGGGCTGGCGGAAGCTAGATATTTTACTTCATAACTTTTTAAATATGGATTTTTTAATTTATTTTTTTACACAAAAGCATCACTTCGCTTCAGAAGGCATTTATTAAACCTCCCAGAGCTGTGTGGAATATGTTTATGATGGATGGATGTGGATGGAGACACTTTCTTCAGCTCATACTCCTTTGGAAAAATTATAAAGCTCGGATGTGTCAGGATATTTATTAATATTTCTCAGATTGTGTTCATCAGAAAGAAGAAAGTCATATACACCTAGGATGGCTTGAGGGTGAGTAAAGTTTGGGGTAATTTTGAACTAATCCTTTAAGACAGCAAGAGGATTGATACAGCATCATGACCAATAGAGAAAGAGAGCAAAAGAGAGAGAGATACAAAGCCCAGAATCATATAAAGCGAGAGAGAACAACAGGCACAATGCTTCAGAGAGGTGGGGGCATGCTTCAGATTTTGATGGCATGCAAGTGGACACGCATTAGCAGCATCTCTGGGTATTTGTAAGGGCATAAGAGCCTCTCCACACAGCCCCTGGGAAGCTCTCACAGAGAGCAGCTCTGCCCTCTCCACTTCCACCCCCCGTACCCTTCACAGTATATCCTGAAGGGGGTCTGGAGAGAGCAGGGAGCAAATTACTCCTTCATTAAGAGATAGCCCTCCCTGTTATCATGTCCTTGTAATCCTTCGCCATGAAGCTGCTTTTAACAAGGTTTAATGTAGCTGAAAGCTGATGCTAAATAATCTATCGCAGATAGCGTGGCGCGAGCTGAAATAGAGGATCCAATGGACATAATCCTGAGGGTCGTGCTCTAATGCAGTGTGGCTGAAGGAGAAATTGGCTGTCTGGCGGTACACAGCCGGGGCGGGCGGGCTAATGATGCATCAGTGTCCATCATAACATGTCTACGCTTTCATACTTTTGCCCTTCCTCTCCATCTCCCTCTCTTTCCATCTCAGTCTATTTCTGAGGCTGCACTCTGCAAAAGGCATGAGGTCATTGGAGGAATTAATGAGCATATGCTTGGTCAAAATGCACTTGTTATGAGTCAATGAATGGATAAACGAGTATACAAAGAAATGTTACTCTCATTTGTTATGAATTAGGTGAATGAATGAACACACAAAAAAAATGATTTCATGCAATTCTTACGCCTTAAGTGAAAAAACATGAATAATGAACACGTGAGAATAATGAACACATTAATACATTAAATGAATGTATCGACTAATAAACAAATGCATATTTACTCATTTGTTGCACAATAGGTAAATGAATGAATGAATGAATGAAATGAATGAATGCACAAGCAAACGAATGAACAGTTATGCACATTAGGTGAGAAAATTGATGAAAAAAAAATGAACAAATGCATTAATAAATGTACATTTCACTATTTGTTACAGGTCTATGAATAAAGTAGGGATGCACAATATATCGGCCACCATATTGGTATCGGCCGATATATGTTCATTTTTAATGTTATCGTTATCAGCCCGATAAGAAAATCTGGCCGATATATTAAAGCCGATAAATAATGAATTATTTCCTTCAGCTGAGACGCTTCAGATGCGCACTGTTCGCCATGATGGTTTTGAATTTCTTGAAATATAATCACTTCGAAAAGTAAAATACAGTCAAGGCAACATGCAGTGTAAGTCTGTCATACAGGCTACATAAAATTATAATGAGAACATTATAATTGTGTGCTTGGGACATGGCTTTTAATGGTGAGACCTTTGTTTTTGTAATCAATTATCTAAAAATTTGGATTTAGATTTATCGGCCAATATATCGGCTTTCAAATATCGACCAATTTTCATATCGGTGCATCCCTAGAATAAAGTTGTGCACATTACCCTCATTTGTTATTTGAATAAATCAATTAAAGACTGAACAAATGCACCAAAAAATGTGTTTCATCCTTTTGCAGTCAGTGAATGAATGAGCAAATGAACTGCATCTACATGTCTCACAGCTTCAATCCAGCATCTAAGACTGATCGAATTCACAAAGCTGAAGTATTGCTCCTCCTCTCAGCGCTATCAGACGCTGGACAATAAGGCAGATCTCATTGCCATGTGGCCTGCCAATCCTCTCTTTGTTTTTCTGGCCCCACAGCCCAGACTGATAAAGAAATAAGGCGTTCCTGAAAGATATTCCTCTGTCTGTCCCTTTCTCTTTCTCTTTCTCTTTCTCTCTCTCTCTCTCTCTCTCTCTCTCTCTCTCGCATGCGTGAGGGGATCGCTCACGGGAAAATGTCACTGGCTGTCATTTTTATAATTTGATTTATACCTTGTCAGAAATCTACTTACGCCTCACAAGCTGGCGGAGTCAAGAAGCCGTCCAAGAGCCGCTGGAGGTTAAACAGATCATTGTACATATTCTCCCAACAATTTCCTTTAATACCCCTTTAGAAGTACAAGCAGGAAGGAAATGGAATTTTAATATTGGTCATCCTCCCACCAAACATACTCTAGGGTTTCTCATAGTCAAATGATTTGAGGATGCTCACAATATTTTTTTCTATACATTTTTACATGTTCCCCCTCGTTTCATGGTGCCAAGATTTTCACAACTTTTTTTGTTTAATGGAGAAGCAGCAGCTCATCATGATCTCTTCCTGTGAGCATCCCTCTCTCTCAGAGCTCTTTGATTACTAAAGCACTCTAGAGCTTCTCTTTTCAGCTGCTGTCTCACATGATCATATCTGTTCACATTTGCATTAAAGTGTGTGGGCCTCCTTTAATTCAGCTTATCATTCATTAAATTACATCTCAAATACTGATAGCATATGAGCATCAATAATCTGTACTGATAGTAGCTAAAAGTGATCTTGTGTAGTCAATGTTTTAATGGCTAGGTTTACCATGACTGTGAGAATAATCATGTTAACTGGGGAGGGGGGGGGGGGGGATGATTCACAAATGAATTACGATTCATCAAATGATCAAGCACTGATTAGAAAAAGGAGGGACAAAACAAAATATCAAGTCAAAATATCATTAACGAGGCCCTTCATTAACAAATATCATGTAATCAAAATTATGCAATAAAGATCGGTCAAGAATAGAAAATTATTTAAAACATATTCAAATCAGGAATGTCAGAATCAGAATGCGTAGTTCGTGCATAAAAAAAAATGTCCGTCAAAACCAACACATGTTGAACGATGAACCCGGCAACATTTTTCAATTGGATTGGCGATTATTCTCTTTAGCATGCAGTATAAAGGTTTTCACTCATTTCCTTGATCTTTCCAATTCAACTGCAGCGGGTGAAGAACAAAGTTATACTTGTGTGTGTTATGTATTAAGCACGTTATCATCTGTGTAAAGTTACCACATAATATAAGAAAATATATTAGCCTGAGCCATAAACTCAGCTCTCCTTGGAAACTAGTTTTTGAAAATGGCATTGCGACTCTCCAAACAAAACTGAATCAAATCATGAGTGCCCATCCCTAATTCTGACAGAGAAGTGACTCCCCATGCTTCTTCTGAGTTAAAATCTCAAAGCTTCCCCACATGACAAGAAACCTGGAGACAATTGTTGTAGCAAACAGCATACCAGGATGGAAACAAAACATTTCTTCTTCCTAATATATCTTAGAAAAGTCTCCTGAAGTACTCTAATCGACTACAAAGTAAAAGCACATTGCCTGGCTTTTCAATTACAAAGCCAAAACAGGTAGTCTGTCCAGAGGAGCTCAGTGTGGTGAAGTGGAAATCCATGACTGACCAGTTTAGCCTCTTGTATCAGATTTCAGGCCTGTTAACTACAGAAGAAGCGAGAGAAATGTTAAAGGTGGGGTATGCATTTTTTTCAACAATGCTGTTGGACATTGTTGATATTTGAAATCAACCCAAACAAACCCACCCCTCTCTCCAGCAGCCATATCACCCTGTAGCCCAAGACTGGTTGCCCACTGAAGCCAAGCAGTGCTGAGCCTGGTTAGTACCTGGATGGGAGACCTCCTGGGAAAACTACGTTGCTGCTGTGGGTCCTAACGCCCCAGTATAGTAATGGGGACACTATACTGTCAAAAAACATCGACCTTCGAATGAGACATTAAACCGAGGTCCTGACTCTCTGTGGTCGTTAAAAATCCCAGGATGTCCTTCGAAAAGAGTAGGGGTTTAACCCCGACATCCTGGCCAAATTTGCCCATTGGGCTCTGTCCATCATGGCCTCCTAATCATCCCCATATATACACTGATTGGCTTCATCACTCTGTCTCCTCTCCACCAATAAGCTGGTGTGTGGTGGGCGTTCTGGCGCAATATGGCTGCCGTCGCATCATCCAGGTGGATGCTGCACATTGGTGGTGGTTGAGGAGATTCCCTCTTCCATACATAAAGCGCTTTGAGTACCCAGAAAAGCGCTATATAAATGTAAGGAATTATTATTATTGCTCTGCCTCCAAAACTCTTCTACAATCCTAACCACCCTGCTCTGAGTCAGTCTCGAACCCCGGCCTATCCGCATCTGGCATGCGTGGCGAGTGCACTAACAATGACGCTAAACGCTTCATTCTCTAGCGCTTGTCAGTGTGGAGTAGTTTAACTGCACAACTCTCACTGGCCACTGTTACACAATGCGAGAGTGGATGTCTGTTTATCACAGCTGATGCACAACAAAATGCTTCATGAAAAACAAAAGCGCAGTTGATGAATGAACTACAAGGAAGCACAAAAATGAACGTACAGTACACAAGAGTAAATACAAACAAGAGTTTGTTGTTAATCACCAACAGCACAGCAGCCCCAGACAATCAATGACACTCAAACCCAGTGTTACTCACATGAAAAGCGGTTTCAAAGCAGCCTCTGTGTCTGTTTTCAGGCCTTCCCACTTAGCGCTCTTTAGCGCTGGAAAGCTTTTCTAATATTAACACGGTCCTAAAGCACTTGCCCAGTCATAAACCTTCATTCCAGTGATATTCTTTTGAGCTCTTTGGTATTGTGTCTCATCATCTCTCTTTCTGCGTTTTTTTTTTTCTTTCAAATCTCCCTCTTGCTCATTCTCTCTCCTCGACCGTCATACGCTGATTGGTTAGGCGTTGCTGATTGGTTAGACGTTTGTTGTTGATATCGGCCTGACTAACTTCCAAACAGTGTATTTGAAAAAATGGATACCCCACCTTTAATAAATACAAAACATCATTCATAACTGAAAATTTACATAATAAAAATAGGTTAATCAAATAAAGAAGTGTCTATTTTACACAATAATCATGTGTGATATGTTAGAATATCACACCATTAGCTCAAGAAGATGCCAAAGTCAAACTGAAATCAATTGCAAGTTGCAGCCTATTTTCCAAATTGCTCATTTTAAAGGGTCCACTTCAGCTAGGACATTACGCAGGCAGTAGACATCCAAGCAGCTCACTCGATTTGAGAAAAGAGCAATATTAGCCAGTCGAACACAATCGAAATCATGAGATGTCAAATGTAAACAATATTGGTAATTATGGTTGCAAAACAATAACGTTTCTCTTCCTTTTGATAAAAGCATGCGCTATCATGATTCTTCCTCTCCGTCACCCTCCACCACCCGCAGCTCTCTCTTTGCCTTTCCCTCTGATTGTTTCAGGATTGTTTTAGAGCTAAAGGAGCTCTTATCTGCATGCCTGTTAACGAGGCCCTTCATTAGCAGCGGTTGCTGCCTTTCAGCATGCCTTTGTTGCCCTGGTAACCGCAAACCGTTGTCACTCAGTGCCGGGACATCTTCATCAGCGTAAGAGCGCATCTCTTAAAGCCAACGTATTCTAAAACATCTCAGAGCAGGAACACGGTGTTGAATTCTGGGATGATCCTTCACCCAGCCTTTTCTAATGCAAGCACACAAAAAAACAAATAAACAGCATTTTCTTCCACCCAACAAGCATGTTTATTACACACGACATCATTCGTTTTGATTTCCACATATCTCCGAGATTTTCAATACATGTCAGACATGTGGCGTCGTGGCTAGCCCTCGCCTTGCTAATAACGGTCGGTGTGCTTTGAATATGTGCCATTCATTCAAGTGTCATTACAGCCTTAAACCAGCGTCAAAAAAGCTGAATGTGTTTATCTTATTCATTCTCAGGCTGAATTCTCACCTCAGAACCTCACCTCCCATTAATCTTCCTCAAAGCGGCAGCAGCAGGCTGCTTCTCCGGCCGCTCGGTGAGGGAGGAGGTGTGGATGCGAGGGGTATCTCTGAGCATAATACTATATTCTTCTCTTTATTGAAAGTGACACTTCACGAATAAAGGCCTGGTGAACACCATAAAGACTATTTCATATACAGATATGGTGATTATTTACCAGCTAGTCAAGACAGAGTGAAAACAAACAAAGTAATCTTATGCTTAGCCTGTCGCTGGTGCGAAATGTTCCTGCCGCTGAGGAAATTAGCAGGTGGGGCTTTCTGTGTGACTTTAAGGAAAAACTGAGATGTGCTCGCTGTATGTGTTAGTTATAGCTGCAGTTTTGGATCAGACACACGCAAACACCCACATAAACACTAACACAGAACTTGTCACATAGCTCAGAAAAGAAGAATATATTAATATTTCATCCAAAAATGTAAATTCTATCATTTTTTCATCTTCATGTTCTGTATATACACAATATAAGACACTGTATAAAAAGTGCTTCTATATGCATGTTGAAACAGTATTTTATACAATATTTGTTTATTTATTTATATTTTTTCAGGATTCTTTGATTAATAGAAAGTTCAAAAGAACAGCGTTTATTTGAAATATTATCTTTTGTAACATTATAAATGTCTTTACTGTCACTTTTGATTGCTTTAATGCATCCTTGCTTAATAAAAGTATTAATTTCTTTAGAAAAATAAAACATTTTACTGACCCCAAACTTTTGAACAGTAGTGTATAATGTTACAAAAACTTTATATTTCAGATAAATGCTGTTCTTTTGAACTTTCTATTCATCAAGGAATCCTGGAGAAAAAAAAAGTACACAACTGTTTTCAACATTGATAATAATAATAAATGTTTCCTGAGCAGCAAATCGGCATATTAGAATGATTTTTGAAGGATCATGTGACACTGAAGACTGGAGTAATGATGCTGAAAATTCAGCTTTGCCATCACAGGAATAAATTACTTTATAAGATATATTCAGATAGAAGACAGTTATTTTAAACTGTAATAATATTTCACAATATTGTGAATAGTTTGTACTTTTGAACTATGAACAAAGTCTCATGAAGTCATACATTAGCTTTTATTCTGTATTCAAGTCAATATTCACTTGAATACAGAATATACGGTAACACTTTATTTTAAGGTAATGTAGTTACATTGTACTTACTCAAATAAGTACTGGGTAATATTAATTAACTACATCTACTTACTATAGAGTTACGGTTACGGTTAGGGTTTGGTTTAGGGTTAGTCACTTATAATTTACTGTTATTACTATAGCAAGTACATGTAGTAAGTAACATCTAACTACGTCACCTTAAAATAAGGTGTTACTGAATATGCTTAGTTAAACTCAATTTAACAAGTTAAATGAATCAGTCTATAAAGAAATTACATTTTGAATGACTCAATTCCGTTTGTGAATAAATCTATCAAAATTTGAGAACAACTTAATTGAAATCAACAAATCAGTCTAGTTTATGAAAAAAAAAAATCAGTCTAATTTGTAAAAAAAAATAATTCAATGCAATGGTTCTTGAGTTAACAGCTCCACTGAAGGGGAAGATTTTTTAGAAATTTCAGTCTGTCACACACAGCTTTTGTAAAACTTGGAATTATAGTGCATTTCACAGAAGAAATAACAACATACAGGTTTGGAACGACATGAGGGTAGTAAATATTGACAGAATTTTCCTTTTTGGCTGAACCATGCCTTTCAGCAAATAAAGGGATGTTTCACAAATAAGTAAACGAAACAGGCCGCGAGTGGGGCCATCCCCGACACTGGCTTTGTTACTGATAATAAACACACAGGAAAAGTAACCACACTGCTCAGAACAATACTATCCACCCCTTTCCATCTCCATACCACGGCGAGGTTGTGGGCCCCCATTACGGCCGTGCAAAATAATGCAACCACCACAAGTAAATACTCTTAACAGGCCATGTCAGAGCACGCAAATAAAAGGTGTGTGTGTCTATACGTGCGTGTTTGTATGTGTGTGGTGATCAGCGCACATTACTGTGGGGCCTTTGTGCTTCAGACCGCTCCTGATAAGCTTTTCCATTGGCATTGTTCTGCAGAGATAAAGCCTACTGAAATGAAATCTAAAGGCTGAAAGAGCCCATTTTCCTCTCTCTCCTTCTCTTATTCATTCTCTCACTCTCTATCTCTCTCTCTGTGAGCTTATCTGTCAGAAAGGCTGAAGAAAATGGACAAGCTGTGAGAAAAGTCCAGGTCGACCACCTCCCTCTCCTGCTCAGCCTTTTTCAAGCTGACCACCGCCAGACGCTCCTGTATCTTCGGCACACACGACTCAAAGCCCTCGCCTCGCCGTAATCCCACCAAACTACCCGCCGAACGGCGCGACGTGGCCGGCGCAGAACCAATTATGCCCCCACAGGCTGAAGGACCAGCATGTTGCAGCCTGCAGCTGTCAAATGTGCAATAAAATAGCATCAGGCATTTCCCAGATACCCTCACCCCCGAGTCTGACACCTCTCAAACAGAATTTAGCAAAAACTCTCTCAACTGCTCATTTCTAGCTGTGACAGTGCAGACTCAGTCTCTCATTCTCTCTCATATTGTGTTGCTTCCCTCTGGCGAGTGCCACCTGGGAGAGTTGTTCTCATTAACCTTGTGCACCTGTACTAGGCAGCTTTTAAAAGTAGAAAAATACCCTGCCCGAGTCAGTCTGATTCGTTTTGTGAGCCTGTGTTGCTTACTGCTTGATTTGAGTCTGATGAAACCTTTTTTTTCCTTCTTCTCTGCTGGTCTTCTCTTTAACCTAAAGGCATGTTTGAGCTAATTTCTCCCCTTAGTATTGACATTTTCAGCACACATTTCCAAAGGCCTCTTTCAACAGGTCCTCCCTCTCCCTGTGCTGTTATGAAGATGGCTGTTTAAACATGGCGACTTGCTGAGTTGCCTTCAGGCAAATGTGATGTGATTACGCGAACCCCTACACACGAACACATACATACTGTTTCAAGTGGTCCCAGGACAAACGCAGACAAGTGACAAGTGCATAGGCTGGAAAGAGCGAAAGAACTTAATGGGTAAAATAAATATTGATACCATTTTTGAGCATCCTGCCTTGAGTGTTACACTATTAAAGGGTTAGTTTACCCAAAAATGAAAATTCGGTCATTATTACTCACTCTTATGTCATTCGACACCTGTAAGACCTTCGTTCATCTTCGGAACACAAATTAAGATATTTTTGATGAAATCCAATGGCTCAGCGAGGCCTGCATTGACAGCAAGATAATTGACAAATTGACAGATAATTGACAGATAATTGAAAGCTACTAAAGACATTTTTAAAACAGTTCATGTGACTACAGTGGTTCAGCATTAATGTTATGAAGCAATGAGAATACTTTTTCAAAAAAATTCAAAACACTGCTTCATGAAGCTTTAAAGCTTTACGAATCTTTTGTTTCGAATCAGTGGTTCGGAGCGTGTATATATATAAACTGCCAAAGTCACTTGATTTCAGTAAACCAGGCTTCGTTACGTCATAAGTGTTTCCAATCGTTTCGAAATTTCAAAGGTTCACGTGACTTTGGCAGTTTGATACACGCTCTGAACCACTGATTTGAAACAAAAGATTCATAAAGCTTCGAAGCTTCATGAAGCAGTGTTTTGAAATCGCCCATCACTAGATATTGTTGAATAAAGTAAGTATTTTGTTTTTTTGGCGCACAAAAAGTATTCTCGTCACTTCATAACATCAAGGTTGAACCACTGTAGTCACATGAACTGTTTTAAATATGTCTTTAGTAGCTTTCTGGGCATTTGAAAGTGTTAATTATCTTGCTGTCAATGGAGGCCTCACTGAGCCATCGGATTTCATCAAAAATATCTTAATTTGTGTTCTGAAGATGAAGGAAGGTCTTACGGGTGTGGAACGACATGAGGGTGAGTAATTAATGACAGAATTTTCATTTTTGGGTGAACTAACCCTTTAAGATGGTATGTCAAGTAGGAAATAGTTCATAAATGCATCCAATCAGAGTGAGGTTAACCTGAAATAAGACTAATTAAACAGGGATTCAGGCAACCCACCCACTAGTCGACTTTGAAAATATGTAGTTTTGTAGTGTATGTAGTCTATTCACTTGTTCTCTCTCTCTCACACACACATACACTCAAATCTGTCGACAACTTAATAAGACAGACATCTCCAAGGAACGCTGCGGACAGGAGCATCACTCCCACTTGACGGACACCCCGACAGGAAGAAATATCCGGACAGGCTATTAATTGCCCTTTCTATGCCACCCAGCAGAGCATGGAGCTCTGATACGTCTACAGACACTGAAATGTCTTTCTCTCTCATGACCCCTACGAAGATTCATGGAAAAGGTTCAGCCTGCGGCTATACTTAGACATCTCACAGAGAAGAAAACACATATCAATAGCCCAACAAGTACGGGTGGCCGATGTTTCCTAGCAGACAGACGACATCAAGGGAATTGCCTCCTGTTCCAGCTTAGGGTCACAATGGATTGCTTTAAGGTCACTTAGCAGCAAAAAAGAAAGAAAGAAAAAGACATCTAAAATATATTTATTTTGCTTTATTATAGTTTACAGTGAATATAGTGTTCATGACTATAATCACTATAAATTATAACATTTATAGTCATTAATTAGTGGCAAAACATGTCTTTTCCAATCAGAATTCAGTCTATCCGTTGGTAATTTACTCAGCAGAAGCAAAAACTTTTAAAAATAAGTATTATTTCCCAATAAGTTGGGGGTACAAAATTAAAATTGTCTAAAAAGTGGATTCAATAAATATTTTTGGCATATTTCCATAGGATCTCAAGGTTGAACAGGAGTGAGGTATTTAATAAATAATGCATAAAATGACTAAATAATGTATACTGTTTACACAAAGGGGAGCAACAGCAAACTGTTTGTTGGTTGGATCAATTTGTTCCCTTTCATTTGTGTAATTGTAATTAAAACAGAGTGTCTGAGCGGCGGGTATGCGGCATCATAGACCGGCAACACGGGGCCCTTCCATCTTCCTTCTCTTATCAATTAGTGGAACAATAATATCGTTCCCTCGTCGCAAGAGCCATTAGCATTTTGATTGAACATCTCAAACACAAAGTGCCGAGGCTGTGGAACGCCAGAGGACTGTCTTGTGCCGCGCTGTTCCCCGGCTTTCTCCGTCGGGACCTGTCACTTTCATCTGACAAAAGCCATGGAGAAAAGGGGTGGGGGTATTGGGGAAATAGAGTGACGAGACACAGAGGGAGAGATGGTGTGGGATGGAGGGAGACAGGTACAACACATCTGAGGAGGGAAAGAGAGGGTTGGGAGGTTAAAGTGGAAATGTGTGTGTGAGAGAAAGAGATTTCAGTGGGGGTTTTTTTAGCCTTGGCTGGTCTCTCAGTTATGAGAGATTGCAGTGGTGCACTAGGACCTTACAACATCCTCTTTAAACAGAGATTTCCTCCAGAACAAACCAACTGCACACATCTTCAGCCAACACGTTCTTCTGCAAAGACACTCGGGAATCACAAGAGAAAGCCTCTACTCAACATAGAGCATTCCCAAAAACCCACTCACACTGGTTCAATATAATTTTGGATGCAAAGTATTAGTGCTCTTTTTAAAAAAAAGGTTTAAATTTAACATTTACATTCATTAACAATTAACTTTCTTCGAATGAAACAGTCATAAAAAAACTGAACTTTGAAACATAGATTTAGACTGAAGCTTTATCATCAAAACTGTTTATTTTAAAACACCACACATAATACTATCCACAATTTATAGTACTGTCCATCATAGTGTTCATCAGCCATAACTTACAAATAATTATCTCCTACCTATTCAAGTTCTAGATTCTCAACTTTATGCATCACTAGAAAATCTTTTACAATCTCTTTCTAACACCAAATGTATCAGTGTATATTTACAGTGTAATTTTCACTAGGATTCACGTTGGCTCTTTAGACACGAATTGACGTGAACAACATCACCATGTTAGACACACCAAGCATCTGTTCATCATTGTGGTTTCACACCATGCTTTTCTTGAGAGGATTACATAAATTACTTAGGACAGAACATTAATGTTGTCTGTACACAAACCTCAGATATTCGTACAGAATTCCACCACTGAAAGGAAAGTGGATGCAGTCTGCAGTCACTATCTGTCATACTTGATTTGAATGAATGCCTAACCCCAACTATTATACCATACCACAAATTGTGCAGATTGTTGAGGGAGGGGTGTGCTATTACATCTCTAAGCAAACTGACTTATTTTTGTCAGGCGGACAATAAAACTGAAGAATAAATGTGATAGATTTCTACTGAAGAAGCCTGAACCATATCTACAGACCAGAACATTATAAGGATGCATTAATTGGATCTAAAGTGACATTAGCTTTAACACTTAAAAAAGATTTCTATTTCAATTAAACACTGTTCTTTCTATTCATCAAAAAATTTCAGGAAAAAGTATTATGAGGGGCTTTTGCACCGGAGAAACCTTTTCATAGTCCCTAGAACTATTGGCTGAAGTACCGGATTTTGTCGTGTTCGCACTGCAGGAACAAGGAACGATTTTAGTTCTAGGAACTCCTTTTGGGGGAACTAAATTAGCTCCTACTTCAGAGTAGGGTCTAAACCAGCACTATAGGAACTATCAGTGACGTAAGTGTACGTTGATTGGTCAAACGCATGTCAAACACCGGAACCCAGCATTTTTAAAAAGCCGTGTAAACATATTTACTTCACGAAAACAGTGATAACAGCTTTTACCTGTTGTCTGCAGGGTTGTGTTCTTTCCTCCCCCTTGATGATATGTAATACTGAAAGTTGTCATAGGAGATTTCGTCTCTTAGCCCCACTTTTTATGCGTTTACATTCCATCTCCATTATCACGAAACCCACGACACACAACAAACACAGCTCCGATCACGGCATCCTCCATCCACCGTTTTTTAGTGTTTGTAAATGCCGCGCTTAAAGACGCCGCTGTCGGCCGCTTCACAGTTTCTTTTCCAGGTGCGAATGTAACCAGGAACATGGCCCGGGGAAAAAAAATAGTTCCCGGGGAACTATCCTAGTGGCTATTTCCTATAACTGAGTTCCTAGAACTATTCGCTGCAAAGGTTTCCACAAAAATATTAAGCAGCACAACTGTTTTCATCATTGATGATAATGTTTCTTGAGCGCCAAGCAGGCACATAAGAATGATTTCTGAAGGATCATGTGACACTGAAGACTGAAGTTATGATGCTGAAAAATTGCAAAAATAAATTAAATTATTACAGCTTTATTTTCAAAATGTACACCTTTGTACCTAAAGAGTGCATATTAGTACTGCATAATTACATATTGGTACCAAAAGTGTACATATCAGTACCTAAATGGTACATATTTGAACCTTTTAAAGGGTACCGTTCCAGTGACAGCTTTTGTACTATTTTTTTCTGAGAGTGTGATCATAAGAGACTTCTATCAAAACCGTTAAAAATATCTTACCAACCCCAAACTTATGAACCACTGAGACCTCAGAATGCTTGAACAACTAAATCAGTTTTACAACAAACTCACATTTTCAGTAGAGCTATACAAAGGAAATCATTTGGGCTGAGAGAGTTCAAATCGAATAAGGTCATGATGCAGGCCGGGTTCAAACCTACCTCGCATGTAACCCACATAAGCGCTAAGGCTCAATATGTCTGGAGAATGCGCACTAACCTCTAAGCCAAGGCTTTATCCAGTGCCTATAGTTTTATAAAGAAAATCAGCACATCAATCCATACCAAGCTCTTCACAGAGTTCACAGGAAGAAATCGAGACCTTTTGCCGCACGGTTATGTGCGGTCCGTCCGCGAAGGGAGAATGACTACGTAGGTGCTGAGCTTTGTTCCTTTCTTCTTTCTATTGTCAGTGTAAAGTCATCTACTACACACACAGAGAGATAGTGAGGACAAAAAGATCGATGTGGAGAAGTGGTGAATATGAACTGCCACAGCGGAATCCATACTGCGCAGTCACACTAAGTGTCAATGGATCATATTGGAAGTAAGCATCCAGGGAAGTATACAGAGTCAATACAGCTTTCTTTCTTGCTTGCCTTCCTTCCAAAACACACACACACACACATAACCACAAGCTCATTAGCCACACTAAAAAAATCATGATAGCACACAGTCCGAGGGAAGCTTCCTCCGGTGGATACAATAACCAGCCCTTTATTTCCACAGGGAAATTGAGGGCCATGCCAAGTGAGAGATGGGATTAAAAAGAAAGCATAAAAAGCAAATGAAAAAGGATGATATTTGAACGGCCATGTGAGGGCACCTGTGGCGCCATTAGCGGGTGGAGTTAACAGAGGGGGGTTGGGCTTAATAATGCATGAACCAATCAGGTTGTCGTAAAATCATTATTTGCATGGCGGTTGTGGCGGAAGGTCACGTGCCCTTAAAAGCAGCTGGTTATTACCACTGTTTTATTATTTATCAAAACCATTTTCACATCCAAGAGACCAGCCCGCCTCTGCAGCTGCTCCCCGACCCCCCCTGCGCCGCCAGCCGGAGACCCCCCGCCAATCACGCCGCCTGCCAATCAGCTAAGGCAATCACAAACACGCCAGCCAATCACCAGGGGAATGGGCTGTTTTTGCTCGGCAAATGCCCGGAACGAAAGGTCAGAGGTGTCAATCAGGGGGATATTCTGGGGAGATTGAGAAGTTTATTGCAGGTTAGTAAAAGTATAAGTACTTAGAGTGAAAGGCTCATGAGGGATAACATGATGTGGCTACTACAAAAATATCCCCCACTTTCTGTCATTTTCATAAACACTGTCACTTCACTTGTTTCTGCTAATGAAAGCAATTTAGTGCTTAGTCAAGAACACCCACATAATTTTAATTTCTCTGATGACTTCTCAACATGGAGGCGCGGATAGCTACCATTTTCAGTGGCGCTATTTGTCGACGTAGGGCGCATTGCAGATCCAAGTTGTGAACGTATCTGAGTCGCGTTCCTCAGTTAATGATAATTAATGATAATTGCAACTTACTTATCAGTCCCCGCATGTGAATGAGGCTCTGAGGCGTTACAGGGACTAGTGGAAGGAGAAAGCGGCACACATAATAAAGCCCATTTCCAGGTCTAATGTTTGTCCTTTTTCTGCTCTATATGGAGATACTGAAGCTTTATCGACAGCATCTGTGGAATAATGTTGATTAGCACTGATAATTTTGACTTGTGCCTCAAATTTTTGTTGGAACTTACAATGGAAGTACATGTTGCGCAATAAACCACTGTTAAGCCATTAACTTTTGCATAATAACAGAAAGGGACTGATCAAAACATTGAAATGTAGGAATTTAGAAAACAAATCTAAGCTAAAATAAAATGTTGTCATAGCACAAAAACAGCCCACTTTACTTCATTTGTAAGTGTATCACTATAATAACCAGGGTTTTTTGAGGGGTGCATTGACAAACGACAATATAAAATTGACAATATAATATAATTGATAATATCTTCTTAACCTTTAACTTGGCTTGTTAAAGAGTTTAGATTTCTAAGTGATCTGACTAATGATGATTTGGATGAATCAATGAGCGAAGAATATTCCATACACTTACACTGAAGGAAGAGCCATAATTATGCCACAAGCTTAGCCTCAGAAGCTGAGACCTTCTAGAAGGTGAAGAAAAGCTTTATTTCTCCGCAACCAAGACTAAAAAGGTGTTTTGTTTACAGGCTACAATCTACACACATCTAATTTCCAATCAAACTAAGGGCGGCACTTCACAGCAATTGTGATAATTTCTTACAAAGGGTCATTCAAATGATTCATTAAAAGATTCCTTTCATGTATGGTGTTATGAAAATTGCTATTTTCATTTCTAAGCTAATAAATTGCCTAAACACAGTGAGTTCTGCACAACGTAAGGCAAGTTATATCGCACACAGTTAAGTAATCGATCCCAAATGAGAAAGAACAACTTCAGCAGGTTACCAACGTAGCAACTATTACTCCACTAATGCCACCTGGTGATTCACGAGGGCTTTCAACGCAAAACAAAGCTAAGAAGAAAGCAAGAAACCATTTTTATGATAAGAAACACAACATACATGAAATAAAACATAACAATCTGTCTCGCACAGATGGGCCCTGCATAATATTGCTGACATTATCCGAGTGAGGCATATAAAACAATAGCACACACTCACTAAAACACTTTTCAGTGTCGGAGAGGGTGTGTTTCCTGTTTCTCCTTTCCGAGCACGCTTGCCAATCCCCTGCAGTGCTTAACCTCTGGAAAAGAATGTGTTCAGGACTCTATGAATGCTGATATGGTGCGCTGTGTGTTCGCCGTACGCCGGACTCACACTGGGGTGGCTGTTTCTGAGAGCTGTGTTTGAAGAGGTCATAAATTGAGGAGCCAGCAGCATTAAAAGGTCAGCGGTTGCGTAATTCCATACACAATGACATATAACTCAGAGCCAGCCGCTGTCGTGTCCCACGTGGAATCTAATCCCCGAGACTCGCGGCAGGCTGTTTGCCACTGGCGTATTTTCTTATATATATATATATATATATAAAACTACATTGCTGTTAAGGATATGCAAAACTAGATATCAGAACAATTAGTCATCAGTCAGTCTTAAAAGGCATAGTTCATGCAAAAATAAAAATTCTGTCATCATTTACTCACCCTCATGTTGTTCCAAACATCTATGACTGAAAAAAAAAAAAGTCTTTTTGTTTGTTTCAATTTTACAATGAAAGTCAAAGGGGGTCAAGTGTTTTTCTGGAAAGCAATACTGGTTTAGAATGACATCAGAGTGAGAAAATGATAGAATTTTCATATTTTGGATGAACTAATTATTTAAGGAAGCCTTGGATAATTACCCTGGTTTGGGGTCATATCTGATCATCCTATGGCTTGCTCACACAGAATGAGTTAGCTTGGATGATAGGTCTAGAAGCGAATTTTTAAAAGCTGAGCTGTTAACACGCTGCCTTAAATGTAACGTAGAAACCAAGATGCTACAAAAACAGACCAAAGGAGACTGTCTAGATCGATAGGCTAACATAGTGCAAAAAATAGTGCAGGCTGAATCCAAAAACATGCCAGAAATGCAGTCAACAAATAGCATTTTATGGCACAAAACTATAAAGTCCCTACTTAAAAACTGAGGGCCTCAGATTTTGCATAATAACAGGAACAATGCTCACAGCAGGCAAATTGAAGTCCAGGGGTAAATAAAGGCTGACAGTCTTGAAAGTTACTGTTGAATGTGATGAATCCGCAAGCAGTGCTCTGATGGCTGTGTCGGAGAGGTGATTTAAAGGGGATGAATTTGAAGATGCACCTTCTCTGAAAGAGTTTCCACTAAAATCCTATTCAACAAGTTTTAACAAGCTTTTTAACGCTAAAATATACATAGATATATTTAAAAAGAAACTAAATGGAAAAATATGAAAACCTGTATGTAAGGCTAATTGTACGGGTTTTTTGTACGCTAAATATAATTATGTGTTTAAATATTTTCATGCTTTTTGCATAAGTTGGCAATTACTAATCAATCGATCAGTTTCTGAATGACTAGCCATCCATCCTGACTATTCTCTAATCGCTATCTGGTTTCAAATGATCCAATATATCTCTGCACAACTTGGATAAATTTAAGTGATAAGAGAGATGGTGGGAAAATGGAAATGATATATTTTTTGTATTTCTCATTTTATAGATGGCTGTAAATTTCTCTAGAGAAAGCTAGCAGATAGCTGCTTCTCAATGAGTTATGTTCTTCCTCATATAAGAGCCTGAAATAATCCTGCCTGATTTTCAGCTTTAAAATTGATATGATGTTAGGCACAGCATAATAATACCCAGGTACAACTTAAAGGATCACCTTCCGAAGGGACTTTTTGGGATGATGTCTGGCTCATAATGGGTTGCTGAAGGTTAGAGTAACTCTCGTTCAGAAAGTCATTCATTCATTCTTTCTTTCTTTTTAATCTCTTTATTTCTTTAACAAGGCTCTGTGAATTCGGCGCCACTTCGGTCCACTCTGTCAGCGGTGTCCTGCTTATGCAGTCATTCTCTCAGCTTCCAGGGAGTCCGACACTGGGCTGCTAAAGGTCAACGCATGAACTTCAGCCACTTCAAAGGGCCTTTCTTCATCCCCTTTGAACCCCCCAGCACACCTGCAGCAAACCCTGTGCCAGTCACAATACCACGGAGGCTTTACAAACCTTCCAGCATTTCCAGAAGAGAAAGTCTATTGGAGGCCAAATGACTTGAATTAGTTTGTTTGTGACTGACAATGGTGTGAATGGAACCAGTTCAGGCTGGTCAAGGAGTTTCTATTAAATATATTTTATAGAATATAAAATATATTTTGCTGCACTGCTAACATACAATGTTGGGTGTTTCTTCAACTACGAACATTTTTGGCCCTGTGGAAAACACTTTCAAAATTTTTTTCAAACATTTACTAGTTTATGTAGCAAAAATGGACATACTGAATTTTGTGATGAATGTTTCGACGATACTCTCATATTATGTATTTTGTTGCAAACATTCTGAAATGAAAATGACAGTGATGGAAATGAAGTCATTTTTCCACTTTTCCACCGTCAGGCTGAGCGGTTCTTAGAATGGTAAGGAACTGTTCCTGTTGTGTTTCCACTTGGGCCTGGAATGGCACGGCATGATTACAAACCATTCTCGGCCTGGAATTCCGTGCCAAATCGTCCTGGTAGAATCTGTGAAGTGACATCACCACTCAGGATTGGTTACTTGTCTTTTGCATGGCTACCAGTTTCTCTGTAGCTGGCTAAATGCTCCATTTAAGTGACGTGAACACAAATTAATAATAAAATTAAAAGAAGTAACTGATCATCCTCCATAACGCGGTTGTTATTTACTTCTCATATCATCAGCAAACTGTTGTGTTACCAAGGCAACAACTGACGCTTTATTACATTACAAACAGCGGCCATTATCAGCCCCACGGTGGAAAATGAAACCGTAACCATACCTGCTGGCCCGGATCGGCACGCAATAGAACGGTTACGCAATGAGAACCGTTCATCCCGATGGTGGAAAAGCAGCTTCTGTCTTTTGTTGGGGCTAATTTCATAGCTAGCTATTTATGTATCCTAAATAAGCACAACTGAATAATATTTTGTACACTTTTTGCAAAATAATTATCCACTTTTATTATCCATTCACTGTCATGGTTTTCTTGGTTAATAAAATGTTATTGTTTGTTGTGATTTAAATGATGCTGTCAGTTTTTGAAAATTAATACACAATAAATATTGATTTCATTTCATTTGTTGTTTTAGAAATAAAAATATTATGCATAAAAAATAAATTAAAATAATTTTTATTTTTATAATGTTTTATACTGTTAGACTTTGGCTCTGGGACAAACGAAAAGTTTGCAAAAATGTTCAAGCAAAAAACTAAATGAAGGACAAAATAACTAAAATAAAAAATATTTATTTATTTATTAAAAGTTTGTTAGTTAATAAAAAAATAAAATAAATAATAAATCAACCCTTGGACATTGAAGTACCTGCAGTTGAAGAAACACCCTTTTACATCACCCTAATGCATCTCTGAAGCTGCAGGCCTCCGTCATTCCCTCGAAAACTGAACATATAATTTCCTCCTCACAGTGATTAGAGCAGCTCCAATTAAACGTGGTGCTGAGAAAATGTGTATGATTAACTATGATATTTCGATGACATTCTGCGCTAAACACTAATATCACGCAAAGATATCTACAAGGAGAAAGGATATTAATCGCTAATGGAAGAGAATGGTGCGGCCCCTTTTTGAAATCACGCCAGGAAAGGTGAAGGTATATCTAATTAGGTTTACTCAGGGATCTCTGATGGGAAGCTGTGCCGTACGTGAAGCCAGTGGAAATTGCTGCCATTACGTTGCAAAAGGCCAAAGCAAACTCGGCTAACCTTTGTGGGCTTTAAAGGACCTTCTGCGGATCAACAGTACTTATGTTGTTTACACACTCGGCGCTACATTATTGCCACACTTCCGAAGCACAGTCAGCAGAAAGCAGACGCGATCGGGAGAGATTAAGTACAGCTGATTCACAGGATGTCCCTGATCGTTTTAGAGAATGTCCTTCTATAGTGCCGTCCACAAACACAGCAGTTCTTTACAATCAAACCGTATTGATTCGAGCAGAAAACACAGATTCAGGGCGACGACGGGGATAAATCAGTGGTGTGAAACTGTATAATATTTATCATTCCTCAGTAAGCTCCTAAAAGAGAGAATAAAGAGATTTAGACTGCAGCATAATGTAAAGGTGTACATAAACATTGTAAATAAACAGTTTATCTGATTAAAAAATATAATTTAGGGTGTTTGCTCTGATTCAGCATAACTGATGTAAGATTGTGCATGTAAGCACTTTAAACTCTAAAATGATACTAGATGCTTTTAAGTCTGTCAAGATTATATGGAACGTTTGACAACCAGCGTCTCGCCACCTGCTAAAACGTTTCACCGTGTGGCGAATCAAGTCCTGACTGTTCTGAGGCAACCAGAGACTGAAGGGTGTTGCACTCTCTCGTTGTCAGACTGACTGAATATATAAATAAAAAAACAACCGACTTCCTAGTCATCTGCATCTACCAATCACCATTCAGCTGATCTGAGCCTGCCAGCCCTCTTCAGGCTCAATCAGGGATACAGCTAATAATCACTCAGCCGTTCAAGTAAACAGAGAAGTAACTGCACTTAAGACTTTGCATCTGAATATTGCAGTTAAGCATCCTCGACTGTTGTTTGCAAATGGACCGTGATTGATGAGTTCTTCAGTGTTTGGATCTTTTTGTCATCCTGGAAAATAGAAAAAGTGGACAAATAAATGAGGCCTTGTGTCATGAATGAGCAAATGTTGAAAAGGCTTTTTAGCTGTAGAGTACAATATTGCATTATAGACTAAATATACCTATTCCTTAAGGACTGTTCTGGATTAACTTCAGCACAGATACCATAAATGTTCATTGTGAATTAGGAAGGTTCTAACTGCATTCTGAGCAGTTCTGAGATATTAAGCTTCAAAGTTTTTGTATTCCATACTCCTTTGAAGATAGAACCTTTTTTGTTTTCTAAAAAAAGTCCCAAAATGTACACAACTTAAAGAACAACAATGTGAAGTTGTCATAGAATAAGAATGTGAATTACTCAATTTTGACAAAAAATGTCAGATAAAACCTTATAATTCCAAGGTGACGATAGGTGAGATATATATATTCATTCCCTTACTGAGGTACAAGTCAAAATTATTTTAGTCGAATTTATTTTAATATTTTATTTATATATTTATATTTTCCATGCAATATTTTTAATAATAGTAATATATCCCCTTAAGGGATAAGGTCAAAGGTCAAAGATCATTGACGGCCCCAGATTATTGTTGTTCACTGCATGTTAAAACATCACACTCTTACTTGATCTGGACAAACTGAGTATCATTAAAAAGATTAAAGACTACAGCTTCGATATTTGATCACTTTTTATGATAAAACTGGGTTGCGGTGCCATTAATTTCTTAATATATGTCAGGAGTGCAAAATAATCAATCTGTAATGTATGATATTTTGAATAGAATATCAACAAGAATATAAAGCCAGTCACGTCTTCTCTGGTTTATTTGTGTTCACATACATGGACTAGACAGCATCCGTTAGGGCTCTTAGTCCAAAAGTGCGCATATTTGGAGAAATATTGATTTATTATCACTTTTGCAAAATATTTTGTCATACAGAATACCATTTCTATTCATTTCTCACTGAATTATGCGATCTGAAGAGCTGAAAGCACGTTCAGAGCGAGCTCTGTGTTTCTTGTTCCTAGTTTGCGTCAGTTCAAGACCCAGCGCCCTCTCATTCGCTGTACAGCTGTCATTCATCTTACGCGAATCAACGTGACCATATTCCCCGCCCTTTCTAGTCACGCTGTTCTGTACAGTTCCTAGCTTGATGCTAATGGGTAGCTCTAATCCACTTGTCACACCACTATATTCTATTTCATGATTTATTTAAAAGAATATGCTTTTTGTTTGTTTGTTTTCTAGATAGACTTCAGATAATAGGAGGATTAATGTAAAGTGGGATGAATGTGGTGTTGATGGGCAATCCATGATGCCAGAATAGGCTATAATGGCTGAATACAAACAAAATAATAACTATAAAAAGAACGATAAAGATCAAGTCTCATTCATGACAGATGTGTGAACGGTTCATTGAGTGAAAAAAATAGAGCAGGAATTGAGCAGTTACACCTCACCAGACATTAGTCAGTATACTGCAAGTAAACGTTTATAGGGCAATAACATATAATGAATAGCATCTCATCAGCTTTGATTAAAAAAAAAAAAAAAAAAAAACACCTGACATGCTCTTACAAAATGTTTCATAGAATGCATAATTTTAGAGATATCATCCTCAGATTTGAAATGAAGCATGACCACACTTGTGGCTTCACTTTAGTTGTGGTTATAAGTTGTTATACTACATTCACATAATATTTTATACATTTAAATATATATTTTTGATATTTTTATTTTTGTTTTTATGTTTAAGCTTATATATCTCCATATTAATAACAGTCTGAGTAATTCTGAGTCTTGAACTGTAAACTCTCAAGTGTTGGCTTTCTAAATAAATGTTGATTATGTGTCTATTCAGAATGACTTATGAGCAGCACCCTTTTTATTTTGGGCATGTCATTTATGCCCCACTTGCCAAAATGTGGGGTGTCTGCTAAGGGGATGTATACATCTCACAAAACAAATACCATACGCCTGCTGTTGTTCTCAACTCTCGCTCGACTGTTTGAACAACCTCAACTGCTGTCTGCCCGACAGGCAAACAACTTGGCACATGAGCCTGAGCGGGATTCTGCTGCAAATGTGTGTTTTATGGTATTTATTAAAAGTGAGAGATGTTAGCAGATCATTAAGCTATCAAAATCTGCTTCAAAGCTGCGGATGAAAAGTGGCATGAATTCATCTGACTAAACGCATACTCTTGAGTGTGTTCGGGAACGACTTGTTGGGTGCGTTCGGGAACAAGACGAAAAATCAAGCAAGCTATATTTCCACTGGGAACACAGATCAAAGGGAAAAGGCAAAAAATGCTGCACTTCACTCTGGGAGTGATTTGACTAACCTTGATCGTGAAGTTTTTATCATTTCATATTGATCTTGTAAAAACACACTCTGTCTTCTTATCGGCGGAACACACCACTCTTTCAGATGATTTCATCATATCATTTATTATTATCCGAGAATGAAATATTAACAAAAGCAGAAATCCACTTGGTGGGATGTGAATGATGTCGAATTGTGTCTTTTTTGGGTACTTACACATGCAAAAACACAGATACTCCAACATAATAACATATTATCTCTGAACGCACGCAAGCACACAAGACAGAAAACTGGCATGATCACATGCGCAAACTCTCTTTTATGCACACGAACAAACAACGATACAACGCACAGTGCTTCGGTCAGCTATGTAGAAAGACAAACATTTGATTTTGGAGGGACACATCTGTTTGCACAGCCTATTAAATGACAATGAGGGGCATCGTTAGCTGGCAGCAACAGTAATGAACCTCTCTTGAAATGCCACGCCAGCAATATTCCATGCCAGAAAAAGCCATCCACAACTGAAGAGCTTATTTATTTTGTCCCTTTAAAACTCTTTAATTCTGTCAGGTCTGGGAAAGTCACCCGACATACAAATTCATAAAGTCTGAGCAATTGTTCACATGCTCCTTGTGCTTACAGAACTGACTAGGGATTTGCGCAATTATTTGAGTACTTGGAAGTGACAGTTAAGATTAATCATGAAAACACAATAATTGTGTAAAAAAACAAAAAAACAAAAAATGTAATTTGTAACTACATAATTATTGATGGAGACATCTTGGGCGGTAATAAAAACAGTCTGATTGGTATTGCAGCTCTACATGGACACTACAGACTTCCAGTGCAGCAAAAACACCATGAAAGTAGTACATATGACTTATTGTGTACTATATGTATAAAGTATATATGACCTGTGCTGGCAAAAGGAGCTGGAATGAGCAAATTGTCAAAAATGAGTTGATTTTATTTTTACATTCTCTATTAAAAAAAAAACCTTCAAAAATTATGTTTTGTTGGAATTCGACAAAAAAAAAATGACTGAGCTACACTTGTTTGAAGTCGATAGAGTCAGCAAAGTCAATTTTGATTTATAAAACAAAACAAAAAAAAAACTCGAGTTAAAGTTTTCTGAAGGCTCCAAAACAAAATAACCCAGCAACCAAATTTGGCAGATGTTTTTCCACAACAGTTAACCAAATGTTCATTTAAGACATAACAGATAATATTTGTGTGAATACTCGCCAAGACAGATAATTTGAAATACTGTAATTCTGTTTATATCTGTATATCAGGATTGCGCGCTGTCTGAGGCGTCTTTGTGCGCGTGCTTCGGCTCTGTCAGTCAGCGCGAGTAAGATAGTTTTGTTTACATCAGCATGAATTTGAAAATCATATTTCAACGGTTCAGACTCATGCCATCAAGAATTTGCTATGAATATTCACAAAGCTTGAATGCTGCGTTTTACAACGATATCAAACTTGTGCTGAGAGGAGAGAAGCGTTAGTTATCCAGAAGCAAGCAGAGAACAACAGCATTTTTCATGAAAAAAGGAAAGGTACTCCTCTCAGAAAATGAACAAATAAGGATACCTTTAGGTGTTTAATTGCTATTCTGAGCATTGGGATCGCTAGAAGAGGGCTTAATGAACTAATTTTTGTGAAAACCTCAAATTTGACCAAAATTTACATTTTCTCTTTTTTTTTTTTTTTTTGCCTGTAGTTTGAAATTAGTCCATGTGCATTCAGACTCCTTTTGCCAGCACGGGTCAAATATAAATACACTACATGTATATGTATAAAATTTGAGTCATTATTCATTGCTAATCTTCCCCTCCACCAGAGTTCTCAAACTGCATTTGCGATTAAAAAAAAAATCACTAACGTAAAAACCACTTGATGGCTTCAGAGGACTCTGGGCCTGTCCAAATACCTACACTTGCAGTCTTGGCCACTTGAGAGAACGTGCATGCAACAGGAAGTAAGTGCGCAAGACTGTCTCAGGTCTTAAAAACGCCAAAGGTGCCCTTGGTACCCGTAATGCACACTAAATCCACACTATCTCGAATACTGCTTCAGAGCAGTATTGAATACTTGGGCCAAATACAGTAAATACGTCATGTAATAGACTAGTGGTGAAGTGCAAAGACCTCAAGTGTGGGTATTCGGACAGATCCTCTGAACACAGCACAAGGGTAATATGGACTATGTTTCTTTGTACTTTTTGAAGCCTTTTGGACATCTGTGATCACAACGAACTTGTATGGAAAAAGATTCCTCTAAATAAATAAATAAATAAATAAAATGAAGCAACCTCAATTTGTGTTCCACATGAACAATTATAAAGGAACAACATACAGACTTGGAACAATCTACACACATAATGAGAAATCAGAAATTTGCAATGCAATCACAATGGCCCAAAAAGTTCATCCGAGGCATGTGTACACTGACCATCACCCTCCATCCCACTCATTTGATTTATCTGTCGAGCTCCCCAAGTGGTCGAAATGACAATAATGCACGTGCCCAGTATTTAGGGGGGCTTTCTGGATGACAAAGGAAGTGTCTCTACAGTCAGACTGATGAATGTTCAGCGCTGAGATTATCAGAGCAGAATTGTGCTAAGGTGTGTAAAATCAGGCTAACGCAGCACAGACTTTGTTTCTCATTTTGTGAAGCACAGATGTAGCATATTCACTTGAGACTTGTTCAGCGAGAGAAGAAAAAGGCAGCAGAAAGGGAGAAAAAGAGAGAGACAGACAGGCAGAAAGAGAAGAGATAAAAGATGAGGAGACTAAAATATGCCCTGATGGAGTATGAGTGTGTATATGGGGCCAAAAGCCTTTCCAGACACAGCAAAAAAAAAAAAAAAAAAAACTACCACCATACAGTTCGATCTCCACCACAATCATTCTCACTCTCTCTCTTTGAATGCAAGACCTTGGCTGTTGTCCTCCCATTCTGGCACAGCTAACGCCCTTTTCACAGGAGAAGGACAGCAGAGAGGGGGATAAATAGAGAGCGTCTTTTAGCTGCCGCGTGTTCGGCACCTCTGAGCTGAAGGACAGTGTTGAATAGTCTTGCAGGGGGGTGTGAAGACAGACAGACTGCGGAGGATTAGAGACTGTCTGTCTCCACTTCTGTCCTCTGACATCCACTAGCATCTCTGTCTCTCTCTCTTGCACACACAGTTGCAGTCATACAGTCGAGATGATGACAGTAATATATCAGAGTGTGAGATTGTCTTGTGCTGCAGTGGAGAGAACAGAAAGTAATGTGATTGTCCTTTTATTTTGTGTTTAACACATTGGTCTTTTCCTCCAAAGCAATCTCTCTATGTTGCAATTCTTTTTTAAGCATGTTTAAAGGGGTCAGTTTTCCATTTATTGATCGAGAGTCAAAGTAGAGATAGAACAGGGAATGATTGGGTGAATGATGGGGGGAATCAATAGCTATATTTCCATCCAAAGTTGCAAACTTAACTTGTGCGCAAATTTGGAATATTGCATTAAACATTTGTGAGTAAAGCACTGTGTTCATCCAGTGAGTCGAAGAGAACAAAATCATCACTTCTTTATAAACTGGTGCTAAATATCATTAAGAAAAATGGAAGTTGCTGCAGTAGAAGCCACTGTATACAATAATTTATATATATATATATATATATATATAATAAATTACTTGCACCTCAGAGCACGCAGACGAAACGCAATAAACACCGTCATGTTATTTTGCATTCAGATGCTTGGTTTTTGTGAACCCAATCGTGTGAAGCGCTTCTGGGAGTAAATTATACCGAACCACTTTAACGACAGACTTTGCTCAGGCATTACAGAATGACCAAAACAGCATGCTGTGCAATGAGAGTGGTCCACTGGTTGGTCCAGTTATGCCGCCCCATCGCAAAGTCACATGTCTTTTTTGATGTGCATCAAGGAATTTATTTGGTAAAAGTGTATTACTGTAATAATGAATGAAATTTTCAAGGTGTCTGAATAAATTTTGGTTTGACTGTGTGTGTGTGTGTGTGTGTGTGTGTGTGTGTGTGTGTGTGTGTGTATGTATGTATGTATGTATGTATATATATATATATATATATATATATATATATATATATATATATATATATACACACCCAGTCAAACCAAAATTTATTCAGACACCTTGAAAATTTCATTCATTATTACAGTTTATTCACTATAGTTTAAAAAAATGGTAATAAAATATGACAAGATCTCAGAGTTAAACTGTGTCAGAAAAAAATCATCTTAATTATGTCAGATAACACTTAAGCAAAACATGGTGAGGTCAAAGTGTCTGAATAATTTTTGGTTCCAAATTTTTATCAGTTTTACTGGTAGTCCACTGTATGAAGAATATTTGTGTATAATATGATAATATGTCAGTTTTTTACAAAAAAACAAAAATGTACAAAAATGCTAAATTTAGAAGAAAAAAAAAACATCTTTAAGAAAGTCATATTATATTTTACATATGATTAAAATTGTTAAATTGAAACATTAAAAATAAATTCAATGGGTCCCAGTGGTCTGACTGTGATCTTTTTGTATTGGTTTCAGCCACTGACTCCCATGTGGCTGGAGCATGTGCAAACAGCCAGGCCACAGCACTGACCGTTCACTGCATTTCTATTTGCCCTTTTTTATATTTTCAACCAGAGGTTTATTTCAGGAGAAAAAAAAACATTCATTTAAAAATTAATCTTCAAAAACTATTTTAAATGTCTCTTTCTGCCTTCCCATTACCGTCCAGTTGACCACTTCATTTCAGTGGAAGCTGCAGTCACATAAAGTAATTGCTGTGAGGCTATTAAAACCGGTGACCCCCACGGCACCTCGTTTAGCTGAAGATACCATTGAAAAGAAAAGAAAAATAACAAGGAGGACACGGATAAACAAAAAGACAATCGCACATATTCCGACCGGCAAGTAAACAAAAGCGAAACACATCTGCAAGCGGCTATTGTTGCTGCGCTATTGAGAGGAATCTCTTTGAAAAGCGTGCAAGATCTTTAATGGAAATGGCTGGTTGTTGACGACATTGTCTGGCATTTGGTGTTTACCAGCGGTGTGTTTAATGGCAGCTAGTCTCATTTCCGACCTCGCTGCTCTTTGCTACATCCACAAGGGTTTGAGAATAATAGTGTTTCTTTGCCACTAGGGGCTGAAGCTAGCGCTAAACAGACGCTCTCCACCTTCACTCCGACCCCCCTGTTCTCTCGAACACAGTTTAGGCTCTCCAGAGAGCCATGGCTCCTCAAAAAAAACTCTCTGCCCCCTATGTTCCCATAGATACGGACACTATGCCCTATGGGAGTATTTACAAGAGCATGTACGCACACCCAGGCGGGGCATCAGGGGCAGGCGAAATAGAGAAACAGAAGAAAGCGTGGATCAAAGTTCAGCGAGTGTATTTGTTATATGCTCTGATCTCTATTTAAAAAAAAGAAAACGTCTTTTTTCGGATTGTAGGCCAACTTGACATTTAGAAATGCTCGGTTTGGGTGACACGGACGATTTGCGATCACCTGCGAACTGTTTTTGACTCGAGGTTGTGAAGTAGATTAAAAAAGCTTAGCCGCTAATCGTGCAAAAAGGAAGAAAGATCACTGTGACTTATAAGGCTGTTCTAAGGATGTCACAGACAGTGATCTGCAGTCGAGAGCGTTGCAACGCCCAGGAGGACAGGAAGTCCTTTGGGGGGGGGTAGGGATTGTGAGTGAGAGAGAGAGAGAAAAACCAAAGGCGATGCACATCCGATGCACACCTTACGAAAACAGACACGCACACGCTCACCTTTAAAATATGACTGATATGGATTAAAAGGCAAATCTCGGGTTGAAAGATTAATACCGTCCACTTCATTTCCACAACCTGCCCATCTGTGAGCGCTGAAAGCCACTTATGCTGCATAAAAGACACAGTGCTGCTCCTCGGCCTCTTCATTCAGCCCACACAAAGGCCACTCAAGGCTAAGAATCTCTCTCGTGGCTTTCAGGCCGCTACAGAGGAGGATGCTATACCTGTGAACTCTGTAGCATGAAGCTGCTAGCTATTTCTCTGCATGCTTCTCTGTGC
This sequence comes from Hypophthalmichthys nobilis, assembly GCA_037950665.1. Lineage (NCBI taxonomy): Eukaryota > Metazoa > Chordata > Actinopteri > Cypriniformes > Xenocyprididae > Hypophthalmichthys > Hypophthalmichthys nobilis. Next base: position 19,437,144 of record CM075479.1, read on the forward strand.
GTCTGCTTCCTCTTTCTCCTTTGCCTGCTCTGCTCTCTCTCTCTCTCTCTCTCTCTCTCTCAGGCTGTCAGTTAAAGCTGCGCTCACCTTTATAATGTCCTCATGAGAGGCATCGCTGCTAAAGCCACACAGTAAGACCGGGATAAGAGCTGGATAAAGCCGAAGCAACACTCTGACCAAAGACCAACTCTTCTCTCATGTCTGTTCTCCTTTTGTTCTCCTTTGTTTCTCTTTCTCTCTCTCTCATTTCTCTTTTTTTTCACCTCATTTCTCATTCCCTCTCTTCTTTCCTCCCCTTATTTCTCCTTCACGGTCTCAATTTCTCTTCTCTTGTGCCTTCATTTCTCATTCCTTCTCTTTTCTCCTCAACTCATTTCTCCTTTCTTTTCATTTTTCTCCTCTTCTCAGTTTTCTTCCCTACTTCTCTTTGTTTCTCCTTATCTTTCCTCATTTCTCTTTTTACACCCAATTTCTCCTTCACGCTACCTATCGCTCCTCTTCTCCCCTATATTTCTCTCCGATTCTCTTCTCTCCTCCCTTAATTTCTCATTCTTTCTCCCAATTTCTCTTCTCTCCACCCCTTATTTCTCCTTCTTTCTCCCAATTTCTCTTCTCTCCACCCCTTATTTCTCCTCTCTTTATTTCACATTCCCTCTCCCAATTTCTCTTCTCTCCACCCCTTATTTCTCCTTCTCTTTTCATTTCTCATTCCCTCTCCCAATTTTTCTCCCCTCCACCCCTTATTTCTCCTTCTCTCTTTATTTCTCATTCCCTCTCCAAATTTCACCTCTCCTCCTGATTTCTCCTTTACGCTTCCCATTTCACTTCTGTCTACCTCTTATTGTTCCTTCACTCCTAGTTTCTCATTCTCTCCTTCTCTCCTCGTTTCTCCTCCTCTAACTTCTCCTTCAAGCTCCTAATTTCTCTTCTCCTTTCCTAATCATTTCTCACCTTCTTCTCCTCTTTTTCCTCATTTTTACTTTCATCATCTAATTTTTCTTGTCTCACTTCTTCTCCTTCTCTTTATCTGTCATAATTTTACATTTACATCATCTTCTCTTCTCTCTTCCTCTCACTTTTCGCTCTCCCTGACTTCACCCTATTTCCTAATTTTCTTCTCTTAACTTATCATCTCCACATTTCTCCTCTCCTTTACTCCATCAATCACATTACTCGCTCACTCAATCACACCTACAGGCAAAGACAAAACATCACCCCAAATCCCTGTAACGTTCCACTAAGCTTATTCTTTCTCAGAAAAAAAGTCTCACAAGTAAAGTAACAGAAACATTGCTCAGGTGAGCAATAACCTCAAGTCCAGAATATCATAAGTCTGAAGGTATTGTACATTTCTCACAAGCCTGCAGGCGTGAGTGAACATGACCGAGAAACACTCCACCCTGCGTATCCAATGGTAAATGTCGGACTAATCAAATAGAGTCGATGGATTGGCTACAGTGGAAATCGCTGCTCTTTTATTGGACCATATTAGCCTTGACCTTCAGGGCTCAAATGAAACGTCCTTGAAGATATAATGCTATAATGTAACACGCAGCACAGGGGCTCCTGTACTCATACAGAAAACTCACGCTTCAATGTCTTCAGAGCACAACTGTGAACTGCACGACTAACGGAACAGTGAAGGACATTCATAATAACATTACACACACACACACATGCAAAAGCACAGACACACACACACACACACACACAAAACAAATAGGCACTTACCTCTATGTCTATTTGTAGTTTTATCAAACATAAGCATAGCATCTTCTACCTGTAAGAGAACAGAGAAGAAAAAATTAGTAATGCCAAAAGTACCAGTGCTTTGTTTGAAATTCACACTTGAATAATAAAAAAAATACATGTAACTACACCAGACCCATTATATTTATTAATATTATTTTAATATTGATTTCTTAAATAATTACTTGAAAAGGCTATGTGTCGTTAAGACTAAATTTGGATTTACTTGGTTAAAAACCTTTTTACAAGTATCAACAGAATAAAACAAGTTCCTCAAAGGGGCAGAAGTATTACAGTCCAGTAAATCCGGTTTAATGGACAGTGGATTCTGACAAGATGAACACTTTGGAGAATTTTCTTACGACTATATACTAATATTAATAGCTGAAAGAGCAGTTTCAACCAGCCTAAGCTGGTTTGCAAGGTCTCCCTGCTTGGCTAGCTGGTTTTAACCACTTGCTTGGTTGGCAAAGATTGGAAACTAGACTAGCTTAAACCAGTACCTTAAACTAGGCATTTTAGGCTGGTTTAAGCAGTTTTTTTTTTTTTTTCCCCCCAGCGGGGAAATGCAGGACTGTGCATGCTAATTTTTGCTTTGCTGTCTAAATGGGTATCAAGAATCCTACATTTCTGTGGTATTTGAGGTATTCAACAACATATATTATTATCTTATGCACCTCTACTTAAATAGATAACTACTGGAGCCTAAAAGCATTACACACGCACACAGATCTAAAAGCTGCTCATGGCCATGTTCGGCGAGGAATGATATCCCTTCCACGGACCCAAGGGTACCATCCTGTCTGACCCTGACAGAGGCCTGCTCATCCTTGAGGAAAACCCTGTCTGCAAGGACACACTTCAGAGTGCATCTAGCCATAGCCCTCAAACACACACAAACTGACATCCCACAGTATGTCTGAACCTGCTCGTTTCTGCTCCTTTCACATTACAGAAATGCACACATATTAATAAATGCAAAAAAGTGCACGCCATGCCTGACGTACCCATGCACACTCCACTGCTCCTTGCAGAGGTCCCTGAGATTAGCCCTAAAGTACAGGCGGTTAGAAAAACACCTTCTCTCCACAAAAGGAGCCATCAGTCACTCAGCCCCATAGAGAACAATAGAGCTGCGAGCTTTAGAGTTCCTCATCACCCTCAATCACTTCCAATAAAGATCACACTGACTGGTGCTCTCATAGAGGCTGAGGGGAATCTGTTATCCTCCGCTATCACTCACTGCATATTTATGGTCCTCTAAAAACTGTGCTTCATGTTCAGAGGAACACATTTCATAAATGACCAGAAGCATGGTGTTATCTTTCTTCTTTAGGATTTAGCCTCATCTGCAATGAAAATAAATAAATTATAATAAATAAATGAATAATTGTACAATAACTGCTGATAAAGGTAAAAAAAAAAAGAAAGAAAAAAATCTGTATTTTCCATGCTTTTGAAAATATTTGCTATATATCTTAATATTTACATTTTCTCTGAAATTTATTTTTTTTCCAATCAGAGCAATCATAATAGAAATTCACACATCCTTTATTTCCAACATTTTCCCAAACTTTTAAAGTAAACGAGGAATGTTTCCCCACTCGGTTTTGAGTAAATAAATGAAATATTAATTAATTTGTTGTTTAATTTAATTATTGATTATTATTATTATTATTATTATTATGATAAAACATACAATTTATTCTTATAAAAGGTCTTTGGCCACCAAATTATTGGTTTCTTTGTAATACTTGTTTTCTATCTTGTAATATTTTTAATTAATACATCATAGCATCTAACGAAAATGCTGATGTGAATGTAAATGGATTTTTTTCTGAGAAACTACTAGCATTAACAGTGAGATTCTAAGAACCATGTGATATTGTAATGGTGGAATATAAACCAACATGCCTGCCTTTCACAATCACATGTATGTTGGCGGTGTAATTATGTTGCCCCTGCTAATGGACACTAGTTTAGAGGCCTGTAGCCGGAGTATCTAGTTTTGTCCAGAAAGAGGAGATACCCTTGACTACAGCTGCATTAAGGCATGATGGGAGGAGACAGCCCTCGACTCAGGCTCATATGTAACTGTCTCTCCTCATAACCAGCCTGAAGTCTCTCTCTCCTGTGCCCTCCCTTCATCTTTCTCTTACAGTCTTTGGTCTTACAATCTTTATATTATATTCAGGGATCCAGACCAAATATTTTTTTTTTTTAAGAGCCACACAACAATGCACTTAAATTTTCAAATCACTTGCTTTTAGTCATCCTGTTGTGTTTATATATCTCCCCTTTACAGTTTCAGCTTTTTCATCTTGTGATTTTTCTGGGAAATGAATGCCACTATTTTCAATTAATACTATTATAGTTTTTGTTAATATTTTGAATCAGATTAGATTTTTATATTTTCCGCTTTTTTTTTCTTTTTTTTTGGTTTGTTTTTAGTTTTATATTTGGTTGTTTTTAAACATGTCTGTTTAGTTTGTATAAATTTTTATTTCAGTATTAACATTTATTTAAAGCAATGAAAAATGTTTATTAATGGTTTTAGTTAACTATAATAACCCTGATGCTAGTATAATCTTTATATTGAATAATGTGTGTGTCAAATAATGTTCTTAGTCTTTCCTTCCTGAAGCTACAACAGTTTACTTTGAATCAAATGAAAATAAATATAAATATATGGAAATAAATATATAAATTTATTACATTTGGTTTGTGTAACCAAATAACAAACAGGGAAAATTGATATACATAGGCTACTACTTGACTTTGATTAATGAACAGGCCGAAATACAGTGGGACTCTTATCTTGAAATGTCTGTGCTTTACTTTTGCTGCTCTTTCAAGTTCAGATGAGGAAAAAACTACGTTGTTACAACCGTTTACAACACATTACAATATAAATAATATAAAAGTATATATTATTTATATTGTAATGTGTTGTAAACGGTTGTAACAACATAGTTTTTTCCTCATCTGAACTTGAAAAAGCAGCAAAAGTACATACTGGTCACAGAACATGCAAATAATATAAAGTAAACTTTGTCATAATTGGTCAGCATTAGTTCATAAGCAATCCGTTGACAAATAATGCACTAATCATTGATTCATTGTTGAATCATTGTTGCGAGAGCCTGAAGAACGCGCAACAGCGCCATCCTTTGACTTTAAAAAAAAACGCAGCGCTCACATTTATTTCATGAAATTAAAGTTAATAATCACATTAGGGAGCATCGCGATTTGTTTTTCCATCCACAAAATACAAGACGCCTTAAAATGATCATTAATACTCTTGTTATACCATTTGAGGTACTGAAGACTTTTTATGACCTTAAATTTATCTGATGAGCATGAGTGGAGTGGAATAATGAAAGTGATCAGAATGATTTTTCCCCTTTTGAATGACGAATACAGATGAATTCATATGAAGAAATGGGCAGTTGTCTCGTTTGCACAGGAGCAGAACGGTGTGTTCAAATGCAGCTGTTTTGCACCGACACGAGGCGACAACACAGTCGGCTTCTTTGGCGTCTGTTTGGTGTGAGATATTTTTCCCTACCCATTCATATTTTGAAACTTTCACACGCAGCATCTCATTTGATTACGTCAAGACAACAAATGATGTGATAGGCTACTGGTCACAGAACATGCAAATAACATGCAAATTTAACAGTCATAACGTGTGAATTTGTATGGTCGCCAATGGCTCGCAAATTAATATTTTTAGTCGCAAATGCGACCGTTTTAGGTGCAGTCTGGAGCCCTGTATATTATATTATATATTGATAATATGAAAAGTTTAAATTTAAAGAGTAATATATGATTATATATAGGCAAAATTTTTTTCCTCAATATTTATATTCTCAAAAACTCTTCAGTTATCCTCGATGACCTCATGCACAACTTTACACTTCCAGTCCTGCTTTACTTCCTTCAGACCTCCCTGACCCATTCAGCCTTTCAATAAGGGGACGTGTATTCAAGGATAGATTCAGCTTGCCAGCAGCCATCAGATTGTGAGATAAGAAGCTCTTGAGGGCACACAATATACAGACATGGCACAAAGGTGAGCGTGGTCCCACACCCGGTCTGTGCCTAATCGTAGGTCCGCTCTCTCCTCCTCCTGTGAAAGAAAAGCCTGAGGGATAATAGCTGTCTCTTCAGTATGTAAGGGGGCCGGGCGGCCCCCACAGATAACAGTCCTGCTTTTATATTCGCTGAGAGAAATAAGGTAAAAAGGGGCGACTAGGTCCATGGAAAAGAACAGAATGCTCTTCTTAGACTTCTTCCTATCTAGTAACGCAGCAGGGGAGAGGAAAGGGCATTTCAAGTCCTCTTAGAGGGGTGGCAGAAGGTTCCGGAGAGTCTGCGAGGCTAATGGCGCTTGCATATGCGACGGTGCCACATTTAAAATGGCCCTGACCTTTACTTGTTAGCTCTTGTGCCTGTGCCTGAGACTCCGAGGGGCCGCGGGGGTTGCGGGACCCCAGGCTAGCTGTGCGGCGATCGATGGGAAACAAGTGGCCTTACAGCGCTCTGATGTGGTGGGGAATTAATTAGCCGACCGTGGCGACTGGAAGGATGCGGCGGCACACGGTGCAGGATGGCAAATTGTGCAAATTCTCGCCAGGCCCAGGGGGATGGTGCCATTAAAAGGCCCCGTGGCACACCCTAGGTGGTCGAGCTACTTTGCCATTAAACACCATTACTGATAATTGACTGAACAAGTGGCCTTTTTACTGGCTGCCCTTAGCTTGGTCAGTAGCTAATACGCGCTGTGCACCCAGCACAATGAGTAAATGCCACGCTAATGCCTGTTTTATGACAGGCATGGAAGGGGCAGGTCCTGTCTGAGTGTCGATAAAACTGCGTTTAAATGTAGTTTGCCACAGCCAACTGTAGCTCGCCTTGAGATTTATGCTTCTTATTAGCAGGGGCCGTACATTCGGCCCTCTGAGACACAGCCCTTTATGGGCTTTTATAGCGGGACTGTTATGAAGAAAAGCACAAGAGCGTTGTGACCTCATATTGCCAGAGAACACAACATGCAGTGAAGTTAACCAGGGGCCAAACACTAACTGACCTTAAAACAACAGGCAAAAACAACATGCTTACAACTGAAGTGAGTCATTTTTGCGTCACAAGCGCCACCAAAAATTACAAAAAACATTGTTTTTCAAATACACACACCCTATTTGCCACTGGTTCGGGTAAAGAGATACGTTTGTGTTTGTTTGTTGGGAGAATCAATCTAGAAATGGATCATTTATTGATTTCCAAAAGAATTATAACATATAAATAAATGATAAATTAATTAATTAAAAAAAAAAAATTATCATCAATGTTTTATGTCTAAACAATATTTTTGGGGAAACCTAATACATTTTAAAAATAATTTAAAAATAAATAAATTAATATATAATTGATAAAACAAATAAAAAGCCAAATATATATTTAAAAAAAAAATAATAATAATAAATAAATAAAAACCAAAAAAAGTGCAGCTTTCAAACTTTCCTGAAGCTAAATGGCTAGCTCACTGCTATAAACCTGGTGCAGTCACGATAGGTAGGCTCCTGTATGGCAGCTGTGCAAAGCTGCTTGACAACATGTTTTCATTTAAGTAAGAAATATAATTGGAAAGTCTGTGGGGCCATTTTTTTATTAACTGTGGAAGGTATCAGCAGGAGGACAGGGGGGAATACAAGCCAGCGGAAGCGCAGTCAGACAGGGGGAGATTGTGTTTACATGTAGGCGAGGGATGGAGAGAACGCAATCCAACACTTGGTTAAATTCACTCAGCCGCCAGGGAGTGGAATCTACCACCTGCCATATCACCGTTCACTAAATCTCAGACAGTAAGGAAAGAAAAACAGACTCCACCTTTCTCCTCATGTCAAACAAACCTGTGCGTGCCTGTCACACCATGGCAGAAATCTCCAAAACACATGCTGCAAAATTTTTTAATCAGACACATTGAATTATTTATCAGGGGACAAAAGCATCAGTGGGTTTTCTGACTCAAAGCATTTACAGAAAACAGAGAGGATGGGCGATACAAACCAACAATTTCACACAGTTTCACACAGAGTTTCCAGTAGGGCCTTTAATGGCATTCTTGCAACACATTTTAAATGGAAATTACATTCAACAAATACAATATATATATATATATATATATACACACACACACTATCAGCCAAAAGTTTGGACAAGGTAAGGTTTTAATGTTTTAATGTTTAATGCATTTATTTAATTAAAAATACAGTAAAAACAGTAATATTGTGAAATATTATTACAATTTAAAATAACTGTTTTCTGTTTGAATATATTTTATAAAGTAATTTATTCCTGTGATCAAAGCTGAATTTTCAGCATCATTACTCCAGTCTTCAGTGTCACATGATCCTTCAGAAATCATTCTAATATGATGACTTGATGCTCAAGAACAATTGTACAAAATATTTGTGTACAATATTTTTTTTTTTTTTCCAGGATTCTTTGATGAATAGAAAGTTCAAAAGAACAGCATTTATTTGAAATATAATCTTTTGTAACATTATAAATGTCTTTACTGTCACTTTTGATCGATTTAATGCATCCTTGCTGAATAAAAGTATTAATTTCTTTAATTTCTTTTCAAAAAAATTTAAATAATTCTTACTGTCCCCAAACATTTGAACGGTAGTGTATAATGTTACAAAAGCTTTCTATTTCAGATAAATGCTGTTCTTTTGAACTTTCTATTCATCAAGGAATCCTGAAAAAAAAAAAGTACACAACTGTTTTCAACATTGATAATAATCATAAATGTTTCTTGAGCAGCAAATTGGCATTAGAATGATTTCTGAAGGATCATGTGACACTGAAGACTGGAGTAATGATGCTGAAAACTCCGCTTTGCCATCACAGGAATAAAATACTTTATAAAATATATTCAAACAGAAAACAGTTATTTTAAATTGTAATAATATTTCACAATATTACTGTTTTTACTGTATTTTTAAATAAATAAATGCAGACAAAAGTTATTTTAAAAACATTAAAAATCTTACCGATTCCAAACTTTTGACTGGTAGTGTGTGTGTGTATATATATATATATATATATATATATATATATATATATATATATATATATATATATATATATATATGACCCGTGCTGGCAAAATGAGTCTACGGGCAAAACAAGTCAAAAATGACGATTTTTGGTCAAAATATGAGGTTCACACAAAAATGAGTTCATTAAGCCCTCATCTAGCAATCCAAATGATTCAAATAGCAATTAAACAGTATTTCTAATTGCTATGTTTTCCTTTGTCCATGAAAAATGTTGTTTTTCTCTGTTAGCTTCACCACTCAAGCTTCCCCTCAGCAACTTCCTCATTAGTCCAAGTTTGGCATCATTTTAAAGTGCAGCATTCCAACTTTATGAAAATTCATAGCAAATTTTTGATGGCATGAGTCTAAACAAATGAAATGTGATTTTCAAACTCATGCTTCTGATGTAAAAAAATTGATCTTACTCACGCTGACTGACAGATCCGAAGCGCTTGCACAAAGACGCCTCAGACAGCGCGTGATCCCGATATACACATATAAACAGAATTACAGTACTTCAAAATATTGAAGAAAAAAAAAAAAAGTTGAATATAGATATTTTCCTATAGATACTTGGTTTTGACAAGGTGTGTGCCAAATTAGGTGTTATTAACAGGGATTTTAAGGTATGGCTGCTAAGTGATTTTGTTTTGGAACCAAAATCGACTTTGCTCACTCTATTGACTTCAAACAAGGTGTAGCTCAGTCATTTTTTTTTTTGTTGTTGGATTCCAACAAGTCATGCATCATTTTGATTGAAGGTTTTTTAATAGAGATTGTGAAAATAGCAATAACACATTTTTGAAAATGTGCTCATTGCGACTCATTTTGCCAGCACAGGTCACATATATATTCACATATCAGCCACTGAGAGACATCCAAGTTCATGAGAGACAAACAGTGTTTCTGACAACTATTTAACATCTTGAGATTCAGTGACAAACAAACAACCTGCTATATTGACTAAATATCTGGCCAAAACCGGTAAACCAGACAAAAGAGTCCAAGTAAACATGTCTCTGCAGATTCAGGACACACAGGTGGATCAATGGCACGTTTGTTACATGAGAGAGAAGTCTGAACGCATCTCAGCTCCTGATCATACACATGCACATGTGTTTACATGAATGTGATCGAGCAAACAACCCCGGCGATCAAAAATAAACAGTGGCGAACAAGGAAATGGATATTCAAAGGCAGGTCTCATTTAGCACCACGGCTGGGTGGAAGGGGAGACGTTTATTTGCATAACGGAATTGGAAGTGACTGTCAGCGTCGTCTGCAGAATCTACTCCCTCATCTACCACAGACACCCTCCAGCTCACGGCTCCCCGTTTTTTTTTTTTCCCTTCTCATTTGTTATTGCACTTTTCTTTAGCTGGAAAAATCAATGCTTAAGAAGCCAGGCTCTCTTTTCCGCTCAAGGACGATGGATCGAGTTTCGACGGCGTTAATTTTGAGGAGTCACTTTCTTTTTGTTCGTAATTTCGCACTGATCTGGCCGGTAACTGAGTGGAGAGCAATCGCTCGTGGTCGTGTCTTGAGCGCATGCTTCATTCGCTTTTAGCACTGGTGATTAAATGCACTGCTCTGGGCTACACTCATGTTGGCAGAAAAACAATGCAATTAATGTACGCCGGATCAAAACAACACAATAAAAAGAAAGGATGGCCTTAAAAATAAAGCTCTCTTGGTGTTCAGTGTCAAAAAAAAAAAAAAGACACCCAATGCTGTCTGAGGAAATTCTTTTCTGCGCTCAGATCATATTTCAAATTCTTCCCCTGAAAATAAAGATTACCACAACCTTTAAAAACGCCAACTATCTGTCCTCGTTTGACAAAGTCACTTAGATTCTGCAAACATTTGGCCATCCAACCACCAAAAGCCATTTAAGAATGAAGTCGCTGCAAGTGCTGCCTCTAAGGAGACATTTTCCCATTTTCCCAAGGAATGGGCATTTGTGGTTAAGGTTCACCAATCCATAATTGATGAGAATTGCTGCTCTGATATATCAAAAGCATTGAGAACAGGTCTAAACCTGATATTTATTTCCTTCTGATGTCAAATATCTACACCTGCAGCTCTGATAACTCATTTCAGGTCCACGTGACATAACGCTTTTGTGAAAAGGGAACATATATATTTGACAAACAACAGGTCCTTTATGAGGTGGGGGATCACTGCACTGTTTTTGCTGGGTGGATAAGCAGTGATTTCAGTTCCAGCGGTGCAGGCGCTCGCCACTCATGCGGCAAATCTGTTTTCAGCTACTCTCAGTGCCATGGACATATACTTAAAAGGCAAAAGACCATCACAAAGAGACGGTAAAACCAACACCTGCAGCTCAGGACAGAGCTTCCCCAAAATCCACAGCCCGGACATCACTCATCACGGCAGATTACTCCATGCCATTATCGACTCATCGTCGCCTTGGCGTTGTCACACTGAAGAGGCGTGATGTAAATGTATGTAAATCCACGCTCTTAACTGACAGTCTAAAGATGAGGAACAGATGAGATTAGGTGCAGAGGATCGCTTTCCGCAGGAAGCCCCCCCGATAAGCTCATTATGCCCTTAAAAGGTTTAATTATCAGAGCCATTGCGTATGAACATTGCGTACAGAGCTTTGGATTCAAATCCTGTGTAAATCCTGGCATCTAGCAGTGTCTGTCAGCGAGAACCAGAAACAATCACAATTCATTTATTAGACACTAATTATTGCGTGAAAGCAAAAGCTGACCGATTTGTGTCTAACGACATGTGACCTTGAGGAACATTGTGACGCATTCTTAGTAGAACATTATTCTTGTCAAATCTACAACACATCTGATATACTGCAAATCAATAAATGACTCACTCATTTACTGAGATATTTAAAGGCGAAGTGTGCCATTTCTGCATGATCAAACAAAAATAATTACTGGTTTCAATAGGACACTCCCCTTGTCGGCCATTGGTTGCGCAAGCAAATAATCCCACTCCAAACTTACACCATTGGATGAACCAATGTTGACCTACAAGATCAAGTGAATAGCTGGTCTTGAGTGCTATAATGAGCATATTTGATTGATGTTAACAGGGTGATAAATATAGAAGTTGAGATATGTCAAACTATAAAAAAAAGTTAAAAAAGTTAATTAAATAAATGTTTATCTTGGGTCAATCATGTTGGAAACGTCACGTGTGACGTAGGTGGAAGTACCGAGCAAGTGTTTACAAAGCGAACGTGCAAAGACTAAGTCAAACGGCCTTTATAAAAAATGTTGGCCGATTTCGAAGCTGGAAGAGAAAATGAGAGTTTTTTCGTCCTACCGCGATACTTCCGCCTACATCATGTGTGACCTTTCCAACGTGATTACGTAATGCATCGCAGAGCAAGTGCAAGACGAGCATTTGTGGTTATTTATTTATTTGTTTTTTTTTTAGAAAATGACTGGTCGTTTCGCTAGATAATTCTTCCTTATTCCTCGGCTGGGATCATGTAGAGCCCTTTGAAGCTGCACTGAAATTGCAATTTGGCCCTTCAACCTGGTGAACCCCATTGAAGTCCACTATATGGAGAAAAATCCTGGAAAGTTTTCCTCAAAAAACAATTTCGTTTTGACTGAAGAAAGAAAGACAAACATCTTGCATGACATGGGGATGAGTAAATTATCAGGAAATTTTAATTCGGAAGAAAACTAATCCTTTAACACTGGATGCCGTCTAGACTCTGTATCAGAGAACATCAGTTGATTCAGTGGCATTGCGAGTTGTCATGACTCACTGTCTCTTCTGGTGCAGCACTGTAGGTGACGTAATCTGATCTGGAAACATGACCCTTTTGCAGTTTCTATAACCAAAAACACTGAAGCAGACCTTCTTTTTATTAACAACTTCAGGGGCAGCATGAAAACATCAGCGATAATGGTCCAAGAACTCTCTGGAACAAGTATCAGATTTTAGCTTGCAGATACTAGGGAATAATGCAACCTTGTCAAGATGCTGTAAAGTAAGAGACCCTTCTTTAAGTAATCCGTTCAATTATTTACAGATTAAAAGAAGCTTCAGTGTAAATAAAAATAGTCTGAACAGAACGTTGCTTGTTCCAGTATCATTTATTTCCTGCAGGCATGGAAATGCGCAAGTAATGCAAGATTTGGAGTGTGCAAACACTGTCAATGTGTGGTGCACTTGAGAAGGTGACAACAGGGGGCTTGGCACAGATTGCTGGCTCCTGTATGAGCACTCAGGGAAACAAAGCTTCTACTGCATATCAACTACCTTTTAACACAACTGCACCAACAGCGTTGAAGTGTTGCAATAAACCAAAAAGCTACAAAAATACAATGGACGACACATTCATGCTTTCTGTTCCTGCATCATGAGAGCTTCTCTGCTATAAGTGAGCTACAGTCTGCCACTAAGGCCTGGATCCAGACAGAATGAGACTGAGCGTGGAGCCAGAAAGCCCCTGGTCAGAGACAGGGTGGCATTAGGAGAACCTGGCCTGGAGAAGGGGGCAGCAGCTGATGTTACAGCCAGTCATTACTCCACTCGGCTCGAGGCATGACACTGGAACAGCACAAGTGGGCCAACTAAGATTTATCCACACTGTCAGGACAGTGTGGTGTTGACCAGAGGGCCTGCTGATGAATCCCACCCTCCATTTCTGTTTGCAAGCTGTTCAGGACCAACAGGTCACAATGGTATTTTATTTATGGCGCTTTAACATGCCAAGCTGATCCGCTCTCTTCCCCGCTTTAGCATGGCAAATTGCCCTTCCATCAGGATGTATTGTGCCTGGGAGCGAGCAAGGTGCAAGTTGTGTCTCTCTAGTAGCGCCAACAAATAGAGATGCGAGTTGTGTCTTCAAGCCAAAATGGTGTTTTGGGAAATGAAAAATTTAGGAAACCCAATGGAGCAGGATATCACATGGGGGTGTATATATATAAAATGGGGTTTTATATCTACAGGTGACAGAAAAAAATATAATTCAAAATAATGCATAACATATACTTTATGAAACCGTACTAATTCAACATAACATATTGGGGAATGAACTCACTTTCAACTCATGAATGTGAATTTAAATTGAATTGGCAATACTCCAAGAATAGGAATTTATTTATTTGCAATGAAAAAAAATAATAATAATAATAATTCTGGAAAATTAAGTGTTCTTCCATCCTGTTCCACTAAATGTACAAAAATATATAACTAAAACTTTATTTCAAAACTTTCAAACAAGGCTTTATCATATAAGCCTTTAAAGGGTTAGTTCACCCAAAAATGACATTTCTGTCATTAATTACTCTTAATTAATTAATTAATCTTCGGAACACAAATTAAGATATTTTTGATAAAATCCGATGGCTCAGTGAGGCCTGCGTTGCCAGCAAGATCATTTCCTTTTTCAATGCCCAGAAAGGTACTAAAAACATATTTAAAACAGTTCATGTGACTACAGTGGTTCAACCTTAATATTATAAAGGGACGAGAATACTTTTTGCATGTCAAAAAACAAAAAAGCAAAAACAAAATTACTACTTTATTCAACAATATATAGCGATGGGCGATATCAGAACACTGCTTAATGAAGTTTCGAAGCTTTACGAATCTTTTGTTTTGAATCAGTGGTTCAGAGCACCAAAAATCACATGATTTCAGTAAACAAAGCTTCATTAAGTCATAAGTGTTTAGAAATGTCAATAGTTCACATGACTCTTTGATACGCGCTCCAAACCACTGATTCGAAACAAAAGATTTGTAAAGCTTCGAAGTACAAAAAAATTCTAGTCACTTTATAATGGTTGAACCACTGTAGTCACATGAACTGTTTTAAATATGTTTTTAGTACCTTTCTGGGCATTGAAAAAGGAAATGATCTTGCTGTCAATGCAGGCCTCACTGAGCCATCAGATTTCATCAAAAATATCTTAATTTGTGTTCCGAAGATGAACGAAGGTCTTGCAGGTTTGGAATGAAATGAGGGTGAGTAATTAATAACAGAATTTTCATTATTGGGTGAACTAACCCTTTAATTTTAACATTTTCAAATTTCAAACTGCAATTCTGCATCCTGTTTGCCACCTAAACTTCGATTCAATTCAAATTCTGGAACCGAATTGAATTAAAACGCATTCTAAATTAAATTTTGAATAACACAGTCTGAATTACATAATAAACAGTGCAATACCACAATAGTAAAATTTTTTTTCACATGAATACTTTTGGGGAAAAGGAGATTGACCAAATAAAAAGAATAAAAGAATAACATTGTGCAAAGCACTGAAATCCAGTTAGAATACAATCATCAATACACGGCAAAAAAAAAAAAAAAAAAAAATCTCCGGTATAATCTCTCTATACCAGGTATATACAACAACCAGTTTGGAAAAAAGATCGGTAAAAACTATATTACGGATTTCTTTGCAATATTACTGATGGTTCTGGTTATTTACCATTCTGCTCAATCTAACTGCCACAGTATGTTCTCCATCTGGTGTTTTTGGTGTACATAAGTATTATAATAATATTAATCATTTGAAAATTCAGTAATTAAGCCAGTTAATTAGTATGTAAATAAGGTTTCAGAAACACTGGCAGGCCTTCCGTTTAAATCCACAAATTTAAGAGCAAATCCGTGTCAGCTTTCATTACGGCAGGTGTGAGTGGCAGGTCACGGAGCGTGCGTGAGGGAAATGACAGCAGGACAAAGGTTGTTTCGTTCCAAAATGAAATGGGAGTGGAATCAAGCCGGGCACCTCAGCGTGGCAAAGCCCCAGCAAACCTCCAGGCCAGCGGCCGTGGAGCTAGCTTAACCTTTTTCCCTCACTCACTCCCTCTCTCTATCTCTCACCCGCTTACTCACTTCCTCCCCCAGCCCCCACCCCCTCATGCCTATCCGCTCGGATCGATGGGCACACTGCAGAAGTAGTGGACTGGGAGTGCGAAAATTCAGCTCGTTCTCGAAAAGAAGCAGTGTAATTTTCGCCGTGATGAAAAAAGCAATAACATTTTTGCTCGTCCTTTACAGCTAGTGATAGACGAGGTGTGGGCTCAAACAGCTGAGAACTCACCTTCCCCGCTAGTCGGAGGGGCCAAAGTCACCTATGCACCCCAGTACGGTTAAAAAAAGGAGAAAGCCTTCAACCTTTTAGATATTCAAGCGAATATGAAATCTGTCAGGAGCGAGCGACTGACTGGCGGATCTGATGAATATTAGCAGGAACAGGAAGGATGCAAAAAGACGAGTGAAACTCCTGGATTTTAATAAACAAAATATCAGTCTTACGCAAAGGCTGGCAGGCTTGATGTGCTCGCTGTTATATTAGGAGCAGATGTATGTGCCTGATAGAGAGCATTAAGGGTTACATCCCAGCATTCATTTCATTACAGTTCCCGCCAGTGCTTTACCCCCTGTAGCTCTTTATTTAGCTCGGCAGTTAAAGCCTCTTTAACTGCAGATTCAATATGACGACATGCACCGCACGTAGGGAAAGAGTAGAACAATGGTGAATCTAAAAATGTGATACCCTGCGATATTGTTACTTCTGCAGATCTCTGATCACGACGCCTCCCACCCCAGTCCCGTCCCTTTTATTTGAGGATGAAACACCAGAGCACAATTTGAATACAGTTGTACATCTTTCCATTTATTAATGCTTGGATTAACATGACTGGGGGTTTTGTCAAGGGAGTCTTTACTAGAGCCCAGGGAGCAGTTCTGTGTGACAGTAATAGTCCTCAGTTAATATACTTGAGTGATGCAGATTTCTTAGTGTTGGAAAGCAGAACAAAGGGGGTTTTTATTTGAAGCGTGAACACAAAGGTAGAATTGTAAAGTGGAGGGTGTAAACGGGAGGGTAGGAGCCACTTGAGATGAAAGCCATGTTATTTGACACAGCGCTGGCAGTGAATTAAAAAACAAAGGCAGTGGTGGGAGAATCCTCCTGACTTTTTGACAGGAGAAAGATGAGCCACTTTTACTTTCCTCCCATCCTGGCTTTCAGTTTCTCACACTGGAAAAAACACTATTTGCTCTTGATATCATCTGTCCGTCCACAGGCACTCTTGATTTCTTACTCCCTCCCTCAATATCGATTTCACCAGACTGTACGGCGCTAAAGTTCTTCTCTGGAAATCTTAAAAGAAGCTATATTTAAGCATTTGAAAGAAAATATATTAATATGAAGGAGATCATTTAATTTCCACAAGTCAAAGTGTTTTTGTTTGCCAATAATTTTAATTGCAACAATTTACATCAAGAAAATAAAATTTTTGGTTATGTCTTAATAAAAAGATTTTTCATCAACAGTAATATAGACATGACAAAAAATCTAAAATTAGACTATTTTAAAGTTGAAATTAATGAATATAACATGATGAAATATTACCTAAAAGTAAAAAAATAAAGAAATTAATACAGCAAGTATGCATTTAATTGCATTTAATTGCTACAAAGAAGTTCTGGTTCAAATAAATGTTGTTCATTTGAACTTTTTATTCATCAAAGAATAAAGCAGCACAACTGTTTCAACTTGAGCATCAAATCAACATTATGAATGATTTCTGAAGGATTGTGTGACACTAATGGCTGCTAAAAATTCAGGTTTGCCTTCTAGTCACATGAACCTCCTAGTCACGAACTGTTTTAAATATATCTTTTTTATTTTATCAAAAATATCTTAATTTGCGTTCTGAAGATGAACGAAGGTCTTACGGGTGTGGAACGACATGAGGGTGAGTAATTAATCACAGAATTTTCATTTTTGGGTGAACTAACCCTTTAAATTCTGAAATAAGGCCTACTTGGCTAAATGCCATTGTTCTATAGGGCCAAAACAATTTCCAGGTTTAGCAGACAGCCGTCATCCTCTTGGAATACTTCAAGAAGTTCTAGAGCACTGTATTTTCCACCAAACACTCTGAAAACACTATACTGAGGTAGAACGAAACAGCTCTGAAGCTTCAGTCTGCTGCTTTGTTGGCTCTCATGAACATGCATGTGCAACACAGTGCTGTGGAGGTGGGTGGAAGAGCAGCCAGGCTTGAGGAGGAGTTCAAAGCTTAAAACAGGCCACTCGTTCTTCTGAGGGCCCCTGTTGCACAGCAGAAAGGCCTCTTGAGAAAAAAAACAGCTCTGAGAGTGCACAATCAAAGGCTGAAACTCAGAGCTCCAGTGAATGAAACTGTATAACAAAATGGCAGATTCACTGAATGTTCCTCTGAATGTGATATCAAGCCTTCAGGTAAATTATTCAGAGTGGCTATTCAATTAGAATTATTATCGGACCCAAAATGGCCTCTGAGAACGAGACAAGAAAAGGATGGGAAAAGGAAAACCACGATAATGAGAAGGTCACAGCCATACAGTGAACACTAGAGTGAATGTTAGTGAAGATAATGCCAAGCTCACATGAACCTGCTAATATTTGGTGCATAGCTCTCCATTCAGTGTAAAACCCTGTCAGTGTGATAGATTGAAAGGAATCTTGCCACTCTCTGCCATTTTCTTTCTCTCGCTTCCTACATTGTGGGCAGCGGCACGGTGCATACTGACAAATCTCAATGGGTTTTACAGCCTCCTGAGCTGCGGTTGCAAAGAAGTCACATCTTTTCATTCATACAGGCCCAAGAATTGACAAGACACTCACATTGAGGTTGTCTCACTGAGAATGCATCCATTCTTAAAGAAAAAAAAACTTGAAACCCAAAAATGAAAATACTGTCATTAATTACTCAGCTTAATATGACTATGTTAAGCTTTGAAGCTTTAAAAAGGAGGCAAAAGCTAAATAAAAGTATCAAAGTGGTTCATACGGCTTGTGCACTATATTCCAAGACTTTTGAAACCACTTTGAGATGTGATGATCAGACCTAAATTTAAGTCATAATACACTGATAAGCCTCCCGAATCATTGAGTCAGATTTGTGAATTAATTATTCAGTTTTCTGGACTCAAAAGAATGATTCATTCACAAATCTGACATCGCTACTTCTTTAAAGAACACAACAAGGACAGCTCTTTCAAGATTATTAGTGAAAAATGACTTAAATTTTGTCACACAAAGCTATCATGTGGTTTCAGAAGACAGAATATAGTGCACAAGTCATATGGACCACATTTTTGATATTTTTATGGTGCTTTTGCATTTTTTTTTCAGTCTCCAGTCTTTATAATTATTGTAGCAATCGCTAGCATGCCACAAAAGTGGAACATAGACATTCTGTTGAAAATAACCTAGAATATTCCTTTAACATTTAATGGATCATGCAGTAGACCTCCATTCTACCTGCTCTGAGCCTTCTTCTTTTTTTTTCTTTTCTTTTTTTTTCTCATTGTATATTACTAATGGGCCACTAGGTAAAAGAAAACAACATCTTTTATTCAGAGGAGGCCTTTTAAGAACCATTTCACGTTAGTTAACTATTTCCAGTTAACTAAAATCTCTGCCGACTTTGAACGGCAAACAGATGTCTTTAAGGGCATTGGGCAAGTGCCAATTATTCTAATTGTTTGAATTTGTATTGACTCAGGATAAGGAAAAAAAAAAAGATGTGGGTCAAAGCAAATACTTGAATCCTCAAGCCTAAAAGAACAAATGAAAGAGTAAGAGAAACAGAGAAAGAGAGAGAGAGGGGTGGGAGGACAAATGTGTACCTCAGCTGTTCTGGTGGGTTTTCCATTATATTTCTGAAATGGACTGAGCAGGCAAAAGAGCTTCTTTTCAGACAGCGCGCAGAGGCAGAAATGACTTATAATGAATGAACGCATCAGAATGGGATTCCTCAGCCATACTGCTCTGTTCACACCAAAAAAGGACTCAGAAGGAAGTTGCATAAGAACATAAGGTTAGAAGGAATTGTTGTGCATGACCCAAGGCAAAAAAGGATCCACACCACAGAAAGAGCACAAAACTCTTTCAATACCTAAACAATCAGGTTCCCATACTTCATCAGAACTGTCAGTATATCTCGTATTGACAACATTTTAACAGAGCGCTCCCCTCCTCCCTTCATCTTTCTCTCTGCCTCTTATTACTTTCAGGAATCAAGCTGAATCAGTCTTAGCAACTTAGAATTGAATTATGCATTCGTTAGTTCATGCATATGCATGGATTCCCGAAGTTCATGAATATCTATTACGTTGCCATTTACATTTCTTCCATTTTCCTAATACATAAAAATCTTACACTAATGAACAAATGGAAGGACTACAGCTTGTAGACAGAGAGCTAGCGATGTGCTAAATAAAAGAAAGGCGTACAGGCTTTCTAATTAGAGCTCGGAAACCATGCGGCGCGATTTTAGACAGTGATTCATTTATAAACTTCAATGAAAAGCGGTGAGAATACATGAGAACTCGTGTTTCTAGATGGATTCTCAAGAGAATCTAAACACTGCCCCCAGGGAAGGAAGGAACGAAGGAAAGAAAGAAAGAAAGAAAAAGAAAGAAACTGATTGATAAATATCCAACAGAAAACGAAATCCCTAACATCGATTGATAACTAATATGGTACCAATTTATCGTGCAAATTTATTGTTTAAGCCAGAAAAAACATTGCTCAGATAAAATATATATAATCCAATACATTAAAAAAAAAAAAAAAAATACTGCCTACTTATATAGCTTCAATGTAGTTGCTTTTTGTTATTAGCTTCTAGTGTAGCTAACTACTTTTTCAAAAGAGCAGCTTGACTGTTGTTGAACTGTTTTAAATCATGAGTAGCTACAGTTTTAAAGTAGCTTCTCCACCACTGGTACCCTGGAAATCTTTCCACACCATGTAAAACGGCCTGAAAAGTGGAGAGGTTGATCGCCAACAATATGTGTGAAAAATAAAGGATCCTGTTTTCAGGATCCTGACACCTCATCAGCAGTTATCACAGGCTATTCACTACCGGTTCAGCGCACACGCAGAGGAGAAAGAGAGAGAGGAGTGAGATGGGGATGTTGCCCACAGGCGATTGTGCTGTGGCAGTGAGCATCCGTTTAGCAGGAAGTCCGCATACAGCTGACAAACAGCATGTGTGTGTGCGCGTTTAATCCCCTCCTACCTCACACACAGTGGGTGTCCGTGTTCTATTAAGCAAGAACACACAAGAGATCCTGTATTTATGTATTAATAAAAAAAAAAACAGTGAAACACTAAACATGCTGATACAAAACTTTTCCTGAGGATAGTGGAGACCGGGGCTAGTTGTCACACTTTTTTACTCCAGTGAATATTTGTCAGGGTAGGTTCGTTTTGAATTTATGTATAGCCTTGGCTACAAAAAGCTATTGAATATTTCCACTCTTGCTTCTTAAGGGAAAAAAAAAAAAAAAAAAAAACAGTTCACACATAACACATTGACTATATAGGGTAAGTTGTCACAATAGATTTTGCCCTTAAATAAACAAGGGATTTCAAACATATTTAAGTTTCAATAATTTAACAACACATGCATGTTCCTGGTTCTTGTTTGTTTGTTTATTACTTTTTTTTTTTTTTCACGCCATGTTAGCATCATGGCTATTTACATGGCAAATATAATAATCCATAAAATTTACATTTATATAAAACATTTCAACTTGACATAAGATAGAAAATCTAAAAAACATTTCGGTGATACATTTTGAAATATTCATGTTCCTGGTTCTCTAATGTCAGTTAATGGTTACATGTCATGCAGGAAAACAAATAATATTTCGGGCCCTATTTTAAAGATCTAAGCACACGGCGCAAGTGCACTTAGGGTGTGTCGGAATCTACTTTTGCTAGTAACGATGAGAAAAATGGTCGGCATGCCAGGCGCATGGTCTATGGCGGATTTGCTATTTGCATGGTGGAATTTGCAAGCGGAAAAACTGAACGCTTCTCTAGCGAGGAAACGGATCTGCTTATGCGTGAGGTTAAAGCACGCAAGCAGACCATCTATGGGACAAGCCGGATTCCACCATCTTCGTATTTTTATCTTTATGCACACAATAATAATCTTTTACATCGTATTCCTTTTATTTTTAATATTTGGCATGTTTGTGTGCTGCTACACGTCCCAGTGTGTGTAATAAGCAGAGTGTACGTGCGTTGTGCATCCACATATAGGCGCATATTGCTAACGCTCTCTTTAAATAACAAAAAAATATTGCGGCATTGACTTTAGACCAGGATTCAGTCTATTTCAGTTGCCTCAAAATAGCAACACGCCAACAATGCGCCTGAACACACCTCATTTTCAGATCAGTACGCCCATGGGCGCACAGATGGGCGTGAGTGCATTTGCTATTTGAACAACGTTGCGCAGGATGTGAAAATGATAACTGCGTCGGGCTTAAACTAGCAAAATACACTTGCGTCACGCCTGGCGTCACACTGCGCCAGGTGTATGATATATTTTTAAGTTTGTTTTTTTTTAATTGTTTATTTATTATTTATTTTACATTTTTATGATTTGTTCATTTTTAACTTTATCAACTCACAACCCCCATCTGTAAAAGCAGTGTACAAAAAATAAAGCCATGGTTAATTAATGTAACATTTAAAACAATTGACAACTTGCCCCCATTATGAAAAAAATACTTTGCTTTGTTGCTATGAGAAGAGTTTAATGTTTTTTGTTCAAATCTATCTTCATTATATAGTTTCCTCTGGCCTGAATTTATGCCAGTGTGGTTTTGTGTTCATAACAGCTACAGCATTGCGAAAATATGACATTTTAGGTTAGAGGAAATAAAAACCACAAAACCGTCATTTAACTAGATGTTTGAAACCAACATACAAAACTGCAAGATAAATTCCACATGTGTAATTGGACTTTAGGCTCAAACCCTTACTGTTGAGATCCAGCTAGTTTCTGTAAAAACCAGCTTCGATCTCCTCTACAAACCATCACTGATTGAGTCACCTGAGCAAAATCAGTTTTCCCATAACAGGCCTCACGTGTCTGCCAGAACAAACCGTATCGAATACGTCCGCACAATGGAGAGAAAATTGAACAGAGATGATAAAAATGTTGCGAGTTTGTTTCTGAAGCTCACAGAGTCGCGTGCGCTGATAGCGCCACCATTCAGGCATTCAAGCAGGTTTGCATAGGGAACATGGCTGTTATTGTGTGCAAGCATTTTATCCCTTATTTGCTGATAATGACAAATCTCTCTCTCTCCCTCCCTCTCTTTCTGTCAGTCTCGTGTGGTGGTAGCCGGCTCTTTGGGTCTGCGCAGATAAGCGGGTGATTCATCATGAAGCTGAAGGCTGCACACGGCGCCTTATCAGCCCCTCGCAAGGATCCAGCCTCACTGCACATGTTCTCTGTTTGGAAAGTGACCTGCTGCCTCCCGGCCCCAAATTACCATGACAACATTAGAATTATCCAAGCAAAAATGACAAGAGACGAATTAATATATTTTGCGCACGCTTAGACCACCCGGCATCCCCGCCACCCCGATCCAGTGCCAAACTCCCTCCGTCTCCACATACGTTTCCATTATTGTGGGGAAAATAATGGCCAACTAAAGGCGACCTGAAAGGGAGGGCCTTTAATGAATGCATACGAGCGGTCGGGCTTCTCCTGGCAAAAAAAAAAAAAAAAAAAAAAAAATCTTAAAGAGAAGCACGCTACTGCGTTCCTTCCTTGCAGAACATTGCAGGTTGTTGCTTTAGTAATATCATATTTAATTCAATCAAGCAATAAATGCGTGTGTGTTTTTCGCCACCGATATAAGTGGGACGGCACTGTGAGAGTGTAATTGAGTCAAAAATAAATAAAGAGACAATAATGACAAGATGGCGAGCTGTTCAGCAGGGCCGTGATTGAGTCAACGGAGCGAGGCAATAATAGCGCTTTCCTCTCCCTTTTCTCTCGCTATTGTCAGGATGAGAATATCATTGCAGAAAATTGCCTCGTAGGGAAAAATATATGAAACTGTTAACAAATGGACTGGCAGCCGTCCTCTTCCTGACATTTGAGAAAAAAAAAATAGAAAAGAAAAATCAAAAAGTCAAGGGGAATGAGACAGGAAGGGAAAGCAAATCGCAAACTCGCTAACGATCTTGCAGTTATGACGTTATTTAAGGTGAAAGTGAAACAATGAGCTGGCTGCATCTCGCACCTTCTCCCTCCCTTTCCACATACATCTCTCTCTCTCTTTTCTCTGTAACACAAATGCAGGCTTGATGTGTTAGTAGAGGGTGTGTGTAGGAGGATAAGAGTGGTCCTCTGAGGGGTGCTCTAAACACACACACACACACACATTTTCTTTCAAGTCCTTTATCTTTTGAGCACAAATCTACTCCCATGCACTCAAACAACTTTGGTAAAGGACAAGCATGACTGTACAGTTTTTGACAAGAAACAACAGCTGATGGGGTATTGGGATAAGCATCATTTCTAAAAGTGTCAGAGAGTTTGTCTCAGCAAACGTGTGAATGTAGAGCTAAACACTAAGGGCCCTATCACACACCCGGCGCAATGCGACGCCAGGCGCTACGCAAGTGTTTTTTACTAGTTTCAGCCCGATGCAGTTATCATTTTCACGTCCAGCGCCATGTTGTTTAAACAGCAAATGCACTCGCACCCATCTGTTTGCCCATGGGTGTGCTGGTCTGAAAACGACATGTGTTCAGGTGCATTGTTGGCGTGTTGCTATTTTGAGGCAACTGAAAACGACTCGCCATTGACCAATAAAAACCTGGTCTAAAGTCAATGGCGCAGTATTTTTTATTTTTTTTATTTAAAGGGCACATTAGTAATATGCGCCTAGAGGCGGGTGCACAATGCGTGTACACTCTGCTTGTTACACACACAGGGATGCGCAGCAGCACACAAACATGCCAAATATTCAAAATAAAAGGATTCCTCTCTGGAGAAGTGTTTGGTCTTTATGCTTGCAACTTCCGTCATGTGAATAGCAAATCCGGCATTTTGAGAGCGCAACTGGCTTTTAAAGGCAATGGGAGATGAGACTCTGATTGGTTTATTGCACGTTACGCCCAAAACACACCCATGACTCATTAAGAGACTAGGTACAACCCTTTTGGAACATGCGCCTGGCGCGCTGACCATTTTTTCTGTCGTTAAAACTAGCAAAAGAGGATTCGAACATGTCCTAAGTGCACCTGCGCCATGTGCTTCAGACCATGTGCTTAGATCGTTAAAATAGGGCCCTTCGTCTTTAGTTTCATCATATTTGCTGTTATATTTTGTTAGATGTACCAAAATAAATGAGATGTGGACAAGGAGCAATGTGTACGATGTTTTGAATAAAATTTATATAAAACATTTCTTACACACTTTATTTCATTGTTGTCTATTTATGCTGCTTTACACATATTTTAGGTTAAGTATTTAAATATCACACATTGTCCACATTTTTGTCCACTTCTCACTCATTTTGGAAAGAATTGCAGATTTCAAACTGGATAAAACACAAGGTCCTGAAGCATTGGCAGTGTGGGTACCCAAGCATCACATGACTGGACTGTAGCCTTGTTATCTGGCAAGCCTTTCTTTTGTTTTCCGTCATCAGTTTCTCTGAGCTTTATTGCAGTAAATATGCTACTCGTTCCCAAATGAACCATCTGTGACAGGAGCAATTCCTCAAACGGGCCCTCTTCTGCCTTACAGACACTACAGCAACTTGACAATAAGGATCTTGCAAACTGCTTGTTAGAAAGCTGAAATCAAGCACTTTTTATTGATTCAAATCAAGCCAAATTCATTAAGGGACTGTAATATTTCTGAGTGATTTGAAACCAATGAGCGGCCAGGGAGGCTTTTAAAGTGATTAGTTTGTCTCATTCAACAGTCAAAACAATATCCAGAGCAAATAAACAAAGTATACCGAGCTATTACTGAGCATGTCTGTACGGTTCTCAGTCCAAAATTAACTCTGACGTACAGTACAAGGAGCTTGGCTTTCATGCGGAGTCTCTCTCATCAGGCCATTGTTGCATAAAATATTTTTTTAATTGGACGCTTCCAATTGAAGGACCTGCAAGTTTTTGAATCATCAATTTTCCATTCAATGTATGCCTATTATGGATCCCGCATGAAACGGCCCTGTGCCGATTGACGGCCTTGAATTTTCAAAAGTTTCCCATGCAAGGTATTTGCAACATTAATTAACAAGCCTATTAACGAGACGAGCGCAAACTGCTAAAACGGTTGTGGCCCATTTGCATTGATTGCTGCTCACACACAAAAGGCTGGTCTTAATACGACTGAACTGACAGTTGTATTAAGTCACTGTATTAATGGAAAAGCAAGACCAGAGGCTGAAAGAAAAGTGTACACATGTAAGCTATATATATATATATATATATATATATATATATATATATATATATATATATATATATATATATATATATATATATGCAACACATTATTTATTATTCTATATTAATTACATATATTATTAAATAACAATTAATAAAACATTAACAATAACATTAATAGTATTATATTATAGTTCTGCTCATAAATTTATATATCCCTTGCAGAATATGCAAGATGCTAATCATATTTAATATAAAAATTAGAGGGATCATAAAAATAGCATGTTCTTTTTTAGTACTGCCCTCAATAAGCTGTTTTACATAACATATGTTAACTTCTAATCCACAAGACGACAAAATAACTGAATTTACACAAATGAACCAGTTCAAAAGTTTACATATCCTTGAATACCCTTGAATCTTAATACTGTTTGTTGTTACCTGGATGATCAATGACTGTTTTTATGTTTTGTGATAATTGTTCAGAAGTCCCTTATTTGTTCTAAGCATTTAAACTAAGCACTCTTCTTCAGAAAAAACCTCCAGGTCCTGCACATTCATTGGATTTCTAGCATGTTCGACATATCTGAACCTTTTCCCAATAGTGACTGTAGGATTTTGAGATCCACCTTTAACACTGAGGACAATTGAGGGATTCATGCACAACTATTAAAAAGGTGAAAACATTCACTGATGTTCAAGATGCCAACATAATGCATTAAGAGCTGGGGGGGAGGGAGTGTACATTTTAAAGTTGATTTTTTTTTTTTTTTTTTTTTCATTTAGGACTGCCTTTCAGAAGCTACCTAAGATGTTTCCCTGAAGACAAAATAAGCACAATTTACTCTGATCATCCAATTCAAAAAAAGTTTACACCCCCTGGCTCTTAATCTGCAAGGGTTAAAGTTCTGAGCAGAACTGGTGTTGAGCAGATTATGACTAACTTAAACATCTGATTGAACATTGTGTTCATGCGGTCAACAGATATGTCTGTGATTGGCTACAAAGCTTAACGCTGCAAAAACATGTTGTAAATAGAAACCTCTGATGCTCTTCACAGAGCGCTAAAACAAACACTCATGGGAGAGTTTGAAAGCAGCTGGCTGTCAGCGGGTACCGGTACTGCACAACAGCAGATATAGTCACATTAAATGATCAAATAAATCTTTGGCGGGACAAAGATTTATTTTGGTGGGAATGCAGGAAAAAACCTAATATATATAAGAAGAGTTCAGCTGCAAAAGCCACTGAACACCACCTCCGTCAAAGATGAGAAAATTATATTGAGCGAATGCTCTCCGCACATAGTATATGTTCATCAAATACTTTTGCTTCAAATCCACTAAATCCCAGCGTCAGCCTATTCAGAAATACTGGTTCGTTGGCAGAAACCACTAAACGCCATTCCCTTTGTCAGCAAAAGCCTCTTAAGAAGAACCAATCAGAAGATGCAAATCGAATCATATGATTTCATGATGAATGACGGTGTGTATGAGCTGGCTTTCAACTGCCGAGCTGCAAATCATCATCATGTTTTGTCCTTTGTTACAGTGGCAATGACATGATTTTCGCAAGTAGCAAGTAAACACAACAGTGTTCCTTTTCCTGCTGTAAAACTGACAGAAACTGACGTTTGTCTTGTTGTCCGAAGAGGTGGACTTAGAGATTTTTACAAAAAGTTGGTTTTGCTGCAAAAGACAGTCAAATTTGTTAAATACCAATGAATTGACTAAAAAGGACATTTTTGAAAATAAGGCATTTCAATAACTGACTAATAACCTTTTCATTGCCATTAAAGTGAAATTACTAAACCTAAACATAGGAGCCTGCTATGAAAAAAAAAACTCACTGAACAGAAAACATGTGAGACAGACTTAGAGGTTTTTGCATCTGAACTCTTCATATACTGTTATAGGCTACATTGCCATACATTGCAAAGTAGGATCTATGATGATCAAGTACTTCACTGAGCCAAGTAATTTAAGTAATTTAGCAACCTCCTGTTCTTGTTCACCTGTAAGCCATACAAGAGGCCTGTCAGGCTCACTGCTCCAGAATTAGACAGACCTGACTTGTGAGAGAGTAAGAGAGAGAGGGGCTTTTAATCTTGCTTCAAAAACAGCTGAGGGCCAAAGAGAACAGCATTAAGTGTTATTTCCCATTCTGTGTGTGTACAAAGAGGCCACAAGTCCCGGGTCAGTATTCAAACAGATGTGCGCTGTGGGAGCTGTGCCATTAAAACTATTCACAGATCAGCTGCAACTTCCCACCCAGAACATGCAGTTTTCTGTTCTTCATCATCACAAACACAAAGATTTAAAGAGATAGTTCACCCAAAATTGAAAATACGGTGATTATTTACAAAAGCACAGAAAGAGCAGCGCAAAAACATTCTTCAAAATGACTTCTACACTCATTCCTTCAGGATTGGAACTACACAAGGGTGAATAAATGAAGGCAGAATTTTAATTTCTGAGTGAATACATCTTTAAACATGCTAGATTACCATTTAGCATAATAGTCTTCATCTCATGACGTTCATTTAAATGACTGTCTGTTACAAACAACTCATTCACGTGCGACTGAATTGATGTGAATGAGAAAGCTCAAACCTGTACAGCTATACAGACTAACCCTAAAAACGATTCTTCTCAGCTAGAATAGAATCGTCTGCTCATCTCAATGGATTAGCCTAGTTATCACGCTACGGAAACATCCTAATGAAGCCGTTTCAATAAAAGGAACTAGGTCCTTTTATCGGCACACCTGGTTGTAGCCTGAAAGGATATGCGAGTGTTTTTCAGGGAGCTGTTTACCCTGTGTCTAAGAAACCCATATGGAGACAGAAAAGCTGAGAGGAGCAACAAGCACCACCGGGCTCCCCGCTGAATTGCGCTTTTGAGAGATTGCGTTTGGCAGTCCTGCCCGCTATCAGTTGGCAGGCAGTGGAGCATTCTCCGGATCATCTGTTGATCATTTAATTACAGTATGTTTTAAAGGGGAAGGGGGACCAGGGCATCGTAGGAAGCAAAGTTAGGATGCAAAAGGAGGAAAAGCAGTCAGGAAAAGGCGTCACATAAAATGCAAGCTTTTTATATTTGTACTGAAAGAGATAAGAACAACTGAAGGGCCATTGGGTTTCTTGGGGTAAAACGTCTCAAAGCTTTTGCGATGGAAACACAATTGTGTTGGCCATTTACTTAAGGAAGCAGTCTCCGGGTCTAATCTTAAAGCACTCATCTCCGAGTTCCCATGAGAACTACTATCCATCCACCTGCACTGTATCTCATCCATCTACACACAACACAAGCACACACAAACGCACAAATACAGAGCTGACAATCACACAGACGGACCCTCAAAGCAGAGAACACAAACACGTCGCTCAAACTACGTTGAGATACATGCCAGACCGTTTACCGCTAAATGAAAAAGGCCTTTATACGACATGATAGAAGACTGTGAGACAGTCCAATGCATTTAGAGTTAAAAGAACAGTTAACACATTGATATTTAGATGAAAAATATTGGGGCTAAAGCTGTCAAGCTCTAAAATCACAAAAACTATAAAAGAAGTCCTCTGTCTGCATTCAGTTATATTAAAGTGGCAGGATATTCACTCATTTTGGTTTCCACTGGAAAAGAAGAAGAAAAAAAAACCTAAACAGGTTTAGTAAATAATGACAAAATGACAAAACTATCCCTTGAAGAGAAACCGAAACCTTGACACAAAAGGTAGGTGCTCTTCACTCAAAGGCAATACACAGATAAAACGAAGACACATGGTCTACCTAAATGTATGAATACATGTTTTTTGAGGTAATTAAATCATAATAGATTTAATTACACTCATCAATCAATTATACAACAACATTATGTTCAATTTCCCATAACTAACACATTGAAAATGACAGATAGCTCAAATCAGAATATACTGTCATTGAAACAGCATGTAAAGGTTAATGCACTTCAGCTAAGACCTCTACAAAAGGAAATAAGCCTCAGTTACAGGGAGTGTGTGGCTTTTATAGAGGAATTTGAATGAAAAATGAATAAAAAGAGATGAAATTACAGAGCGCTGCCGAGGCGACCTTGAGCGTCCGGCCTTTCGTTCGGAAGCACAACAGCATACCTACAACTCCAGGTTTTCTTCTCCGCCAATGGTTTCATTTTAGTTTTGAGCTCATTACTTCACTACGACGTGCGAGTCCAATCAAAAGGCACTCTCATTAAAAAAGCGAAATGGTTCAAAAGTAGCTGTCTAGCAATTACGCTGCTTGTCTGAAACGACTGGACTGCAGAGCTTCAAATGTCAATTATGTTAGTCAACACCGCCATATCAGTAGAGCTTCAGCAGGAAAAACGATAACGTTCTTAGAAAAGCCAATTTGTTTTCAAATTGTGTTTAGACGTAAGCCATGGCCCACTTTTCACTCAACAAACCTGTCTGTCTTTTATGCAATAAACAATGAAGAAAAAAAAAAAAAAAAATCACAATGATGTTTCTTTTTTATGTTGTCTTCAACAGTTGATTTCAAAACAATCTCAGGAGGAAGTTAAACTCGTCTTACCCACTTTTAACAGGCTAAAACGTCCTTCCTTTCCACACTAGACGAAAAAAATAAAAACAGCTAAAGGCGCACTTGGCTTGCCAGTGCTGAGTCATGCTTATTGTTGTGTCTAGAGTGAGCTCCACCAGCACCACCACCACCCTGCGGCAACATGGGAAGAGTGCCACGCTCGCAGCGGGCACTACCAGCCCGGCCAAGGTCAATACTGCCTGTTACCACATGCACGTTCCACACCGCATAGAGGTTTGACTGTTCATTCCAGCGCTGAGTGAATGCTCACACATTTCACTTATGTCACTCAGCCCTAGTGCTACAAATATTAGCGCCTTTCCTCTATAAAAGCAATGACAGCGTGTCACATGGAGAGACGGATGGATGACTGTGGATGGATTGTCTGCAGTGCTTTCGGCACCTAAGGGAGGGAAATTGGTTTGAGGCACAAACTCTTGAAAGAGGGACAGACAGAGACGGAGAGGAGGGGGTTTCTTTAGAGTAACCTTCACACTACATCACAGAATTTCCCTCAACAGACGCTAGCCTTTCTCAGATGTTCAACACATGCATTTATGGAGCACTGCCAGCACGTCTAAACTCAAGCCAGAGTTGGAAGAGAGAGAGAGAGAGAGAGAGAGAGAGAGGTGCACCGCAGCTTTCACAGGTTTATTCAGAAGGAAATGGCACATATTTATGAAATCTCAGTGAATTATATTCACACACAGTGCTCATTTTTATCTTCCGTTTTAGTTATTTTAATAACTCCTTTGCATTTCTTCAATACGTTTTTGTCATATTTATTAATTTTAGTCTATTTTACTAGCCAAAGTAGAGCATAATTTTAATTTTGACAGAAGTTAACATTTTTTTGTAAATAACTGAACATGTTTGCCAGACTACATCAATCTATAAAAATGACTTATCAACATAAAAAACTATTATTTTTCTGAGATGAATCACAGCAATGCAAATTCAAAAAGAGCAAAAAGATATTTGAAAAAAAAAAATGAATAATGCAATTAAAAATATTGAAAATGAAAAATGATTCAATTTAAAACTACGTATGCAGTCAGTTAATTATATTCAATTTAATATATAAGATAAAATCTATGTATCTATCTATATATCTATCCATCCATCCATCATCCATCTATCCCTCTATCCATCCATCTATCCATCATCCATCTATCCCTCTATCTATCCATCATCTGTCTATCCCTCCATCCATCATCCATCCATCCATCTATCCCTCTATCCATCCGTCTATCCATCTATCGCTCCATCCATCCGCCTATCCATCTATCTATCCCTCTATCCATCCATCCATCATCCAACTATCCGTCTATCCATCCATCCCTCTATCCATCCATCTATCCATCCGTCTATCCAACCATCCGTTCGTCCGTTCGTCCGTCCGTCCATCCATCCATCCATCCATCGTATACATTTTGCTGCTTTGCATTATTAAGACTTTTTTTATTAATTAAGTTATGTGGATTGGTAAGCATATATTATAGATGGATATCCTCAGAGCTCATGGTACTGTAGGTCTGTCTTGATTTTGTGGTCTATTCACTCTTTTCTTCCCTCATTTTTATCAACCGCAAGTCTTCATCTCATCGTCATTATGGATTGTGAACCACAAAAAAACCCTTCGTCAGTGAACATTTCCGTCACTAATTTTCGTTGACTAGATTAACAGCGTTCACACTGTGTTTCTCTTTCAGCAGAACACAACTTCAGTCAGATAATAAACAGCCTACATGAAGCAGCTTTCGCCTCTGGCTAATGTATCCCCAGCGCTCCTTTAATAATCCAGCACATGCTTCCATGTTAGAACGGAGGGATTCGATAAATGAATAAATTAATATCAAATAAGCATTGTTTCGGGTTTAAATGGAGTCTAGTAGAGCAGAAGAGGGGTAGAAAGGGCTTGCTTGCGGATCAAATGATCACAATATCCATTTCGGCGCCGGCTTTGTCTTTGCTGAATTTGGATATTAATGAATGCAGAGGTTTAGCAGTGTTGGCGATGGCAGATTTCATGGAAGTGCAAATGATCCGCTCTGACATACACTGAATGCAGCTTTGATCTGCGATTTGACTAGCGCCCCACGCAATGAAAGGACCAAGGGGAGCGAGGGAGAAAAAGAGCGTGCGAGAGAGAGAAGGGGAAAAAACCCTCAGAGCACAGAGGAGCACTCATCTAACAAGGCCTCTCTCTGATCCTTCTGCTCGCCCGGCCCCTCTCGCTCTCTCTCTCTCTCTTTCTACGTCTTTTTAGCAGCTTCACGTTTCACATGGTCTCCTTCGCTCTCGTATCCCCCCTCCCCTTCTAATAACCCAGGAATGCTTCATTTGAATGAAATACAGTCATTTATCTACTGGCACCAGAGATCATAAAATCAAATAGTGGGAAGTGAGAAGTCATAACGGCGGTGGTTCGTTTTATGTCACGTAATACCCCCATGAGTGTAAGGGGGCCATTCAGAATATGCTGCCATCAAACTCTCCTAATGTTGTTTTGACTTGTACCGAATTGTTATTGTAAGTCCCATCAGCGGTATTAGACACCCGGATCACGTCCCGTGCTGCGGGCACTGTTTCTTGGCACAATCTCGCTACACAATTCTTATTGGGCCCCTAAAGACACTTCAAGTCGAGTCCCCTCATAGCTCAGGAGAGCGAGTGTTGGTCATTTTCCTGTGCTTTTCTCCACTGTCATAGGCAGGATGGAGTGCAGGGTGCGTCAGGCCATGACTCAGTGTGTAAACAATACTAATGCTTACACACTGATGGGCTCTTTATCTCTATTACAGGCACGAATTTCACCGAGAATGGAATTGATTGCGTCTGAGAGCGCTGCCGGTGTTATGGCAGGCCACACATGGAGTTCTTATGAGCTCTCTCTGACTTCAATGAAGAAAATCACCTATATGTCCAAATTATGGGGTCTCTGAGCCAGAAAGCCATGGAAATCTATTAACCGACGTATATTGGATATGTCGTGAGGTTTGTCAGATGGGTGAGAATTACTGGCTTAAGGTAAATGTTACTAAGAATTTGTTTATTTTCAGCTCAAACAGAGTGTATGAGGGGGTTTTAATAAATAAAGTAGCAACATATCTAATGGCAGCGCATATTGGTGTACATATAACCAATTACAGAAATAGGCAATACATTTCAGCTTGTGTTTAGCCTTGTACAACCTGTAACTGGATCACACTGCGCACCTAAACTCAAAAACGAAGGCTTAAGCTTTGCTTTCCAGTCAGTCAACAGCTTAATAGACAGTATATTTGTATGACGGTACAAAATAAAGGGATCGTTTAGCCAAAAATCAATATTCTCTCCCTCAAGTCGTTCTAAACCTGACTTGCTTTCTTCTGTGTTTGGGAAAAAAAAATAGACTACTTTTTATTTTGAAAAAAAGGTTTCAGTTAATGGGGTCCAATGTTGTTTGGACTCAAATGTTCTTCAAAATAATTTCTTTTATGTTTTATAGAAGAAAAAGCCATACAGGTTTGGAATGACATGAGGATGAGTAGGCTAAATGATGACAATTTTCATATTTGGGTGAACTAGGTTTCAGATGGCTTCTAATATAGCATCCTAACGTCTCGATAAATGGTCTAGAAATTCAAATTAGCTTACAACATAGACAAATAAGCATTGTAGTATTTACATATGTATTGTTTGGCTATGGAAATGTCACAAGTTTAGAAAAAAAAAATAACAGTTATGAATTCATTTTGTGCTTTTAACCGCTCCATCAAAGGCCAAATTGCATGCACAGGATTGTGTAATAAAAACATTAGTGAAGTATATACTACTTTAAAACAAGCCAGATAAATGCATCTTAGTAGACAGGATGTGACATGTCTTTATGCCTTCTTACCTCCATGCATTGTTTGATTGTTTGATTAGGCACATTTTTCAGGTGTCATGACTCATGATTCCATTAGTAAAGCCATCTTAAAAATGACGTTGGCTGTTATGACAGATATTGGCGGCTGCGGAAGGGAGCAGTGCTCTGCCTAGTCTTACCTGGCGGGATATTTCAATTAAGCAGGTATAATCACTCAACATGAGAGATTTGGTTAACTTAAAGGGTTAGTTCACCCTAAAATGAAAATAATGTCATTTATTACTCACCTTCATGCCGTTCCACACCCGTAAGACCTTCGTTCATCTTCGGAACACAAATTAAGATATTTTTGTTGAAATCCGATGGCTCAGTGAGGCCTGCATAGCCAGCAATGACATTTCCTCTCTCAAGATCCATTAATGTACTAAAAACATATTTAAATCAGTTCATGTGAGTACAGTGGTTCAATATTAATATTATAAAGCGACGAGAATATTTTTGGTGAGCCAAAAAAACTAAATAACGACTTATATAGTGATGGCCGATTTCAAAACACTGCTTCAGGAAGCTTCGGAGCATAATGAATCAGCGTGCAGGCCTCACTGAGCCATCAGATTTCAACAAAAATATCTTAATTTGTGTTCTGAAGATGAACGAAGGTCTTATGGGTGTGGAACGGCATGAGGGTGAGTAATAAATGACATTATTTTCATTTTTGGGTGAACTCACCCTTTAAATCATCCTCAATGTCAATATTCTCCTATCATCTTACTACTGAGATGTAGAATCAGAATTAATAACCATTGCGCTGCATATTAAAACTTTAAAGTGTCATCAACAAACAGCTTATAAGGCAATATCAAG
Organism: Hypophthalmichthys nobilis; assembly: GCA_037950665.1. NCBI lineage: Eukaryota > Metazoa > Chordata > Actinopteri > Cypriniformes > Xenocyprididae > Hypophthalmichthys > Hypophthalmichthys nobilis. The sequence continues at coordinate 19,472,545 of CM075479.1, forward strand.
TTTTTAACTGCTGCACAATTTTATGAAATCAGATTTACTTAAATCACATCATGAGCTATTATCAGTTTTACAAATAAAAGCTTGTTTGTCTCATGGCAAATGACAGACTCTTGACAAAAGCTGCAGAGCATTTATTATAAAAATTCATGGGATGAATCATAAAATCTTTGAAAGGCTACAGTTTATGTTTCATCTTTCTGTCAGCTATTCTTTACTCTTCTTTGGACAAACAAAATGAAAATTAGACAAATTATTGGGGATATAGACCAGAAATGTGATCAAACTTGTGTCACGCATGTCAGCACCACGGCTCCAATGTGTCAAGATGTGTCGACCGCTACACCAGTAGATCTGAAATTGTGAAGAGGCTCTGTAGCCTTGTGGGATAAGTCTCAAAAAAACTGGGGCATAGCAACTATTATATCTGATTGGCACATGTAGGCTGTCCACATTTAGACATTTCGACTTTGCCGCCTACTTTTTGCGAGATAATCAATGGCCATGACTCAATGTGCCGCCCACTTTCAAAAAGGGGGTTAAAATGCCCTAAAACAGCATGCCTTCGAGATAAATGCACAGATTTCAATTTTTATATATAACCAGCAACACTTCAAATGTATATTTCATTTTAATGGGGGTTTAGATTTAGGGAAGGACTCAGAAACAGCCTGTTAGGGACACGGCATGATTATCCAGAGTTATGATCCGCCATTCATCTGTAACCAATGATGTTCTGAACATGGTTAACCACCACTGATTTGGCTAGCATGGCCAGATTACCAAACGGGAGGGAGATGAATTAATGATCAGGGATCCAGCTGTGAAAAATATTGTATCGTTTCGTATAGCTATCGGTTGCTTTTATTGATCGCTTGTAAACACAGCAGCTGGCACTGCATGAAGTATTCATACTTCAATTCTGACAGCTTTTAATAATTTCTAAATATTTCAGGCACAACAATGGCGCATACAGAAACGCTCCAACAAATCAACAGCCAGCAAAAATAAACAAGACTTATGGCTTTGCCGTGCGCACACACACACATACACTCAGTCGCCTCCAGAGCGCCACTGAGAGAACTGACAAATGGCCGCTGTGTCACTGAGTGAGAAATCCCGCAGTCACAGACAGACTCTCATTTATCTGAGAGTGTGTGTGTGTGTGTGTGTGTGTGTACGCGTGGGTGGGCAACTCATACAGCCAGGACAGGGCCAGTCGTTTAGACAGACATCCTCAGGGGCAGATTGTGTGCGTGTGAGACATTGTCTTGCTAAATGCAAACTCTGGCATAGGGCAGTCTTGTGCCTCCTCGTCCTCACAGAAGTGAAATTACCCAAGACATTTGATCAATGCAAGTGTTAGCTAATAATGGAGAAGAACTTTAACAGGTACAATAGCAAATGTCCAGCATCATTTATATCGTTTTCATGGAAACTGGTGACAGTTGAAAATGGTGCAACTTACCTGCAATGAACAAGGAGGTAATGCAACACTCACTTCATTTTGCTATAATGTAATATGCATTAATAAAAAAAGGTTACAAATAAGAGATAAAAAAAAAGAAAAGAAATCAAAGTAGTTTTAAAAACTTTGTTTAAAAAAATATTTTTAAAAACTTTTACAGTTACTTATTTTGCTTTTTCAGCATAAAAAAAAAAAAAAAAAAAAAAACTTGCTCTGTGTCCATCTAAAGGCCTTTTGAGATCAAAAGCTCCAGAGCAAATGAAGATGATTAAAGAGCTCTTAATACAACTGTGATTTTGACAAAGGCACGATCACCCTGTCTCGAGACGGTGTGTGAACACAATTGGATTCACACTTCCACATTTCAGTCTCTTCCTGTGTGCTCTGGTAACCCTGGAGACCACCACACCATCTCTGGCCAGGGCACTCGAGGATCGAGACGCAACCTTGGGATTCTTACATTTGCATAAATTTCCAATTACATTTTATAGTTTCAACAAACCTGGCTAATCACTCGTTTCAATCCATTTAATTACAGCTCAGCGATGGCTGGCTAATGTCATTAAACGCAAAAGCTTATTGTTCCTTATCATGCCATATTAAGGAAATTACACTGGAGTCATTTTTCACCAGGATGTGTTGACAACATGTAATTCACCACCTCTACACACACGGTGTCCCTTTTAAGGCTTGACTCGTTTACCTTGGCATTTACCGAGGACCGCGCGCGAAAAACTAAATCAAGACAGTCAAATATGAGAGCCGGGATGCTCGGGGTGACATTGTTATTTTGCATAATTGCAATAAAATATATGTATCTCTCTGCCTGATTGAATTGCATCTAACTCAGCAGCAGCAGGCATAAACAATGCTGTCATCTGTCAAGCAGTGAGTTCCCTCTTTTTTTTCCCTTTTATTGAGCTTCTCGCACGACTCCAAACTTGCATGATGAAAATAATTATGGGTTGTGTTACCTGTGGGCTAAACGCACACACGCGCTCGCACCTCAGTGTGCGCCGATCGTACCCTGCCTGTCGTTCAATCAACATTAAGTTAGCAGCATCGAGAGCACTCCATCTCATTCATCAGTGTCTCCCTACACCAGTCAATCTCTCGTACACTAGACACACACACACACATGGTCAACAAAGGCAGGGCTTTCATCATAGCACTCTCTAGAGGAAACTGTAAAGACAGAATGGTTGGACAACAAAGACAAGGACCAAAGACAACACAACGAAATGAACGTTGACCTACAGGTGATGCCCAAGAAATCCACTCGCTGCATTTATTCACTCCATTCGGCTGTTTTCCATTCAAATCAACAGAGCTGCTTTTTCAGTATACAAGCATCAATGTCACTGTCGCATATTACTCTTTTTTAGCATCTTGTTTCATGAGCATTAAAAGACTTTCAAAATATGTGTAAATGCTAGATAATTTGGAATGAAATAAAAATTGTATGTAAACAACATGTGAAATTTAGGCAACTTTCCAGGAATGCCCAGTGAAGGTAAATCATGAGCCATGTCTTCACTATACTAGTGAAGTATAATAAATGCATGGTTGCAAGTTAAAAATTCTAATTTATTGTTTTAATTTAACCTTTTATGTTTAAAAACATTGTTTTGTAGAGTTCTGTTGACATAATAATGTTGATCATTACATCAACTTAATATTGTCTGTAATTTAAACTCAAATGTCTGCGTTAATTGGCTTTTTTTTATTTTTTTTATTAGGTTGTAGTAACTTGATGAAATTGTCTTGATAACTTCAGAAATTAGGCAGTGGATTTCTAGTTCCCAGCATGCTTTGCATAGGACTGGATAAGGAGAATAAATGTTGAAATTAAGTGTTGGTTTATTTGTTTTTAGTGAAGGGAAAGACCTGTTAGTGTTTAACGCTGTTATGTTTGACATTTAAAAAGAGTTTCTGTAATGTTGGAGTTTTTGTGGTAACCATTGTGCTGAAAATTAGATACATGAAGGTAGAGCTAGTCGGTACTGAATTTTTAAAAATGTGACGTTTTGAGCGCTGTTGAGCGGATTCGTAAACACCTCTGATTGGCCATTGTGTTCACGGCTCATCTGATATGTCTGTGATTGGCTTCAATGATCAACGCTGTAAAAACGTTGTACATCATCAATGAAGCTCTTCACCAAGTGCTTACAGAAATACACACAGAGATACACCACTCCAGCTTTCAAATTCAAACACTTGTGTGCTTTCAAACGCTGCCGTGCGTTGATCATTGTAGCCAATCACAGACATATCCGATGAGCGCGTCAACACAATGGCAAATCAGAGGTGTTTACGAAAGTGTCACATTTTTAAAATTTCAGTACCGAAGTCGGTACTTTTGCCAACTCTACATGAAGGTAAACAATACATTAACTCTATAAGCAATGACTGCGCTAATGCTAGTGACAAGTAATAACTTACTAGTTCATTAAACACATACATGTTAAATAAGTTATGTTAGCATGTGCTATAAAGTTGTTGATTTAAATGGAAATAAATAAGATTAATTGGTTTCAGGGCTACAACTCTGGTAGTTGGAACAAAATTTTTTTGAGTAATCAACTTAAAAATTTGTGTTTATGCTACAAATTATTAAGTTCCTCTAATTCAATGTACCTTGTTGGTTGAACATTAATTCACTTCAAGTTGTCATAACAAGACCAGTTAATGCAAACCGTTACTTTTTTTTTTTTTTTTTTGAGCCAACACATTATTTTTTTAGAGTGTACTCATTACTGCCTTTCATCCAATAAGGCCAACTTATAATTTAAATAATAATTTAAATAAATAATATTCATGAGCAAAGCCTCATCTTACTAGGCTATTTAAAAACTACAGTATCTCCAATAGAAATGTGCAATAACTTAATAACATTAGCAAAAACTACATACCTAACAGTTTCTTTCTGAATGTTAGTTATAAAACTTCCATTTACAGTTAAATGTTTTAAATTATTGATTTGTTAAAAATTATATAATGTTTGCTGATGGAGTTATTGTAAATTTTATTACAGTTTTTTTCATCAAATGCCCATAATGTGATTTATCAAGGCTACAGTTAGTTAATTAGCTGAAAATAATAATAAAGTGCATTTGTGAGGTTGTCAAATGTCCTTATGATATATCAAGTATATTTAATGTTGCTGAATCCAACAATAATGCTTAAGCATATGTTGTACTGTGACATTATAACAAAAATGTTACTGTAGAGGCCTGATCAGCACAAGAAAGCAATAAACAACATCAAAATTCTAAAGTAAACAAAGTACAGTGATAATCAGTTTTTTCTGCTAGTCTAAAAACATGCCCGAAATCCTTAGAGATCTCGTATCAATCCACAAATCTGTCAAACCGTTGGTCATATCACCCAAAGATGACAGCCTTTCCCTGAGGTAAGGAAAATGATACAGGGATACGTCTGAAGTGAAAAATAAAAATAATGCGGGGAAAAAAAAAAGTCAAGTTCTCCATTTTTTGCTAGAGTGCTCCTTCAACACAACCTGAGGCACCGGAGCGCCACGCTGGCTGCAGAGTCGCTACAGGCATCTGGGCTTTGAGTCGTGCTTGCCAGCTTTCAAACTCTGCCAGACTGAAATCGAAAATGTCAGGCGCAGAGACTTCATGTAATTTGCAGCCATCTCACTGGCCTATTTATCCCTGTATTACCAAATTAAATCAAATATGAGCTGTGATGAATAACGGCCGTGAAGCCATTGAGGAACGAAGTATGAAAGAAAAGAAAAGAGGGATGAGGGGGAGACAGAGGAAGTCGGAGCACTGTGGCTTTTTACAGAAGACAGGGACTGATTCGCTTGCGCTCTTCCCGGCTGCCATTTTGCAAGAGTACATTAGTCCATTCCTCAAAAGCGACCGAGCCGCTCGCAGAGGAGCAGCTGCAGTGATTCCGCCCTGCGTCTCCTGGGGAGGGTTCTTATTCTCAATTAAGCCCTTTGCTGATACAGAAGAGGCCCAGATATTCTCCTCTCCATCTATCACGGTTTCACTGAGAAGCATGAGTGGCTGCCAGCTTTGGCTTCAGGTCCCCAGTGTGTGTACAGCTGGATAAACCGCAGATCCACTCCAGCCAAATCTAACATCACAGAAATCAGGCATCAGTTTCTGTATAATAGCATGTTTCTTGTTCTAAAGGCGTGATAATGATATATAATATAAAATGGATAGTTCCAGTCCTGCATGCTGATTGGTCAATAAGAAAATCTTTAAAAAAGATAAAAAAGCCTGTTACCCAAGTTAAATCCACTGTTACACAGCGCTTCTGGCAACCTTATTACTTTAAAAAAAATATATTCTGTCCATTGGCTGATATGGTGAGGGAGACATTTAATGTTTCCTTTGGGAAGAAAGTTTAAGTAATGCATGAAGAACTTCGACAAACTCTCAGCTGCCTTTCTGACTTTTTTTTTTAAAAGCGTCACGGCCTGCGGTGCACTAGTTAAAGATTTTAAATGATTCGTAAAAAAAGACTTAAAACATAAAAATCATTCTGCCGCTGTAATAGTTCCTTAAAACTCAAACGGGGCTCGTTAGACGCGGTGGAATCCTACCAAGACGGAGATGTTATAATGAGGTCGTTTAGACTAGCACACAGCGACATCCCTAATATGCAGAGCAAAAAGATCATCCAAAAAGACTTCCGGAGGCTTGTTTGACTTGGATCTAAGATGATACGTTATTTAATTCCTCAAGTAAATATGCTAAATCATAACATAAAGATTATTATCTTCCTTTAATGTTTTACATACAGATGATAAATAATGATAATATTTCATTTCATCGTTGAGCGTTATGCTTGGCCTGAGTCTTACACGCGTTTTATTATTTGCAATGCATTAGGTTTTTTTTTTTTTAATCTTTTCTGCTTTCAGTTCACACACTGAAGCGACAGAGAGCTAACTCAAAATTCATCCACACCTCCTGATTCAGGAATGTGGGAATCCTGACGTTTCACATAGACTCTCTAGAATGTGTTAATGAAGAAATAAGGGAGCCAACAGTGAATAAAGCTGTGGACTCTTTAAATTTCAGCTATCCAGTTTCCAATGATGATGCAATGTGACTTTTTAAAGTTACCTGTATAGGAGATTTTCATAGCAGAATCATCTCACGCCATCCTAATAGTGTTTTGGCACCACTAGCACAATTAACCTTATTGTCAACCATCTTAAAGGACTTTCTAGTAACAATTTAACTAATGTTATTGAGCTGAACCATTTGATAAATGTAATGATGAACTGGGTATTAGGTATGATGATGAACATTAGAAATTGAATTGAACTAACTAGCAATACTTTTACAGCATTTGTTAATCTTGCTTAATATAATATACATACATTAATACATTTTTAACATTTCAAGTTATATAACAACATTTATGTCACAAATGAACAAAAGTATATTACATATAAATTAGCATTAACCTAAATTAATAAATGCTGTAACAAATATTCAATATTAACAAATTGAATCCTGTTGTAAAGTGTTGCCATTTGTTTTAACAAAACACTAGTATGTTTTGTTGTATCTAAATTTTAAAACAAGGAGATGCATAATGACAGTATCTATGCTTTTTCAATGTTTCGAAAAGTGCTTAAGCAGCCAACTGTTGCTATGGTTACCTCATGAAAACATAACTTCTGTTTGTGAGCATCTTTAGTAACTTTTGTGGTTACTGAAACTATAACAAAAACCCTGTTGAAATGTATAAATACTTAAATGTAAAAAGTATAAGCCCCCCACCAACCTTTTGATTTCATGTGCCTTTATAAGTGGGATTATATCTTTTTTAATTTGAAGATGTACATTGTACTCTTTCAAGAAGTTCCTGTAACATCCACAATGGACAGAATCAACATGACAGCCGGTTAAACCACCCAAAAAAAGTACATTCACTGAGGCTGCATTTACACTACATGGTTCAGGTCCCAGGTCAGGACCCAATTCCAATTTTTTTCGGAAAAAGCGCAAAAGCGACGGTGGCGAATGACATCAACTCAGGTGGACACCAACCGCGATCACATGACTCTTTTCAATGGTGCAATGGAGGACGAAGGCTCAACCAGATGTCAATCAATCTTTAAAGATGACGCGGAAAACAAAAAGCTTGCGTTATCATTTCCTCTGCTTCCATTACAATGCCGTTTTAACTTCTTTGGGTTGTGTAAGTACAGATATCAGATAAAGTGTCACAGATGTAAGCTGGTCATCAAAAAAAAATTGGATATAGTCAACAAATGAACCCAAAAAGAAACACGAACACATTAACATCTAAAATGCTCCCGGTACTAGACTCACCTCGCCCTTTAGGCATTTAAAATATCAAAAAGTTGTTGTGATCTGGAGTATGGGTGTGAAAATAATCCCAAATAGCAACTTGTCCTAAAAATAAGCTGGCAACACTTTACAAAATGTGACACCAAAAAGCCTGTGATTTATACTTTTCGTCCATTATGAGAAGTGCAGCATTTGATATCCTCCATTTCACGTGGGAAGACTCAGTCGTTTAGAGTAAATACTTCAAAAGCAGTGGCAGCTGTGCCAACGCTCTCGCACTCAGGCCAATTACCGCCTGTCACTATGGTTACCCTCCAGCACCTCAGCTCGTGACAGTTCCGGAAGAGGGCTTAGGCACAGATGAAAGGGCCCGAGTGCGCGCAGTAGCCGCGGCCAACCGGGCCGAGTGAGCCCAGTGCGCTGCGCCGTTTCAAATTAGAGACAATGGAGCCAAACACTTTGGAGATCAAAGCCACAATCCACCTCTGGATTAAGTTTAATTCGCCCATAATGGGAGGAGCTCTCTGCTCCCGGGTGTCTGTGCTGGAGAGTTGTGGATCTGTTCTGATTTACAACATTAATGGTATTAACTCGGGTCTCAGTATCAAACGCTCTATTTTCAGTATTTTTATAAGTAGGCATTACAGTAACAGAACCCTCTTAGCAGGGTTTTCTTTATTATAGCTCTCAACACACTAAGGTATGGCAATGAAATGTCAAACATCATGTCTTAACCAGTTGAGCCACAATGAGAAAAGCTGCAGGGTTTTGACATTGTTTGACCAATGAATTTCCATTATTTTTCCATATGTTCATTACTGAAAAATATGTATCAATATAATCAATATAATAAATAATATAGATGTGTTAATTATATATAACCACACACACATTTTATTTTTTGATTTTTGCCATGGAGAGTTGGGATGGTCAACATGATTATTTATTATCACATTATCATATATATAATCATAGTATTATAGTTTGTTTATAATAATAATAATAATAAATGATATAAATATGTCAATAACTTTTATAGTTTATTCATTTGATTTAATTAATTAATTAATTTATTCTAATCGTAATAAACGCATTTCTGTGGCACCGCATTGGCTAGCTCCGCCCACTGTGAAATCTTATTGGTCTAAAATCCGGCTCCTTAAAACTGTTTATTAATCATTAAAAACCTTCCGGCTCTTATTGTGTCACATCATGCAGCATCTGGTTAGGAAAGAGTCTAAAGTGATTTAAACCTGATGTGGTATCACGTTTTGCTCCAGAACGGCTATGACTCTGACTACACACCTGTCCTTTCCCTTTAAAGGAGAAATAAAAAGATTTGCCTCTCTTTTTCCCTAAACCTATTTTGCCTGTCTTTTCAAGCTGGCTGCATTTGAAATATAATTGAAACCTAATCTCCACAGAGCTGAAGTCTAAACTTACTTTGAGGGGGCAGAGAAAGCAGGAAGTGGACTAATCCCCTTCCTCTCCAGCAAAAGGTCAAGCAGCTCTCTAATATGCAGGACGCTGTCCTGTCCCTCAAAGCATCTCTACTGAAGGCTGAAAGCACTAGATTTATTCCCTCATAGTCTGTCGCCATAGCTTACAGAGACCACACAGGTCTCCGCTGCCATGCCCGATTTAGCCCCCCTGCTAAATAAGTACCTGTGCCCCACAGCTATCATTAGAAGGAGACGTATTTCCCCAACAAACCGCTGTTGACGTGGGAGGTGGAGGGTGCGGACAGCTTTGAGCAAGCGTGATTTAGCTTGTACGCTGGCGGGTATAAACCTTGCCCCGAAGAGTGAGCCATGAGAAAGACGACTGCTAGCAGAATGGACTTGACAGAAGCGCTTTATAAAAAAAACCATGTCTGCCAAATCAAACATATTGACTTTGCTCAAGGGTCTAATAAATTTAAACCACAGTTTGATTTTTCTCTTTCCTGCTCCTATAGCGACAGACACAGATGATGGGAACGCTCTCTTGGGACGTTTCTTGTAGGTTCTTACTGTGGAATATTCTGCTGGCAAATGTAGAACAAAACACATCCTACGAACCTATAACGTGATTACCTTTCTCTCTATTGTGCACCTGATGGGGTGAATTTGAGCGACGTGGACATAAAGGCTCCGAACAATGGAGTAATTTGTGGAGATTAACTGGGCATTCATGGCTTCCCCAGAACACAAGTAACAGGGATGGCGTGGACAGCAATTAGCAGGCTAAAGCGGGGAGAGTGATAATCCTTCAACTTGCTCTACATTAGTGACTGAACAAATTGTATTATGGATTCATATGCGCTATAAAATGGAGGAAAAAAAAAAAAAAAAATCGAAATATGAGACTATAGAGAATTAATCTGTAAAGATTCTTCTTGAAAAGTAGTGTTCCTATTGTTAACAGAAACTACAACAAATCTAAATGAAAAAAAACTTCTGCTAATTATTTTTAGTTTTAGAAGCATGATGTATTATAAAATGTAAAACCTTTACAAAATTAGTGCATTAAACATGAAAATGCCACTAGATAGCAATATCATTAAACTGTGTTGAGAAATTTAAGGCAATAAAACATTTTTTTAAAATGCCAGCAGTTAGTGTATTAACTTTGGAAGCCATGAAAATACAAAAAGAAAAAGAAAACAGAACTAGAAAAAGTCTACTCAAAAGTACAGAACATGCTGTAAAAAAAAAAAATTGTAGTGTTCTAAGGAGTTGGGACAGCTTTAAAAACATTATTTCTCAAACAATATTCCTCTAATCTTTCCACTTTCAGATACATGCATTCGCTGCCTCAGACAAATTTGTTTTTTTTCTGGATTGTTAATTAATAGGTGACCTTTGCTGAGTGAAGCTAGTGTAAACAGAACCATTTAAGGGTTTGTTGAGATTTACGCAACACGACCCTTGGTGGCAGCATCTAAACAGGGCCCACGCAGTCTTCCTGCGCTCCCACGGGCCCTGATCTTCCTTCTGGCTGGTGGGTCTGGCCCAGATGGCCCCGACTTGGGGGCCCCTCGAGTCACCGAGCTCTGCCCTCTGGCTGTTTATATAACCCCCCACCCCCCTAGATGCAAGCCCAGGAAAGAGATGGAGAATATTTGTCAGGATGCGTGGAGCGAAGCACAGTGATATCAGCGTGGCACTGGTGTAACCTTCTCCCCAACAGATGGTGTCATGATTAGAACAGGGTCCTCTCACCTCAGGGACCCTCTGCTGAGCATTGTGCCTGTGGGCAATGCCGGGGTCTGGCAGACCCCCTATGCAGACCCCCTTGATGCTGCCGTCCAGCCAGTCAGAAAGAGGCACCATGCTGGCACTGGCGGGTGCCCACCCAGGATGGCGTAAAGAGCACGGGCAGCGCTTGTAAACACAAATGAGGGAATTTGTGAAAAAGTCAGCCACTGGAAATGTGACGAGGGGGCAACAGCCAGAGGGGTTGGAGAGCTGTGGGTGAGTGTACACATCACAGTTGTGTGCCATTCAGAACTGAATAGAGAATTCCTTTTAAATGCCATTCTATTCCTGAATTTAAATTTAATTTGAATTGAGGAAATATACAGTACAAGATGCACAACTGCAATTTAAAATTAACAAAAATAATAATACTGACATTTTTAAAGGGGACGTATAATGCCCTTTTTACAAGATGTAATACAAGTCTCTGGTGTCCCCAGAATGAATGTGTCTGAAGTTTTAGCTCAAAATACCCCACAAATCATTATTATAGTTTATCGAATTTGCCCCTATTTGGGTGTGAGCAAAAACACACCATTTTTGTGTGTCCCTTTAAATGCAAATGAGCTGCTGCTCCCTGCCGCTTTCCAGAAGAGGGCGGAGCTTTAACAGCTCACGTTTCTGGTTGCTCAACAACAACAAAGCTGGAGAATCTCACACAGCCAAAATGACAATTGTCAGTAACAGTGTTCAGCCTCACATTGTTCAAACCGGAGTCGGACACTGATGGAGAGACTCAGGAAGAAGTTACAACTTTTAGAATGCAACTGGATGTTTCTGAATGGTTAGTGGATACATTTATTGTAGTTGATTCACTAGCATGTGTCGTCATGTTAATCTTTTGTGCAAATCCAGCATTGAATTAACCCTCGTTTGTAAAGCAGTCCTACGTAAAATGATGGCAACACTCTACTACAACAACTCTTCCTCTTCTCTAAAGCAGCCCAACATGGCCTCATCCCCTTTGTTGAGTGTTCTCGGGGGAAGGGTTTATGTAAATTTTAGGGTTAGTGATGTCACTAACCCAGGAAGAAGCTTGTTGTAGTTCCTAGCAGCTGTTTGTTGCTTCTTTACAAACTTTAAAGCCGTTTCTTTAAAAGAAAATATCTCCCTTTGCATTGAACTTTGAGCGTTGTAACTTCACAGATGTTGTTTATGCTCAAACAGCAACATTACACACTAACTAAAGTTAAAAAAGTGAAATCATAATCAACCACCCCTTTAACTAGAAAATCAAAATTTGTCAGTACATACTCTGAACGTTGGCATGATAAAGTCCTGTTTGAAAGTTTTGTATATAAAAAAGTTTTAAACATCTTGAGGTTTCAAGGTTTTTATAGCTTACAGAGAGAATGATAGAAAGATTGAATGATAGCATGACAGAGAGAAAAACAGAACAGTAAGACAGTCGGAATGACAGACAGAATGATAGATAGAGAGAACAACAAACAGACGGAACATTTTAAATTCACACTAATTAGCTGAAACAGCCAATTCAAAAAATTGTGAATTTTGCACAACCCTGGTACACATTTCTGGGCATCAGATGTAGGGTGGAGGAGGGGGAGGGTGTAAGAACAAATGGCAGTGGAGACATGTGACATGAATGCAGCATGGGCCTTGTTAGGAACGTAGGGCAACATCTCGCACTCTCCATCCAAGCTCGGAGGATTTAATAGACTAGAAGCCTGGCTGAGTTTTAATTAGCCTCGTGAACAATGTGAGATTATGCACCCGGTTGTCCAGGGATTTCTGATAATAAAACAGAGATGATTGAAAAATAAATAAAGGCCCTAAAACTTTGAAACAGTTTGTACCGGCAGTCTGCCAAACCACACAAGCCTGCACTTGCTCGCTCGCTCTCTCTCCGGCTCCCACTCCTCATTCCCCCCTGTTTCTCTCTCTCCCAAACCATCCCACAGAAAAATCCAATTACTCAACGCTAACTCTTATGAATGCTCCACAACTTTCTGATGAATAAATTATAAGCGGGAAGGCAGTGAAAGAGCACCTGAAAGATAAATATAAAGGAGTTTAATCATTCAAACATAAGGTGCCTTGAAGGACTTTTTTCCAGATAGTCGTTTGATTCCTTTGCGCATGCATATAGTTACTTGTTTTATCAGAGATGCTAAAACCACATCAATGCAACTGAAGCAAATGCACAAAAACAGAGGAAAGTGTCAAGATACAAGGGTACGTAAGGGTACGACATATCCCCGAGGGGGTGGGGGGATCTGTTCATTCATAAAAGGGTTGTAAAAAGCATGCAGGTGCCCTCAGGATGGCTGTATCTACAAGTCCATCAATGGATGTGACAGTCCCAGGCGGCCCCTTTGCCCTCTCACTCCTCTAAATAACAAACTCTGAGCAGGTTCACGAGAGGAGAAGCGTCTTTCATGGCAGGCGGTTCAGATGGGGACAGAAAAGTACGTGCTGTGCTCTGTGACTGATATTTAACCCAAGATTCGAGCTGCTGTTTTGGAGATGTGTAACACTCAGCCAAAATCTCTATGTATTCATACAGCTTAAAAACTTGAGCATCATCCTTCAGGGAAATGAAAAGGAAAGCAAATGCAGCTGCATCTTCAAAAGGTCTTGCTTGTCCCCTGACTCATATTTTCTCATCATGCTGTGAAAGGAAGTGTGGTCCCACTCCGATGATCTGTCCGGACCTGCCCTGTGGAAAAGCTCGCTGCCTAGTAGTTGAACATGTGGATTGAACTAACAAAAGAACCAGAAATAATAAGAAGTCAACTCAAAACAGATTTTATCAATTCAAAGTAACTGAAGGAACACAGTTTTCCTTGGCTGTATCCAGAATGCACAGCATAACAAATAAAAATTTCATGTGATAAATGAACACAGCTTATGATACGAATATTTTAAATGCAAGACAAATCATGCATATCAGCAGTGACTGTTAAATGACAGATCAGATGGTCAGTCGGTTCTTGTAAAATATTGCAGATGCTGCTGACAACTTACTATGATCATAAGCATCTGTAAGACATATGACAAATGATACCTCAAGTAGTTACACTGCAAAAAAAAGTTTGTAATTTTTACCGAATTTTACTTCAGTAAAAACTGGTTAACTAAGTAACCTTACCATATACGGTAAAAAACTGTAAATGGTTTAACATCACATTATATGTAATTTTTACGGTAAAATATACTGTCAAATTTATGGTTTTGCAAGTAAAACTACGGAATACTGTATAATTTGCGTTAAAAAACATTCCCAGAAGTCCCAGCGTTACACATCACATTATAACACTGTTATAATAAATAATTTTGTTTCTTAATTTCTTATTTTTATTATCAGTAATGTACATTAGTATGTTTTGTGTTATATTTTATGTTATTTAGTTAATGTTTATTGCATTATTTTAGTGTCATGTGTGACATCCTGTTGGTGTTTTGGCTTTGTATGTATGACTCTGTCTATATACACAAGTATTGTGCTACCTGTATTATTATGGTAGTAAACTGTACATTTTAAGGTAAAAAGGCAGATTTTTGTAGTTAAAGTAGATATGTTAAAATTATATCACTTAATGAAATATATGGTTAGAAGTTGTAAAATATGCAGGAATCCTGCAAAACTGGAAACATTGTCACAGTATTTTTATGGCAAATTTCTGGCAACCACAGCTGCCAGTTTTTTGTTGTTGTTGTTGTTGTTGTTGTTGTTTTTTTTTTTTTTATAAAGTATAAAAACAATAATATGTAAATAAAACATAAAACTTAAATTAAATACTAAACACTCTTCTGCAATCACCCACCCAGAACACCCTAGCAACCACTACACCCACAACACACTAACAATGACTTAGTATACCCAAAAACTCTAGCAATGGCCTAGCATCCCCCAGAACACCACAAATGCCAAGCAATGTCCTGGCAACCACCCTAAACACCCTATGAGCCGCCTAGTAAGGACCTAGCACCCTCTCAGAATACCATAGCAATGCTTTGGCACAGTGGCACCCATTTAGAACCTCCTAACAACCATTAAAAAAAACAAAAAACATAGCAATGTGTTGCAAGTTTTGCACAGCTAAGCGCCACTCATATTTTCCTCAAAAAACAATTTGATACTTTAAAAAGCAGAACTACGATATCTAATATCAAAAACATCCAAATTGGGCATATATGTGACCTGGACCACAAAACCAGTCATAAGTCGCATGGGTATATTTGTAGCAATAGCCAACAATACATTGTATGCCAAAAATCATTAAGAAATTAAGTAAAGACCATGGTCCATGAAGATATTTAGTAAATTTCCTACCATATATATTAAAAAATGTATTATTGTGAGTGGCTAAGGACTTCATTTAAACAACTTTAAAGGCGATTTCCTCAATATTTTGATTTTTTCGCACCCTCAGATTCCAGATTTTCCAGATCTCAGCCAAATATTGTCCTATCCTAACAAACCATACATCAATGGAAATCTTATGTATTCAGCTTTCAGATGATGTATAAATCTCAATTTCAAAAATTTGACCCTTATGACTGGTTTTGTTGTCCAGGGTCACATATTTTTAGACACTAGAGGCAGGTTTACATGCTAGTTTTGCGAAAGCCAATAGGACCGAACACGTAACCATGATGCACTCCAAAACTGCTGACAGAGCTAAAGCGAATGTCAGCCTTGTTGTGAGATGGAGGACACTCTCAGATTTGATGCAGCCTGTGGTGCTAAATAAAAACCTGCAGACACATAGCTGCCTCAGATCTGCTTGTGTATGCGTCGATATCACAGCGAGCGAGACCGCCACACCACTCCCATTCATTTTCTCTAACATACTTTTCATGTACTAACACCCTCGAGCAGACGCACTACACAAGTTTCTCCTAAATCACCCTCCGCCTTGCCGGAGGTGATTTATGCCCCTTGGAGACTATGATTTAAAACACATGGGACCGAATGCGTGTGCCTCAGTCAGCATATAGCTGGCGAGAGTACATACTGGTAGTGTTGTCGCTACATGTGTGGGTGAAACTCATTAACGGCTAGCGTTGACCCATATGTGCAACAGCAACGTGGTTTCCTAGTGCTTCCGGTGTTACGCGTGCTGTGTAGCAACTGCTTCATCTCTCTAAGTGTCAGCGGCAAGGCCAAGCTTCACATGACTCACAGGCAGGGACAGCTAATTGCATTAAGACCCTGTGCAGCTGCATCCCAGGCCCAGGTGCTCCTGGGTCCACAGGGAAAAGGGAGAGCCGCATCCGCCCGGCAGTCAGGAAGATGCAGACGAGCACAGCAGTTTCATATAAAAGCACTGCTCAGGGAGAATTTTGCTGCTACTTACACAAATTGAAAACAGTTGCTTATCTAAGAAGCGGATATACAGCAGATATATAAGAACCTCTGTACACCATTCAAGTTAGTAGTATTATAAATTATTATTATTAATCTTTAACTAATTTTATTTTACGACCAATATTTTTATTAACAAAAAATATGTATTTATTATTTAAATTTGTACATTATTTGCTGTACAGACCTTTAATTTGATTTATATATTTAAAAGAAAAATTATGAAATACACAAAAAATACTGTACAACAGTAAAGAAAATGCAATATGAATCATCAGGAAGATGTGCTAAATATCTTCCTTATGCACAATATAAATTGTCAGAATTTTTTTTGTCTTTGATTTTGATATGAAAAGTGACCTGTGCATGAGATTCACCCGAACAACATACTCATGTACACGCAAACGCACACATTCTCTCAATGTCCCTATCACAAGCCTCTTAAATAAACCTGTTTAGCTTCTATTTCCCAGCGCTCTGTAAATGCACAGTAGATGATTCAATACATTTCTATTAGCATTTTTAAAGTGAATTAGCACTCAGTAAATTGCTGTGACCCTCAATAGAAATTAAATTGCTTCAGTCTATCAGACCATCAGTGTGATTACATTTGGTGGCTGTGGAATCTTTTCAGCTTTAAACACAATTATGGTATTGTTTGTTGGCTTAATGTCTGTGAAATGGCCAAAATGCAGATTGCCGCGTATGGCATCTTAAAGGTCAAAGAAAGCTCTGCGAGACGGGAATAAATAAGGAATACAGTCGAAAAACAGAGCTTTGCGTATTTTAAATAAGTTAACTGGTTTTATGACCGCAAGACTTAATGCGATCAGTAAATCAAAAGGTGCTAATGGTGGGTATATAAACGTACTTACTTTCTTATTGACTCTAACGGCAATGCATTAACACAAATGCAGGGTGTTCGGAATCATTAAACGACACTTAATGCTTTAATCAAGACATTTGTCCGAACCCATATCGCCTGCTTAAGCTTTAAATCCCAGTAGGACTATAAGACCTCTTAGCGACGTGAAGAGAACTCTCCTGGTTCGAGAGCGACATTCAGTGCCCACCCAGTGTTTTTGGCCTTGCCCTCCACGGTCTTTGCTTTTAAGAGGCCAATCGACTCTTTCTCACCCTATACAATCTGTCCATTTTCCCTGTCGTTCATCAACCTTTTCTTTGCTCTTTAGTCTGTTCCAGTAATGGCTCTGAACAAGGCTACTTGAAACTGTGCCAGATTCGAAAAGTGAGAGAGCGAGCGAGAAACAAAGAGAGAGGAGGGTGCAGAGAAAGAGAGAGAGAGCAAGAGATGACTTTTTGATTATTTTTCTAAATGACACTTCAGCCCTCCACCCCGGCTGTGTAATTGTGATTACTGTGCCTCTATTTTTGGGCGGCAGTGCTGCGAGCCAGCAACAGTAAATAGCTGATGCTCTCCTCTGGCTTTAAGAGGACACGGGCACAGGGGGCTGAGCAAGGTGAAACGCCAACCGTCCCCGCGCTCCGGCTCCAGACCCGGTAATGCACCGTCCCCTATCCAAAGAGACGCCAAATTTGCTGATCTAAGGTCAGATAGAACAGCCAATTTAAGCTCTAGATAACCACGCCACTAAACTGTTCTCATAAGCCGATGGTGGCCGTGTGTGTGTGTTCCTCCGTAATTTCCAATGTAAACAGGCAGAAGTGACTGCAACAATCCGATCTTTCATATTGCAGCTAATCTAGTTTGCCGTGGAGTTAGCTAAGCGCCGAGGAATGACTGATCAAATTAAGAAAAATGAGAGGCAAAAGATAGTCCCTCGTTCTGTTCTTCCTGGAGGGTGTAATGGGCTCTTGGCAGACATTTAAATGTTCTCTTACACTCGCCACTGTTGTTTAGAGCATGAAGGTCAGCCTCACCGCCGAGGGCTGAGGTTACTATGGCGATGAAGTTAAGGGGACAGGTCTGTTGAAGGAGGGTGCTAACAAAGCCAGACGTGTGACCCCCCCAGCATTCAAGGTCATTCCTAAAAAAAAATAAAAAAAAAAATAAAATAAAAAAACACTCCCCTATGAATACAAAGTCATGCATTCAAATAAGACTGTTTTGTAACGTCTTTTCTGTTTTTCCTCCAGAGTCCAGAGGTGGTCACAGAGCGTACTAGCCGCAGGGTGTCTTCAGTCTGAGCCGATGGCCACATGCAGACCGTTCACCTTTAAGACTTTCCGCCTCCATAGGTTACCACAGCAACGCTTCCACCAACCACTTAATTACACGTTGTACATTTTGGCCAATGCTAGAAGTATTTCACTCCTGTCTGCGACACTAATGCTGTGATAAAGTACTCCTTTTGTTGCCTTAAAGGAGTCCGAAAAAAAGTGTTTTGCCTGTAACTCCAATCCACATGCTCGGTTACTGTTTCTCTACCGGGTTTCTCTAAAGGTCAAAGGTCAAATTTAATGACAGGAACCCCATCAGATGCATATTCCTCTTAAGGTAAATGAGTGTAAAACAGTAGAATGTACTGATAATATTATTGGCAGCAAAAAATAATAATAATAATCATATTAGCTCAAATATTTAATAAATGTACATGCAAGTGGCTGGAATGAATAGAAATGTGTACTATATACAGTACATTAATGCACTACCATTCAAAAGTTTGGGGTCTGTTCAGTTTTTTATTTTTAAGAAAAATAATAATTTTCTTAAGTAAGGATGCATTAAACTGATCAATATATATAAAAAAAAAAAAAAAATATATATATATATATATATATATATATATGTATGTGTATGTGTGTGTGTGTGTGTGTGTGTATATATATATATATATATACACATACATATATATATATATATATATATATATATATATATTTATTTTTATTTTTATTTATTTATTTTTTTAAACTGTATTTTTATCAAATTCATCCTGGTAAGAATAAAGAGACTTGTTTCAAAAGCATTGAACATTTTACCAACCTCAAACTTTTGAAGGTTAGTGTAATTAAACAACAATAATAGGAAGAATTATATTTCAAGGTCAAATCTTTTTTTTTTTTTTTTTTCCCACACCCAACATTTATTTATCTGATTAAAATCTGTGAAAAGATGCAGCTTCATTTTCATTTACATCAAATATGGCATCTACCCAGAGTGTGGTCAAATAAGGCCTCAGGTCAAAGAAAATGCATTAGATGATGACCGGTCTCAGAACACACAGCAAAAGAGAGGCAGAGTGAGTATCACAGATCAAGGAAGAGAAACTATGATTCTTCTGCCGCTGAGATCATTGTATCACCACCCACCGCTGTTGTACGTGTCACTCTGGATTGGGTGCACTGGAGTGGATTAATGGTCCTATCACCCATTTGACAAAATAACACTTCACCTGACATTCAACCCCCCCCGCAGGTTTTTTTTTTTTTTTGGGGGGGGTCTGTACCTGTGACGTGATTAGTTCTCACATCCTGAGTGTGATGAGGTGTGAAAGAGTGGAGGAGTTCCGATTCCACAGTTCACCCTCCACACCCCCACACACACCCCAGTCAATCATGCCAGTTCTGTGCTGTTACAGTCACAACTCAGGTTCCTGCTGTGCTTTGAGGTGGTGACCTTGTATGAACTGACACTCTTGTCTGTTCCTAAAGTACCACTTTCTAAGAGATGTCTGTTCTACATAATGCAAGAATAAACATTCTAACAAAAAATTCTGCTGCTTTAATGGCTTTATTAGAGACTACAGTGGTTCAACCTTAATTTTATGAAGCAACGAGAATACTTTTTGTGTGCAAACAATATCTGAACAATATCTTCTCTTCTGTGTCATTCTCATACATTGTTTACATCCAGTTCTACGTTAGAACGCCGACTCGTTATTGGCCGGCTCCTGCGTCAGCATCACAGGCATGCGTCGTGCTGCTCACGTTATCAGCTTTGGCCAATACTGAGCCGGCATTCGGACGTAAACACGGAAGCCTTCACTGTGCTTACTGCGGCAACTGCGTAAAGATAATGACAGGGAAGAGAAGAGATTGTTGAATAAATTCATTATTTTGTTTTTGTGCACAAAGCAGTCTCTTCGCTTCATAAAATTAAGATTGAACCACTGCAGTGGACTATTTTAACGATGTCTTTAGTACCTTTCTGGACCTTGAAAGTGGTGATTATATCTATGGACGAGTCATATACCGCTCGGATTTAATCAAAAAGAACTTCATTTGTGCTCAAACGATGAACGAAGGTCTTAAGGGTGTGGAACGACATGATGGTGAGTAATTAATGGCAGAAATTTCATTTTTGGGTGAACTAACCCTTTAAAGGGAGTGGTTGAAAAATATATGAGTAAAGGATATGTAAACTATATTTTGCAATAATAAGCAAAAAAAAAAAAAAAAAAAAAAAAAAAAAAAATTATAATATGACCAGTAATGTGTATCAAGAAAGTACAATATCATGCAAAAGTTTGGTAAGATTTTTTTCATATTTTTTGAAAGAAGTCTCTTTTGACCATTTATTTGATCAAAAATACAGTAAAAACACTAATGTTAAAAACAGTGATTTTTTGCAATTTAAAAAAAAAAGTTTTCTATTTGAATATATTTTAAGTTGTAATTTATTCTGTGATGGCAAAGCTGACATTTTAAGCATCATTACTCCAGTCTTCAGTGTCATGTCATCTTTCGGAAATCATTTTTACATGATGATTTGGAGCTCAAGAAACGTATTATTATCATCAATGTTGAAAACAGTTGTGCTGCTTAATATTTTTGTGGAAATTGTGATGCATTTTTTTCATTTTCTTTTGTAACATTATAAATCTTTACTGTCGCTTTTGCTAAATTTAAAGCATCCTTGCTGAATTATATATATATATATATATATATATATATATATATATATATATATATAAAACATTATAAAGTAAATAAAAAATCTTACTGACCCCAAACAGTAGTGTAAATGAGGCCCATTTTGATTTCATGTTGACTTTAACAACATAGACACACTTTTGAGTTAAATCTAGATCGATAAATCCAGGCAATCTGCCACCCTGGAAGGACATATCTGGGTATATGATGCGTAAAATGCCAATGACGTTTTTGTAAATGACATAAAATAAGGACTGCTGCCTGCATGCCAGCTGGCAGAACCTTGGAGAGTGTGTAAGGAATGAAGAGGAGATAAGAAAGAGAGAGATAGAGAAGGGGAAATATTGTGAGGATGTAAGTGTGGGTAGGTCATTCTTGCTGACTCAGAAAGCTTAACAGAGGTCAGGGCATCTTCAGATGACTGATACTCACTGTTCTCTCCTCCTCTCCCTTACAATACTGCTGCTAATTATATCAACTACTTCATTCATCGGCTCCAGAGAAACGCTTACCTCAGAGACCTTCAGGACCATGAAAACATTTCTACGGATACAGATGAATAAATAACAGAGCATTAACCAAGCATGACTCACTGAAATGGTAAAAAAACTGGAAAAAAAAATAAAAAATAAATAAATAAATAAATAGATTTTGACATGTTCTGAAGAAAATGTGAGCAATGCTTAAACTCTGTTGTGTTGCTAGTGTGTTCTTGGTGGTTGCTAGGGCATTGCTAGATGGTTGCTAAGGTGTTCTGGGTGATGTCTAGGGTGTTGCTATGTGGCTGCTAAGTAAACAGAAGCTGACATTAATACTGATCAAGAGATTAATTGCATGGAATAATAAATATAATGAAATAAAAATATATAAAAATAAATAGAATCAACATAAAAATGTAATATAAAACAGCATAATATAATATAATATAATATAATTAACAATATT
Organism: Hypophthalmichthys nobilis; assembly: GCA_037950665.1. Classification (NCBI taxonomy): domain Eukaryota; kingdom Metazoa; phylum Chordata; class Actinopteri; order Cypriniformes; family Xenocyprididae; genus Hypophthalmichthys; species Hypophthalmichthys nobilis. The sequence continues at coordinate 19,494,694 of CM075479.1, forward strand.
TTACCCTATGATTTCCTCGTCTAGTCTGATATGTTAGGTATTTAAAAAAAAAAAAAAAGATAATAAATCGCTTAGAAAAGTAATAGCATCTCTTCAAAACAAACCGCATTATCACAAATGGTGTAGTTTAACATTGAGCAACAGAAGTTTGTTCAAATCCATAACACTATGTATGAGCAATTGCAATAGTGCTGCTTATGTTAGCAATCACCACTAAAAGCCGTACTGATAAGTTACATAAAACGGCTTCGAAGCTGAAGTCATTTAGCGAAGTCAATGCTCGGTTGTTCTTAAAGGCGGCTCTAACTCATGTTATCATCACAGTGTAAGATGAGGATTAGTGTGGTCCACTTCTCCTCTAACAGGTTTTCTCAGTATAAAGCATTCAGATGGAAACAGGCTGCAAAGAAAGGGGTGATGTGTGAGGGAGAGAGATGTTTGACAGAATCTAATAAAGCCAGCCAGCAGAACTGTTCAACTCTACAGCTGCAGCTACAGTAATTACAAAACACTGCACCTGACAATCAGACTCTCTCTCTCTCACTATTTCCTTCCCTCTCTCACTCTCTCACTTTTTGCAGAGCTGCCGTAAAATCCAGAGTGAAGAGAAAATGCCACAGAGGTCAAGGTGTGTAATGAAGCATTCTGATAGTGTGAATGGTTATTAAGTGCTGGGAGAACACACTCAGTTTCCCCAGTTTGGCCTCTACGGGAGGGAAAAAAGCCCACTTCTATGGCAGAGGCAGGAAAGTGTGCAAACTGAAGGTCATTCAGAGGCTCAGGAACAAGCCTCTGGAAATTGAGTTTGATGTAGTTGTTAACTGACTGTTGGTAGAGGCAGGTAAAGTTTGATAAACTTTTTTGTGTATTTATTCTTTTATATAAAAACATGTTTATGATTGTTAACAGTGTGTTGGTAGAGGCTGGTTAAAAAAAAGTTTTAAAGGGGTCATGAATTGAGAAATCAACTTTTCCTTGAGCTTTTGATATACAAGTGGTCATCGTACTATAAGAATATCCTGTTAGTTTCAGAACTGAAAACTTAGTCCAATAAAAGCTTTTATTGACACCAGGCCCAACGAACGATTGATCCTGGAATGTGCCTATCTGTCATAGATAGGTGAAACGCCGCCTCCACAGAAGAAATCAACGGCTACTTCATCAATGTAATGTTAGCCCCGCCCACTGACGTATTAGTGAGATGAGGAGGAGAGAAGAGCGATACAGGACTAAAAATAACATTACCTTTCAAAGGATCCTAATGCTAGGAATATGGTTATTTTCAACAATGTGAATGTTTCAGTTGAGCTTTATTTATTTGTATTCGGTACATTTCACTGTAGATTCTATGGTAAATCAATCGCATTTTGGCACAGGCTTTGCAAACAGACTTTTACGAAATGGACTCGACAGAAATGCAACAACATGTTAATTTTAATGCCTGATCTGATATGTAATGATTCATGTACAGTCTATGTGTCAGTAAATCAAACCAGTGACTAAACGGTCAACATCACATTGTTTCTCTTAGTAGGATGAAAATAATCTGTTATTTAAACGGTGATTAAATTACAGAAAGCGATCAAAGAACGCTCCCTTTACAATCGCTGGAGCTGTCAATCAAAGAGCGTGAGTTTATCAATGACTGAGTTCTGGACTCGCCCCAAAACTCCCATTTTATTCAACAAATCTCTTAGTTACATCGAGTTGCACTCTTATTTATGATGAAAGCATTCGTTAATGTGCAGAAAGTGAGTTGCAATGACGAGATCACTGCTTTCATGCGTTCAACAACATGTCTGTGATTGGCTACAATGTTCATCACTGCAACCTTTCATGCCACGATCTAAATATGATGCCACAGATTTAAGTGTAATGCTTTAATCAACACTTTTCACGATTAGTTAACCTTGAGAACTGTAATAGTAAAAACGTGCTAAAATTTTTAGCTATTTAATATTGTAAAGATGTTAGCCAATCACAGCAGTGGGCGTTTACACTTAAGTCTCACAGCAGACACACCCCTTAAAACAGAACGTTCAAATAAGAGGGCTAAAATCAGGGTAGGAAAAAATGCCTTTTATTTTTATTTCTAAATTGATGACAATTTTTGATGTAAAAAGCATACTAACATTAACCCAAGTGCACCCCAGGAAACATTATAAAACAATAAAACAATGCAGTTCATTTTTTTTTTTTAATCAAAAATCTTACCAGCCTCTACCAAACATCAGTAAATTATGGTGAACATCTTATTTTACGTTAAAAACAACAAATAAAATAGTCTATCAACAATTCTACCAGCAGTAAATTATGGTAAATGTGTGTTGCTTAAAAACATTACATTACATTACATTAAAAAATACTCGCCTCTACCAACAGTCAGTTAACAATTGTGAACTGCTATGTGTATATATATATATATATATAATAATAAAAAAAAACACACCAAAAACGTAATCAGTCTTTACCAATAGTCCGTTGATAAACATTGGTTTTGTATATATAAAAAAAAAAAAAAATACACACACACACACACACACAAAACTCTATCAACAACTTTATCAGTTCTTACCAACAGTCGGGTAACAATCCGATCCATTCTAAAACGCGCACACATAATGTACGTGTTTGTTTATTTTTAACATGGATGTTTACAATGCTTCAATTAGCGAGCGACGGCCTGCCTCATCGATGGCAACCTTGCCAACCAGATGTGTATTCGCTCAAATACGCACAGATAACGCAAGTGCACGAGCGAACGAGTCCGATCCAATCGTCGCACTTCACAGCAATTTGTCACAGGCTCCAAGAGCTCTTTCCAAGTTGCGTTCATGAATTAAAAGACTCCTGAGTGAATGTCACATGTGTAGAAGGGGAGCAGATGCGACAGATGGGCTCCAAGAGTCTCTCTCTCTCAGCCTGCTCTCAAAAGCCACAGTAAAATATTGAGCCATTAGGGCCTTTTGTCAGAGAGAATCAGGTGTGATGGGGTGGGGGTGGGATTGAGAAAGCAGAGGATTGAAGCTCGACTCCTGAACTCAGAGGCACAAAGGCACAACTGCCAAAAATCCTGCTCGTGCACATACAAACACACAGACGGCAGCTGTAGGGAAAACTCAGATACAAGTCACTCACTCGCTCCCTCGCTCCCTCCCTCCCTCCCTGACTTATTCTCACTCTCTCGTGCTTTTCTCTCTCTCGCTCTCTCAAATCCTTCACTCCAAACAAGCTATGCTTTTACACGGTGCATTGTGTTTAATGTTCCAAACACCAAATCTGAGAGGCTTGAACGCCGTCTCTGAAATCTCTCCCATGGCATGCATAAATTCCCACTAAATTAGAATATAAAAGACGTGCAGAATGAAATCTATTTGCCACAGAGCATGTATATGTATTTTGTGCTTCTGAAAGGTCACATTCAGGCTTGGTGCATTCCAACAACATGCAATTATTCACTCCCTAACAGGATAGAAGCCGTAGTTTTATTGTTTAGCAACTCAATATTTTGGCCTGTCTTTTTGTATTTCTGCAGTGTTTAACAACGTTATTTTGAGTTCAGTGTATAAATACAGTCAAAGGACTGTATATCATGCAAATGCAGCAAATAATACTGCAGTGATTTGCAAAAATAAATGTCAAATCCAAAAACAAATAAATAAAAACCATTAGATTAAAACAGACAAGTTAGCAGTAAAAACAGAAGTAATGCACGCATGTGAATGTACCCAAGCATGCATTGTTATGCTCACAGTAGCACCATTCTATTATGAACATGTCATGTGCTATCAAGGTGACTAAGACAAAGATTTCAAACTAAACTGTTTCCATAGCACCCCAGAATGCTAGAAAACATCCAAACGGTTTTAAAAAAGCCAACAATCAAAGTAAATTGCAGCATGCAGGCTTTAAAAGAAAGAGTTGCATTGTTCTCTTCTTTCTAAACAAAGTTTAGGAGCATAAAACTGAAAAAAGATGGATAGAGCATGTGGGTGAGGAAGAGAAAGATGGAGGAAGATATGAAATGAAAGGTCATGGGGAAGCAGGATAGCAGCAGAGAGCAAGCTTGTTATCCGTTTCAGGAGTAGAGAGGGCTTGGTTGAGCAAAGCTCAAGGGAGCAAGGTCAGTCCTCCAGTAAAAGGGAGAAAATGAAAGTCAGAAAGTTCTGCTGTAGCTGTAAAAAGCACATTATTTGATGTGTGTCAAATTTAGACCAGGTCAAAAATACCAATATAAACTCTGTCCTATGCAAATATTCGCTGATCCTGCTGCACAGTCTGACTAATAATTTTTTTAGAATTATCAAAAACAAACTTTGACATGAGACATCATCTACTTTCAAAGTGTAAATATAGGGATGCAAGATAAAAATTCTGTCTGATACAGATAAACCAATCATTATTTTCATAAAATTTTTCATATAATTTTTCATATAATTTCAATTATTTTTTCATATAATTATGTACATTTTTTTTTTTTTTTTTTTACTATTTTAAATATATTTAAAATTATTGTGTGCTTGGGACATGACTTTTAATGGTGAAACTTGTATCTTTGTAATTAGGCCCTCAAAAATTATATAAAAAATTGGATTTAGATGTATCGGCCAATATATCGGTTATCGGCTTTCAAATATAAAGAATTATCGGTTATCGTATTCGAAAATTGGTTATCGTAACCAAAATTTTCATATCAGAGCATCCCTAAGAAAAATTTCTTATATCGGCCAATAACCAATATAGCATATATCATGCTTTTGGAATTGATAACCATATAGTGACTCTCAAATCATCCTTGAATCCATGATCCATACCACAAAATACCAATCTAATCTGTAAAGCTGCTTCAAAATGATGTGTATTGTGACAAGAGCTACACAAGCAAGTAAACAAGTACATATCAAAGATGGTGACATATGACACCAGAAAGTCTTATCACAATTTAATCAAGTCCAAACAGATGGGAACAGCTATGATGGGACAACAACAAATGGAACTAAAACATTTAGATGACTAGATTTCATCTCTGTGAGTGCTGAAGATGTAAGAAAGTCATGAAAAGTGTGATTGTCACTCTCATTTATAACTGAACTGTGTGTCGAAGTAACCATATTTAGCAGTCTAAAACAGGACTGACAACTGTATTCTGTGTAAATGCAGCCATTAATGGAAAAGAAACAAGGAACATCAATGACAAAGAAGTAAGAGAAAACATCACCAATGTGTTTGGCGTATTGTAATTTGCTCATGTCTTGTTGAAAGGAAGACTTTTGTTCTCAAAGCTGGTAAAATCCCCTTCATTCACACTCGTTATGTGGTTATTGCCATCCGTCTGCTTCTTCATAAACAAAAGGATTGGCAGTCTGTGCCAACCATGGGACACCTGGCACCCTGAAAGAAGCGCCCATCAGTACTGGTGGATTGGGAAAGAAAGCGGCCTGCATCACATCATGGTCTAAAATCCTACTCACTCCTGATACAAAATAATTAGCAGAGATGACACCTCCTCCCGAAGCGCAAGACTTCGAGCCACCAGGGTGCAGGAGATTGCGAAAGACTTAAAAGAGCTCGCTTTGACACCCAGGGTGGTGCGGTCAGCCTGTTTGGACCACTGCGACAGATCAAACAGAGAAGGAGGTGGGGTGAAAGTCACTTTTTCGACTACTTTCTTCTTGCAGTTGCGCTTTCTATTTATCGCATCGGAACACGGCATGCATCTCTGCTTGATTCTCTGCAGCGTGTGATAATTTTAATTAAGTCTGGACCCCTAAACTGAAGTCAGTTGGCCTTTCTTCTCCTGACGAGTCATGCTGTGAGTGATTTAGTCTTCGTTTGGGTGCCCTTAACGTTGGCACTTCAAACAGACATGTGCCATGCAGTTTGCTAGCTTTTATCTATGCTAGTTGTGTTTACTGCTTTACAATTCATTTTATTTTTGCCTGTTTTCCTCTTTTAACGACACCAAAGAAATGGTGGTCGAAATGAGATGGATCGCAAGCCAGAGTCAAACTTAACCACTACACCTCAGCTCCGACATTAAATTAGCAATTCGTCCCCCAGACACCCTGAAAAGCATGTTTTGAAGGAACTCGCAATATGTGGCCACTCAGAGGAAGTGCCGGAAGGCCAGACCTTCAGGACAATTTGAAAACACTCTGGGTCTCTGAGCAGTCTCGACAGCATTTCGTCAGAAACGCAGATTGAACATCTGCGCGTGTGGCTGCTGTTTGGACGCTGGGGAAGCAGTGTGTTGTCATTAAGGCGTGTGATGGGGGCACCGGGCCCAGACCCCTTCCTCGCCAGCCCCCGGCCCACCCTCCCACCAGCTGTTTGGAAGGATGGATGACAACCACCTGCTGTGGAGGGAAATTAGAGCGCTTGTACTCGTCTTCTTTTTAATCATCTGAAACATTCACTCCCTCATTGTGAAGTTCGGCTCCCGAGGCAACGGCACCAGCAGGCCGGTCGACTCCTCATCGACGTCGGGATGAAACTGACAAGCTGTCTTTTCAAAAGCGACATTTCGAACCGCCACTTCCCCCCACGGCGCTGATAAAGACTGTCGGGAGGACTTGAAATACAAAGAAAAACTTATTCGCAGACAATGAAAACAATTACAAAATCTATCTCTCCTTTTATCCATTTCAAGGTGACATTTAATGCCAAGTTATTCTTGTTGGAAACCTTCAGGGGACGATAAATCAGTCAGCAAAATATAATTCATTTTAATGGATTGCGAGTGTTTTTATTTTCATAAGTCAAATCTAAAAAGGATCACTGCCTGGGAAGGAAGCCAGCGTAGGGGAGGAGGGCAGCGGGTGCTCGGGCTCCGTGCTGGAGCGGCTTGCCTAAGGAAGTATCATTTCCTGAAGTCTGGTATATGTATCTGTCATTGCAAATGTGTTTGTCATTAAAATACAGAGGGATATGCCCAAACTCGCTCTGCCGCATGTGGTATGTCTATCCAATTAGAATCTGACAAAAAGCTTTATTTATGATTCGGAGGCGTAAAGATTTACTCATTGCAGAAGGTAAATTTGCTTGTTTTACTAAACATACAAAACATACTCATTACTTTGCCACAAAAGCTCTACATTTCTCCACTCTTTCATTCCCGTTCATCCCATCTCGGATGAATCTTCATGCATTTCGTGAGGGGCTACTTAACCTTGGCCTCTCGCTACACTACTCCACGGGATCCATCTCCAGTGACAATAAACCCACAACCCCCACGATGCATATTCACCCTTACTGGGCTCTCCAATGACGTATTGTGCCCGACCCGGGCCCATGGAGTGGGGCAACGTGAGAGTTCGTTAAAAAACAAAAACAAAGAAAGCAGCCAGGTAATGCAATGGCATTTTGAGTTAATTAGCGCTGCAACCTGGAGAGTCCTTCACCGCTTCCTTGCTTGCTCGCTTCAAACAGCACAAACAGTCATGAAGAGCTCGCTAATGCGCACACATGCGCGCACGCAATATGTGCCAGCATGCGCCGAATATATTTATCAATCCAATCTGCTTCATCCATTTATCCTTCTCGCCTCCCCCGCCTCTATCTCCGCATCTACAGAAGCAACACAGCAGAACCCCACAGTTGTTGACACTCATCTGAGAGGACATGCCCTTTAAAAGAGGCTGAGTCTCTGAGCAAATTCAGTCTAATTATATGCGGATGAGGCCTTTTCTTTCCATCTTATGTGTCTCTTTTTCTATCTCTCCCTCACACCATGTTGGCACCGGTCCACTAGAGCCCCTTCCTGCTCTAGCGTATGTTATACAGCCATTCTTCGCAGTGTAAGCCCGGTAATCGTATATGTTGCCCAATACCTTTGAGGCTTCATTAAAGCTTTGCATCAAGCTGCGGGGAGAAAAAAAAAAAAACAAGCTGTACCTTCTACTGAGCATAAGGTGGAAGGAGAGAGGGGGACAGAAACAAGGCCATTTAAAGCTTTCAAAGCATTTTGAGTGGGAGAGGTAGTTATCCCAATGGGACATTGTTTTATGTGCTTTTTTCCATGTTACTCGTGCACGGCGTGTAACAGCGTGTTAGCGTTCAGATGGCCCTGCGCCAAATAAGCACCCATGCTGTCAGCCCAATCAGATTTTGGAGGGACGCTGAGGAGAGACAACTCTAGTTATAATTTCTCTCTCATCGCTGCGTCTTTCTCTCGAGCTCACACTGACTGTTTTCACGCTGAGCATTTAAATGTTCTCGTTTCTTCGCATCCGCCTCTTTGAGCTGATGAGAGAAGTACGAGTGTATCAATCTTCTCCGCCGAAGGAGAAATTAAAAAAATAATCACCAAAAAGCGCCTCTCAAAAAAGTTCACAACGGACCACGGTCTGAATTATGCTGCGATAATCCTGTTTTCCAACTGTCACGTTTGAGAGTGAAAGGAAGCTGTCACTCAAGGCTTGCTTTTGCTTCCATGCTCCTGGACAGCTTTGTGGAATATCAGCCTGGTGCAGACTTCCTGTGAGCTCACAGCGCAACGGGACACAGAGGTGCCTCTCTCTCTAAGAGCCGGCCTGGCAGGTGGAGGCTTATTTGAGGCCACATCTTGGAAGCTTGAAGATCACAGAAGCCCCCCTGAGTCAAAAGTTATTACCACTCCAAGGCTATCTCCACAGGTGAACGGGTGGTGCCAGTAGGGGGATTGGAAATGTCATGGTCTCTATAGAAATGGGTCCCTTTTTTCCCGGTTAAATCCTAATAGAGCACCGAGCTGATTTAATTGGTGCACTCTATGCCTAGGGAGTGGTGGAAAAGATCGCAATCGGCCGGTGCGGCTTCAGGCACAGTGGGACCGGCCAAAGCTGATCTGATAGTGCCACTCAATGCAGAAGGTTAAGCTGGAGCCAAAGCAGATCTTTTGACCCAAAAAAACCTTAGAAATGTGGACAATCTCAGAGAAGCATTTTACTTGGAACGTTTTACTTCTTCGTTCAGCTTCTGTCTTTCTCTTCAACCTAAAATAGCCTGCGGTTTGAGGCTTGCTATCTCTCAGAGATTTGCTCATGTTAGAAGGGCCTGAAAATCCTCCTCAATCACGGTCAATCTTCTTAAAACGACTAGTCCTTTTAAACAAATGTGACTAGCCCTGGAGGCGTATCCATCCACACATGACCCAGTGACTCAGTTCAAAGGCAATCAAGGCAATCCATGCTTACAAAGAGACCCTGTTTAAAGATTTATTTGGATAACACAAGCACAGGTGGACAACGGGTTAAAAGCAATCACAAAAGAGAGAGAGAGAGAGAGAGAATACAGTCAGACAACACATGAGTGGATTATATGCATAAGTGCAAGTTTATATGCATAAATGTAAGACGACTGGATACTTACTAAATTTCAAAATGTTCCTATAATTAAACATTATAATCAAAACTAAAAGGACAATGTGTTAATAGTATACCGCTATTTGCAAACATCAAGTTTAAATGCATCTTAACCAAAACCCAAACACTAATTAAATATAGCTTATCCCCAATGTAAAGGTACAACATAGCCCAAATTTGCACTTAAAATTTAACAAACCATCCGTTACAGATAATCTAAATCCATAAAACACACTTTCGTTTTCAGATTCAAAAATGAAGCCAGCCCGCATTATGCAGCGTGGTGTCGCCACAGCTCTGACGACAACTACAAGACCTTGATTCCAGCTTTCATGCCCTCTAAATCATCTTAGAGCACAGGGACTTTGACGAGGAAAAAGCAATTAACAGAGAGTGATTAGAGTGATTAAGTTAGCCAAATGTGGTCAAGCTCTTTCCATTGGACGACGTGATTTAAAAGACGTCCAGGTAAATAATGCTATAAAAGACAAAAACTAGCCTTCTGATGGGTGTAAGGTAAAAGCACAGGGGCATTCTGGTGCATACAAGGCAGCTAAACTAAGGCCAATCCATCACCGCAAGGTTATAAATGATGTACTCTGGGGAGGTCCTGAACAACAAGATGTACTGCTGAACTACAGACTTAAGGAGACGAGAAAGAAAAGAGTGGAATCAAAATGGAAATCATTGCCAAGAAGCAGTTTAACTTCCAATTCTCCTGTGGGCGTTTTAAAATCATCCCCCCTTGACTCCTGGAAACACAGCCAATACTTAGAGCAAACAAAGGTCAGGGAGAGTGTTAAATCATTTGTCTCATTTTTCTTTCAAACAGTCCCGCTAAGCTAGATCTCGCTGCCTGCGCTTTAGAGCCCGTAACCATGAGCGAGTCGCTGGGTTGAAAGCTTCTGAGCCGCTCCGACAACTGAGGGGAAACCTTCTGGGTACCCTGTGTTTTATTTTTCCTTCAGCAAAATGTTTTAAAGATCATTTACACACCAACTGCTACAAGACAGGTCCCTAGCACATTCTGCCATGAAAGAAGAAATATTAAGCTTTTATTACATACAAATGCATACCACGGCATTCATGCACAATTAGAACACTCAAAATGTTGGGGATGTTGACAAAGTTTGACTGGTAAGCAGGCAGATGCTGCAATTCCATCATTCTGCTGGAAAAATGCCTCCAAGTCTATATTAAGGACAATAACTGCCACTTCACCTCTTGAGACGCACTGTCCCGACCTCAGGCTTGATGTCACTTTCTGTACCATGGTAAACATTTACTATAGAGACAACTGTCTAAAAATATTAGGAATGTTAACAAATTATACATCTTTTGAAACTTCTAAGAGTTTAGTTTCAATCTATGGTGTCTGTTTTACAATATAGATGCTCCAGCAACAGTAATATTGTAGTTTGTGTCAGGAGTGCAAATAACAATATGCAAAATCAAAACAGGACTTCATACCTTTGTTATGAAATAGCGATCACGAGATGAGTCCAATCCGTCGCACTTGGGTAAAATTACCGTGACAAGCGTCCATTGAAAAATATCCAACAGCAATTTTTGCCCACAAAATATTTCATCTGAACGATCTGCTCTCCATCATTGTTCAAGAAATTATGCAATCTAAGCTCTCTTTTTTTTTTTTTTGTTATTTCATCCTCAAACTTGAAACATAACTTCTTAAGACTTGTGGCTTTGGGCCCATTGTATTTCTACCTGCCGCAGGCATCTTTTTTATTATTATTTTTTAATGATAAAAAGATGTTATGCAAAAAAACATTTTCTTTCCATCATACTTCAGCTTGTCTAACTTTTTATTATTATTATTATTTTTTTTTTTTTTTTTTTTTTTTTTTTTACTTGTATTAATTCTGAAACTTTAAGAATAAAGCTCAATTTGTCTTCTTTCAAATGATACCATAACTATGCTCATACTCCAGATGGTTTAGGAAAGACAACCATTTGAGTGCAAGCATGTCATTTTCCTGTTTTGGGCTCAAAAGGGGGGTGTGCATCAATAGGTTAACAATAAAACGAATGAAAAAAAATCATCAATTTATTCATTAAAAAAAGTAAATCATTAATATACACACATTTTATACAATTATTATAATTTTAAAATATACAATTACTTTATATTAAATATAAAATAAATAAAAATGCAGATATTTTAAGAATAAATTAAGAATAGGAATTAAAAAAGAATTAAGAATAATTTAAAATATATTTTTCTTCATTTTATTTTTAAATTACACGTCAAGTCCTTCATAATAAAAACGTAAATATGTATTCTGAATAAATATAACCGTTTACAAGCAACAGAAACTTTCTTTATTTTTTATAATAGATTTTTTTTTCCCAGTAAAAAGATTTTTGGAGGGCTCTAAACAATGCTTTACATTATCTGCTGGCATTAATGTCACAGCTCAGAAAAGTCGCTACCACTTATGTGTCATCCAAGTAACCACCATTGAGATTAACAGAAATGCTAACACACAACTCTCTCCAAGTATTATAGACTTCCTTGGAGAGTGAGTGGACACACTTTGGACATTTTGGATGTGTGTCCAGCCAAGAAAAACAATGGAGAAAAAAAAAGAAATTAAAGAAGGATAGAGATCAATCTCAAGATGAGTGAGACCATACAGAGGCGGAAAAAGAGTAAGGCCTGGGCCGGCGACCTCAGCCCTGCCCAAAATCAATTGTGTTTTCAATCTTCACAAGAAGATTTGGTTTCACTGGTTAACACAAGCGCTGTGAAAGCCATTTTGAGACCTTGTTAAAGACTCTGTAGCGAAACAAATACAGGTGTGGGCCCGGATTGCTGAGGATGAGCGGAGGGAGGGAGACGGGAGCACAGAAGTAGAGGAAGGGAGGAGTCTAGAGAGAGCGCATCATCTTAAAACTAATCCCAACCAGTTCAAAAGCTTTTTTCCTTACCTTCCCTTTTCATCCCTCACTAGCTTCTCATTTGTTTTCTCCCTTCACTCCAGAGGGCACTGGAGAGCGGGGAGCCCATGATTGAGTATTTCAGCCGCCCTTAAGAATTGCTAGCTTTTGTTAGTGACTTCCCACTTGTGCAAGGCCACTGATGTGTGGAGAACATTTAAGGGCTACAGGCTCCATAGAAGTCCGTGGGGATTTACTGCTAACCCTCGCAGTGAATAGAGGACACTTCCCTGGCCTCACTTATGGAGGAAGGCAGTCCAAAGGGCCTTTTGATAAGAAATAACACATCTCTACCCAGACAATGAAGTTCCTGCTAAGACATTAAAAGAAAATAAACCATGAAATGCTCACAAAGCTGAAGCTGCACACTATGAAAATACTCCAAGCTAAATTTAGGAATTTGAAATTCACAGAACACAACCGTTACATATAGCATAAGCAACAGTGTAGTGTTATATCTTATCCCTGTTTTCAAATAGTCAATAGAGGCTTTTGCTAATCTTTATTTGCTTATGCACAGTCACTTTAACCAATCCAATTCAGTTATATAGTGCTCTTAACAACTGAGTTTGTCTTAAAGCAGCTTTACAAAGTGTCAGGCCTAAACCCTAACATGATCAATCTTAAGGCCATGGGTGAGAAAAAACACCCAAAGTGTAAAGGAACTAACCTTGGGAGGAAGACGAAAGCAACTTTGGATGGCAGCCATTACTCTCACTACTGAAACGCTGTCATGTTCCCACAGTCTCACAGTGTACACGAGGAAAATGTGTCTGAAATAAACTCTTCACACCAAATCCACAAACACCTCTCGTTAAACAAGCTTATCAAATCAGACTTTAAGGGCTCAGTGATGCAGCAAGGCTTGCAAATAGAGCAGTGCACTGTTTTTATTACCCGAGCCTGAGGTAAATCGAATGCCGTTATTAAATGTTAGCGGTTCACCAGGTATGCTAAATTAACTAACAGTGAGTGCTCGGGATGCAGTCATTACAGGCAGCCCACTGTCCTCACTGAATATTGAAGCTGAGAGAAAGAGAAAACTCTGATATTTCATTATGGCAACATGACAATACACAGTCTGCTACCAAACCCGTGATTACGGTTTTGTTCGTCCAGCATTCAACATGGGCAGGTCAGTGAGTCATGAGTCAAAACCACCACAGAGAAAATGAAACTTGCTCAACGACAAAAATAAAGAGCAGGACGCTCTCTGGAGAAAATTATGCTTTTTAAAAATCAATCAGATGATTTTCAGTTGGAGTTCTCAAAATTGACATTATTCACTTTCTAAATAAATGTCCCTGGTCTTATTTCAAATAATGTATTAATGCATGTTATGCTGAAGAAGAAAAAAACATGTTCAAATCAAAATGTAAATTTCTCTGCTTGGGAAACAAAATTTCCTTTCTGCTAATGTAACCCAAGGCCATGTGGGCTTTGAAAAATAATATTAACCAATAACATCCTACACCTTCAAATTTTCCTATTCACTATGAAATGTGTCAGAAGATGAATACATTGCAAATGCCATTTCATGCTGTGTCTAAAACATCTAAACTTGTTACAAAATGCATAATTACAGTTCTGAATTTTGGTCAATTCAGTGTTCTAGATGTGCTAAGTACACAATATAGTAGCTACAATACAAAACACCTGTTGTAACTAGTGTGACTAAAGTATCAACTTTTGTCTAATCATCACTGTAACTTATACTAGACTCAACATAAGCGATTTATTTAAAGGGTAAGTTCCCCCAAAAATGAAAATTCTGTCATTAATTACTCGCCCTCATGTCGTTCCAAACCCATAGGACTTTGTCATCTTCAGAATACAAATGAAGATCTTTTTGATGAAATCGGAGAGCTTTCTGTCTTCCATAGACAGCTACGCAATTTAAACTTTGACGCTTCAGAAAGTTCAAAAAGAGATCGTAAAACTTTTCTGAAGTGATTCGATCACTTTTTATGATGAACAGATATAATTTAGGCTTTTATTCACATATAAACATTGATCAGCAAACAAACAGAAGCTCAACAGAACCTGAATGAACCTGAAGAAACCTCTTGAAGAAGTTCAAACATGCTGCACAATACACAAGAATGAACCTCATTGGTTTTTGTACACGTCAAGCAAACATGCTTGGGCTTCCATTTACCACAACTGATGTGCGAGTTGATGAATGTTTATATGTGAATAAAAGGCCAAATTCAATCTGTTGATCATATAAATTGATCGGGTCTCTTCAGAAAATTTGGACTTAAACTGCTCGATTCATATGGATTAGTTTTACCATCTCTTTATGAACTTTTTGAAGCGTCAAAGCTTCAATTGCAAAGGCTGTCAATGGAGGGACAGAAAGCTCTCAGATTTCATCTTCACCTGTGTTTCGAAGATGAACGAAAGTCTTACAGGTAATTAGTGACAGAATTTTTATTTTTGGGTGAACTAACCCTTTAATAAAATAGAAATGAATAAAATAATAAATTTATTTTATTATATAATTACATAAAATATAGTATAATATATAGGAATGCACCGATACCATTTTTTAAGGACCAAGTACAAGTACCGATACTTTTTTTCTAGTACTCGCCGATACCGATCCCTATACATTTATTAATTTCTCTCTCTCTCTCTCTCTCTCTCTCTCTCTCTCTCTCTTTTTTTTTTTTTGGTAATGTTGCAGTTTTCCAAGCACAACACAGTGAGACTAATGAATGAATGTAGGACAGCTTCTTTATTATTACTGTTATGAAAAAAGTAATAATTTTTACTTAAAGAACAAAAATGTAACAGTGTCCAATAACCTTCAAAGGGCATAATTACCAATATATATAATTGTTGTTATATAAAAAGAAATTTACAAACAAATTACAAACAATATAACAAATACTATAGAGATACAAATTAAATAAACTTGTTTTTCAGATACAGTAGGTTTATTTACCATGTATACATTTATTTAACATCTTTTGTTGTTTTATTAACATTAATGACAAATATAGGCTACGGTCCATTTAAGACCGAATCCATGGATACTGACACATATCCTGTTTTCACCCAAATGTTTACGTCCACTTAAGCCATAACCAACTGTATTTACGTGAGATACTCCACACGATGGGCATTTTGACAACTATGTGTGCATTTGACCATTCAGGCGCAAAGAGAACTGATCGTGCGCTGTCTGAGAGAACTGGGATCGCGCGCGAGAAAGAGAGAGACCGCTTCTGGTCTGTGTCATTCAGCGCGATTCCGCCCATCCCGCTTTCACTAATCGATAACGAATTGTGATTAAAAGCATGCAGTTCGCAATGTGTGGGTTGTCATCATTAATTTTGAAGTATTTCCACACCTCTGAGGCTGACATTTTTTCTGCTGCTGCCGTCGGTGTATCTCTGCACGGAAAATTCTCTCTGTTACGTCACGTGAGGTATCGGTCTTTGGTACCGGCAGTATTTTTACAAGTACGTGTACAAGTACAAGTACACAAGCTTGGTATCGGTGCATCCCTAATAATATACAAAATATTATAATTATTTAATAATACAAATAATTGAATAATATAAAAATATTTAATTCATTTTTTTTTTTTTTTTTTTAATATTGTATATTATACATGCTTCCAATTACTAACTGTATATCTGGACTGCAGGAGGTTAAAGTTTTGGCCCTGAAATGGTAGAAGTTGGCTCCCACCCAGGCCGATATGGGAATCAGGACAGAGGAGGCATAAAGGCCTGATTGTGGCAGAGCACTGGCTTGGAAACAACTCTCAGGCCTAATGAAACTAAATCCTGGCCACAACAGCAGAGCGAACACTAAAGTGAGAGAGGTAGAGAGAGAGAGAGTAAGGGAGGTTGGTAATGAAGTAAACAAGAGTTGGTTCAACTTAGCAGAATAAGTGTACTTTGTTTGGAGATCTACTCCAAGCCGATTACAATAAACCTATGACTAAGCATAAGCCATCCTATGTAATTAGGGCACATGAAGGTTTATGAAGGGAGCGAGGTGGCCTTTTACGTTCTCATCACGACGAATGTGCAAAATATCTTGGCGAGATTTTAAATCAAACCATGCCAAGTCTGTTTTCTTAACACATAAAATCTTTCAGAGGAAACAACTGAAATTATTTAGGCATGCCTTCCTCTAAAAGTAAAAAAAAATAAATAAAAGCAACATGCCGCATTAACACGAAATGACTGTATGCTAATGAAAAGTGGATCTAACTCAAAGAGTCTTTGTGGAAAGGCTTTTAAAATCTTAATTCTGCAGTGTTGTGCAATAAACGCCCCTTAGTGCTGCTTAAATGTGTGTGTGCACCAGTGTGTAAGCTGTCATAGCACAGAAAAAGTGCTCAGGAAGAACACAGCTTCTAAGGAGACAGATCCTGTGACCCTGCTGCCCCATGCCACCTGCTCTCCTCCCAGGATCCTCATTCTCTCACTACCTACTGCTCGCCAGGAGACACTGTTAATTGGCCTACACACACGCCCCTATGCACACACACAAACCTCCGGGTATCAGCTCAACTGACACCACAGTGTGGCAAAATCTCCAGGTGGGCGGACTTGCAGAGTCATCAAGAGTTTGCAGCAAATGAGCATACAACCTTCCAACAACTCACTTTGAAGGCTCATTTCGCCTTTACTCACAAGTGCGTATCCAATGGACGGTCAATTTGTAATTTTCTTGTCTTCGGAGACAGACACTTCATTAGACCGTGCATTTGCTTCGTAACTTATAAACAACAAGACACTGAGGTCTTTAGTGTTATTGGATCACGCTGCCCATTCAAAATAACGAGCTTTACGTAAGGACGCAGACAAGTATGCTTCAATAAACTGGGCTGTGGTAAGACTAATATAGTCTTGTGACCTAAGAAGCTACAAATCCTCTGCCATTCCTTTAATCACAATGATTTAACGGTTGTCTACTGCCAGCTCTGGCGCTGCTGAAAACACCCCCAGGGCAAGAAATACAGCGCAGGGCAAGTAAAACATCTGCATAATTGAGCCCTTCAATCAAGTCAAGTGCGTGTTAGGTCCACTCAGACACAGCTGATTACAAACAAATGGAGCTAGGTATTTATACAGAGCCTGAAATAGAGAGAAACGGCGAACTTACTCAAAGTCATTTCATACAGCAAGTAGAAAAGTTTACCTGGACCACAAAAAGATACGGGTTAACTATCAATAATCTGCATGCTGTATACCAGGCTTGCAAAAACATGTCAAGGTAGGACTGGATAAAAACATTGATTTTTCAATTCTGTATTTGAACAATCCTGGTTCTGTTTCATAAAAGCCCAACATCGATCTTTAACTCTATGCCTATTCTCAGTTTATACATTAAAATGACAAATGACTCTTATGAGCCAGTTCTTTTTAGTGATTCAAAACATACAGAATTGTACCCAAAAGCAAAACTGTCTCAAAGCAAATGATTATTATAATTAGCTTCATTTAAGTGAATCAAAACCACACTGAATGAACAGTGTAGCTTGATTTCCTAAACAAATGACTCTTACGATTCAGTTCTTTTAGTGATTCAAAACTATAAAGCAACCAAAATTGTAGCTTGATTGATTCCTTAAACAGATGACTCAGTTCTATGTAATGAATCAGAAACATACAATCTACATACAACATTGTAGCTTGATTCCCAAAACAAATGACTCGGTTCTTCTAAATTCAAACAGTTACCGGTTTGAAACAGTCTGAAACATTGCCCTGTATATACATCAATAGAAGAGGCATATTTTATTTCCATTTATAAGAATGTGTTAGCAAAATGAACATTGTAACTGAATCAAATCAAAATGATTCAAAAATAGAACTGAATCAAACAGAATCAAAAGCTTGTGAATCTGTATCATACCCAACCCTAAAGTCAGGGCCAAGCACACCATTTGTTTGAGTAAATGTTCACACCAACTCAGCAATGTTGGTCTAAAAAGACTTTTCAGGTAAGTCAACCTACTGGTGGCTAGCTACTGTAGTTGTCCTTGCACAATAATCTGGGATAGGAAAAATATTTTAACATGGAAAAGATTAAACAGCAGCTTTAAGCAAAAGGTCTTGGCTACTTCAGCCAGTGGCGACAGAGACCAGGCGAATACTGGTCTTTCATCTCTAAATAGCCACATCTCAAACGGCCTGTTTGAAAGTCTTCACATGAAAGAGTTCGTTGAGGGACAGCATTTCTCATCATACGCAAACATCTCTCCATGAAATTAGCCAAAGGGAAAAAGAAAAATGAGATCTTACCTTGCCAAACTGTTCAAAATACTGCTTCACATCTTCAACTACTGTGTTAGCTGATAATCCGCCTACAAATATTTTCTTTGTTCTTGTGACCATCTGGAAGAGAAGAGAAGAAGACAAGAGATTAGGCCCATGTGAAAGCACTTCAGAGGACTTCAAACGCACAGGAGACAAAGAGGAAGCTCAGAACTGGAAAAGAGGGAATTGGGAGATTGGGAGGTTGTGGGTTTTCTGTCCCACAGGGAGATTGAAGAGGAGGTACTGTGTGATTTGTTGAGTTGTGAGAGTGTGCTTGGGGACCAGGTAACACCTAGCTTGCAATGCCCAACGTTGTTTGCTATACCTGTCCTTTCTCTCTCAGCATTTCAGACTTGACACTTTTTGGTTTCACACTAACAGAAACACCTGAACTGTGAATGGTGTTTTTCTTGAGTTGCGAAGACCCAACACGCAATCCCCCAGTCCATTTAAGAAAATTGGAACAGGAAAGTTTCAGAGGACAGTTCGCAGGAAAACCACGTAGCGTGAGCTGCTCGAATAGACCTTCAAAAACACTCTAATTGAGTTACAAACAAAAGGTGTCGGAAAGTTAGAAGTCTTTGAGCCAGGCGGGATCTCAAAGCAGTGAGAACAGACAGTAGTAGAGGTCGCAATCGTGAAACAAGGCCCATTTTTCAAAACACAATTAACTCTCCCTGCTGGAGAGATATATGGAGCGCAGAGACCCGACTTCTCTTCATGCAGCAACGTTAATTGTGCTGAGAGCTGGTGCACTGAGATCAAATAGCCCACCTATCATATAGGGCAATGATAACGGCTAACAAGAGAGCTCCTCAGGCAATGTTAAGCCCTTTTTGAAGTTAACAAAGAGAAGAAACTTGTCAAATTCCCGCTTATGTTAGACCCGTGTGGATTTCTATTAAATGTGTGCTTATTGTCAGAGCTGTGATGCAGTAGGTGATCCCAACATGGCGCTCATGTGGGAGACACCGATTCAAATCATGTTGTCCCCCCCCAAAAAAAACAGTGTAATTGTTTTTTAGCTCAACCAAGTTGGTGGTTGGAAGATGTGGATTTGACCTGGAAGACATTTATTTTAAATATGGTTGGGAACTATTCTCAAGTAAATCGAGAATGCCTTTTAAATTCCAGTTCAATCTTTGAATTTGTGACTGCTGAAAGTTTAAAAATCAGTCTAATCAAAGTATTATAGGTACACATTTAAAGAGATGGATAGATAGATACAGTATACAGAGAGAAAGATGGATAGATGGATGGGTACAGAAGGATATATGGATGGATGAGTATAGAAGGACAGATGGACGGATAGGTTGGATGGATGGGTACAAATAGATACAGAGAGAGGGATGGATGGATGGATGGATACAGAGAGAGGGGTAGATGGGTATAGATAAATACAGAGAGGGATGGATGGGTGCAGATAGATATACAGAGGATGGATGGATGGATGGAGAGAGAGGGATGGATGGGTACAGATAGATATACTGAGGATGGATGGATGGATGGATGGATACAGAGAGAGGGGTGGATGGGTATAGATAAATACAGAGAGAGGGATGGATGGATGGGTACAGACAGATATACAGAGGATGGATGGACGGATGCTCGGATGCTCCTTATCACTCATTCCTACTCTTTCTCCCGATTTCCTGTCCCTTCTTATTGTCTCGGTCAATAAAAAAAAATGGCCAAAAAAGGGGCACTTATTAACAATAGGAGAAAGTAAGCTTCATTTGTGCATTCTAGCGAATCCCTGGTATTTCCCAGAATGGAGTAGACGGCAAAAGAATTAAGCAACCCGGAGCATTTATTTCTACTTCATTCACATCCATCATACACAATCTTGGCAACAGGCACACTCAGCCCTCATCTTAGCTGGCTGTTTCCCAAACCTTCTCGAAAGCACTTTCACTCTCATCTGCACCCCACCATGGTTAATCTGTCTGTCTTTTCCCCTGTCGTTTTGTGCAGGCCCGAGCCGCCCAACATGTCAGTGGAGAGTTAAGTTTTTAGTGGCATCTTTATGTCCTCTGACAGTACCAGCTCCTGGCTGATGGGATTCCTCAGGCCCTGGAACAACGCAATTACTCTGTCCATTTCTCTCCATGGTGACAAGAGACAACAGCAGGCCTTTGCTCTGTCTGTGCTACCTCTCTCGCACACCTCTCTTGGGATTCGACGAGCAGATATGCCTCACAAACACGTTGTGCTGCTGACGCCTCTAGCTCGGCTAACCCATTAGCATTCAAAGTGCCAACTTAGATGCAATAATGACCAAGACGATGACAGGAAGCATGGTCGTTGGACTGTTTTGATTCTTTTGCAAAATAGAGTGGTTGTGTGACCCTGAAGGCCTGCAAAAAATAATCATTAAAAACAGACAACAGACTACCAAACGCACAATTTGATTAGCCTCCACTTAGATATGAAAAGCAGATAGCTTGCCAGACAACCCTTTATTATGGGACTTATCCTTCCTGATCATCTCCGGTTTGTCCTTATTTCTCTTTGCCATTTTGACATGCCAGATCTCCAGTTCTGTTATTAAGACATTTGTGGGAATAATGTGCGAGTCATGAGGGAGAGGTACCGAGGTAACCTCAACGTGTGGTGACTAAGAGGTGTCAGGTACAAATAGCTATGGCTTGTCCTAAATCATCCTGAATCACGTGTTCCAGCGAGAGGAACGGGCCCCCAACTTTGCTCACTGCTGAGGGATTCGCAGCGTTAACTTTCACACCTCCTTCCGCAGCCTCTAATTATCCGTGCAAATTTGAAATCACTCTTTGTCAGGCATTATGGGGAAGCCTTTAATATAGTTGAAATAGGAAAAGATGTTTCAAACAAATTAGAATGGTTAAAAAAAAAATGTAATGAGGTGAAAGTAAATTCTAAGGAAAAGACAGAAAACCGTGGACCTTGTGAAGGGACAGGGAAACGTCTGGCGAAGTGATGACATATCAGGGAAACTTTGCTATCGCAAGACCTTAAAAATTCAGCCGTGAAAATCTATGAATATGAAAGAGCACGTCTCGCAGGAGAGCTGAGATATAAGAATGCAGCGGCACTAGGTGTGATAGAGTATAAGCAGTGTGTTTAGAGATACTGCGCGTATAAATTTATGCAGAGCAGCTGAGTTTGTTGCTCTTAGTCGTCTGCTGATGTTGCTGTTTCAGCCCCTGTCATCTTCCACCAACATTGCTTGATGCGACTCGGCATGCCTAGAGAACATTTCTTGCCTTCCTCTAGTGAGGGGGAATGTCAGCTGCCAGAATGTTTCTAGATGCAAGTCGTGCTGCAGGTTTCTTCCAGTGCTGAAACAAGTGCAGCCGATTAGAGGTGATGACTACACAAGCCTCTTTTAGATGTGTGCAGGCTAATGCGTTATAGTGCTCACAGTATGATCAGAAATGTCAGTATCTATGAGACATGAAATAAAACTGTTAATACAGAAAATTAAAGTAAATAAATAAACAAATAAGCCTGTCGATTTAAAGGGGTTATGAATTGAGAAATCAAATGTTTCTATCTTTTGACATATTAGGGGTCACTGTACTATAAAAATATCCTGTAAGTTTCAGAACTCAAAACTTCCTTGTTATTCCAAAAACAACTTTTATTGAAACCAAGCTCAGAAAACAACTTGTTTCGGATTTTGTCACATTATTACGTCATAGTGCGACGAAAAACCACCTTTGCAGAAGAAGATCAACGCCTACTTCTACATCATTGCCTCTTTAGCCCTACCCACCAGTTTGCTCATGTAATTTAGTAATAAATACAAGACAGACGCAAACACAGGATTACTCCAGAAACAAAACCATAGAGATGCCTCTGAGGATTACAAGACCTTTTGAATAGCCAAGTTGTGGAAAAGCTCAGTCTTTGCATTGCCATAATGATCCTAACATTAAGAAAGCATGGATAAGCTTTATTTTTTACGAAGTTCCAGTCAGATCGCATCAGTACATTCTAAAAAATCTTGGGTTATTTTTTCTACCCAAGTCCTGGGTTGAGCCTTTAGGGTCTTTTTTTTTTTTTTTTTTTAACCCCACTGTTTCGGTGGAAACAGGACAACAGAGACTGGTCGATTACACTTGAATTTCTTCTAAATGTTTCATTTTTACTTCTAATATTTGTTTAACGAGCTTAAATGTAGGCAATATGTATTAAAAATGATATAAAATATGCTATACTATAAAATATTTCGAAAATAAAGGAATTATCATGCAAACCAGCGGTTGTGTTGAGTATTTAAAAAAAAGTTTCGATGATTTAAGTTAATTTGTAAACATTAATTCATGTATGAAGTAAAAGAAAAAATAAGCTAGTATTAGGGTAAAAATTAATCAACTCAATGCTGGGTTAAATAAACAACCCAATTTGCTGGGTAAAATGAATCCAACATGTGTTCTTTCCTATATTTATCCAGCCCTTTGGTTGAAAACAACCCAAATTTGGTTGTTTTTAACCCAGTGTAAGACACTGTTCGTTTGTTTGCTTTATTTTACTGCAGATTCATTTCAAGACATATTTACACTTCAATGATTTTGTCTGACACAATGTAATATATATGAATTCTTCATATGGGGTATTTTCTCAGGAAATCCAAAATTTATGTGATCATTAATTTTACTGATTATAAAGCAAAAAAATAATTTACATAATTTACATATTTAATTAGATTAAAAATCTGCAGCCGAATAAAACAAATAATGCTTACTGAATGTGTAATAATAAAAAGAAAGTTACACCTTGTTTTGTTTCATTTTGCCATGGGAAAGCTAACTTGAATATTTTTAAAGTTAAATTTGCCATGGCAATAAAAAAAAAAAAAAAAAGTCATATTCAAGGACAATGAGGCAGAATTTGCTGATATTTAAAAGACCAAGACTATCAGGAAGGCTTCAATTTGGACTCCAAATCAGAAAGACACAATTTTATGTGCTGCACAAAGAGTGAAATTGGGAGGCAAATTAGAATTTTTCTAATGTCTTATAATACACAGTAAAAAGGAAGATGTTTTTCTTCCAGAAGAAGAGTCTCTCACTTTCAGCTGAAGATGAGAGGGAGAATGCAGGAGGTAGTAGTGACAGCAAAGTTCACCATTTATCTGCGGCGAAATAAAATGGATCGAGACGTATCCTGCAGCCTAAATTGGAGGAATGTGATAGGAGTGACAATTTAATATTGCATCTACTCTCCTTTGGGCACAAATGGATCTAATTAAGATCTTTCATTAGATGCGGCGCAGCCAAACCCTCCCTGAAAACATGGATCCTTATCAGAGCGCAGGACAATCGCAGGCATACAGACATACCAAATCAAGTTATATTCCGACAGAGGAGGGGGACGAAGGGGAGAGAGCTGTTTGACAAATGACTTGATGGGGGGTACGTGGAGTTCAACAAAGAACAGAGACAGAGGAATGGGGGATAGATGATCATGCTCCTAAAACACCTGTCAAGTTTCCTGTGGAGAGTTCCCCTTCCCAGAATTCTCCTCTTTCGAACCGAGCGGTCTGCAGAGAGGCCCGCGCTGCGTTTTTATTTGTTTACTCTGGGTCTCTGATGAAGTGTGTAGTGGCCTCTTGCTGTTGATTGCGGTTGACTAACATTGGTCCTCACTCACAATAAGCCCATAAGCCTCAGCCAAACGATGCTCTTGTGTTATGACGAGGAGTCTTTTTTTAATCAGTCCTCTTTGCCTAGCTGGATGTCCCCTGATTAGAGTGAGATAATGAGACCCCCCTCTTCATCCTCCTCCTCCTCCCCAGGCATCTTCATCATCTCAAATCACATATTCATCACTGATTGCCATCTCCTTGTCCTTCCACCGAATCATACACTAGCTCGCAGGATGCGAAACCGGTCAAAAACAGTGACAACTAGGCGGGTCGTGCTAAATGTGAGGTGTCGACACTTCCTTGACTGACAGAATCCAGTGCACTTGCCACATTCTATTCTGCTGCATCTAAATTTAGGCCGCCAAGCTCCAATTTGTACACAATTTTGCAGTGTGGAATTTTAATGTCGACATTCAAATGTACTGGGCCAAACAGCTCCTGCCTCTGCGCTTGCAACCCTGATTGACAGGCGAGGCAGCGGCTTGACCAAGAGCTGAGAATAACTGATTAGTAACACCGGCAAAAACTGTGGATGCAAAGGTGCCCCCCCCTCCCCTCCCTGCCCAAAAACCCATCAGACAAGATTTATTTGATGCAGTTTCAAACACTCTTATTTTCTTTCTATGAGTGTATCAAGGGCATAAATAAGAGATTTATCTACAGTATATTTCTATATATCACAAAAACACATACAGGAAACAAAATTATTTTCAAATTAGTGGTACTTGTTACTGTAAGAATCACTAGTACTGCTGTGCATATGTGGGATTTGATATTTGATCAAACCTCTAACCTAGGGGTGAGCGATATACCGGTAGACATACCAGTAGATATTTGTCAACCGGTAGAGATTTTGGACTATCATCTCTATCGCAGTTACGTTCACGGGACGTTGCTTTGCTGCACAGTCACGAAAGCTTAACGTTTGCATGAGTTTTTAAACATTGCTGTTAAAAAACAAGTGGTTTTAAACCGTTGAAGCGCAATTAGCAGCAAAACTCATTTCAGTATGCGCACACTCTAAGAGACTGTTTCTCAGAGCTCTCTGAAAGATGCGCAGCATGAAGCCGTTGCTCATAGAGCGTGTGAGGACTGAACTGAGTGCTTTTTGCCAACTAATTGGGCTTGAATGGTTAAATACACATTTATGTGTCAAAGTAACCATGTATTTGCAAGTAAACAGAGCCATTTATGTCTTAAGTGAAGGTACAGTTGAGAAAGACAAGGCACGAGTATAATGAATTGGTGCAGTTGGTCTTAAAGGAACAGCATCCAAATTTACTCGCTGTTATTATCAATGCTAATCAAACGACAAAAGAGAAAATCTCTCACTGCTTGCTTTTGTAACTTTAATAAGAATTAATATAGGTTTAATTTACACAGTAAAGTCTATGCATTGTTTTTTTTTTATATACATTTGATTATTTTATACATTTTATGTAGTATTTCTAGTGCTTGAAGATTTTCAGGTAGGTCTATTTCAATTGTGTCTTTGTTCTATTGTAGTTTGTTTTCTTTGCTCTTTCTTTATCACTGTTTACTTGTCTTCAGTAAGCTTGACAGTTTTTTAGGCTAGTATATATTTCTAGTATATAAAATTATGAAAAATTTTGATATCATAAAAACCTTATTTAAAGCAAAAATCTACATTATAATGATATACATCGTTATCGTGATATAAAATTACTTATATCTTGATATAAGATTTTGGTCATATCGCCCACCCCTACTCTAACCTTAAAGAGAAAGAAGTTAATAAAAAAAATTAATTGTCTGTCATCATTTATTACACTTCGTGTTGTCCCAAAATGACACCAAAAAAGATTTACTAAAGACTACATTTAACAATGTAATTGTAAAATATCAGATATCGACCAGTAAATAAAATTTAAAAAGTCTTTAAAAAATGGTGGATTAATAATTTGCTTCCCTTACATGTTGGAAAAATGCTGTTAGAACAGGCTTACAATTTTTGCCTGGTGGTTGATAAAATAGGTAAAAAGTAAAAAGTAATACATTCAGAAAACTGCAGTGATCATAGTACACACTGTACATAACCTTAAAAAATAAATGTTTTTCCATTGTATTCTAGTTAAATGCTTTGGCAATAAGCTTTGACAAATAAATACAATTAGCTATAGAGTCTAGCACAAGAGATAAAAGAACATAAGATCTATAGTATTTGAAAAATTAAATCATTTCATTATAAGTCTAAAAAAGACAGGGACAATTGGAAGTTCGTCTTCAGGGTAAAACTGGTCCAATCCGATCTCTAGTGTATATTTATAGGGCCCTAATTGATAACTACAATGCCATTACACTGAGTAGATGACTGGGGTAAAGATGCTTACTGCAAATGGCAGGTGACAGCCCAAAGTGGGGCTCCTTCAAGCTTACAGCAAGCAGTCTCCACACTGACAGCAGGTTGGCTGCCAAAGACTGAGCCAAGCGGCCTTTTGCTGACCCCTGAGGGCACGTAAATGAGTCTCTGGCTCTCTCAATGGAAGATCCCTCCCAAGCCACTTAGTGAAGCCCAAGGCAGTTCAAGCACAAGCATCAGACTAGGGCTGAATGGGATTAAAACCAGCAGGTTTGTGACTCGTCATTCTGTATGGGGCAATTTAGGATCTGCCGGCCAAAATTATGATCATTAATACTGATGGTAGCCGGTAACACTTTACAATAAAGTTAAACATTAATTAATTTATTAACTAACATGAACTAACCATGACCAATACATTTGTTACTGTATTTACTAATCATTGTTAACGTTAGTTAATGAAAATACAGTTGTTCATTGTTCATGTTAGTTCACAATGCATTAACTAATGTTAACAAGATTTTAATAATGTATTAGTAAATGTTGAAATTAACATTAAGAAAGATTAAGTCCAGTGCAGTTCATTATTAGTTCATGTTAACTAATGAACCTTATTGTAAAGTGTTAACCATGGTACACTAATCAATTAGCTTAAGATTAATATTTGTCATGTCTATAAAACTGCATGAAGCACGGTCTGAAAACCTAAAGACTATGGGGGCTTTAAAATTTCTTTATAAAAAAAAAAAAAAAAAAAAAAAAAAAAAAAAAAATCACAACACAGTTCAAGCCAATCCAAACCTCGAGGTTGTAAAGGTTGTGCTGACTCTGAAAGTCTTAGACTATCTACGGAAGTTGCATGAAAAATCAAGAGATATCTGCAAGTACCTTGGTGAAATCCTCCTATTCTAAACTGCTGAGCTGACACACTAAAGAGCTCTTTATATTTGAATTTCATAACACTGTGGGGGAAAGTGGGAAACTACTGCCCCTTATGATTGCTTTAAGCATTCATTAAATTCAATATTGATTTTAGCATCCAAATTGGTCATTCCCAGGGTCTTTCATGAATCATCACAGCAATTTTGGAGCACTTGAGGTACTGTAGCTTTAAGAGTGACCAGTAGGAGCACTCTAAATCCTCAGCCACTGATGTCACAATGCTACAAAATACCCAGGTCATCTGACTGCAGCCTTGCCAAAGCTGGCTCATGTAAACTGTGGGAACGCTGGTGACCAGGTCAGAGGCACATAACGGTCTCATGAGACAATTAATATTAATCAATATCTATACTACAGCTCTAATGGAGATCAAGACCTGTAAAAGCATGCTAAACCACTGGGAAAATCCAACACAACCCTTTATTCCAGAAAAATATCAAAGGTCATTCAGGGTCACTCACCAGTGTGCCCATATTGTAAGAAATTAATCCAAAGGTGCTTATTGTTTCAATGGTTGCCAGAGTGTTGCTACAGTATATACACAGGCAAAATTTCAATCGCGAGTTGGGGGGGGGCAAGAAAAAAAAAAAAAAAAAAAAAAAAAAAAAAAATCAAGAGTCTTTCTGTACCTGCATCAGCAAATTATTCACAGAAATTTTAAGCAAAGGAGTTTAAGTTTGCTTGTTAGTTGTTTATTTACCTACTTTTTTATTTACTCATTTATTTAATAACTTACTTAATGTTATCACAGGAAATGACAAGCACAAAATGGGAATCATTGTCCATCATTTTGCGAGCAACTAATGATAAAGAAAAACGCCACGTCACAATACTGAAAATATTTCCATTTTAAACCATGAAGGCGAGCCAGTGGATATCACACAAGCAAAGTGCAAACTGTGAGTGAGAGTTATGCGAGAGTTAAGTGAGAAGTCTCAAACGCCAGTCAATTATTCACTACAGAAACTGAAAGTGAAAACTGACTGAGTTTTTGGTATCTGACGCTGTATTAACGGCGCATATTCTCTTAGATATGAATCTAATTTATTTTCTCAAAATTTCTCTTGTGGCCCATTAAAAACTGAGTATTTTCATTCTATTATTATTATTTAATATGCCCACTGTGCCCGTCTGCTATGCCACTATAAAGGGCTAAACGGCACAAAGTGATAAACTGTTTTATCCAAATTTACACAAATGGCCGGTTCAATGTTCAGTACTGCAATGTCCGAGAGTCTCTCCTGTAGAGGCCTCAAACCTAAAATATACTTCGGCCATCCGAAGAAGAACGTCCACAGACCTCGTCCGCATACAGCCCAATTTGTATGACAATTTTTGTGTACAACAGTGCACGTGCGAGTGACTGAGCGCTTGAAAACAAAGTTCACTAGAGTATACTTTGATAGGCTTGTGCGCTCAATTGTGCGGGACGCTGAAAATGAAGTATACCAGGGCCTTGACTGCTCCAAATTGTAGCGGAGCTGACGGCTCACATCGGGAAACTCCATGACTACAACAAAAACCCCAATGTCGCACATGGCTATAAGGTTGCTAAGGTGTTCTGGGTTGTATTAAGCTTGTTGCTATGCGGTTGCTAGAGGATTTTTTATGTTTTTGAAAGAAGTCTCTTATAAATGTACCAAGGATACATTTATTTGATTCAAAAATACAGTAAAAACATTAGCACTGTGAAATATACAGTATATATAAATGTTACATTTTAAATGGACTTTTCTATTGTAATATATTTCATTTTCAGCTTCATTACTCAAATCTTCAGTGTCACATGATCCTTCAGAAATCATTCTAATATGCTGGTTTGTGAAACTGTTGTGCTGCTTAATATATTTTTATGAAAACATTTTTTTCAGGAATCTTTGATGAATAGAAAATTCAAAAGAACAACATTTATTTGAAAGAGAAAGCTTTTATCTAGATTATAAATATTTAACTGTCACTTTTGAGCAATTGAATGCATCCTTGCTGAATAAAAGTATTAATTTAAAAGTTATATTTTTCAAAAGTCTCTTTATTCAGCAGGCCAGTATATAAATCTTGAGATTGTGTACCATCTTTTACCCAACGATGGCTGTTTTTTGGTGCTAACCTCCACAGCGTGCCTCTGTAATTTCAAACTGCACTAACACTAATATTCCTCAATGACAAACTGTAGCAATACCCCCTCCATGGCTTTATCTTAATGATCTGATGTGCTTTACACTCAAACCCAGAGTCGATAGATTATTGTACAGTTATGAAGATAGATCGCGGCCGCTCATAGCTCCTTATAGGACCCAGGAGATGGCTAGGCTGATACACCTCCTGGTCTCCGTTCAAACGAACTCACGCTGAATATCAATGAGCTTTCAGCCTTGATAAACAGTCTGCAGAATGGAAAAATATTTTCACATTAAGGATGGAGGGGTGAAAGAAGAAATGAGAGAAAAAATTGAGCACTTGCCCCTCAAAGCGATTCTGAAAAATTAATATGCTAATTATGTGCTTGCTTGGGGCGAAATCTTCGAAACTTTAGCAAGGGAGTTATAAGCACTTAACAAATTACTTACACTATTACGCTGGAAGCTGTATACATTTTTAAAGCGACTGTACGTTTTCCTTTCCTTTCAGTTTTCACAATAGATCTGGCTTTTTTCCCCAGACATTTTCTCCCAAGCTGCCATTTAGGAGTATAAAACGATATCAGACTTTTATGTCCTTCTCTGAAATATTAAGTATAGCGCAAGCTGAGGAATTTATCAGCACGCCACATCGTTTGGAGGCAGGCCTTCAGCAATCCTTTCTACTTCTGAAATGTCTGAACTCATAGTGAAATAATCTCCACAAGGCAAGGCAGAGCTTCACATCAGTTTAATCTGTTCAGGAGAAAGAGAAGAGTTAACAAACACCATCAGCATCCATCCTGCGGGCCTAAAGTGAACTTTCAGTTCACAGAAGCCACTTCCCACTTCTATGTGCTTTGTGGCATGCAGAATGCGATTGTGTTTGCATTCGCTTTGCATGTGTGTTTAGGCATCTTGTCGAAGATGTCAGCGCAAATGCAGACCAAACAAGCACAGGACTATCTGAAGTCAAGATCGACTTCAATGTTCTCCAGCACTTTGATGTGGGAAATCCCATTTATGACCTTTACTATCCAGATCACCTGTGATTTTTGTTTAGAAGAACTTAAAGTGACAGTACACCGAAAAATAAAAAGCCTTTATTTACTCACCCTCATATCCTTGCAAACCGGCAAACTTTTTTGCTTGCATTGAGCACAATGGAGAATCATAAATGTAAATTATTATTCAAAAATCCACCACAGCTCTCAAACATGGTGTGCAAAAATGTACAACGCCAGGAGATATATATTTATATTAGGGGTGTAACAGTACATGTATTCGTCCCGAACTGTCACGTTATGGACGTCACGGTTTGGTGCATGCAGTCACACAACGAATACAGTCAGTCACAGGCGATCCACACTCCAATCCAGAAGGAGGAGTCCACGGTAATGCAACACTGTTTGCTACCAGTAAAAAGCACAGAAGAAGAGACAATCGATCAACATGTTTACATGGATTCTCTCTCAACCAGTGTTTCAACTGCAGAAAGATATCAATAAAAAAAGCTTGAGAATAATATCTCACGTAGCATTACATTTACCTCAGGCATTTAGGCCCCATATACACTAGTGCGTTTTCGTTTTAAAATGGCGTTTTAAAATAAAAACGATCCTCATATACACTGGCGTTTCCACAGATCTCCCTCTACACTACACGACCAAAAACACATCACTGGGCATGCGTGTACAAGTGTGAACAGTTGCCTCTTGTGCATGTAGGTAGCTGCAGTATTAAAAAAAAATTCAGTTTAACCAAAATGAGTTTAACCAAAGTCCCTTTAAGACAAGTCATTTCACTGTGGCTGCTAAAAATGACAACAAAGCCAGCAAAGATTGCAGTTCATTCCATGTTATTGTGTACACGGTCGTCAAGGATACACAGAGCGAACGTGGGCAGCCACACCATCGTTTTCAAAAGTCTCCATTTTGGTCCGTTTATACTGAAACGCAACCGGGCTCTGCAGCCATTTCGAAAGTCTCAGTTTGAGGGTTGAAAACCGGAGTAGTGTAAACAACAAGCGCAACCGTAGCAAAAGTTATGCGTTTTAAAACGTGTAAACTGGGCCTTAGTGTCTACTTAGTTCACTAGAGAAATGAGGAACATTTCATATATGCACTATATTACCTATTCATTATATTTATTTAACATGTTAGTAATGATTATTTAATGCATGTTTAAATAAATCTGTCATGAAAACAAGTTATGACAGCCACTTTGTAAATGATTATATTTCAAAAATGAATTAGAGTAGAAAAAATTAACATTATAATTAGATTTTTTTTTTTTTTTTTTTGAGTGTTGATTATTATATCTAAAAAAACAAATAGCAACTGAATTGAATAATTTGGGCTCTGTTGTTAATTGTAACCTTTACTATTATAGTAATGTGCAGGTAAGTACTCTCTATATAGTTTACAGCATTAGATTAGATTTTATTTATCTTTAAGAACATTTTAATTACAATTGAATTTATTTAAACACAGAGACACATTTGTTAAAAAAATAATAAAAAAAACAGTTTAATAATTAAAAAAAAAAGCTATTTTATGTTTAGTTTTCTCCCCGCTGCTGTACCGAACCATCATGTTTGTGTACCATTACACCCCTAATTTATATATATTTATACAACAGTTACTTCTGGTCCTTGAATCTAGAATATATATTCTGTGCGTGAAAATGTGTATAAAAACATCAATACTCCATTTTCTTTCTAATGTGCTCAAACACAGAGGATAAAGCTATAATCATGAGCACATACACACATAGATAAAATTGGTTTGAAAGAAAACAATCTTGTTCCCCAATAAACGAGTGAATTGCACATAAAGTGTCTGTTTGGCTGGCTCTGGGTAATTAGGGCCCAGCTGGCCTGCGGAAGTCATGGACTGACGCAAAGCAAAGGTGGTGGACAGGCCAGATATGGCTCAGATATCATCCAGCAACAGACATCAAGCCCTGTTCTTCCTCTCCCACTACAGTCTCATGAATGGCATACTGAACACAGCCTCAGAGTCGAATCGTGGCCCAGATAACAACCTCTGGAGCGCCATCTGAGGCATGGAACCTGAGCCAGCTCTGCCTAGGAACAGACATACTGAATAGATATGTTTTTACTCCTTATTCCAAGATGTCATCTTCCTAAGAGAAGATCATCCAAATGGGGATCTGACATGAGGGTATTCATATACGTCATCATGGAGACACAACCAATAAGCGCTTGCTCCCGGACGCCTCTAAGCTGTGTTTCCGGTACATAAACATCATGGCAATCTTCCAAAAGCACTCAAATCCCAGAGATAATGTACACTCCTGAGCTCTAACTACAGTTCTGACACCCTCGGAGCTGTCAGAAAAATCTGATGGCAGACTCAAGTCAAGATGTTTCTGCAGCCCTTTAGTGGGAGGGCATGTCATATTCACCACCTCCATGAAGCACCAGCATACTAGCAAAAACGCCACCAATCTCAATAGGGAGTATAACAGCTGTTGTTAATATTAATCATACAACAATATTGACAAGAAAAGCAGAAATATCACACTAATATTAATGTATGACTTTGTGTTTGTTTACATGAATAATTTACTTTAAAAGTATTACTTACTTCATTTTTCACTTCACTTTTGGAAATACTTGCCAAAAGATGCCAGTTTTTTAATATTTATATAAATATACTATAATTCACTTTTTAAATACAGAATTATGCATGAATACAGGAACAGCATGAACATCAAAATTACAGAAATATGGAGTATCATGACATGTCACTACTAAAAACTACTAAAAAATGTTTAAAAATGTTATTGTGACAATAAAAAGGAAAATGTAACTGCACAACTTAAAATGCCTTTTTTTAATTAATAAAAAAATTATATATATATATATATATATATATATATATATATATATATATATATATATATTAAAATCGTAAAATTAATACTTAAAGTGCAATATTTTAAAACTACTTTATTTTTTAACAAATACATAAAAATATATTTAATAACTTGTTTTTTTGTTGTTGTTTTTTGTACTCGTATTGGAGTTATATATTCCTTCTATAATTACAGCATCTCAAGCACCTCAAAAATTAAGGTGTGCTTTTGGTCATTTCTTTGTAACGACAATAGAGTAACAATTTATTGTTCTTGTTCTTGCTTTCCTGTGGAGTACAAATGGTCAAAATGTCTAACTGTCAACAACCCCAGACAAAATATTGAACAATTATACTCCACTTAAGTCCATTAACAAGCAGCAGTCACTAAGCTTCAATAATATGCACCTCAAAAAACAAATTCATTCTATAAAACAAACTAGTTTTCCATAGGCCTCAGCTGTGTAGCAGGTCAGAGGTATACAGACTATCATCCTAACATCCAGAATCACAGTGCCTTAAGGCAGTGGCACAGCAGCGGATGCAGCATGAGATTGATTGCTCCGGATGAAAGTAAAAGGGATAAGGTGCAGTCAGAGCGGGCGAGATGGCTCCAGGAGAGGGCACTTTCACTTTAATAGGACGATTGATTGATTGATAGTGTCGGGCTCTCCTCTGCCACCTCCTTCAGTGACTTTTCCACAGCGCGTCGATAAACTGTTCCACGCCCGCAACACTGCACTCAGTTGTGATTTTAGCGTTATATAATCCCTATTGATGTACCAGCATTAACCGTCCACATACAATGCGTATAAGGCTCTGGCTAGATTAAGGAAGTTACTGGGCATAGCAAGGATTATTGACCCCGTGCAAGACGGAGCGTTGCCATATCCCGCTGGTGGCGGAAATCACTCTTTTCTTATCACTCACTTCTACAGAGTTCATTTGTCGCCGCCGATGAGAATTTGGATTTGAGTGAAGAATCTAGGCGAAAAAAGTATTAATATCACTTCCAAACCGCTGGCCAGTCGGAGTGGAAACTATAGTGATAATCACATGTTAAAATCAAAATGACGTTATTTGAGCGAATAAAGATTGCTGGGGGCTTGCAGATGAGTTTAACCAAAACAGCATTTCCTCTCGCTGTTACTAGGCAGCAAGAGGATAACTGAACCTCAAGTGAGGGATTAACTTGCAATTAGGACGATGGCTCTTATGAGTGACTCTGCCTTGGGAAGGAGGCCATATTGCTGTCAAGCAAGATGCTACACATCTGCTGCTGCAGTTCTGAGGGCAGGATCAACATGAAGTGCAAAATGACATTTTCAAAATCTCTAATAAGTAGTCTAAAGGATAGAGTTTCATAGGGGATGGTCATTTAAGATGATTTTTTTTTTTTTTTGCAAAACAGCTAGCCTGAGCGCAATTGAATTGAACAGAAAAACACAATATTTTTATTAGGGAAAAAAAACATTGCGAGATACTATAAAAGTGCCAAAGATGTCTAAGTGTGTATGTGGGATAAATTTAGGATACATAACTTTTCCAAGAAAGTTTTACCATGCAAACTATAGCTGTTATTTAGCAAAATGCAATTAAAGTATTTTAAAAAAGTATTTTATTACATAATATATAATATAAAACAACACACACAGTATTATAAAAGATTAGTCTTCAGTAAAGAATACAATAATATGACTAATAATAAATCAATGGAATAAATTGATCAACTGTGACAATTAACACTTTCACGTTGTTACAAAAAAAAAATGCATAAAATGCACAAATAAATGCATAATAAGAAATGTTTCTTAACCACCAAAAAGTTATATTAGAATGATTTCTGAAGGATCATGTGACACTGAAGACTGGAGTAATGATGATGAAATTTCAGCTTTGCCATTACAGGAATAAATTTTAGAAAACTGTTTTCAATTGTAATAATATTACAATAATATAAATATAACCATATTAAAGTTTATTGTATTTTTGATCAAATAAATATAGCCTTGGCATGCATAAGAGACTTTTTTTTATTAAGACAATTATCTATCTATCTATCTATCTATCTATATATATATATATATATATATATATATATATATATGTGTGTGTGTGTAATTATATACATTCAAGAAGAACTAGACAAACTAGCTGACATCATAAATAAGCTAGCTGACCATCACTGGGGTTGTCAAACATACCGGTACTACCAGTACCAATCAGTAAAAATAAATAAATAAAATCAAATGCTCTCATTCACTCTCTAGGCATCAAAGGTTTCTATTTACAGCGTGTTTTTACAAGCATTGAGCACTGTAGCCAATCACAATCATATCCGTTGGCCTATCATAGGTGCTACTCAGTAAGTTAGTCTGAATCTGCTTAACACCACTGAAAACACACAAGGTTTTGTTTTGTTGAACGTGAGCTGCACCGCTTGCGAATCCTTTCATTATAACCAACAAAGTGTAAACACAATGTAAATACTCTTATTCATTGTACAATCAAGACAGCGTTTTTATTATAACAGTAGTTTTCGCGAGAGTGCAGAGGTCAGTGATTGACAACCTTAGTGATTATAAAGGGAGGGCACTTCTCTTGCTTTGTTTATTACCCATTCACAATTTGAACACAAGTTTAGTTTTTCATGCTGCTAAGTACGCTGCAAAGTTTCTGGACTGACAATCGTATTTTAAATGCGTGATTAAATCGGAAACTGCAATGATTGACAAAACAAGACAACATTTTCTTTGAAGTACTTCATTTAACAGTTTATTTACTGGTATTGGTAACTATCACCACCTAATCAACACTGCCATGTGCATGTGACTATACATAACATTTATGTCCACAGCAGTTGCTTCCGTCACTGTGGGAGGAAAAAAAAATCTCTGTGACACTTTGTGTCTGGACAGCCATGTTTTTCCAAAGGGCTTAAGTAACCCTGATCAATGGTCGCCCTCTCTGACTGATTAGTTTAATCCCACCTGTGGTGTTCAAGGACTAAAGCCATCAGAGAAGCATTTTCACTCAAGCTAACCAAAAAAGCCTCCACATATGTTCGACCCGGGTGGTTATTTTCAGCAGAAAGCTTCTCACACAATCTGCACGACTTAAAACAAAGCCATGGGCTCAATAACAGCAATAACCTTGAGTTGTACACATAATTACGTTTACATCAAACGTATTTAGCAGACGCTCTTATCCAGGGCGACTTACAAAAATGTGTTTGAGTTTCACATACAAGACTGTTGTGATCAACAGATGGCAGGAATGTAATTTAGACTGTTAAGTGTTAGGAAAAGAAGTGCTTCCTGAACAGATACAAAACAAGTGCTGACTAGTGCAAGTAAAGCTAATATAGATATTAATACAGAACAGCTATTTACAGCTATATAGTCAGTAAAGAGGTGCTTTTAACAAATCTTTGTACTGAACATGTCCATGTTTTCACTTATCAACAGTAAGGCACTAAAAAGTTGGTTTCAACTCCAGTAATGCGACACAGGTTGAATGGGTTTTAAGAGAAATTCTAGGGTGGGCTGAAATACGCTAGCAGGACTGCTGCAGAGCCTAAAGCACATGTTCACACACACACACACACACACAGAGAGAGAGAGAGAGAGAGAGAGCCCTGTTCATCCATGTGTGACCTGCCTCTGCACTGCTGCAGGGGCTGGCTGTGGTGGGAGTGTTTTTCTCGGTTAAAAAAACGCCTCTCTGAGTGCGGTGCTGC
The DNA here is from genome assembly GCA_037950665.1 of Hypophthalmichthys nobilis. NCBI lineage: Eukaryota > Metazoa > Chordata > Actinopteri > Cypriniformes > Xenocyprididae > Hypophthalmichthys > Hypophthalmichthys nobilis. The sequence goes on from CM075479.1 coordinate 19,531,908, forward strand.
TTTTCAGAGGCGAGTCCTCACCTCTCTGAAACACTCCATTACTCTCAGCCAGCCCCGCTCGCACACAGCGACACTCCAGAGCCCCTCGTCTTCGTCAGGCTCTGCCTCTGTGACCCCTGGCCCAGATAGAGCCACTCTGTTGGGCTGTGACATGAGAGGGAACCCACCCCCTCTTTTTCTCCCTCCCGCCGTCCTCACCTGCTGAAGTGACGCCATGAGTAAATGAGCTCTTGTACACAAACACAGTCTGTGCTTCACATTTTACATACAGACTTTTGCTGACAAAACACGTGCCTTGCTGACTAACTAAATGAGTGTGTTTTGCCTCCATCCTAAAATACACCTTTCAATGCTCCATCAAGGCAATGTGGGTTTTGGTAAATAGTCGGTTACGACTAAAGCTATAAACTCTATGCAAACGTGAATGCTTGGACAATTTAACATGCATTCTTGCGTCACTATAACAAACCTCAAGTACTTGAGGGGTGAAAGAAAGTGTTTGCATAACTTGTTTGAAAAGTGATTTTTGCAACTCATTTAATTGCGACGCTGCTAATAGGGCAGAAATTTAATACCTCACCTATTAGGGTCCTGTAGAGCATTATAATGGTAGTGAATGGGGGGCCTGTTTTGAAGCCGAAAGTAAATGCATCCATCCACCATAAATATAATCCATACGGCTCCAGGGGGGTTAATAAAGGCCTTCTGGAGCTAAGCAATGGGTTTTTGTAAGAAAAATATCCATATTTAAAACTTTATAATCTAAAATAACTAGCTTTCGCCAGACAACTGTACACATACTGCGCAAGTCGACTTGCGCCAAATAAGTAACCCCTGACGTAATGTACGACAGGATGTAGGAGTCTCATAAGCTTAGACGTCTATAGCGGTTTAAACAAATAGGCCTGGGCAAAAAACTCAAGCTCCTCTTCTCTTATTTTGAAACCGAAATTTCTATTTGTAATTTCGTTTTCGACTTCTCATTCGTGACCGGTGTTTTGTTTTACTCTATCCTCTGCACTTCCGCGTTCGTCATTGGATCATGCGTCAGGGTCAGACTTCACTCTTACGCAGCAAATCGATGCGTACAGCCATCTGCCGGAAGATAGTTATTTTACTTTATAAAGTTTTAAATATGGATATTTTTCTTACAAATACCCATCGCTTCACATTCAGAAGGACTTTATTAACCCCCTAGAGCCATATGGATTATTTTTCATGATGGATGGATGCATTTATTTTGGGCTTTAAAACACACCCCTGTTCACGACCATTATAAATTTGTATTTGTAGAGCAAAGATACTTTTAGATATATCTCCGATTGTGTTCGTCTGAAAGAAGATAGTCATATACACCTAGGATGGCTTGAGGGTGAGTAAATCATGGGATAATTTTAATTTTTGGGTGAACTATCCCTTAAACAAATATATGGCTACTAGGATGCATTGGAAAGAAAAAATGATACCTGCCTATGGCTAACTTTCTTTTAAAAATGTTTAATGTAAAATATAACAATCAAAGAATATTTATCAGACCAATATCAAAATTATATATATTGTGAATCCGTAGTAGCTAGATATGAACAAGTCAACATTTTAACTATGTAACTTGATCAGCTGGTTTCTCTTCAGACAGTCTGTTCTGCCATACCAATGACCTGAAAGACAAAACTCACCACAGAAGGACTGTTTATGATAATGCTAACCATTGAGCTTTGCTCAGCTAGCAGCGTTCGAGTAAGTTTTGGGCCAGCAGCTCTGTCAATGTAGAGGCATAGAGCTGGAAACTAAGTAAACCCCATAATCCTTCTTATATCTACCTCCTCAATCAATTAAAATGCTTTATGTGCACATTTGGTGCTCTTCTGAGGTGATCAATACCCCTTTAAAGGCATTACAAACATGAAACGCGTCGTATCCCTTTCGCAGTATTTTGATTTGGAGGTTCTGAGAGTTAAAATCCATTCTGCTCAAACTCCCTCACTTCCCCAGAGAAGCGAAAATGCGACGTGCCTCTAATTTAACATCTGTCACACAGTGATATCAGCTGGGGGATAGAGAGAGAGAGAGAGAGAAAGATGGGGGATGAAAAAATGACTTTGAGAGTTATTTGAACTCAAACAGGCTGGCTGCTCTAATTAATAAAGACTCGCACAACACACAACACGACGGAGTGTTGTGATCAGTTTACACAGTAAACAGGCCAGTGGTTCTGCCTTAGCCAGATAAGGCTTGTTCAAACCGATTTCAAGTGCAGTTCTGAGTGGAGCCGCCATCGGCCGCACTTTCTCTCTCATTGCCTTTCCTTCGCTCTAATAGGAGCCATTAACGAGGGGCAAAACCCTTCTCTCACGCACTCGGATAACTGTTCTGTATAATTGAAGCCGCGGAATTGCTCTCCATAACTGGGATTTAAATGGCACGGGTGCAATATTTGGATGAACGATTTGCAGAAGGTTCCCGCTGCTTTCTCAAGCCTCGCTGCCCCTGCGCCATATTTCAATTCTGCTCCGAGCATTCTCATGGAGCAACGTCGACCGTCTGCCCAGGAACACGTGAAGATGTTCTGCAGGAACTGGCTCTGATAAACGTGGCGTTCTCTCGCTGGAGGAAGCGCGGTGGATTCCACCCACCCTCCTCCTCCTCCTCCCTGCGCCCGACTGCCAAAGGCGCAACGGCATCATACTTGAAACACACACACAGATACAAAAGTGTTGCATAAAAAAGCAGCTCTGCCGCCGCATACATCGGGTTCTACTTGAAAAGCCCTCACTCCTTTATCCGGGAGAGCAGCTCCTCTTTTGTTCTGCATAAATGCCAATTACCTAATTCTCTCTAGCATGCAAATCAGATGAAATGAGGGCACGGCAGATTGCCCATGGAGCACGGCACCGTGCCGTTTCCACAGTGACAGGAAGGGTACCTTTTGGGACACTTCTCTACTTAACACTTTAATCAAGCTCCATTTAGAGGCAAAAAATGTAATAGATTTTTTTTTACTGTCACTCTCACTCACTCTAGCTCTCTTCAAAGCTCGTGAATAATAACAATCACTTAGCCTCCAGACCGGGTATACTTCAATCGTTGCCAATAGCTTACACTCTGCCATCCCCAAATTTGAGCGTGCTAAATTTTCGCTAACCAAATAGAATTTGCCAGTTCATATTACTGTAATTTCATCACCTTTTCACACAACTGGAAATAACCGGTAATTTCCATTGCCATCCGCTAGTGCCTGTTCTATTAGGCAAACCCTGCAGAGTAAATGGCAAGCGAGCCTTCTACGAACCATTTTCATGTGGATGTACTTCTGTGTGCCGACAGACATGACAAGGGCACAAAGTGTGACATGAGTACAGTATGACAATTATGAAGACTGACATTTTAAAACAGTCTTTTTGCAGCAATAATATGGCATATGCATTCAGCTGAGAGGAAATGATAAGTCAGAGACAAGAAAAATGTAAATGGTCCAATCAGAGCTTAAAATTGACAATGTTTTGCAGTGACAAAGCAACCTGAAGGCATTCATTTTCAATAAGTTTGAACAGCATGGACGAAAAACTTTATGCAAATGTGAAGCGACACCAATTGCCAACTACCAGTGGGACTGCAGACAGCAATCAGCTGTGAGATAAGACTTTTCAACTTCAAGCTTATGCATATACCGATATCTAGAGAGCATGATGGTCCATATAATTACAACATTAGGGGTTGTGATTTTAACATGTAAACGAAGCATTCTGTGCGCTCGGACAAGAAAAGAAAGGGAAAAGACAACATTTGCTTAAAAAAAAAAAAAAAAAACATTTATTAACATTAGGGCTGAGCATTGACACAAATTTCACAATTGGATTCAATTTCAATTCAGAAGCTTGCGATTTGATTTCGATTCAATTACCTTCGATTCAATATTGATTAATTTGGGGCATACTACAGTATATGGCAAATTTCTTCAAAGAAAAAAAATATCCTAACTAAGGCTATAAACTATACAGGGAACCACAGTTGGTAAATCATTATAATATTACAGGTTAAAATGAATTGATTTGTAAGCTACTTACATATAAATTGCACAGAAGGAAGTTTTTATATGTTACTTAATGACAATTAAGTTTCTACTCATTATTTATATATATATATTTAAATGTTGGCTGTCATACAACGGATTTATTCAAACATACATTCAATACTGAAGAACAGGTCACGTAAAAATGCAATGAATATGTAATAACGTATAGTGCATATATTTAACAAAATGACCCTCTCTAAGATCATTTTTGTAGCTGTCTAACAAGTTTTTGGACACTGAACGGCTTTTCTGAGGTAAATGTTACAGTAAATATGACATTGTTTACAAGCTGTTTTATAGACGTCTTTCCGCAGGTGAAACACTGACTGAGCGATTACATGTGACATAATACAGATTTTGGTAAGTTGCACTGTATCTTTCAACATACCTTCGGATGTTCATTCATGTTTATTTCATGTTGCAACTAGTAAAGCAGAAGAGATGATTGGTTCACGTGCGTTCTGCTTGAACTGAAGCGCTACAGCGATATGTCATGCCACAGAGCACCAAGAAAGATTGCGACAGATCATAGATGCCTATGGTCTCACTCCAGTCTATGGGAAAGCAGCCCATTTTCAATTATTGTGAGGTTTATTGTGCTTGCAATTTCACCTCGAACTCCCCACCACCCCCATTCCTCCAGAAAAAAAAAAAAAACACTATTCAGATCTACACGATTCACATAAATGACATATTTATTCAAAACAGTGAATTTTGCCAAAAAGCAACTAGTCTGCAGGGTAACACTTTAGTATGGAGAACACATATTCACTATAAACTATGCCTTTTGCCTCAATAAACTTCTAATTTACTGCTTATTAATAGGATGTAGAATAAGGTGATGCAGAATAAGGCATTAATATGTGCTTTATAAGTACTAATAAACAGCCAATATTCTAGTAATATACAAGCTAATAGGTAACTAGTTAAAAGTGAGAATTGTTCACCATATTAAAGAGTTACCATTTGCAGGTATGTATTTCTTATTTTACACAATATTAAATAGCAACAGACAGATATTAACAGACCATCTTTGGACATTGAGATTTAATCATGCCCACTTGGGCGAATAACAGCTATAATATTGTGTAAAACAACTACAATTATACTATTATATATCGGTATCATATGGGCCATCGGCCAACCTGCACTATTGATATCGCCCGTAAAAACCCATATCGACTGCCACATATTGAAAACTGAAAACTGATCTGAAGAGTAATAGCTCAGTGGAGTAAGTCAGGTATAGTGTAGAGTAGATGAGTATACTTTAAAGACTAATGTTGAGTGATGACTAAATCAATTCAAACTGACATTGCTGCAAAAACGGAGTAATTGACAGAAGTGCACTACAAGCACACTGTTTTAGCTGTCTTACATCTCCTACAATGCATTTGATCTGCTTAAACGTATCAAATCTGGGGGTTCCAGCTGAATAAAGCTCCTCCAGCAAACACTACTTGACAGTCCAAAGACCGTACTGGATCTTCTCCTCTGCCACATCCTCATCTATATGGATACACCGGCTCATATCAAACAGATCCACAGTAGGCGCAGACTCAAATCCAACCCAGGCCTATCATAAACAGCTCCGTCAATACAAGCCCTTGGAACTCTCTCCCTCCTGCCCTGGACCTGAAGCCTCCTTGGTGCCGTGAATAACAATGAAGGAGCGCTGATCCGAGCGGGGATGCAGTCTCCACGTTTTTGAAGGCTCCTCTGACATGCATTACACTTCACGGAGCTCTCGGCCCTCCCTCACGGCCACCAGCGAACAGCCGTGTCACAGTCGTCCACTTCGAAGAACGACCTCGCTAATGAGGGGCGAAGGGCATCCGGTTCACCTCTACAGGCCACCGCTCGGCCCTGTGAATACTAATCACAGCAACAAAGTGAAGGTTAGACACGGAGATGTAACGGAGTTTGTGGGCGGCGAGCGGAAGGAAGGAAGGAAAGAAAGAAAACAGCTCGACAAATGGGCCGCGAAGCGTTCATGGAATAAAGCACTCCCATGTAGGAGTCAATGGAAAAACACTCCTCTTTTCCAACATACGGCAGTCTTTTGTTATCTTAAAATGTTATTGACACCTCACTTAAGTGGCATCTGGTGGATAAAACGCACAGGCATATTTTGACGAAATAATCCGATATAACTGCTGGCATTCAGCGAGGCACTTGGATAACAGAGAGGGAAGACTGTCATAGTGCGAGAGAAAGTAAAAGCTACAGCAGAACTGATATAATGGATGGCTGCTGCTATATATACTGTATATGTACGTCGCCAAAGAGTTTCCAACAGCTTTTACACCAATTAAAGATGACGTGACTCCGACGGTCTTTAATCTTTTGCTTTCAAGACGTTATTGAAAGCTTTCTGTGCAGTGTTGGTAGTGACAAAGCGCTTTTCTGACTGAACGCAGCTGGTATGCAGCAGAATATTCCACGTGTTCGTTCTGCTTACAATGTTGCGTTGTGCAGGTGCTTTCAGGCGTCATACAAGGTGAATTTACATGGCATTGTGTGCAAATGCACACAAACACAGACCTTGACTTCTCAACAAAATGTTCAACGGGAGCTAGAGGAAATTTCTATATGAATGATTTATTGTGAAAGAAAAAGAGCAATTAATATTCAGCCAAAGAGTTAGTGTTTACGCCCCCTATTTGCTCCAACCTCAAAAAGTCATCCATCAGCAGTACACTTCACATGGAGAGGAGCGGACAGGGAGCAGCTTATTACCACACCGAGAAGACAGAGATAGAGAAAGAGAGCTGGGGGAAAAGATGGAGAACAGGATTATTGAAGCATACATAGTCTTCTGTAACACTGGACATTAGGTCAGTTAAAGGTTAGCCTACAAAAACTCTGATCCATTTAGCATTTAGCATCATCTTTTCCTATATTTTCTGACATTTTAAACAACTTTGGCTTTAACGGTAAGGTGTATACCAATGTTAATACAGAGTAAAAGCACCAAACAGTACAAATTTGTCCTTAGACTGAGAAAATAAAAGAAATCAAAACGGTTTTGTGTCGTCTCTAGGCTAAAAAGTAGCAGCATGTCATGCTACTTGGTGCTACAGCATTTCTTGCACATTTGTGGAGAGCTTGCATATTTCACATCAGAAGTCCAGTTATTCATTTATCAAAAACAACTCAATGTCAGTGAACAAGTAACTATGGACAACCGACAACACTTGTCAAATGACAAATCTGGTAAGAGTTTGGTTAATTAACATTTCCCGTTAGCTCATGACGGTAAATGTTGTAACTACACAATCTGGACTGTAAAAAGCAAAAATAAAGTGCTATTACTGTTATTAAATGCATTTTGATATAGTTCATGTTTACCAGGGCCTGTTCCTTCTTTAGAGGGATCTTCAAAGGGTTAAATGAAATGAAAAGGGTGAAATCATCTTGAAATTGTCCATCCAGTGATTTCATTTGCATGTGAAGCATGGAAAAGTTTGGACTGCCGAATTTTCATTAGTCTGTGCCGCATGCAGTGGCCATCTACGCTGCGTTTGTTAAGAGAAAGTTTTCCTGTATGCTGAGCGTCTCAGGTCGTCAGGTTAGAAAAGACTTCTCTTCCTCTCTTCATGCCCCACTGCGTTCTACCATGCCAATTGATTTTCCTGTCTCTATACTTGTTCATCCCACTTAAAGCGCTTGTTGCCTATGGTGAATCTGTTGTGGCAAATTGTATCCTACAGTATCTCTCACCTGAAAGACACAGTTCCTGGAGGCAGAGAAAAACCCTTCAATAGACCTACATTATTCTAAGGGCCCTTCAATCTTACTGTTAAAAAATCTTTACTTGTGTCAGAGGCAATAAAAGACAAGAATAAATATTAAGGATGCAGTTTCAACTAGACTAGTCATTGGGTTGCCTGAACAACTAGTCGATGAATGTGTCTTTAGCACTGTATAATTAATTAAGAAATAAGATGTACTTGTACATTCCAAAACATATAGACTAAATGTAGCGGAATGGGAAACAAATTAAAAATTAATAAATAATACAGTCATTATGTAATTTAATAAAAAATAATAGATAAGCATTACATAAACTTTATATATATATATATATATATATATATATATATATATATATATATTTTTTTTTTTTTTTTTATTACACTAAGTTAATTGTTAGACAACTAGTAAACCATTGTGTCCCATCCCTAGAAATTATGACCACAAAGTTGATTTATACATACAATAAACATGCATAATGCTATAAATATATTTTTAGAACAGCTACAAATTTTCCAAGTGTCCAAATGGACAACCACATATTTTCTCATTGAGACATCTCCAGGGAAAACTCAATCTCTCTCTCCCTCCATCTCTCTCTCTCTCCCTCTCCCCCTCCCCTCTCAGCAGTTGTCTTCCTTGGCAGGATGTCAGCCTGTTTCTGGCTCTGCTGGGGATCTGAACGCAAGGCTTACTAAAGCTCAGCCACATTCTACCGCATGTTTACCACCGCTTACCACGCAGCAGCACAGAAACGCGTCAACACGCCGCACTCGCAGCACGAAGGGCCAAGCTGACACCGTCGTTTCCCGACTACGGCATCTGATGTCAGCCGGCGCTCGAACGAGGGGCTAAGTTTAGAAAAACACAGCAGAGGAAGACAGCAGAGGACACATGATTCTAAGCACATTGTCAGAGAACCCCAGAGTGAAAAGGCCATTCTCTCAAATGTCAAGCTTTGGTAATAGGGGAAGAAACATCAGCCTGGGAGGCAGCGGTGTGATGCTAGCTCGTTTTTCCTGTTGGGCTGCACTGCCGTTCTGCCCGGCTCAGCAGAACGGAAGACAATGCAGTTGTAAAGTAATATGTTCGAGAGCTCGGGGTGGACCTGAAGGGCACGGCCAGGTTCTGCTGAAACACAGCCTGTAAATGCATCATTAGTGCTCCCCTAAGAGTGCCTCTCAGGTGGAGGAGTACTGTTTGTCTTTGCGCTAGTCGGCGATTAAAGGCGAAACAGAATCTCTCGCTCGTTTTCTGTCCGTGCTCCAGCAGAGCGAAGGGAGGGGTGCAACGGTTGGCTCGTCTCCCGGCCCTAAACGTTGTAGAAAGCCTTTAAAAGCTCATCAAAAACAACATCCACACAATCACGCAGGAGCGGGGAGCTCGCTTAAAGCGCCGCTCTATTTGTCAAGCTGTTCGCTGAAACATTGTCATTATCTATCGTGTTTAAGGAGCCAACATAAAAACAAATCAAGGTGGACCCCTCCCCACGTACGGATTCATCGGCTGGATTTTTCTCAGCTGTGGCCTGACATCCGAGATGGCGCCTGACCTGTCTGGTCACCTGCAACTGGGCTGAACTAAAGTGACCCGTCCTGTCTAGACCTGAGGGAGGCGGCGAATCGCCATGTTCAGCAACCGCTGCAGGTGCAAAAGGAAAGAGCTCGGCCAAGTCTCCCACACTCCTATTAATACTTTTTCTAACCTCTGCTCAGCAGTCAGGCACATCACCTGTCACAGGGAGGGTGAAAATGGAAATAAAAATGGAGGAGGGGAGGCCTAGGAGGAGACAATAGCTCAAAGGTAATGACAATGAGTTAAAGGAATGCTTATGATGGAAAGGAGGACAACACAGAAAAAAAAAACAGACTAAAACAGAGCGAGAGACAAAGGAAGGTGGAGAAAGTAGCCGGGCAGGGCTCCACCTGCACTTCAGCTCATACTGGCCCTATGGGAAGACCTCCCTCACTCCTTATATAGACAAATCTGCCACTCTCCTTCAGACCCACTGCTGCCCTGTGGGCCGTGACAGGGTTATTTTCAGAAGACTGCAGAGCCACAGCTAGCTGCTGTCCAAAGCTTCTGAAAGTCAAAGTGGAATTACTATTGTCACAACTGATGGCTAGTTACCTCTAAGGGTCTTTTTGAACATCATGACTATGACATAAAGGCAAGAATCACCATTAATAGAACTTAAATCTAGGGTTAGTGTCTTTCAAAATCTTGATGTATTAAACGTCATAATGTAACTCACCCCACATCGATTGTGTTCCGGACAATGGTTATTGATCACTTTGCTTAACAACTGGAGTTTATTCACACAATGGACAACTAAAAACGTAATAAATCAATCAATAAAATTTTATCATGACAAAAAAAAACTTATACCTATGATAAAATACTATATCAAAAAATGTCTAAGATAAAATTGTCTAAATGCAATAAAAAAAATGCTACAATACATTTTAAATGCTACAATAAATGTAGACATCCCAATATTATAAAGGCATAATATGAAAGATAGGTATACATTATGATTTAGTAAAGATGACATTTAACAGTGCTATTAAAGGGTTAGTTCACCCAAAAATGAAAATTCTAAGTATTTTCATGAAAATGAAAGTAAGACCTTCATTCATCTTCGAACACAAATCAAGATATTTTTGATGAAACCCAGGAGCTGTCTGACTCCTTCATAAAAAGCAATTTAACCACCACTTTCAAGGCCCAGAAAGGTACTAAAGACATCATTAAAATGTGACTACAGTGGTTCAACCTTAATTTTATGAAGCGACGACAATACTTTTTCTGCGCAAAAATGAAACTAAAATAATGACTTTATTCAACAATATCTTCTCTTCTGTGCCATTGTCCATCACACACATGCGTCGTGCTGCTCACGTGTACAGAATCGGCCAATACTGAGCTGGAGTTCTGACGTAGAACCTGGAAGAGCTGAACGTAAAGAGTGTAGGAGAATGACACAGAAGAGAAGATATTGAATAAAGTCGTTATTTTTGTTTTGTTTTTGCGCACAAAAAGTATTCTTGTCGCTTTATAAAATTAACATTGAACCACTGCAGTCACTTTGACTGTTTTAACAATGTCTTTAGTATCTTTCTGGACCTTGAAAGTGTTGATTATATTGCTGTCTATGGAGGGGTCAGAGAGCTCTTTGATCAACTTTAATCTTTTAAGATTCATTTACACCAACATACTGAGCATCCCAAACCTTGACTAACATACTCTAAGAGGACAGACACAAAATGACAACTACAAGACACTGCTTCTATCCACAGCAAGAATCTAGAGTACAGATCCACAATAAATCCAACTGTGAGAATATGAAGTGCATAATTGTTGACTTTCCACAATAAAGACTGCTTGTTAAAGCACAATATGCCAGGGTGGAGCCAAGGTGCATGTGTGCTGAATCAGCAGATATGGGGGGAGGCGGGCAGAAGTGCTGATTAGTGGGAAAGCCATATGTTCCATTGACAGGTTCCATCACGACAGAAAGCACGGCACCCCTTTGTGAGGGCACGGCCTCCCCTCAGGGTGCCACCCCGCTACCTGGCATCTTTCAAAGAGCGGTAAAGACTAGCCAGAGGATTCTGACAGCACAGGACAGATAGTGTTACCTATAGCTGAAGAGAGAAGGAGGTGAGACAGAAGACATGGTGAAAACAACAGAGCGAGAGAAAAGAAAATGGATGGGGTAACGGCACACGGCAAACAAACCAGAATACAGCGGAAACAGTGGTGAAAACAAGCAGCATGTCGACTGGATTAAATCCGTCAGATGGAACGCAGATGCGAGCCCGGACACAAAAGCCTGATCGCCAGCCGCATGTATCAATGAGAGGACTTCTTACCCCCTCATCATCTCATAAACGCGCTAGAGCTTTTCACGTACAAACAAGCACAGCGACAAACGCTCTGCTAAACTTAGATCTTTTTCCATGCAGTGGCAAAATCACAAAGCAAAGACGAGGGTCCGAGAGCAGCTACCAGCAAGACCCGGATGCCATCCCGGACCCCCCCGGTCTCAAATAAGATCACTAATAACTCTAGTAAACGGAGAGTCGAGGACAGTGGAGTCATCAGCAGGTAGCAAAATCACTGATAAAGGAGGAAAAGTTCATTTTTCAGCATTGTCCTTTGCCGCCCCCCGACCTGAGGCACTTCTGACAGCGTTTATTAGCCTCGAAAGAAAAATGATGGGAAGGGCAAAAGGGTCGGCCAAAGGAGGGGGATCTGAAATACCTCATTTCACTCCGCTCTTGAGTCCAACTAGGATTTATCTACCAGGACCTAAGACCCAATGAGCCAATAAGAGAACTAGACAGTGGGGTGGGGTGGGGGGTAGATGGAGGGAAAAAAGAGAGAGACATAGAGAGAAGAAAAGATTAGTCAGGGATTGAGAAGCGTGCATAATTCATATGGTCATTACTAGAGATGATTTTGCACATCTTAAGAGAGATCAGAGTCATAATCTAAAATGGGCCCTGATGGAGACCTTACGAGGCAAGTATCAGAGAAGCACTCTGGAGATTCGAGTCTAGGCCTCTTCTGTCAGAGCACGTCCCATCCTAATGACATTCCGCTCCTTCCCATAAGCCTCCACCGGCGCACTGCTTCCTCCCCAAGGGGGGACCGTTAAGGCCTCCGCGTCCAAGCAGCAGCAACAGAGCAGGCGATTTTCCTAAAATAATAATTAACTGGGCAATTTAGCGAAGGGAAGAAAAAAACTCCCAGCCCCCACGCTCAATTATTCCTGGTCTCTTTGCACTTTTCCCCCATTCAGTCCCAGAATAGCACGGCATCCATATTTCAAGGTGGCAAAGCAGTGGAAATGATTACGTCAGAGTCCAGCAGGTCTATTTTCTCAGTTCCCGCTGCCTACGACAAGCCCACGAAGAACTTGGCAGCTGGCTTTGAAAAGCACAGCCTTCATCAATAGACGTGTTCAATGGCTTTGAGGACTTTGATTAAATTTGGGTTGATATGACACTCGATTCGTACTCAGCCCATGGGCTCACATTATACATTCTGCGTGTAGCATTTCTGAGCAAACACAATGATGCCTTTCATTTATCCGAATCAACATTTCCTGCTGTAGGTAATGGATAAACCCCTAAGAATTCTCAAGTTGACTTCGCTGCCCCTGGAAATGATCTATCTAAGAAACATCTGATATGTTGTTACCCTTGGCAATCATATCATAAACAGGAGGGTAAATAACACCCTCTCTGGCACGAGGAATTCTCGACACTGTTCTCTGATAGAGACACTAACGCCTAAAATAACCTAGTTTCCCCTTCCCGCAGTCATCATTATTGGAGCCACTGCAGAGCCGGGAATGTACACCATTATGCACTGACAGCCTTTACGCTCGCTAAAGGAGAGGCAACAGCACAACAAACACCAATATGTCCTATCTGCTCGACACAGATGTCAAAGACAGAGTGCCACGGTGCAATAAAGACGCAATGTACAAAATCCATCTGCTTAGAAAGTATGCATGCATTAAGCACTTTATCTACACATGCAAAAAGAAATGTGGTTGTATTTAAGGATGCACAATGTATCTGCACCACATCAATTTGATTGATATTAGAGATTTAATCTGTATCTCATGATATGGAATATTTCTTTGTGCATATTTCCTTATGCCATCATCTAATGCTCAGTTAAAGATAATTAAAAAAAATAATAATTGAATAACATTGGTAATGTAAAATTTAGCAAATCTCTAAATGAATATCGATTTTTTTTATACTGCATGCACCTAATAATTTTAATTAAATGTTTAATTTAAACGCTACAACTGAATTTATGCATTACAAAATTATACACATTATTTAGGGGTCTTTTAATGGTCTTAATTTTAAATCACAAATCAATGGACTGGAAATTAGCAATAATTGCACAAATACTGTAGATCAGTGGTTCCCAACCACATTCCTGGAGGCCCCCCAACACTGCACATTTTGCATGTCTCCTTAATCAAGCACACCTGAATCAGGTCATCAGCTCATTAGCAGAGACTCCAAGACCAGAAATGGGTTTGTCAGACAAAGGAGACATGGAAAAGGTGCAGTGTTAGGGGGCCTCCAGGAACGTGTTTGGGAACCACTGCTGTAGATGAAATAACTTAGCACGGAATAGCCTTCCCCAACTTCCCCAAGAAGAGTTAGTGCTGTTCCACTCAATGTTAATGGCTTCAAACAGTTTATGAGTAGATGAAAAATGTCTCCCAGTTAGTTTGAGTTTAATGTGAGACCAAATATTCACTATGGGGTTCAAATCTGGACACTGAAGAAAACAAGAGCCTGATGGACTTGTTCTCAAGCAACTTGGTTGTATTTGCAATTTGGGCAGGAGCATTGTCTTGTTGAAAAATAACATCTGTTCATTACTCGTTAGACAACAACTTCTCACTTATGGGAAACAAGCTATTCTGCAATATTCTCCTTTACTCCAAAGCATTAAATGACTTTTCACAGTGAAGTAGCTCACCAATACCAGCAGCTAAAAAGGCTCCCCACACAATGATACCTCTTCCTTTATACTTCACTGTGGTAAAGATGCATTTATTATTATATTTTTCCCATCCTGAGACAGCAATGGCTTTTTAAGTCCTGCATTTGCTTAGATTTTGCTAATTTCCTGACCAATAATTTGTGGTTAAGACAATTAAAAGAGTAGTGTTTAGCAATTTTGGGCTTGGCCCATTTTTTTTTTCCCAGGAGGGTATATATATTTTTATATATACAGTATATATATATTTTATATACATGTAAAATGTTCTATATATGTATATACAGTCAAACCAAAATTGATTCAGACACCTTGAACATTTCATTCATTTATACAGTTTATTCACTATAGTTTTAAAAAAAATGGTAATAAAATATGACAAGATCTCAGAGTTAAACTGTGTCAGAGAAAAAAAAAAATCATCTTAATTATGTCAGATAACACTTAAGCAAAACATGGTCAGGTCAAAGTGTCTGAATAATTTTTGGTTCCAAATTGTTATCAATTTTACTGGTAGTCCACTGTATGAAGAATTTTTGGGTATAATATGTCACAGTTTACATTATTTTGCTATCCTCCTCACTTATATAAATGAATGAACTATATGTCCTGCACCCACTAGTAAAAAAATATAAAAAATTATAACTAGTGTGTGAATAATTTTTGGTTTGACTGTAGGTGCATCACTACATATATTTCTATAGAATGTCATATCCCACGTTTTGTTAAATGCATTCATCAATCCATCTTAGAAATCCATTTTTGGATGCAAGCTGTGGTTGCACCTCAAAGCAAAAAGCTCTTGGCCTGGAAAGAGGCAACCAAGTACGAAGGTTACTCTGATTCGATCCCTTGCTAATTAGCGCTGCTCGCCGCTCAGTACATGGTAATGGAATCCAGGGGATTCATTGACTGGATGCACTGTGTTTAAGGTCTGCAAATTACCTTGGGCTCCAGTTACCACCGGCTGGCACTGAGCTTGCTGAAGCTCAAGGTTCAGTCCAGCATAAAGGGACACACGCAGCACCGCACAGCAGAAAAGCCAGTGTTCTCGCAATCTGGGTCAAACACATAGATCATAACGCAAGAGTGTTGTTTTTCGCCTAGGAAAATATATGACAAGCTGCGTTCTTCGACGGTTAACCATGTGTTTATTTGTCATGTTCTTTGTTTGTCTCCGTTTTTTCCAGCTAATTAATCTGAAGGGACTACACTTGCTCATGCACTGTGATGAGGAATCGCAATCTCCGCAGAGGTTTGCTGTTTACAACCGTATAAGCTGGACGACCAATGACGGCATGTATTAGACTTTAAAGTACGCATTCTAACATTTAATAATAAAAAAAGTGACAATTGCCCCATTTTGACTGATCTGAGATGAGAGACACCACCAGCTTCAAAGCTTGTGAGCTAATCACAAGGAAGATCACAGGAAGATCTCATCCTGCTGACATATCCCAGAACCCACCTGGAGACGTGGCCTGGACCAACCAGACCCACAACGGCCTCAGATGAGCTTTAATCTTCCCCCGGCACCACAGCGATCCCGAGACAGACAACAGCTCTGCCTATGGCTCCTTTGAAGCACGGAGCTCCATTAGCTTTCATGGCTAACCCAGAAGCCCTGTATGAGGCCTTCCTTTTTGAACAGACACCACACGCAAGAGAAGAGAACAAGATGAAAATAAATAAATAAAAGGAGCGTTGAACGAGGAGGTTGTCTCCCTTGTCTGAGAGCTGCTCCATCTCGGAGAACTTCAAGGGCGTGATTTGGGCTTTGATGCGGAGCGTTGTGACGGCTGACAGAGCTGAAAACACAGCATTGCTTACTAAAACAACGGCAAAAACAAACGCAAGCTGTCTGTGAAGCGTCTAACGCACTGCACCTGTGGATGGCTCGCTCGCCCGCCTTCATCTTCTCTCTCAACAGCTGCTGCTGCTGGATCAGGACTATGCCTGCTGCTCCTCAACATCACTGACAGGATAGCCCTAGCGGAAGCTGTTTGCTGCTTTTAACATCACCTCGGCAATTACAGTCACTGAGAGTGCGTTGCGGGGAGCTTAACCTAAGGGAAGCTCAGTTCTCAGCATTCTAAATTCTACCGGCATTACTCAGGGGTTGAGCTACTGTCACAGATGGATCTAGTATGCTTACACTCATGCAAGTTTTCAACCCTAAAGTCAAAAATAAGACCGTAGGTCTACTTTATCATAAGTCAAAATGAAATCATAACCGACTTTCCTATTTAATTTTTTGCACATTTTTGGTCTTATACTGAAATGTATTTATCAGTGAACATTATTACAACAATCATTATAACCAGGGCTTGACATTAACACCCGCCAACCCGCCAAATGCAGGTGGATCTCAGCAGTGGCGTGTAACATAGTCACTCCTACTAGCCACTTTGGCAGGTTGAATTTCATATTATATATATATATATATATATATATATATATATATATAAATAAAACATACATTTTTCAAAAAAGTCTTAAAAAGGCATCTGGAAAAAAGAAACTAAGTGTAATGTAGTCTTGTCAAAAATATAATTTTTTTAATACATATCAAAAATGATTCTCTGAAACACTTTCAATACTTATTTTCCGCAGAATAGATAGCGAGTCTCTCTGACAGAGAGTTGACACACAAACTTGCCTCCTCTTACTAGTTTCATTTGTTCCGGATGAATATTGTTGGTGTTACAGGACTTGAATTTCGGATTGGGATTGCACATATTGCACATAATTTTTGCTCGCACCCAAATTGCGTGCACATGAAGCCACCTCTCAGTACTAAATTGAGTTATTTTTCGCTGCTTTTTTATTGCGCTTAAACAGTCAAATACACACAAAATGTCAAAATGCCGCTCACACAGTCAGTTATGTTTTAAGTGAAAGTAAACAGTTGAGAAAGAAAACGCGTTCGTAACAGTATAATGGATCCACGCGTCAGGTCTTAAAGTGATAGTAGCCTAAAATACCTGCTGCCATATTATGAGATAATATTAAAAACATCTTTATATTTTTCCCCCCATTGGTGTCAAATTTGTTGGCAGAGAAAATGCTAAGTGGCTAGTAACTTTGAAAAACCACTACTAGTCACAGTGCCTAATGAGCAAAAAAGCCTTGACTATAACCTTTTTAACAAAGTAACTAGTAACTTAACACCTTTGAAAATACTTTTTTGGTTCACAAAATGCCCTTTAATTTTTGCAATTACCTATCATATATACACCACTTCACAATCCAATCAACGGATTTGACAATACAATTCATGGTTTAATTGACCAACAGCCATTATACATAAACCATTTTATTTATTATTTTATTTCAGATTTTTGACACAACAAAAACTAAATGATCATTAGACCACATTAAGAACATATTATGTGGTTTAAGTATTCAAATAATAAAATAATAATTATTAGTATCTTAACTATTGTGGTTATGCATACAAGTTCTTTTGTGATCAAAATAGTAGCACTTCATAAGTGGTTTGTGCTATGTAATTGTTAAGCTACATTTCACATTTCATTCAGAAAGTTGAATAATTATTTCTGGCTGAATATCCTACAGTAAAATGGATGAATAAGGTTCTTTGTCATGTCTAATCTTTAAAACCAATGTTTTCCAGACACTTCTTCTCATCCACTAAAAATGTGTTATGTATTAATAGGTTATTATATGTCTAAACAACAAGAATCACACCAGAATTTGTTGTTCATAGGTTTAGATTGAACCACTTAAAAATCGAGTTCATAACTGCCTGAGAAGGGCCAAACAGGTCACCAGGAGTCTCCTCCCTGCTGAAGCAAACTCAAACATGATCCCCATTTTAATCTCACTAAGACACTAAAAAAGCTGCCAGACAGGCATAGGCCAAATCAGATGCTAAGCAGGCACAGAGGCATATTGATGCTTCAATATGGATAAATGGCACAGGTCATTTTGCAGTGCCTTGCGGACATTGATTTGAGACGGAGATGTGCAAGTGAGGGCTATATGACTAACAGGAATCGCTTAGCTAAAATACTTTCTGAATTCTCCAGAGCATCTCCTGTGGCCTTCCATGTAAACATGCAAACAGGAAGGCCAACTAGAACTGTGCATCAACCAATCTAATGTGGTCTGACAAAGACATAATTGCTACTGGGAAAAGTAGAAAAGCTCTAACTTGGGTTGTTATACGTAAGACAGTAACCACTTTGTATGAGCTAGCCTAAACTCCTAGAATCCTTCTGCCTGCTCTCACCCCATTCGCTCCCTCTTGGGGTTTAATGTGACTACAGCAAAGCTGTGTTCAATTACTCCTATAGTAGTCTTCCAGCTTACATGCACAGAGGAGGTTAACCAGCAAGCACAACAGCAAAGGCAGCCACTAAGTTCTCTGCAGGCCTCTGGGCAGCTTCGTTTCACCTGCTGGTCACAGCACTACACTTATTCTCACACCAACAACTCATCAACCTATAAACCTTCATAAATGTTACAGATAGAGGTCATACTGTGTGGCCAGGTTCATCAGACTTCCCTAAAGTCAAAATGAAATAGACATGTAACGGATCGTAGATGATCTGTGATCCATACAGACTGGGCCCCACAGTTTAGCACGCAAGTGATTTTCGGATTAATTGCATAGTTTAACCATCATAGAGTGAAATTTTATCATGATCACGTGTTTCTAACACCGTGTCTACACCAGACGCGACCGCTGTCGCATCGCATCGTGCCGCAACAGCTAAAAGCTGTCTACACTGAATGCGACAAACTGACCATTGCAAAGCACTTGGACTACGTCAGAAATAGAACGGGGAATCCGTTTACTGTCGGGAATTTGTTGTGTTGTGTCGTGTCACGCTGCATCTAGTGTAGACACGGTGTAAGTCTTACCAATTTAAACATTCAAGCGAGTTTCAGACAGCAGGCAAACACAGAACTGAGTCCTCAGTTAAGAAAGAAATCTGGTGTGTATCATTATATTGGATCCGTGCATTCAGTCTTAAATTGACAGCAGCCTACCTGCTGCTGTCTATGGCATTAATGTTAATCAAACAACAAAACAAAGCTTTAACAAAGATTAATCTATATTTATTTTATACAGTGAACACTACGCAGTATTATTTTACACTTAATCATTACATTTCTACACCTGAATTCTACTGTTAGACCATACTTTATTTGTAACTTTTTTCTATTGCATTTATCTATTCTTGTAATTTGTGGACCTGTTATTTTACTAACTGGTCACTTGTCTTTAATAATGTTTGAACTTTATTAGTTTAGCTAGTAGTTTTTGCTGTGGTACTTGAAGTGTTTTCAAGTAATAAACGTAAAGCAAAGTCATATTTCTAATCACTCCCCCACCACCTATTTTCTGATCTGAAAAATGATCCGACTCAAAAACATAATATGATCCGAACCATGAGTTTTGTGACCCCTAACATGAAATGAAGTTTGCAATCCATTTTACTTCCATAATGTGGCATATTTCCAAGTTAAAAAGGGCTCATTAGGAATTGAATGGATTATACAAATTGTTTCATACCAGAATGTTGAATCAAATGCAGAGAAATACACTACCATTCAAAAGTCTGGGATCGGTAAGATTTTTTAATATTTTTTTCAAGAGGTTTCTTATCCTCAACAAGGCTATTTATTTTATCAAAAAAAAAAAAAAAATACAGTAAAACAGTCATATTGTGAAATATTATTATAACTTAAAATAATTTTCCTTTTTAAATTTATTTTTAAATGTAATTCATTCCTGTGTTGGCAAAGCTGAATTTTCAGTAGGGCTGGTTTGACGTGTCGACGTAATCAATTACATTTGATTACGTAAATTAGTCGATTTTGGGGGGGGGGGAGGGTTATTATTAGATTACTCAATTAATCAAAAAAATAATCCATAGTTTAATTGATTGAAAAAATAATTGTTAGTTCCAGCCCTAATTTTCAACAACATTACTCTCGTCTTCAGTGTCACATGATCCTTCAGAAATCATTCTAATATAATGATTTGGTGCTCAAGAAACATTTATGATTAGTTTTATTCTTATTACTGAAACTGAGATACATTTTTTCAGGATTCTTGATGAACACAAAGTTCAAAAGAACTGCATTTATTTGAAATAGAATTTATTTGTAACAATGTAAAAGTCTTTACTGTCACTTTTGATCAATTTAATGTATCCTTGCTGAATAAATGAGTTAATTCCTTTAAAGTAAATATCTTACCGACCCTGAATTTTTGAATAGTAGTGTGTATTAAGCATAAATGCAAATATTTAAATAAAGAAAGCAATTTAATTTCATACCGACTTCATATAATCCCCCTTTATATATTCCACAAGTCACCAATGTTCACACTTTATCGCTCCTGAACGACAAAGATGCAGTTAATCTATTGAGAGCAGTAAATGGTAAATGCAGTTTGTTTTCTGGTGGAGGAAATCGAGAAATAGGCCAATCACTCAGGCAGCATCAGCAGACTGCTTTAACTGGCTGAAAAGAGCCATTTAAGGGAATGTCAATCGAACCTGAAGGTATATTTGGCAGACAAGAAAATGAAGGTAGCTTTATGGGGAAGCTGCGCAATCTTTGGCAGCGGTTTGTCAGAATGCACTGAAACCCTGATTGGGGGAGGAGTCGCATCATCAGACGCGAGACACTGACAGACAACTTTACAGTTAGCCGTAATGTTCGTATAGCAAATCCTGTGACTTAAGGTAATGCTATGACAGTTTAAATAAATAACACTGACAATTACTGAATAAATCATGAGCCGTCACTGTGCTCTCTCTCGCTCTCTCACCTTTAGCTGTCGAACGAATGGGTACAATTAGTTCGAGATCCATTTTGTTAGCTTCTTTTGCCATCGAAACTCAGACAAAGTAATAGGCGAAAGGGGAAGCATAATGTAACTGGTAAACATAGGTTGTAAATCTTCCCCCAGCTGTTTTTGAAGTAGCACCGCTGTTGTGGAATCACAGGAAAGGCTGTCTATTTGTTATTATGCAGAACTAAATGAACTGACAGAGAAAATCGAAAAGCATTCCAACCTAATGATAATGGACTAGCGGAATACGACAGCCCTACAATCTCTCATTTTACTACTCCACATTAGCATTTTACTTAACGTGAAAAATGCCTGTGCACTGCTGAGGAGAATGAATTTGAAGAGCACCATGGACAACTCACTGATTAGCCACAAACCCAGTCCAAGACAAGGACAAATTAAATAATGACCTGCTTAAAAAATGCTAAATAAAACAATCATAAAAAGGACAGCCTGATTAAAACAGTCCATTCGCTATCCTCTACTTGTAAGTACTAAGTCTAAGACGGCATTGTGAATCCTTTTAAAGAGGTCAGCTATTATTTGTCTGGAAATAAAGGCCAAGAAGTGCCAACCGAGAGAGGCTGCATTTTTCAATCTGCCTCAAGTGAGGTTTGTGGCTTGGGTGACTAAATAGTCTACTCTAGTTTGGGGCTGGGAAGCCTTGTGTCCCTCAGGATATGTGGTTAAACTGAAGAGACACAGGAACAGAATGGCAGGGAGTCCTGCAGAAAATCTAGCCTTAACTGGTAGCTGGTTTCTAGCTGCTCCAGACCATCTAGGACCAGCAAAGCAGTCAAGTCAGTTTTTGAAACATGGTAGTTGTTTAACCATACTGACCAGCTTGGACAACTACACTGACCAACATTAACTAGCTAAAACGCACTAGTTTCAAAACTAGTTTAAAAAAAAAAAAAGGACTTTCCAGCAGAGAGGAAGTACGGCCCACTGAAGACCTGGTCTCCACTGCATACTCTGTAACTACTGGAGACCTGTAATCAACATCAGGGGATAGAAAGAGAAAGAGCGCTAGGGATAGGGGGAGAGTGAGAACAAGTGAGTGAGATTAAAGGTGCGTGGGGGGTACTCCACTTTCACTCTCAGTGATCAGTGGCGGCTACTTTTAGCATGTCTCCTCCTCATCTGTGGCACTGCCCTTGATTCCACTAACAGCATGAGAGAGAAAGAGAGACAGAGAGATCAGCCAGAAGCACAGGGGGGAGCCTTCCACTCAGTCACCTCATCCAAAGGAAGTGGAAAAGGAAAGCTATCAAGCACCCACTAAAATGTCAAAAATGAGAGACAGACAATAGCTGAGAATAATCCAAATCAAGGCAGAGTAAACAGGCGAATTAGGAGCTCGTTTTGCAAAAATGACTCACTAGCTCAGATTTTTTTTTAAAGGGTTAGTTCACCCAAAAATGAAATATCTCATTAATTACTCACCCTCATGTCGTTCCACACCCATAAGACCTTTGTTCATCTTCGGAACACAAATTAAGATATTTTTTATGAAATCCAAGAGCTGTCTGACTCCTCCATATACAGCAATTTAATTACCATTTTCAAGGTCCAGAAAGGTACTAAAGACATTGTTAAAATAGTCCATGCGGGTACAACAATGTCTTTAGTACGTTTCTGGGCCTTGACAGTGGTAATTAAATTGCTGTCTATGGAGGAGTCAGAGAGCTCTCGGATTTCATAAAAAATATCTTAATTTGTGTTCTGGAGATGAACAAAGGCCTGAAGGGTTTGGAACGACATGAAGGTGAGTAATTAATGACAGAATTTTCATTTTTGTGTGAACTAACCCTTTAAATTTGTCTCCAAGCATTTAAGAAGTACAACTAGTTATATCAAGGAACTGTTTTTCATATATATATATATATATATATATATATATATATATATATATATATAAACAACATATATTATACACAAATTATAATATAATATAATATAATGTAATAAAATATATATTTTAAAAAGTCTCTTATGCTGACCGAGTCTGCATTTACTTAATCAAAATGACAGTTTTTAATACAGTTTAATGTAATTTATTCCTGTGATAGCAAGAATTCATGCTGAATTTTCAGCAGCCATTACTAAAGTCTTTAGTGTGACAATAAAGACTGGAGTAATGGCTGCTGAAAATTCAGCTTTGCCATCACATGAATAAATTACATTTTAAAATATATTCAAATAGAAAACACTTATTTTAAATTGTAATAATATTTCACAATATTACTGTTTTTACTGTAAGTGAATAGTGTCAGTTATTTGAAACAGAAATTTTTGCACCATTCTAAATGTCTTTACTGCCACTTTTGATCAATTTAATACATCCTTGCTGAACATACCCCAGACATTTGAACAATATAATATAATACTGCATAATATAATATAATATAATTAATATAATATAAGTCTGTGTATAAACTTTAGATGATGCAGCTAAAAATGGTTGACTGAGAAATTAGGTTAAAAAATAGGGGTGAAAAAAAAAAAAGAAAAAGAAATAAGAGAGAGCCAAGTTCATGGGTCTCTGTGCACCCCACATCATTTAGCCATCATCTCCGCTAAACCCTCACACATCCCTTCAGCCTCTGGGAAAAGCACAAGGAGTAGGGCCACACTAAGAATGTGGGATTTACAGCCGTACCTGAAGCCCTGGACATAGATTTCAGGAATCACTAGAGCTTGGTGCAAAGAACGCCTTAAAAAAAAGGGAGTGAGATGAGAGATTCCACATTTCAAGGGTGAGATAGCAACCAGTATCCACTAGTGAAAATGTCTGCCAACATGTTAAGATCATCACCTATCACCCATTGCGAGCACACACTCTCTGGGTCAAAAGAAGTCCAGCCCTTAACCCTGGCATAGAGGGAGGGAACAGCTCTCAGAGGGTGACAGTGGCAGTAATGACTGGTTGTGGACAAAAGAATACATCAGGGAGAGTGTTGCTTCACAACAAGGGCCTTCTTAAAATAGACTGCTGAGCCAAGAAGGACACTTTGGGCTCTTTAAGGGCTAGGGATTTGAAGTCAACCATAAATTTTATAATGCAAGTGGGTGATTAATACCAAACTTGCTCATTTTACATCGGACAATAATTTTCACCCCTTTTCAAGCGTTTACACCAGTTACAAGCTTATGTCACAATTCAGGCATCAATGAATTGTGAGGACATTTATTGCACACATAAACACAGTCAAACAAATATATTAAAAAAAAAAAAAAAAAACATTTTCATTGATATCTTAAAATGTGTCCTGCAATCAAAGTTGTTTGCACTTTTTTGGTGCCACATAAACTGCAGAATGTCTAAGACCCAGTCAGCCTCCATTTATAAATACAACAGAAAAATACCTTTATTTAGTTATCACACCCCGTAACCTCTTGCAACCGTCCCTCGACCGCCAGTAACCCTGGCTGCGACAGAGCCACAGGTGGGCCAAATTAACGTTGAGATCGTTTATAAAGTGGTGGTCTTTCCATGTTAATTACTTCAGTATAATTTCTCAGCTCCCGTATTAATAAGCCTGGCTCTTTTGATAGACACGGCAGTATTAAAAGCCCAGTATGTAATACTATGAGCCACACAGCAGCGTATATAATGAGCCATAAATCAAGTATCATTTACTGTCTATCGCGGGCTATTAATCTTTGCTGCGTTACTCAACAGTGCAACTCCGAGGACAGCTGCCTCTCTGAGCTATGCGCTCATAAACACAACATCAACCGTTCAATATCTTTTATGGTTATGGATGCACACAGTCAACTCGCTCAAACCTTGTCAAAGGTGCCAATCATAAGTTCAAGTGTCGCGTCTACTTTTCCCTTTCTTTTTTTTTATCTGCTGATGTTCCCCAAGTAAACTTCCCCTTTATGTACTGTCCTCAGAGAGAGGCTGTGATCTCTGGCTTCGCACTCTGATGAATGGTAAAAGCATGTTCAAATAAAAGCTTGTGTAAGGGAAGGGACGGGACTTAGAGAGTGGTTTTCACGGCAGGCAGCTAAGAGCTGGGATTTGGGAAGACGTGCAGCATGTGCTGCGGAACGGCATGAGAACTGGAGCTGTAAAAACAAAAAAAGAGACAGATGCAGGGGTGAAATGGGAATTTCCTGTTTGATAAAATTGTAGAAGAACGCACAAGCATTCATTTAAAGATGAAGCTTCGAGGTAGCTTTATTGTAACTAAAAAAATGTAAAAAATAAAATAAAATCTCAAATGCTTTCGGGCTGAATTGCAGAATGTGAATTCACTCTGAAACTGTACATTCATTGTGGCTTTTCAAGGTTTGATCAAACACAAAACAATGGTTGCTGGAGGAGATGAGAGTTCCTAAACTTTCAGGTTCAGTCAGGAGCTCTCAGTAGGGTGTCTACTTCAATAGAACAAGCACAAGTGAACTTGGTTGTTTTCCAGTTTAGGCCTGAATCAGGATAGTGAGCTGTTGTTTGTTTGCTCTGTTCAAAACGGAAGAGTTTTGAACTGGAATTTTGGCTGTAAAGAGATTTCAAACTGCATCCAACAAACAAGCACGTACAGTAAACCACATTTCTGCTCAAACTCCACCACTGGATTACATGTATCTCAAGTACATGTATTTTCTCAGGAATAAAAAGTGATAGTGCAGGGCAGTATGACTGAATATAATGTGAAACGGTAGAGATTCTGCTGTACCATTTTTATACTGCGGTATATCTGTGATGCAACTTAATCTGACAAGAAGAAATTACAGATTTATTGATTATAAAGGGAGCAATTTAGTTTTGACGCACTATGTTAAGAAACACACTAACAGTTTTACTTTCAGTTAATCTTAAAGGATTAATTCACTTTAAAATGAAAATTACCCCATGATTTACTCACCCTCAAGCCATCCTAGGTGTATATGACTTTCTTCTTTCAGACGAATACAACTGGAGTTATATTAGTAACCCTGATGCTATCAAGCTTTATAATGGCAGTAAACGGGGGTTTGACGCTCAAATAAGTGCATCCATCCGTCATTAAACGTACTCCACACGGCTCCAGGGGGTTAATAAGGCTTTTTGAAATGAAGCGATGCATTTGTGTAAGAAAAATATCCATATTTAACACGTTACAATTACAAAGTAAAATAACTATAGCTTCTGGCCAAATGGCCATTCGGATTCTACTTACGTCTAAAGCGTAACTTACGCACTGTATAACGTAGGACGTCGCATCATGACATAGCGTAATAAGTCATAGCATCACGTAAGTTACATTCTAGACGTAACTAGAATCTGTAACTCCAATTGTTTTCGTCCGAAGGAAGAAAGTCATACACACCTAGGATGGCTTGAGGGTGAGTAAATCATGGGGTAATTTTCATTTTAAAGTGAACCAGTCCTTTAATTTGCAGCATTAAAACCAAATTCAGCACTATGGCTTCAAAAGTGGCATTGAGTCATATTTAATGCATTGCTGCTGTGAATATTGTTTTCAACTCAATTCTTCCATAATGTGAAGCTGTTTTTGCACTGATACCAGACACTGAATTGAAAATGATCTTTTGAAATGTGTTCATCAAATCACTAGATTCGAGAAAAACTGACATCACTAGATATATAGACTATATAAACATTTACGGCTTGAATTTCTACCTAAACTAACTACATTATGATATATACTATAATATAAGATTTTGGTCATGCAGTCCACCCCTAAGTGAGTAATAAAAAACAGGAGGCCATATTTGGCCTGGCCATGTTCACGTTTGGAGTACGCATCAAACAGCCCTGACTCCCAAGGTCGAATCAAGAACATCGAAACCTCGACCGAGGCAGCTGTGGAAACAATGGCTGTGCTGCTGTCGCCAATCAACAAACAAGTGCTCCCCGAGCGGCCCATCTCCCCCACTGCTCACAGCCATTAAGAGAGGGCCAGCAGGCCCAAATCTACTGCAGGGCAGAGAGGCCACAGCTGTGGGGAGCATCAGCACAGCAGGGTACTCTAAGAACGGAGAGAGAAACACGAATGAAGACACAAATCGATGCACTGGGATGATAATACTGAACAAAATAAAAGTATGAGCATGGATATTGAAGTTCAAGATGGTTAGTCTTACTTCCTGACTCCTGTTCAACCAAAACAGTGCTGGTGCTCAGTCAGAAAGGTTTCCCATGAAGATCAGTGACGTATTTGACTACTACATAATCTGCTCTAAAAATAAACATGCTGCATCATGGTCTGGTACTAAAAACTAGATTTGAGAAAGCATTTTAATATCCAAAAGCAATTTAATTCTTCATTTTCAGACCATCACATGCCAGCTTAGAGGTAAAGTTGTTTAAATAAAGCAGATAACATTCATAAAAATAAAATAATTGTTTTTCTAAATAAAATAATACAGAAAATGTAGGGGGGAAGTTGCTGGAGCAGATTTGCTGCAAAAAACTAAAGTAATTTAATTCAGTATATTTAGATCATACAAGTTATATTAATAAATAAATAAAATTGAAGTATTAAATTTTTTTTTTTTTTTAAATAGAACAATTTATACAATCTGGAAAAAGTTGCTAGAGCAGATTAGCAAGAAAAAATTCATTCAAATCAACTGAATGCATATAACATTGTGTACATACAGTGCAGACAGCTATTATACCACGGTATAAATTATATTATTATGCCGCTGCTATTACCTGACGTTAGTGGTTCCTGATTTGCGACAGCAGATTTAAGGTGCCAACGAAAAAGGCGTGTTTACTTGGCAGTATGCACTAAATTTCCATTGCATGCAAAGCATTTTGCAAAACTCTGCTTTTGCTGCATCTAACACAACAAATTGTCGAACACTAACCATTTAAAGGGATACTTCACCCAAAAATGAAAATTATGTCATCATTTACTCACCCTCAAGTTGTTCCAAACCTGTATGCATTTCTTTCTTATGCTGAACACAACAGAAGATATTTTGAAAAATGACTAACCAAACGATTGATGGACTCCATTTACTTTTTTTTCTCCATTCACGATAACAGAATTTAAATTTTTGGGTGAACTATCTCTTTAAGCAAGCAAAATCCCAACTCCTCATACTTCCATATAACCATCTACTTTCCGTCTTCTGTTACCAAACGTGTCAAAGTCTACAGCCATTAGTAATAATTAATCACCTATGGCACTGATCAGAGAGCCCCAGTCTACTGGCATCAGCTGCCCTCAACTCAACAGCGAAGCCGCGGTTAAGCGTGTGCCAGAAGAACGGATGGATGGATAACTGCTCTCAAGCAGACATTTACATCCGAGCTGTATGGTCAGTGGGAACATTATATCTATATTCTCTTGCACTAGCCCACTCTTCAACAGACATTTATCCTCATAACTTTCCCATTACACCCAATGCATTGACCATCCACCGAGGACTTCCCGGTATGGGTGTCATATCTCAGCATTACTAGGAGCTAAAACGGCTCTCATGATCGCTTTAGAATGATGATGCGATTCCTTTAATGATGTTATTATTTAAGAAACCACTCTGACTTGGGCCAAGTGTAAAATCGCCATTCCTTCTCATATTTAACACTATTAAACACATCCTGTGCATTCAGACTTCGTGATTTCAGATCTTGGCTGATATTCTCGAGATCCAGCTCTGATTGTTAACTGACTTGATGTGGCACTTATCTGCTCCAAGGGTCTTCCCATTAGGGGAGTATACCTGCAGTCGAACACAGTAACATAGCAACCAGGGTCACATGACCCATGCGCACTGCAGGGGAGTTGATATTGTACACCTCCAGGCCCAGAGAACTGGCAAAGAAGTGAGCAGAACCCTCTATCACTTTCAGTCCTCCTCCTATATTACATTATTAACTGCTTTTTCGTTTCAGCATTTCAGGCTTACGGATGGAGAAGTCTCTCTACCTAAGGGCAAAATAAAAAAGTAAAAAATAAAAAACGATTGTTCTTGCACTTGTGAACTCAGGTTACAACAGGCTAAATCTAAGCTACCATTGGTTTAAAAAGGTTAACTAAAACTAGGCATCATCCTGTCCAAATAATTACCCACTGTCAAGCACAGATGTTTAGAAAGATATTTAAAGAAGAATACAATCTCTTGACATACTATTGAAACAGGAAACTAAGATGGCACATATCAAAGTGCTTGTCCTTCAGTTTCAAATGCAGACTGACAAAACCATACAGCAACAGTGTCAGCCCAGATCCAGCCCACATCTGGTCCGCGTGTAATCCACATGTACCAGATGTGGGCTGGATTTGGGCCACACTATGTTTCTTTATTGAACAAAAATATCAATATACAACTTGGAGATAGAGAGTAGGGATGCACCGATGTGATTTTTTTGGGACCGATATTAACAATTATTGGCCGATACCGATACCGATATTTGTCACTTCCTCTATTATTTGAAATTTTGTCATCAAAATGGATAGTATTTTGATCATGTTTTAAATAAGCAAAGTTCAAAAACACCTGCATTAAAATATACTAGCAGGTTTATTGCTGCATCATCAAATAATTTTTAATGAACATGGATTGGATCCATTTAACATTCAGCAGGCCTACATAAAGACAACAGAACAAAGATACATATGAAACAGTGCTTTTTAGGTAGATTTAATAGTTTTCAGGTACAAAAATAAAGCAAACAAATGTAAAATAGAACTGCATATTCTTCACTGTATAAATTAAATACATATTAATCCTTCTTTATTGTAACAGACTTTATTGTGATTAATCTTTTTTTTTGTATACATTTTAATATTTTTTGTAAGTTTAAATATGTATGAGATCTGAACTCCTTTACTAAGGCGGGACTCTTATTTTGACAGGTGTTCTACTCTACAGTCTGAGGAGAGCATGCAGATCTTCAGAGTTATTTTGCAGATTTAAAGTTTGTCCGTTTATTAAGCATCCCTCGAAAAGGCATAAGATCTGTATGTATTTGTTAACTGTTAGTTGTAATAAGTGTTTTGAATAATTCACTGTATGTTGATGATGAGAGAGAGAGAGTTTAATGCGCACTTCTTGTGCTCTGTAATGTTTAGCTTTTGTGGTGATTTGTTTGGAGTGAAAACGGACGCAATAAACATTATCAAACATCAGTAAAGGTTTGGTCATCATTCGGATGGGGTCGGATACACTTATGAAAGTTACAAAAGTTATTTAGTAAAGAATAGTGTGTGATCTTTTGTTATTTGATTAACTTTAAAGCACAGACAGCAGCGCTAGGATTACGCAACAGTCATTATAAAGCTCAGTGCCTTCAAGCAGTTAATTTATAAACCATCGGTTTGTTATATCGGCCTTTTTCCTGCTACAGCCGATATGCCGATGGTTGTAAATTGAGCAAAAATCGGCCGATAAATATCGGCGGCCAATACATCGGTGCATCCCTAATAGAGAGATATAGAGATAGAGAGATAATACGGTAGTAACATTTTAGGTTTTACAGATTTAACTTAAATTTACAGTAAAAAAAAAAAAAAAAAAAAACATATTTCATTAACTGATATAATGTTAATATACCAACCTATACTAATATCTAATATCTGTTTTGTACCATTATAATGTACTGACATCCAACAAAAACAGGTCACATGATGAAATATGAATCAAAGATCATCGCAAGCAGCTTTTCTACAAGCTGAGAAGGTAAATAATATGTAAAAGGTGCAAAGTGTCATTCACACAAATACTAAACACCATCGTGGTAACACACATGACACTAAAGTAATGCAATAAACATTAATTTAACAACATTACATGTGACATAAAATCCTAATGTACATGACTGATCAGAAAAACTAAGAAACAGTTATTTCAACAAAATTGCATCAAATGTGAAGTGTCACACAGGGAATTCAAGGAATGTCAATTTACGGTTTTTCACTGTAAATTATCCAAAAATTACAATTCTTTTTTTTACTTCCAAAAACTGTAAATTTAACAGTGTTTTACTGTAAAATTACATTAAATGTAAGCTTAGATCTATTACAGTTATTCACCGTATATAGTACACTCTAAGCAATTGGGTTGTTTTAACCCTGCGAATGGGTTGTTTTAACCAAGCGGTTGGGTTAAATATTTGCACAACCTGTCGGGTAGTTTTATTTAACTCAACTATTGTTTAAATATGACTGTATTGCTTGCTTAAAATGAACTCAAAGTATGTTGGAAATAAACATTTATTAATAAGTTTAATAAATTAACATTTATTAATAAGTTGAATGAATAATAATTAAACAATTATTAAATTGTTTATTAATAAATTGATTGTTATTGTTGCCTCTAGTAATTATGTGTCTGATTTTGGGTTCATTTTAAACCAGCCATATAGTAATTTTTAAACAATAGTTGAGTTAAATAAAACTGTCCAGCACGTTGGGCAAACTTTTAACCCAATCGCTGGGTTTGTCCATTTTCAACCCAACTTGGGTTATTTTTAACCCAGCATTTTTTAGAGTGTAAGGAAAATTACCAGGTTGTTACTGTCGGTTTGTACGAGGTACAGCATGATTTAATAAACCATTTATTGTTGAGATTGTCTGACAGCAGGTCATTACATGATAAAACAGGGTCAAGGATCTCTGAGACCCAAAGAGTGCACTGGATACTGTAACATCCTGCAAAACACAGACACTTCCACTGGACTCTCACGCCTGTGATTGATAATTAAAATTTGATGTCGAGATGGGCAGGCCTGTATGTTCAGAGGCTCTGTTTCATTCATAATTGATTGCCAATTATTCCGTCGATTACCAACAGGCCGCAAGTTTCACTCTGAACTCCTCAAACCGAAGAGGTTAAAGACCCGAATCCTAGAACACGAGCTCAAGACATAATACGTCAATACCAGAGGAACAGCCACCCAAGAGCTGCCTTCATATTCAGCGAGACACAACCTTTAACGATGGAGGCCTATGGGTAATTAATGTGCTGTTCATTTTACTAATAACTAGCTTAATTATTCATCACAGACACTAGCTACAGATAAATGATCATGATTTATTGTATCAATGCATCAGGGTCTTTGAGTAATTAGTGCTGCTGGAAAGCACAACACTTGGCCCTGTGTGCCACAGCACTAAATTTTAGCTACGATGTCCATACTATTAAAAACAAATGTGCCCTTCACAAGAGTCTGCATTTTCATTCACAACATCTGATTTATAAAATTCTAAATAAATAGTGTTAAATGTATAATGCTTACATATTTTGAATAATTTTATTTCAGGCACCAATATACTCTAGTCTATATTATTACACAGTTTATCATGTTTAAATCCATTACATACAAAATCAGGTGAAGAAAAATACACAAAAAAAAAAAAAAAAAAAAGGCTGATTCAATTAGTGCCTTCCCATAACTGCCTATAACATAAATGCATGTGAGAGTTTGTATGTGGTGTTGTGTCTGGGACCATGAGTGAGAGAGAGAAACCTATCAATATCTTAGAGCTAGCAGTCTCAGAGCAGAGCACATCAGCAAGGACAGGGCCAAAAATAAAAGCCTGCACCATTTGCAACTCCAACAGAGAGACACTCCTAATGGGCCTCTGTAAGTTCACCAGAGGAGAGGGCCTACAGGAGATTTATTTTAAAAACCGAGAAGAAAATGTGATGACAGTTGGGCTGAGAATTCCAAATAAAAAAATCTGCTGCTGAATAAGGGATTGTTTGAGCTCCGCTAGTTTCAAATAAAATAGCTCATGTCATATTTGAAACCATGTGGGGCAAAAACCTTAGTGTTCAACAAGATCATTGCCGTAATAAGGTACTTCATTCTTTCATTCAAAAATGAAATTCTGTCATCATTTACACACCCTTAACCATACTGATTAAAAATATATACATTAAAGCTGCAGTCCATAACTTTTTTTTGGTTAAAAATTATCCAAAATCAATTTTTGAGCAAGTACATAACCAGCCAGCGTTCAAAACTATCTCCTTACCTTAGCCTGATTCAGAACAGTAAGCTGTTTCCATGGAAGTAAGTAAGGTTTCCATGGAAAATTAGAGCATGCCGCCATTCGTCTTTGCGTCATTACGTCACGTCTGTTTACATAAAGAAGGAATACCAGCTAGTAGGCTAAATCGCATGTAAAGATGCTGCAGGTGACGGATCATTTATGGCCTTTTCTCACAGCAGCTGCAATAATTAAACTTATTTTGATGGCGGATTGTATGGCATGACAAATTAACGTTAGAGATTAGACTACAGAAATTGAAATCTACAGGTAACGCTAATACGCACTAAATACATACAGTCACGCAATGCCGATGTTGTTAACGAAGAATTTGAGTACAAAGTAATAATAATAATTTGCACGGTTTGATGTGATATGAACTAAGCGATCGTTAGATTTAATCACCATTGGTGGCGCGATTTATTGTAATGCTTTTCTCAGTTGGTCAGAACAAAAGTGGCAGACATGTTACTTACTTGTTCAAATGACATTTTCCGATGAAAATTCTTATTTTGGTCATACTTCCAAGACTACAATCTGTGATTCCGAAATACAATATCCACCAATGCGTTACTCCTCAAAGCATTAGATTCATCTGCGCTGATGAGCCGTGCCGATGCACAACCCACGTAAAGATGATAATTCCACAAATAACTGCAAATGACCTTTTGCAAAGACCAGCCCCTTAGTTACTGTTGCTTTGTCCGACAAGCCATAGCGTTGTCACACCACACACAGTAAAAAATACATTGCGAAGCAAAGAGGACACTGACAACACGTCGACAGACAAGACAGAGCAGGTTACTTATGATATTAAACAAAGTCCCAGCTTTAAAAAAAGTGTGTAATTTTTTTAAGAAATTCGAACAATAAAAACAGTTTTGTGGCTCTTTAATGTGTCGTGACAGATTGCTGTAGTGCCTCAGTTCAAGAGGCTCGTGAACCGATCATCTCTTCTTACTAGTTAATTTATAGCATCAAATAAACATGAGTGAACATGAGAAGGAAAGTTGTTTCAAACGCGGAAAGAAGTCAGTACACACCATTTTTCAAGTTCAAGTCCATTGAGGTTAATCTTCTAACTCCTGACTGCTTTGTCGGATGGCGGATTTGGCGTTATGATTGGTTAGATCGCTTGTCAATCAAACTCCCGACGAAGGGTCAATTGCAGGTTTCAAACAGAGATGGCAACAAAGAGGCAAAACTTACGGACTGCAGCTTTAAATATAAACAATATTTAAAATAAATAATAATATAGGGATGAGGGACAGCCTGGTATTCATTGTAAATATAATAAATACAATACCATTAAAAAAATGTGGGGCAAGTAAAAAATTTTTTTTTTAAGAAATTAACACTTTTATTTCAGCCAGGACACATTCATTTTACCAGTAAAGACTGTTCTTTTGAGCTTTCAATTTAAGAATCCTGAAAAAAAATATCCTGGTTTCCAAAAAATATCCTTAACACAGATAATAATAAGAAATGTTTCTTGAGCACCAAATCAGCATATTAGAATTAGAATTTCTGAAGGATCATGTGACACTGAAGATGTTGTAATGATGATGTTGAAAATTTATTCAGCTTTGCCATTACAGGAATAAATAAAGTTTTAAAATATATATTTAAATAGAAAAACAATTATTTTAAGCTAATAATATTTCACTATACATTGGCAGCTTTGACATTCTGCTAGATGACTCCTTTTTTGTCATACAAGTTAAGAAAAACATGGATGGTGAGCAAATTATCACAGATTTTCATTTTTGGGTGGACAATCCCTTGAAACAACTGTGGCCGTGCGCAGTATGATATGAAATAGGTCAGCTGAGACACCTGTGAAATAGAGCACAGCACACTGACTGAGTCTTGAAAAGGTGCGAGTTTGTTTTGGCGTCGGTGCAGCAACGGGAGTAAAGCAGGTCAGTCGTCTCAAGCGCACTGTCCCTCCTGTTGTTTCAGCTGTATCAGCATTGGAAAGACGTCCCCAGCAAGTTCCCATCTCCCTGTGTTCTTCAGAGAGACCCAGCATAGCCCTTTACCCTCTCTCTCTCTACATCAAAAGCCTAGCGTGCATCTGCCGAAGCTAACAGCTGTTGCTAACCAGTCGCGCTCAAGGCTAATTTCGTTTGATGCTTCAATTCGTGCAGTGCCTTACGTGCAACGCTAAGTGTATTTGTGTCTTTGGTCAATATAAAAGGAAGATGGCACTTGTTTTGTTCTTAGATGTATCTGTTGTGCCATCTGCTTTTAAAGATCAAATGAAATCCCACAGCAGTAGCGTGGAAAATTAAGGTAAGTGGTTTCTCAGGGACTTGCGTAGTGAACGGGATAAGCTAAATCCTGAGGTAGGGGATTGCGTCTGCACATGCAGCCCAGTCTTTTGCAAGTTCACTGTTACATAACTGCACCCTTACTACTGCCAAACAAACAAGATAAAAAAAATGTTAAAACTGGGCATGCAAGATTAAAGGTTACTTCAATCGTATATACAACAATTGTTGACTAAAAGGACAAATGAGAACAACTGGAATCCATTTAGTTACAAAAAGTCTCTTTAACTTTGTCTTTTTATTTTAAAAAGACCAGATGTAATTGGACTCTGATGGGATTTACAAAAAGAAAAATGCATATTATAAAGGCCTGGCCAACAGTCTGTGTTCATAAATAGAAGTGAACTAAATAAAGCAACAATACACAGTTAAAATAAACGCAAATAAATAAATCACACAATGGAAAATCAGTGACAACAATAGCCCTTGTGGGGGGAGGCACGCTGTCTTTTTGCAAATGGATTTGTTGTGGATAGCAAGCCTGCGACACTCATAAACACACTCTCTTACTTTCTGTCTTTCACTCTCTCTCCCTTTGCCAGTAATCTCTCTCTCTCTGTGCGAGAAAAACGGCCTCTAAATTTAGCATCAGATTTATCATGCGGTAGCAAAGACTCCAGCTATCCAGAGAGGGCGGGGAGAATGCAACCGAAGGAGGCGTCACCTCTGAAGGGGGGTGTCCGTCACTCATCACATTCAGAGCCAATGAAAAATGCCTGGACCTGACAGCCATACATATACTGCAGCTAATAGACGCTACCCGACCTGCCACACGGGACAAACCACAGACATCAGGATGAGCATATTTATATCTTTATGCACCTTTAGTGAACAAAACTGAAGGATCTCAGTAAGGTCCTGTATGGCAGTGGCTCTCAACTAGTGGGTTGTAACACAAAAATGGGTCGCCAGTCTGGGTTGCCAACAATAGCTAAATGAAAATAAAAAATAAAAAAAACTCAACTATCCATATTTATAGTTCAGATGGTAACATAAATAGAACATAAATCAACTTTTAAAAGGAAGGAGAAAATGTATGGGTGTACATCTATGAGTCAAAATCTGCTAAGGGGTAATAATGAAACAACAGTTTTAAAATTATTTACAACAGGACCTGCATTTTCATGGGTTGAAATAAATGATTTTTGTTATAAGAGATAATAAAAACAACTTTGTGCATCAAAACCACTCCTTTCCTGGTAAAGAAATTAACTTGATTTTCAAAGGTAAATGATTTTGCAACAGATGAATGTAACATTTTTGACAAGCCAAACATGTCAGTCTCTGAGTAATATGTAATTTATTTAAGCCACAAAATTAATTTCATTCCATAAAATAAGTGTAATGAACTATGCAAAAAGCATTTCGCACATCTCCAGCATGTTTTATAATTACCCAAAAATCAAACATGGTTCACCCCTTATGCACGTTATCACAACCATCAAAACCTTAGGCTGGCTGTCGGTTGGAATATTAAAACTAAAATCACTGACATGACACTCACGAGCATCAATCACTTCACTGAATACTTTCTGGCTAGGAAATAAATAATTATCTAAAGAGGCATCATTTGAATATCACAACATCGATGTCTGTCAAAAAAAAAAAATAACGTGCACAATACACAGTAGTATTTACGAGAAGCAGAGGTCCAGGGAGTTCACGCATTTCATGGAAAACCCACAGTACTGGATGTTTTGAATGAGTCATCGCTTTCTGAGAAAAGGGAGAAAATTGCGGCTTCAACATGCTGTCTGTCAGAGACGATAACATGCATAATACATAACGCACGTGAGTATAAATCTGTTCTTCACTCACTGCAACTGAACCAGAGTGATCAGGGAACTGAGTGAAATACTTCACACTGCACGCTAAAGAGAGTAAACGCCAAGCCAATTTTGCCAGGTAAGTGAATATCGTTCAACGGATGTTGGTTGACAGACATTTTTTATGCACAAACTACACATTCTGATTCTGACATTCCTGATTTGAATATTTTCATTAATATTTGACTGATTTTTTTTTTCTCCATAATTTTGGCAAAAGATGAACTGTTGATGAGTGATCTTGAGATGAGTCCATGTAGTCGTCCAATTTGACTCTCATATGCTGATGTAATACACATTATAAACTTGTGACAAGTGATTTTTATAAAACAGTTTGAATACTGTCTTTTCAGTTATTTAAAAGATTAAGGCAATTATCAAAGTTTGATAAAATGCTGTTTAATTTTCCAATAAATGATTATTTTTACATGATTTGTTACATTTAATTATCCCTTAGCAGATTTTCACTCATATACATACATACATACTTAACACAAATAAACGTGGAATGGTTGCGTGATATGTCTTTATCCTCAAAAACCATGAACAAAATTACACAAGGTAAAAAGAAATATGATCCAGACTACATTAAATACAGGTTCACTAGAAAGCAGATAAACTCATTTGATCAGACCACAATCTGTTTTGTGGTGAATTACTGGCTTGAGCATAAAACCACTGAAAATCAAAAGACATTTAGAAACCAAAATAGTCCATTTTTCAATTCAGCCAATGTAATGTTAATCATTTTGCAATTTGCAGGGCCTATGCAGTTTGTGGTAACATCAATACTTCTCAATTATTTATTTCAAAGACATTACTTTTTTATAAACAAATTTGGCTCCCCATTGGGTCAGTATCTGATGTCCTGAAACAAAACCAATTGAGAACCACTGCTCAATGGTTAAAATTTGGCCACCATTCCTGTAAATTATAGTGGTTTGTGCACTGTATGTGTGGGACAAAAAAGGGATGGAGAGTGACGAAAAGACATCGAGCAAACCAAGCGTTCTTGAGTGGAAGGTAAAAAAGTGCTCTTACAGTGGGACGCTAAAAACAATGAGCAAAAAAAGGGGAGAAATGAAGAGAAGAGAAAAGAAAACATATCAGCCACCTGGTCAGATAAGTGGCCAAGCTGTGTGGAGGAGAGGAGCTGAGCACTGCAGTGAACTGAAGGACAATCATTGAACAAGGACATACACACGGCGGGTCAGAGGAGCTTCAACGAGTCCAACAGCACTGCGCTGATTGCACAGACCGCTCATTTTACACCCAGAGAGAAGCGGACGGTGAAAGAGGCGAGCACAGCTTCCACAAAGTCAAAAATGTCGATATCCGACAAGTCAAAAGCAGTAACAATGCATAGGGAAAAAAAACGTGTCCGACTGCAGTCTGTGTATCAAGGTCAAAAGCATATGCTTTATAAAAATAAAGATATACAGGACCACAATTGTGTTGTGTTAAATGAATAAAAAATAAAATATATAATGTTAACTGATAGAATAAATAGCAAATAAATTAACTTTTAAAATGATTCATTTTGTAATATTGCTGTAGCATTAGCTAAGAGAGAAATTCAAGCAAAATGGACATATTAACTGAAATATACACAAATTAATCAAAAACAAAAATGAACTGATATCGAATCAAGTGCTTGTGAATCTGAATGAAATAAATCTGTACGGATATCAAGCCCTATATGGATGATAATATAATTGGATAATTGGATTGTAGATGCTAGTTTTACACCTATTTTTAGAATTATTATTAAAGTTAGCTTTAGATTTCAACAAAAGTAAAGGGATGGGGGTAAAAGGAAAAGTAAATGGAGGACATTTTTACCTTAACTTAACTTTCTCATCAAGTATTCATCTCAAAATAAAGAGTTATCCCTATTTCATAGTGTATCGTAATTTTGTGATACCTAAATGTAATAGAGACCTTAACATTGATTTGACATTGACGAAAACTATTGATTTTAGTTTTTAGATAATAATAGTACTTCTTTTTTATTATTATTATTTCATATATACATAATTAACAGTCGTCTTCAGAGGGGTCGTAGTAAAACAATCAAACTGTCACAGTCGAGAGCAGAACAACTGCCAGGAAAGGACAAAAACAATAATGATATTAATAGTAAAATAAATGGTAACACTTTACTATAAGGTTAATTTGTTAACTTTAGTTAATGTATTAACTAACATGGACTATCCATGAGCAATACATTTCTTACTGTATTTGTTAATCTTTGTTAACGTTAGTCAAAAATACAGCAGTTCACCGTTTGTTCATGTTAGTTTACAGTGCATTAACTACTGTTAACAAACACAACTCTTGATTTTAATAATGTATTAGTAAATGTTGAAATTAACATTAACAAAGATTAATAAATGCTGTAGAAGAGCAGTTCATGTTGTAGTTAACTAATGTTAACTGATGAACCTTATTATAAAGTGTATAATTACTAAATAAATAAAGATATACACATGAAGAGAACAACAAAAAATAACAAATATATAATTTGATTAAACAGTTCAAGGCACCCAGTAATATCCAAGTACTTCTAATATGGGCTTGTCTATATTGGCCACAGTTTGTATATTAGTGCATCCCTACAGAAAACAAAATAAACAGGCTGTTAAAACTGATAGCGATTACATACCAGTTGCAACGCTGCAAATCTCCTACCCTCCATGCAGCAGGCAGGTTCGAATGAGGTCTCAGACAGGGAAAGACAGCGAGAGCCGGCAGGCAGCAGCACAGAGTTCGGCTGTCAGAGGGTGGAGTGTGTGGGCCGATAGCCTCAGCGCTACATCAGTACTGTGCATAGGACACGGCAGGTAACCACAGCATCAAAGAGAAGCACGCTGCAGCGTCGACTGGGCGGATTTGGAAGCTTGTCTGCTCCTACAAGGACTCTGGCAGACTTGGCAGCTTTCCACTCTGGGAGAAACCCTAAATGAAAGCTCCGGGATGCTCCGTACCGAGTTTGTCACAGTGTAATAACCTGTCTGTGCTGTTGACATGCTTCCAGGCCTGACAGCCCAAGGCAAAGTCAAAGCTGGTCTGAAGTATTACTGTATTGTCTTATTTTTTAAGACTTCGATTAAACTCAAATAAAACCAAGGGATGAGAAAGCAAATGTAATGAAGACTGCAATGTGAGCTATCTGTGCCTTAAAATCTAAAGATTTTTATACACAAGAACAAGCGAGGAATGACGAACCAAATCAGAACACCCTCTTTACAACCAAAAGTTTTTTTTTTTTTTTCCCCATATGGCAATGCTGTACCAGAGTGGAAAATGGTCAAAAAAAAAAAAAAAAAAGTAGTTTTTCTATAAAATTATGATTTTCTTTTCTATTTAAATGCACATTTTTCATAGATTTATTAACTTGGAACTCATGCAAACCAAAAATAAGTAGATCCCTATCATTTAATCCCTATCATTCGGCTAACTCATCACATGGAAGAGCTAACTCTACACTCTTCCTATTGCACTTTGCGTAAAATATTGCTGTATTAATTTTCTGAAAAGAAGAAATAATTTTGTTATTTATACATAAATACAACTATACTACAAAAAACACTTCAAATAAATGAATAACTGCAATCATATTGTTGATGCTACTATCTATAAAAATCCCAGTGGGGAAATACATTACTGCAATTCCACTGTGGTACAGTGTTGCCATATGGCAACATACCTATTTTTCCATTGTAGTACAGCGTTGCCATTGGTATTTTCTCAATTTACAGTAAAACTATGTTAGACAAAGTTGATTTGTGAATAAATATATCTAATTTACTTATCAAAGATGCTGCAAAAAAAAAATCCCGCTTGAGAAGAGATGTTTAGAAATAAAGTTAATAGAGCAATTTCTGGAGCACTTCAACAGGTGTCTTCCATGTGAGGGTGACAGTGGGAAAGAGAGCTTTGGAGGGACATTCAAATGTCATTTTACTTAAAAACAGCACATCATTGGCTACCTTAAGGCCTGCCCTTTTAATTCCCATAGTGCAATATATTGTATTTTTTTTCTGAATAACAAGGAAATTAGTAGAAATTAACTGTTGACATTATGGCAACGTCGTACCATAGAGGGTTGATTTCATCCTTTGAATTGGCTCTATCACTCTCTCTCCTCTCTACCTATACTTATAGGCATTGAGCGCACTGGTGCCATTGTTCTGTGGCTGCCATTGTATCATCCAAGTGGATGCTGCACACTGGTGTTGGTTGAGGAGAGACCTCTTGATATGACTGTAAAGCACATTGTAAAGTGCTATATAAATGCCTCATTCATTCAATGTGCATGGAACATCTTCTGTATTTTTGACACACACTGACACACAAAATCTAAACAAGTGGTCACTGAAGACTCTTGTTAATACCAGTTATCAAAAAGGGCTTGAAACATGACCAACCAATAAGAAATCAAACAAGTGGTTACTGTAAAACATTTAAAATATCTGCAAGACCAAGTTTAGCACTGGTGTTAAAAAAAGGGGTCAAAAAATACATTTGGTTCAGCTCACATGGTGTCTTTAGCTGGGAGGCAGAACACAACACCCTTTGTGTTATTGCTACTCTTTACTCAGTTAATGTCACATTGCAACTGGGAGAGAAATATCACCTAAGAAAAATCTTGTGTTTTCAGAACTGGCATTAAGCCACAGTCTACAACAGCAGCTACACAGAAAATGAACTTTTTAGTTAACTTTCATACAGTTACAAAAGAAAGACAAAGTGATTTGCTATTGATTAGGGCCATTTGTGAAGGCCTGTGTGTATCAGTGTACTTCTGAATAGCCAGTGAGCCTGAACAAATGAGGAAGGAAGATCAACAAAACAGCCAACACAAATATTTGCAGCTATTTTCCATGAATAAGGTACAAAATAGGGGCTGAAACTCTTAAAATTAAAGTATGACTGATGAATGTGAACTGAAGTATGAAATGAATGTTTTTTTTGTTTTTTATTTTTTCAACAAATAGCCAGTAATAGGTCCTTGCACTTCAGAATGTGAATCATAAAAGTGGCACATACAAATATTATTAACATTTTAGTACTTAAAATAGAATTAAATAATTTATCCAACATGTCTAACAAAAACATGTTATTTATGCCTGTTAAAAAAAACAAAAAAAAAAAACAATGGGACACCAAAGTGTACCCTATTCATGGAATGTTGCTGTGGAAGTTGGCAAGGAATTTCATCCGCATCATGTCTGCCTGTCTGACGTAAAAAGTGCAACCACAGACACCTTTCGATTCAAATTTGCAAGTGCAGAATGCATCTTGACCCTGTCTCAGTCTATTCTCTGTTGTTTTGGCTCGACAAGAGGCTTGTTGCCATACCGTCCAGAACAGGATTCAATTAGATCCCTCACATCCTGCTAATCAAAACAAATCAAAGGAAAAGCACCAAAGCGCCATGTTCTCCGAGCCATGCTAATTGAGAGATGTGTCTTTTTGAGAAGGGAAGTCTAGGGGGGTGGGGGGTCTTGGGAAAGATTGCAGTGAGTGGTGAGATCTTAAAGGGGTTTTGTCAATGGCCATGTCCAGAAGAGCTTGTTTCCTTCCCTTTCCTGCATGCCTGTTCTCCTCATTAGTGTCACTCAACAGCAGTTAGTGCTGGGCCGGCCACAGCGGTACTGAGCTCGCCTCTATAGTTTTCAAACAAGTGAATGCACCAGCCTTGCTCTCAGTCACCAGGCTAGAAGGGGAGAAGATGGGGCCCTCAAAGATTCCTCAGAGAAAAAAAAAAAAAGAACAGGCCAATCTGGCATATTCGACATTATCATGTGACCAAGGCAGAGTGTATGTAAGGCTGGTGTAGAGTCAAGTTCCCCCTCCCCATATCCAAACATACTTATTTCGATTTTTTATTTATTTTTTTCTAAATTAAGGATCATGTGACCCTGAAGACTAGAGTAATGACTGCTGAAAAATCAGCTTTGCTATCATAAATTACAAATTATATTAAAATATAAAGCAGTTAGGGTTGGGAAATATGACAAAAACATCATATAATTTTTTTTTTTTTCCCAAGATCACAGCATCACAATCTTATCACAATTCTCACTAGCCTTACAAGGTAACAAAATAAAAAATAAAAAAGAATGACAGACCATTTAGGCCAAAGTAGAGGTAGGCAATATGACCAAAATCTTATTATTAATATTTTATCTTTGTTATTAAAAATAAGAACAAAGGTGCAAATTACAAATAGGACAAATACAATATAAGATACAAATTTAGATAAACAGTGCATTAATATGTTCAACTACAATAGGTGTTTACTGTAACAGTAGTATTCAAGTAAGAAATTAAATAAACAAATGTACAAATAAAACACTAAGTAGACCTCACTGTATTCATTTATATACACTGATTCTTAAAGCTACTGAGTTATTCAGTCAAGAGCAGTGAGTGATTTTCTCTTTGTATATTCTTGTTTGATTAACATTAATGACAGACAGCATTATTAGGCTGCTGTCACTTTAAGACCTATGCACGGACCCAATATACTGATACACACATGTATCATAATATACTGACATGCATCCGAGCTGCTTACATTCAGGTATACAGGTATAAACGACTGTGTTTACATAAACCTTGTGTGTATTTGACAGTTTAAGCACAATAAGATGCGAAAAAGAACTTAGTTTAGTACTCAGGTTCTTTGTCAGGCTTTTAGTGTGCACGTGGGTGATTCTAAAATCGCAGGTACATTTGGTGTCAAAATGGTTATATTTTTAATTATTTAATAATTTATTACTGATTTGTCAAGGATCGCAAGATGTTACAGGCCATAACAATACAATACTTTCTGTAAAAACTGTCTTATATATCTGAAAATCATGATTTCTTGTTCTCGGAAATACTCAGTGTCAATTCTGTTACCGTCAAACTCTGAATGTATGAAACAGAATTGACAGTAATGTTTGTATAGGACTGTCAATTCTGTTACATACTGTCAACACTGTTACTCTACCTTAGTAACAGAGTTTGACGGTAACAGAATTGACACTGAATAATTAGGACAAGATATTCAGTGATATTTTCAAGATATTCCAGATATTTTCAGCTATATAAGACACTTTTCCCAGAAAATATTATATTGTTATTAGAGATGCACAGATACTAAATTTCTCTGCCGATACCAATATCCGATTATTCAGAATGATATCGGCCGATGCTGATACCGATAGTTTGGTTTTTC
This sequence comes from Hypophthalmichthys nobilis, assembly GCA_037950665.1. Lineage (NCBI taxonomy): Eukaryota > Metazoa > Chordata > Actinopteri > Cypriniformes > Xenocyprididae > Hypophthalmichthys > Hypophthalmichthys nobilis. The sequence goes on from CM075479.1 coordinate 19,576,473, forward strand.
TTAAGAAAAAAAAAATCTCTCCCAAATAATGTTGCAAACTATACAGGGAACCCTCTCATTTGGTACACTACAATATTAGAGGTTACAATTAACAATAGAGGTATTATATTCAGCTGCTGTTTATTTTCAGATATGATAATTACACTCAAATAAAAACTGAAATGTTTGTATAAAAGTATCACACAAGGTAGTTTTCATAAGCACTTGTTGTCTTCATGGCAAATTTACACAAACATATAATTAACAGTAAAAAAACTCCTCTCTAGTGTTTTTATATATGTTTATATATATGTTTATATATATATATATATATATATATATATATATATATATGTTTATATATATATATATATATATATATATATATATATATACACACACACACTCTTAAAACAGATGTGTTAAAAACAACACATCCTGTGTTAGATCTTAACACACCCGTGTGTCTAGTTAAGGACAACATATTTTGTGTTACTTTTAACTCAAACGTGTTATTCCTGCTCATTTTCTACACACTAATGTTATATTTACACAATTTGTGTCAATTATGTACACAAAATGACACAAAATGTGTCACAAAAATAACACAAAATGTGTTATTAATTAACACATCTTTTTAGAGAGTATATATATATATATATATACACACAGGTGCTGGTCATATAATTAGAATATCATCAAAAAGTTGATTTATTTCACTAATTCCATTCAAAAGTGAAACTGGTATATTGTATTCATTCATTACACACAGACTGATATATTTCAAATGTTTATTTCTTTTAATTTTGATGATTATAACTGACAACTAAGGAAAATTCCAAATTCAGTATCTCAGAAAATTAGAATATTACTTAAGACCAATACAAAGAAAGGATTTTTAGAAATCTTGGCCAACTGAAAAGTATGAACATGAAAAGTATGAGCATGTACAGCACTCAAGACTTAGTTGGAGCTCCTTTTGCCTGAATTACTGCAGCAATGCGGCGTGGCATGGAGTCGATCAGTCTGTGGCACTGCTCAGGTGTTATAAGAGCCCAGGTTGCTCTGATAGTGGCCTTCAGCTCATCTGCATTGTTGGGTCTGGCATATCGCATCTTCCTTCTTCACAATACCCCATAGATTTTCTATGGGGTTAAGGTCAGGCGAGTTTGCTGGCCAATTAAGAACAGGGATACCATGGTCCTTAAACCAGGTACTGGTAGCTTTGGCACTGTGTGCAGGTGCCAAGTCCTGTTGGAAAATGAAATCTGCATCTCCATAAAGTTGGACAGTAGCAGGAAGCATGAAGTGCTCTAAAACTTCCTGGTATACAGCTGCGTTGACCGTGGACCTCAGAAAACACAGTGGACCAACACCAGCAGATCACATGGCACCCCAAACCATCACTGACTGTGGAAACTTTACACTGGACCTCAAGCAACGTGGATTGTGTGCCTCTCCTCTCTTCCTCCAGACTCTGGGACCCTGATTTCCAAAGGAAATGCAAAATTTACTTTCATCAGAGAACATAATTTTGGACCACTCAGCAGCAGTCCAGTCCTTTTGTCTTTAGCCCAGGCGAGGCGCTTCTGACGCTGTCTGTTGTTCAAGAGTGGCTTGACACAAGGAATGCGACAGCTGAAACCCATGTCTTGCATCCGTCTGTGCGTAGTGGTTCTTGAAGCACTGACTCCAGCTGCAGTCCACTCTTTGTGAATCTCCCTCACATTTTTGAATGGGTTTTGTTTCACAATCCTCTCCAGGGTGCGGTTATCCCTATTGCTTGTACACTTTTTCTAACACATCTTTTCCTTCCCTTCGCCTCTCTATTAATGTGCTTGGACACAGAGCTCTGTGAACAGCCAGCCTCTTTTGCAATGACCTTTTGTGTCTTGCCCTCCTTGTGCAAGGTGTCAATGGTCGTCTTTTGGACAACTGTCAAGTCAGCAGTCTTCCCCATGATTGTGTAGCCTACAAAACTAGACTGAGAGACCATTTAAAAGCCTTTGCAGGTGTTTTGAGTTAATTAGCTGATTAGAGTGTGGCACCAGGTGTCTTCAATATTGAACCTTTTCACAGTATTCTAATTTTCTGAGATACTGAATTTGGGATTTTCCTTAGTTGTCAGTTATAATCATCAAAATTAAAAGAAATAAACATTTGAAATATATCAGTCTGTGTGTAATGAATGAATATAATATACAAGTTTCACTTTTTGAATGGAATTAGTGAAATAAATCAACTTTTTGATGATATTCTAATTATATGACCAGCACCTGTATATATATATATATATATATATATATATATAGCTCAGGAACTGTGAACATTGGAAAACATTCCTGAGGTAAATGACATGATGTGACATAGTGTTCATAAACTGTTTTATTTACATCTTTTCGCGGTTGAAATACAAATAAAGTAATTACATGAGACATGATACATTCCGATAAGTTGTACTATATCTTTCAACGTACCTTTGTTGTTAATGCATGTTTTTCGAGATATAACTTGTATTGAAGAGGAAGAATAGACTTGCGCTGCCACCTGAACTGAGGCATGAGGCATCAAAAAGAGCCTGCTTTCACGTCACTATTTTTAAACTGTTAATGCGTTAAAATTCAACAAGAGTGATTTTCTTCACACACACAGTATGTATGAGTTGCACTCTGAACATGTTTTTCCGCACACTTTTGATTGACAGGATATAATCGGCCCTGACCATCGGCAGTTTTTAAACAATCGGCAGATGGCCGATAGTGATAATAATAGCTTTTATCGGCCGATACCGATTGTTTCACAACAGAAACTATGCAATGCAAATAATAATTGCATTTAAAATTTCAAGAATTTAATTACACTTAATTAATTAGTGCACTTTGAACAATAAGGTGGATATTCTTTCTCTTAATCCACAACCTTTTTCCTTTGTTGTTCCTTGCATCAAAACATTTCATCATGGAACTTCTATGCAATGTTTTCATCAAGCTACACTGAAATATACCTACAACAGATTTAACCAAAGCCCTTTTATCAAATCTGTTTTCTCAGCCCACGAGGAAAAAAAAGCACCTGCAGAAAATTCAAAAGAGAAAGAGGGCTGCTTTGCCAAGCTGTCAGCAAAGAACTATGGCGGTGGAAATGAAAGAGGCGATCAACGGAGCCCGCAAAGCTGGATTGAGCCGTGAGTTAGCCGGGCTTTTTAATTGGCGCTGGGGTTGTTTGGAGTCAGTGGGCTTTCGGTGGCACTCTTCTCTCCCCGAGAGGGAGAAAATATTCGCCGAGATGTGGTTTCAGACTTCACATGGCACCACCTTTTGGACTTCATTAAAAACTTGGCCTGGAGTTTTCACACTTAGTCGTGTGCCTCTCCCCGAGAGCCCACACCACAGGACCCGACAGCTTCGCTGTTTCGCAGTACACTAGGTGCAAATATTTTTACACACTCAAAAACCGACAAAGAGTGCGAGGGAGCGAAGGAGAGTGAGAGGAAAAACAGCACCATGCAACGTGTAGGATGGAAAGGAAATTAAAAAAAAAAAAAAAATACAAGGGTAAACTCAATTTCAGCTCCAACACACACTCTCTCGTTCTTCTGTCAGTCCCGTGCTAGGCAGTTTGCGAGAAACGAGAGAACTGGGGATGTAGCTTTTGCTCAGCCATTGTTTTGACAGCACTTATGGGCGGTAAATGCCAGGACATTTCCACTCAGGCTGGTTGAGAGTTGTGTTGCTGGAGCTGAAGGATGGCATTATGTTGTGTGCTGGGCCTTTTAACATGGCTGTACTTCAAGCATAGCTCCCATTTTTGTAGATAATGTGACTCATTAAACTGATTATAGCCACTGGCTTGGCAAAGATTGGTGAGACTCCTGTGAAATCAAGTTTAAGGACCCAAAGGTGGCTACGCTGAGCTTTGAATGTAAACTCATTTAGCAGTGCCTAACAGTGTCAGCAAAAAAAATAAAAAAATAAATAAATAAAAAAATGGCACAATCTTTTTTTTAATGGCAGAAAAAGCAGAGGCTGGCAGCCAGAGGCAGGGAACGAATGCCCAGGGGGCAGAAATGGGTGGTAACATCCACGCTCAAGATTTGGACCTTCAGACACACAGCCATTCAAACTAGTTCTCCTAACCTCCTAGTAGTCCCAAAAGACTTAAGCCAGGCAATATATTTGACAAGTCATTCTAGTAGCATTTAATACACGTAACACAGACACTATTAAATAAAGTTTTAGGTATTAATGTTTGTTGTTGTTATTAATGATATAAAGAAATGTTACCAGTTTTAGGGAACTTAATAGTAACTAAAATCACATTTCACAAATCAAATTTTTAATAGCATCATTGTTACAGCTGATCAAACTAAAGCAATATGCAAACACACTTGCTTTATCTCTCATATGACGCACTAGCATGTTCCATTTATTTTCTTGAATCTGTTCAGACTAGTGTTGTCAAAAGTACCGGTACTTCGGTACCAAGTCGGTACTGAAATTTTGAAAACGTGACGATACCCGCATTTCTGTAGTACCGAGAATCCAGGTATATTCGGTACCCACTGATAGGGCTGTGGCAGTATTTACTTGAATATGACACGAGTGAAGCACAAATCTTTGTTTACAAAAGAAATAATAGGTTAGCAATTAAATGTGACATCGCAGCCATGGAAACATTTTGGTTCATGCCGAATGAGAGAGGTACATGAGTCCATAAATTTAAGCTTTGTATTCTGTTTTGCGAATCGCGATCTGGTCACACGATTAGCAGAGAATTTAACAATATTCCATTAGTTATTCCACTGAACATGGAATCTCCATTTCTTTTCCCGAATCTTCACTCACGCAGGGGATTATAAATGTTTCTTTCTTTCGGTCGCATTTAGGCCTATTATAGGCTATTTGCATTCTTTACTGTGGTAAAGCAGAAAAAACACCGTAGGACAGAAACCTTTTTGCTTGCAAGTCAATTTCTATTTAACACAGTTTGTGCTTGTTATTAGACTTAATTTATAAGGTGCGTCAAGTGTATTTGTATATAGCACGTTTTACACACGCTGGTGATTTTTACTTTCGCTTTCTCTGGCAGTGCAAAATCAAACATAGCCTGAATGTCTTGCCCCTGCAGAGGTTAAAACTCGCTCTTCGGACCTTTTACAACAAGTGTCAGTTGCTTGTAACATCAGGAGATAACATGAAGATATTATTAAAGAGAAATGGTCTCTTTCCTGCTCGTGTCCCTCATCCCTCTCAAAGCGCAGCGCGGTTGTATGACTCATTTTTATGTGGAAATAAAAAACGAATGTTTTTTTAAAATAATATTTAACTTTCTTATTGTTTAGGTTACCATTATTTACCGATATTTATTTAATAGTTTTACAGGCTGTAGTGTGTTGTTTCACTGACGGAATAGCTAAAATAAACACGCACGTCTGTTACCCCTGTTGAAAAAAGGGTAGGTTTTGAAGCTGGTATGCTGGTTTGAGCTGGTTTATGCTGGTCCTATGCTGCCATAGGACCAGCACTTGACCAGCATAAACCAGCTCAAACCAGCATACCAGCTTCAAAACCTACCTTACCAGCATATGCTGTTTTTTTCAACAGTACAAAATGAGCATTTATTTATTTTTTTATATTTCAAAATTTATTTCATTGAGGTAGCCTATATATACACACACAAACATACACACATGCTCCAAATCATATTTAATATGTTTTTAAAATAAGCTATATAAAATAGTAAAATAGTTCCAACAGATTTTGCTGTGGTACCGAAATTGGTACCGAGAAACGTAAAATTTTCATGGTATTGGTACAGACTACTGGAATTTTGGTACCGTGACAACACTAGTTCAGACTCAAAAAAATAACAATTCACCTGTTCATTTGATGATACCAGTTTTTCCGGGTATCATCCGTTGTTGGAAGTGGCCAGCTATGACCCGTCATGCCACATTATAGAGCTCCAAAACAGTATTTATTGGTGGAATTTCATAATAATACTGACAGAATTTGAAAGCTGAGACTTTGTTTCATATTAGAAGTAACAAGGCACAAAGCTTACTGCAATTTACTGGATGGGAGGAGCTAGAAAGCTTTGTTCATTCATCAACTGAAAAAAGCATAGACTGAAAGATCGATTCTTGGGATTTAAGAATCGATACCGGTTCTTCAAAATGAGAATCGATTAAATTCAAGAAATAGATATTTTTTTACCCAGCCCCATTACACTACAGTACATGTTTTCATATCATTATAAAGTAATTAATTTGTTGACTAGATGTTGCATTAGATGGGAAAGAACGGCCATTGAGGCTGAGAGGACGGTTAAAACACTGTGACAAAAACACACGCAAGTCCGACTCAAATGCTTCATCTCACAATTGTTACAATCTATAATACCCGGCACTTTTATTCATTTGTTATCCAGCGAAGTTGCATATTTTAAGCTAGTGACATGAGAAAGCAAACTGATATGTTCATGTAGCTGAGAGAAACCGTAACAAATCAGAAACACATCCGATTTCAGGTTTTTTTTATTTTTATTTTGTTTTATCGTCACTAATACATATTCTGTTATTTTGATTAGATAATGAAATAAAGTAAGACCGTATACAATATACATGTGTGTCTAATTTTAATGCTATGGCCTTTGTGTAGATATTTAAAGATAGCTATCTTTAAGCATGACTGTTTGGATTTATATGAAATGGTAACACTTTACAATAAGAGTCCTTTTTGTAACTAACTTAGGTTAATAAAAGTATTGTTCATTGTTAATTTCAACATTTACCAATACATTTTTACATTTTAAAGTTTTATCTCTGCACTATGAGCTAACATGAATGATTAAGGTGTAATTAATATATTGATATTCAGATTTAAAAAGTACAGCACATTTTCACAGTTCAGTACTGTTTTTTTTTTTTTGTATTAAAGTTCAGCACTATTTTATGTGTTATGTTTGTTTTCATTCAGTATCCATTTTAAAAACTATCGGTTGATTAATTGGTTATTGGCCAGCATGGACCTCTATATAGTTCAATAATTTTACAAAAATAACATTTTCGTGCTGTTGTAAATACTTTTGTCAAAATAGTTACTTGACTGTAATTTAAGTACTTTAAATATGAAATAATTTGGCAAGCTACAGTTTCTTCAACACTGTTATCTAGTTATATTCAACAATGTGATACTGAATTTTTCCTCTAATCTGTTGAAGGACATAAACAGCTTTGAAATCAATTATTCGGGAAGGTAATTCTTCATAGACAAATGTCTTGAAGATAAATATGAGTCCACTAGATTAGCAACTGGAGATGGAGTGTCCTCCAAACATGATCAATGAGAAAGGACAAGAATCAGCAGCAAACAAATGGCCCATCACATACAGATGATCGTCCATCGCCTTACTGCACCCAGAGGCTTGTTAAAACCACACTACAGCAGCTGGTGAAGCGTCAGTAACTTGATTGGAAGGTTTATGCAGACTTAGGGTTGATGAAAATAACAGTTTTCTCAGAGGGTGATATCAGACCTGCGAAAATCCATTCGCTTCCAAAAGTGGCCTCAATCCCAATATCAATTAAAATCTTGTCAGGACATGCAGAGCCATGTTGGGGAAAAGTAGTGTGAAACAACAAGCCCAATCACAAATACAGCGAAAAAGCAATCTCGCCCTTCGCCTGTGGTAAACTTCTGCGCTGTTTAACACAATCAGTGCAAAAACAAATCCCCGTTTCCTTTTAGTGCTTTTGTTGGGAGATAAAAAAAAGAAGGTCTGAGCTTTTTTTCCTTAGTTTTTTATTTGATATCATGTTTATATACTATCAAAGCTTTTTTCTGTCACTAAATAAAAAATAAAAAAGGTAACTGATTTTTTATCTCACAATTCTGACTTTATAAACACACAATTCTGACTTTATAACTCACAATTCTGACTTTATAACTCACAACTCTGACTTTATAACTCACAACTCTGACTTTATAACTTGCAATTTAGAGTTTATATCTTGCAATTGTGAGGAAAAAAAATCAGAATTAAATAAAAAAAAAAAAGGTAACTGCGACTTCTCACAATTCTGACTTTTTTCCCCTCAGAATTGCTAGTTTACATATAAACTCGCAATTGTGAGTTATAATGTCAGAATTGTGAGATATAAAGTCACAATTACAAGAAATAAAGTCAGAAATGTGTTATAAACTCACAATTACGCATTATAAACTCACAATTGGGAGAAACACGCAATTTGGACTTTTTCCTCGCAATTGTGACTTTTCTCGCATTTGCAAGATATAAACTTGCAATTCTGACTTCTTTTCTTAGAATTATGAGGTATAAACTCGCAATGGCGAAGTTATGAAGTTTATATCTTGCAATTGTGAGAAAAAAGTCAGAATTGCAAGAAATAAAGTCGAAAATGCGAGTTATAAACTCACAATTGTTCTCAGAATTGTGACAAAATCCGCAATTCTGACTTTTTTCTCTCGCAATTGCGAGTAATAAAGTCCAATTCTGAGAGGCGAAAAAATACTTTTTTTTCCTCAGAATTGCAAGTTTAAATCTCGCAATTCTGAATTTATAACACGCAATTGTGAGTTTATATTATACCTTTTTTGTTTTTTATTCATTGTCGGAAACAAGCTTCCATAATCTACTGCTCATTTACTCTTAAATCTAAGTGTAGAGTCGGATGAATCTGAATTGCACTAACTACTGGCAACTTCCGATGGCGCAATAATGCCTAGCCCATTGACAGGACATGGTTGGGAATAATAATGTATTTGCATTAAAGGTATTATTTGCCAATGTGCCTGGCTCTGAGCAATCATCCACAGGGCTGCAGTCTAACTGCTACTGGAGCCTGGCCGTATTAATACTCCTATTCATCCCGTGTCCAACCAGAGCCAAGAAACAGCATTAGGCCCGGGGCCCTGTGGCCTGCATTTGGACCGGCCTCGCTGGCATGTGTATATGTGCGCAAGAGCGAGAAAAAGAGTGCATCTTTTCTCCTCCAATGAGCTCTGGATGAAGCGAAAAAGTTCTTTATATCAATTAGCCAGACAAGTGTGCAATGGACACCTGTCACCCCACGAGCCCTCCTCCCCGGCCTGCTCTGATCAAGGACCGTCTGCCATCCTGTTCTGCATTCATTCTAAAAGAAAACACCTAAGCTGATCTCAGATCGGTGCACCTTTCCTCTTGGGTAAAAATGCTGGTGGCCCGTAGCTGAGCCAGGGGGGCTGTCCCAGCTCTGCCTGAGAGGCCAAGCAACGGCTGCACGGCAGACACAAAATCTGGGGCACAGACCATCTGGCTGACAGTGCAGTCTGAAGCGAAGAGGCTGTCGGAAGTTCGTTGCCAACATGGCTTGCAGAAGCAGGACATTAGATACCATAAAAACACACACACATATTCAGCTGTACAAAGAAAAAATTCTTGTCGAGACAAGATTCAAACGAGGGATTTAATGCTCTGAATTCCACAGCTGAGGGCAAAATTCTCCTCTTTTTTATAAAAAAATTCCTCTCTAATGATCTTACATGCAAGCAGCGATGCTAAAAAAGGCAAGTTAATCACCACCCCACCTCAAGCCCCCCAAAATGAAAAAATACTCAACCTTCACGCTCAACAAGGCAGCGATAATTCAATATTTTCTCCGTGATAGTTCTACGGGTTCATACCCAGCCACGCTAATTAAAAAAAAAATCTGAATTCCTCACATTTGAAACAACAATTAAACAGTCTCTCCTTGTACCATGACACAGAGAAGTCATAGTTAGCCTGGAAAATAACACCAGCCAGACTGCAACGGAGCATAACGTAACATCGCAGCTACAACTCTAACTCAGCTTTGCTCTATCAAAGGACAAATTCAGTGAAAAACATTCACCCTCTCACACTATTAACAAATACACAGCAGACTTGCAAATGTAAAGTGGCTCGGCATGAGAGAGCAAAAGCAAACAGCTCTTACCTTGGGTTGAGCGCGTCTTGGAAAGGCAACTTTAGGATCAATCTAAATGAGACAAGAAAGAAGGGAAAGAAATATGAGAAAACTCAGCTCATGATACTGTTACGTGAAGAGGAAAATTAGAAAATATTAGAAAAAGCCAGCAATGTGCTGCGACTACTCGATAACCTTCATGGAAATTATAGCATTAATCATGATGCAATGCTCCGTGTCTCATGTGTAATCTCACCTAGTTATTACATGCTGGTTGCATGAGGCCTGTGTATGACAAAATCGAATAAAACCTTACACAGGTTAAAGCGTAATTACTCGATTATAACATAAATAAACAGGTGGCATTATATAACACACGGAGATAATTCAAAGACTCGCTGAAGAAGTGCTTGCGGCCTCGGGGGAGGTCAGGTCGACATGACGGGAGGTGTTTTAGCGAGCATTGTAGATTTGCGGAGAATCAAGACAGGGCATTAGATCAATACGTCCACAACCTCCTTCCCCCCTGAGGGATTATCATTATTATGGGTGACTCTCTCCTCCGCTGTACCACACTGAATGAGGGGGTTACAGCTCTGCCTAGAATGCATTTTGCCATGCGATAGGACATCATTAGGTTTATTGGTTAGATAAGCTATGTTATTCGATTTTATTATATTACAAACGAAATGTAGTCTTGCACACATCATGATCAACAGCATTTTTAATTTACATAAACTGCTGGGGGTTCTGAACCAGCGTAACGATCATCCTGGATATTAATAATAACAAATTCCCCAGGAGGATAAATTAACAACATAAACACGTCAATTGCAATCAAGACATTTCTTCTCTTATCGATCTTTGAATCATTATATATTTTTTCATTCTGCAAAATAAGGATGATTTTAATGCTAAAGGGGAAGGGGGGCATTTTAAGAGATTTTGATAAACAGGTATTATTGATTTCCACTAGCTGACTTGTTAGACTTCATTCATATTACATCACTTATTCACACTTAACATCACTTATTCACATTCTAAATAAATACAGAATGTAGAATTATATTAGGTGGCCTTAACTACTATGTAGTTACATCCAAAAGTAAGTACATTGTACTTATTGTGTTCATATTGTATTGCAAAACACTTTTGCTTTTGAGGTGAGATATGGGTAGGGTTGGGGACAGGTTTGGTGGTATGGGTAGGTTTAAGGGTGGGTTTAAGCGTAAGGGAAGGGTCAACAGTGTAATAATTATAAATGTACTTACAGAAATTAATTATAGGTGTAAATACATGTACTTATATTTTTAAAAATACCTGCAATGTAAAAACATGTAAACAATAGGTGCATTGTATCAAATGATTAATTTAAACGTAGTAGTCAAGGCCACCTAATATATAGTGGGACTATATATAATAATTATTTTTTATATTTTATATATATATATATATATATATATATATATATATATATATATATATATTTATTTTATTTTTTTTTTTTTTTTTAACATGGCAAAATAAGTGAGTTCCTGGCTGACCTGCTGTTGAGCAAGATGTTTGCTTTGGTCATTTAAACATTCATAGACTACAACAACAGTCCCTCTTTTTAGTGCATAGGCCAAAAGCTTGTGCAGCCAGAGCACTAGAAGGATAGGACGGTAGATAATCATGCATGCGAGAACAAAAACAGTTCAAAGACTTGCTTCTGCACTCTCATTAAATGGAAAAATAACTCAAGGGAGAAAGATCCATTAGTGCTATATTGCTCTTGAATATACTGCGTGTCTGACTGCTTTGTCACTTCTTATAAATGGTATGAAAAAGAAAAGCAGAATTGTGAGATGTGGTAGCATGCAGAAGAAGAAAAAGAAAATGTAATAAACATGTTTTGGTGGAATATGAAGGAGTGGGTCTCCTGGTAAATTAATTTGACCTGAACAGAATTGCAATATGTACTGCAAAAAAAATAAAAAATTTAAAAAAATTAAAAAAAAAAACCTTTCTGGTGGGAAATGATGCTGTTGTGTTACACTTTAATTCATCCAGAAAAGTGTTTAATCTAAAACAGATTGCTTTTAGAGAAACCGGCAGCAGTCTTTCAGTTGTCAATACACAATGCAATTCTCACCCCAGGCTTTCAGATCTGCAGATTACACAGCTTTTAATCAAATGTGAAACAAGTGTGTCAAGAATATCACTGTTCATGTTTTCTTTGGTCCATTTGCACTCTTGAAAAGTGACAAAAAGATTTGACAGGAAATTGCAAAAAGTAGAAAATAGGCAATGCAATAAAAATGTAGGTGTCTGGACTAAAAGAGGACACTACAGTTACTTTCTAAAAAAAAGTGAAATAAATTTAAAAAAAAAAAAAAAAAGAGAGAGAAAAAACACCAATATATTAATACTGCTAATAAATATATAAGCTTTAAGCTTTTATACATTTGCAGTTCATATGGGTGTTATATTACAGATTGACCATTTTTGAGTACTTAATGTGTGTATGTGTATATATATACACAGCTTAAACATTGTGCGTGTGTGTTTAAAAATTATTTTAAATTAGCTAATTAATTAAAAAAAATAACATTTATATGCAAATGTATAAAAGCTTAAAGCTTATACATTTATTAGCAGTGTTTATATATCATATTGGCTTTTTTTCATGTATTAAACACATATGCAAATACAAATTGCAAAAAAACATATTTGGGAACAATGGGATAAGCCTAGAAAACACAAGGCTGAGGAAACCTGATCATGCCTTGATCTTTTTTAAAGCAGGAACATTTAAAAATAGTAATATTTCCTCTATTATAGCTATCAAAAGCAAGAGCAATTTGAATTTGTTCTTAAACCTCCACCAGTGCAACTTCCTCACAGCTCCTGGTCTCCATTTGGAGCTGAAGCCTCAGAGTCATGACACGGCCGCTCCGACCCTGACGATGACATCACTACCAACAGCTCAGTAATCCCTGCTTTAGCACCAGCCGCTACTGTCCACATGATCTCAATCGCTGCTAACCCTAGCTTTCTTTTTTTTTTCCCCTCAGCCATTCAAGAGCATTTGAAACGTCAAACCTTGACCCACTTTTTACAAAGAATACTAGAGTTACACATGCGATTATGTAATCTAAACGGCCCACTTTTGATGTTCGAATTACACATTTTTTGACTAGTGCAACACTAACACATACAAAAAAATATTATTTTATTAATCAGATAGAAATGTTCTGCCTCCTAAAGGCATTCCAGCTTACATCAGTCAAGGCCAAACTAGCAGAGAGTGAGATAATAAATAGCACACCTGTATTTCTAACACATTTAGGGGCACGGAACCAAGAGAGGTGGTGAATATTCACCTGCTGTGCTAAATTATGATTGAAAATTAACATTTGCCCAATTGCTGGATTTAAGTAAACAATCAACAGTAATCTATCTGCAGCTTTAGGTGGGTAATAAACAGTTTAACAGGTTAATCTGCTGTTGACCAAATTAGCCACCTGATCTAATCTAATCAGCACAACTTGAAACTCACAATCTTAGTTTGGCTTTTACTTCTTTATGCATACACATTATTCTTAAACGAATGATAAAAAAAAAAATATTAAATAAAACACATTTTCAAATGTTAAATTAAAACCAGATCATTTTTATTTATTTGTTATCTTAATTTCAAATTATATGTTTAACAAAACATATTTACAACAAAGTGTTCCTAGCAAAATGCCTACTCAACTAGGAACAGAAAAATAATTAATACCCTTCCTAAATCACAGTATTACACATTACACATTTTTTTGAAATGGAAGGCACTGGGAATGCCAATATGTAGTGTTCTGGGAGAAAAGTATTAGCCACAAAATTCCTGAGGGAAGTTATGAGCCTCTGTGAACGCCTTTAAATACAGTCCGTCTCTTGATATGAACTTGCAGCAACATGGCATCCATTAAAATAAGCCAGTGAAGGCAGTATTTGTCCACACCCTAGCTAACCCAAATAAAAGGCTCTTTCACTCTGGACTCCTACAGGTAACTAGCAGCTGCATCTACAAACAGCAAAGATGGTGACTTTATTAGGAAAAAAAAAAAAAAAAAGAATCCACATTAACTGTACTGATACAGTATCTGCTTATCCTGGGGTTCAGTGTCATACGGAAATCTAAATGCATTTCTGCATGGATTTGGGTAATCAAACAGGTAAGGCTGAATAAGGCAAACCTACTTCTTGCTGACAAAAATATACATATGACTCAGTTTACATGAGCAATGTAAAATAATATAATATAAATATACAATATTTTCCAGATATTACTTCTACTCCTAAATAAAAATGTTTTATAAAAAAAAAAAAAAAATATATATATATATATATATATATCCCTAACCGCTACAGGTAAAAACACACTTCAAAATATTTTTAAAAATTAAATCTTTATTTAAAAATGTACAAAAATATATATATATTACTACATAACCTAAAACTTTGTTTATTTCAGGTTTTCAAGCACCTTTTAATGTTGAAACAACAGCAAACTCCAGGCATGAATAAAACAACTGAAAGATAAATAAGAAAAAAAAAAAAAAAATCAATAATTAATGACACATTAAGAAATAAGCTGAATGTATAATAATTAAATGTATAATAATGGAAAAGTGTACACCAGTGCACACACTAACCTGCACCACAAATGACAGAATATCTCTAGAAATACTTTGAATGTAAAAAAAATAATAATAATAATAATAAAAATAAATAAATAGAATGATTTTAGTTCACTATATAAATAATGTCACATGCACATAAACATTTCTAGTCAGCAAGGTTAGAATGAACAACAACCTTGCATCAAATGCATCCTTGCCCTGAGCAACTTCCGTGTCTGGAAAATTCAGTCATGAAGAAGAGTGCAAAACACTATGTCACTGCAAGTCTTACGTCACAAGAGACACGGAACACGGCTGGCGTCACAGTCTAACTACACAGCAGGTAATCAGTCCTTTCTTGCCCCCATACCTTAATGGGATTTAACCCCTTGTTCCCCAGTCAGAGTCTGGCAAGCAAGGGGTTAAATCCCATTGAGGCATGCGAGGAAGACAGGACTAATTATCCAGCTACTTATTTATGTCAAGTACCCCGCTGTTGTGTGTGTGGTACAATGACAAATGCTGCGGAGTACCTCGACCCGGGAAGAGATATGATAGGGAGAATGCGTGTCTTTTTTTCCACCACTGAATGTCACAGATACAAACACGTTTAAGCAGGACTTCACAAAACATATACGCAAATAGAAAAGAACTTACCGTCTTTGAGTCTAATTCGTGGTGAGGTTGAGCTAGGACCTTATCTACACTGGCCGCATCCACAAACGTAACAAAGCCAAATCCCCTGGAAAACAAAACAAACAAAAACACAGACATACATTAGCTGACAGCGATGGGTTACACGTGTTTGACTGGTAAGCTTGTTAACACGTCCATTCTGTTCTACTATTGAACACTACAAGAAATTCTATATCTGTAACATTTACAATAAGGTTATCTTAGAAATATAGTGCGTCAAGGACAAGAGTACAGCAGCGCACACAAAAATGAAAATTCTGTCATCATTTGCTCACCCTCATGTCATTCCAAACCCCTATGACTTTCATTCGTCTGAGGAACACAAAAGAATATGTAGAATGACAGCTTCATTCACTATTCACTTATTTTCATGTATGGGGGAAAAAAAGATGCAAATGAAAGTAAATGGTGACTGAAACTGTCAGTTAACATTTCCTTTGTTTCACAGAACAAACAATGACAGAATTTCCGTATGAAATATCCCTTTAATATGTTCACCCTATTATATTATTTAACAAGAACATGGTTGACGAAACATTTCAAATAAACATTTGCCATAACGTGTTACCTTAAAATACAGTCTGTCAAGGACACATAAGGACTTTTCACACCAGTTAACGCATTTTTAAACCCCGGGTAAAGGCCGCGGTTTTAACCTGAGGTTAAATATCGTTTCAAACTTGTTATTTAAAAGGTGGTTAGTAGCATCGCTTTTGAAAGCCCGCTACATATATCAGAGCTGTTTAGCAAGAGACAACCAATCATAAACCGCTTCAGCGCTTACATCATTGAATATTCATACACATTGTACAGTCGCAGAAACTTTCACGCGCTGTTTAATTTCGATGTTTGAGCAAAACAGCTGCTTTTAAACTGTAACGATGAAGAGTATGTATTTAAGAGACGACATTTCCACAGATATCAAAACAGGTCGCGTGCTGAATGTGTCCAATAAACGTTTTAACCTCATGAATATGCAAATGTAACGCTAACGTACAGTATGAACTCCCACAATCTGACAGCGAAGGATTAATTACTAACCCAGGGTAAAGTACGAACAGTGTGAAACACGGAACAAAATAACCCAGGGTTAAGAACGACAAGCGTGAAAAACCCATTAACGCGCCAATGTCAAATCAAAACACATGCAACCCGCGTTAACCGCTCGTTTACTAAAGACAGTTGAAGAATCCCAAATCAATGTCAAGCTGTATCCTATGCAGAAACACACCGACCAGTCTCTTCAAAAGCGCATAGCAGCCGAATAACAGCGCAAGGGCAAAATCGACCATTAATGTATTAGAATAAATACCTCAAAGTGACAGGAATTTAAAAAAAAACAACAACATAGTTTTTTTACCTGGAGCGTTTTGTCGTGGGATCTCTCATCACCATACATTCTCTGATTTCTCCAAATTTACTAAAATAGTCTCTAAGGCTGTCTGTGGAACAAAACAGAAAGAAAAGAGCACACATAAGCAATGCAATCGTGCGTTACACACCAGTTTGTAAATTAAACGCCCCCCTGGATGTCTAACAGGGGTCGAATAGAGGACTTCAAATGACGGCACATATCCCGCACAGCGCGCCACGCTGGATACAATGAAAGAAACACAACACAGCCCGACAAACGCGCGCAAATGACAGCGAACCATCGGTCTCTTACCTGGTGAAGTTTGCCAGCTGAGGCCACCGATAAACATTTTACTGTAAGGGGAAAACACAGCAGAAGTGAGTCCAGATGTCAGATCGGCCATTTTGACGTGTAGCTAGCGACAAAAAAAGCAGAGCTATACGAAGGCAAAGCAGAGCGGTGTGTGTTTACTGAGCCCCGGCGGGCTGTGCTCACTAATATACATCAAACAAAGGTGTAGTAGTTGCGTGCACCCGGAAGAGCCTTTTTAAAACATGCTCACTGGAGAAAAACACACAAGAAAAAAAGTCAAGTGCTGTCAGCATTGGTTCTGTCTTACCCCGGGTCGTGTTGCGAATCGTTAGGGCTTCCAGATGTGGCTTGGCTCCCGTCTCCCTCCATGGCTAACCCAACTATGGCCAGTAACTAACACACACACTGTCAGAGCTAAGAGAATATTACTGAGCCGGGAATGCGAGCGTCACACGTGGGATCAGCTCTGCCTGGCTCCCTCCCCCTCCCGTCACCCACACGGGGCGGAGCGCAGAAGGGGCTCGTCACCTCACCCATTCCATTGACGTCATTAGCATGGCCCCGCCCACCCGGGGCTCAGAGCATGAGGATCAGATCAAATCGCATCACTTTTATTGTCACATCACCGTTTACACACAAGCGTAGCGGCTGCTGAAAGTCTACCGAACGCACAGTATACGCATTATACACATGTTAAGTGAAAGAAGTGAATGTAAACAAGATACAGAAAGTCTGGAGTAGTGATACATATGAATATGACATCCTAGGTCTAAAACTTTTAGCAGGCCTACTTAATGCACCCCAGGACGGAGAAACATTACATCACAGATAGCCTAATATATTTATAAGCACTGATTAATTTGTAATACTTTTTCCCCGTAGAGAATTCATAACTTCCCTTCAATTTGTTTTGAGTTGCTCGAACATGTCCAAAAAGCAAGTAGGGCGTAAATTAATTTCCAGACATACTTGTTTGAGGAAATCAGTGGTTAATGTCTTTTTTTCCCCCAAATCTACAGGGATTACAATGGGCAGGGACAGTCTGATTATTTTTTTTCAAACTAATTATTAGAGTTCACATTTGCAAACATATATATGGTTCACTGAACATCCATGGAATCTTTCCATTCCACAAAAGGTTCTTTATACTGGAAAACGTTCTTTAGGTTATTAAAATGTTCTTCACAAAGAACTGTTCACTGAAAGTTACTTTGGGGAACCAAAAATAGTTCTTCTACACTCTAAAAAATGCTGGGTTAAAAATAACCCAAGTTGGGTTGAAAATGGACAAATCCAGCGGTTGGGTTAAATGTTTGCCCAACGTGCTGGGCAGTTTTATTTAACTCAACTATTGTTTAAAAATTACTATATTGCTTGCTTAAAATGAACCCAAAGTATGTTGGAAATGAACATTTATTAATAAGTATAATGCATAATAATTACACAATAAACATTTATTAAATGTTATTTTGATTATTATTGTTGCCTCTAGTAATTATGTGTCTGATTTTTAATTTCCAACCTATTTTGGGTTCATTTTAAGCCAGCCATATAGTCATTTTTAAACAAAAGTTGGGTCAACTAAAACTGCCCAGCACGTTGGGCAAACATTTAACCCAACCGTCCATTTTCAGCCCAACTTGGGTTGTTTTTAACCCAGCATTTTTTAGAGTGTATGTCATTGCTGCGAAAACCCCATTTTCTTTCTTTTTTAAAAGTGTATCATGCACTCATCATATAACATCACACACAATACATACAAATAATGTACAAAATGTAATAAACGTACAATGGAGTAGATCAAATCACACCACGGCAATAAATACCAACTCGACCAAAGAAAACAGGCCTTAAACATAAGCACATCATAAATCAATATTTGTAGTCACATTCTCGAGCACGCATTCAAATATTATGTACGATTATTGCTTTCCGTTGCCGTGTATACTCATATATAGTAATCGTACAGAATACACCTCCATCTGTCATGTTGAGATGTTAAACTCGAAATATCTGAGCTATCACTTACCGCCTGAGGGTCTGTGGACCTCTTGACTTCTGCAAAATGCAGTTTTACACATCAATTAATGGTCTTTAAAATGCACAAAAAGGTTAAGGGATCTTGTGCTTATTATCCATGGAGAGAGGTGAAGAGAGTCTGAGAAAAAAAGGGAAAGAGAGAGAGAGGAGGCTCAATTAAGGCTGCCTGCTCAGTGGATTTTCAGTCATGCTACAGTGATTGCTGTTTATTTCCTGCAGCCCTGTTTGAGAGAGGCTCCATGGCCCAAAAACACCTCATCATTCTTCTTTTTTGCTTTTTTTTCGTTCTCTATACCTACACCAATTCATATTTCCTCTTCTCACCTCTCCTGCTAAAGATAGCTTCTGAACAACAGTCAGAACTCTTGAAGTAAAGAGCCCACATAAAGCCAGTGTCCAGAGGAGGGAGGCTGAGATGCTCGTGATTGGCAGGTGAACCCGCTGTCTCACCTCACTGCCTAGCGGGCTGCTTGTTGGTAAACTGACACACGGGTACCTGTGGGGCACAACCCAGAAAAACGAAACATCTCTCTCCCCTCTCATTGTATTCTCTCTCGGGCTTTGAGCAAGACAAGACCAGTTTTAAAAAAGAAAAAAATAAACAATTAAATTTCTGATAGGCTTTGGCAGAACGTTTTACAGGGTATTTAAGATAATCGAAATGACATAATTTCATAATAGGATTTGATAAGCATAATGGTGGGCAAAATAGTTTATTCAGCACAGTTGCCTTTCATTTTGGAAGAAAGTACAAAATAACATTTAATCTGACCACCTGAAAGCATGTTGGGTTTTTCTGCCATTACAATAAAGCGTTATGCCAGATCTTCACAACTGGGCTGTTTTTTTGTTGTTTTTTTTTTGCTTGTTTTTTGTTTTTTTTTAGAACCATGGCTCATTGAGATTTGGCATAATTGAACAGGAAATTACTGTTCGGAGCAAGGTTTTAAATATCTACACAAGTGTTTCATAGCATATAAGCCTTAAAAACCATTTAGGGGTATTGTTATTGTGAGGCCAAACATTTACTGGTTCATTAAAGAACACTGAGAACCTCATTAGACCTTTTATTAGCTTCTCATTTACTTGTTAGAAATGCATTATGAACTGTAGAATTAGCTCAAAACATCTTTGACACCTTTATTTGTCTGATCACACAAAAAAACAAATCTATTCATGTACATTTCGCCGCGTAGATCAGCCATAAAATCATCTACATAATAAATACACCGCTGCCTTGGGACGAGGCATCAATTTAATACGCTTATGAATATTACCATTCACCATATGCATATTCATTTTGCTTGTGACATAAACAGAGACACGGCTGTCGGGTTTGATGAAAATTAAATTGAAATTTAACTTTAAAAGAAACACACATCAAGAGGATATTTAAATATACACATTTGCATTCGGCGGTTTTGAAGGCACGCTTTATTAATTCCGCAACCCTCGCCATTATTAAGTTAAATCTAATGTCTCTGGAAATCCATTAAGTCTTCAAAAACAGTGGAGAAATATGTCTGAACTGAAGACCCTTATTAAAGACAAGACTAAGTGCACAACACAGATCTGTCCAATTAGAGCCTGTGCATTTAGCAATTAGAGAGAAAAATGTAATGTGCCAAACATTGCCTAAAATGGCCAATTTGACAATGGAGTTAGAAAATATCTGCTCAGATCTTTAAATGGATAATTAGAGAGATAATACTTCATGTTTAAGAAACAGTTTTAATGGAGGTTGAAATAATAAAGAATGGAGTTTCATCACGTTGTCGATTTTCAAAGCAGTGTTCCGGTTCCTAGTATAAATGATCGTAAAAGTTCTTCAATTTGATAGATTTGCTTTTCACATCAAGCCCAGGAAGATCACTATTCAAAACTCAACATATTATCTTTCACTAAAAACACCTGTTTTGTCATTTAGAAGGATACAAATGTACCCACTATCCAAAATGACAACCCTTTCTTGTCATTGTGAAGAGAATAAAGTACAGATAGACAATCAAATTTATGGTTTTTAATTTCTAATTGGCTGGTCCACCAACCTTCCTTCCTGTTTTAATTGGTAGATGTAAACACATTCCTGATAATTCCCATTACCTCATTGGTTCATTTTAAATTTGAACTTTGCATTTATTTTCACTTATTTTCCCCTGATAAAGACCTATGTGCTAAAAAACTGTTCTGAAATTCTGTTCACTTTTACCTCTTCTAAATCATAGTCTGTGTAGATTTAAGAACAGTTTCTTATTATAAATCACATATTTATGGTACAAACATAAGAATAAATGGGAAAATAATGAATTAAAACACCATTTTGTCTTTTGAAGCAAATCAAATCTGACTCAAAAGACCCAAGAATCAATGGAATCAATGCAGAGATTATCTGTCGTTTTACTGACATGGTCAGTATGTGAATTACAAATAAATCAATAGTCCTGTCACATAATCACTAATTGACCATTGAGCACTTCCTCAATCGTGTTATCTGATGTCCATTATCCTGTCACATATAAAATGCTGTTTCTTATCACATCCAAACATCCATTTGTGTTTTATTTCCCTGCACAGATTGTTCCACAAACAACATTTGGCTGCTGCTTTATTTACAGAAATGTTGCTTCGATGAATCTGTCATATTTTCACGAGCCCAATATAGCATTTGAGCTATTGTGCCCCTGTCGGCATTATGAGATGCCCACAGCTAATGTTCCGACAGCATTATTTAAGCCACATGCGATTGACTATATTCAAATTCAAATTGGGATCTTTCCTCCTTTATCCACACCTGTACACATCAAGCAAAAAAGGCCACTCAGAAAAGATGTTAGCGCTCATTCTAATGATCTGCCATCAAAGTTATTGGCACACGCTACAAAGCAGACGCTCTATTCATCAGCCGCTTGAGAAGCTTCGCACAAACAGAGGCTGTGCCGTACGTGTGAGTTCACGTCAGTGCCGAGCAGATGGTGTCAGTGTAAGGAGAGCTGCTGAGGGCCTTTTACACGCTTTTATGTGAACCTTCAGTTACTTAACTCAATGTCTCAAAGTGTCTGTCCTTTTGTCGCACGTCACTGCAGATTCTGAGGATGTCAGAACTATCGAGAGCAAATAACATTCACAGAAGCTACAATCACACAGCAAGCATGAACTTAGAAACAAATGATTATTAGGATTTTTCAGTTGTCTTAACATACACTTGCAGTAAGTAACAAACAAAAAGGCCTACAAAACCACATGTGTAGCCATGTTTACAAAGATTTTCATTGTTGCATCATTCACTTTCAGAAAAAAAAGGTACAAAAGCTGTCACTGGGGCGGTACCCTTTCAAAAGGTACACTTTTGTACCTAAAGAGTGCATATTGGTACATATTGGAACCAAAAGTGTACTTATTAGAACCTTTTTAAAGGATACCGTCCCAGCTTTTGTACTATTTTTTGTGTTTAAAACTTTGCAAACATCTTTTTGTGCTTGAAAAGCAATGACCTTCATGTTTTTAGGCATCTTAAATACTTTTTACAGCCACTGTGTCTGTTAAAACGGGTGTTTAAAAGTCTAAAAAATAAATGCTCATTGTGTTTTAAAATCAATTTGTTCCTTAGACTGTATTAATGAAAGGATAAATCAGCCTTAAGCCTTGCTGGTGAGGTATCAGATTACTTTGAAACGCTTCAGAATCGCCCTTGCGGTGGAAGTCTCGATTATTGCGTCTGGAAAGGTTGAGATCTCGGTTATGCTTGTAGACAGAAGACAGAAACAGAACATTCAGCCTCATAATGGACGGTAATAAAGAAAAGTGTACTTGGTGGCCACAGAATGGACTTCAGCCTCTGCTCGTTCATTACTGAAAATGAGAAGGGAGGTGAGATACAAAAATGTAAGTGTAATTTAGCCTTGCCCGAGCAGAACAATCGAATGAGAAATGTGTTGATGTTAAACGGCCCCTCAGGAGACAATAACATTCATTTAATTCCAGCACTGGCGTACAGTGTAACATTGGAATGACAGAAGATGTCTGAATATCCATTGTGTTCGCACACGGTTTTCAAAGATTTAAGGGCCTCGGCTGTCTGGCGGCAGAAAGCGAGACAAGGGTGACCTCGGATAATTACCACTGTCCAGTGATGAGCTAAAAAGCACAGCCTTTCAAAACGCCTGAATAAAGGTTGTGTGTGCTTGAGTGCCTTCATTAGATTCATCTCGGCTTGTGCGAGCGCACGCATTACCACTAGTTGACGGAGATCAGACAGACAAAAAGCTCATTTAAGTGCCCTGTAATGGAGATGGTCCTGACACTCCAGAAGTTGATGATCTCATTGAGCAAAAGAAAAAAAAAAAAAGATTCAGTATGAGCTGAAATATCAAACTCCAGCTCCATCTAGTGCTGATGTTATCACATCGCATCAGCACCTGACACGTGAATCACTCTATTAGAGAATGTGTGTCATTTATTTTAAAAGGAATGCAGAATACTCACAGATTTATTATGCAGAATGAATATTAATAAATGAGGTTTTCTATTCCAGGGATGGCACAGAGTCAGAGAGATGAGTCAGACATTTATTTCCGTTCATGAAACGGCTACTGGGAGACCTCCTTGAGTGCTCCTTGATCTCTTATTACTATGAGAAACAGCACATTATAGTGTGAACATAGTAGAATTGTACAGTATATTGGCAATATTACTGAAATAAGGTCCATTGTTTTTACATTACAAGCATCATAACATACCTAAAAACCTGTAAAAAAGAAATTTGGACTATTTGTATATATATATATATATATATATATATATGAAACACTTCCGTAAACAACATCATTTTGTGGTAATATAAGATTTTTGTTAAAGGGTTAGCTCACCCAAAAATGAAATTTCTGTCAAAAATTATTCACCCTCATGTCGTTCCAAACCTGTAATACTTTCCATCATCTTCGAAACACAAATGACGATCTTTTTGATGAAATCCGAGAGGTTCTATCCCTCCATTGATTGCCTTTGTAACTGGAACTTCAACGCTTCAAAAAGTTCATAAAGAGATTGTAAAACTAATCCATATGAATTGAGCGGTTTAGTCCAAATTTTCTGAAGAAACTCGGTCACTTTATATGATAAACAAACTGAAGTTAGGTTTTTATTCAGATATAAACATTCATCAACACACACATTAGATATGGTAAACGGAAGCTTGAAGTGCTTGAGGTGTGCGAGAACCAATGAGGTTCATCCTTGTGTGTTACGCAGCATGTCTGAGCTTCCGCAAGACGTTTGTTCTCGGGCATCATTCCGGTTCGGTTGAGCTTCTGTTTATGTTCACTGATCAATGTTGATATGTGAATAAAAGCCTAAATTCAAATCTGTTCATCATATAAAGCAATTGTGTCTCTTCAGAAAATTTGGACAAAACCACTCAGTTCAAATGGATTAGTTTTACAATCTATTTATGAACTTTTTGAAGCGTCAAATTTCCAGTTGCAAAGGTATTCTATGGAGAGACAGAAACCTCTCGGATTTTATCAAAAATATCTTCATTTGTGTTCTGAAGGTCTTATGGATGTGGAACGACATGAGGGTGAGTAATTAATGACAGAATTTTCATTTTTGGGCGAACTAACCCTGTAGCAAGATGTTTTCTTTTACTTGTCCTCTTTAATAAACAACTCTTTTCTTCTTGCTGTGTAAATGTGGTTAAATTCTTAATATTTTTTCTTCTAATATTTCGCAGAAGAGAGAAGTGAATCGCGATGACTCTCTCGTGAGAAGTAAATTGTAGTTTCACTGCTCTGGGGCTTCATCATGTTATTGGCTGTTCGCTACTGATGTCATAATTTCATGTGCACATGATCCACAGTTATTTATAAACTCAGGGTCAAAGCCTGAGCTGACAGAGAAAGTTGAGAAACAGGCACCATCATGGCACCAATGAAGCCAACTACCATCATGGTATGGGCCCCAGCTATCAAGTTCTAAAAACATGTTTGTTGCTGAACCAAAATTAGTTTATCAGCACTACAAACTGGCCAGCTCTATCTAGCTAATGACCAACTTGGACTAGCAAATGACCAAGTTTGAAGTGGAGTTGGACTAGGTAATTATCAGTAATTATCAGACTAGCTAGGCAGAAACTACCACAACACAGGTACCATCTTAAACTAGACTTGTGTATCAGTAATATTGATTTCCTAAAATGTACTTTAATGAGATTTTTTATTTTTTTTAATAATAGTACATATTCCCTGGGGTTTCAGTATGGTGGTTTGACCCAACATAAATGAAAACAGACTGATTATAGTCATATATGATGGTTTGTATACTGATTTTGGATGTATGGTAACGCTAGTATGATTAACTAACTGACTGTCACGTCAATCTTAAAGGGTTAGTTCACCCACAAATGAAAATTTTGTCATTTATCACTCACCCTCATTTCATTCCACACCTGTAAGACCTTTGTTCATCTTCGGAAACACAAAATAAGATTTAGAATGAAATTCGAGATCTGTCTGACTCCTCCAAAGACAGCAATTTAACCACCACTTTCAAGGTCCAGAAAGGTACTAAAGACATTGTTAAAATAGTTCACATGACTACAGTGGTTCAACCTTAATGTTATGAAGCGACGAGAATACTTTTTGTGTGCAAAAATAACAACTTTATTCAACAATATCTTCTCTTCTGTGTCACTCCCCTACGCTGTTTACGTTCAGCGCTTCCAGGTTCTAATCTCGGTATTGGCCGACGCTGTTCACGTGAGCAGCACGACGTGTGTGATGCTGACGCAGGAGCTGGCCAATTATGAATCAGCATTCTGACGTAGAACCTGGAAGCGCTGAACGGGTCATACGGGTCTTACAGGTGTGGAACGACATGAGGGTGAGTAATTAATGACAGAACTTTCATTTTTGGGTGAACTAACCCTTTAACATGATATATTTAACCAGCATATTGTGATGAATAATCTTCATATTTTGTGATTTTGAATTGCAATACCTTGCAATCACAGCTATAAAAAGCACATTCAATGATTCACAGTCTAATTAAAATGTACAGAAAAAGAAAACTGGAGAAAGTTTTCCACTGTCAGCTCATTAGTTAAACCAAAGTCGGCATTTTAGCACTTTATTGCCAGATCCATTACCTTGTTTGTTTCTCATCAGATAATTTATTGTGGCATCATTTGCCAATTTTATGATGCGTTTAAATGGCAGAACAGTCATCAGTAAGTAATAAATATACTCTGAGGCTTCTAGAGTTTAAACCCCAAACGAGCCAGTTGGCTGATGATGAGGCATATGTTTCTATTTTTACTGGTTGTTTTTTTGCACTTGCAGGAAGACTTATGATTTGCCAAGACCAAATTGAATAGAATTACAGCACTGGGAGAAGAACTATATAGTCATTGTGGAGTCTAGACATACATGCTTAACTTGGCGTTTTGCAGAAGCTTGAAAAACCTGAGATGTGGTGTCACCTACAGATCATACAACACTCAAATCCATTCACCATGTGATGCTGCTAGGGTTGCAAAGGGGCGGAAAATTTCCAGTAAATTTCCGGAAACTTTCCACAGGAACTTAACCTGGGGAATTTTGGAAATATTCCAATTTGGAAACTTAACAGGAATTTATGGGAATTTACGGGAATTTATAAGAATTTATGGGAATTAATTGGAAATTTTGGGAAATTTATATAAATTTATAATATTTTATATAAAATGTATCATATAAAAACAAATATAAACATTTTGTTTGGTCATAACGTGAAATAAGTTATTTATTTTTCGCATTCAATTAATTCTAATTTAGTAAATATGTAAAATAAATATATTTTTATTGCAGCAATTGTTATGTGTTATTTATTTCAGTGTCACATGATCCTTCAGCAATCATTCTAATATGCTGATTTGATACTCAGATATTTTTTTTTATAAATCACTTTTTATCAATTTCACACATCCTTGCTGAATAAAAGTATTCATTTCTTTCAAAAAAAGAAAGAAAAAAAAAAAAATACTGACCCAAAAATTTTGAACGGTAGTGTATATTGTTACAAAAGATTTCTATTTTAAATAAATGGTGTTCTTTAAATTTGATAACTGAGTATCAAATTAGCATGTTAGAATGCTTTCTGAATCAGTCTGAATGATGCTGAAAATTCAGCTTTGCATCACAGAAATAAACGTGCATGTTATGACTGGGGGAATGCACAGTGCATGCAGGGGGTGTGGCCTCAATAGCCCTGCAGTAAGTAGTGTGCTGTTTGAATGTGATTGAGGGATGTGCAGGGTAAATATTCAACTAAAATTGCATTAAATATGGTTGTTTTAACCAAAATTATGATGCAAGATGTATTTTTTTTTTTCAACTACATTTAAGTACCCTGCTATAAGCTAACCTGCAACTTTGCAAATTCCCTGTTTATTCCCATTAATTCCCATATATTCCCGTTAATTCCCATGGAAAGTTTCCAGCTTTGATTTTGCAACCCTAGATGCTGCTGATGGATACTTTCATGTCACTTTACAACCAAAGACTCAAGCTCATATAAATCAGCCAATAAATTAAATAACAATTAAGCAACAAAGAATTGTGATTTTGTACCACACAACAGCGCTACCCTGAAGCCTCTCAAATTACAGGTGCTGGTCATATAATTAGAATATCATCAAAAAGTTGATTTATTTCACTAATTCCATTCAAAAAGTGAAACTTGTATATTATATTCATTCGTTACACACAGACTGATATATTTCAAATGTTTATTTCTTTTAATTTTGATGATTATAACTGACAACTAAGGAAAATCCCAAATTCAGTATCTCAGAAAATTAGAATATTACTTAAGACCAATACAAAGAAAGGATTTTTAGAAATCTTGGCCAACTGAAAAGTATGAACATGAAAAGTATGAGCATGTACAGCACTCAATACTTAGTTGGGGCTCCTTTTGCCTGAATTACTGCAGCAATGCGGCGTGGCATGGAGTCGATCAGCCTGTGGCACTGCTCAGGTGTTATAAGAGCCCAGGTTGCTCTGATAGTGGCCTTCAGCTCTTCTGCATTGTTGGGTCTGGCATATCGGATCTTCCTCTTAAGGTCAGGCGAGTTTGCTGGCCAATTAAGAACAGGGATACCATGGTCCTTAAACCAGGTACTGGTAGCTTTGGCACTGTGTGCAGGTGCCAAGTCCTGTTGGAAAATGAAATCTGCATCTCCATAAAGTTGGTCAGCAGCAGGAAGCATGAAGTGCTCTAAAACTTCCTGGTATACGGCTGCGTTGACCTTGGACCTCAGAAAACACAGTGGACCAACACCAGCAGATGACATGGCACCCCAAACCATCACTGACTGTGGAAACTTTACACTGGACCTCAAGCAACGTGGATTGTGTGCCTCTCCTCTCTTCCTCCAGACTCTGGGACCCTGATTTCCAAAGGAAATGCAAAATTTACTTTCATCAGAGAACATAACTTTGGACCACTCAGCAGCAGTCCAGTCCTTTTTGTCTTTAGCCCAGGCGAGACGCTTCTGACGCTGTCTGTTGTTCAAGAGTGGCTTGACACAAGGAATGCGACAGCTGAAACCCATGTCTTGCATACGTCTGTGCGTAGTGGTTCTTGAAGCACTGACTCCAGCTGCAGTCCACTCTTTGTGAATCTCCCCACATTTTTGAATGGGTTTTGTTTCACAATCCTCTCCAGGGTGCAGTTATCCCTATTGCTTGTACACTTTTTCTACCACATCTTTTCCTTCCCTTCGCCTCTCTATTAATGTGCTTGGACACAGAGCTCTGTGAACAGCCAGCCTCTTTTGCAATGACCTTTTGTGTCTTGCCCTCCTTGTGCAAGGTGTCAATGGTCGTCTTTTGGACAACCGTCAAGTCAGCAGTCTTCCCCATGATTGTGTAGCCTACAGAACTAGACTGAGAGACCATTTAAAAGCCTTTGCAGGCGTTTTGAGTTAATTAGCTGATTAGAGTGTGGCACCAGGTGTCTTCAATATTGAACCTTTTCACAATATTCTAATTTTCTGAGATACTGAATTTGGGATTTTCCTTAGTTGTCAGTTATAATCATCAAAATTAAAAGAAATAAACATTTGAAATATATCAGTCTGTGTGTAATGAATGAATATAATATACAAGTTTCACTTTTGAATGGAATTAGTGAAATAAATCAACTTTTTGATGATATTCTAATTATATGACCAGCACCTGTAATGTCATACACAATTTAAGTCATTCTAATGGCTAAACCTTACCTATAGTGAACAGACTCATTTGAAAACCCTCTGAAATCATCAGGGATTTGCCAGGGGCATTTTGTACATGATTAAAATGAAAATATCAAATCATTCTGCACAAAAGCTCAGGTACAAATGTCACTTATTGTCCCTGTGTCAGCCACAGCAAGAGTGCAAAGGTGGCTCGAAATAGTCCTTTCTCTGGTTAAAAAATCTAAATTCTTAAAGCTAAATACCTTCCTCTCTTAAAGTCAACTGGAAGACTCGCTCCACTTTAGCTGTGTAGCAAATAGAAGACGATTCGTGAAAATGCTGCAGAATTAGGATGGATAAAAGAGGTCTCTCATTTAGAAGTGTTTACACCGACACGTCTGAGAGAATATCCTTGTTCTTGAATATGTCATTGTTGGGATTACACAGCTCAAGTGCATGAACTCAGCCTGGGAGAGAAGCATGATCATAAAATGGTATTTAACTCCCTCTACAGGTTAAGAAAAAGAACTACTGACTACTAACAGTTTCTGTAATGGTAAAGCTGAATTTTCAGCATCATTACTCCAGTCTTCAGTGTCACATGATCCTTCAGAAATCATTCTATGATGCTGATTTGGTGATCAAGAAACATTATATTGACACTTGAAGAGAAAGTTAGAATTTATATTTCAGAAGAGTAGTGCACAGATAATTTTAAATAACCTCTAGATACATTTATACAGTCCCTGTTACTTACATTTTTAAAATTAAGCATTGAACCATAAGGCTTTATCTTCAGAGCAAAAGACTTTAAACCTTTGGTTTGTTTGGTACAGTATATTACAAGCCAAGCCACAATGATTTCATAACTAAAATAAGTCATTAAATGTTTTTAATAACTTTATTCTCTTTTCAATAGATCTGTACAACCAAAGAATCAAACCTTGTAATGAGTCTGGCAAAAACTGACCTGTACATGTCTATGCAGGAATTCTTACACTCATTTAAATAATCAAATGATTAATTATCTAGCTAAGCAAACATTGCAAACCATTCCTACCAACAGAGAACAAATGAACAGATTTTGGAAGGTGGAAAAAAAAAAATGTTCCCTTTTACTTCCTACACTCGCTCCAAGTGTTTTACAAAAGTACAGTGAAACATCTTATATATACACACGCCTGGACAAGTCTAAAGTAGCGTGATTTTTCCATTACAGAAGAGCGGGTAGGAACATATATGCGTACACATTTGAACTGGTGGTAGGAAGCCATGTCAGTGAAGATATGAGAGTATGCAGAGGTTAAATGGACTTGATCGATACATAAACCGTAAAACAAACACAGACCTAAAGACAGAACAACGAAACGCTTCGGATCTGAGGTCGGTGTGGTTCCTTATTCATTCACCCACTGTAGTGCAGATATACCTATAATGGGCCGCGCACGTTCACACAGGTAAAGTACATCAATGAAAGAATGGGACTAATAACTCTCCTCGAACACAAAAAGGTAATAAATGAAAAGCTCATACCTGAGATGAACGTAAGAGAGTACATAAACAAGATATTGTGAGAAAAAAATATTGCAGAAAAATCTCGCAGCATAGTGGAAAACCGTGTAATTCCCCTCACAGACTTTCTTTCAGTCTACGTTACTTTCCGACGCTGTCAGTTTACACATACTTAGCGCTCCATACTAAAGTGAGCAAGGTGTATTATCGTTTCAAAATAGAAGTGTAAAAAAAAAACTATTTCTGTTTTTGTCCAGAATTTTTCTGGAGAGGCCAAATATATGAAGTAACAGGGAGCTTTTATTTATTTCTGACACTGTGGAAAATTTAGCAAGAGCATTAGAAGCTAACTGCAGCGCTAACAATCAAAACTAATTAAATCAACCATAACCGAACTAAAAGCCTGGAAATTTCCTATGCAAGGACGCCCTTAGACATTCTGGAGTCCGACAACATTAGTTCAGCAATAATTCAGCAGCAGAAAAAGGGACGAGCCTTGGCCAAAAAGCAATTAAACAACTTAAAGAGCATGACCAATGACAAGATACAAAAAAAGGAATATTAATCTTTGTGTCATTATACTTTCACAAATTATACAGTGATAAAGCAGACCTAATTACATCCCATGTAAAACCACCTTTAAAAAAAAAAAAAAAAAAAGCAATGGATAAGGCTTAAAGCTTTACTCCAAGACAGATAGGTGTATCAACAGCTTCTCCTAGGAGCCAATTAGGTGGGTTGTTGGGATTGGACACAGTTGTAACCTGGTTGTAACATGTTATTTACAGAATCCAAAGAGACATTAATGGCAATGTGTCTACTAGACGTGATGTTATTGCGAGACTGATCTTGAGTGAGACGAAAGCAAGCAGCCCATCACACTGATGATAATGCGACATGTGACTCAACGTGCTTTGGAGCAAAATTACATGCATACAAAAACACACAGACCCATTGAATGCAATTTATCCACCCAGAAGGGAAGTGCCCTGCTGTCCCCATCACGCAGTAGTGTTCTGGTTTATGTAGTCATTCTTTTAGTGTCTCCACAGATAAGAATTAGGCGTACAGGCCCTTTTGTCATCTACTGCAGCACCATTCAAGCTCTAGTGTCCCTCTAGGGCTGAAGACTTAGTGTAGTCTTTCCTAAAAAGGCCCGAAGGTCAGGAGGGCACAGACGTCTCCTGGATTAACAGACTCTGTAATCAGTGAAGTAAATGAAGTGATGCTTAGTGTCAGGCCTATTGATGTTGAAGGCAGTTGGATTCCTACAGATCCAGAGTGTGGTGAAGAGGGAGGTCACGAGATGAGTATTACCCTCTTAAGGCCACACTGTTGTAGAGACAGACAGACATCGAGATGAAGGACATGGAGCTGTGGTCATGGATTCCTTGCCGGACTGTACAGAGACCCACCTGGCTGGAAAGTGAAACACTGGGACGAAGCTGTGATAACGTAAATGCAAACATGATGTCTCAAGTCTCAGGATTACATCAGCAGCAACAACACTGAGTCTTAACTGCACCATGGTTATCTTCACAAATGTACTTTTTTTTATTACTACAGATTTTTCATCCACGGCATGATGATCCAGTCTGTTTTGTTTTTTTGTGCCGGAAGGAGTCTGATCGGACGGAAAACATGATTAACCTTTATTTAGTTACAATATTTGAATTTACAGGAGCACATAGTCAAGAAAACTTCAGTCCTTGTTGGTTGTTCAGTCATTTTTTTCTTCCTTTTATACAGTTCATCGATTTCTTACACAAGGGGATTGAAAAGAAAAATGAAAATTGGAAAAGGCAGGATGGAGGGGACAGCAAACCAAAAAAGAAATTCCCGGAGCCAGTGATGCGCACTTCAGGTAGGAGGTGGTGGAGGACACAGTGGGGTGAGGAGGACAGAACCTGCTGATATTCATGATGAGTGATGATAATTAAGGGGCAGGTGGGCCACGAGGTGAGTGAGGAGAGGAGAGCGAAGGAGCTCTGGAGGATCAGAAACTGTCCACCCAGGTGCCATAACCTCGCTCTGCCAAAGTGCGGTTGAGCAGGACCAGCTACAAAAAAAAAAAGAACCAAGTATCATCTTGTTATTCACACAACTTATTATCAAAGACAAATGTGGAGCATGAAAGACAACCCTGAAAATGAGTGAGATTGCACATGGAAAACAGAACTGAGACTGAACACTTTCTCAATATTTCACATTTTTTGCACTTTTGCTGTCAAAACTAAAAAGTTTAACCATTACAAGAGTTAGATTCTGCTCAATCCTTTTGTGTTGCAAAAAAGAAATGAAAACATGCAGGTCTGAAATTTAAGGGGTGTGTAAATGTCAGATTTTTTTTTGGAAAAAAAAAAAAAAATTTTTACTTCCTTTCCCATTATTAAATAAATAAATAAATAAAAAAATAATGATAATTTTACCTCCTCTCCCACCATGTTCCACATGTGTACTAAAGGAAGTCCTGTATTATTGTCGTAGTTGGTGACCTATATGAGAAAATTATGCCCATTAAATTATCTGTTGGTTTAAACAGCATTAGCACAAATGTCATCCATTAATGAATGATTTAAAGACTCACTTGTGCCAGCATTGGAACCCCTCTTGTCATCTCCTCCAGCGCAGAATTGGCCTCTGCTGAGAACCGATCCTCTCCTAATGAAGACGTGAATAACAGTGAGATCCAGCTGGGACGAGGTGATGAAAAATTCAACTTATAAGATTTAAAAGAACAAGGCAAACCTGGAAGTGGGGCAATGTTGTCCAATAACACTTCTGTTCCTTGGAACGGTAATGTCACGAAGTCCGACCTGAAAAAAAAAAAAAAAAAAAAAAAAAAAAGTTAGGTAGGTCCACGCTAAGCATCTACAATGGCGCAAGTACCTGTAACCATAGATATGTATATGTAGATACCACATTCGACCGCTCCAGACACGTTGGCACACCCGCCATCTTGGAACGGTCAATGTATTATCACTCATAGTAAGAATCAATGATGCCACAACATTGTGCAGCTTCTGACTGTAAAAATTCTAATTTAAAGTTTTAAATTCCCAAAGAAACGGGATAAACTTTTATAGGTGAGAATGTGTTGGTTTGTGCTTTTTATATGTACAAACTCAATATTACGGTGTTATAAACTATGGTAACTTTTTAGCGCCGTGTTAGCTGACGTCTTCATCTTGTATCATGTGTTAGTTTAGCAAAATCATCTGCTGAAGTCTATTTAGATTTAGATATTCATACATGCTCCTAACTATGGTTGCAGACACACAGTCTACTTGCTTTTGAGTTTTGACGGACCAGCTTTGACTCCTCCAATATGGCGGAAGGCAGACATTTCTATTTAACCCAATTTCGCTTCCCTGTTTGTAATCAGCTCATTTTAAGCCACTAAACTCCAGAAAAGTTTTTAGTCCAATGACCCAGTAAGCAAATTCAAACAATCAGTCCAAAACAGCGCTAATGTAAAGAAAATGCGGTTAATGCGGATGCGATTAATCATGATTAAAAATTTTAATCTATTGACAGCCCTAATTAAGAACTTTCCAGTAAAGTGTGCAAATTTTTACTAATTTTCAGAGCACAGATAAGTGGGAGAGGTGAAAAATAAAAATGTATTATATTAAAAAAAAAAAAAAAAAAGGGGGGGGTCAATAAACCTGATCTGTCGAAGGGTGTCAATCTTGACTCTGTCGTAGCCTCCATAATCAACATATCGGATTTCCACTTCGGTTGAATCTTTGTAGAAGGAGATGACCTGCGCTCGCCACCAGGCTCCATCGACAGCTGGGGCTGCACAAATCACTCCAACTGGAAAAGAGATGAGAGAGAAAATGAGTAATTCTCTGCAGAATGAGGAATGTGAAAAGAGAAAAAGGGGAGCATCTTACCTTCAACAGGTGATGGTAATGGGGAGTGCCGGGCTGTGAATAGCACAGGTACATCTGCTGGTCCAGACTGCGCAGGGCGTGGTACGTAGGGTGAGTGTGCTGCTGGACAAACAGGTGACCGGCTGATACAATGTTCACCACGATCACCTCCACTGTCACCCCATTAGGCAACAGAAGCTGTACCAGAAAGATCCAATGACACACTATGTTAGTATGTCAAAACCCAAGAATTATCTGATGTCTTTTTGTTGTTTGGTTGAAGTTCAATTTTATTCAAGAAACAGGACCAGAATAAATGCGTAAAACCTTAATGAATCTAGTCTTGCAGGAACTGTACTATTGAATTTAATATGATCATTTATGCAACAACAACAACAAAAATCCTATGTACAATTAACACAGAGAAAAATGTTAGTAGAGTGCTGCATAAGAGTCAGAATGCTGCCTTAAAATGTAGCTGCAGAAGAGGGATAGCCTGCAGGAGAGGGAGAAGAGCCCAATCTTACCCAGGAAGTCATGGGCAGAGAGGGCAGCGTTAGTGGTGGGGGCGGTGGGGCGTACAAGTTGGTCAGGTCCAAGTCTTTAAACTTCTTCCCAATCAAAGCTAGCGCCTTATCTACCTGCTGCTGGGTTCCTAAAAACCAACCAGAACAAAAACAAAGAGGCTATGGCTTTCAAAGAGGCTATGGCTGAACTGGAAAAGTATGGCACTTCAGAGAGACTGACTTACCCTCTATATGACAGATCTGAAACTCTTGAGTATAAGGCAGGGTTGAAATGTAGATCTTAGCACCAGAGCTCTGCTTCAGGAAGCTCACGTATCGCCCTTGTTTGCCGATTAGCCGTCCCACTAGATGCTACAAAATCAGAGGAGAACCACAGATAGAGACAGATTTTAATGAGTTCATACATAATGCCATGTATTGCATTCATATGTCATTGGCCATTGTATTGACAAATGTTGCTCTGTGCTTTGACATGTAGGTTGCGTTTACACTTGGCATTAACATGTTATCACCGTGATCTGATCAAGCAGATTGGGACTAATCAGGACACAGTGCATTTACATTTGTTCACATTAAAGGGACAGTTCACACAAAAATGAAAATTATCCCATGATTTACTCACCCTCAAGCCATCCTAAATGTATATGAATATCTTCTTTCAAACAAACACAATCAATCCTCCAAGGTTTATAATGGCGCATTTTGAAGTCAAAAATAATGCATCCATCCATTTAAAAAAAAAAAAAAAAAAGTAATCCATACGACTCTAGGGGGTTAATAAAGGCCTTCTGAAGCGAAGCGATGCGTTTTTGTAAGAAAAATATCCATATTTAAAACTTTATAAATTCAAATAAATAGCTTCCGACGGACAATCTTACACTGAGATCCGATCACAATGCATCCTCAACTATCTCTGGACCAGGACACGCTGATCGGATAACATTCCGATCAGAAGCGCATTTACACTTGTCTTTTCAATGTGTATGTGGACAACATCCAGATACAGGTCGCATGTTAATGCCAAGTGTAAACGCAGCCTTAGATAAAGGGTTGTTAGACAATATGCAATGAATTTTTCTTAATTCTAAAATGGTTTTAGAAAAACTTTTGATTGATTGAAGTAGAATAATGTGAATCAGAGTCAGTGTTTAATGGAAACACACCTTTGGCACCTCAATCTCCCACACAATAAGCTCTGAGCTCTGTGACTGACAGGTCTGGCTGCCACTCAGCTGGCCATCTCCTGCCCCCAAGGTGGAACAGCTGTCCACTGAATCCATGCTATTCACATCTGAACCTGTTGGGGAAAAAAACAAAACAAATGTCAGTTGCGTCAAAGTATAAACATGTAGAATAATTTCACTTATTTCAGCAAATTTGAAAAATTGACTTAGTTGATTGAATACGTAGTCAATTTAGGTTTAATTTTATATACCAGACACACATAAATGGGTAAGATAATTATTAAACACCACATTTAAATAAATAAAAGTTCTGCCAACTGAATAAACCAATCAATATTACCTGCAACTAATCCTGAGATAATCCACATCTCACTGAAATATTATATAGTATTATGTGTATAGAGACACACATAAAAAGGTAAAACGTAGAAAATAAATTTAAATAAATATATTCAAATAATGCATAACAAAGGTCTGACATCTGACATCTCAAAAAAAAAATCTATAGTCACCTGCAACTAATCCCAAGATGATCTGGATATAGTGAAAACTATTGTTAGCATAGTTAGAAAAAAAAGGCATCCATTCCACACATTCTCCCAACAACATTCCTGCAACCCTAATCAATGACTTTCAGGGGGTCTAAACAGACCACTCTTTAACAGACTGAACGCAAATGCCTGCTTAGCCAGGTCATCACTGTTTGCTAAGTAACCATGGGGTAACAATAACAAACACAACTAATACAAATGACAAGGACCATTGACAAACAATGGCCTCTTCCCTCAGGACGAAAGGCACTGCCGCTATTGTTCTTGATTTACACCATTAAAGCAGTAAGCTTGTGACACTTTTCCCTACTACTTGACAGTGTCAACAATTGCCCATTTACTCAGTTTTAACTAACGAGAAAGAAGCATCAAGGGTCTGTTACATTTTCTGCTTTCATTCAAGAGAGGACAGGCTGAGACACTAGGTGCTGCCAGTCTCCACATCTTTCTCAGGTCACAATATGGCAGGAGAAGGATCAGAGAGCAGCAGCTGGTGTGGCAACATCTCACAAGGGTTCAGGCAAATCACTCACACCCCCCAAACAGGTGCTTCCAGTCATCAAATCAACAGAAAAACACTCACTCTGCCTTAAAATACATGCATTGCAAATGGTCAGACTGCCGGTAGCGCCACTTTCTGGTAAAACATCTGTTGAATAGCCTAACTAATAACAGATCAACTACTGGCCATTTCTAGCACCTGCTCTGAAGTTTAAAAAGCAAGACACCACTGATATCCATGTAAGGAAGTTGCTGTAGTAGGGAGCGGTAAAAACAGCTGTGCACATGCGGTTGTGCTCATGTAACATACGCTGTTTGGGAATTTGAGCATCTGAGGTTTCCAGAGAGTCTATTCACAGTTTGAGAGGCATCCTTGACTCAGGCTTTTTTGCACTACTACATCTGGCCAAATGTCAAGAAGAGGATTGACGCTGGTTGGATTTAAACACAAAAACAAAGCCAACTGAAAACAGTGAGTACGTCAGTAAATGGTGCCAATCCTTTGAGCCTTCATTTTGATGGAAAACCTTTGTGGAAAGTTAGATTTACACAAGTAAAAATGTTTGACACTATGCAACATGGGTCTACATGGGGAAAAAGCAAACCTAGAATGCTCTGCATTATGGCTCGTTCCCAACGAGCGGTACGGTTCAGTTCAGTACAGAACGATTCAGGACGGTAAACCCTGATCTGGCTTGCGTTTCCACCGCCAACAGTACCCTTACTAGATAGGCGTGGTATATGCTGGAAAGTAGCGATCAACGTCATTCTTGCGTGAAGAAGAAAGTGACAGTAAACAACAATGGAGGACATACAGCAGCTTTGTTTGAGCAAAGGCTGAACTGAAAAACAGATGAAAAATACACATTGTGTTGCAACAGTATTGTGTTGTCATTCCCATTGTAGCATGTGCAAGTGATGGTTCTCTGTCAACAAATCAACGTTCTGCAGTGAGTGTAGCTCCACCCTTTTGGTACCGGTACTATTGGTACTGTTGTGCTTGACACCCCAACAGAAGGGTCCGAAAAAAGTGGTACAGTTCGGAACTAGGGTACCATTCACAACTTCTGGCAATGGAAACGGCAAAAATTGCATACCGTACCGCTCGGTGGAAATGAGCCATTAAATGCACGATAAGCGTACAACATCCCACACTATTAAGCAAAGCACAATCAAACAATCTCCCAAGATGGAGTTCATGTGATGTGTGCAATACTGAGAGATGCTTTGAGACTGTTGAAATTAATGGAATTCAGTATTGTGAACGTGAATTCAATTTCTTTTAGACTAAAGGGACTTGAAAAAAATTGTCATCCTTTACTCTCCTACATATTTCCAACCTGTTTTTTTTCCTCCTGCAAAACACAAATTACATGATATTGTAAAGAATGTTTCAACTGTTTTATCCATATAATTAAAAAGTCAATGGGGTCAAAAACAGCAATGGACCCCACTGATTTTAACTGTACAGTGTAGCGTCTTGACCAATCAGACACACAATTATTCATTATATTTAATGAATAATCCAGAAACTCACTCTCTCAAAGTTCTGTGAACCCATCCCCCTAAACTGCAACTAGCATCCCAAATGAAGCTTAAAAGGGGCTATATGTAAGATTTTTACTTTAATAAAGCATAAAAATACCCCAATATGTTTGCAGATATTTAGAAAACATGCTAAGTTCACCTCCTTGTTTCTCAGAAAAACAATGCTACAGCCTCTGCATCCATCTAAAAATCTCTATGAACGACAGCATATTAAAACACAGATAAATCAACTCATCAGCTTACAGTGTGTAAGTCTCCTCAGCTTTCATTGTCAATTGCGCTCCCTCTTGATGCATGTCTTAAAGCTGGCAACCCACGTCTTTGAACGAGGGGGCGGGACAAACAATATTTTGAATTTGGACTGCAGTACCTATTTCGACCACTGGGTGTCATTCCTACATAGAGCCCCTTTAACACACAGACAGAACTAGGTGTCCCGTTACAGGACACAAGAAAACTGATAAGAACTTTATGACCGTCAGGAATTTTTGACTCCGACTTCATTCTTTCTGAGAAGAACAAATAAACCCTCTTAATCCTATATATTCTATATATAACCGCATGAGAAATGTATAAACGTGTATCCAATTTTCCCCTCTCATGATTTTCCTTTTATAGGGTTTATTCTATGTATTAATTCTCTCTTTTGAACTATTTTGGTATTAATGTTTCAGAGTTGCAAATTTATAGTTAACTAAAATCACATGGGTAGCATGTTTGGTATCTACAGACTCCAACTTTCGTTTCCTATTTGTTAATTAATGTTGCATGTTGCTAACTCTGTGACACACTAGTATTATATGAATCTAGAAGGTTCTTCTCTCAAATATCCAATCCAATGTCTTATGTTAATAGCTTGCTACAGAACAAAGACTCGTAAAAGTTTCCCTCTGAAGGGAAAACTCCTTATTGGCTCAGACACCTCAAGAGGGTGACATCTTCACCCTTTAAACTCACTGATTACAAGATCTTTTTTACTGAAAATGCTGATGTGAAGATGATGGTAAGAAGCTAGAAGCTTCTAAGGAACCCCAAGCTTGTGCCAGGCTTCGGCCTAGACCTTCCATTCACCAAAGATCCTGTGAAGCCAACTGGTTCTCTTTCATCAAGACAATATCAGCAAATATCAACGGGAACCTCCACAAATTGCATCAGGACAGTTTTAATTCAAATGGGCAAAACATGCAAGTATCAAACTTAGTCTCATTATTTGATACATTAAGTATCCTTACCCCTTTTAAAGAAGGGGTAAGGAATAAGAATAGTATTGCTTTCCTGTACTCTGCTTCAGCTCTCTCTTTCCCTTGGTAAACTATGCATGTATGTGTGTGAATGTTAGAGTAGTTAAGTGTTTAGTCTAGTTAATAAAGTCTTGTTCATGTCAGACGTAAAGTTGTCCGTGTTTCATGCTGATATACTGGAGTCCCTAATTATGCCGATCCTGACTACATGCTCTGAGTAGGACTGTACAATAAGAATGTTATTTCCCATAACCTGAAAATATTAATTCTAAGAAATGGTCAAACAATTAACACAGTGTTCATTGGCCAAACAGGTTAATTGATTGAAATATTAATTTTATTACATTAATTATTATTACATTATTACATTTTTAACTGATCCAAATATTTATAATTAATTATAACTAGTTATGATTAATTATATTTATTTTGAGCTAATTTGCTACAACAGACAAAAAAAAAAAAAAAAAAAAAAATTTTTTAAATATTTTGTGTTCCATAGAAGAAAGCCTGAGGAATGTTGATTGACCAAATGTTGCTCATTTAAAGTGGTCATGAACTGCATTATTTTATTATTTTGTTTCCTGGGGTGCACTTATGTTAGTATGATTTTTACATCATAATTTAGAAATAAAAGGCATTTTTCCTATCCTGATTTTAGCCTTCTGATTTGAATGCTCTGTTTTTGGGGGCGTGTCTGCCGTGAGACTTCAGTGTAAACGCCCACTGCTGTGACTAACATCTTTGCATATGGAAATAGTATTCAGTTCTCTCAGTTCTCTCAGACAGCGCGCGATCAGTTCTCCTTGCGCCTGAATGCACACAGTTGTCAAAATGTCCATCGTGTGGAGTATCTCACGTAAATACAGTCGCTTATGGCTTAAGTGGACGTAAACATTTGGGTGAAAACAGGATGTGTGTCAGTATCCATGGATTCGGTCTTAAAGGGACCGTAGCCTATATTTGTCAAACAACAAAAGATGTTAAATAAATGTATATGTGGTAAATAAACCTACTGTATCTGAAAAACAAGTTTACTTAATTTGTATCTCTATAGTATTTGTTGTATTGTTTGTAATTTGTTTGTACATTTCTTTTTATATAACAATTATATATATATTGGTAATTATGCCCTTTGAAGGTTATTGGACACTGACATTTTTGTTTTTAAGTTTGTGACAAGCACATAAAAATTATTACTTTTTTCATTAGAGTAATAATAAAGAAGTTGTCCTACATTCATTAGTCTCACTGTGTTGTGCTTGGAAAACTGCAACATCAAAAACAAAAAAAAAAAAATAGAGAAATTAATAAATGTATAGGCATCGGTATCGGCGAGTACTAGAAATAAAAGTATCGGTACTCGTACTCAGTCCTTAAAAAAAAAAAAAAAAAATTGTATCGGTGCATCCCTACTTTCTATATATATAATTTTATCATCACAGTTTAAATAACATTATTTTCAACCTACTAAGAGAAACAGTGAAGTTGACTGTTTAGTCACTGGTTTGATTTGCTGAAAATAAACGATTGAGACAAAAACTGACAGTAGGCATACATGAATCATTACGTATCAG
The DNA here is from genome assembly GCA_037950665.1 of Hypophthalmichthys nobilis. NCBI lineage: Eukaryota > Metazoa > Chordata > Actinopteri > Cypriniformes > Xenocyprididae > Hypophthalmichthys > Hypophthalmichthys nobilis. The sequence goes on from CM075479.1 coordinate 19,618,184, forward strand.
AAATCACTGGTCACTGGTGATTTTGGTTAGACATGTACACGTTAATCCGTACACATCAAATGATCTGTAACAAAGCAATAGTGACACAGTAAAAACTTTTTTACTCACATAAGTGTTGCGCTGTTCCTGTCGGATCCAATATAGAAAAGGCATGTTTATTGCTTAGTTGCTCGATCCACTGTTAGCGTCACGTCTGTTATTTACCTACTACTACTTGTCGCGCTTGAATCAGTGGGCGGGGCTACTGAGCTTTAGGGTTTGTGATGTCACCAACCCGGGAAGAAGCTTGTTGTTGTCCCTACCAGCCCTTTGTTGTAGTCCTTAAAAAGCAATTTCTATAAAATAAAATATCTTCCTTTGCATTGAACTCTGAGTAATCAAGGACCCCATTAAATAATTTTGTAATTTTTTTTTTTTTGGCTCCCACAGAGGAAAGTAAGTGAAACAGGTTTGGAATATCTTGAGGCTGAGTAAATGACAGGTTTTTCATTCCTTTAAGCCCTAGTGTTAAATTCTTAAGAACTCACCTCCTGATTGGTCAGCGTCTACCTCACTAGTGGTGCCATTCCTAAGGCCTGTTCCATTCAACCGTGCTGCTTCGCAAACTGTAGCAACATTTTCTGCGGTAAGCGGGGACTCCTGAGGAGCAATTAGAGCAAGACTCTCCTGCAGTCCATCTCCATGACTCTCTGAGGCCCTACAAGTCCCTGAAATTTGAATGAGGTCCTCCTTGCTTTCAAACACTGTTGAGGACAATCCCGTGCTATGGAGGTCCTCACTGCTGACGCCATCCTCGGATTGGCACGTGCTACAACCTGAGTCTTCAACCAGAGCTTCCTCTGCCTGCAGCTTGGCCAGAACTGGCGTTGACTCCAACTGTCCCCCAGATGGCACAGTCAACAAGGCTTCTTCCTTCTCATTCTCTGGCATCTTCCAGAGCGAAGGTGCCAGACAACCATTGACAATCTCTTCCGCTATCTGCGCCGCCCGAGACTCTTCACTTTCTGTACTTTCAGGAGGTACACACGACTCTACTTCCTTACCATTTACAGCCGGCGTGCTGCTGTCGGCCTCTTCAGGGCCCTTGCTGTACCGGGACTCACAGCTGCTGACCGCCATGACCTCCTGGGTGGCTGCCGAGATGACCTCAGTGATCAGCCCCGCCGCGAGACGCTGGAGCTCCTGCATGTCTGAACTGGTCTCAGCTGGTAGGCCCAGGTCTCCGTTTTCATGGTGCTGGGCCTCCGTGGAGCTTTCTGAAAGGGGTGTACTGGTGGAGTTGGGGAACGAGGTCAGAGTAAGAGGTGTTTTTAGGCTGCAGGTCTCCAGCAAGACAGTCTCACCTTCCACTGAAGACACAGCAGAGGCCAGCTCAACTTTTGAAATGTCAGCTGGCAGATTCTGAGCACAAGTCAGTGCCGAGGTTTCAGTGGCCACCTCTCCCTCAGGTTCAGGTCGCTCTGCTTTAGCTAGCTCTGCAGGATGCTGCCTAATTAGTGGTTGGTTATCGACCTGCTTCTTGATTGAACAAGTACTTGCCAGATCTGGCGGTAACTGGCTTGAGGGTTTGCTGTCAGTTGTGGCTTCTGGTCCTTTGTGATGAGGGCTCTCCTCCACTGTTTTTGTTGGGGTTGAAGATGACACAGGAGTTGACTGCCTGGTGGTCTCTGGGTGGGTTTGTGGGGGCACTGATTTTGCACCGCTCTGAGGAGCATTTAGTTGTCCACTTGCCAAGACAACTGGAGGGGCGCCAAGAGCCTCTCCTGGAGTGGCTTTTAGCACCGGCATGTGAATCTCCGCTACAACTTCCTGCTCAACAGGCCTGTGCTCTTTGGCCTTGACTCGGTCACGGCTGGTTCTACGGTGTGTGCTGCTGGCTGCAGGACAGCTCTTGTCAACCATCCCATTGCTGCCCTCACCAGAGGAGGTCCGCAAGCCCATAACTGACCCCTCCTCACTGTCGTGGCTGGTGATTCGCTCTTTCTTGCGGGAGATGTACCACCACCAGCCTATGAGCGCCAGCACTCCAGGAAGCGTATACGGAACAAAGGACCGGAACCTCAGTGGCATCTCCTCTAGACCCTAGCAGCTACACCTGCAGATCAAGAAAAGAAACAAAAGTTAGTCAAAACGTGTCAAAGCAAGACATAACAGCAAATTACAGTGCTGTGACATGTTGCACTATAATGGACAGACCATAAACTTGACATACTCATCAAGCAGATCCAAGCCATTCTAGTATAAATTACTTTTTCATTTTAATGTTTAATGAAAATAAAATACATACACATATAGGGGCCTTTTAATAAAGATAACACAACCAATATTTTTAATATTAGCACAGTCAAAGCTAATTCTTAAGAATCAAAACTAAGTTATTTTGTAATAACCAAAAGACTAACAACACAGCTACTTAAATATTTAAATGAATCAATGGACATGAAATATTGATTTGAGTTGAAATATTTTATTTTGCAAGAAGAGACCAGAATCATATGGGACATTAAGCTAGCAAAGCATTTCTAGCAGGAAACCAGTTGCAAACATTTGACCTCAGACAGACCAATCAGAAAGCATTCAAGACAGATGTGTAATAAAAGGTTTTATTTCTGGTTTACATGTGTTGCCTTTGGGAATAAGTGAAAGAGTGGGTGACTCATCCTCATCTTAGGAAATTACACCCTGGTCACTCATTACTAGTTCACGGTTATGTAAGATGCATGGGCATTAAATCTTGCATTGAATTATACACATATGGATAATTATATAGTATGTAATTTAAATAAAACTGCATCCTTCCAAGACAATAGATGAGCCAATCATAATGTAAGCAATCAATCAACCAACAGGAAACTTTAACAAAACAAAAAAGCATATCTTAAATTTACTAACATTGCATTTCATCTAGCATTGTTTGCAGAACTTTTGGTCAGGCTGCTTTACAGTGAGAGAGGGGAGACTTCTGGGCGGCCATGCTGAAACATCAGGGACAATATCACATGGCTGACATTCAACCTAAGAGGCTGCTGGGAGCTACGTGCCATGTCTACCTCACTGCTTGAATGGGAGGGGCATCCTTTTAGTTAAAAAAAGGACATTCGTGCATGCCTTTCCATCAGGGGAGCAGCATATCCCAGTCTCCAGAAGAGGAGGAACACATATACAAACCCCTCCTATTCACTCCTGTACATAGTAACCAAAGATAAAGGGGTTTCCATTTCTCTTCAGCTTTCAGATAGGGTTTCAAAAAAACAGCCTGCCAACTGCCTCTCTGACTGTCAATGAACAATGACTACAGCATGTAGCATATGAACAAATACACTGAAAAAAAATCAAAGTCGGATCTAAATATGCTAAAAATGTTTTGAAAAACAGTAATAAGTACAAAGCCATGTTTTGAACATGGGGGAAAAAGATGCAATGCTCTTTATCCTATAAAGGAATTAAATAAAGGATTTAAAGAAATTTAAGGGGGGGAAAAGAGTGTTTTATATATATATATATATAAAATTTAAATATTTATTGTAATCAATTTGAACTATTTGCAATTTGGCCATTTCTAATTATTAGGAGGACTTGATGACTACAGCCCTGTTTAAGGACCATGGTAATAGCATCTGATAATTTTTTATATAAAAGGTCCTCAGCGGGAACAATGTCAAGCATGCCACGATATCAAAGTTGTAGCAGTCCCTGTGAAATATCATTACCCATGAAATATCATTTGGAGCCTTTGTACAGCATTGCAAGAAAAATAGTTTATAAATCACAACAAACCTTGCAAGAAAAAAAAAAAAAAAAAAAAAAGTTTATCATAAACCAAAATTTGGTCAAAAACTACATAGCACCCTACTGAGTGACAGCATTTAAGGGATAGTTCACCCAAAAATGAAAATTCTGTCATCATTTACTCACTCTCAAGTTGTTCCAAACCTGTATGAATTTATTTGTTCTGCTGAACACAAAGGAAGATATTTGGAAGTGCAAATCTCGCCCCCCATTGACTACCATTGTATTTATTTTTACTACTATGGTGGTCAAGGGGGGCGAGATCTGTTTGGTTACTGACATTCTTCCAAATATCTTCCTTTGTGTTCAGCAGAACAAAGAAATTCATACACGACTGGAACAATTTGAGGGTGAGTAAATGACAATTTTCATTTTTGGGTGAACTATCCCGGAATTAAATTTACAAAGCTGTCACCTATTCTGTTGTATTGCCCAACCCATTTCATTCATACACCATGTTCAATTCTTACATTTATTTAATATTGCTGAAAAAGAGTTTTTTTTTTTTTAAAGGTAGTTTTAGACTACATTCAGACATAACCCATATTTTGATGACTAGATTGCAAAATCTGCAAACCGCTTAGGAAATGAAAACAAATTTAGCATTTAACTTGACCTTCTGAAATTGAAAAACATCCCATTAAATAAAACGAAAGAATTTGTACCCCAAGCGCCACAAACAGCTTCCAATTCACCAAACAATTTCTACATTTCAGACATTATTAGTAACATACACGACCCACTGTCCACAGCCATTACTATTCTCTGCTGAATGAAGCTGTAATAGTAATAGCTATGGAGGGCTGGGCTAGTCACACAATCCATGCTATATAGTATAGTATTAATATTATGACTGTCTGTTAGCGCTATCAGTCTCGAGAGCACGTTTCAAGTAGCCACGTTAAACTAATAGTCACATGTTTCTACACAGTAAAGGACCGAAACTGATTCAGGAAGACTGTGTTCACCTTCAGCATGAGGTTAAATAAGCGCTCGCCGAGTTAACGCTCGCTGTCATATCATGGCCTGAGCGCGTGCGCGAGCGGACCATAGAAAGAGAACCGAGCGCGTGCTGCACGGTGGCTGTTCGACCTTGGGGAGGTGTAGAGATAACGGAGAGGGCACCGTAGCTAGTCATTCGCGCAACACGTTACATACGAACCCATTGATCGCAAGTAAGCGGCTTACTAGTGCTGCTGCATTCAGAATACAAAAGCGAACCTCTGAACCCTCCAGCACGCGCGGTGATCGTTACGCGCACCGGCTGCTGGTGGAGAATTACACAGGAGAGCCACAAAAGTGACGTGCGCGTTTTACCGCACCGGCAATGCAGCGAAAGTCAATAATATAACACGATATAATTGTGCATAAAAGTGTATGTCTTGGCTGAGAGAAATATACACATTGCGCCAGATGTCTGCGAGGTTGTAAAGCATGCTGCGTGCGTTAGCAGTCAAGCTAACTGTTCACTGCTGCTATAAGGACTAAAGGGCGAAATTAGTAAAATATAAGCAGGAGCTTTCAGTTTATGACAGCAATGAAACATACATATGACTGAGGTAATTAAATAAAGGAGAACACGCATAACCAGTTAGCGAGGTGATATTGACCTACAGTGCGCGTGGTAGGCCGCTGAATGAATTACAACCCAATGCAGCTATTCAGTCTAAAGTACTGACCGCTTTAAGTATCTTGACTTTAAAACGATTTCACCGGGGTAACCCTCCACCAAGTCCTCGTTCAGAGAGGCCCTGAATTATCCATGAGTTCACAGAAACCGCTCGTCCATGTGGCTCGGTACATAATTCAGCTGAATGAAGGTGCGAGTTGACTTTAAGGCGCAAAGACAAGAGAACAAAGCAGGAGAGCGTGTTTTCCCTGTCATTCTGCAGAATCACCACACAAATTACAATAGTAACATTATGAACTGGACCTCAAAAATATCCAACTTACAGCTCCCTATTGGGAATATCATTGTTTCTAGCGGGTAGGAACAGCAACAAATCAGCTACCAGCTTGTCAACCTATCCTAAAATGGTCAAGATAGTTTGTGGAACATCTAACCTGGTCGACCAGCTACTTTCTAACTTAAAGACAGGTTACTTGTTCCAAAACATGCTAACTCCACTGGTCATACTAGCTGAAGGTGGTCAAGCTGATTTTTGCGATATGGTACCTGGTTTACTAGCTAATAATGACGTCTAATAACTGCTTAATTAGACGAAATTAATTGACGTGCAGGAGTCCCATCCATTAGGAATGAACTCAGATCTAGCGACTGTTAGCCGCTGTAGCTAAAGCGTTTTCGGGCGCTTTGGATAGCGGATAGCACTGGCGCAATGTCAAACATACACTGTCGAACCAATGAAGGTGGAAATCGTTTGTCAAGATTAGATGGTTGAATTTGAGATGGTTAATATCAGACTTTGTATGTTAATCATACTACAACACCAGACAGCAGGACTAATGAAGAGAGGCGGCTAAAATGGGCTCCCTCTTTGCGGTATAAGCTTCACCTATAAGCACATATGAAGTAAAACCCGAACACGCGATTTATACTCACTGTGTTTATGCGTCCCTCGCACCGCCACCGTATAAAATTAATGTTACGTATTCAAGGCCCAGCACAATCCCAACGTGTCCCCCCGCTTCGTGTGTGTGTGTATGTGTGTGTGCCTCTTGTCTCTCCTCCCCACGTGTTGACCGTCCGAACGCACACTCTAAAAACAGAGACGCATCAGCTGATCAAATCTCGCGATATGTCCGCTCTCACTGTAAATGTATGGAAATGTCGCGAGATTATAGTGGTCTCGGACTTCACGAGGCTGTTGGGGACGTAATGTTATCGTTTAGTTATCATAATTTAGGGAATAAGACGTGAACGTGACAGATTTAAAATAGATCCAAGAAACGATACCTCAAAATATGTTTTCAGTTAAAGTTAAAAAAGCAAAATGAGCAGCACTTATTTGACGTTAGCTATATTACAGTTAGCTGCTAAACTTTGAACTTTGCCCCTGTACATGATAACGTCTAGTACACTTCAGTATATTGGAGGTTTGGCATATTTTGAAAGATATGTTATCCGTCAAACAGTGTGCTATATTCCATCTAAAACTATTTTAAAAAGCTTACTGTATAATTATTATACACGCAATTTGTATGACCTCATATTGAGAGACTATGGGATATTTAAGAAAACCTGGAAAAAAGCAAACACGTGATTAAAACGTGACAAACTTAAATGAAATTCTGAACTTGCAAAGTATCTATATATTAAAAATATATAATATAAAACATATTCATATATTTAAAATCACATGAAAAATATGTTAAAATTTATCCATGTTATTTAACAGTTTCCCTAATACTCTATACACATTATTTAGCTTGTGAAATGACAATTTCACAATTGATAGTTAACAAAGACAAAAGATTTGGGTCCTCCCAAATGTTTTTGAATCACCAAATTGTCTTCTTGGTATTTGCATTAACAAAGTTGTTTTTTTATCTGTTATTTTGAATCAAATGCAACAGATGTCCCAGTTGTGTTATACTTTTTTTTTTTTTTTTTTTAAATATATAAATAGGATGAATAGAAATATTACCAGGCCAAACTCTCAACTGTTAACTCCTTTACCATGAGAAACTGAGATTGTAGAGCTGATGGAGTTGTTAGAGTCGATGAGTTTAAGCCAGAGTATTTTCTGCATTTAGATTTCATTACAATGCCCTAGAAGTGAGGTTATAGTCAAGTTTTCTGATACATTTTTCAGTAAAACTTCAAATCACCAAAACTTTCCAATGTGATAAACATCTGATGAACTACAGAATAAAAAAAAATAAAATAAAATCACATGTTGAACAGCACGGTAACAGGGTTGAGGGAAACTTTTATTACGAACACTGGTATAATTAAATTGCCATGTTATACATGTACAGCAACTAACCGCTTTACAAAAAAGCAAGTAATACAATATCACATATATTTACACTTGTATTTATATACCTTCCGATTTTACACAAACATATTTACAGGTGACAGATACATTGTTTACAGATGACCAATGCAATTAAAAATCTGGCAAATGCATCAGACAAACACACATCTTGAATTATATAAAATAAACCACTTTTTAAGTCTGTTTATGATGAGTACATAAGACAGTTTAATTACATATGCAATTTAAAAGGCTTAGGGGGCATGTCATGTGTCTAACCGCTGTCGTGGCAGTCAAGACTGTGCCTTCATTATGGTCTTAAAGTATTGAAATATCAGATTAGGTCAGTTTAAGATTGGTAGTAGCAATGCAACATCTAAGATTCAAGAGAAAGGAGTTATATTCTTGTTATTCAGAGTAATGGACGCAAAAAAAAGGGCAAATCTTACATTTCAAACACTCAATTGGGTCATTTACGTTCCTTCATATTTTCAATTTGCTTAAAAAAAAAAAAAAAAGTGTACATTTGACATGGATTGATGCGAAATTCACCATTACGACATGTAAAGCAGGAATAAACATTTCAAGTTTCATTTTTGATCATAAAACACTGATCTGAAATCTGCTTAGTGCCCTAAAATAACTACAAGTCAGGATGAATGTACATTTTTAGATCTGCAGGAGAGTACGGCTGTAAAACAAACAAAAATGTAAAATAAATCTCCAGATAAAATGGAAAAATGACATCGATTTGGTCCCAATTTTAAGTGTGAAACATCTGGTACTCAAGTATTTCAAAGCAATCTTTTCAAAAACATAAAATTAAAATTATGCATAAATATTCCGTCCTCAAACATTTGGCAGGTACCCTTCTTTAGTAATACAAGTTTCCCTTTCATAAGAATTTCAAAGAGCAAACACATGTACTTTGAGTTTGTTACTAGGTACGCTACCATTTCCTCCTTGTAGATTTGCAGATTGGCGTAATAATGACAGAAAAATAATGCAGAAAACAAATATTGCACACAAAAATCGGCCGCTTCAATTTTGACGGCCATTGTACTGCTCATGGCATCTTGATTCAAACTTAAATGGCACTTAAAATGTTTAATTTAGCGATTCACTGGTTAGGTGCCAAGTGAGAAAACAATTACATTAAATGCCAAAAACGTTGTTACAAAGCTAGTGAGAACTGTATGGAAGAAATAATTATTTTAAGGCATACAACATAGACTAGACAGACATAAAAATATACAAAATGGAGTTCAAAACAGTTTCCCCTCACAATATTGCAAACTAGTCTTTGGTGCAGTGTTACTTTGTCAGCGTGTGGTGGGATTGGGATTTCTGTGCCGTACGTGAGCCGTTAGTGAGACGGGAACAGGGGAGGGTGAAAGTGTGCACGGATATTTCCTGATCACACACTTTAATCATGTGCAATTTGTACACACGTATAGTGTTCAATGAAACAAATAAAAAAAAGAACATATTGCACCACAGTGAGACGATGAATATTAATGCCAATTTGTTGTGTTTGATTTGTGCATTTTGGGAAAATACTACATACGGATAACATACTCATCCGCTGAATCGTTTGACGACTGATGATATAACGATCGCAAAGCAAACCTTCATGTGACTCCGAAAAGATTATCTACATTTACAGAATAAATATTTAGATGCTGCAATATGATATTCTCATATTTCATAGTCACATGGTACTGTTTACACCGTAGCGACGTATGAACAATATGGTAAATGTTAAAGCCGCAACACGTTTTCATAATTAGTACCTGTTTTCCCTTCCTTAGCAAGGTCTTGCCTATTTTACAAACTATACACAGCTGAAAACCCTGACAAAGGCACACAATGGATAAAATAAGAACCCAAAACATGTGATCGTTATTATCGTCAATAGTATAGTACACGTATCATCTTTCTGTGTATACACCTGGATCACCATCCAGATTTCAAGCCTGTGGATATCAGGACAGGACAGGCCGCACGTCCATCCCATGGTGGGTCCAGGACTAAATGGAAACAGGCCGGATGCCAAGCCAAGATAATGAGCCTGTGAGTCTCCACATGGTTGGTCAACTGTTTGCTGTAGTGGTTAATCAGATCAGTTTCTCATTTATGTGTTTTTTTCAGACATCGATGAGGTCATAATCTCAAGTTTGTGCAAAACGAAGAGTGGACGCCTCAATTTAGCATTTCAATGTGGTCAGTCCCAAGACATTTTTGATGTTGAGTGCAACACGGAGAGTTCAGTGCATTCTCCAGACTAGTTCATTTAGGCAAGTATGTGGCAAGCTTCAACTGGTATAAAAAAAAACAAACACTCAAGCGGTTCTTCAATGCAAGAACCTTGTTAAACCGGACGACGGAAAACAAAAAGGATTCGTGGAGAAGAATGATGGCCGCGGAGTAGGTAGAAACCCTTCAAATCTTCTCAGACGATCTTTTTGATGCTTGGCCGTTTGAAGCTGCCTGCACTACGCTGCTTCTGTACCTGGCTGGCTGACCCGTGTCGCGTTCGCCCACTGGTGGAGAGACTCGAGGTGGGAGAAATCTCAACGTTCTCCTTGTCGATGCCTGCAGGAGAGAGATGTTATGTAACACCACTGAATCGCAACCTTGAGTGCATAACTGTAGCCTATTTCGTATTTAAAACCTTAAAATTGAATCAATTACCAATATTTTCTCTTAATTCAAATTTATCAAAAGTAAAAGATCTTTTCAAACAATAACTAAAGGGTCAAGATTTTACAGACATGCTTTGACATGGAGTCTGGCTGTAAATACACGTACTGATCAGTAGGTGTCTCAGTGCACAACATTATCACACTGAGGAGAAAGTCTAATGTAGGGATCCTGTGAGCGTTCATGATACAAGTGTGAGACATGAGTGTGCTTTTAAAATGTGCCTGTTGTTCCTGTGTCAATTATTAAAAGGTCTATATCAGCATTACTATTCTCACAGGTTCATAGCTTTTCACACTGGGTTAATATCTTTTTTAACATTTCACACTTTTTAAAGGCTGTTAACACAGCTTTTGACCTTGGGTTCTGGTGCCTTGCTTGGTGCTGAAATCTGAATTGTGGAAAACTATGCGGTCCTGTAATAGACAGCCAATCATAAACTGCCTTAAATATCAATTTTAAATATAATTTCATATATATATATCTATATATATATATATATATATATATAAAAATTACAAATATTTATTATATTTTTATTTTTTGTGTAGTGTATGCATGTGGATATGTATGTATGTACACGTCCACATGCATGCACTACACCAAAATAAAATATATATAAAATACAAATTTTTAATTATATTTAGAAAAAAAAAAAAAAAAAAAAATTATATATATATATATATTAAATTAAAAATTACAGTAAAAACAGTAATATTGTGAAATATTATTACAATTTAAAATAACTGTTTTCTGTTTGAATATATTTTATAAAGTAATTTATTCCTGTGATGGCAAAGCTGAATTTTCAGCATCATTACTTCAGTGTCACATGATCCTTCAGAAATCATTCTAATATGATAAGAATCTAAGAATCTAATATGATTCTAATCTGCTGCCCAAGAAACATTTATTGTGTACAATATATATATATATATTTTTTTCAGGATTCTTTGATGAATAGAAAGTTCAAAAGAACAGCATTTATTTAAAATATAATCTTTTGTAACATTTTAAATGTCTTTACTGTCACTTTTGATCGATTTAATGCATCCTTGCTGAATAAAAGTATTAATTTCTTTAATTTCTTTTCAAAAAAATAAAAATAAAAATACTAATTCTTACTGACCCCAAACTTTTGAACGGTAGTGTATAATGTTACAAAAGCTTTGTATTTCAGATAAATGCTGTTCTTTTGAACTTTCTATTCATCAAGGAATCCTGAAAAAAAAAGTACACAACTGTTTTCAACATTAATAATAATCATAAATGTTTCTTGAGCAGAAAATCAGCATATTAGAATGATTTCTGAAGGATCATGTGACACTGGAGTAATGATGCTGAAAATTCAGCTTTACCATCACAGGAATAAATTACTTTATAAAATATATTCAAACAGAAAACAGTTTTTTGTAATAATATTTCACAATATTACTGTTTTTACTGTATTTTTAATTTAATAACGCAGCCTTGGTGAGCAGACGAAACTTCTTTTAAAAACATTAAAAATCGTACAGATTCCAAACTTTTGACTGGTAGTGTGTGTGTATACATATATATATATATATTTTATATAGATATATAGTAGTCCCCTTTACGATATATATAAGGTTCTTACAATTCCTTACAAGTAATTATAAGGTTCTATCTAACATTTTTGTCAAAATTGAGTTATTTACATATTCTTATTCTGTGACAACTTATTTACATTGTGTGATTTTTTTTTTTTTTAATGTTGTGTGCATTTTGGAACTATTTATTTAGGGGAAAAAAAGGTTCTATCTACAAAGCTGAATGGAATATAATGGAATATATATGTAACTAAGGGTTAAAAATGGCACAATTTCAAGTGTGAAAAGCCTTTAACGATGCTTTTAAAACTGCAAATGTTCCTCAGCTGTGTGAGTAAGTGTTTGGCTAATACCAGGCCCTTGTGATCTCTCTTCACAGTTCCTGTTAAAGCAGCCCCTCTTGCTTTGATCTCACAGTAGCATCTACTACTGACTCCAGCAGCAGATTTACAATTCAAACACTCTACGAATGGCAGCAACTGCTTTTTTCACACAACGGAGGTCGATGAGTACCTGGGAGGACGAGGTGAGGTGGGAATACAGCCGACTTAGAGCAAGGCAGACAGGCTTCACACAGAGAGTAGAAAAAAAAAAAAAAAAAGACATGAGTGACACATTCACAACTCAAAAGCGGACAGGAAGGACAGATGAATGGAAGAAACAGGAAATCAAAATAAAAAAATGGCAGCTTACAGATACATCTGACTGCATTTTACTCTTAACGTTCTGCTGAAGAGTGAAGCTAAGCAGCAGTTGATATTAGCTCAAAAAGCAGATTAAATTTATATCAAAAGGAGAAATTAGTGAGAAGGAATGTGATTTAGACATTCACTTAAGTGCTTTCTGGATCATCTAATGACTTCTGTTACATATATATGTATATAGAAATACCTCCATTATGAATATACACCCTTTAACGGCCAATTTAAACTGAATAGTATCACACTGCCACCACTGAAAAAAAGTAAAGACAAGAAATAGGCACTTAAATAAGTTACCACAGTTTGCAAACTATAGAACTGGACATTAATTGCCCAACACAGCTCTATAGTTTAGGTTTGTACCAGCTGTTTTCGGTGGCACCTCCTCTGTGGTTCGTGGATGGGAGAGAGTTGGGGACCGTCTATAAACTATAGGGCCCTCTGAACCGACAGCACATTCCCAATGAAAAGGAGACAGAATGCAGTGAGGTTAATGAAGATACAAACGCAAAGCAAAGGTGTCAAATGCACACACAACCACTGTCAAAGCCCTGCACGGTGGTCTAGTCTTCGTCTTGCACATCTAGCAAAGCCCGAGAAACTGTAAACTGGCGACGCTTTTGGATATGAAAGCAGACAGAAAAGCGCTGACAACTGCGATTTCAAACAGCAGCGTGGCTACAGCTGTTACTGTGTTATTTTTCAATGCTAGGGAATGTAGCAATGACATTACATGTGTTAGCGTTATCGCTACTCACGGCTCACTAATCACGATTACGTGAGCGGGTGTGAGTAGCTCAGGAAGAGTGCGACGTGTGAAGTTAAGTGAGTGACTACGTACTAATTTGCGTCTACATGTGTGAATTAGGGAATGAGTGTGCGTATGATGCAGGAAGTGAGCACTGACCTGGTGAGTGCTGTGAGGTGGCGAGGGATGTCATGGAGTTGGACAGGTTGAGGTTGGCCGTGATGCTGAGCTGACTCTGGACAGTGGGCGGATACGGAGAGGTGGGCGTGCGCAGTGACTCCTCCCCTCCTTCTTCCTCAATGCCAGGAAGGTAGGTGTCAATCAAAGCATCTAGGAATTTAACCACGAGCTCAGCATAGTCTGGAATTTGGGTTTGCTGTTGGAAAGAGTAAAAGCAGGTGTGATTAATAATCAGTTAGCATTATCGTATTTGGTCCTTAGTAGGGCTGGGAGAATAAATCGATTCGTGGATCGTTTTTGAGATTTTCCGAATGTATCACAATTCTCTCTTGAATCGATTGAGCATAGTTTTTAACAGCAGATGGCGCTCTAGGCTAGTTTTTTATTTGCATGGTCAAATGCTCACGAAGAGTGCTCGTGCATTCGGCTGAGTCTGATAATGTACTTTTATGACTTGATATTAATGTAAACAGCTCACTGCAAACACCCTTGTAATTCGCTTCAACCTTTTCAAACTTTATGAGTGACTATTTTATAGAAGGTTCAAGTGGTCTGTGTAAGGAATTGGAATAGAGCAGAGTACGGCTGTTAAGCACACAGTGCCATCTGCTGTTGAAAACTAAGCTCAGAATCGATTTGAGAGAGAATAACAATGGTATTCGGAAAATCTCAAAATTGATCCAGAATCATTTCTCTATTCGCGATTCAACGATTTATTGTCCCAGCCCTAGTCCTTAGATATGGCACATGTAAATCTGAGGGATATTTTTCACCCTCACTGATCATAAGTTTGATTACTCTGACACATAACCGTATACTTCACAATAAATTCGAGCAATAGCAATAGTGGCAAACTGTAATGACTGGAACCACCTAGATCTTTAGGATTTCTGTGGTGAAAACAAGCAGTAATTATTCTACCCATTATTGGCTGTCAACAACATTCAAGAAATTTTAAGGTCAGGGTTCAATAATAAGAATGTCAAGGCCAGTGTGGGATATTTTTGGGCCAGCTGACAGAAGTAACTTTTCATACATTCCAACAATTAGGTTCCAATATCAGTTTGACATTTTTTTTTCCAGCGATGCATTACATTATTTTCAAGCAAATGTCTGTCGTGGAATTACAAGTTGGATTATTCAAGGTATGACAGCATTTTAAAAAACATGATTTTTTTTTTTTTTTGTATAGAAAACTCACTTTTTAATGAAAAATGATCTATTTTTCCATTACATAAAAATATATGTTGCTAAAAATTAATAATAACAACATGAAATAATTTATAATACATTTTTATATAATTAAACCTTAAAAGTGCAATGTGTAAATTTTAGGAGGATCTATTAACAGAAATGCAATATAATACATAACTATGTTTTTAATGGTGTATAAAGATCTTTCATAATGAGCAGTTATGTTTTTATTACCTTAGAATGAGCCATATCTATATACATACACCGCAGGCCCCCTTAAATGTTAAGTCACCATTTTGCACCGGCATGTTTCTACAGTAGCCTTAAACGGACAAACTGCTCTAAAGAGCGTGTTTGCTTGACTGGCTACACTCTGCTGTCTCCGATGACAACATATTTGTCCTGTGTTGGCCACCGTAGCTTCTCTATATTGCAATTTGCAACCTCACCGCTAGATGTCGCTAAAATTTACACACTGCACTTTGAAGTTTTGTGATGAAGTCAGTTAATATATTGGCCGGGCAAGTAAAATAATTAGTGTTCTGACAAAGCTAGCAAAATAAATACATATTTTTCCAGCACACATTTTAATTCATATAATTAAAACAATAATTTAAATGTTATAACACGTTACAATGAAAATATTGGCAAGGCTAGTAGAAAACATTGCAAAGAAAGAAAACATTTAATGAAAAATTCCAGCACATAAAAATGTGTTTAAAAATATATAAATTATTGAATTAGTATAAAAGTCATTGAATTTTAGATAACACTTTGCTATGGGGAATAACTATTCACTATTAACTACGACTTTTGCCTCAATATACTCCTAATTAACTGCTTATTAATAGTTAGTAAGGTAGTTGTTGTGGCATTTAAGTTTAGGTATGGGGTAGGATTAAGAGAAGTAGAATATGGTCATGCAGAAAAAGGCATTAATATGTGCTTTTTAAGTACTAATAAACTCCCAATATGCAATCTAATAAGCAACTAGTTAAAAATGAGAATTGTTCCCCATACTAAAGTGTTACTCAATTTTAAAGTGATTATTAATATAATAATTTAAATGTATAACCTGTTACAGTAAAAATATTGGCAGGGCAAGTAAAAACCTGCATTATGACAAGGCTAGAGGAAACAAATCATTATTGCTGAGCCATGAAAGAGAGAAAACTTCCTTCAGCAAGGGATACATAAGCAATACATCTCTGTCATTTATGTCTTCTTAAACCGCACAGCAGAACTGTGGGAGAGTAACAGGCCGGAGACACCGGATGGGCGCGGGAGATGTTTGGGAAAGCCGTTTTGGTCAATAAATCTAGAAAGCGGCAGAGAGACCGCAGCACACAATTCCTTCACTGCACTCCGTTGGAAAATGAAAAGTGTTTATGGGAGCAGTTAATCATACCTTCGAGAAGGGCCCGGCAAACCTCCAAAGGCCGTTGAAACCGAAGCCTGTGAGACAGAGAGAGAAATGACAGCAGAGACAGATGATAGAGAGAGAGAGTGATGGAGAGTTGAGAGAAAAAAGGGGGAATTGGTCAGACAACTGAAGATAAAGTAACACTAAACAAGATGTTTTATGTGATAAAACTCTCTAAACTAGGGTTGGCAATCGATTCAAATTTTGTAGTAATTATATGCATAATTTCACAATGTACAATTCAATAATAACTAAGAATGAATTCAAAATACTACTACTACTAAATTAATGCATTAAGTTGAAATCTCTACTTTTTAGATAATTCAGAAAACATCTGCCAAGAAATCTGAACGTTAATAAATGACTGGAGAGATTGGCACTAGGCTTTACTCTGCAAGCAGGAAGGCTGGTATTGAGGGGGAGACTCCTCATGATAGACCACGTTCTGAATGATGCCGTGGACGGGGTTCAGGAGGTTGGGGTCCTGGCACATGGACAGGACGGTGCTTAACTTGGAGTCCAGCAGGTTGTGGCTATGATAAAAATGACACAGATATAATAAGTGTCGAACTACAGGGCCAATACCAAATATACAACTAACAAGATAATTATCGTGAATGTTGCAAAAGCTAACAACTGAAGATTATCTAAGCGGATCTGAAAAGCGTGTTGCTAGGTAGGTGTAGTACAAAACAAAAAACACATTATTCAAACATTTTCTCATGGTATTCAATAGGCTGGTGGGTCATTATTTAAATTGTGTTTTATATGTATTACACTTAGGCCAAATATACCCATGGGTATGAATCACTGCGATTATAGTGACAGTTATGAATCATGATGTGGCTGTAATTACACGCAATTAGTAATGACATTTTGCTTGTATTTAAATAAACATTACCTTGTATTTCAAGATAAATGAATCTCAGGCGTTAACAAAAATTGTGGCATTGTTTCCATATCTAGTGTATATATAAACACTTCAATTACACAAACATACACTACCACTCAAAAGTCTATGATCAGTAAAATGTTGTTGTTGTTGAAAAAAAAAATTAGTAATTTATTTAGCAAGGATGCATTAAATTGATCAAAAGTGACAGTAAAGACATTCATAATGTAACAAAAGATTGCCATTTTAAATAAATGTGGTTCTTTTTAACTTTATATTCATCAAAGAATCCTGATTTGCAATCACAGAAATGAATTACATTTTAAAATATATTAAAATGTAAAACAGTTATTTAATTGTTATAAAATTTGACAATATTAGTTGTTTTTTTGTAAACTTTATTTAGTTTTGTAATATGACATTTGTTTTTGTTTTTTTCAGAACAAAGGGTCCAAAAAGGTACAGTATAGTACAGTATACCGAATGTATAAAAAATAAGGGAAATTAGGCATGTGACGGTATCAAATTTTCATGTGGCGATTAATTGCTGAAGCTTTTATCAAGGTACACGGTATTATCACGATATTGAAATAAGTTGCAAAAAAAGTGTTGTCATAGTATAACAGGTTTAAGAACTCTTTTTGTAATAACAAAAAGACCTCTGAATGTTTAAATACAATAAGACAATACACAAAAAATATATAAAGTAAAATTTTCAAACAGATTAAAGTGCAAAAGAATTAGGCTATAAAGAACAACAGGTAACACTTTACAATAAGGTCTCATTATTTAATGCATTAACTAAGATTGAGCAATAACTACATTTATTACAGAAAGTATTATTTTTTGTTAATGTTAGTTAAGAAATAGAACTGATCATTGTTAGTTTTATCTCAGGTCCATTAAATAAGTTATTTTGATTTTAGTAATGTTATTAAACAGTAACTAAGAAATTAACATTAACTAAGAATAATTAATGCTTTATAAGTATTTTTCATTGTGAGTTTGGTAATTATGAATTAACATGTTAACTAATAAAGCCGTATGTCTCAAAGTTTTACTGAACAATAACAAAGTCTTCTTCACTTGTTGAGATGGTCCTCACTGCAGAACACAAGATCCAGGGGTTCTAGATCCAAGAATCTAGATCCAACTCCTCCCATTTTACATATCCCTAAACCTACCCGTCTCCGCCCCCTGAATCTAAACCTACCCATCTCCACCCCCTTGATCTAGATCCAACTCCTCCCACTTTACATAGCCCTTAACCTACCGGACTCCACCCCCTGGATCTAGAGTGTTCTGCAGTGAGGGGCTACTGCACTCGTTCCGCCATGTGCTTCTCATGCACGTTGGGCTTGTTTACATCTGAGCGCGTGTCCCTTTGACGCAGAATACAGCTGTGTTGTGCATTTTATCCACCTTATTCCTACGCCCCATGACGCTTGGCGCGAATTATGGGTGTAACTTCCGTTTAGCTGTAAAATGTCAGTGAAAGGCTCGCTCTATGAACACCATAATACGTTTTTTTTTTTTAAAACTGGGTACAATGAGATTACATTATTCTACTCACCCTTCAACCAACTAACATTAAAAGGACATTTAAAAGTGTAAAAGCATCAACAAGGTACTTTCAACAGGCCATGAAAAAGCGTGATTCTTTCCGCAGCAATAACGGACAGGTTAAATATAACTATAGTGATATATATCTGTATTATGTAATAGACGTTGCCTTAATAAAAAGTGTCCATAACTTCAGCATTGCGTGATACTATTTCAAAGTGATTTCCATAATTTTTACAGATAATAAATTGTATTTACCTGTGAAAACAAACCTGGAAAGAGACGTGAGGCTTTTAGGAGAAAAACGAGAGATTCTTTGTGCATTCCAGTGAATTATTAATGGGATATTTCGTAAATTATATTGGGAAAACAGACTACAAATGTGCAGTATATGTTGTCCTTTTTCATACGGTATGCAAAGGGACAAAAGAAAATAATCACGAGGATAGAAAGCAGCGACTGAAAAGAGCTCTTGCCATAGATATTCTTGTTATAACATGTTACGTTAAAACACCAAGCGTCAAGTTATTCTCATGACATCTGAAAATAAAACATGAAAGAAAAAAATGACAGCTCATTCAGTCAAACTGACGGATAAGCTTTATTTGTAGGGCAAGCTTATGATTTGAAACGATTCGTTTCAGTCTTTTTGAATGGAAGTTCCCCAAACCGGAAGTGCAACCCATAATTCGAAACGCAGTAGGCTAGTCAGGAATAAGGTGGATACGGTTTATGGGGAAAGTATTTTTAAATGCATTAAAAAAAATTAATAATTGGTAATAAATTATTATTTACTGTATTTTGAAGTGCCCATAACAATATTGTGCATATTCATTATCGTGATATATCGCATTACCGAATATCAGAACATGTCTAAGGGAAATATTACAGTTTTTACTGCATTTTTCATCAAATAAATACAGCCATGGTTAGCATAAGATGATATTTCCAAAAATCTTACCGACCCCAAACTGAACAATAATGTTCAAGTATCATAGCCAAGTAATTTATGAACAAATGAAATTAGGGGAATATATCAAAAAATATTAATTTTACAATCGTAATAAATAAATGTAAATAAAACATTTATAGTTTTTTATATTTAATAATATTAAATTATATAACTTCTCTATAAGTTTCTGATTCTATTTACTGAAAAACATCATGGTCAACATTTAACCCTGAATCTTGTGAAATGTTTTTAGCGTTGGAAACGGATTAATGGATCTTGACTGAGTGATGTGTTGGTATATAATATGGCAGACACTCACACTACAGGAAAGACCTTGGGGAAGACCACACTGGCCTCAGCCAAATACTCGTACAGGATCCGCTGATGAAACTCATCCGTGGTGTATTTCACCAGAGTGGCCTGCAAAAAAAAAACTTTGCTATACTACAGTACGACGTATAAAAAATGTCATAGCTTGAAAAAAGAAAATGAATCATCTTTATTTAACTTTCTTGTGCTATGCAAAGAAAATGCAAAAAACTTTCTATATACAATTTCAAACATAATTCCACCTTCAAGAGCATTTAAAGCACAAGATCAAGGGCAAAGGAAAGTCGTATGGAGCACACACCAGTACAGTGAGGAGAAGCGTCTGGATCTTCGGGTCTGTGAGAACATTCTCATCCAGGAGGACGTTGGACTCGGACACGGACACTTTGCGTAAATGGGAGTTGGCTATTCGCTGGGTTTCTGGAATGAAGAAGAGCTGTTAGCAATTCAATCTCTCTCATTTCTCATGCCTAATTATTATTTACACATAGGCCTTGTTTACACCTGGTATTAAGATCACAATCAGATCACGCCACTAAATACATTTGTAAACGGGGTCTAAAACATTTGGACTTGTCCACTTTCGATCACTTCCAGAAGTAGTTGAAAACTTATTTGAACGGATTGCTTTCATAGTGTTGACGCTCATGTGGCACACATTTGACAGCAACACACAAATGACAGCCACAAAAGGCCGTCTACTCTCCATCTACTGACCTAATGAGTAAATATTATGGGAAGCGCAGTAGCCAGACAGGATTTAAACTTTGTCGGCTGGAGACACAAGTTTGGTTTGAAGATGAAAAATGTACCAAGCACAATGTTCTCTCACCATTCCTGATTTCTAAGACGCACTCACAGCGTTCGGCCAGTCTTGCGGCTGTCAGAACAGAAATGAAAGCTGCTGCTCTCCGTGTGTTTTTCCCCATCATCTCTGGTCACGTTCATATGTATATTGCGCAAGCTTATTTTGTCCATTAGATGGAAAGATCTGAAAAAAACCCTACATTTACCCGTCCACAGACCCTCCCCTCTAAGAAATCAGAAATGGTTGAAAGTAGACAAAAGAGATGGATTAAAATACCAGGTGTAAATGGGTATGTGTCTCCCTCGTCTACTTGTGATCCGATCGACCAAAACGCATCTTAATACCAGGTGCAAACAGGGCCATAGATCAGCACTGGCCATCACACACTTGATTGCTTAGTGCAGAAAAACTCACCAATCTCATAGTCGTTTTCAGAAACCCGTCTCATCTTTGGAGGCGTAGTGATGCCCGACTCCATGTCTGGTCTCTTCGGGGCTTTCGAGTCCGATATTAGGTGATCGAAGCTCTTTCTAGTGCCTAGAATAAACATAAAAACACGCAAATATGAAGATAAAGTAAAGCTGGAGCATGTTCAAAAACCACTTTAAAAGAATAAAGCCACAGACCGCTCATACCCAGTAGTTTTTTTGCATTGGCCTGCGACGGCTGGCCCATGTCCACGCTCATGGATTTGCGTGGGCGAAGGCTGGTCTGTCCCATTGCAGAGTATGGAGGTGCAAGGCTGCGCTCTGACACTTTTGGAGAAGCCCAGGGCTGGTTTTCACGCAGTAGCCTGACACTTTAGAGTGTTAGAATCAACAAAACAAAGTCATTAAAAAAAAAAAAAAATCAGTACAGTGTGGTAGGAAAGGCAAGTGAATAGTAGAAAGAAAATGGGAAAATTCAAACCTGTTGAATGAAAAGAAAAATTTCTCACCTGCATCCAGGTTCCGTTTCGAACACCGTGAATGTGTCCATTGGAAAGTTCTCCATGGTAACTTCTGAAAGCAGCAATGACTTCCTGTGCTTTAGACTGCAGCGGCTCCTCACCTCCTCAGATACTGTGAGCAAAGCTGAAACACAAACATCCACTTTAGATGTTTTTATCAGAATTTAAATACAAAATAATAACAGGTTGTGCTGGCTTTAAATTACCTGCCAGATATGCCACACTCTGCGTGTTCACTTCAAACTTGTCACAGCTGCGGTGTTTTCCCACCAGGCCCAGGAGCGTATGAAGGATACGGACCGTCCTCGCCACCGTGGTGGAAGAAGGATGTCTGTATCCTACCAGAAGAAAAGACAAAGATGAGGAACCAGAGAGAAGGAAGACATTTTACTGATTAACATCAAATGCTCAGTGTGATCAATCGCTAAAACCTCAGTCTCAATACATTAATTGGTCTGTTGATACATATATATTGATGTCAGTAATGCATTAGATCATCAATATAGAATAGTTAAAGGGGTCATGAACTGCATTGTTTTATAATGTTTCCTGGGGTGCACTTACAATGTTAGTATGACTTTTACATCAAAAATATCTATAATTTAGAAATAAAAGGTATTTTTCCTACCCTGATTTTAACCCTCTGATTTAAACGCTCTGTTTTAAGGGGCGTGCCTGCTGTGAGACTTCAGTGTAAATGCCCACTGCTGTGATTGGCTAACATGTTTGCATATGAATTAGCTAAGTATTACATGAGGAACTCTCTAGAAAATATTTAACGTTTTTACTATTACAGTTCTCAAGGTTTACTAATCGTGAAAAGCATTATAGCATTACATTTAGATCGTGACATGAAAGGTTGCAGTAATGAACATTGTAATGTAATGTACCGAATACAAATAAATAAAGCTCAACTGAGATGCTCTCATTCATAAAAATAAATAACCATATTCCTAGCATTAGGATCCTTTGAAAGGTAATGTTATTTTTAGTCCCGTATCGCTCTTCTCTCCTCCTCATCTCACTAATACGCTAGTGGGCGGGGCTAATGTTGCAATGATGAAGTATGCGTTGATTTTCTTCAGCAGAGGCAGCGTTTCACCTATCTATCACAGACAGGCACATTATCTGGGTCGTTATCTGGGCTTGGTTACAATAAAAGCTGTTTTTGGACTAACAAGGAAGTACATTCACAGAAAATAGCTTCTGCGTTGCAAAATAAGGTGGATAGGTGATCTTTTAATCTTTACCTTTGAGTAAGTGCCCCACTAATGCAAAGTTAAAGTTGGAGGCAAAGTTGAGTCCCACAAAATGGTCCATTTGTTTACAGTGCCATTCCAGTGGCTTCCGGATCTCCATGAAGACCTCCTCAGGACTCTATAAAGAGATGAAAACATGTTTTACATGTTCTTACACTGCAATACATTCTACCTTGATTTTCTGAGAGGCTGCTACAGAGCCAATGGGTGCAGCTTGACATCCCTCACTCTTTGGACATAATAGGTGGAGCTTGAAGGTCCAGCTACACCCTAAACTTAACCCTATCCCTAAACCTGCTTAGGTTAATCTCCACTCATTACGTCCAGAGATGGGGAGCTGGACGTCATTTGGCTCTGCCGTGATCACCACTTGGATGTTTTATCTATTTATGTGAAATAATATTAAGGATTTCAACATGTTTTAAGTCTGTGGTTGTCTAAATGTGGATTACAGTCGGGCACCTTATCATTAAACACCCGGAGGCTGTCCAGTGTGTGCAGGTTCTGCTCCATTAGGGCGGTACCGGCGGAGTACAGATTCACTTCATCCAACTGAAGTACAGCCACAGCCACCCAGAACAGAGCTTTATGCATGGGAGAATCCTGCAGATCATTAGACAAGCACACACAACACTATTAATAAGTGAAGTGTGTCATTTCTTAGCCATCAAATGGAATTGTAAAAATATTTTTAAACAGGTTTCACACATGTACATATTGAGAGAAGTAAATTAAAACATTGTTACAGTCGTGTTATATCATATGGTCTATTATACACTGACATAACTGCTGATGTTTTAATAATTGAATCCCGCAGACAACGAGACTGCACCTGATCGAGGAGAGGCTGTAGTTTGGTGAGAGCGATGACGGTGGCCTCGATGAGAACCTGGCTGTTGTAATTATCCGGCCCCTTTAAGCAGCTCTCCAGCCCCTGTGCAGGAACAGCATTAATCAGACAGAGCGGCGGAGCATGACGCCACCAAATAGTCTGAGCGAATGACACTACAGCAGTTAGACTAGCGCACTGCATTTCTGCTCAGACCTGAATCACACTGCATATACAACACAAATATTTACAATTTCCAAGCAAAATATAGTCACAATACTACAAAAGATGCCCACTATTCATCTTCAAAACACAAACGAAAAAATTTGAATCTAATCTGAGAAATTTCTGTACTCTCCATTGACAGTCGACGCAACTACCACTTTGATGCTTCAAGAAGTTCATAAAGAGATGGTAAAACTAATCCATATGAATCAAGCGGTTTAATCCAAATTTTCTGAAGAGACCCGATCGCTTTATATGATGAACAGATTAAATTTAGGCTTTTATTCACATATAAACATTGATCAACAAACATAAACAGAAGCTCAACTGTACTTGCTTTGACGTGCAAGAACCAATGAAGTTTATTCCTATGTTACGTAGCACATTTGAGCTTCCGCAAGAACCAGTGAAGTTTGTTCTCAGACATCAAATCAAGCACGGTTGAGCTGTTTATGTTCGCTGATCAATGTTTATATGTGAATAAAAGCCTAAATTCAATCTTGTTCATTACATTACAGTCTCTTCAGAAAACTTGCGCTAAAATTCTGCATCCTGTCGACAACCTCAAATCAAAAATTAGATTGGATACTTATTTAGTTCTAAATGGGGCAAAACTGTGTATTTAATGTGCTTTATCAAAAAAATGGAAACATTAGAGAAGATCAACTCACTTTATAATCAACATTTTCCAAAACATAAAAAAAAAAATGTGGAAGTTTGAGAAGCAGATGAGAGAAAGAGAGCTAACCCGATCAATGCTGAGCAGAGGACTGGCTTTACTGAGAATACGAATTATCTGTTTGAGCTGCCCGTGAGTCACACGTTTACTGATGCAGCCGAACACCACCAGCGCCCGTGGCTGAAGAGACGGGTTATACTGGAATGCAAACCTATCCAAAAAAAACAAAAGAAAATGTACATTATAAGGCGATGTAACAGATTTTGTTATTTTAATGTGATTGCACTATGATTTTCAGCTGCAATTGCTTCAGAAATACTCATGTGAAATGCAATGTTTTCAACATACTTTTGTGCTAATTCAGTCCACTGATCAAGCCATTTGCATCCGGGAATGTCCCTCATACAGGCCTGGGGAAAAACAGCAATTGTTTAAATAACATATACATAAAAGACTTCTAGACTTATAGTCATGTGAATAACAAAAGAACACCCCTATAGAATTGTATGGTGTTACGTATAAGAACATTTTGGCCCACTCTTCTTTACAACATTGCTTCAGTTCATTGAGGTTTGTGGCCATTTGATTATGCACAGCTCTCGTAAGGTCCAACCGCAACATTTCAGTTGGGTTGAGGTCTGAACTTTGACTGGGCCATTGCAACACATTGATTCTTTTCTTTTTCAGCCATTCTGCTGTAGATTTGCTGGTGTGCTTGGGATCATTGTCCTGTAGCATGTCCCAATTTTGGCCAAGCTTTAGCTGTCAGACAGATGGCCTCACATTTGACTTTAAAATACTTTGTATACATGGTTGACTCTGTGGCTACAAAACAAGCCCAAATCATCACCCCCTCCACCATCATGTCTGACAGCTGGTATGAGGCGTTAGTCCTGATATGATGTGTTTAGTTTTCGCCTAACTTGGCGCTGTGCATTATGGCCAAACACCTTCACTTTGGTCGTGTCTGCCAAAGGACATTATTCCAGAACTCTTGAGGTTTGTTCAGATGCAACTTTGCAAACATAAGCCGTGCTGCCATGTATTTTTTTTTTTTTTTTTTTTAAGAGACAAGAAGCTTTCTCCTGGCAACCCTTCAAAACATGCCATACTTGTCCTGTCTTTCTCTAATTGAACTGCCATGAATTTTAACATTTAACATGTTAACAGAGGCCTGTAGAGTCTGAGGTGTCTTGGGTGTTTTGCAGTTTCTCTGAGCATTGCAGTCTAACCTTGGGGTGAATTTGCTGGGACGTCCACTCCTGGGAAGACTGGCAACTGTCATGAATGTTTTCCACTTGTGAATAATCTTCCTTACTGTAGAATAATGGACTTCAAATTGTTTGGAAATGGCCGTATAACCCTTCTCAGATTGATGGCAGCAACAATTGCTTCTGTAAGATCATTGCTGATGTCTTTCCTCCTTGGCATTGTGTTAACACACACCTGAAGGCTCCAGACCAGCAAACAGCCAAAACGTCTGCTTTTATAGAGGTGATCACTCTTGCTAATGATCAGTTAATCAAAGGCATTTGATTAGCAGTGCCTGAACATTACTTACCCTCTTAATTCCTATGAAAGCAGTAAGGGTGTACACAGTTTGTCACCCATCCCATGGCTTTTCCATGTTGGCCTAGTTTTTGTTAAATAAATAATGACAGTGTAATGTGTTATGTGTTGTTGTTCATCTTAGGTTGTATTTACCTAGTTTTAACACCTGCCAAGGACCAGATGATTTACTATATCCTGATAGATAAAACCATATAATTCAATAGGGTGTCCTTTCTTTTTCACATGAATGTAAGTGGTTATAAAACTTATAACTTTCCCCTTTTTATGGATCAACATAAACTCAATTCATCCCCAGAAAGTGACATTATCAAGAAAGATCCGAGAGAAAGGAAAAGAAAGATCCACACTCCTTTATCTTATTACATTTTTTAAATATGTTTCATTATGCAACACAGCACATATGAAGCAGACGTTTCAGCTATTTGCCTTCTTCAGTGAATCATTAAATATTATTAGCACTTCAGAAGGCAAATAGAAAAAAAGCAATACTACTGATACTGGCCTTCATTCACAGCACTTAAAGAGATAGTTCACCCAAAAATGAAAATTCTGTCATCATATACTCACCCTCAGGTTGTTCCAAACCTGTATAAATTTCTGTTCTGTTGAACACAAAGGAAGATAGTTTGAAGAATGTTTGTAACCAGGCTGCTTTGGGGCACCATTGACTTCCATAGTAGAAAAAAAAAAAAAAAATACTATGCAAGTCAATAGTGCCCCAGAACTGTTCAGTTTCCCACATTCTTCAAAATATTTTCCTTTGTGTTCAACAGAACAAAGAAATTTATACAGGTTTGGAACAACCCGAGGGTGAATAAATAATGAAAGAATTGTTATTTTTGGGTGAACTATCCCTTTAATAAAAAGGTACCAGCCAGATATTTTAAATATACCATCTTTATGTTGTTTCTACATTCATTTGGAGATTCAATGTCAAAATATGTATTAAAACATAAAATACTAATTGTATGACTAACATACATTAAATCGTATTAATATTTCAAATATATTTGAAATGCCACCTATAAAAGTTAGCATTTAATTTCTATATTTTATTTAGTAAATTAGGTTTGCCATAACATTAAAGAATTACATTTTAAAATATATTAAAATAAACAGCTCATTTAAATTGTGATAATTTGTGCTGCCTATCAAATAAACAAATTACTAATTAATCACACATTTCTCTAAAATTCCTTGTAATTAAATTATATGTATATCAATTAAAATTTTACCTATATTTTAGTATTATAATATTTATTTTCACACATTTTTTACTAAGTCCTATGAATGAAGGCCAGTTTCACCGATACCAATACTGCTACTGATGACTATATTAAATAGATTTATTTCTCAATTTCTGAGATTAAGTGAGTGTGTGTTAAACCATTTACACAAAACACAAAATATATCCTTTAAATGGATAAACACAGTGCTGGAGATGCATAAACAGATTATAAATACACTTGAAAATGATATCAGCAGTTAAACAAAACCAAAAGTGGATAGACAGCTCACTTCTATAATACACAATGTTGGTAACTGACCTCCATTATCTCCAAAAGAGCCTCTGTAACCGTTTCCAGGGACGACAGAGCAAAGGTCTCTCTCTCGTAGGAGCCGGGGGAGAATGAACGGTCTCTGTAGCTGGAGCGGAAGGCTATGACCGCAGCAGATTTGACCTTACTGATGCCGAACAGCAGGTAAAACTTGGGCAGGGAGAACTCTGTCAGACTCAGACGCAGCACCTGTTTAGTCTCCTCTGCAGAAGCAAAAACCAGAACAGCAACAAATCAGACTCAGGTTTTTTTCAATCATATTTTTTTGTTTGTTTATTTATGTATTTTTTTAACACACTTTTTTAAGTTTAAGTTAGCACAATTTTTTAACTAAATAAAAAAAAAAAAAAGTTTAAACACTTTTTATGTACACATATTATGTACAATAATGTTCTTCATACTTTTTTTTTTTTTGGTCATCATTCAGATTTCAAACAATTAATTCCGGTTTAATTACTCATTTCATACCCAGAAGTACATCTGTTTACATCAGTACAGACCTTTATTCATAGTACTTAGTATGCCATTAAACAAATATTTAAAAAATACTATATTACAAATTTTAAACGTTAAGTGAGAATAAATGCAGAAAATTGTGCAATTAATTTGTTTTTGTTTTTAAATCAACTGACCGCACTAATTATTACAATTTAAATAAACTTTTTTATTTTAATATATTTTAAAATGTAATTTATTAGTGATGGCAAGTCTAATTTATTAAATATAAAGAAATATACAAATTAAATGCTAATTTTATAGGTGAAATTTCAAACATTGAACATTAATAACATTTAATATGTGTGGACATACCCCCATATGTTAGGTATATGATACATGGTTATGGGCAATTCATGAAAAAATTATTAGAATTTCATACTTGGCATAAGCAGTCCTCAAGCTTGAGTTAAAAACAAAAAAAAAAGAAAAAAAAAAAAACTGTGATCATTCCTTACATGTTTAAAACATTTCCAAACTCATATTTATTTTTAACATGGAGGAAACAACCCTTAAAATACTAATTTTCTGTGACTTATTCCTCACCACTGAAGTTAAGCTGTGAGCAGGTGCAGAGCGAGTGGATGATGTTAATGACGAGGCCGTGCGTCGATGCTCGGAGGGACAGCGGGCCGGTGGCCACCAGCAAGGTGACGACATGGAACAGATAGGGCAGATGAGCGGCCACGTCCAGAGAGTTGTTAAAGGAGAGCATGAGCATGTAACGGGCCAGTATGGCGATGTCGTCCCACATCAGGTGCTGCTCAAGGGTGGGGGTGGGAGACAGGCACGTCTTATCGATGATCTTACACATTCGGCCAATCACCTGAGAGATGAATTAATAAAGCAATTTTGTTGTTACATTGCAATTTTGTGCAATTTAGTGCCAATAAACAATATAAGAAATAAAGCTTGAAAATGAAAACTAATAAGTCTAATTGAACGCTAAATCAAACAAACATCACTGAAGCTGATTAAGAGCGTTAAGTTTTCAAAATTATCAAAATGATGACTCTTTGCATAATTTATCATTTCAAACTAACTTCAAATCAGTCAAAAAGTCATACAATATCAAATAGAATCCAGACAATGTTCCTTTTATTTTCACTCTGGTGACATGCACCTAAACATTATTTGCTCTCTCAATAAGATTATACTTGGTCCCTTACTTAACCTCAGAGTCCCACTGCGATATGAGTCTTAGAAAAGCAGACGCAACAACTGGACAAAGCCTGTCCTTGTGCTGCTCGCTGTGACATCAGCAGTGGCTGGCACATGCTAACCAAACAATATTTGGCTTTTCATCATAACTGAGCATTTGGGAAAACAGTTAAATATGTCCAACTAGTTAAAACAGCAGAAAATATCTGGTAAAGGTTACTGCGTCAATCAAGAACCATAAAGATTGAGACATTAGAGTTATTGGAGTCGCAAATGTGTCTCTTCTTCTGCCCAAGTGTCTGACAATGACGTCCATTGAGCGTAATGACTAACAGTTGCCCATATAATAGGAGCGACTGCCCCGCTAGCTAACTATTGTCTGTCTGTGCGTACAAGTACAAATTGGGCATTTGTGCACAAACACTTAGGATAATAGATGTGGGGTAGAAGAGCAAGTCAGCCTGGATAAGATCACAAGAGGAATGATTAAGGAACAGAAGAGCCAGAAACACTTTAAGTGGTAAGTCGAAATCTGTTTAAAAGACTGTTAGTGGGCTAGAAAAAAAAAAACTTTTATAAAACAAGATTTTTTCTAACATATTAACAAGAAATAAAACTCATTTGACTGATAATTGAATATTGCATCATATTAAATACGACTATGTATACATTTCAACTGAAATTAAATTGTATGAAATTATACAAAAATGGATACAATATAACTAAAGCTGTTTCAAGGCCTTTTGAATCATCCTTGATTTCAGTGCGTAAATGAATAAATGATATATATATATATATATATATATTGCAATGCAATAATATCTGCACTTACAAAATGACTGCGTATTCTGTTACTACAGTGTGAAGGAAAAAACAAAATGGCTTACATTTTGGTTTTGGTTCCGTTGCATGTTTTAAATCATTTATTGCAAGTCAGTTTTTAATATTTCAAAATCTAACTGTTACCAGGTTATCTTAGGAACAACATCATATTAAACAATATATTAAAAACATATATTGATAGGGATTTACAATACAATATGGTAGCTGAGCAGTAAGCGTTTACCTTGCTGGACACCAATTTGACATTTCCTGAAGCCAGGGCTACAGCTGTGTCAGCCATCACTTCAGCCTTGATGGATCCCAAACCTCCAGTAGCGCTGGTCTTTATGAAGCTATCCAACACCACATCCAGCAAGTCTGTGATCTATACATGTAAAATGGTGCAATCTGTAACTGCTGACTAACAGAGTTTCCTTGAATTACTGTAGAAATATACAGGGGTGGTACAGTTTGAAGTCATGTATCATTGTAATGCCTGTTGTAGCAGATATCTGCTGAAAATATTTTAAACCTTTTGGATGGAATAAGTTTGTAAAACCAATAATGTTTACGAGGGTTTGAAGGTCCTACCTGACCCAAGCTGCCCCATATCTTTGCCTGTATGGAGGGGTACATCTGCTTCTCATTGATGGTCATTGTGATAAGCTTGTCCAGGATAGCCGTGACGCGTTGTCGTTTGGCATCGTCATTGTGTTTACAAAACCGCACCAAATTACGGAGCCAAGGAGTCATATACTCCAGACACAGATGCTTCAGCTCAATACCTAAAGGCCAACAAAGGACATTTTTGTAACAAATGACACAATGCTTTGCAAATTCCTCAAAAAACAATGATTTTCAATCACACTATCGTTCAAAAGTTTGGGATCAGCAAGATTTGTTTTTGAAAGAAGACTTATGTTCACCAAGACAGCATTTATTTGATCAAAAATACAGAAAATCATCAAAAGAAAAAAAAATATTAAAAAACAGCAATATTGTGTATATTACACTTTTTTTTTTTTTTTTTTATAAACATCTAAAATGTAATATTTCTTGTGATGGCAAAGCTGAATTTTCAGCATCATTATTCCAGTCTTCAGTGTCACATGATCCATCAGAAATCATTTTAATATGCTAATTTGGTGCTCAAGAATCATTTCTTATTATTATCAATGATGAAAACAGCTGTGCTGCTTAATTTTTGTGATGACATGATACTTTTTTTTCATGATTCTTTGACAAATAGAAAGTTCAATAGAACATTTATTTGAAAAAGAAATCTTAAAAATTAAGAGTCTTTACTGTCACTTTTAACAAATTGAATGCATCCTTTAAAAAAAAAAAATTGGTAACACTTTATTTTACAGTGTCCTTGTTACAAATGTTACATATACTTACTATAGAAATAACAGTAAATTATGCATAATTACATTCAACTAACACAAAACTAAACCCTGATCCTAACCATAACCCTATAGTCAGTACATGTTGTTAATTAATATTACTCTGTATTAAAATGTAAAATTACACAGTAACAAGGACACTGTGAAATAAAGTGTAACCAAAAAATTGAATGATAGTGCTTGTGAAACTAACTTGACTTGCTGAAGCCAGAGATGCACTCTTCCAGGAACTCCAGAGTGAGGTGGGGTTCGTTAGCTGCTAGCGTTTTGCTAATGGACACAATAAAAAGGGTGTTGTTGGCTGGGATGCACAAGCCAGACGTTTCCAGGAGTTGGCCCTCAATCTTTAGGTTGAAGGTGCAGGTTAAGGCACAAAGTAGATTGTATGCAGCTGACCTGTTGAAGGAGTTAACAGCAAGTCATTTTAGGAAGCACTAATTTACCTTAACAACATGTTAGTTTCCATATTTGTAGGAATTAATGTGATTTTTTATTTTTATATAACAGTATGTTTATATAACGGCAAGTTCAAGAACGGCCCCAGTTGAACTGAAGACACAAAGCAGCAGTATTAGCATTTCTAATCAGTTCACCACAACAAAGACAGGAGCCTGCGAATAAAAGTCTCATTGTCACAACAACAACAGCTTGATGCATTGGACTGTTCAGCCAAACTCAAGTTGTTAGGCTGAAAACAGCCTGAGCATGGCCGAAAACTCAAGCTCAGTGTTTCTCACCTCAGACTGGGGTCAGAGCTTCCCAGGTTGAGGAGGGCGATGTTGAGCAGGGTGCCAGGAACATCTTTAGGCCTGATCTTGGTGTGTTGAGGAATTGAGTCCGGTTGGGAAAGCTCCCAGCGTGTCCGGATGTGGATGATGGACTGAACGATGGCTTCGCACTCCTGGTGCATGAACGTGAGAGGAGTGCCCTGGTTAGCAATAGTCAGAGTGAACTGGTTCTCGTCCACCAGGCATATCTCCTCAATCTCTGAAGCGTAGTATATGTCGTTCAGGAAAACGGGCTGTCCTAGGACACGCGTGCGTTCGGCTGAGGTCACTTGTACAGCTGTAGATCCCACCTAGGCAGAATGGGCAGTGATATATCAGTACCATATCAGTTACCAGCCAATATTACAGATTTTACTTATCGGTATCGGTATCATTATTGAATATTTAATTGTGCATGCTCATTTCTTCTGTTTTTATAATTAGATTGCCTTTGCTGTCATCTAATGCTCACTTAATCTTTAAAAAAATAATAATTTAATAGCAGGTAAATCTTGATCTTTAGCAGATCACAAAATGAATATCTATTTTTTTATATTGTCCATTACAATAATGTGATGCCTACATTTTTGTATAATTATTTATTTATATTTACATTTCTATTGTTTATTTTATTTTAATTTATTTAGACAAAACTAGAGAATTTCAATATCGATAATTTATTGTTTATCGGCCATAACATGAAAATCATTATCAGCTTTAGACAGACTGGTGCATCCCTAAATGTCCAGCAGTACAGTTAAAGGGATAGTTCACCCAAAAATGAAAATTGTGTCATCATTTACTCACCCTCAAGTTGTTCCAAAACTGTATAAATTTCTTTGTTCTGCTGAACACAAAACGAAGATATTTGGAAGAATGTTTGTAACCAAGCAGATCTTGCCTCCCAATGACTACCACAGTAGGGAAAAAATACTATGGTAGTCAATGGGTGGTGAGATCTGCTTGGTTACAAACATTCTTCCAAATATCTTCCTTTGTGTTCAGCAGAACAAAGAAATTCATACAGTTTTGGAACTACCTGAGGGTGAGTAAATGATGACGATTTTAATTTTTGGGTGAACTATCTCTTTAAGGAACATAGAAACTGAATAATTTAGCATATATTTGTACCTAAACAAACTCAAAATAACATCTGGGTTGAGTTTTACAAATTTTTACCTTGATCGAAACCTTTGTGTCCTTATGCGCCAGTTTCAGGGCATTATGGAACACTTTGAGGTCCTCTTCCAATGCCAAGGTAGCGGCGGGCAGCTTCTGCTGCTCGGGCTCGATGTGTTCAGCTAGACGTGCAGGCGAATCGATAAACAGCAGCTTCTTGCTCCCCTTGAGACCGGTCAGTAGTCGCTCGTGGTATTTGGTGTACTCTCGCACCCAGGTGTTGCAGTTGTAGATGTACACGGCAGCCACATTCTCATAGGCAAAGTTTGGAAAGACCACAAACCACTTGGATAAGAAGTCTGTCTTGAAGCGGTTACTAGGGCCCACATGGGTGAGGTCTACTACGATCTCGTAGTGCTTGGCGTAGTATGGTTTAAGGGTCAGCAGGACATGGTAGATCAGAAGGTCACCATTGATTTGTCCAGTTTTGAACCTAAGAGAAATAACAATTACAGTTCAGGTTTGAATTTTAATGTCTTTTTGGTTCTAAAGCGGATGGGCTGCATATCTTTGAGAAGTGTATTTTGGAAATAATGTCCAAAAGCACACACACAAAAAAAAAACCTATAACTAAGAAGCAATAATTGAATTTTCAATGATATATGCCAAAAACAATACACATTAACTTTTACTTCAAACATTAAAAACACTTCAAACATGAGCAGTCAGTTGCATTTCCTTAAATGACAAACATCAGACAGCTTGCACAAGAATGGAAACCTGTAATCCAAATATAACCAATTTTTTCTACTGTTATAACCACAGGTCAAGAGCATCTCAACTGAAAAACACCTAAATAACACCAAGCGTGGGGACAGGAAGTGATTGTGGTCTGCATTACAATATATCAAGCCTCATTACTTCAGGTCGTTGTTCTTCATCTTCCAGAGCTCCGGATAAGTCCGTAAGAAAGCTTCTATATCCACTTTAGTAAGTATTTCACCAATTATCTCTAAAGCTAATGTGTAATTGAGAGTTTGGAAAACAAACAACTGTTAATCTTTTTATAATACTGTTTAAGTGGCTAAATAGTCCTAAATAAAGGTATTGTTATAAAATATTAGGAGCATTTAAAATCCATATACACCTATTAAAATTACAGTGATGCGTGTTAAATTATGTACACTACCTTTCAAAAGTTTGGGGTCAGTATGATTTTGAATGTTTTTTAGAAGAAGTCTCTTATGCCCACCAAGGCTGCATTTATTCGATCAAAAAACACAGTAAAAACATTATTACAATTTAAAATAGTTCTTTTCTATTTTAATAGGTTTTAAAATGTTATTTTGTCCTAAATAATTTTTCCTAATATGTTTTTTTTTATTATTTGAAAAACATTATAAAATGTCTTTACTGTCACTTATGATTATTTTAAAGTGTTCTTGCTAAATAAAAGTAAACATTGCATCGTGCCTGTGAAAAGTACTGTACTGAAAAGTTAAATCAACTACCACAGAATATTCAAAAGAACATGTCCTACTGAATAATGGTACTTTTTTTTGTTACATAGATCTCAAAATACAGTGACAACGCAGACCATGTACAACAACACCACTATCCAAGAGCAAGAAGACCTCAACATTTCACTTGTGACGCAGAGTTTGCCTGCAACTGGTGCCTCCAAGATCAGCTGCTTTATTGACGCCCAGTTAGCATTTATAGCGACTGCCACTGCTGGTGGCATCATCCTGATCCTTCTAACCTCCACCATAGTGTTGGCATGTACCGTCTCCAGGCTGAAACGTCGTCACCGGACCCCTCGTCCATCCCGAAGCAATGCGGATCTGGTGAGTGGAACAGGCTATTGGGGTACCGAGAGAAGAGAGGGAGGAATTGTGGGCCCATGCGAAACCAGCGTTCTACTGGAGGACGTAAAGCCAGATGGTGAGGAAGAAGAGGTCCAAGATGGCACGGCAGGGCCAAGCAAGTACATCAACTCTTCTAACGCAGCCGCCGACTCGGAGAGCGTCCCGACAGCCATGCAGAGCTCAACCTCTAGAGATTCATGCATAGATCCCATAAGTTTGGAAAACATGCCTCTGATGGTGTAAAGTATAAGAGTTTTTATTTTTATTTTTATTTTTTTTATGCTGGGCTCTGATGTCAGGCAAAATTGACATTTTATTTTTCTTTTTTAAATAAATGGCTTCAACAGTTTAACTACTGCAGTAAAAAATTAAGCTAACAAAAGTGCACAGTTTCAAGTGGTCTTACAGAATGAGAAATGTTTAACTAACTACAATTATCTGCTTATCCTGTTAAATTGAATTGAATTTCATGGGTCAAATAGTCAGTAAATAGAAAACTAACTTTTTCACAGATGAAGTCAAAGCAGTTTTCTCAATCAGCTCTAGAGATCTGTTTAGTGAAGATGACAAGGACAATAAGTAAATGAAATTTCAGTGTATTATTATATATATATATATATATTGTGAAACTGTTATTTAACCTCAGCTTTGTGTCACACTTTGGCTATTTTTTAAAATATGACCAGCAGCAACATCTACTCAGAAACCGATGAGCATATTTACTGTAAATAAAAACCCAAATAGGTAACCCTATACACAACTGTGTATAACAGAACAGGACAAGTGTAGGGTGTCATTTCTATGCCATTGCAGTCACCAAATTGAAGTGCAAAAATAATGATTTTTGAAACATTTATCTGCCATTGGTCGGTCAAACTGTTTGGATCTATCAACCTATGAATGACTACCTGTAA
Organism: Hypophthalmichthys nobilis; assembly: GCA_037950665.1. Lineage (NCBI taxonomy): Eukaryota > Metazoa > Chordata > Actinopteri > Cypriniformes > Xenocyprididae > Hypophthalmichthys > Hypophthalmichthys nobilis. The sequence continues at coordinate 19,654,603 of CM075479.1, forward strand.
AGCAGGGACTGCAGAAATCACGCACATCAGCTTTAAAATAAGTAAAGCAATGCCATTTAACTTTCCAGATCCTATAATAATGAGCATTCCTTAAGTTTTTGTTATCTCAGAACTCTGATATCAATAAAAAAAAAATTCAATGCTAATGATAAAATTCTTGTTCAGTTTCTTATTTACAATATGATTTTGAAATTTCCTGAAGTGTTGCTTGCAGTGCAAAACTCACTGCAACGATGATACTGCTAAGGTAGTTAAATGTTATTGGTGGTTGAAAGGTGTCGTGTTCAGTAAAAGAAACTTTCCAAGATTAAAAAAAACATGCATGAGATCATTTCCCTTTATACGACTTCTGCTCTATGTTCTTACTCATACATATATATATATATACACACACACACACATATATACATACATATATATACACACACACATTATATATATATATATATATATATATATATATATATATATATATATATTCGTGAAGATAATAGCTGTTTCTTTTACAAAAAGAACAGCAATGCTCCAAAACAAACCTCAAAAAAGCCTAATATCCTGAGACGATAGTTTAAGTAGAAAAACGTGCTATGGTTTTACACACTCTTACCACAGATTCTTTCCTCAGGAAAAAAAAAAAAAAAACTCTGCTATTAGCAGAAACAAATGCAGCCATTTCACAGCTTCATTTCCTGTCAAGTGAAGTGACAGTTCCGTATTCATCAGAATATACTTCAGTCTTTAACTAATGCTTCAGAGGATGCCTGGGTAAGATTACATTCTGCTGTTTTGTCTAACATGATTATATTAATTGACACTGCACAACAAAACCTTTAATTTGTATTTTTTTTTTTTTTTTTACATTTAAAGTAACTACATGATACAACAAAATATTAAGTAGAAAACTAGTTCTCCAGTCTTGACTTTTAGCTAAATTCAGTGTCAGTCACCAAGTATTCACTTTATATTAAAAAGATAAATATAAAAGTTTTAATCTGAGCATATTGCTTGTGGCCTTTAAGAATTTAGGAGATAAAATGGTCTGTTGAGTCTTATGTGCAAAAATGTCTCTTTTTGGCAAGGTTCTCTAAGGACACCATGAGGACTACTTTTTGCACACTTGTCTTCCTCTTTTCTCTGCCACGGAGCCTAAATGGCCATTTAACAACCAGCCATAAGAATATTGGCGTAACAAACACAGCAGACGATGCATCAGGGCAGATGAACTACACTACTGATTCTGGTACAAACAACGTGGTTTCACTTTCAAGAAGTGCTCAGACGCAGCAAGGCATCGGGCTGAGGACACCCAACAGTGAAGACGATACATCAAATAAGAATAAGAGCAGGAACATACATGACGGCGAAAACAACTTGACTACTACGCCAGCACAATCTGAAGGGCAAATAATACAGGAAGAGGTAACAACTCCACAAAAGGAACTACAAAAACCGATAGAAGTTTCCCGCAGACCGCATGCATCTCTTTTGCAAGTAGAGAATGCTACAGAATTCAGTGTCTTGACTGAACCGCCCAGTGCCACAAAGGCAGATGTTTTGCCAGAAGTAAAGACAAGCAGAGGACCTATGGAGACACAGGAAGCCACTCAGGAAACACCTACTTCTGATTTCACTGGACTCCATAGTGTGCATACAAATAAAACGGTCTTGGAGGGCAACAACAATAATACAAATGGAGACTTTCATACAACCCAGCCCACAATGAAGACTACAGACCAACCAAACCCAATGACTCAAGCCCACACTTCCGCAATAACAACGGCAACAGATTTCAACGAGACTGTAAGCACCAATGGTATGAAAACCACAAAGAGGGGAGTCGTCACAGACAAGTGGACAAGCACTCAAGGTCCTGAACTTAAGACTTCATCCATGATGACCACTGAGAAAACCACCAAAAAGCAAATTTACCCTCCATCAAATGAGGGCCAGCAAGCAAACCCAGGTCCTGCTGTGGCGGCTGTGATTGGTACCACTTTTGTCTTGATGTTCATAGCGATCATAGTTATCTTGGTAAGGAAGCGCAAAATGCAGAAAAAGCGGCTTGAAAATCCTGAATGGGCTGGACCCTCACCGTTTCTGGATGGCGACATTCAACCGAACTTGCCAAATATGGATGAGTCCGAGTCCATCAACAGACAAGGCTTTAACCAGGTGTCTATTTCTAGATACCTCCCCCAACGGCTCTCCAAACACCTGACACTTGAGAGGAACACAAGTGAGGAAGTTCTAATGGGGAACATCCTGCAAGGAAGCACATTTGGCAGACAAAATCCAGATGAGGTCCAAGCCCCCAACGGGAAGCCAACAGTTGCTCAAGACTCAACTGAGAAGAAGGAAAATGAAATCCAGGAAGGTCAAGCATCCGTGGATTCTCTGGACACCAAAACATCTGTGTCAGGAAGTACACAAAAACCTGTAATGGAGGGCAAAGTATCAAACCAGACTGATGACCTCACTCCCTCTCCATCTTCTGGCATGGATTCTATAGTTAAACCTCCACCTTTAGTGTCTATAGATCTTGATTCCCTTTCAGAAGAAGCAGCTCCTTTGCAAACATCAGATGGGGGGATTGTTCCACCTGCTCCACCACTTCCCTAATTGCACATAACAGACAATCTTCTCTGCTTCCGCCTCTATAAACCACTAAAACAAAATAACCAACACACTCATATCTGCTTTCTAAAAGTCAAAATATGCAAAGACCTTTTTTTTTCTGCAAAGGATTTACAACCTACTGTGCTTGTTCAAGACTCTAAAAAGACGACTGCTCAACAGGTGCTGTTTTCTTTCCTGCACTGATGTATTTGAAACACATATTTCAAGACATATTGTGTTTTTTTTTTTTTCCATTAGACTTTAGTTATGGCACAATTGCTGACCATGATTTTCTGCTTGAAGACTGTACATTTTAAATGTGTATATCTGCTAAAGGTTAGTCAAAGGCTAAAAATTAGTCATTTTAGCAGTTTGAAAAGCAACAATCTACTATACAAAATGTCTCATTAAAAGTTAAAATCAGCATGTTATGGTGTTTCAAGTCTTGGTCAAGGCTGTACTATTCCTGAGGTAAAACGGTTTGTGGTTATGAGAATGCATGGCTAGCTTGGACAAAAACCACAGCATGTTAAATCTTTTTGCCTACATGTACTGCTTCACGGGTGTAAACTAAAGAGTGAATTGAACCACAATGCTCAGTTTTTTTATTAATTACTGCACTGCTAAAACCACTGGGTGCATGTTTGAGCTTTTGAGCTTCAAACTGTAAAAAGAACATTACAACAGACAGCATCAGCTCACTCAAACCACTCAAGATAAAAAAAGTGTTGCAACAACACGGTCATGCTTCCTTTCTTTCCTTCAGCTGTAAAACAAAAAGCGTAAATGTTATTATTTAAAATATTCCAATCCCTAACTTTATTAGAACTTTATTGTAACATTATTGGAGTTCATCTAACCTCTAATGCCAATTAATCATGTGTGACCCTGGACCACAAAACCAGTCATAAGTCGCACAGGTATATTTGTAGCAATAGCCAACAATACATTGTATGGGTCAAAATTATCAATTTTTCTTTTATGCCAAAATTCATTAGGATATTAAGTAAAGATCATGTTCCATGAAGATATTTTGTAAATTTCCTACCATAAATCTATAAAAATGTATTTTTGTGAGTGGATATGCATTGCTAAGGACTTTATTTGAACAACTTTAAAAGCGACTTTTTCAATTTTTTTTTTTTTTTTTTTTTGCACCCTCAGATTCCAGAAATTGAAATAGTTGCATCTTGGCCAAATATTGTCCTATCCTAACAAACCAACTGGAAAGCTTTCAGATGATGTATAAATCTCAATTTCAAAAAATTGACCCTTATGACTGGTTTTATGGTCCAGGGTCACATATGAATAATTAGCATCAGAGAATACAATTGCCTGTTACAATCAATTCTTTAATTATACACAAGTACAAACATAATGTCTGCCTGAAAGAGGCAAACAAAGTTGCTTGAATCACACAAATAAAATATAAAGATTAGGACAAGGGATACAACGGACACTCACTTGACTGGACATTTATAAAATTAAAGATTCACAAACTCCAGTAGAAAGATGCTGTCTAAACACTGTCAGACTATATCAAAATGGTGTTCTGTCTGCACCAAAACACAAATGAAGCAATTCAAGAATACTTAACTGAACGGAACACCATGAAAATTACTCCACAACCGGTTCTCGGTTTCCAACGCTAAAAAACTCTATAGGCACCACTGAAGTACTACTATTGAGCAAGGTAGGAAGTTAGTACAAGTAGCATACTGTGTGTCTTGTGCAGAGCGATGAAAGCAGGGCCTGTGCACCGCCTGCAGCAGAATTGAGAGAGGAAATGTCACAGTGAAGTCAGATTGGGAAACAGACCACAAGACTATTTTCACCCTTTTGATTTCTTTAAGCAAACTCATCCGGTGGGATTCAGTCACACTTCAGTGGTTGCATGAGCCAATAACTTTAAACTACTTGCTTGAGGCACAATAATAATAAATAATAAGATTATTATTATTATTATTATTATATCCAATCTGAAAAGCATACCATAGTATTTTTTTTTACGATACATTTTTAATTTCTTCAGAACAAGTTCTTATTGGTATGATCTACTGCTGCAGGTTTTCATGTTCAATAGCTCAAAACCTCACTCTGCTGCTATGCAGGTGTTCACACATTTGCTATGCTGCTTCGCTCCATACCTAACTTCATACCTCATTGGTGCTCTTAAAAGTTGCACATGCACATTCAAATTCAAAACACTAGGGGGAAACAGATGGAAGACAAGTGGAGCATCTTATCTATTCATCTATCCATCCATCCATCCATCCATCCATGAAGATTTGTATTTCAAACACTTGAGTTACAAGAAAGACTCAAAACATTAATACATGCTGCCAAATAAATTATGTAAATCTGTTTCAGAGAATAGATTTTATACAATACAATCAAAACTGACTAACTATACATATACATACATATACATATACATATATATATATATATATATATATATATATATATATAAGTTTAAACTCACAGACCTATACTGAAATCATTAGGAATGGAATTAAAAACACCTCAACAAGAGCACTGGAGCGCATCAATAAAAACAGCTGTCACCTAAATGAGGACATGGCCGTAGAGGGATATTAAACCACATCAGCCTGTCTTCTGCATTTAGCTGCGTCACACAGAATAATCAGCACTGTACAGATCAAGCAGGGTTCATTTATCAAAGCACTGGGCTGTGTGAGGAATGGGATTCCTAAACATAGTACATACAGAGACCATGACATGAGAGTGAAAGAGATAGAGAGAAAAAAATCAGGAGATGATTTGGTGGCGTCTGCAGATCTGGAGTATAAAACACTGAAGTCAGCACCCCCACCTCATCAGCAGCAGCAGTATGGGTCGACTCTGTGCTGCATTTCACCACCTCCCCCTCCCCACCATCCGATGATTCTTCAATCTCCCTCAGTCCCTTCTTTCTCTCTCTACCTCCTCTCACAGCTAGCCCTGAAACAAGTGCTGTAAGCAGGCAGCCAGCAGCAGCAGAGGCTTTCCAAGGGTGCAAATACACTGCATGACCATGCCTGGAAGAACGGAAAGGCAGGAAAACGGCTAAGAAAGGCTCTAAACCAAGATAACTCACGGCTGCCAATGAGGGTGGGTTGAAGAGGGGGAGCGAGAGCAAAAACGGACAGGAGTGCGAGACAGTGAAGACGAAGCGTGGACCCTGCGGTCATGAAAGACTGAGAAAACAAAACACCAAAGCAATCTAAATCACCTTCTACTGCTCTAGAAAAGGGGGAACAGGAGGAGAGGTCAGAACGGACAACAACATGTACACAAAGTAATGGAAAGAATCAGGTAAGCGTTTTATGACATGAAAGACAGGCATAAGGAGTGTTTAACACATGCAATTAAGTTCAACGTACATGATCAACTGCAAAATGCACAGTGATGCTAGGTCAGAGCGAGTCTGCAGTAGAGGATTGTTATTCAAAAAAAAACAGGGACACTTCTATCAGAGTACAAGACTTTTTTCCCCATAACAATTTCTAGCTCTCTTTTTCTTAAGGGTAACATTAAGTCTGTGGCAAACAATCAACTTGAGACTGCTCAAATGGACTTACTAATGGATTTAATGAGGTAACGCAAAAGATTTGGGCTTTAATATCACTGCTATTTTTCTGCATCCTGACGTGGCAACCCAGAATGTGCAACTTTCTAGAACAGAGCATGACATGACTATGTGCACACAGGCAGAGATACTGTGCAACGCTGTCCCTAAATGCCCCACAAATGAGGGGGTGGGGGGGATTTAGGATGCAGGCACTGTTACCCAAGGCTAAATGCTAACATCTCACTGCTGCAGCATGGCAGGGTAGCTCCTGGCAGAGCCTCAACCTATTAGCACAGAGCCATTTAGAGAGAGAACTGGGCAGCTTTGAATAGGTTGTAACAATAAATAAAATTGTCCCTGTGGCATGATGTTCGTGCTTTGTTGATGCGTTATACCGAGTGAATCAGGAGTGTTGGAGTGATTATACAAGGAAAGTGACACATTAAGGCATGAGTCTTTGAAAAGTGCTGTTATAATAAGGTGTGATGGGTATATCTTGCAATAGTTGGAACCAAGTGTGGACATGTCCTCCCAAATAGTTCAAATGATTGCTACACACCTCCGCAAATCTGTAAAGGACCAAGCTATAAAACTGTAAAAAAATGAAGACAGGGGGACAAAGAAATAATGTGCACTGAGGGAACTGAGGTTCTCATTGTTGTAATTTTAAGTTGATTTGGTCTGTAAAGAACGAACGATAAGGTTCACACAAACATTAGAAGAACATTTACCATATTGTTCCGAATGTAAGACAATGTTTTTTTTCTTAGAAATACAGCTGATAAAAATGGGTTCATGGTCTAAAATTTTACATCAACACCCGCAACAATAGTCAAAGTGTAATGTTAGAAGATTACAAGAGCAAAACGACAGTTTTAAAAAGACTAACAGTCAAAGAAAAGCCTAAGAGCCACATGACTGTCGTGTGTGTGCCTCGCTGATGGGACCAAACTTCCCCCGTATGTGATTTTTAAAAGTAAGACGGTACCCAGATTTCACTACAATAAGATGATTTTCACTATCCGTTCAAATGCTCCCGTGTGTATCTGTGCAAGCACTCAGTGAAGAGCATCAACGATGTCTATTTTTGAAGCATTGATCACTGTAGCCAATCACAGACCTATTTGTTGAGCGCATGAAAACAATGGCCAATCAGAGGCATACGCTGAGCGTGTGAACATAATGACCAATCAGGTGTTTAAGAATCCGTTCAACAGTGCTCAAAATGCTAGAGGGAAATGCTGGCATTGTCACATTTTTAAAATTTAAGTCATGACTTGGTACCAAAGTCTGTACTTTTGGCAACACTACTGTGTGTTTAAAAGTTGTTGTTTTTTGAGATCGTTGGTACATTTTACCAGTATTTACCATACTTTCAATACAAAAATTAAATATGAAAAAATATGAAAATTATTTTCAAATAAAACATTTTCTTTATAAAAATTTCTCTTTCAAAAGGTACATCTTGAAAAAGGGGAGGTTGTCTTATATTCGGAACAATACGGCAGTAAGGTACCCTACAACATGGTACATGCTAATCATATTTGTAGTTCCAACTTCTACTGGGATACCCAGGACTCGACCCTTCCACTGATATCTAAAATAAAGCTTTTTGGTGTATCTAGTTAGCTTGGATGCTAATAAATTAACCTTGGGAAAAAAAAAAAAGCTAAGAACAAAGTTAGTGACAAGTTTCTCTTTGTCTTTTTACAGGACAGCCCACATCACCCCTGCCTCCATGCCGGCTAACCTGTTGCTCCTCCTCCTGTTTGGAGTGCGTGTGCTGGCCATTTGCCCACCAACGTGCACCTGTAGCAGAGGCCATAGAGTGGTGGACTGCTCTGCCAGAGGATTGGGTATACTTCCTGACAGCCTGCAACACAACATTCATTTCCTCAACTTGTCTCATAACCAGCTCCAAGATCTTGATGGGCTCCTCAATCATTTTGACCACTTAAGAACTTTGGACATCTCCTATAACCATCTGCACCACCTTCCTGTAGGTCTGCCGAGAGCTCTTTGGGATATACGTGCCTCTGGAAACTACATCCGTCAATTGGAAAAGAATGATACGGCCTACCACTGGAACCTTCAGAATCTAGACTTGTCACACAACTTGCTGGAGCGTGTGGTCTTAATTAACAATACGTTGTCCAATCTCAAAGCTCTCAATCTAAGTCACAACAAATTCTGGACTGTCCCGACAAACATGCCCTACAATTTGGAGATTGTGGACCTTTCTCACAACTACTTGTTGCAGATCCTACCTGGCTCACTGGATCGCCTTCCCAGACTGTCGAGATTCTACCTGCATGCTAATCGTTTTACCTCATTAAGTGAAGGTGTCTTCAATCGACTAGATGGACTGCAGCTCCTCACACTTGGAGACAACCCATGGGCTTGTGAGGATGAAGAAAATATAAACCATTTACTGACTTGGATGCAACAAACCCCTGCGAAAGTCTTGGGCTGCCCCTGCTACACCAGGCCCACATGTGGAGAGGTACACATGGCTACTAGGAGAACCTGGCACTCAGCCGCATTCACAGAGCCACCACTGGGTGCCGACGCCCGTCACCCTATCCACCGAGCTCCAATGCAGGCAGTTACTTCTGGATCCCTGTCCAAGTCAGCCCAGCTGAACGTAGCTCACAATCCAAGCCCTGTTAATACCTCTGGGGCAGGCGTGCAGGTACTAATCATGGGTGGAGGATTTCTCACGTCAACTCCACATAGCCTGCCCACACAGTCAAGCACAACAATCCGAACACGTAGCACCAAGAAGGTCCTTCCAGACAGAGCTCACAGCACAAGCCATCAAATCCACATATGCAGCTTTGAAACCACCATTTTGAGCCTTTTATGTACAGTTGTCATCCCAAGTGCTTTGTGATTCTGCATAATCTCTTGAACTAGACCTGCTGACTTGAGTTTAGAAAACAAAAAAATCCACAAAGAATGCAAAACGAGAGACTCACTTCTTAGGTTTTCATTTTCACATTGTTCTGGCTACTTTTAAGCATTCTTCAACGTATGCAATCTCTGCCTGCTTCCAATAAACTTTCAGCCTTCCACATAATGTGACTGGGTACTGTATGGCCACACATATCAACATCTAGATGCATATACAAGTACACTACAAGTAGCAGTTTCTTGATATGGAAAATGGATTGCTCTTTCCAGTATTATGCTTGAGCATTGACAGAGATTTGTGCATTTCATGGTTTATATTATGTATCAAACTAAAACACTGTGTAAAGTGTAAAGCTGATGTGTTCTATGAGTACAGACATGCTGCCTTTAACTGTTGAAATAAAAAACCACACAAAACCCACAGCATTTTACTGCATTTACATAAAGTCAACAGGCCATGCAGCAGGACTGGAAATGACAAATGCTTAAACACACAGCAATGCAGAGTTGACAGTACATGTCAAAAAAGGTTTAAACTAAATTGAACTTATATACAGGGGTGAACATAAGTGGTTCACAGGTGCATATGTGCGACCAAAATAAAAAAAATGCGCTGGGTAAGTAGGTTCAGACCACTTATTTGCATACCGACATGGTTGACAGATGTTAATGCACAATCACCGTTTTAGATTGACTAATTGTAATACTGTATTTGATTTTCATGTGAACTGAATGCATAATAAATCTGCTGGTTTCAGAGCAAACTGCAAAACTGACGCGCTTCACTCGGCAGTGCTAAAACTGAAAACTGGTAGTGCTTACTTCCTAGCAACTCGCCAAAATAAAAGCTTGCTGATTTTAGGTTTAAAAACGTTGAAAATTCATATAAAAAAACCTTAAAAAAACAAAATATAATATAATATAATATAATATAATATAATATATATATATATATATATATATGCATGCATTGTGTGTTGTATATACATATATGTGATCTGTGAAAACCCATGTGATCTGCAAAAATCCATCACATGGTGAAATTTTACCTATTACAGGTTTCAATACCATATGAAAGCTGGATTCGAGCCCTTTCCAAATTTGATTTTCAGGAACGGAATTTTGAGAAAAACAGGTTTAAATAACTGTCACCCCCTTTTTCGCATAGACATGAAAATGCACTATCCAAACATAAATGGTTGTAATTCAAGAATGCTTTGGAATATAGACTTAAGGTTGGTTTTGTTTTAAAGAAGACACTTGTCAGATTATTGCAGAAGTGAAATAAATTAGGAAAATGAAATAAAAAAGTTATAGAAGTTTAAGTTTATAAAAAATTATAAAATACAAACAATTATATTTTTACAAATATATTACAAAACTTGTTTTACTTTTGAACTGCAAGAAAACAAAAGCCAAAAATGTCAACATTGCAAATTTTAGGTTGAAGTATTTCAAAAATGAGCTTTCAGTAAGATTTTGTTTGGGCGCAGTACCAAACTTTTTCACTAGATGAAACCCAAGCTCCCTATCTGACTGATCAGAACCATATATTTCCATATTTTCATACATTTTTTGAAGTAGACATCCTAATCAGAAGTAGTATGGGCAGTTTGGCAGTATTTGATTTGAATTCAACCTCTAATAAACATATAATTAGAACATTTATGTTCATAGCGCTGTTGTTCTCGTGCTCAGCCTTCTAACGTTAACGTTGTATTAGAAAAAAAAAATCTTTGCGTGCCGTAGTTTATACAGGACTGGCGGGAAATTTGCATTAATATACCTTCATTCTACATGTTATATATATATATATATATCTATCACAAGTATAAATTATATCACAAGACCACATTGCATCTGCACTACAAGGGTCAAGCACAATACTAGACTCTCGCGTTTCAGGAGTTGAGATGGTTGACGGAATTGTCACTTGTACAATCAGGCCAGTGTTGTATCGTCACTTAAGTTTATCATGTGCATGTCTTTTTAAGTCTTACTAATTTAAACATTCAAGCAATTTTAAACCATTTAGTACTTGCATCCTCTCTGAGAGATGGTTTTGTCTGTGCGCATACATAAAGCCACATCACAAACAACTCGGCAGTAACAAAACGGAGTTCTTTTTCGTGGCTTATTGTTCTTAAATGGTCAAAAACACAAAATTGTCAAAATTCCGGTCTTGGCGAGTATTCTTGTAAACACAGCAGTCAGTTAGGTTTTAAACTTAAACAGTTGAGAAAGAAACCGTGTGAAGGCTGATTTATACTTGAATCTGCAATTTCGCTTGGGTGTGAAAGGCAAAAATAACATCATTGCATCGTTGGCAGAAGTGCGCACTGAGTGCACACCATTTCACGTGGCATTGTGCATGGCTTTTTTTTTTTGTAACTTTCCACATTCGAAGATACATGACTGAGGCGAATATGGCTGAGCATGCATGTATTCTATTATATTTATTTGTGCTACTGCTTGCAATTTGTGTATTTGGTCTTATTTGTCTTTTTTCAGTTCAATTCAAATCAAGATTCCTTATGTTTCCTGGTGTTGTGTAACAAAATTACCCTATTGTAAAAACACAAATACAATGAGTGAGCAACCATATAGGTGAGATAAATGTAGTTGTTTAAAAAAATAGCCTGGATTAGTGACCAACCTATGACTACCTGAGGCTGATTTGACTTACTCACCCTCACGTAGTTTCAAACCTGTAGGACTATTTCTATGAACAAAAAGGAAGCTATTTTGAAAAAAGTCTCAGTGTTATTAAATGAAAGTCAATGGGGTCCAATGTTGTTTGGACAACAATGTTATTCAAAATTTTGTTTTCTATAAAAGAAAGAAATTCAAACAGGTTTGGAATGACATGAAAGTTTTGGGTGAAATAGGTCATCAATTTTTGGGTGAACTAGGTCAGTGGAAGAGTTTTACAAAAAAAAAAAAAAAAAAAATTGCATTCACTTCTATCCTCCAATAATAACATGCCTCCGCCTCTTGCAAGGGTGTTGGTTTAAACACTCAAATAAAGGGCATCACTTCACTCCGGCACAGAGTGAGTCACAGTAACATCCTTCTAGAGAACTGAAAGACACGAAGAATCATCCATGGCAAACGGTAAATATGACTTTTATTTAAAAAAATATATATTATATTTTCAAGGTGATGGTATCATATCTAGTATTACTGGCTAATTTTGGATGTATCTTAAGTATTAAATACTACATAGAACAAGCATTTAAATTTTTTTAAAAAGGAACAATTTTATTTTGTCGTTTTCCCTATTTTAATAGTGAGAGAGCTGAATATGGTTTCCAAAACTCAAATACTCCTGCTGCTACTGGCTGTTATGACTACAAACTATGGTCTTACCAATGGTATAAACACCAGCACAACCACCACCGGCACAACCACCACCAGCACAACTGCCGACACAACCGCCACCAGCACAACCGACACCAGTACAACCACCGCCGACACAACCACCACCAGCACAACCGCCACCAGCACAACCACCGCCGACACAACCACCACCAGCACAACCGCCACCAGCACAACTGCCGACACAACCGCCACCAGCACAACTGCCACCAGCACAACCACCGCCGACACAACCACCACCAGCACAACCGCCACCAGCACAACTGCCGACACAACCGCCACCAGCACAACCGCCACCAGTACAACCACCGCCGACACAACCACCACCAGCACAACCGCCACCAGCACAACCGCCACCAGCACAACCACCGCCGACACAACCACCACCAGTACAACCACCACCAGCACAACTGCCGACAGCACAACCACCGGCACAACCAACAGCACAACCAACGGCACAACCACCGGCACAACCAACGGCACAAACACAGGCACAACCAAAGACACAAACACCGGCACAACCAACAGCACAAACACCGGCACAACCATCGGCACAAAACCCAGCACAGCCAACGGCACAAACACAGGCACAACTACTGGCACAAAACCCAGCACAGCCAACGGCACAAACACAGGCACAGCTAACGGCACAACCATCGGCACAAAACCCAGCACAGCCAATGGCACAACCAATGGCACAACCAATGGCACAACCAATGGCACAACCAATGGCACAAACACAGGCACAAACACAGGCACAACTACTGGCACAAAACCCAGCACAGCCAACGGCACAAACACAGGCACAGCTAACGGCACAACCATCGGCACAAAACCCAGCACAGCCAATGGCACAACCAATGGCACAACCAATGGCACAAACACAGGCACAAACACAGGCACAAACACAGGCACAAAACCCAGCACAGCCAATGGCACAAACACAGGCACAGCTAACGGCACAACCATCGGCACAAAACCGAGCACAGCCAATGGCACAACCAATGGCACAACCAATGGCACAACCAATGGCACAAACACAGGCACAAACACAGGCACAACTACTGGCACAAAACCCAGCACAGCCAACGGCACAAACACAGGCACAGCTAACGGCACAACCATCGGCACAAAACCCAGCACAGCCAATGGCACAACCAATGGCACAACCAATGGCACAACCAATGGCACAACCAATGGCACAACCAATGGCACAAACACAGGCACAAACACAGGCACAAACACAGGCACAACTACTGGCACAAAACCCAGCACAGCCAACGGCACAAACACAGGCACAAAACCCAGCACAGCCAATGGCACAACCAATGGCACAACCAATGGCACAACCAATGGCACAACCAATGGCACAAACACAGGCACAAACACAGGCACAACTACTGGCACAAAACCCAGCACAGCCAACGGCACAACCAATGGCACAAACACAGGCACAAACACAGGCACAAACACAGGCACAACCAACGGCACAAACACAGGCACAAACACAGGCACAACCAACGGCACAAACACAGGCACAACCAACGGCACAAACACAGGCACAACCAACGGCACAAACACAGGCACAACCAACGGCACAAACACAGGCACAATCAACGGCACAAACACAGGCACAATCAACGGCACAAACACAGGCACAACCAACGGCACAAACACAGGCACAACCACCAGCACTTCTACTGCAGCATCTCTTTCACTTATGGGGAGCATGGGACTGCCTGGACTTCTAATCTACACCGTCACCTGCACTGTGGTTCTTAAACTCTTCCACCAGTCCTGATCATCAACACTAGGAGTTGACAAACTACATATGTTTGTCAAACATCGAAAACCTAGATGTTTCACAGATAAGTACTGCTCTGATAAAATCTAGAAACGCGTATATGATTGTATAAAGAATTCAAATGAATTAAAGAATAAAGATTAAACACTTTTGTTGCCATTGTTGCCATTTTTAAATGACCTTAAAACATGCAGAATGGTTAAGGATGGGTGTAATGTAATTATTAAGAGGTATGTATGTGTCAATCTATATAACGTCATATAATGACGTACTACAGAGTGACATGTCAATAAACCAATAATAAAAGTTGGTATTCTGCTATTCTGTGTATTTATGCAAAGCTTCTTAAAGACTGTTCGATTATTTAAATATGCAAAACTGACTTGTGTAATCCTTGAGGAAAGAGAACAAACATGACAAACAGGATACAGGAGGAGTGAAACCTAATGCCCAACTCAAAAGTTACAATACAGTTAGCAACAGGCCAGGTATTACACAAAAAGAGAATGAATCAAAAATAAAGCTCTTACCTGCGGGCAATGTAGTAAAATACAGGATTGCCATTCTTAGATGTGCCAGCTTGGTAAAAGATGTTAAGGGTCTTTAAAGCTTTGAATTCCTCCTTCTCATGGACTTGATGCCTGAAAAATATAAGATTTTTTTCTCAGATTATAAATTATGGCTGCTAATTTATTAAAATCACAATTTTTGAATATTTTTACATAGCTATGTATTTATATACCATATTTTCTATATATTTATTTTTTAAAAAAGCCACACTATAATATAAGATGCACTGGGTCAAATCACAAGTTGCATCACTGTATAAGTCACATTTTATTTCAAATAATGTAAAAATACATTAAGTAAAAATACAAAAGGTTTTCAAACATTATAAACACTATAAATATGTAGTTTTGTCCTCACTCACACACACACAAAAAAAAAAACAGTATAGAGAACAAGAATAAAAAAAAGACCTAAATTAGTGGCATTCATTATAAACAACATTTATTATAAACACCAAGCCTAAACAAATTAAAAGTGAAACTGAATTACAGGCTTGTGGGAAATGCACTCTACAAATATTGATGTTCCTTGCCTCACAAGCACAAATTGTTAAAGTTAAATGTGAGGAGAGATATAAACAGAAACCCAAGAAAAATCTTTTCTGTACGAAGGCACAGACCAATATTTTCTATTTCGCAAACAGCTTGAGTTGAGTTGACCAATATTTACCACAAATTTGAAAAATATCAAAAGAATAAATGATTTCTGATATTTTGATAAGTATATATATATATATATATATGATCTAAAGCCTTTTTTTAAAATCCATAAATTATTTATTTATAAATAAACCATAATATGGATAAATGCATACAAATATATAGGGATAAATAAACACTATAGACAGAGAAAATGTCAGAATAACACCAGCAAAAACATGCTGTTAAGTGGAAAGTTCAGTTATGACGAACTTTACTCTAGCTATTTCTGGGTAAAAACTGAAGAGAAGAGAAACCCTAGCTTTTGGCAAAAGCAAGAACAGTCACCTTGTCATAAACTCCTCAAACTTTGAGCTGGTGAGATTGAGGCTGGACCAGTGTGTGTCAGCTACTGGCTTATGTTCAGGGGGGCCCAGGTATGCCAAGAGGGTGGCCATCTTGTCAAATGGTCTACGACCCACTGCCTTGTGGTCCCTATGGTTTAAGGTTTGATTATAACATTTGTATCTGTATTTTGACATTACATATTTTTCCATATTCAAAACTCTTTTACATTTACTGTGGAATCAGGACAAAGACTGTATCTAATGGGTTAGTTACTTAAAAAAAAAAAAAAAAAAAAGGAGGAACCTTGTGTACCTTCTAACTGACATGACCTATCTTACCTGTTACTGGAAAGGTATTGGCCAATTCTTTCCTGGTTGTTCCATAACAGACGGTGCAGGGCGAGCACGTTGCCGTCACTGATAAAAGACAGACTATGGTTCACTGAGTCACTTGGTGGAGAATCAGATGCAATATCCAAGAAGAACCTGTCAAAACAAAAATTAAGGATTTTGAAGTCCAAGTTTTATGGCTTTAAGTATGTATCTTCAAGTTTTAAGGCCACATAAAGTTACTTTTAGCAAATATGCATATATAAAATGTACCAGGTTAAATGATCAAAAATATTAATGAACATCTAGCACAAATTTAGTCCAATCAAGCACTCTCTGAAAATACACCTATAACACATGCCTCTAACTAGCTACTAGCTAAACAGGTAGTTATGATGCATATTATGTGAGAAAAAAAAACAAACCTTCTGGCTGCATCAAAGTTGCTTTTCACAAAATCATTAAAGGGCCGCATATGCTCTTCTTTTGTAAAGAGGACATGATTAGCAATGCTCTGGAGAATCTGGGAAAAAAAAATATTGTGGCTTGAATATATGTAGTAATACAAATTTTGCTATTAACTGAGGTCCAGTGTTATGTGGTATAAATCAACATTTAACCTTGTCAGTTAGTCATCACATGATGAAAATGAAAGATCTGTATGAACCTGGCATAACTTTACTCACACTTACCTTAGACATGAGTTTGAGGCCACGCTCGATGCGAGGTGGGGGTTTCTTGTCTAGGATGCCCGCCTCATACGGTGATACGATAGCTGGGTTAATAAAGCGCAAGAACATGGCACTTCCTACTGCACCAATACTGTTTTGAGGAAACCGCTGGCTGACCACCTGCACAAACGGATGGAGGAAAGTGAGAGGAAAGACAATTGAGTGCTGGAAGAATGCATTATATGTAAATGACAGGCACAAGTCAAATTGATATTTTGATACATCATGATAGTTTTCACTTAAAAAAAACAACAAAAAGAATACTAAAATTTTCAATAGGTTTACAATTCAGGAACGGATATTATGAAGGAAAAAAAGATATGTGAATGACAGAAGGGACAAATGATTGATAAATATGTTTTATACAAAAAAGAAAACAGTGTCATGAGACTTGAAACACTATATAGTGTTTGTACAGTACAAACTAATAAATCAGACGTCAGACTTGTATGATGGCAAAGATGCAGATTAATGTCCGCTTATGGATTATGAGACATTAAAATGCATCAACTCTACTAATAAACATTACCACAGTCACATTACAACACATAAAATAACCCCTTACTAACCTAAATAAATATTTGTAGAACAATGTGTGACAGAGGAAACGCCCTATATATAATACTCGTGGCAATGTGTGTCTGCAGTTCCACTGCACCCACAATACAAATTCTTTGTAGAGGGCTGAATTATTTCCATCTCAAGAGACTTCAAGTCAGTCTAATTAGACGGAGACTTAAAATAGGCTATGAAGGGTCTCAGCTTATGATAAAATGTCTATCTCAGCTTATAATAAAAAGCCTATCGCTGATAAGAATCCTCTTGTGCAAATTTGCATTAAAAAAAAAAAAAAAAACCTAATCATCATGGGAAAAAACTTATTCTTTGTGCATCTTTTTTAGAAAAATCAACAAGCTGACAATTATTTAAAGGGTTAGTTCACCCAAAAATTACAAAACAAAAATAACGACTTTATTCAACAATTTGAACTCAGTGCAGGCTTTCTTGTTTATGTCCAAACGCCAACTCAGTATTGGCCGAAGCTGAACAAGTGAGCACCACGACACATGCATGTGATGCATGACACAGGATCCGGCCAATAATGAGCTGGCATTCGGACGTAAACAAGGAAGTCTGCACTGAGTTCACTACGTATGACAATGGTTCAAATTGTTAAATAAAGTCATTATTTTTGTTTTGTTTTTACGCACAAAAAGTACTCTCGTCGTTTCATAAAATTAAGGTTGAACCATTGCAGTCCTGTTGACTATTTTAACCATGTTTTTAACTAACTTTCTGGACATCAAAAGATGCAATGACGTTGCTGCCTATGTGTGGATCAGATACCCTCGGATTTCATCAAAAGTATCTTAATTTGTGTTCTGAAGATGAACAAAGGTCTTACGGGTGTGGAACGACATGAGGGTGAGTAATTAATGACAGAGATTTCATTTTTGGGTGAGCTAACACTTTAATCTGTTTATGTGCACCAATTTTACACCTAACAATTTCAAAATATCATGTAAAACATTTTCCTTGTGTTTTTTTATAGCTTTATGGCACTTTAAATGCACCATGCTTTATAACATCATGGTCATGTGGTGAATATCCCAGCAAATGCCAAAGAGAAAGGAAATGAGAACACAAACAGAGAAAAAAAAAAAAATTAAAAAGGTGCGAATGGTTAAGACATTTTACACTGTTACATACATTTTCATCCATGCATATGCACCAATGGTTTCTTAAAAGTGAAAACATGCACAACCATTGACGAAGACGACCCATAGAGCACATGACAGAAGCCAGAGTAGTGCCAACATGTTCATCAGATCGTATCTAACGCATGCAAATCACTTAACACCTTCATTAAAAGTTTTCCAAGAAAGACGACTCTTCCAGAAACCAAAATACAGATTCATAATGTTTTCAAATTTAAAACTAGATGTATTTCAAGTGTGTACGCTCTGAGAAGGTAGACCAAGTCAGTACCAGGCTCCAGGTCTGCATATTTGTGGATATTTTGTCCTCATGTTAGAATAGACCCTAAACCCACACAAAGAAACAGTCTGCTGCTTTACCGCAAGACATAGAAAGCTGAACTGATCCCACCTGCCATCAGTCCACAACAGTTGGGGGGAAAAAAAAGAAAAAGAAAAAAGGGTGGTCCAAAGCAGTACAATTATTTTACTTATTTATCTGTGCATCACTATGTTGAAAATGGGCGTGTCTTCATAAGAAAACCATGTTTACACAGGTGTTTCTGAACATGTTCTGGCGAAAAACAATTCAAAACCATGAAAAATCAAATTAAATTCATCAAAATAAAATAAACAAATAAAATAAGTTTTAAAAAAGCAACACGTTGCATTTATGGAATGAATAAACCCAAACTAATAATAAATGGCAGCTAAAGAAAAAATAAAATGCTAAAACACTTACGGATTTTTTGTTTTCCTTTTTTTCTTTAACAGTGGCTTTATTCAGAAGGGAGTGGCAAGTAGCCTACAGGGCAGAGATGAGCACAGAGAGGTCACAGCAGCTACACAACTGCACTCAGCACAGCCACAGTGCATACAAACACAATGAAGGAGCAGACAACACAACCACTGCTTTCCTGACAGCTGATCTATGAACAGTTTCATTCATGTTTAATTCAGTGATTAAGAAACACCGGCTGATGCTCTCCAAGCAGAACGTAAAGCAAAAGCTGCAAAGATGCTACAGTGGAGAAGGGAGAGCGAGCTCTCGGCCCAAGCAAACAAAGTAAGAATACAATAAGAGTGTGAAGATATTAGAGGAAAATTAAAGACCAGAATAAGTGCCGATGAGGATGTAAGTGGACCGTGCAGAAGATACAAGAATGAGTCATCAATATTTTCAGTCTGTTATTCCAGAAAGGAAACACTGTGTTTTTAAATGTGAATATCTATTAAACAGAAACTTTTAGGAGCTCACTAGCATAGAGATGTCCTCCAAGCTATCTAAATGCCACAAAACTATTATCATTTTTGATTTATTGGGGACTTACTGAGCCAAACATCACAACCCGATCCTCATGATTACAAACAAGACAAGAAAAGCCATGAAAGGTAATGACAAGAAAGGAAAAGAAACTACACGTAATTAAGAAAGAGGAAAAGAAAAGGTGTTTTGTCATTCAATGCTTTATTTTCTCTGTTTAAAAAACAACTTAATGCATCACCAGCCACAAGATGGTGCCCTTGACAGAATATCTGAGATGTGAGAAAGACGGATGGTACTTTCAAATGAAAACTTTCATTTTAGTAAAAACAAGCTACACTACCAGCTACATTAACTAATAATCATGTATTAGTTAATAATAAATAATAATAATCAATTTTCATAATGGAAAAAAACAAAACAAAATTAATTGCTTTTGTATTCTTAAGTAGAAGTGACTTAAAACGTGTGATGAATACATTAACATTAGGGCTGGGACAATAAATCGAGAAATGATTCTGTATCAATTCTTAGATTTTCCCGAATGTATCACGATTCCCTCTCTAATCGATTCTGAGCTTAGTTTTTAACAGCACATGGCACTGTGTGCTTTAGAAACAGCCGTACTCTGCTTGCTTCCAATTCCTTAAACACAACACTTGAACCTTCTATAAAATAATCATTCATAAAATTCGAAAAGGTTGAAGCGAATTACAAGGGTGTTTGCAGTAGGCTGTCGTTACATTAATATAGCGTCATAAAAGTACCTTCTCAGATTCAGCCGAAAGCACGAGCACTCTTCTTCGTGAGCATTTAAGTGTGCGGATAAAAACTAGCCTAGAGCGCCATCTGCTGTTAAAAACTAAGCTCAGAATCGATCTATTGTCCCAGCCCTAAAACATTATATCAATGTAGAAATGTTAACTTCAATGCCAAGGTCATTAGAGCCAAACCCCATGTGTGAAGTGTGATATATATACGATTTATTGCAGCTGGGAGAATTGTGATGTGTACCTACTCATGACATTTAAACTTTCATAACACCTCTGCAAGCAATGTCAAAATATGTTTGCTTACTAAAATTAATCTGTAATGTCTGTTGTTGCATGTAGAGCACAGCAAATGATTCAGCAGATCCTTTTTGCCATTTGAAATCATATTCTGATACATTAAACTTTAATTAAGATACTGGAAGTAGAATCATATCAAACTTAAAATGTCACTTATTTTAAAATTCAGTATTAAGAACAGGTCGTAATGATTTAATAGTGACATTTTTAGCACTTTGAATGCCACAGTCCAATTTTGCCATTCAAATAAAAATACATATCCCTTTTGGGCTTACTATAAAAGTGACAGAAATTAACATTTAATAACCATGGCAACCCTATACGAAAATGCTGAAATGTACAATTACCTTTCATAAGTTTGAGGCCAGTAAGAATTTTTTTAAATTAAGATATTAATACTTATTCAGCAAGGATGCATTACATTGAAGTGACAATAAAGACTCTGAGTTGAAAGTTCAAATGAACAGCATTTATTTCAAATAGAATTTTTTTGTAACAATGTCAAAGAATAATGAAAAAAAAAAAAAAAGTATTATGTTTTCCACATAAATATTAAAGGGGATGCCTAATGCTAATTCATGCATTCTGACTTATTTACACTGCTAAAGAGTTGGTTTCTAAACATGGCCAAAGTTTCAAAAAACGAGTTGGACGTATGACGAAGTATTTCTGTGCCAAATACATTCTTTCAGGGTTCGTATGAGTTTCGGAATGTTTTTTTCGAGTATGGCCCTGTATGACGTCATAAAGGGCGGAATTCCTTGTATGGGCACTTCTCCCAGAAGAGCGCGCGCACATCAACCAGAGCGAGAGCAAGAGCATCAACGTGCTTCGTTCAGGTTATGAAAGTCGACAGCAGCGCTGCACAGGACTCGAGAAAGCTTTGTCATTTTGTTTTTAGACCACGAAATCAACAATGTCACCAAAGAAGTGAGTTTTTCGTTGTGAGGGAAAGATAACCTTGCTTCCAAAAGAACCCAGCATTAAGGGAACAGTGGATGCAGTTTGTTTTTCCGGGGCAGAAACGGAGTTGTGCAAGTGTGTTTGTTTGTTCCCGGCATTTCGGTGACAAGGCCCAGAACGACGCTGGGTTTGCAGATCATTTGAAACTGAAAGATGGAGCGGTCCCAAAGATAAAAGATCCCGGTCATGAGTCAGAACCGCAGGTGGCAAGTAAAACTGGATCAAATGTCTGTGTTTTGTTGGCAATCAGCGTGTAAGTGCATATAATGTAAACAACACGAACGTATAGTGAATCAAAAGTTGTCCAGGGATAATGTGATGATGTATTGTGTGTGGTGACTCTTTAGCTCCGCCCACGGCATGGCTACAGGAGCTCGCCTGTTTTCGGAAAGAAGCAGTACAGCTGTATCTATAAATCTGATAAAACTAAAGACTCTTCAGAGATATGAAGGATGCTATACTACTCTATAGGTACTCATGATTAACATGGCAGAAACTGGGTGTGTTAGGTCCCCTTTAAGCAGCTAAATATTGACAATATTAAGAAAATCAGCATATTAGAATGATTTCTAAAGGATCACATGACACTGAAGACTGAAAGTTTAGCTTTGCCATTACAAGATAAATTACATTTTTAAAATCTATTCAAATAGAAAAGTTATTTTAAAATGTAATAATATCTAAGAATATTACTGTTTTTAAATGTATTTTGATCAAATAAATGCAGCCTTGGTGAGCATAAGAGACTTTTTAAAAACATGTCAAAAAAAAAAAAAATCCTATCGACCCCAAACTTTTGATTGGTAGTGTATCTGAGAGAAACAGATAATAAAAAAAAAACTGTCTGATATATTCGTTCACAGACAGGCAGAGGTGAGCAGTGGTGCAAGAGAGGATAAGAGCAGTTTCTCTTGTTAGAAGTGACTGGAAGACTGATCAGTGGATGCCCAAGCATGAAAGACAGCCTCAATGCAGTCATTCAGAGGATGCAGTAACAGTGGTTAAAAAAAAAAGAAGCAGACTGGCATTAAGCAGTGAGCATACCTGATACAGACAGTGGCACACACTGCGCAGCTGTGGAGGAAACTCGCTTGAAGAGTTGATGATGGCCAGGAAGAAGCGATCTGTGATCTGCAGCAGGTTCTTCTGGTTCTCCTCCAGGTTCTCCGCTGGTTCGAGCCTAAAGAGGAGACAGAAAAGTTAAACATTTTGGAAGAATGACAATGATAAAAACCCAATTGTACTTTGAAGATTGTTTAAATGTGCAGCATGGAGAATTTCTTTAAAAGTAAAGAGAAAGCATGACCTGACTAAACAGTGTCAACAATATGAGTCTAACTATGTAAACATGCCTGGTGGGGTCCACTTCAAAACTGATTTGCTGCCACTCTGGAGTCGTGATGATTCCTTTCAACAGCGGTTCCAGAAGCTTCTGCAGATACGCAGCTCCATACACCTGCAAACAGTGTGACAGATTTTAAGTGCGTATACACTACCGTTCAAAAGTTTGGGGCCAATACGATTTTTTTTTTTTTTAAGAAATTAATACTTTTATTCTGCAAGAATGCATTAAATTGATTAAAAGTGATATTTATAATGTTACAAAAGATTTATATTTATTAAAAAAAAAAAAAAAAAATATATATATATATAAAAATAAAATAAAAGAAATATAGCATGATTTCCACAAAAATATTAAGCAGCACAACTGTTTTCAACAATGATAATATTAAGTAATGTTTTTTGAGCAGCAAATCATCATATTATAATGATTTCTGAAGGATCGTGTGACACTGAAAACTGGAGTAATGATGCTGAAAATTCCTCTTTATCCTCAAAGGAATAAATTACATTTACGATAGCAAAATAGTTATTTTAAATTGTAATTAATATTTCACAATATTACATTTGTTTGATCAAACAAATGCAGCCTTAGTGAGCATAAGAGACTTTCAAAAACAAAAACAACCTTTCCAAAACCAAACATTTGAACATTTGAGTCTCTCTTGGAATATATTTTTTCATGCAAAGTCATTGATAACTGAAAATGTTTTGTGACTGTCACAGTTTCACGTCACCTTAAAACAAAAGGTCATAATCTTGCTGGCTAGGCTGTTTCCTCTGAAGAGGGTCTGCATAGAGTCGGCCAGCTCCACCTCTTTTGAGAACATGTTCCATAGCAGCTGATACAGCAGATGGCGAGAGTCGAACAGTGTCACCAACACCCTGGCCAGCTCATCCTGAAAACCATTAGAACACTGAGCACAACAGCTCTCCAATGACCATCAATACACCCAATGTATTACTCTTAGTGAGCAAAACAGTGTTAAAGGGACTTTTTTCCTTCTACAGAACACAAAAGAAGATATTTTGAAGATGGCTGGGGACCAAACAACAATTGACCCCATTAAATTCCAGTGTATGGACCAGAAAAAAGTCATACAGTATTACATCTGAACCTAGCTTCTAAGTAAGGAAAAATGATACTTCAAACTCAACATGAGTTCATAGAAATGCATTGCTTTACTTTTATGTTTTTTAATGTTCTTATTGGCAAAACTGTAAAAAAGTTATATCTCTCACCCATTGAGAGCAAGGGACCACATTGGCCAGTGCCATGGCTATAGGCAGCTCGCCCTGATCTCCCATCATAGTGACCAGCTCGACGAGTCTCTCAAAGCGGTCTGCAAGCACGGTCTCTGCGAGTGTGTCAAACTCCGTCCCTTGCTGAAGGATCTTAGTGAGCACCTCCATAAACGTAGCCCGTGTCTGCAGGTCCTTATGGTACCCTAGACCTGTTCAGAGATATCAGAATCACTTTTTTCTTCAATAAAAATGACTCACCAAGTACATTAAAAATAAATGATAATGTCAGAGCTTCTCACCGATGGAGTGCATGAGGCCGCTGTCCACATTGGCATTGAGCAGGTTAGACATGGCCAGCACTGTGCAGTGCCGCAAAGATGCCAGTCGTCTAGACATGCCACGTTTCCGCCCTGCCACCTGCTGGCCGTCTTCCTCAACCTCGCTGCAGTCATTCAACAGGTTCATGAACAGTGTGAAATACCTAAAGGAGAAAGAAGAGATGACAGTCTGAAAACGGACCTTAAAGAGGCCATATTACGCCCTTTTGCAAAGTCTTGATTTTGTTTTTGGGGTCTACTACATTTTCATGCTTAAATGTTCAATTTTTTACATTATTGCAGCACCTCTCTTCGCTATGGAAGCTTGTTTCAGCTACTAAATAAAAAATAAAAGAGGTAATTGCTAGTTTACATCTCGCAATTGCAAGTTTTGTCTTTTTTTTATTATTGAAACGCAAATTATAATGTCAGAATTGCGAGATGTAAACTCACAATTGCAAGAAATAAAGTCAGAATTGCAAGATATAAACTCATAATTGTGAGAAATAAAGTCAGAATTGCAAGATTTAAACACAATTCTGAGAAAGTCAGAACTGCGAGATATAAACTTGCAATACTGAGAAAAAAAACCCAGAATTGTGAGATGTAAACTCGCAATTTCAAGAAAAAAATGTCATAATTGTGAGATAAAAAGTCACAATTCCCTTTTTTATTTTTAATTTAGTGGCAGAAACAAGCTTTCATACTTTGCAGTCTGCCTGTAATGCTCTTTTTAGTTCCTGTCTTGATAAAGTCCCTCCTTCTGAAAAGCACAATGTTCTCTGATTGGTCGGCTGGACCAGTGTGCTGTGATTGGTCAGCAATTTTGAGTGTTTTGGAAGTGTCACGCCCCTTACATAACTGCAAATTTCAATACACAACTAAGGCAACTCAGCCAGGCCTTGCCCCCCTTTATTTTGCATATGTTGTGGATGGGAATTATTTAAATAAGCAATATTAT
This sequence comes from Hypophthalmichthys nobilis, assembly GCA_037950665.1. Taxonomy (NCBI): domain Eukaryota; kingdom Metazoa; phylum Chordata; class Actinopteri; order Cypriniformes; family Xenocyprididae; genus Hypophthalmichthys; species Hypophthalmichthys nobilis. Next base: position 19,680,362 of record CM075479.1, read on the forward strand.
TGTGTGAATATTATGCGTGTTCATTATGTGTGCTCAAGGAAGAAAACGACTACAATTGAGGCATTTCAGATAGTTCAGAAACAATGCTTACTGAAATAAAGAATAACTCCCTTTCGAGCGGACTTTGCTTTGCAGACATTTTTTATGCTCAAACAGCAATATTACACTCTAAACAAAGTTGAAAATGTATAAAAAAAAAAAAAAACAACAACAACATAATCGGTCCTCTATAAAAGGACAAAACAAAAGAGCTGGATGAATGATCCTACTTGAGGAAGAGCTGAGATTTGGCTTCCATGAGCTCAACGCCATCACCCTCCTCAGGCTGCAGGGGAAGACCGGCCAACAGTGAAACTACTGCCTCCATACTTGCCTGGTCCAGATCCCTTTACGACATGATTGAATAAACACAGCATTAGAAAAGAACAGGCAATGGACAAAACGACAAGTTTCAAGGCACTAAACATTTAATGAATGCTATGAAACTGCAAAGGCGATACCGGGTCAGACATTTGATGTCATCGTCCGCTGCTTGATTGGAGGTTCCCATCACCCAGTCCGTGAGGTACTCCACCATTTTATTTCTGAGAAAAGCAGCAAAGCCAGACATTCCATAACAAATCAAAATGACAATTATGTGTTTTTATGTGACAAGCAGAGAGAAAGCAAATCAGAGATGGATAAAAACAAAACTTATTACAAAAATGAATACTTTTATTCAGCAAGGATGCATTAAAAAAATAAAAGTATTTTAAAATAAATTAACAGATTTTAAATTGTAATAATACTACACAACATTACCATTCTTATAGTATTTTTGATCAAATAATTGCCTTGGTGATCATAAAAATACTCTCGCCAACTTCAAAAACAAAAACAATCGCCAACCCCAGATTTTTAAACAGTATAGTGCAAATCTACCTGAATTTCATCTCTTGGCAGAAGGAGAGGTCATCCCTGCGTTCCATCATAACCTCCACTAGCTGACACAACTTGGTTTTGATCTGAATGGCATGGACAACATTCCCTAAAATACGCACATACCTGAGAACGACAGAAAAAGGAGACGGAGAGAGATAGCATTAAGAAAAATCTTTAGATGCTCTTTTCATCCATGCAAATCCAGAGCTAATATTAAAACAGCTTTAGGTGTGAATAAGAGCATATGAAAGGGTAAAGTCTTACCTAACCAGGTTGAGCATCATGGTCTCAATGCTGGCTTGACCGAGGTGCTCTGAGCTTCCTTCAGTGTGACTGTCAAGCAAGTTCTTCATGATGGCGATGGTCTGCTCTACAAATAGTGTGTTAGTGTCTGTAATGGGAACCTGGAGAAGAAAATGAGACAAAGTTTAACAAAGATGCTGATGCCTGCAGAGAATGTGGCTGATGCTTATGCAGAATGTGACATGGTGCTAATAAAATAAATAGTAACAAATTTACAAAGATTCCACAGTGTTTAATGCATGTCAGAACATTCTTGATTAAACAGACCATGTGTTCTGAGTACACGGTATTTAAAGGATTAGTTCACTTTCAAATGAAAAATACCCCAAGCTTTACTCACCCTCAAGCCATCCTAGGTGTATATGACTTTTCTTCTTTCTGATGAATACAATCATAGAAATATTAATAAATATCCTGACGCATCCGAGCTTTATAATGGCAGTGAACAGGGGTCACGAGTATGAGCTGAAGAAAGTGTCTCCATTCACATCCATCCATCATAAACATATTCCACACGGCTCCGGGTGGGTAAATAAAGGTCTTCTAAAGCGATGCGTTTGTGTAAAAAAACAAAAAAATAAATCCATATTTAAGAAGTTATGAAGTAAAATATCTAGCTTCAGCCAGACCGCCTTCCGTATTCAAATTACAAAAAAAACAGAACTGCCGTTGTGGTGGTTCTGTAAGTTGAATAGGGAAGGCGTAGGACGTAGCGTAAGCTTTTTGAACTGCTGGAGCTTTACACTTTCTTCGTAAGTAGAATATGGAAGGCGGTCTGGCGGAAGCTAGATATTTTACTTCATAAATGTGGTTAAATATGGATTTTTTTTTTTTTTTTTTTTTTTACACAAATGCATTGTTTCGCTTCAGAAGGCATTTATTACCCCCGGAGCCGTGTGGAATATGTTTATGATGGATGGATGTGGATGGAGACACTTTCTTCAGCTCATACTCGTTTGGTAATGCTTACTGCCATTATAAAGCTCGGATGCATCAGGATATTTATTAATATTTCTCAGATTGTGTTCATCAGAAAGAAGAAAGTCATATACACCTAGGATGGCTTGAGGGTGAGTAAAGCTTGGGGTAATTTTCATTTAAAAGTGAACTAATCCTTTAAAAAGACTGCATAGTCTGAATTGTTCTGAGAACAATGGTTTCCTGCCACCTTGTGGCCAAAACTATACATGGTAGATTTTTAGGCAAGGCATCTGAATGCATGTCAAGTTAATTTGTTGTATCTGTTGTTAAAATAGCCAGTCTACTGTATTAAAAAAATGAAGCATAAATTTAAAAGCATTTTAGCATTGTGCTATTTTCATGCCAATTATTGTAATACAATATAATAATACATTTAACTGTGTTATAAATAAATATAACATAAAATATACAAATATAAAATGCATTAAATAGATATTTAACTTGTATATTTAATATAATACAAAATAATGATATAATAAAATGCACATTATTGCTCTTGAATGCTAATTCTTATATAACAACAATATTTAATTCTACACTAATTTAATATTAAATATTATATTTTTTATTTTATTTATAATTAATAATTTTTCTTTGCAAGACTGATCTTTATGTTCTGAAAATGTTATAAAAAGTGCACTTTTGCACGTCAAAGCTAGAATCTCTTACCGGACCCTGGGTGTCAAAAAAACGTCCGATGCTGTTGCGTAGCTTGTTGAAGAGCATGGGGTAGAGAGCTGGACTGAGTTCAAGTCCCACAAGGTCTTTGACATTGGTGCGAATCTGCATTCCCACCTTCTCATGTGTACAGACCATCAGAGCCAGCAGACGCTCCAGAAACCTGTTAAGAGACGTCTCGCTGTTCACCTCACAAGAACCCATGGAGATCATGGAGCCCTTGCGTTCGGTTAGGGGGCCCATGGGAGGGCTATAGGTGCCTAGGCTAGGGGTGCTGCGCTGCTGGAGACAAACTCCTCCGAGGGCACACAAGAAACCTGTCATGTTGATCCACTCCTGAGGACAGAGAGAAAATAGTTGGCAGAGGAGGAAAACAAACTGTATAACTGACTGATTAGTCTTGTTTTAACTACCTGTCCATCTTCCACTTTGTTTTTCGGATGGTTGATTATCTGTTTAGTAGCCTGCTCCCATTTTGCATGTGTGTCTTCCCATGCCTAACATTGAAAAAGGTAAAATTTGAGTCAACTAAAGATAAGAGAGGTTTTGAAAAAGAGCTGCAATGGGTCTAAATGATTAGCAATTAATAACAAAAAAAAGAAATTCATCTGAAACATGCATATGTAGACACAGTGATATCCTCACCTCTATGTTTCCAGCTGTAGGGTGCTTTATCCTTCTTAACAGTGCCATCACTCTCTTCTGAAGCGTGTTGCGTCCTGAACGCACAAATGAACAGTTTAATGGCTGTTTTATTTTGCAATGAGACCAAGAATCCCTATTCAAGAAACCATGCCACTAAATCACAATTTTAACTTCAAAACAAATCATTCAATGATTCATTTTTCCCATATCAGCATCAAATGCTATATCTGTGGCAATAAATAAAATAAAAAAAAAAAAATGTGTATTTATATTGCCACATTAGTATCAAATGCTATAATAATGGTCATAAATAAGTAAATGAATACATACATACATAGCATTAGCATATTTATATTGGTACATCAGTATCAAATACTATTTTTTTATGGCCAAAAATAAATTTAAATAAATAAATAAATATTGCTACATCAGTAATAACACCATAAAAGAAATGAAATCTAATATAGATATAAAAATAATATATATAAAATATATATTTTTTTAATGTCTTTTTATCTTTCAATGATCTTTTTTTTTTTAACAAAACTCTTGGTACTCAACCTTGGCTGAATTTCGGTGGAAAAATTATAGTTTAAAGCTGGCAGTCTGATTCTATGTCACAGAGATGGTTAACCACTAACCTGTAGCCATCATATTGCTGACAGAGGCAAGCTCTATAAAGGTATTGTAGTTGGGCAGAACCGCGTGCACAGGCAGCTCATCCACACTGCAGCGGATGTCCGCCTCCTCACAGAGATGCCGGAAGCAGGACATGGCCACCAGCACAGCCTCTGCGTCAGGGCTCCACAGAAAGGTGTAGAGACACACCTCCAGCTTGGTCTGAGCCTGTTTGCTGATGGGGATGAGACTGCCCTGTGTGGCACACTCCTGCAGACCAACAGAGCAAATAAAACCGAATGAGCTTATTTTAGCTGAATTATTGAAATATTGTTCAAACATCACATTTTATACATATAGACTTAACTAGTAATTCTGAACTAAAGAGCACAGAACCACGGGTTAAAAATAAAGAACCTGATATCAGTTATGATTCATTGTTTACCTTGTTCTTTAGGAGAAACTTGTTCCTGCATATGAGAATCTCCCTGAGCCACTTTAATATCTCTGTACTGTTGATCATCTGGTGTCCAATAAGCTTCTTACAGATCAGAAATAAGACCTGAGAGCTGAGAGGAGAATAAGGAGAATATAGTAAGATAATCTTTCCACTCGCCAACTTAACAACTTTAACCAACCTTAACAACATGCCCACCTGATGTCCCAGAAGGTCTCAATGGGTGCGTCAGGGTTCCACAGCTCAATGGTTTCTGGCTGATGTAAGACCAGCAGTGCCTGGGGGAGAACAAGAGATCAAGCAAATCAATTGTGTTAATAAAAAATGCTCAATTATAAGGGTTCAGAGTAGCAGTGTTATTTTAGTATTATTTATATACGAATACAGTATTTAATAATTATTTTGCATTTTTTGCATTGGTTTTATTTATTTTTTCCATTTTCATTTTATTTGAGGTTTTAGTCATTTTGTTAAGTTCTTTTGTCATTTTCAACAGTTTATTTTTATTATTATTATTATTTATATTTATTAAAGGCTCAGTATGTAAGTTTCGCTAAGGCGTAGCTTGATGATGCCGTGAGGTGTCATCTTCACCTCCACAGCTGATGGAAAGAAATCTGACAGGACTCAGAAATCGTGTTCATGGATGAGCTAATGTATTAAAGTTTTATTAACATTACTGTTACTTTAAATAGGCAAAGTTTTGCTCACAAATAAATATGAATTTCTCAGTCCAGGTAACAGAGAATGAGTAAACATTGTTCATTTACATATACTACTGGCACTGCAACAATACAGTTGTTAACGTTGTTAGCAATTGTAGTATTTAAACTTATTTTATTTCAGTTCCAAAGCAACATTTCTCATTTTCGGTTTTAATCTATTAATATTTTATTTAATTTCAGCTTTATTTCAATTAACAAAAGCAATTTTTAATAGTTTTAGTTAACAATTGCATAGTAGTGACAGATACTGTACATGAAAAATGGATAGAGGTACAAATAAAGCCCTATTCGGATGGGATTAGTTTTACATAGAGAGGCGGTGTAAAGTAATTAATACCAGAGCTTCTCAGTGATTTTAGTCCTGTCCGAATGTGCCATCTCAGTAATCATTACGGACAATGTCAGTAAAAATTACAGCGACTTTTACCTTCAGTAAAAAATTCCGGAAAAATTACCTCAGGTAATACTAATCCTGTCCAAATGTGAATTTCTGCGATTGCTGATGTTTTATTATCCTAACGCTTCTCCTTGTGTGTTTTTTGACCTAGCTGTTCGCACACCAATCTTCAGTATGCTTTCATTTCAATATGGAAGGTATCCAACTAAAAAAAAAAAAAAAAAAAAAAAAAAAAAAAGGCAAAGACTGCCCATTTTAATATCAGTGTCAGGTAAATCTAAGATGCTTGTCTAGATTTCACTGCTCACTTATGCAAGTTATAAGCATAAGCAACCACTTCTATAAACTCGCAAAGTTTACTTAAATAGGGTGTTTATAATAAATTTAAATTATATTAACAAATAATAAATTAAAAGACATATATATCATACATGGTGCACGCAAGCATAGCACAGCACATGACCCTCTGTAACGACCCACATCTAGAAAACACACACTCCCACCTCTGTAATAAACAGAGATGTTAGCCTCATCCGAATTGGTAGATGAAATCACAGATGTCAAATGATTTAAAAAAACAAAAAAAAACAAATTAACTAAAACGTAGTTTGGAAAACTAGTCCCATCCGAATAGGGCTTAAGAGGTACAAAGAAAACCAACAGTCTTACCTCCATGGCTTCCTGGGAATGCTCAGCACTGTGGGTGAGAGGAACCAGCTGGACCAGACCTTTGATGAGCTCAGCTGTGCTGTTCTGGATCTCTTGACCAGGTTTCCCTGGGTTCTGATGGTGTAAAAAAGAAATTAGTGGAGTCAAATTTGATTAGAATTATCCTTAAACTACAACTCTGCTGCTAAGTTTGCATGTAGACTAGACACTATTTTAGACAAAATCACAATTCACATCAAATCATGTTAAGGAGGAGTGTTAAAAACAACAAGTTCTCATAATAATAATAATAATAATAATAATAAAGAATAATAAATCTACATGCAAAACCTGATCTGAATAATCCAGTATTTAAACCAACCAGAAAACATTTACTCTAGAAAACACAAATGCTGTTAGAGATTATGAGAATTAAAGGAGCAACAGGTCAAGGGTTTGTTTTTTTTTTAGCTGTTCTGACGTTAAAATACTTTCACCAATCCTAGCGTAACATGCAGAGATAACTGTAATTAAGCCAATTACTTTTAATACAAAAGGTGACCGACTATAACAATATTAACAGCATCATTACTGTCCTATACTCACATGCAGCATTAGTTTGGGGTCAGCATGGATGAGTTTGACCAGCGCCAGCAGCAGAGAACGCGAGTCAAGGTCTGTGGACTTCTCTTTGAACTTTAAACTAGTTGTCATTTTCTCTTTAAATGTCAGACTCTGCAAGAAAAAGACGTGATATTCTATACATAATGAACTGTATGGATGATAATGTGTCTCAGTGTATAGAACTGTCTTACTGATGTCATCCTCAGAGGTGGATGGGCACTGAGACTCTGAATCACTCGGCCCAGTGTGTCTGCAAACATGGTGCGCAGTTCTCCTGAGTAGCAGTAGATGGCGTCAATCTTCGGCCACCAGTCCAGGTGAGACTAGCAAGAACATGAACATTATATATTAATAAGCAATTAACAGTAGCACTTTATTTTACAGTCCTGTTCCCCATGTACATACTATGTACTTACTATAGTAATTAAAATAACAAGGTTATAACCCTGAACCTACCACTAAACTTAACCTTAACCCATGTAGTTACCTTATATGAACAAGTACTTTCTTAGTTTAATTATTGCAGCTGCTGTGAGAAAAGGCTATGAATGACCTGCAGCATCTTTACATGCCATATAGCCTACTAGCTGGGACTCTTTTTTATGTAAACAGACGTGATGTAATGATGCAAAGACGAATGGTGGCATGCTCGAATTTCCCGCGGAAACCCACCAGTACCACCTGAATTATAAAACATTATTACAAGCTTATCGTTGTGAATCGGGCTAAGGTAAGGAGATTTTGAACACTGGCTGGTTATGTACTTGCTCAAAAATTGATTTTGGATACAAAGTAGTTACAGACTGCAGCTTTAAATATTATAATATATAATAATTTGCATAATATTTAAAATGACTTTTGCTGCATTGTAAAACTGTCAATTTTACTCATGCCACTGGAAATGGTCAATTCTCATTACAAATGAATGAATTCAGAGCACCGCAAATCACTGTCAATGTGAACAGCCATAAGAGATCATACTTACATTGGTGATAATTTTGTGCAGGGAGTTGACCAGGACGAAATGGAAGGTAGGAGGAGAAGTCGAGGCCAGAAATACCTAGTAAAGAAATTAATTTATTAAAAAAAAAAAAAACAATTTAAATGTGGCAATGATTTTACATCTAACCAGTGAGAAAATCTTGCACCCTGAGTCAATAGCTAGGTTTCCATCCACCTATTTTTATGTGCATTTTGGGATATCGCATAAAAAAAAAGTGCTGGATGGATAAACCAAGATGTGCATAAATTCTAAAAATGTGCATTCAAAACATTTGCGCTCAATTGAGGTGGATACATTTTTTTATCCGATAAGAAGACAATGGAAACCAAATAAATACATCAAAGCGCATCAAAAAACTTGTGCGACTTTGCCTCAACTGAGGATGTGATTGAACAACTGGACAAACCAGCAGACCAATTTCATTGCACAGCATCTCGAATGTTGGTTTGGTCATTCTGAAATGCCTGAGCCAAAGTTTGTCATCAGAATAATTTGGTATAGTGACCTTCCAGAACGGTCTCACACGACTGCACACTCAAAACACCTGGCATGATGTGGCATCCGAACGCAAGATAACATGACAGCGATTGCGTTTCGCCTGCATGCTCTGAGGCTAAAGTCATTTATGATGTAGAAAAAAAGAACCACAGTGGCTTCCCCGATTGCAGCAACTTCCATTTTTATTTTAGATATTTTGCAGTGCTTCCCACAGGTTTGAAATATACTTGCGGTGGTAGCCGGGTGAAAAATCCTCCTATACCCATGGCACAAAAATGGTCTACTACATGTGACAAACAACAAATAATGTGTGATTTTTAACAGTATTTTTATTTATTGAAATTAATTTTAATTACATAGCATACTATTACATTTATTTACATACTAATATTATGCATTATTATGCATTGTAAATTATGCAAAATTACAGCATTTAAACAGTTATCCTTTTCCTGTGTTCTCCTTGCTATGTCATATAGTGTCTCTCTCAGTGAATGGGACATAGATTTTACTAGTAAAATTTATATTATAATAATAATATACGAGTCAAATAATGTTCTTAGTCTTTTCTTCCTGTGGGGGAGACTACAATAATTTACTAAGAATTAAATCAAATTAAATACAATTTATTGTGTAACCAAAATACCAATAATGCCCAGAAGAAGAAAAAAAGAAGAAAAAAAAAACTTAGTGTGTGACTTTTAATTATAAACAAGCCCGAAATACACCAGGGCTCTTATTTTGAAATGTCTACACAATTGCGGGCTGATCCTTCAGATTCTTACAACCATCTAAAACATATTATATAAAGGCCATAAAGTAGACAGTCATAATTCATCAATTTGAGTTCATTAGCAATCGTTTGGCATACATCTGCGTTTTTCGTTGATTGAGAATCACTTTGAAGCAGTCTGAAGCGCTGTTGCACGAGCCTGTAGAAGTGTAGAACGCGTAACAGCGCCGCCTCTTGACTTTGCAACATGCAGCGCTCTTTGTGAAATGTTCACAAAGCGCACGTGGCAATGTTAGCGGGAGTAAACAGTTCTCGCGCACAGAACGAGCAGGTACGAAACACGTAGGTTTCTACACTAGTTAATCGATCGTGGATGGTTTCTCTTGGACGGATACAAAAGTATAAGAGGATAAAAATAATAAAAGCATAAATGCGTCTCCAAATATACTTAGGCAGCCGTTAATATACCTGGGCGGCCCACCCAAGTAAAGTCTGTGTGGGAAGCACTGTTTTGCGCCAATTGTGTTCACAGGGGACGGAAATGCTGCTTTATCTGCAAATGTTTTATGCGATATTCCAATTTTGTGCATAAGATAAATTAAAAAACGTATATGTGAGGAGTGATAGTAATGATATTAAGTCTTGGGTTAGTGATTGTCTCTTATTTGCTATAATGACTTTGCAAAATGCTGGACACTAAGATTCAGCTTACCTTAAAATGCTGGTTGTTATGAGGATTGACACGGTAACATGACACAAAGCAGTCGATCATTAAATCCACATCGGCGCTCTGACAGCCCGCACCCCTCGAAAATGGCTTAGTGGGGTTAAAAAGAAGACCCTGGGTGAAAAGAGGGAGGAAAGTTACACACAACGAGCAATACAGAAATGAACATCTTTCATTTCCTTCAGACTTCCATTGCTCTGTGAAAATAGTCCTACTTACCTTAAGGTCCATGACGATGGACTGAACTAGGTGAAAGATTACGGAGTTGTCCTCCCAGTTGATGTAGGTGCAGGCTTTGCAAAGTTTGACACATGCAACGGCCGCACTCTCAGTCAACTGTCTGCTGCCGCTGTGTTGTCCCAGAGCCTTCCGTAGACTTTCAACAAATGACTTCTGTTGAAGACAACAAAACAGCTAGATTTGTCTGCATACACAAAATATATGTCTGTCACTGGTTGCATTGCTCAACTGCTACATAAAAGACTCTGGGAACAAAAGGAGTAGACTTAAATGAAAAAAACACTGAGCAGGAATAGTAGTCAGTGTAATTCACTGTGTGAACTCTGACCTTGTTAGCTTTCTCCTCCCCCCCTACTTCTTTGGTGATGCTCTGAGTGATCTCTGGACAGAGGATGAGGAGGATGATCTGTAACGGCCACACAGCAGCCTTTCTCTTTGCGCTCTCTGCAAAACTGTCCACCAGGTCGAACAGTCTTTCTGCACAGTCTGCATACACAGAAATGCACAGTTAAAAACTTCATCAAACATTATAGTAAAGAAGTCAATATAGATATGAATTATTGTGCCACTCACCAGCCATGTCAGCCTGAGGTCTCTGATAGAGCATAGTGAACTCATCAGGATAGTGTTCAACCCAGTTCCAGAAGGCCTGACACAAACATATCAGATATATTTACTATTTTTACCTTCCGTATGATGAGAATTATTAAAGAAAGTAAAAAAATACATTACATACACTATTGTACTGTTTACAAAGCACATACCTTTTCCAAACTGCTGATTACTGCAAGCTGGGCGGCTTTTTCAAAGATTTGAATTTAAGTACTGTTTCTAAAGGGAATATACAGGAAGTTATCAAGCAATTCAAGACAATATATTTATTTAAATCACTGCCTTTGTGGTTTAATACTTGCACTGTGCCATATTGTGATTCTGATTTTAACTGCGGAGTCCGAAATTACCCATAAACCATTAATCATCAATTTCAGAACACTGAGGCAAAACAAAATCTATAAAACATAGCATGCTTTACCTTGTAGCAGTCTCTTTAACTTGGAGCAGTCTACGTTGATGTACTGAATAAGCTCAATGTCATGGACATCCACTGTGTCCTCTGTACAAACTGTGAGCTCCTGCAACCTATGTGACAACATTGGTACATTAATGTTAATAATTTGTGAAGACTTTAACTGGTCAATTTGTAGCTAACTATGCAAAACCCAGCCCACCATTCATATAAATCACAAAGACTTATACAGGACTTATAATAGGCTTACGATGTTTACTATAAGCAAGTTTTATTAGTTATTATGGGGGTATTTTTGGGGCTGATTCGCACATTGAAAGAGGTCCTAGAACAAAGCCCTGTGGAACCCCCAGTGTGTTAGATAGAGAGGTACCTGGTGGAGATACGACTGAAGACAGCATTGAAGTTGTTGCAGCTGAGAGAGAAGAGCACGGCAGAGGCGGAGCTGCGCAGCTGAGCGGCGTGCTGCTGGCCTTCACGGTACGAGTGCAGGAAGTGACAGATTTCAGGCAGCAACTGTTTTACTAACATGGCCTCATCCAGCCTCAGGCAGTCCTTGGGTTGCTGATGATGCACACAAACACACAGTATACTTTATTATTTATATTCTCTTTTGTACTGTGTTTTAAATGCTAATTCTTATCGTATACATTAATTTACTTCTGTGGTGTCTGCTGTTTTTGTAAAACACAAACAAGCATAAAAATGGGGTTGTCTATAGGTGGCTGACATTTGTCAAAATGATGAGAATGACTTATAAAAGTATTCAGCAAGCTGAAAACCGCAATAAAACTACAGCAAGTTGAAAGCACTTCAGGATCAGCAGCAAGCAGGAAAGGGGGAAGAGAACAGAAATGAAATCCAATGACAAAGCACCCAACTAACACATTAGCGGATCAATGCACTGCACGGATACTGGGTCACGCTAAATGAGTAACAGTAATGGCAGAGGGGAGGTTCTGTACTATCAGGCAAAAATTCATGACTGCCAAAACTAGTGAAAAAAAAAAAAAGTATAGTTGTCTTGAAGGTTCTCAAATTTTAGTGAAAGAATTGAATCCAGAACAGCAGTAAACTGTATTTTTTGTAAGTATACATCCCCATCTCAATGATACAAAAGGAAATGACATAAAACAAATTTTGCAAAAACAAAACCAAATGCACAGGACAGAACAGCTGTGTAGCATCTGGTCAAGCGAAAATTCATAATCTATACAGGAAAAGCCAGACGATTTCAAGACGAGGAAACACCTGCAAATGTAATAATCTCCTGACGGGGCTGGTTCAGAGCGCTCTGTCTGGGAGTAAAAACTAAAGATTTAAGTGTTTTACCAGAACTCTGTTTCAAAAAACATCTCTGGACAGTTCCTGCCTTTTGAGACCAAAACAATATGTCTGTCCTATAATGTCCCCATAAAATCATCTAAATACATGTTACAGCCGTTTTACATTCAGAAATTTGGCGTTGGTAAGATTCTAAAATGTTTTTGAAAAAAGTTTCTTAAGCTATGGTCTGCATTTATTTCATCTAAAATACAGCAAAATAGCAACATTGTGAAATATTCTAACAATTTCAAATAAGTGTTTTCTATTCTATTTTAATGTATTTAAAAATGTAATTTATGTGAAAAATCCCTCAGAAAGGATTATTCTTCAGAAATCATTATACTATGGTGATTTCTTAGTATTATAAATGTTGAAAACAGCTGTTTTTGAGGAAACCGTGATACTTTTTTTTCAGGATTCTTTGATGAATACAAAATTCAAGAGAACAGCATTTATTTAAAATAGAAATATTTTGTAACATTATAAATGTTGTCACTTTTTATCCATTTAATGTGTCCTTGATAAATTAAAGGATTTTAAAAATTCTTACTGACCCCAAACAACTGTTCTAGTGTATCTAGTTTTGATTATACCATGGCATGGTTGAAAACTTTATTCTGGTTAGCTGACAGATGAGATTCCAAGATGTTGATTCATTTTCTATAATCATGCAGCTATGAAGCAGTTCCAGTTTCACCACATTCAGTTTATTCCATAGAGCTATACAGCTTACCATAGTACAAGAAAGAGATGATAAAAAAGACGATACACATATATATATATCGTCCTTTATATATATATATATATATATATATATGTGTATCGTCTTTTTATCATCTATATATATATATATATATATATATATATATATATATATATATATATATATATAAATAAAGGACGACATATATATGTGTATCGTCTTTTTTATCGATATATATACACATATATATATCGTCTTATATATATATATATATATATATATATATATATATATATATATATATATATATATAAAGGACGATATATATATGTGTATCGTCTTTTTATCATCTCTTTCTTGTACTATGGTAAGCTGTATAGCTCTATGGAATAAACAATGTGGTGAAACTGGAACTGAATAAAAAGACGATACATATATATATACATATATATATATACACACACACACACACACACATATATATATATAGATATAGCTATACATATATATACACACATATATATATATATATATATATATATATATATATATATATATATATATATATATATATATATATATATATATATACACACACACACACATACATATACACTACCAGTCAAAAGTTGACACTTTAAGATTTTCAATGTTTTTAAAAGAAGTTTCGTCTGCTCACCAAGGCTGCATTTATTTAATTAAAAATACAGTAAAAACAGTAATATTGAATGTCTTTACTGTCACTTTTGATCGATTTAATGCATCCTTGCTGAATAAAAGTATTCATTTCTTTAATTTCTTTTCAAAAAAATAAAAATAAAAATTCTTACTGACCCCAAACTTTTGAACGGTAGTGTATAATGTTACAAAAGCTTTGTATTTCAGATAAATGCTGTTCTTTTGAACTTTCTATTCATCAAGGAATCCTGAAAAAAAAGTACACAACTGTTTTCAACATTGATAATAATCATAAATGTTTCTTGAGCAGCAAATCATCATATTAGAATGATTTCTGAAGGATCATGTGACACTGAAGACTGGAGTAATGATGCTGAAAATTCAGCTTTGCCATCACAGGAATAAATTACTTTATAAAATATATTCAAAACAGAAAACAGTTATTTTAAATTGTAATAATATTTCACAATATTACTGTTTTTACTGTATTTTTAAATAAATATAAATAAATATGTATTCCGATGTATTGGAAAACAACAACAATTCAAAGCTGTATTACACATCGTTTTGATGCTTGAAAACCCTTTGTCGTCTTTGACCATATAACCAAAAATTACTTTCAATATCTATTATGAAATAATGAATTATCTACAATGAAATCTATGGAAGTCTTTCAGGTGTTACAGGTCAGGGCGTGGACAGGCAATACTAGAACAATTGAGATTGTAAAGCAATTTTGCGTAGCTTTCAGCAATAAAGTTCAAACCACAGGGTGGGACAATGCTGTTAAAAAGCCAGAACATAGGACAGTCAAAACAAGCGATAGGTCGGACAAAGTTCACTCTGGAATAGGACAAGCTACTCACCCCTGCCAGACACTTCTCCAGTGTGTCCAGGATAATCAGCTGGGAGAGGTAGAGGTTCTTCTCGGCAGCTTCGCCAAAGATCCGCTACAAATGAGAAATATGCAGCAATGTGATATTAGCTCTGTTCCAAAATATAGAGCGCTAACTCTCTAGCCTACATAAGCAGTATCCTATCAAAGATGGAACCTTATAAGTGACTGAATTATAACTCTCTATATAAACAACTTGTACAGAAGATGCTACTCAAAAGTGATTTCAATAAAGTTTGAAGTTGGCATCCTGCCAAGCTAACAGTGCGATACTCTAATAAGTATTAAAAAAATAGTTTTTTTTTTTTTTACCTTTTTCAGTACTGAATAAAATAGTTAAATTACATTCAACATTTCTCCTGCTTCATCTGCCATCTTGGATTTATTTTTTTCAATGCCACGGCAGTTCACTTGTAACAGAGTGACTATAACTTTATCAAACTGGGAAACTTGACTGTTATAGATGTGGACTTACCATGTTATTCACATTTTTGAGGATGTTGGTCAGGCCGTTGATGACGAGGGCAAATTTGTACTTGGAGATGTTGATCAAACATTCTTTGTTGTGCTCTGTGCTCACTTTGGTGTGGGTGCTCTGCTGTCCTGTTTTAATAGGGAGCTGTGAATGAGAGACGGACAGAGAAAGCGAGGGACAGAAAGAAAAGGAAAGTGATTAAAACCAACAAACTTTCCAAAGCATCCAAAAAAAGCTATCACAGCCTTGACTAACGGTCAACTAATAATAGGGTTTTCAATGCGTGATGCTGTTATCTAATAAAACCCTGCAGTGTGTCTCCAGAGCGCGAGTTCAGTCTCCAGAATAAAACGATGCGTTTGATTCGGTTTGATTACACACAGGCAAGCACCCAGTTTAAGTCCATTTTATAATAATAAAGTTATAATACTTATACTTACATAATTAAGTTTCTAATCCAGTTTGTTTTGTTTTAAATGGTTAGTTTTGTTATTTTCTTGCTGACTATCAAGTTTATGGTCAACGAATGGCTTTTCTGAGGTATAATGTTACGTGACATTGTTTGCAACACTGACTGAACTGACGATTTCGGTAAGCTACTGTGTCTTTCAACATATTTTCTGTATTTTCATATATTTTGTTCTGCAAAGAGGAAAAGATGATCGCGTTCACTCAATCCGTGACGACTGTGAAAACTGAAAAGTGATGCAGTCTATGTTCAACTTTCATTTCTTAATATAAATAAATGCATAGCCTAGGCCTATTTATTTATCCTGTAAGTTCGTGAATAAAAATGAAAATGTGGACGAAATCAGAAGCTACTAAATGTTTTATCATTAAAATATAAAAGTTAAAATGACAGGTAATATTTGATTATGACAGATTTTTTACTGTGTCAAAATGACCTCTGAGAGAGATAGATAGATATAAAATCCAAACAATACTTTATTGTTTGTTTATAGCATTTTCAGGATACTTTGATGAACAGAAAGTTCAAAAGAACATCATTTATTTGAAATACAAATATTTTTTAACATTATAAATGTTTTACTGTCACTTTTGATCAATTCATTCGGACCATGTAATGTCACAGTGCTTTATCGACGCCATTTTTGTGCCCGGTCACAGCTGCACAATCTGTTTCAGTCTATGGTCACAGCAGCCACAACTACCAGAAGAAGATCAACAAGACATTCCCAGAAGGTTCATAACAAGGTTACAATATGCCCGGGATATGTTGTGCTGTTAGCTGTAACAACAGTCCTCAGAGAAGTTAAACCGATGGAATAAATGGTTGGCATCAATTCGACCACTGGCAGCCAAACAGCAATGCACGGCATTAATAACTACTGGGACTGTCATATAGTACATAACATTATAATGAGAAGAACACTATTGTAATAAAACGTTGTGAATTCTCTGTGTTTAGTTGCTGTTTCAGTGTGTTGTTGTGGGAAGAGCACGTCTACAAAAAGGAGGTAAACATTCTGATTAGCACATAGCTTCACTTGTGCATTTGCGTCATTTTGTGCAGATATAAGTCGTAATATTAAATTTATGTAGTATAAATAACAAAACCCATCTTTAGCTTCAGCGTGAGCGCACAAACAGCAACGCAAAACATTAATAACTATGACTGGGGCTGTCATATACATAACATTATAATTGTATACACTATTGTAATATAACGTTGTGAATTCTTTGGGCTTAGCTGCCGTGTTTCAGCGTACTGTTACATCCACAACAGGAGCTACATTCTGTTGAACTTAGTTCAAGTTCATCTGTGCATGACTGTGCAAATATAAGTTGTAATATTATGTAGGGCTGTCGCAGTTAAGGAATTTCCTTTGCTGTATTTTTGAGTGGCTCAATAGCGCTATATGCGGTATTACCGCCATATATATATGTGTGTGTGTGTGTGTGTGTGTGTGTGTGTGTGCGTATAACGAAGTCATATTCGATAACAAAATTAAATAGAGCTTTGAAACAGGAAGTGAAGTAAACAGAAGAGAATGTCAAAATTAATAAGGGTCTACATAACAGAACATAAACCTGACAATAAGATCGTAAGGCTATTGTTATATGTATAATAGTTAGTTCCGATCCTTGAATCTGACTAAACGAGACTTTCTGCTGATATTTCACGAGTATAAGCAGAACTACTCATCTCTCCGCGTTCTAGAAGGGCTGTCAGTCAGTGCAGTTACATTGTTGCGCCAATCCGTTCATTCAACTACACATTTAAAAACGCTGATTCATTCAAAGAGAGACGTAATGAAACAAGCTGTTGAAATCATTTTAACTTTGAGCGCCACTTTATAAGGCTCAGCTGAACAGTATGTCGATGCTAAGGCAGAGATTTCACTATCCTTGGACACGACAACCTTTTTCCACGAACATATGTGTCGGCCTGAAGGACAGATGCAGGTAATTGCACGCGCTCAGTCGATCTCTCTCACATTCATTGTCTGTTTAGGCTTGTTTAGTGCAAATCTACAGAGCATCTGTACAAATCACCATGGTACACATTATGTTATAATTATTAACAAATATTTAGAATAGAATGAAGTGTAAAACGAGAACCTTTCAAAAAAATAGAAAACATGCAAATATCGCGGTTGCTGCGGTTTTTGCAGTCCTCTGCGGTTGGCTCGTCAGTAGCGCGGTATTATGATATTGCGGTTATCGCAACAGCCCTAATATTATGTTTATTTTGTATAAATATCTGAATTATCCTATAAGCCTATAGGATGCATTCCATTGAATTAATTAACCTTCTAGCAAAGTGCTTTAGTTTACGGGTGTTCTTTCTCTTCAGCTTCAGCATGCGCAGCTCAAAGAGCAATGGTGTTATTTCAAACAGTAATTAATTAAAGATGTTTACTATTACTGTAATATTAAAAATGTTTAATATTTTTTCAAAAACATTGATGCATTATTCTAAATAACTAGCACTTGTATTGTTCTCGAATTATTTTCATCAACAATATGGTTTGATTCAAATCATTTCCTTATTGTCTGTACGGAGGCTATTTAATTTTATTTATCCAAGATACATGCATTTTGTTTCTTTATGTAATGTTGTCCAATGACTTGTTTGTATTCAGTTAGTTGCCATGTCGGACACAAAAATGGCGGCGAGCATCGCGGAAGTGACGTCTTCGCATCTACCAACAGCTAATTTGTTTTCAACTTTCAATGAATTTCAAGTAAATAATAAAAATGTAAAAAATACAGTATAATTAAATTAAAGTCACAAAAAGAACCCATATATTTAGTCTTATCAAAGGAAGTTAGGATGATAGAGGACCCGTGGGTCTGGTTAACAGGTGTGAATGTTGGGTTCCTGTGGCCCAGCTTTCAAAGGCTCTGTTATGACTTTATTGAAAGCACTGGGTGGAGAACAGCTTGTAACATGTGGGACGCACAGACCGTGGAGTGAGAGGTCGAATGGTTTTAAATTTGACACACCCACCCCTGAGAGAACATCCAAGCATTTAAAGCACCAACCCACCCATTCTGGGTCTAAAATCTCAAACTTTAGGTGTTAAAACAAAGCGCCTCCAGCTCTCCAGACTTCCGCCCTGTGCCGCACACCTGCGGGCCAGCACATCTGCTCTTGTTCTCTCCAACACACACAAGCAGTTAAAGTCTGTGCAGTGGGAGTGTTGAAAGCACACATGGCCTGGCCGTCTTAATGAAGCGTATGTGGAGTGAGGGGGTGGAGGCCTCTCCCCCCTCTAAGCGTTCCCTGATGAGGAATTGGTCTTCACTGTTTCCAAGTACTATGGTTCTTCTCTGGATCAGAAGAACTTTGACTGCGCTAGAAGTTATACAGCTTGCGAACAGCTCACAAACGCCAACTAGCTGCTCTGATATAGTGATCTGTGGTTTTTACTTGGCAAAACAAATTTGAACCAGGCTTGCAGCATGTCCCAGCCCTGTCCTCCCCTCTTTCTCCATCATTTCAAATCTTTCCTGTACATTCTATCCAATTAAGAGAGATGGAAAGGCAAGAAAAAGTTCCTATAAAAATCCATTAAAACATCTCCAGATAAAATTTCACTACAAATTCTTTAAATGATTCCTTTTAGTATGACTGAAACATTTTTATTTGTATGCATTAACAATCCATAATAATTACCTATATTTACCTACATATTACAATGTTTCAGTAAACATACACAACCGTTAAAAAGTTTTATTCAGCAAGGATGCATTTATCCTGAACCCTGAAAATAATGTATCATGATTTCCACAATAAAGCAGCACAACTGTTTTTAACATTGATATTTTGATGATAATAATAATACATGTTTCTCAAGCACCAAATCAGCATATTAGAATGATTTCTGAAGGATCATGTGACACTGAAGACTGGAGTAATGATGCTGAAAATTCAGCTTTGCCATCATAGGAATAAATTACATTTGAAAATGTATTTAAATAGAAAACTGTTCTTTTTAATTGTAAACATATTTCATAATATTACTGTTTTACTGTATTTTTAATCAAAGACATGAAGGCTGGGTGAGCATACAATTTTCTCAAATATTAAAGTGTCCGACCAACCAACAAGTACACGTTTAGCAGACTAGCCAGGAATAGGCTTACTTGTAAGCAGTACACTTAGCATCACCTACAAATGTGTCAAAGTAGTCCAAGCTAGATTAAACCTTTCAAATCTTATATTTGAACAAATCGTAGCTGTTAATCTGCTTTAGGTAAGCAGGCCTACATTTGTGGTGCAAGGCAGGCACTATTGGTTGCACTGTTTAAGTGGTCTGACAATTGCAATGGCCAGTGTGACGGCATGTCAGAAAAACCCTGAGAAACCCTGAGGTTCCCTCCTTCTTTCCGGCCCACTACTGTGTGGCCCTAAGAGAAAAGCGCGTGGCTGGAAATGAAAGTCTCAAGACCGGAGAAGAACCCGGCGCACACACTGTCTGTACACACATAAAACACATACACTCTCACAGCACGCATAGCCAAGCCCTATTGACATCCATTTTAATGCAGGATGCCGATGGACAGTGAGCACTTTGTTTCCCAGGAATGGTTTAAAATTCCAGAAAGGTCAGGGACCAATCGCTTCCCTTATGTGCACTTTGGCAGAGCAGGCCGTACTCATGTGTGCTATGGAGAGTGGACGGTATATGAACTGAAATCAAAGACAATTAAAGGATTAGTTCACTTCAGAATTAAATTTCTTGATAATTTACTCACCCCCATGTCATCCAAGATGTCTTTCTTTCTTCAATCGAAAAGAAATTAAGGTTTTCGAAGAAAACATTCCAGGATTTTTCTCCATGTAGTGGACTTCACTGGGGTTTAACGGGTTGAAGGTCCAAATTACAGTTTCAGCACAGCTTCAAAGCACTCGATGAACAAGGGTCTTGTCTAGCGAAACGAGCTGTCATTTTCTAAACAAAAATAATAAAAATGTATATACTTTTTAACCACAAATGCTCGTCGTGCACTGCTCTGCGAAGCACCACGCATGATGTAATTACATTGGAAAGGTCACACGTCACGTGTAGGCGGAAGTACCGCGGTAGGGCGAAAAACTTTTTCTCCTCCGTCTTCAAAATCGTCCGACATCATAGTTGTTTTGTAAAGGGCGTTTGACTTAGCCTTTGCATGTTCGCTTTGTAGACACTGGATCGGTACTTCTGCCTACGTCACATGTGACCTTTCCAACGTGATTACGTAATGTGTGGCGCATCGCAGAGCTAGTGCAAGAAGAGCATTTGTGGTTAAAAGTATACAAAATGTTTTTTTTTTCTTCCTCCTCGGCTGAAATCGTGTAGAGCGCATTGAAACTGCAATTTCATCCCGACCTTCAACCTGTTGTACCACACTGAAGTCCACTATAAGGAGAAAAATCCTGGAATGTTTTCCTCAAAAAAGTTAATTTCTTTTAGACTGAAGAAAGAAAGACATAAACAACTTGGATGGCATGGGGGTGAGTAAATTATCAGGAAATTTAAATTATGAAGTGAAACAATCCTCAAAAATATCATATAAATCGACTTTGATTATTTAAGAATACAGTTTAATGAAACTTTAATTGGCCACCATTTATGAAAAATATGACTTTTCACCCATCACATCAGTTAAAAGGGTCTTCTTGGCTAATCTTTTCAAAACTGCAGGAAAATTTGCACGTGTTATTTTATCATTTAATCTTTTTCCTGGATATTGCTACAATACAACCAAATCTACTAATGTTAAAAGGATAGTCCACCCAAATGTGAAAATATTCTTATCATTTATCACCCTCATGTCGTTCCAAACCTTACTTAGTGGAACACAAAAGAAACATTCTGAAGAACATTGGAATCCAAACAATATTGGACCTCATTGACTTTCAATCAAAAATCATTCAAGTCATACAGGATTGGAACAACATGAAGTTGAGTAAATGATGACAATTTTCACTATCTCTTTAAGCATTTTATGACAAAAAGAAGTGACCAGAAACTACTCAACATCATCACATCAAAATTATCTTTTAAATTCAATTATCATATAAGAGAAAAAAAAAACAACAAGTGTCATCTTAATTCAGGTAAACGCTCTTCAAAATCTCTCAAACTGGCATCTATGTAGAACACAATGCCTCATCAACCTCTCATTCCTGACTCAGAGCTCTCCCCAGAGAGAGGACAGATTAGTTTTCCATGACCATGCAATGGCATCTGTGAGGTCATTGTTTCAAGGTGCTCTTTGCATTCATACAGCTGCTGACAAGGCAATAACCACCACTGAGAACTTGCCTATTGCAAGCAAGAAAAAGCCACACATCACTGATGATCAGCTTAAACAATCGATCCTTGTGTTATCCGGTAGTTTCCATTCAGGAATCCTGCAACTTATAATCTGCTTGTAATTGCAATTGTGGTGAGCAGCTGTCATTCAAATCATGAGAACATACAGAGCAGCATATTTCACGTCCACCATCAAGTGCCTTAAGCTCTCTAATTTAAA
This sequence comes from Hypophthalmichthys nobilis, assembly GCA_037950665.1. Lineage (NCBI taxonomy): Eukaryota > Metazoa > Chordata > Actinopteri > Cypriniformes > Xenocyprididae > Hypophthalmichthys > Hypophthalmichthys nobilis. Next base: position 19,702,654 of record CM075479.1, read on the forward strand.
ATGAACTAAACCGGCTTACCGATAAAACAGCCTAAACTCCTTTTTACACTTTCATTAAACTGTTATGAGCCCCTAATCTGCAGCATGAGAAGCCAAACCCTGTGAAAAGCCTCTAAACTAGAAAATAACAAGCACACATTTGGGGGGGGTAGTACTTTCAAAAAGTACTTATTATGGAAATATACTTTAAAAGAGTATACTTAAATGCAAACTGAATGTAATGTTTTCGGACAATAAAACGCATGTTATTTGCAATTAGATGAAAATGTGTTATAATTTATCAGTTAGTTTTAAATAAGAGTGCTTAAATGACAATTAAGTAGAACTTTTATACATCTCATGCATAATTTCTTAATCACTTCTAATATTGTTTATGGAATTCAAACAAGCAACTAAAATGTAATGCTATTTCTTTTGAAACTTGTATGTCATGCATTTAAATATATTTGTAATGATGACATTTCAATTTAGTACATTTAAAATCTATTTACTTTAAATGTAACACAAGTTAAACTTAAGAGTACTTTACATGTATTTTAGTATGTTTTCAACACATAATAAATGTACTTTAAATCATGACAAAAGATTATTAAAACTATGATTTAAAATGTAAAATCTTTAACTTTACATTATTAAAAGTGCACTCTTTAAGTGTGTTAAGAAACATAATAAAAGTGAACTGTTTACGTTCACTTAAATGGCCTTATATTTCGTTAATATCACATTGTCTTCAAGTACAGCTTAAAAAATGTATTTTTAAGGTTTTAAGTACACTACAAGTGTACATTCCATACAATTAAGCACTCTTTTTTTCCACAAGGAGCAGTGAGCAGTCAGAGGAATACATGCATATCAAAACACTAAAAGAAGCTTATAAATGCCCAGCTATTTAATATGGACTCCTATTAAAGGAGCATTTAGTACGTTCACGTCTTTTATTTGTCCCAATAATAGAATAAAACATTTTGTCTAGAAGACTGATATGAGTGTTCATCTCATGTGAGTGTGGATCACTATAAAGCCATTTTTCAAAAATGCTGTTCATTTCTTTAGGTGTCAAACTGTTTTGATTAGTAAAGAAGAGTGCACCTTTAAGGTCACATGTACCAGAATCCACAGACAGACAATCGTATTAAACCCATGATAAATTGCTCATGCTCGAGAACCTGTCAAAAACACTGTGCCGTCATTGCCTCTTCAGGCTCATAAAATGCGTTATTCTGCATTCAACAACGTCTTAAAGTTTCAGACAACTTTGAAAAACAAAGCATTGATAACAGACACGATTATTTTGTTTAAGTTTGATTTAACGGGAACAGGACTGTATGTTCCTGTAAGGATCCTCTAGCTATGCAATCTCATCTCTCTGTATGTCAACAAGCACGGAGGGAGTCTGATTCCTTTTGTTTATATTTAGCCAGTGCGCGCGAGCGACTCAGCTGAACATTCATCAAATCAATCACGACGTTATACTACCCAATATTTGCCTTTTGCTGGCCAAATGCAACACATAAGGCCTGAATCAAGACATTTACGTATTGTATTTGGCCAGTGCAAGCCCAAAACCACCAACCTCACATCTTCAACACAAACAACGCGTACGCATGCATATGCACCAAGCATTTCATCGTTTGCACGCTCGCTTTTTGGACTTGAAATGTCAAATGCCCCACCAATGTTTTCTTTACCTGTTCGTCGAATCTATTAATGATGGCCTGGACCCATTCCACGGGCTTGTGCGCCGCCATGCTCAGGCGGATGCGCGCTCCGCTATGCCTCCTATCAATCACTTTTGCGATCCCGATTCCTGCTCCCGAATTGCCCCGGGTGCAACAAATACCCCCTAAACCGCTCCGCAAAATAATCAAGGAGGAGAATAGAGGAGGAGGTGGAGGGAGGAGGGGGGTTTGGTTTAGTTTTTCACTTCAAGCATACTCCACCACGCCGCCATGACACACCACCGGAAGTTTGAATCCTCCTCTCTCTCCCTGGCCTCAGTCTGGGTGGCTGCGCATGCGCAGAAATGCTACTGAAGAACTGGACCATTACAAGAGCAATGTATGTGGTTTCACTTGGGTCTGTCTGTCTGTCTGTCTGTCTGTCTATCTGTCTATCTATCTATCTATCTATCTATCTAATTGTCTGTCTATCTATCTATCTATCTATCTATCTATCTATCTATCTATCTCTATATCTAATTGTCTGTGTCTGTCTGTCTGTCTATCTATCCGTCTATCTATCTATCTATCTAATTGTCTGTCTGTCTGTCTATCTATCTAATTGTCTGTGTCTGTCTGTCTGTCTATCTATCTATCTATCTAATTGTCTATCTATCTATCTATCTATCCGTCTATCTATCTATCTATCTATCTAATTGTCTGTCTGTCTGTCTGTCTATCTATCAACTAATAGAGTTTGGTGTACAAAAATACAATTTTTTTTTTTTTTTTTTAATTCTTAAAATGTGCCGTTATGTGATACTCTGTAAAAGAAAGTAGGCCTGTTGTGGTTTGTCCATTATTCAAACATAACATAGAAGCTATTCTGATTAAATCTACAAATTGTGTTTTCCTTGACATAATAAACCAAAGCTTCTTTATATTCATTATTAAGAATTACAATGAGCAATCGTCTTGGAGAAGTTTTGTCATTTTAAAACATTTAAACATGTGGTTTCATACAAGCAAATACAGTGTAAATTAATTTTCAAGAATCAGATTACTTTTTTCTTTAGGCTAAAAAAAGAGACAGACCATAAAATTATTACATTAAATAAAGAAAAGATTCTATTTTACTATTCCTTCATCTCACTATTCTTTAATCCCTCACTGTTCTAGTTTTTATTAATCTAAACGATGGCTGAAACTTTGTGTTGCTAGCACTTCTCGTGTTTATTGCCTTTTTAAGATGAATCTCTTGTTGTATTCCTCATATGCAAGTCGCTTTGGATAAAAGCGTGCTAAATGAATAATATAAAGTGTAATTGTGTAAATGAAAGCTAGAAATAACTGTCTTAGCCAGAAACTATTGTGTTTTAATGATGAAAGACCGAAGAAGGCATTAATGAGAAAGTTAAGCAGACCTCTACTGCCACCGTGAGATGAATCTAACAGAGAGCAGTGTTAATATAGCTATACTTCTAATCACCAGAGGGCGTATGTGTTATAAAGACTGGTTGAAATGTTTTTTGAACAATATAGGCCTATTTATTTTTTAAGACTCAGGTCTCACTAGACCTCATGCAAATTACTTGATCATGAGTTCATTTTAAGGAATAACATGATTTTAATAGAATTTTCTGCATTTCTCTTTTTAATTCTATTTGCTAAATGTCCCTTACACCCCACAGACTTTCTATTGGCTGAAAAGAACTTTTAATTGCAACTCTTTTCAGTTTCTGATTAGAAATCCCTACTTATTCCAGCACTTGAAGTGAATTATCATACTGTTCACTTGCCCTTGAAAAAAATCACACCATGAACTTTTTGTGGTTATTTTAATTATTTTGTATTTTGCATAGATGTGAATCATTATACAACATGACAGCCAAGCAACAATTTTTTCTTTTAACCCACCAACGATGTTAAAAGTGCTGAAAGCAATTTCAACCATTCTGCTAACTTCAACAACTCTACATGTATCTATGTAGAGTGAATTCAGATTGATTGGGACACTTTTTGCCAGCAGGTCTATCTGCATACATGCAGAAAATGTGTATACAGTATACCTGTAAAGTAGTGAAGGGTGTAAAAATAGGGCCCAATGTTAATATAAAGGAATTTTCCATATTGATTTTTCAGAGGTGTTTTATCTGTATTTTGAATTATGCATTGTTGTGTTTCAGGGTTAAAAGGAAATGTGTGTAAACTTAAAGGATAATGTCCTGGCAGATAAATACCAGTACCTTTTCCATTTATTTACAGATTTTTTTCTTACAGTTTACTTTATACTCATATACTTCAGTAATAATATGAGAAGTATAGTAGCATGTTATTCCAAACATAGCTGTGATTTAAGACACCTATTTCAGTTAAATCTGTCTGGACATCTGCATCTGTAGAAATCACTTACTGCACCCATAAATTTCACAATAATTAAAAGGTCACATTGATCCTCTGATATGAATGCTGCTGAGACTGAGTAGATCTCTACTTTCATTTAATGTAAATATATTTAAATTTTAATATAAATATATATTCAGCAGAGTATTGTATTAGATTTGTATAAAGTATGTGTATATGCACTGCTGGGTAACTGATTGTAATCTGGATTATGCAATCAGATCCCAAAATATTATATTACATTTTAAAATACTCGTAATCAGAGTACATGTTTTTTTTATTATTATTATTGATTACATGATGTTATTCTCACAATGGCAGTAAATTATTCATAATGTATTTGATTGTCCCTACTGCTCTTTTTTTATTTTTTAAATGTTCCTTTCTAAAAAAAGAAAAAAAAAGGCATACTTCCAGGTTTGTGGAACTGCACACATCAGCCACTAGTCGTGCAGATCACTGAAAACTGAGACCCACAGCATTTGATCAGAAATCAGGATTTACAGAAATCATTTCACTTTTAACATTGCAACATTGCATATCTAATCAGCTTCTGACAAACACATTAATTATTATTTATAACTGATGTATTAATGTCTTTGGAATGCTTTTGTTTTTCAAACACATTAAAATGTACAAATTCACATAATTTTATATTTACATGCAATGCAGGGATTCTTCAACTTTTTTATCAGCTGAATCTCTTTGACCTAATATAATTACTTGAAGTTGGCTACCACCTGAGATTTTAAGTTAATAAGTTTGGTCAATAAAAAAAATTAAGTCAATAATAATGATAATTAAGTTAATGGTTCTCTGATGTCGGTTAATGATCACATGACATGCAGCAAAACAAAATATTTCATATGTTTAGAAAGTGTTTTTTTGTTTTTTGTTTTTTGATTGTTTTAATTTTAAAATGATTTATTTTAACTAAAAAAAAAAAATTATTTAATTAATACCTTTTCATTAAACTCACAAACTCCAGTCTGGGAAAACCTGATGTTGTTGATAAAGAATGGAGTATTTTTTCTGTCTCTTTGTATTTTTATATCAATATGGTACAAGATTATCCTGTTCAAATCAATGTGATAAATGAGTTAGGTCAAGAGTAATCAAAAAGTAGTCCGATTACATTACCTTAAATGTGTAATAATTGATTACATTACTAACTACAGGTAATGTGGAATCAGTAACCGACTACAATTTGTAAATAATCTACCAAGCACTTCATGTTATATTTTTAAGCATATAATACAATAATTCATTAGGGGAAGTTTTAAATATGCACTTCCTATAAACCTGGATCCTTATAAGGGTTTCACAAAAATCAGTTGTAAGTCTCCATAAAGTTCAAAGACGTCAATGTCCTCCAGTTTAGCAAAGCGATGCTTGTAAGTATGTGCTTGCTGGTCATTCACAAACACAGTGAACTGCTCTTTATCGCAGGAGATGGTGACCTGTAACACACATACAAAACTGACTGTGAGATGTTGTGTTTGTACTCATGTCACAAACTTCTACTCTTAAATCTTAAAGGGATAGTTCATACAAAAATGAAAATTCTGTTAATTTGCTCACCCTAATGTCGTCCTAAAACCATAAGCCTTTTGACCATCTTTGGAACATAACTTAATATATTTTATATATTATCTTATAATTTTTGTTCTATCCAACAATGCATGCTTCGTTTATGTTCCGAAGATAAACAGAAGTCTTAAAGATTTGGAGTGACATGAGAGTAAATTAATTTTCTTTAGGGGGCGATTTCGGACACAGCCATTGTGTACCTTTAATTAAAACTATAGCCTATATGGTAGCTAGCAAATGATCCCATGATGGGAACCCCTAAAAAGTTCTATATATAAAGCACCTGACAGAACCCCTTAATGTTCTATAGAACTTTCTCTATATAGAAAGAGTTATAGACACTTCAGATTTGTATCAATACAAAAATGTATTGCTATCATACACTGTCCATTTGAATAGAAAACATAAGTACTATAAGAATGTATGCGTACCTTAAAGAGTTCATCTTTTTTAAAAGGCACACCTCCACTCCTTTCTTCTTTTCCCCACGCCCCGTTCTCAAAGGTGTTGCGGACAACCTCATTCTCATTAAAGTAGGATAGGTAGTAAAATGCAATCCCATATCTGTGATGGAAATTCATCTCTATCCTAATGAAGAATGAAACAGAAGAGTAACAAACTAAATGTTTACAAAAACTGCTTATAAATGAGTTTATGTGTGTTTATGTTTATGCAATAAGTGTGTTCTCTTGAAACAAAGGAAGTTATGTACCTTTTACAGCCAGGGTTAGGAAGTCCATAAACGACAATGTCTTTGCCAGGCTGTAGTCCACTATTCATCAGTGTTTTGTACGGGACCACCTGATGGCACAAAAATGATAAAAGAGTAAAAGGATTTTTTTTATAAATTTGTGTAATATAGAAAAATTAAGGGGTCAATGATAAAAATGACAGGCCAGTAGTGGTATATGCTTAATAGTGGTAGTATATTTTTGTTCTAACCTCAGGATTCTGGTAGGCAATGACATCCAGATGCACCATTTCATTCACTGTTTACATTTAACACATTGCTAAGAAAAATAAATGTACTGCATACATAAAAATGTGCATAACTGCATATTATTTTTCTGTGTACTATACAGTACTGGCTTTTCCCATTCAGCTTTAATCTGCTGTTGAAATCTTTTTCTAAAAAGCTCAGTGTGATTCACAATAGTATTCAGCTGGACAAAAATGATATCCTTGTACAGTATAGCAAACAGTCAGTGTCAACAACAACAACAACAACAAAAATTAATTTGTATATAATGCTATGCCATGGTGAAAAACACCTAAATATTTTGACTGGTATGGCAGATGATGAAAAAACTGGCTAGCATGATCAAGTGGTGAATACAAGATGTATGTACAGTATACCTTGTATGTCTGGTTGGTCACAAGTATCTGCAGGATGAATGGTTTGCCTTGAAGAATGGGAGATTCATGCTTGCGTTCCTCTGTGCCCCAGCTACTGTTTTGAAAAGTGTTTAACACCACATTTGAAGGACCATCATCATAGCGTGGGTTAAAGTGCAGAGCAATATCATCACCACACAGAAGGGCCACCCGAACTCTGCACAACATGAATGAAAACTGTATACAAAACTAGTGATGCCCCATAATATTCCTGTAAATATGATAAAACATTAAGATTAATTTGTCCTTTAAGATTAACATGAAATATGACTCACCTGTTAGCATTTGGCAAAACCGTGAATGGAGTTTTCTGTTGGAGATGTGCATACAGTAAGAATATTTATGCAGTTTTGTTTTGAAGATTTATGATGATATTATAATATTTGACAGATTATTAAAAGTGATTGATTTGACAAGATGACCCTAAACATTATTGCATATCTCAATTTCTAAAATAGCAATTTCTGAGTGAAAAGTGTTTCAAAGTAATCCCTACGTCATTTTTTTTTTTTTTATGTGTACACATATGAATCATTTTATATTAAAAATGTCACTTACTGGTTTGCAAAAAAAGCTGTTTTTGAGAATCTTCAATTCTGCCAATTCTTACTTTTCTTCCATCTCAAAGCGAATCTTCAGTTGTGTATTTAAGACCAAGACTGAAGCACCAAGGATAATGTTGAGTAGCTTAAATATACCTGTGATATTAACCCTTATGTTGGGGACGTTTTTTATCCACTATGGGGTGCTTTTGAGTCTTAATTTGGCCACAACTTTCTCTGTGTTTCAGCAAATGGAAAGATTTTTGGTGACAAATCTTATTTTGATACATATTTTGGGAAAATGCAACAACATTTTTTGATTGCATAGCCATGACACCATATAATCATGCATTCTTGATTGTTGGTGGTTTTCCCTGTTGGGAAGAGGTAAAATCTGTAATTTTTACTGTTGATCACCAGGTGGCACCATTAACCCTTTAGATAGGCCTGTGCAAAAAAAAGCTTAGTTTCTGGCTTTTATATGGAGTTATATGGAGTATAACAGCATATTATAGTGTGTGTGTCTGTGTGTGAGAGAGAGAGAGAGAGAGAGTGAGAGACCTTACGCCAACTTACTGTGATGTATCTGAGAAAATCAAAATATGCACCTCAGCTCTCAGAATTACATGGAGTAAACAAAAACAAAGTAAGTGTATTTATGCACCTGCTGCCTTTTGATGGGCCATCATCCTCTCCAGCTTCCACTGAAGGCAAGGAGGATTCAGAGGATCCTGGATCTGGGTGGATTGGGAGGAACGGCAAAGTGTGGTTTTCCACCAACTTGAGCCTGCCAGAGGCATGACTCCAGGGCCGACACGATATGCCATCGCAAGGGTCCAGAACGTGGATTCTGTGTTCAATCTGTTTTTTACGGAGGAGATGATTGACCTTATTGTCAGCATGACCAACCTCCATGGGCGCTGCACAATGAGAAACTGGAGTTGTTGCATTTTGGTTCATAATAAATTATGTTCATAAATCTGATGCAAAGTAGATTTTTTCAGAAAAAAATGGAAAAGTGTATCACTGAAGGATTTTAAGGTTTTAAACTGGCTTTACCATCAAGAAAAGACAAGCATTTCACACATAGGCCGTCCGTACTTGTCACCATCAAAAGGCAGCAGGTGCATAAATACACTTACTTTGTTTTTGTTTACTCCATGTAGTTCTGAGAGCGGAGGTGCATATTTTGATTTTCAGATGCATCAAGGTAAGTGCGCAAAGGTCTCTCTCTCACTCTCTCTCTCTCTCTCTCACACACACACACACACACACACACTATAATATGCTGTTATACTCCATATAACTCCATATAAAAGCCAGAAACTAAGCTTTTTTTTTTGCACTTGCCTATCTAAAGGGTTAATGGTGCCACCTGGTGATCAAGAATGCATGATTATATGGTGTCATGGCTTTGCAATCAAAAAATGTCGTTATAATGGAAGTCAATGGGGCAAAAACAGCCACGAACAGTAAATGAGGGAGAAAAAATTAAAATCTGATGCTGCACAAAAACTAACAATGCATCGAAGCCTATGTTGTTACTAATGTTTGACATGCCCAAGACTGTGATAAAAGGTAAAAAAAATATCCAGTCCACAATCACTTTTTATATTGAAAATAAGTCATTTTGTGTGTTTTTTCCCCCCAAATCAGTGACATCATTTATGAACTTGGCAATTAAAGAGTAAAAATCTTGTTTTTTGTTTTTTTAAAAACATTTAGTAGTTTTGATCAGGACTGAGGTTGATTAACAGATTTATGCAAAAAAATTTGAAAAAAAATGTTTATCTGATACATTTTTACAGCAGTTTAATTTAGTGGATGTTTTCATCCTGAACATAACGAAAGGGTAGTGAATTTGAACAATACACAAGGGTTAAGCCAGCCCACAAATTATACATAGGTTATACATACATTTCTGGATAGATAGACCTACCTGGAAAATTGTCTGCCAGAAAGCTAAAATGCAAACCAGGATAAAGGCAGATAACACTACAGAGACGATCGAGTAGGCTAAATAAATTTGAGTGGTGTTGGCTTAACAGTGATAATGAAGAACATGACTGATAACATGACCAGAGCATGACAGCCACAAACAGGATATTGGTGGATATCTAAAGGATACCGTGGAATATTTCTGTTTTTGGATAGATAGATAACGATAGATAAATAGTTAGACCTACCTAGAAATGACATGAAAACATTGTCTGCCAAACAGCTAAAATGCAAACCAGAGGACATAACATTTAGTCCAAAGACAAATTATGGAACCTTAAATATAACAATAGACCCGAGAGCCATGAAAATAAGATTGAGTCTAGATAAAAACTCTTAAAAGAGCCATCTCAAATGTTCTGAAAAGGACTACAAATTGTCATCTCAGTAAACAATATTTTGTTTATTGGATTTCAGGAATCTTCTTAGTTTTGGTTTGCAGAGCATTTGTAAAATAAAGCTTTGAAGGGTTTGCACATGACAAGTATAAGAATGTTCTCCTAATGTTCTCTTAACATCTAAATCCCAGGAACATGCCTGTAACCAATAAGCTGCAATGTTACATCAATAATCAGTTTAAATCAGTAAGATTTTCATCCATTAACATGTTAGATTATCTGGATCATTCATATATCTCACAAACTGAAAATTATCCAGATTTTACGTTTCCAAGAGTTTAGAGGAGACAGCTCTGTTTCTCCACCATTTTTCCATTTTAACTTTTATCTGATCCTTACAATTCTTTCTGGCAGCAAACTCAATACATTGTGATCTTTATTTTGTATATTTCATAAAACATAAGAGCTGCATTGCACTAATTTCAGTCATTGTTGTCTGACCATTATTATGAGTTTAAGAGGGCTGGTTTGGTTAAACTAGACTGGACTAAACTTAAGAAAGATGATGTTTTAATATATCAGGGGAAAACTGATTTTCTTTTGAATGAGGTGGTTTTACCCAGAGATGCAATCTTGTTTACAGATGTGAATTGAAATGAAAGTTCTCATGGTATAACTTTGTGTGATATGTATGATGCAATTGTGGGAGTTATGTATGAGGCTAGTAGACCATATTTTATATGTGCTGATAAGAAATATAATAGTAAGCCTGGGTGGAAAAAGCATGTGTCTGGATGCCATATTAAAGCCAAGGAAGCATTTAAAGCATGGAACTTAGCAGGTAGGCCCAGACAGGGGCCCCTTTTGGAACAACAACAACAACAAAAAACTAATGCTAGGTATAAATATGCAGTTCAGTATGTCTGTAAACATGAACAAATGATGAGAGCAGACTCAGTGGCAGAAAATCTGCTACAATACAACAAATTAATTTCATTAAATGACTTCTGGAAGGATGTAAAAGCTGAAATTGTAAAATGTGATATTACCATGCTCTATAGAAGGTGTTTCTGGCGCAGAAAACATACAACCTGTAATCTGGAAATGTTGGGTCATTTTTTAAATTTGAATAAAATGAAAACTAAAAGACTTTCAAATCACATGAGCCAATGTTTTATTCACAATAGAACATAGATAACATAACAAATGTTTAAACTGAGAAATTTTACAATTTTATGCACAAAATGAGCTCTTTTAAAATTTGATGCCTGCTACAGGTCTCCAAATATTTGGGACGGGGGCATGTTTACCATGGTGTAGTATCTCCTCTTCTTTTTAAAACAGTGTGAAGACGTCTGGGCATCGAGGTTATGAGTTTCTGGAGTTTTGGGGTTGGAATTTGGTCCCATTCTTGCCTGATATAGGTTTCCAGCTGCTGAAGAGTTTGTGGTCGTCCTTGAGGTATTTTTCGTTTAATGATGCACCAAATGTTCTCTATAGGTGAAAGATCTGGACTGCAGGCAGGCCAATTCAGCGCTCGGACTCTTCTACAACGAAGCCATGCTGTTGTAATAGCTGCAGTATGTGGTTTTGCATTGTCCTGCTGAAATACACAAGGCCTGAAATAGACGTCATCTGGAGGGGAGCATATGTTGCTCTAAAACCTTTATATACCTTCAGCATTCATAGTGCCTTCCAAAACATGCAAGCTGCCCACACCATATGCACTTATGCACCGCATACCATCACAGATGCTGGCTTTTGAACTGAACGCTGATAACACGCTGGAAGGTCTCCCTCCTCTTTAGCCCGGAGGACATGGCGTCCATGATTTCCAACAAGAATGTCAAATTTGGACTCGTTTGACCATAGAACACTTTTCCACTTTGAAACAATCCAATTTAAATGAGCCTTGGCCTACAGGACACGACAGCTCTTCTGGACCATGTTCACATATGGCTTCCTTTTTGCATGATAGAGCTTTAGTTGGCATCTGCAGATGGCATGGCAGATTGTTAAAGTTCTTCTTGCCATTTGCTTCAATGGCTTGATAGCACATGGGCTGTTGCCAGAGTCTATGTTGTTGGTAACTTTGCTGCCTGTTATCAAGGATAAAGCTGGCAAGGTGGGAAGTTTGGATAACTATAGACCAATTGTGCTAGCTAGTGTGTTATCTAAAGTTTTGGAAAGAATTTTATAAGATCGATTAGGGGGATATCTTGGTACCACAGACAACCAATTTGGCTTTAAGGTGCAGCATAGTACTGATTTGTATATATGCCCTGAAAGAAATAGTAGACAAAGGGGTGTGCCTAAAAGCATACTAAGAATTTTGATATATTGGTATGCTAATCATGTATGCTACCATATGAGTATGATAATATGAAAATGGCGTATTAGTGTCTCAGCTCCTTTTGGAGTAGGTAATGGAGTGCGACAGGGAGGTCTACTCTCACCAGCCCTCTTTAATGTCTATATTAATGAATTGTCAGAACAATTAAAGGTGCAGTATGTAAGAATTCTGTCTGCTAGAGGTCGCTAGAAGCCTATTCAAAACAAAGGCGTAGCTTGATGACGAAGTTTGAGAGCGGAATCTTGGGACATGTGGTCTCCACCTCAACGGACGGTACAAAAGAATAGGGATAGGACTCAGGAAGAAATCATGTTCATGGATGCGATTATTAACGTTACTGTAGTATGAAGCAGAGCAGGACCGAGTGTTGTGGGAGCTGAACGAGGCTGCTGGAGCGATTGCGCAACACACGCCTCACGAGCAGCGGAACCTTTATTATGCCACAGTCGCCGGCGCCGCTTCCGCTATTCCGGTCATGAGTATGAGGTAAAGCAGCTCTGTTTATCATATTAGATACATTTGAGTGTGTTGAAAATGATGTTATAGCGTTATTTCCAGCGCTTGCTCGGCGGTTGCCAAGTAGACACTTGTTTGAGACACACTGCAGTAAGGTAGATCCATTTTAGAATATCATATTAAATACTGGATGGCTTGTGTTGATAAATGACATGTAATTAATTTTGAAACGTATTGTATGATGGAGAAAATTCTGTATTACTGTTACTAAAAATAAAGCTGCATCTGATTATGCTATGTTAGCTACTTGACAAAATAGTGTTTTTCTCTGAGGCATGGTAAAGCATGGTACTCGCAAAAAATCAAGAAGGTGTTGAGCTATATAACAACAATTAGTTTCCTGTCTATCAATATATCAAAACAGTTGTTCCCTTGTCTATTAAAATGTGTAATATATTAAAGCATTTTTGGTGTTTCCATGGTTTCTACAAAATAAAACCAGAAACCGAGGCAGACCGAGGGTTAACGCGGGTATGACGCAATTGACAGTCGACTCCTCACACGTCCCGGAGCCTTGGTTAAAATTGCAATTTTCTCACGATTTATAGTTGGAAACATTTGGGATATTGTAAGTACTCAAGTGAACAAAATATATAACACTGGCCTAGTGGTTTTTGGATATTTTACTGCAAAAATATTACATATTGCACCTTTAAGTGACTATAAGACTGCTTGGTAATATTTTAATTAATCACCTTATGTATGCTGACGATTTGGTTATTTTTTCTCCAAGTAGCGCTGTTTTCAACAGCGGCTAAATATATGTTCTGATTATGGGCTCAAATATGATGTACAATACAGTACAAAAAAAGAGTGCTGCCATGATATGTAAAACAAAAGGAGATAAGGATCTTAATTTTCCATATTTTTATCTGGCAGGGCAAATACTAAATGTATGTACTAAAATAAAATAATTGGGACATATCATTAATGATGAAATGGGTGATGATGAGGATATGTACAGGCAGCGCTGTATGCTATGTGCCCAAGAAAATATGTTAGTAAGAAAATTTTATATGTGTTCGGATCAGGTTAAGATAAACCCTTTTTAGAACATATTGTACCTCTTTTTATGGGTTAAGTTTAAAAAAGTGAGCTTATGTAAGCTTCAGATTGCCTACAATGATTGTGAGAATTATTTTGAAAAAAACCGAGGTGGAGCAGTGCAAGTAATCTGTTTTGTATGTCAGGAGTAAGAACTTTTATGGCTTTAATGAGAAATCTGATGTATAAATTTATTTGTCGGCTGGATAATTCACAGAATCCTATATAATTCACAGAATCCTAGGCAAAGTGTGGTTTGATACCAGTCACCTATGAGAAAATATTGATATAACTGTCTTTTTAAAATGTATTGTATTGTAGTATTTTTTGGTGTTTGTTTGTTGTATGTTTCTTTTTCTAATGGACCTTGAGTCTGGAAATAAAAATTGAATGAATGAATAACCAAAACCTCTCTTTAACATACTGCAAACATTATGAAAAATAAAAACTATAAAAGAACTATTAAAAAACGTATCATTAGGTTGTCATATAAAAACCTCCCCACAATGTTCTGAGAACGTTTGTTAAATTAATAATAAAAATAAAAAAAACATTCCTTTTTGCAGCTGCTTTGCCTATTTTGTATTTGAGCAAAAAAACCGAGTGGGTTTATTTTAAACAAGATCCCCTGTCATTTTAGTCTGTTAGTCTTTGTTATAGTGTCACAGCATAGAGTTTGCAAAAGAGTATATTATATTACAGAGTGAGGGAGTTAAAAACAAAGGCAGTCCTGTTTCAACTGAGCGCTTCAAAAATGTCTCCTCTGAAGACTGTATTTCGTCATACCGTTGAAAAATTAGACTACCTCAGAATGTGGTTTCAGTGACCCGTTTGCAAAACCCTTGATCGCATCACAAAACAGAAGCTACTAGATATTATTTAGCTACTATTCGATGTGTAGATTTTTCGTAATCATAAAAACATCTCAATTAGCAAATTAAGTGAGAAAAAAGAAAATAAGTGCCTGTTTGTATAAATGAATATAAAATGTTACTGTAGCTTATTTTACATTTTTTTAAATCTGTTGTGATAGTTAACTTAAACCTAAAATAGGCCTATAAATAAATAAATATATAAACAAAATATAGACTAATGTAAGTGACAACAAAACACATTTAAAAAACAATAACTTTATTGTTTTTCAACATCAAAATAGTGGTTGATAGATAGACAGTCACCAGCTCTGTCACCATTTCTGCACTACATTTCCCATAATCCCTCCTTGATCTCACCTGCACTCTTTCAGCCATCACCCGCACCTGTTACTCATCATCCTCGTCAACAGGACCACATAAAAGCACACACTCGTCTCCTCAGATTGTCCAGTTTTGTTAAGACTTTGTTGGACTATTGCTTATCTCCAGCATCTGTTCCCCTTTGTGTCTACCTTCTATTCCTCTGTGTGTTCTCCATTATTACCAGTCAGTGAGGTGTGTGCTCCTACCATCTGTCAGTCCAGACATCCATGATCTCCAATATCTGTCAGGAAAATACATTTCATTATCATACATCTCAAGTCAATGAAAACTAACATTGCACTGTCTTCTCACGTGCTAAATGAATAAGAAAAAGTGTAATTGTGTAAATGAAAGCCAGAAATAACTGTCTTAAACCGCCTGAAACTATTGTGTTTTAATGATGAAAGACTGCAGAAGGCAAGTAGAGTTAGGCAAGTAGTTAAGTAGACCTCTACTATAGAAGTTTTTTCCTAACAAAATTAAAATGAAAATTCAAATGCTTAAAAAGATCAAATAATAAAACAAAGTTTCAAAACAGCTGCTCAAATGATAAATCAAATTCTCAAATTATTAAATAATAAACCAAACTCTCAAATGGCTGCTCAAATGATCAATCAAGTGGCGTGTTGGCGGAGTTTTGAGGTCCTTTCTTGCGTGCAGTTTGGGTAACTGCCACACTTGAGTAAAAAATATGATTCTGTTAATCATAATAATGACAAACTTTCTCGTAATAATCACCTTTTCTCATAATAATGACTTAGTTTCTCATAAACGCTAGAGACATCTGCTGGTAAAAACCGTGTACAAGGCGTGAACACAGCAGGCGAGGCACGTTCTGCAAAGCAGTAGTTTTCGTTAAAGTCAGTGTAATATACAAAGTGTAATCTATAATCTATCTATCAATAAATAACATTAATGATGAATGATCAGTAGGTCTACGAGAACAGAGAACTGTCCGTCTTGTCTGCACTTTTTTCACTCCTCCCCTAACCGCAGCCGCCTACATTTCAGGCGAGGCTAGGCGCATCTCAAACAAACCTTCTTTCTCCAGACGCGCGTCACATGTGCGTGTCTACTGGCGCGGAGCAGAGCGAGCCTTTTTAATTCAGTCCAATGAATAAAATCCCCACCCCGATGTCATCGTCCATCGCGATGTTTCACTGTAGACATCGCCCACAACGTTATACTAACATTCCCCTAACGTTATTCTAACGTTCCCCTAATGTTATTCTAACATTATTTTAACGTTCCCCTTAATGTTATTTTAACATTCCCTTAACGTTATTCTAACATTCCCCAACGTTATTCTAACATTCCCTTAATGTTATTCTAACGTTCCTATAACGTAATTATAACGTTCCTATAACGTAATTCTAACGTTCCCCTAATGTTATTTTAACGTTCCCTTAACGTTTTTCTAATGTTCCCCTAACGTTTTTATAACATTCCCCTAATGTTATTCTAACGTTCCTATAACGTATTTCTAACGTTCTCCTAACGTTATTCTAACATTCCCTTAACATTATTCTAATGTTTCCCTAACGTTCCCCTAACATTATTCTAACATTCCTATAACATTATACTAACGTTCCCCTAACAATATTCTAATGTTCCAACGTCAGTAATGCTGTACATCAGTAATCATCCAGCTCACCCGCAACCCAGAATAGTATAAGCGAAATGGAAATTGGATGTATGGAGGCTTATCATCAACGTTATAATAAACGTTCTATATTATTAATAGTCCTGTTATTTTTTGGTTATTTAAAGGTTGCAAAAAGAAAACCTAAAAAGAATGTTCCTAGAACGTTATTATTTGCTTATCAAAAAATAAATAAATAAATAACCAAACCAAACGGGAACCAAATACTAACGTCAGAAGAACGTTCTGTTTTTGCTGGGGCCCAGCTAACAATTTTTGGTTGCCAGAATGTTCTTTTTTTTCATGGTTTGTTTTTGGTTAGACAGGAACGTTTTCTTAACAGAAATAGAACGTTATTATTATTCTATTTGCTAAATGTCCCTTACACCCCAAAGACTTTCTATTGACTGAAAATAACTTTTAATTGCAGTTTCAGATTAGAAATCCCTACTTATTCCCATACTTGCGAAGTGAATTATCATACTGTTCACTTGCTCTTAAAAAAAAAAAATCACACCATGAACTTTTTGTGGTTATTTTAATTATTTTTTATTTGCATAGACATGAATATAATCATTATACAACATGAAAGCCAAGCAACTTTTTTTTTCTTTTAACCCACCAACATTGGAGGAACGATGTTAAAGGTTCTGTAAGCAATTTCAACCATTCTGCAAACTTCAACAACGCTAAATGTTTGTATGTAGAGTGAATTCAGGTTGATTGGGACACTTTTTGCCAGTAGGTCTATCTGCATACATGCAGAAAATGTGTATACAGTATACCTACTGTAATGTCAGTAAACTTAACAGATAATGTCCTGGCAGAATTTCTTTTTTTTTACAGTATACTAGGATTCTGCAGTCAGGCCAAAGGGACTTTGTATACTCATACTGCAGTGATAATATGAGAAGTATAGTAGCATATTATTCCAAACATAGCTGTGATTTAGGACACCTATTTCAGTGAAAGACATCTGCGTCTGTAAAATCACTTACTGCACTTCTTTAAATTTCACAATAATTAAAAAGTGACACTGATCCTCTGATATGAATGCTGCTGAGACTGAATAGATCTCTACTTTTACCTTGATATAAATGTAAATATATGTTGAGCAGAGTATTAGATTGGTATATGTAGTTAGAAAGTATGTGTGCAGTGCTGGGTAGTAATTGATTACATGGAATCTGGATTATGCAATCAAATCCCAAAAATTAAGTACTTAGATTATATTAAAATACTCTGAATCAGAGTACAGTTATTTTTTTTATTGATTACATGATTACATGTTAATCTCACAATTGCAGTAAATTATTCATAATTTATTTGTTTGTCCCTATACTACTACTTTTTTATCTTTTAAATTTTCCTTTCTAAAAAAGCATACTACTTAAACCAACTACAATTTGTAAATAATCTGCCCAGCACTTTATGTGTGTATTTTTAAGCATATGATATGATAAATCATTAGTCATTAGGGGAAGTTTTAAATATGCACTTCCTATAAACCTGGATCCTTATAAGGGTTTCACACAATCAGTTGTAAGTCTCCGTGAATTTCAAAGACGTCAATGTCCTCCAGTTTAGCAAAGCGATGCTTGTAAGTATGTGCTTGCTGGTCATTCACAAACACAGTGAACTGCTCTTTATTGCAGGAGATGGTGACCTGTAACACACATACAAAACTGACTGTGAGATGTTGTGTTTGTACTCATGTCACAAACTTCTACTCTTAAATCTGAAAGGGATAGTTCATACAAAAATGAAAATTCTGTTAATTTGCTCACCCTAATGTTGTCCGAAACCCATAAGACATCTTTGGAACATAAATTAAGGTTTGTTTTATATTCTTTCATCATTTTTGGTCTATCAACCATGCATGCTTCTTTTATGTTCCGAAGATAAACAAATGTCTTAAAGATTTAGAGTGACATGAGGGTGAGAATTAATTTTATTTTATTTTATTTTTTTTACTTTTCCCTTAACAACACAAAGGCCAAATTCCTGTAATCATTCATCACAATGAGTAAAACCAAAGAATATAGTTCTGATGTGCAGCAAAAGATTGTTGAGCTTCACAAAACAGAAAGTGGCTGTAAGAAAATAGCTAAATCATTGAAAATGCCCATTTCCACTATCAGAGCAATAATTAAGAAGTTCTAATTAACTAAAGATGTTACAAATCTGTCTGGAAGAGGACGTGTGTCTAAATCATCCTAATGCGTGGTGAGGAGGAAAGTTTGAGTGGCCAAAGACTCTCCAAGGATCACAGCTGGAGAATTGCAGAGATTAGTTGAGTCTTGAGCCTCATAAAGCCTAAAACAAATTATCAAACAGCACCTAAATCACCACAAGTTGCTCGGGTGGGTTTCAAGAAAAATCCTCCTCGCTCATCCAGAAACAATCTCCAGCATATTCAGTTGTCAGACAAGACTGGAACTTCAAACAGGACCGGCTTCTATGGTCAGATGAAACTAAAAAAGGAGCTTTTTGGCAGCAAACCCTCCAGATGGGTTTGGTGCACACATGGATAAAAAGTACCCCATGCCCACGGTTAAATATACTGCTGGATCTTTAATGTTGTGGGCCTGTTTTTTCTGCTGAAGGTCCTGGACATCTTGTTCAGAGACATGGTATCATGGATTCTAGCAAATACTAACAGATAAAAATCAAAACAGGACCGCTTCTGCTAGAAATACAATAATGGGCCGTGGTTGGATCTTCCATCAGGACAATGATCCAAAACAAACATCAAAACCAACACAAAAATGTGTCACTGAGCACAAAATGAAGCTTCTGCCATGGTCGTCGCAGTCCCCTGACCTGAACCCTAAAGAAAATGAGTGGAGTGAACTGAAGAGAAGAAGCACCAACATGGAGCTGGGAATCAGAAGGATCTGGAGAGATTCTGTATGAAGGAATGGTCTCTGATCTCTTGTCAGGTGTTCTCCAAACTCATCAGGCATTATAGAAGAAGACTCAGAGCTGTTATCTTGGCAAAAGGACGTTGCAATAATTGGGTACCAATAATTGTGGCCAACGTGAACTAGAGAAAAACATTTATTCAATAATGAGCTTTTCCCCCCATTTTCAATTGTTTTACTTAAATGAAAGGTTAGAATATTGTGATTTTTTTTTAATGAAAGATCAAAAGGATAATGCAGATTTATATTCACAGCCACCTTTGCTCATATTTACTAAGGGTGCCAATATTTGTGGAGGGCACTGTATATGACTAACAAAGTTGCATATGGCTAGTATTTTGCCTGAAATAATTTGTATTCTTCATTATACTTGTATGACTCATATAAGTTAAGATCCGGGGTTCGAACATTCCAACACACAAAGCGAATTGCTCATGTGATTGGACATAAAAGGCTCATTTGAGATGAGCAAAATCTGCGCAGAACCAATCACCACTGATCACCGCGAGATGCATGCTGGTTAGAAATGTGTCCGAGTGGTGTGGACTGACTTGCTCTTGCTGACGTATGTCAATAGGCTTGTTCAAGATGAACTACACTAGCCTGCCACCGGCTGGCGAGATCTGCCGGTTGCTGGCAGGGGAGGAGACGGCCATCAGGTAGTGTGCTGAACCAACTGCATTCATGGACCATGCGATTTTTGTGTTGATTGTAGCTGAAGAAATGGATGCGATTGAAATTCCCATGTTTTGAATATAAGATATTCAATATCAAGATTGGTTAAATACAGGGACTTGTCTAAGAAAAAAACACGCAACACACATCGTCCTTGTCATCACAGAATCTGACCAATGAAAATACAGTGTGTCGTCATCAAGGCAATTTTGGCTGAATCCCAAATGGCACCCTAAACACTCGCGGTCTTCCTCTGAGTCTGCACATTCGTGACATAATGCTGCCTTGACTGCCGGGTAAAATCCTCTGCGTAACTCGCAAACTTGCGGGCCCAGCTGAAGTGCGCATCGAGGGTGCATAGCGGCCACAAAGGGGACAATCGCGAGCACCCTTCTGAAACCTAAAATGATGAATGGAACACCCTACGGTCTCGTAGACTTAACGGACACATGCATGCAGCAGCCATTGTAAGTCCACAAGACCGAAAGTGCATAGAAGTGTGCCATTTGGGATTCAGCCTTTGAGCATTTGCAGCGTCTGACCTATGCGGCTGGTCTCGTTTTGCTCCCGCGGTACTTTGTTGGCACATGTGATCGTAAGGCGGCTGCAGCACCGATCAAAGTCGGACAAATTTTATATCCAGAATGCATTGCTTTTGTCAGCAACATCACCTCATAATGTTGATTCAATGATATTACCATTGATTTGTGGTTGAAATCTCAACATTGCTTCAACATTAACTGAGGGTGCAAGAGTGATACTAAAACAACATCACTTTGTGCCGTTAATTCAGTGCAATTACCGTTGATGCATCAACATCAATGATTACATGCTATCTGGGGTGAAAAAAGAGCAGCCAATACAGAAGGCTTGTTTGAGATGCATCGGCAAGTACCATGAGAGCGATTGGAGAGCGTATGACTCCTTATGCTTTTGAAACGCTCCCACGGTACTTTGATGTCAGATGCCGATCGGCAGTTCTCTCTTCTCGTAGTGGATCAGACACCTATGAGATCAAAGGCTTGTTTTTTTGTTTTGTTCTTTTTTGTTTTTTAATACAAGCTTCGAATCCTTGGTGCTGAACGTGCAGTATTGTTTTTTAACCGCGAGATGGCAAAAGTCACATTACGGTTGTTCAAGATGCATCTGCGCTGCGCAGACCGATCAGCATATGATATCAAAGTACCACGAGAGCGTTTGAGATTAGCAAATTCTGCACAGAACCGATCACCGGTGATCACCGTGAGATGCACGCCGGTTAGAAATGTGTCCGAGTGTGTCAAAAAAGTCTTGCGACAGCGAGGCGGCCGCATCAGATTCTGCAGTCAGGCGCATGCTCTCCACCGACTGCGCTGATCAAAAGCACGATGGGAAACGTCTTGCTGATGACACAGCTTAAAGGGTTAGTTCACCCAAAAATGAAATTTTTGTCATTAAGTCCTCACCCTCATGTCGTTCCACACCCGTAAGACCTTTGTTCATCTTCGGAACACAAATTAAGATCTTTTTGATGAAATCCGAGGGTATCTGATCCACACATAGGCAGCAACGTCATTGCACCATTTGAGGTCCAGAAAGGTAGTTGAAAACATGGTTAAAATAGTCAACATGACTACAGTGGTTCAAACTTAATGTTATTAAATATGTAGTGAACTCAGTGCAGGCTTCCTTGTTCACATCCGAAGGCCGCCTCATTATTGGCTGGATCCTGTGTCAGCATCACATGCATGTGTCATGCTGCTCACATGTTCAGCTTCGGCCAATACTGAACTGGCGTTCGGACGTAAACAAGAAAGCCTGCACTGAGTTCACTACGTATATCTGCTCCAAACTTCACATTTCATAATAATCCTGGCCTGAAGACGTCTACATGGCAAAATTCAGTTATAGTCAAAGCGCCACCTGTTGGCAGCAGGAAGTGTGGTGCATCGAAATGACTTTGCCATATTTCTCCTGTAGCCTATTTACTCGCTTACATGCATGCCACCCACTATTCACTATTTCCTAAGGCCACCAGGTGGCGGTGGCCCCGGGTGCGAGGGCCCTTTCATTGCTGCTTGCAGCTTTAATTTTTGCGCACAAAAATATTCTCATCACTTCATAACATTAAGGTTGAACCATTTCATAACATTTAGGTTGTTTTTAACTACCTTCCTGGACGTCAAATGGTGCAATGGCGTTGCTGCCTATGGGTGGATCAGATACCCTCGGATTTCATCAAAAATGAGCCTTTAATGCTTATTGGTTTAAACAGCCGTGATGTGTTGTTCTCTTTTAAAATGTTTGATTTTAAAATCTGATATCATGTTTTTATGTACATAAATTATGTGTGAATGTTCCCAAACTCACTGACAGTGCGATCTCTCTGAGTTATGTGGTTGTTGTCATATTTCTAAAAAATATATAAAAACTGTAATTAACACGTCTTTCGTATGGAGATAAATAACATGTACTTTGGTTGTCTTGTTCATCGTATTTATTTTCATATAAAAGCAACAGAACTTAAATTACATCCACTTTATCAGCAACACAGCGCATGAGTGTGAATCCCGCGATATCCTCCTTTGATCTCGTAGGTGTCTGATCCACTACGACAGGGTGACCAAACTCTGTTCTGGAGGGCCACTGTCCTGCCTACATTTCAGGAGAGGCAAGGCGCGTCTCAAACGAGCCTATTGACTCCTTATGTTTTTGAATCGCTCTCACGGTACTTTGATGTCATACACCGATTGGACTGTGCGGCGCCGATGCATCTCAAACAAGCCTCTTGTGTACCTTTAATTAAAACTGAATCCATAGCCTATATGGTAATGATCTAATGGTGGGAACCCCTAAAAGATTCTATACAGGTGCATCTCAATAAATTAGAATATCACGAAAAAGGTTTTTTTTTTTTCTGTAATTTAATTCAAAAAGTAAAACTTAAATATATTCTAGATTTATTAGACATACAGTAAAATATTTCCAGACTTTTTTGTTTTCATTTTGATGATTACGGCTTGCTGCTCATCAAAATAAAAAATCAGTATCTCAAATTATTAGAATATTTAATTTCAAGTTCTGTTAAATTACCATTCTCAGGGTATAAATACTGGGTTTAGGTCAGTAATCCCAACAGCAGTCATGGGGAAGTCTGCTGACTTGACAGTTGTCCAGAAGACGATCATCAAGACCCTCTACAATGAGGGTGAGCCGCAGAGGGTCATTGCTGAAAGAGCTGGCTGTTCGCAGAGTGCTGTGCCAAAGCATATTCATGGAAAGTTGACTGGAAGGAAAAAGTGTGGTAGGAAACGGTGTACAAGTGAAAGGAATGACCGCAGGCTTGAGAAGATTGTCAGGCAAAGCCGATTTAAGAACTTAGGGGAAAGGAGTGAACTGAAGCTGGAGTCAGTGCATCAAGAGACGTCTTCAGGAAATGGGCTACAACTGTCACATTCCACGTACCAAGCCACTTCTGAACCAAAGACAACGTCAGAAGCGTCTTACCTGGGCTAAGGAGAAAAAGAACTGGACTGTTGCTCAGTGGTCTAAAGTCCTCTTTTCAGATGAAAGTAAATTTTGCATTTCATTTGGAAATCAAGGTCCCAGAGTCTGGAGGAAGAGTGGAGAGGCACAGAAACCATGGTGCTTGAAGTCCAGTGTGAAGTTTCCACAGTCAGTGATGATTTGAGCTGCCATGTCATCTGCTGGTATTGGTCCACTGTGTTTTCTGAAGTCCACAGTCAACACAGCCATCTACCAGGAAATTTTAGAGCACTTCATGCTTCCTTCTGCTGATAATCTTTATGGCGATGTTGATTTCATTTTCCAGCAGGATTTGGCACCTGCCCACACTGCCAAAGGTACCAAAAGCTGGTTCAATGACCATGGTGTTACTGTGCTTGATTGGCCAGCAAACTCACCAGACCTGAACCCCATAGAGAATCTATGAGGCATTGTCAAGAGGAAGATGAGAGACACCAGACCCAACAATGCAGATGACCTGAAGCCGCTATCAAAGCAACCTGGGCTTCCATTACACCTGAGCAGTGCCACAGACTGATCGCCTCCATGCCACTCCGAATTGATGCAGTAATTCATGCAAAAGGAGGCCCAACCAAGTATTGAGTGCATAGAAATGAACATACTTTTCAGGAGCCTGACATTTCTGTTTAAAATATCCTTTTTTTTATTGATCTTATGAAGTATTCTAATTTATTGAGAATTGAATTGGTGGGTTTTTGTTAAATGTGAGCCAAAATCATCACAATTAAAAGAATCAAAGACTTAAAGTACTTCAGTCTTTGTGCATTGAATTTATTTAATACATGAGTACCACAATTTGAGTTGAATTACTGAAATAAATGAACTTTTCCACGACATTCTAATTTATTGAGATGCACCTGACAGAACCCTTTAATGTTCTATAGAACGTTTTTTCTAAGAGTGATAGACACTTCAGATTGATCAAGAGTCAGTGCAAAAATCTACTGCTGTCATACACTGTCCATTTGAATAGAAAAACTGGGTAGGCTACTATAAGAATGTATGCTTACCTTAAAGAGTTCATCTTTTTTAAAAGGCACACCTCCACTCCTTTCTTCTTTTCCCCACGCCCCGTTCTCAAAGGTGTTGCGGACAACCTCATTCTCATTAAAGTAGGATAGGTAGTGAAATGCAATCCCATATCTGTGACGGAAATTCATCTCTATCCTAATGAAGAATGAAACAGAAGAGTAACATAAAATGTATGTTTACAAAAAAATGTTTATGTAAATGAGTTTATGTATGTTTATGCAATAAGTGTGTTCTCTTGAAACAAAGGATGTTATGTAACCTTTTACAGTCAGGGTTAGGAAGTCCATAAATGACAATGTCTTTGCCAGGCTGTAGTCCATTTTTGATCAGGGTTTTGTATGGGACCACCTGATTGCACAAAAAAATCATAAAAGGGTAAAAGGCTTTTTATAAAATTGTGTAATATAGAAAAATAAGGGGTCAACAATAAAATTGGCAAGCCAGTAGTGTTATATGCTTAATAGTGGTAGTATATTTTTGTCCTCACCTCATGATTTTGGTAGGCAATGAAATCCAGATTCACCATTTGATCCACTGAGATGGTGTTCACCCCAGTGATAGGAATACGGTGTCTGTAGTCCATGAAGTGTTTCCCGTTGACATATATCTATGGAGAAATGAAGAATAAGCAAAATGGTAGAAAGGTGGTAAGATAAGGATTCTCTTGCCTGTCATTTATCACATTTAGGTTAACCTTTTTTGTTGGTAAAAAGACTTATTCATTTGCATTTTTTTTCCTCAAAACAATAAGTTTAGTATGGTTCTCTAAACAATTAGTCTCTTCTTCACACCAGATTTGAAATTCGTCATTCTTCATTCATTTAACCAAACTGCACACATTCTGAAATGTGTGAAAAAATAAGTAAGTACAATTTCTCCAATTTTCACAATAACTAAATGCACTTGGCTTGCTGATCAAAACTGATGTGTGATTCTCAGTGAGACTGCCATACTTTTCACAACTTCTAAACATTCTTCATGATTGAGTCATCACCTGTGAAATTATCAATTCAATTGTCAAAATGTGTCTGACATGCATGTTAATTCCATTAATATCTATAACGTTGAATGTTTATGGTGTCTACTAAATTGGCAAATGAGCTGCCATTGTAATGAAATAGGAATAGCTTGTTTGCAATCACGTGGTTCTGATGCACAAAATTCAGCTGACGCAAAACGCTATTAAAGGCAACAATTTTTAAAGTTAAAAAAAATGATAAAAGTTACATAAACGATAAAAGCTCCTTGTGGTTTCTCGGTTTGATCGATTTAAGCAACCGTAAACGATGCAAAACATAGGAATTTTAAGTTTGTGATAGCGATTCCTAAATAGAAAAATCACATCCTGCCCTTCAGCCACATTTCGTGCCACAGCAATGACGTCATCATGTGCAAACAACCAATTACAGTCTCACCAACCCGATCTCACAGCAATTTGTACGTATTTTGTGAGGTGGCTAATTTGTACAAATTCATACGACCTCACTCATACGAATTCATACGTTTTTTGCTAAATCGTACATATTTTACGAGTTGACAAATTCGTATGAATTCATACGAATGACCTACCCCAAACCCCGCCCCTAAACCTACCCGTCACTGGGGTTTAGACAAATCGAACCAAATCTGAACCAAAAACACACAAGACAGAGGATACATGTGACAGTTCGCCTCCTCCCGGTAAGGCGTGTCTTCGCGCCGTATAAATGGAACAACCGAGGAGGGAGGGCAGGGGCTCTGGAGGAGGGCGAGGAGCAGAGGAAGGGCAAAACAAAAACAAGTAAAAAGAATTAGTCCATGGGGGAGTGGAGGGTGGGAGGAGCCAGGGGACAGCCAGGAGCAGAAGGGGCCCAGGAAAATTAAGAATTTGATATACAGTATAAACATTTGATATACAGTATGTAAAATATATAGTTTAAACTTTTGATATACAGTATGTATATATATATATATATATATATATATATATATATATAAATGTGAGGATCTTTCCTCCTCATTTTAAAACACCACCTCACACCACTGGTAAAAATATGAATAGTGTTACAGTCACACCAGTTCACATTTGTGTGTCTGTGGGGGGTTTCACCCCTTCACTGCTGTGTGCTTTTTTCCTGCATCATGGCTGATTTGTAGATTGTACACACAAAAAATTCTCTGTATTTTCGTATTTTTGCCATTTTGTCTATTTTTGTGTATTTCCCATTCTTTTTCTATGGCGGTCATTTTTGACTGCGAATAACAAAAGTGTGACTGTTTTTTTATTTTTATTTATTTATTTATTTTTTTTACAACCATTTAGCTTTTTCTAATCAAATCCTTCTTTTGTGTGTGTGTGTGGTCATACAGCAACTGCCGCAAAAGTCACAGAGTTTCATACTATTCGTACTAAGTTTCCATATACATGGAGTTTGCCTGAATGTCATTTTATGGCAGTCTTCTCTTCACTATATATGACTTTACATGTAAGAAATGTGTAAAAATGGACATGCAAATGTGAGTTTTCTGTTTGCACATAACACATTGTTTAGAAAATTAAACATACTGTATACATCAAAAATGTGCATATTATTTTTCTGTGTACTACATTATTGACTTCTGCCAGTAAACTTTTATCTGCTGTTGAAATCTTTTTCTAAAAAGCTCAGTGTGATTCACAATAGTATTCAGCTAGACAAAAATGATATCCTTGTACAGTATAGCAAACAGTCAGTGTCAACAACAACAAAAAATTAATTTGTATATGAAAAATCATTTCCAGGGTTGACTGCCATGGTGAAAAACTATTTGAACTAAATATTTGAACTAAATATTTTGACTGGTATGGCAGATCATGATTTTTTTTTTTTTAAACTTTCATTTCGGTGGTAATGGCAAATTAATCGCCACAATAACTAGGTTTTGAAGCATGAAATTAATGTTTTGAGTGAGTTACTACATTTTAAAGACATGCAATAGAGTTGTGATGTCCCACAAAACAATTTCACCCAAAAGGTAAAGCAATTGAGAAAAACTGGCTGATCAAGTGGTGAATACAAGATGTATGTACAGTATACCTTGTAAGTCTGGTTGGTGACAAGGATCTGGAGCATGAATGGTTCGCCTTTGAGTAAGAAAGAGTCACCCCTGCGTTCTGGGCCCCAGTTACCCTTTTGAAAAGTGTTTAACACCACATTTGCAGGACCGTCATCATAGCGTGGGTTAAAGTGCAGAGCAATATCATCACCACACAGAAGGTTCACATGAAATCTGCACAACAGAGAATGAAAACTGTATACAAAACTAGTGATGCCCCATAATATTCTTGAAAATATGATAAAACTTTAAGATTACTTTGTCCTTTAATATTAACATAAAATATGACTCACCTTTTAACCTCTGGCAAAATCTTTCCAATCACGATGACGCTCTTGCCTTCCTGCAAACCCCCCTGGAGTGAACCAGTGAATGGAGTTTTCTGTTGGAGATGTGCAAACAGTAAGAATGGCAATTTCCAAGTGAAAAGTGTTTCAAAGTAAT
Organism: Hypophthalmichthys nobilis; assembly: GCA_037950665.1. Taxonomy (NCBI): domain Eukaryota; kingdom Metazoa; phylum Chordata; class Actinopteri; order Cypriniformes; family Xenocyprididae; genus Hypophthalmichthys; species Hypophthalmichthys nobilis. The sequence goes on from CM075479.1 coordinate 19,731,046, forward strand.
CCCTACATCATTTTTTATGTGTACACATATGAATCATGTTATATTAAAAATGTCACTTACTGGTTTGCAAAAAAGCTGTTTCTGAGAATCTGTCATTCTGCCAATTCTTACTTTTCTTCCTTCTCAAAGTGAATCTTCGGTTGAATATTTAAGACCAAGGCTGAAGCACCAAGGATGATAAAGCATGTTGAGTAGCTTAAATATACCTGTGATATTAAGCCAGCCCATAAATTATACATAGGTTATACATACATTACATTTCTGGATAGATAGACCTACCTAGAATATTACCTGCCAGAAAGCTAAAATGCAAACCAGGATAAAGGCAGATAACACTATACTGCCCTACAAAGGCAAAGTGCAGTAACTACTCAAACAAAGAAAAACGGCTTTAAAGTTTTTATACCAGCCAATCAAACATGTGGGTAGATTAGTGGTAATGCATTCATGTAATGCCTTCTTAGGAAGAAATATTATTGCAAAAGCAAAGTGCAGTATCTACAAACTAAATGTGTTCATCCAACTTTCTTGTTGTGTTTCTTACTACATGTTGATTGTTTTTAATAACTTTAATATTTTTATTGATGTTTGCATGTTGTGAATGTTAAAATTGCTCAGTAGTAGGCTAAGCCTCAAGATTAAGAGTCATCTTATTGCAATGCTCCAATTACCACAAAGAGTGTTTTGCTCATTTTATTTAAAAAGTAATTCATTACAGACCAAAGTTGCTTTACAAACAGTAGTTTAATATCACTTAAGTTCAATACGTACCATTAAATCAGTCCATATATAACAATGCTCTGGTATGGTCTTAGAATGTACTGCAGAATGTGGACTGTTTTATGGTGCCTTTCTAGTGGTTATAGTGTTTGTCCTTTCAGGAGCTTCACAACTGTCATTTTATGGAATAGAGGTCCAATTGTGGAAAAGAGTGTAAAAATTCTTATGTTTATGAAAAATACAGCATAATAGAATGATTTCTGAAGGATCACGTGACTGAGGACTGGAGTAATGATGCTGAAAATTCAGCTTTGATCAGAGGAATAAATTACATTTTACAATAAATCCACATAGAAAACAGCTATTTGACTGTATTTTCAATCAAATAAATTCCGCCTTCCTCTTTCAAAAACATTAAAGCAGTCTTATTTCAAACTTTTGATCACCAGTGTGTAAAATAATGCATGTGAACTAGTCTAATTAAAAAATGATATACTTTAGACACTTTCCTAACACGGGAAATAGGCTACTTGAATATGAAAGTTAGTATAAGTTTGAGAATGATATTTCGAGTTTTATGAATAATTTTCAAATTACTGAAGAAATCCTGACAACAGATACACAAACATTCACTCTTATCTGACATGCTGAAAACTATAGGCTACGTTAATGTTTCTTTGTGCATTGTGTGACGAATAACATCATTAAGATATGAAAAATCCAAAAAGGTCAGAAGTGCATACCTTGAAATGAATGTCCGTCGTTTAACTTTTTTTTTTTTTTTTTTTTTAATCAAACAGTAGGCCAATATTGCTGTAAATTGTCTCGTCATGTTCTGCTGCCTATCTTACCTCGGCTCGCATTCTTCAAGCATTAAAGTCTCGCGCTGCTCGGTTTCTGTGCACAGTAAATTAAACATTTTGACGAGCGCTAGACAGACTGAGCACACTAGGTTTTTTGCCTTTTACTGTGCAAAATACCCCATCAGATTGTCCTACCAGTATAAAATAAACAGGTAGGATATAAAATAAATGGGTAGGATGATTTTACAGTCTAAGTTTTTAATATGTAGTTCCTGGACAGATGTTACAAACTTACCCTATAAATAGACAATATATAAATGTAAATTTGGAATTAGATTATCTCAGTAACTAATTTATAATTATGCAGACGGAAGTATAAAAGAGAATATTAATGTTAATAAAAAATCATTTAAAAATTCAAAATACAACACAGAAACACATAATAAAAATAATGCAAATCAATAAAAGTAGTTATTAATGGAAATATAGACTAAAGATCACATTGTGCTGTATATTGTATATATTAGGCAGGTTTTCTTTTACAGATAAAATGAGCCAAAAAAGAGATTTAACTCTGAAAAAAATGATTAAATGCCCATGAGAAGCATACAATACTAGAAATTGCAAAGTTAAGGCATGACCTTTGGACAGCAAATTGCTCATTGGGTCAGAAAAACAGGTGGAAAAAAAAAGATGAATGTTAACTGAAAAAGAATTAAGATGTGAAATCATTAGGAACCTTTTAGTCTCCAGCGCCAGCATTTTCCAGAAGTGCAAGGTGTCAGGATCTCAGAGACTTCGGTTAAAGAATCCAAGAAATGACCCCCACTTATTAAGAATCGCAAGCTGAAGTGTTGTAAAATACATGAAGACTGTTTTTATAGGCTTTATAGACAGACAGATTGAGAGTGACTCTTAAAAGACCAGCACCACATCCTCTTGTACAACTTTGAAGAATTTATCTTTCAGAATCTGGCAGTAATGTGTGGACGTTCATTTTTAGTCCATCTCCTATCCTGAAAAGTCTGTCTTGCAGAGATGGTCTAAAATGATCTTCCAAAACTTCCTGCCAGATTCTGAAAGATAAATTCTTCAAAGTGGTACAAGAGGATGTGGTGCTGGTCTTTCAAGAGTCACTCTCAATCTGTCTGTCTATAAAGTCTATAAAAAACGATTATATATATAAGTCTTCATGTATTTTACAAAACTTCAGTATGTGATTCTTATTAAGCGGGGGGCAATTTTTAAGATTCTTTACCTAACCTAGAGTAAGTCTCTGAGATCCTGACACCTCGCACTTCTGGAGACTCCAGGTAGGTTGCAGTTCTGGAAAATGGTGGCGCTGGAGACTAAAGGGTTCTTAATGGTTTCACACTTAATTCTTCACCTTAATTCTTACTTCTTTTGCAGTTAACATGCATCTTTTTTTCTCACCTATGTTTTCTGACCCTGCTGACCCAATGAGCAATTTGCTGTCAAAAGGTCATGCTTTAACTTTGCAATTTCTTGTATTGCATTAGTATTGCCTCCTTCTCCTGGGCATTTAATAATTAAAAAATAAGTTAAATCTTATCTTTTTGGGGGACTCAATTTATCTGTAAAAGAAAACCTGCGTAATAATTATGCACACCTGTATATAAGGCGTTGTAACGACTGAGACAAATCAGACACAGTTATTTGTTATAGTTAACCAATAATTGGTTAAAGCTCACTCTGGGGTCTGTTCCCCATCCCCCGAGAAGTTGTCTGTTACAAGTTTTATTGCGCTAAAGAATGTGGTTGCCACATGGAAGAGCAGAGAAGAAACACAGAAACGTGCATCTTTCCTGCATTTTCTCCACAGAACACAGACTTTCCTGCATTAATTTATAGACAGACCGTTCTATAAATGAACATGCACATCCCTAGGAAATAGTATCCATTATTACTGTTGTTGTATTGCACTCATTGTATTTGCATGTTTTATGATACATTTAAGGTAACTTCAGTTATGCCATGTTTAGTGTCTATGGGTTCGTATCGAGAAGATTTAAATGCTTGTGTATGCGGTATGTCCATACCTGTGCAACACATCAGTATTACAAGAATCTTTAATAGTTCTTCTTCAAAACCTCAGCCAGTTAATCTTGCTCGGTCATAAAAGCCCTGACAGGAGGCGTGTTTTTGCCCGGAAATACAACATCTTCATTGGTCACGTCAACCCTAAGAGGTGGGACTTTGACCAGAGGTTAAAAGTCACAAGTGCACAACGCCCCTCTCTCTCTCTTTTTCTTGCTTTTTGGACGACTGGAGAGACCCCTTGTTGCTGCAGGCCTCTTCAGGCCAAGGCCTGTAGGCCTGCAGGCCTCAGCCTACAACACAGCCATGTGCTCATCTATGACAGAGAGAAAGAACTTTGTTCCCCACTAAGAGTCAAATGAACAGCTTAAGTTGTTTCATAGTACTTCATCCAACGCAGAAGATACTGGCAACAACTTCGGACCGAATCATCCATATTTCTTCTCAGCCTGCAGACCCGATGCTCCTCAGCCTAAAGGCATCTTGCAAGTATCGTACATTTGAACACTAAACAGCGATTTAGTATTGATTTGTAGAACTTACCTTTGTCAGCAAAGGTGTTTTATTACTGAGGAAACTGATGATTCTTTTCCAGATTGTCTTTGACTTTTTCCTATAGCTCCATTTCCGGTTCCACTTCCTGTTCAACACTATCATTGCTCATTCTTACCTACTTATGTGTGTGTGACCTGCGTGTATGTTATGTTTGTTAGTTTACTTATGTGTTTGTGAGTTAGTTAATAAAGATTGTGCACAATACATGTTTGGTTCTGACTCCGTCTGCTAATAAATTGTCTCTTAAGTGATTTAGATCCTGACTACATGCTCTGAGTAGTACGGTACAATAAGAATGTTGTTTTTCCATAACCTGGAAATGAACATTTCTTAGAATTAATAAACAATCAACACTGAGTGTTCACTGGACAAACAGGTTAATTGATTGTAATATTAATCTTAATGTAGGTACATCCAGTTAATCTGATTAGCTGATTTACATATTCATAATTAATCATAATTAATAATCATAATGAGTTATGAATAATTATTAATATTTCCCTTTGAGTTAATTCGCTACAGCGTTTATCACTTCCAGCGTTCATGAACAATTATATTTCACTTCTAAATTATTAAATACAAAATAAAAAATAGCTATTAAGATTAATGTGGTTTGGAATTTGTAACGCTCTTGCCTTCCTGCAACCCCCCCTGGAGTGAACCAGTGAATGGAGTTTTCTGTTGGAGATGTGCAAACAGTAAGAATGGCAATTTCCAAGTGAAAAGTGTTTCAAAGTAATCCCTACATCATTTTTTATGTGTACACATATGAATCATGTTATATTAAAAATGTCACTTACTGGTTTGCAAAAAAGCTGTTTTTGAGAATCTGTCATTCTGCCAATTCTTACTTTTCTTCCTTCTCAAAGCAAATCTTCAGTTGAATATTTAAGACCAAGGCTGAAGCACCAAGGATGATAAAGCATGTTGAGTAGCTTAAATATACCTGTGATATTAAGCCAGCCCATAAATTATACATAGGTTATACATACATTACATTTCTGGATAGATAGACCTACCTAGAATATTACCTGCCAGAATGCTAAAATGCAAACCAGGATAAAGGCAGATAACACTATACTGCCCTACAAAGGCAAAGTGCAGTAACTACTCAAACAAAGAAAAACGGCTTTAAAGTTTTTATACCAGCCAATCAAACATGTTGTGGGTAGATTAGTGGTAATGCATTCATGTAATGCCTTCTTAGGAAGAAATATTATTGCAAAAGCAAAGTGCAGTATCTACAAACTAAATGTGTTCATCCAACTTTCTTGTTGTGTTTCTTACTACATCTTGATTGTTTTTAATAACTTTAATATTTTTATTGATGTTTGCATGTTGTGAATGTTAAAATTGCTCAGTAGTAGGCTAAGCCTCAAGATTAAGAGTCATCTTATCGCAATGCTCCAATTACCACAAAGAGTGTTTTGCTCATTTTATTTAAAAAGTAATTAATTACAGACCAAGGTTGCTTTACAAACAGTAGTTTAATATCACTTAAGTTCAATACGTACCATTAAATCAGTCCATATATAACAATGCTCTGGTATGGTCTTAGAATGTACTGCAGAATGTGGACTGTTTTATGGTGCCTTTCTAGTGGTTATAGTGTTTGTCCTTTCAGGAGCTTCACAACTGTCATTTTATGGAATAGAGGTCCAATTGTGGAAAAGAGTGTAAAAATTCTTATGTTTATGAAAAATACAGCATAATAGAATGATTTCTGAAGGATCACGTGACTGAGGACTGGAGTAATGATGCTGAAAATTCAGCTTTGATCAGAGGAATAAATTACATTTTACAATAAATCCACATAGAAAACAGCTATTTGACTGTATTTTCAATCAAATAAATTCCGCCTTCCTCTTTCAAAAACATTAAAGAAGTCTTATTTCAAACTTTTGATCACCAGTGTGTAAAATAATGCATGTGAACTAGCCTAATTAAAAAATTATATATTTTAGACACTTTACTAACACGGGAAATAGGCTACTTGAATATGAAAGTTGCCGGTTTTGCCATGTTTAGTATAAGTTTGAGAATGATATTTCGAGTTTTATGAATAATTTTCAAATTACTGAAGAAATCCTGACAACAGATACACAAACATTCACTCTTATCTGACATGCTGAAAACTATAGGCTACGTTAATGTTTCTTTGTGCATTGTGTGACGAATAACATCATTAAAATATGAAAAATCCAAAAAGGTCAGAAGTGCATACCTTGAAATGAATGTCCGTCGTTTAACTTTTTTTTTTTTTTTTTTTTTTTTAATCAAACAGTAGGCCAATATTGCTGTAAATTGTCTCGTCATGTTCTGCTGCCCATCTTACCTCGGCTCGCATTCTTCAAGCATTAAAGTCTCGCGCTGCTGGGTTTCTGTGCACAGTAAATTAAACATTTTGACGAGCGCTAGACAGACTGAGCACACTAGGTTTTTTGCCTGAAGTGGGCCGCGCCCGCGCGAACAATTCGTCTGGGCTGACGGAGGATACAGACTACGTAAATTTACTTTAATTCATTCTTCACATATATTTACATTGTAACGGGCCGGCCCACATTGTCCAGCGGCCCACCGGGAAAACTCCCGGTACTCCCGATGGCCAGTCGCCCCTGATTACGTTGTCAGAGTGGATATTGCCTTCAATGGAGCAACGCAGGTAGGCTAAAATATCTGTCTAATTTGCTAACAGCTAGCTAGTTAATGTTAATTGATTATAAAGCTGTCATTTGCTTGGCTATGAGTAAATATTTTGCTATCTTCCTTACTCGTCTTTGGATATTTGCGTTTTAACGCGAGTTCAACCATCATTTGGCCGCAGGGTGTCAAAGCCGGTGTTCTGTCGATTTGTCCTACCTTGTCAGATTTTCTTACCGTAGCGCAAAATTACAGCTATATTTATCGATACATCCTATATACCGCATCGAAAAATCCTACTGCGTGTTAGCGTTTGTGACTACGTAAAATAATTAAGAGTAACTTTACCGAAGATTCTTATTAGGGAAAACGATTCGACAGTGCAAAATACCCCGTCAGATTGTCCTACCAGTATAAAATAAACAGGTAGGATGATTTTACAGTTCAAAATACCCCATCAGATTGTCTTACTAGTATAAAATAAACAGGTAGGACATAAAATAAATGGGTAGGATGATTTTACAGTGCAAAATACCCCATCAGATTGTCCTACCAGTATAAAATAAACAGGTAGGATATAATATAAACAGGTAGGATGATTTTACTGTGCAAAATACCCCATCAGATTGTCCTACCAGTATAAAATAAACAGGTAAGATATAAAATAAATGGGTAGGATGATTTTACAGTCTAAGTTTTTAATACGTAGTTCCTGGACAGATGTTACAAACTTACCCTATAAACAGACAATATATAAATGTAAATTTGGAATTAGATTATCTCAGCAACTAATTTATAATCATGCAGACGGAAGTATAAAAGAGAATATTAATGTTAATAAAAAATCATTTAAAAATTCAAAATACAACAACAGAAACACATAATAAAAATAATGCAAATCAATAAAAGTAGTTATTAATGGAAACATAGACTAAAGACCACATTGTGCTGTATATTGTATATATTAGGCAGGTTTTCTTTTACAGATAAAATGAGCCAAAAAAGAGATTTAACTCTGAAAAAATGATTAAATGCCCATGAGAAGGATACAATACTAGAAATTGCAAAGTTAAGGCATGACCTTTGGACAGCAAATTGCTCATTGGGTCAGAAAAACAGGTGGAAAAAAAAGATGAATGTTAACTGAAAAAGAATTAAGATGTGAAATCATTAGGAACCTTTTAGTCTCCAGCGCCAGCATTTTCCAGAAGTGCAAGGTGTCTGGATCTCAGAGGCTTAGGTTAAAGAATCCAAGAAATGACCCCCACTTATTAAGAATCGCAAGCTGAAGTGTTGTAAAATACATGAAGACTGTTTTTATAGGCTTTATAGACAGACAGATTGAGAGTGACTCTTGAAAGACCAGCACCACATCCTCTTGTACCACTTTGAAGAATTTATCTTTCAGAATCTGGCAGTAATGTGTGGACGTTCATTTTTAGTCCATCTCCTATCCTGAAAAGTCTGTCTTGCAGAGATGGTCTAAAATGATCTTCCAAAACTTCCTGCCAGATTCTGAAAGATAAATTCTTCAAAGTGGTACAAGAGGATGTGGTGCTGGTCTTTCAAGAGTCACTCTCAATCTGTCTGTCTATAAAGTCTATAAAAAATATTTAAAAAATGATTATATATATAAGTCTTCATGTATTTTACAAAACTTCAGTATGTGATTCTTATTAAGCGGGGGGCAATTTTTAAGATTCTTTACCTAACCTAGAGTAAGTCTCTGAGATCCTGACACCTCGCACTTCTGGAGACTCCAGGTAGGTTGCAGTTCTGGAAAATGGTGGCGCTGGAGACTAAAGGGTTCTTAATGGTTTCACACTTAATTCTTCACCTTAATTCTTACTTCTTTTGCAGTTAACATGCATCTTTTTTTCTCACCTATGTTTTCTGACCCTGCTGACCCAATGAGCAATTTGCTGTCAAAAGGTCATGCCTTAACTTTGCAATTTCTTGTATTGCATTAGTATTGCCTCCTTCTCCTGGGCATTTAATAATTAAAAAATAAGTTAAATCTTATCTTTTTGGGGGGCTCAATTTATCTGTAAAAGAAAACCTGCGTAATAATTATGCACACCTGTATATAAGACGTTGTAACGACTGAGACAAATCAGACACAGTTATTTGTTATAGTTAACCAATAATTGGTTAAAGCTCACTCTGGGGTCTGTTCCCCATCCCCCGAGAAGTTGTCTGTTACAAGTTTTATTGCGCTAAAGAATGTGGTTGCCACATGGAAGAGCAGAGAAGAGACACAGAAACGTGCATCTTTCCTGCATTTTCCCCACAGAACACAGACTTTCCTGCATTAATTTATAGACAGACCGTTCTATAAATGAACATGCACATCCCTAGGAAATGGTATCCATTATTACTGTTGTTGTATTGCACTCATTGTATTTGCATGTTTTATGATACATTTAAGGTAACTTCAGTTATGCCATGTTTAGTGTCTATGGGTTCGTATCGAGAAGATTTAAATGCTTGTGTATGCGGTATGTCCATACCTGTGCAACACATCAGTATTACAAGAATCTTTAATAGTTCTTCTTCAAAACCTCAGCCAGTTAATCTTGCTCGGTCATAAAAGCCCTGACAGGAGGCGTGTTTTGCCCGGAAATACAACATCTTCATTGGTCACGTCAACCCTAAGAGGTGGGACTTTGACCAGAGGTTAAAAGCCACAAGTGCACAACGCCCCTCTCTCTCTCTTTTTCTTGCTTTTTGGACGACTGGAGAGACCCCTTGTTGCTGCAGGCCTCGGCCTACAACACAGCCATGTGCTCATCTATGACAGAGAGAAAGAACTTTGTTCCCCACTAAGAGTCAAATGAACAGCTTAAGTTGTTTCATAGTACTTCATCCAACGCAGAAGATACTGGCAACAACTTCGGACCGAATCATCCATATTTCTTCTCAGCCTGCAGACCCGATGCTCCTCAGCCTAAAGGCATCTTGCAAGTATCGTACATTTGAACACTAAACAGCGATTTAGTATTGATTTGTAGAACTTACCTTTGTCAGCAAAGGTGTTTTATTACTGAGGAAACTGATGATTCTTTTCCAGATTGTCTTTGACTTTTTCCTATAGCTCCATTTCCGGTTCCACTTCCTGTTCAACACTATCATTGCTCATTCTTACCTACTTATGTGTGTGTGACCTGCGTGTATGTTATGTTTGTTAGTTTACTTATGTGTTTGTGAGTTAGTTAATAAAGATTGTGCACAATACATGTTTGGTTCTGACTCCGTCTGCTAATAAATTGTCTCTTAAGTGATTTAGATCCTGACTACATGCTCTGAGTAGTACGGTACAATAAGAATGTTGTTTTTCCATAACCTGGAAATGAACATTTCTTAGAATTAATAAACAATCAACACTGAGTGTTCACTGGACAAACAGGTTAATTGATTGTAATATTAATCTTAATGTAGGTACATCCAGTTAATCTGATTAGCTGATTTACATATTCATAATTAATCATAATTAATAATCATAATGAGTTATGAATAATTATTAATATTTCCCCTTTGAGTTAATTCGCTACAGCGTTTATCACTTCCAGCGTTCATGAACAATTATATTTCACTTCTAAATTATTAAATACAAAATAAAAAATAGCTATTAAGATTAATGTGGTTTGGAATTTGTAAAAAATGATCAAAAAACCAACTTGCCTAATAATTATGCATGCACTGTAATTCAAATGATACAGGAAAATACACTGAACTAATTTACATACATCATTTCTTCCCCATACATTTTTTGCACATAAACACATTTGGGCTATTATTTTTTAAACTGCAGCATGCAAAATGTGCCCATCTACTGCAGCTCTCGCACTGTCCCTTAAAATAAGAAAGAGATAAATATAATAGTAAATTTGTATATCTAAAACAATGTAGAATGGCACATAAAGGTAAACTATTGTTTGTTTGTTTTTTAGTGTGTAAATATTATAAGATGTTTGTATACTATTTCGATCATGCTTTTGTTGGAATTGTCTTCCAAAATGCTGCAAATCACACAGTAGTCCTCTGCATTACCTATAAACAAATTTGTTAACATTAAATTGTTAAATGTGACTCCATCAGACAATCATAGTGTACAGTCATGTGAAAAGCACTATGGTGAATTCTATGGTTGTATGGTCCAGGACATAATAAAAACAATCATCTGGTCCTAGTCAGGCACTGCTAATCAAATGCCTTTAATTAATTGATCTTCAGCAAGTGTGAGCATCTCTATAAAAGCTGAAGTTCTGCCAGTTTGCTGGTCTGAAACCTTCAGGTGTGTGTTAACACAATGCCAAGGAGGAAAGATAATGCTGTAGGCTACATAATACAGTGAGTTTAAATGGAAGGAGTCAAATGTTCATTTGTTGCTAGTTCTAAAGTGACATTTTAGACATAGTAACGAGAGACTTGAGCTCAACAGAAAAGCTGACAACTTAAGATTTGAATTTGTGGTGGAAGGAAGTAGTTCTGCACAAAATAGTTTTTTTTTTAAAGACACTGTTGTTGTTACTTATTTATTTACACACTCGTGTTGTCGAACTGTTGTATAAACAATATTACACTCGCAGCCTTGCGATATGGCTGTATATCAACATGTTGTGATTAACACAGTGTAAGTTACCATGCTAAGTGACTCTGAGTATAAGTTACCTCCCATTCTGAAACAGAAAACCCAGAGTTTCTTCATTTTAGGGTTAACATACTCAGAGTTTTCACTTAACCTCCTCTCTGAAACGGGCCCCTGATGGCAATATCCAAAATCTTTATCCCTGAGGGGAAAAATGTTTGTCCCCATGTGGAAACAAGCTTATAAATCATACAGAATGATGTTTTTGATCATAAACTTGTGTGATGGATAGGTTTAGCGTATGCGTATCTATTGCGTATTGCGTATGCTCCGGTAGGACAATCTGACGGGTAGGATGAAATGTCAGGACACCGGGAAAACAAAGCTAGAACGCAGTAACATCACTTACTGCGGTTTGCCTTGGTATTAGCTTCGATTTTGTAGTTACTGCAATTTTAACACCCTCATTTCTCAGAAACAGGACAAATTTGAACCAGGAGACTTTGTCACAAGACAGAACAGATGTCACAAAGCCCATTTCAATTTTGATCAAATGTGTAGTTACTGCGCTTTGCCTTTGGACGGCAGTATACAGAGACGATCAAGTAGGCTGCAGGTAATAAATTAAATTTGAGTGGCATTGGATTAACAGTGATAATGAAGAACATGACTGATAATATGACCAAGACAGCCACAAACAGGGCATTGGTGGATATCTAAATGATACAGTGGCATATTTGTGTTTCTGTATAGCTAGTTAGACCTACCTAGAAATTACATGAAAACATTGTCTGCCAAACACCTAAAATGCAAACCAGGATAAGAGCAGATAACATTTAGTCCAAATTATGGAACCTTAAATATAACAAATGACCCCATGAAAACCATGAAAATAAGATTCAGTAAATAAAAACTCTTAAAAGAGCCGTCTCAAATGTTCTGAAAAGGGCTACAAATTTTATTGGATTTCAGGAATCTTCTTAGTTTTGGTCCGCAGAGCATTTGCAAAATAAAGCCTTGAAGAGTTTGTGCATGACAATTATAAGAATGTTTCCCTAACGTTCTCTTAACATCTAAATCCCAGGAACATGCCTGTAATAAGCTGCAATGTTACATCAATAATCAGTTTAAATCAGTAAGATTGATTTCATCCATTACGTGTTAGATTATCTGGATCATTCATATATCTCACAAACTGAAAATTGTCCAGATCTTATGTTTCCAAAAGAGTTAAAGACAGTTTAGAGGAGACAGCTCTGTTTCTCCACCATTTTTCTATTATAACTTTTATCTGATCCTTACAATTCATTCTAGCAGCAAACTCAATACATTGTGTTCTTTATTTTGCACATTTCATTAAACCTAGAGCTGCATTGCATTACTTTCAGTCACTGTTGTCTAACCAAAACCTCTCTTTAACATTCTGCAAACATTGTTATGAAAAATAAAAACTACAATATAACAAGCCAAAAATTATCATTAGGTTGCCACATAAAAAACTCCCCACAATGTTCTGGAAAGTCCCTTTTTGCTGCTTTGCATATTCTGTATTTGAACAACTAAAACAAGTAGGTTAATTTTAAACAAGGTCCCCTGTCATTTTAGTCTGTTAATCTTTGTTATAGTGTCACAGCAGTTTGCAAATGAGTATATTATATTGAAGAGTGAGGGAGTTAAAAACAAAGGAAGTCCTGTTTCAACTTAATGATGTGCTTCAAAATCCTCTCCTCTAAACACTTGTGTTCGTCTAGACCATTCCCGTTGAAAAACGACCTCAGAATGTGGTTTCAGTGACCCGATTGCAAAACCCTTAATCGCATTACAAAACAGAAACTACTAGACAATAATGTACAATTCGATATGTAGATTTTTCGTAACCATAAAACATTACAGTTAGCAAATTAACAGAGAAAAAGAAAATAAGTGCCTGTTTGTCTAAATCTATTGGTAGCTCTACACTTGTACAAATGAATATAAAATGTTACTGTAGCTTATTTTACTTTTTTTTTTAAATCTGTTGTGATAGTTAACATAGGCCTAAAATAGGCTTATAAATAAATATATAAACAAAATATAGACTAATGTAAATGACAACAAAACACATTTAAAAAAACAATTGTTTTTCAACATCAAAATAGTGGTTGATAGATATTTGTCACAGTCACCAGCTCTGTCACCATTTCTGGACAACATTTCCCATAATCCCTCCTTGATCTCACCTGCACTCTTTTTTAGCCATCACCCACACCTGTTACTCATCATCCTCGTCAAAAGGAGCACATAAAAGCACACACTCGTCTCCCCAGATTGTCCAGTCCAGTGTCTGTTCCCCCTTTGTGTCTACCATTTGATTCCTCTGTGTGTTCTCCATTATTACCAGTCAGCGAGGTGTGTGCTCCTACCATCCGTCTGTCCAGCCATCCATGATCTCCAATATCTGTCAGGAAAAGACACTTTATTATCATCCATCTCAAGTCATCTCACTGTCTACTCAATGGTTTCCTGCCGTAATGCTCATTGCTGCAAAATAAAGAACCTGTTACTGCATTTCTCTGTCTCTGAGTCTGTATTCCATAACAATATTGACACTCATATTCTCTTTTGTGGTCTGTGCTGTGCGTTCCCTCATTAAATAACATATTTCCCTTCATCTCAGTGGCATGAGATTTTGTTACATTGTCTGTCTAAACACACAAAAACTGGGCTTGATTCAGTTGTTCTGAAGGTAGGCTATGTAAAAAATAAAATAAAAAAAAAGACCTTCATGGTCTTCAGGGTCTGAACGGACCCCACATTGAAATGTGAAAAATGAAAATTTAAGAGTTTTTTTATTATTCATTTTGTAATTAAATAAATCTGGCTAGAGCACAGATTTAGAACAGAAATGCTAACACACGCGCACCTGAAACGTCACAAATGCAGGAAAAAAATGCAGATATGAAGAGGTGAGACGTAACACACAAATTCTGTTCATTTCTGCTTATTGCCATTGGTTGTATACATATTTTTTTTAAATAATGCATTATTTTAAAGTTTTTTTTTTAATTTACTTTTGCTTTATTGAAATAAATATTTTGTGAATATAATCTGAGTTACAAATTCAGATGCAATTTCAGTGCCTGGAAAATAGTCAAATAGTCAGTGTTTAAAAAAAAAACAAAATATTAAAACAATATTCAACATTGTTTCTTTCTTGGAATTTCAAATCAATATTTGTAGCATGAGTGAAAACAAGACTCTTCTTTTTTTTTTAGTGTAGCCCAAACTTTCCACACGTAACTCGATCTTGACCCGTTTAGTCGTCATTTTTGGAGCATCCCTGTTTGTTAGTGAAGTAAGACCAATATAGGCAATGGCATCTTTTCTGATCTCTGGTTGAAGTATGGATCACATCTTGCATAGGATAATGAATCCAAACGTGGCACATAGATTTAATTTTTTGGGCAGTATTTTTCTCTGCATCATTTATAAATGACAAAACACCATAGAGATTTAAAGAAAGTTGATAGATACGAAGTGAATTATCATATTGTTCACTTGCTCTTAAAAAAAAAAAAAAATCACACCATGAACTTTTTTTGTGGTTATTTTAATTATTTATTTAATTGCATAGAAGTGAATGTAATAAAGCCAAGCAACTTTTTTCTTTTAACCCAACAACAGGAACTTTTGCTATCTTCAACAACACTAAATGTAGTATGTATGTAGAGTGAATTCAGGTTGATTGGGACACTTTTTGTCAGTAGGTAGGTCTATCTGCATACATGTAGAAAATTTGTATCTAGTATGTCTTGATATAAAGGAATTTTCCATATTGATTTTTCAGAGGTGTGTTTAAGGTTAACCCTCATGTAGCCTACTGTTGCGGGTCAATTTGACCCATTTTGATTTTGGAGATGTCGGAAACATCAGTTAACCTATGTTTTTTTTTCTTGAAATTTTGTGACTTTTTCTCATTTAGGGTCATGAACACGCATGCAAAGTTTCAACGTGCAGATGTGTTTTGACATACACACAAAATGTTGGTTACGTTGGTGATGTTCGCAGGTCAATTTGCCCTAGTTAAAAATAAATATACTAAAATATACTTGAAATACATTCATATTAGTATAGTACAATTGCATTTACATATTTATGTACTTAATATAAATACCCTGCAATTGTACTTTTAGTATACTAAATTGGTATACTTAAAGTCTGCTAAACTGGAACAAGTATTTTTGTGTTGAGGTCCAACTAAAGATATACTTAAGTATTTGATTGTGTTAAAGTGGAACTATTGCAAGTATACTTTAGTACAAGTATATAAATCTTGCATTCAAATTATACAGTGATCATACTATCCTTACTAATAGTGATATTAAACACATTTTAGGCTTAATATTAAGAAATATGCATTGTGCAATTAAGAAGAACTCCAAATAAAGTTTAATTAAAATAATTATATGTCAGTAAATATAGTCAACATTTGAAGTGGATCAAATCCTTTCATCAAAGTTGTCCTAAAACCTTCTTCTTAGGACAGCTTAGTTCTTAGAACAACTTTGATTAACTTTTTTGATCCACTTCAAATGCTGACTACTGTATATTAATGGGTTTGTAGTTAGTGTGAAATGAATGTAGGCCTATTTTAAATACATTTTGGTAGGTTTTCTTCACTAGGGCAGACTCTGCATCCATTGTCTCTGACATGTTTTCTCACCGTCAGGTACCTAACTCGGAAACTCTTAAGAAAATCCAGTTACCTAAACTCAAAATTATGAGTTGTGCTGATGTTCATGTGCATTTTAACTCATCAATACATTCTTTCTGACATGACTTGAAAACACTGTAACTGCTGAAGCTAAACCTTGACCCTCACTGGCCTGCCCCAACGTCCTACCATTGGTTGAACCAGAAGTTGACACATATAGACCGCAATTATTGATCTATGTTTCGAACACGCCATAGAGCCAATGCCATCACACTCACCAACAATAGGTTTTGCTGTACTTTTGTTAAACAACTGAACTCACTAGACTGCACACTATTGGGAATCTGTGTTGCAGATTTTGGCACATTTGTCAGAAGGAAACTTCAGAGTCTAGAAACTCCTTGTAACTAAATCTGAGAATTATGAAACTATTTTTAGATGATGCTATATAATTTCTTAGATGAGACTTTCTTTTTGTGCAAACCAAAGAAAACGTAAGGTATGAACTGACACATCTAGTTTGTTTCTGCTAACAGGAGCTGTAAGGGCAGAATGTTCAAACCCAACTTTTGCCTATACAGCTCAAATGAGCAATTTGCAAATAAAATGACGGTTTTAAAATACTACTTTAGAAATATATTTTTGTTGAATCCTATGTTGACCTGTTATGATTAAATGTACAATTCAATGAACTGTATTTGAGTTCTACTTGTTGAGTGTAAACAAAGTATTGGTCTATAAAAGTTTACATGAAATGTGTTTTGATGAAGGAAGTTTTATAATTATAACCTTTACCTTTTCAATAATTTGCTTACGCTTTGAATATCAGGTTGGCTATTGTTTAATTCAATTCAAATTTATTTCTATAGCACTTCTCACAATTTTGCATGGTTGCAAAGCAGATATACATACATATAGAAAGTAGTTACTTAACTACTAATTGTAATTATGACAAATAAAGAACATATAGTCAGTTTGAAATGTAGAAAGAAATTCACATACCTGATCAGAAGGTTTATTACTTTAGTGCATTTCTAATGCATTTCAATGCACCTGTAATACACTTTTCCCATTAATGCTAATTTAATGGCCTGTTGCACTTTGAAATATGGACTGCAGCCCTTTGGGCTGTCAAAATATTATGAATTATTACAGTTTTTTTTCAACTGCTTACACACATTTTCAAAACTTTGCCTCTTCAAAACTTTACATACAAATCCAAGAATTGCACATGCAAAATGCCTCACATCTCATGAAAAATGAAGCACTGCATTCAAAATATCACAAACACATCTCAAAAGCAAATATTTGTCTTATGTTGCAAACACATTTGCCATAATATTCTATTTTTGGATATATCATATACACACAGTTATTCAAAACCTAAAGCTCTTCTTTCATGAGCTCCTGTGTACATTTCTGTACAAGACTGAAAGTAATTAGCAGAGAGATTTTGAAAAATTCATGATAAATATGAAAGCAAGATTGAAAACAAACTATTTATTTTTTTACTGTAAGCATTTGTGGTTGTGAATACAGTATTACACAGTATGAAAGAAAAGAAAAACAGTGTGCTGTGTTCAGTATACATGTGTAGTTGGACAGAAACAATGGTTGTGTTTGAAAAAGGAAATCAAGATAGCCTACTTCCTGTTAGATTTTTCTGTGTTACATAGAGAATTGTGTGTTGTGTTTTGCAAAAAGTGTTTTATGAAATTGAAAACTGAGTCGAAGGCTGAGAATTAGTGTATGGTTCTGCAGATTTGGTGTGTGGTTCTGGTGTTTGAGTGTGACAAGTAAGAATTTTGTGTGTAAGCAGCTGAAAAAAACTATAAAATAATTATTAAACTGATCCAGAGTCTTCAAAAATTACACAAAAAGTTAAAATGTCAAATAAATCCAGAAATGTTAACCATGATGGGAACCCCTAAAAAGTTCTATATATAAAGCGCCTGACAGAACCCCTTAATGTTCTATAGAATTTTTTCTATATAGAAAGAGTTATAGACACTTCAGATTTGTATCAATACAAAAATGTATTGCTATCATACACTGTCCATTTGAATAGAAAACATAAGTACTATAAGAATGTATGCGTACCTTAAAGAGTTCATCTTTTTTAAAAGGCACACCTCCACTCCTTTCTTCTTTTCCCCACGCCCCGTTCTCAAAGGTGTTGCGGACAACCTCATTCTCATTAAAGTAGGATATGTAGTGAAATGCAATCCCATATCTGTGACGGAAATTCATCTCTATCCTAATGAAGAATGAAACAGAAGAGTAACAAACTAAATTTACAAAAACTGCTTATAAATGAGTTTGTGTGTTTATGTTTATGTAATAAGTGTGTTCTCTTGAAACAAAGGAAGTTATGTACCTTTTACAGCCAGGGTTAGGAAGTCCATAAACGACAATGTCTTTGCCAGGCTGTAGTCCACTATTCATCAGTGTTTTGTACGGGACCACCTGATGGCACAAAAATGATAAAAGAGTAAAAAGATTTTTTTTTATAAATTTGTGTAATATAGAAAAATTAAGGGGTCAATGATAAAAATGACAGGCCAGTAGTGGAATATGCTTAATAGTGGTAGTATATTTTTGTTCTAACCTCAGGATTCTGGTAGGCAATGACATCCAGATCCACCATTTCATTCACTGAGATAGTGTTCACCCCAGTGATAGGAATAATACGGTGTCTGTAGTCCATGAAGTGTTTCCCGTTGACACTTATCTATAAAGAATCATTGTAGAATAAGTAAAATAGTAGAAAGGTGGTGGACTTGATAATGATTCTCTTGCCTGCCATTTATGGCTATTAAGTTAAACTTTTTGTTGGTAAAAAGACTTATTCTTTTGCAGTTTTTCTTAATTACTTTGAATGAGATTTTTTTCTCAAAACAATAATTTTAGTGTGGTTCTCTGAACAATTAGTTTCTTGTTTACACCAGATTTGAAATTCTTATTCATTTTATCAAAATGCACACATTCTGGAATGTGTGGAAAAAAATAAGTACAATTTTCACAATAACTAACTGCGCTTGGCTTACTGATCAAAACTGATATGTGATTCTCAGTGAAACTGTCATAATCTTCCCAACTTCTAAACATTCTTTCATGATTGAGTCTGAAATGATCCATTCAATTGTCGAAACATTTAATCCATAAATATCTATAACACTGAATGTTTATGGTGTCTACTAAATTGACAAATGAGCTGAAATAGGAATTACAATCTTACCTGTCAACAAATCAAGTTTCCATATACATGGAGCTTGCCTGACTGTCATTTTATGTCAGTTTTCTCTTGCAAATGGACATATGGACATGCAAAAGAGTTTTCTGTTTACATGTAACATATTGCTAAGAAAAATAAATGTACTGCATACATAAAAATGTGCATAACTGCATATTATTTTTCTGTGTACTATACAGTATTGACTTTTCCCATTCAACTTTAATCTGCTGTTGAAATCTTTTTCTAAAAAGCTCAGTGTGATTCACAATAGTATTCAGCTAGACAAAAATTATATCCTTGTACAGTATACCAAACAGTCAGTGTCAACAACAACAAAAAATTAATTTGTATATAATGCCATGCCATGGTGAAAAACACCTAAATATTTTGACTGGTATGGCAGATGATGAAAAAACTGGCTAGCATGATCAAGTGGTGAATACAAGATGTATGTACAGTATACCTTGTATGTCTGGTTGGTCACAAGTATCTGCAGGATGAATGGTTTGCCTTGAAGAATGGGAGATTCATGCTTGCGTTCCTCTGTGCCCCAGCTACTGTTTTGAAAAGTGTTTAACACCACATATGCAGGACCATCATCATAGCGTGGGTTAAAGTGCAGAGCAATATCATCACCACACAGAAGGGCCACCCGAACTCTGCACAACACAGAATGAAAACTGTATACAAAACTAGTGATGCCCCATAATATTCCTGTAAATATGATAAAACATTAAGATTAATTTGTCCTTTAAGATTAACATGAAATATGACTCACCTGTTAGCATTTGGCAAAACTGTTCCAATCACGATAACGCTCTTCCCTTCCTGCAAGCCCCCCTGGAGTGAACCAGTGAATGATGTGCAAACAGTAAGAATATTTATGCAGTTTTGTTTTGAAGATTTATGATGATATTATAATATTTGGCAGATTATTAAAAGTGATTGATTTGACAAGATGACCCTAAACATTATTGCATATCTCAGTTTCTAAAATAGCAATTTCTGAGTGAAAAGTGTTTCAAAGTAATCCCTACATCATTTTTTTTTTTTTTTATGTGTACACATATGAATCATTTTATATTAAAAATGTCACTTACTGGTTTGCAAAAAAGCTGTTTTTGAGAATCTTCAATTCTGCCAATTCTTACTTTTCTTCCATCTCAAAGCGAATCTTCGGTTGTGTATTTAAGACCAAGACTGAAGCACCAAGGATAATGTTGAGTAGCTTAAATATACCTGTGATATTAACCCTTATGTTATGTTGGGGACGTTTTTTATCCACTATGGGGTGCTTTTGAGTCTTAATTTGGCCACAACTTTCTCTGTGTTTCAGCAAATGGAAAGATTTTTGGTGACAAATCTTATTTTGATACATATTTTGGGAAAATGCAACAACATTTTTTGATTGCATAGCCATGACATCATATAATCATGCATTCTTGATTGTTGGTGGTTTTCCCTGTTGGGAAGAGGTAAAATTTGTAATTTTTACTGTTGATTACCAGGTGGACCATTAACCCTTTAGATAGGCCTGTGCAAAAAAAAAAAAAAAAAGCTTAGTTTCTGGCTTTTATATGGAGTTATATGGAGTATAATAGCATATTTTAGTGTGTGTGTGTGTGAGAGAGAGAGAGAGAGAGAGTGTGAGAGAGGCAGCAGGTGCATAAATGCACTTACTTTGTTTTTGTTTACTCCATGTAGTTCTGAGAGCTGAGGTGCATATTTTGATTTTCTCAGATGCATCAAGGTAAGTGCGCAAAGGTCTCTCTCTCTCTCTCTCTCTCTCTCTCTCACACACACAGACACACACACTATAATATGCTGTTATACTCCATATAACTCCATATAAAAGCCAGAAACTAAGCTTTTTTTTGCACAGGCCTATCTAAAGGGTTAATGGTGCCATCTGGTGATCAACTGTAAAAATTACAAATTTTAGCTCTTCCCAACAGGGAAAACCACCAACAATCAAGAATGCATGATTATATGGTGTCATGGCTTTGCAATCAAAAAATGTCGTTATAATGGAAGTCAATGGGGCAAAAACAGCCACGAACAGTAAATGAGGGAGAAAAAATTTAAATCTGATGCTGCACAAAAACTAACAATGCATCAAAGCCTATGTTGTTACTAATGTTTGACATGCCCAAGACTGTGATAAAAGGTAAAAAAAATATCCAGTCCACAATCACTTTTTATATTGAAAATAAGTCATTTTGTGTGTTTTTTTCCCCCCAAATCAGTGACATCATTTATGAACTTGGCAATTAAAGAGTAAAAATCCTGTTTTTTGTTTTTTTAAAAAAAACATTTAGTAGTTTTGATCAGGACTGAGGTTGATTAACAGATTTATGCAAAAAAAATTGAAAAAAATATTTATCTGATACATTTTTACAGCAGTTTAATTTAGTGGATGTTTTCATCCTGAACATAACGAAAGGGTAGTGAATTTGAACAATACACAAGGGTTAAGCCAGCCCATAAATTATACATAGGTTATACATACATTTCTGGATAGATAGACCTACCTGGAAAATTGTCTGCCAGAAAGCTAAAATGCAAACCAGGATAAAGGCAGATAACACTATACAGAGACGATCAAGTAGGCTAAATAAATTTGAGTGGCGTTGGCTTAACAGTGATAATGAAGAACATGACTGATAACATGACCAGAGCATGACAGCCACAAATAGGATATTGGTGGATATCTAAAGGATACCGTGGGATATTTCTGTTTTTGGATAGATAGATAATGATAGATAAATAGTTAGACCTACCTAGAAATGACATGAAAACATTGTCTGCCAAACAGCTAAAATGCAAACCAGAGGAGATGACATTTAGTCCAAAGAGAAATTATGGAACCTTAAATATAACAATAGACCCGAGAGCCATGAAAATAAGATTGAGTCTAGATAAAAACTCTTAAAAGAGCCATCTCAAATGTTCTGAAAAGGACTACAAATTGTCATCTCAGTAAACAATATTTTGTTTATTGGATTTCAGGAATCTTCTTAGTTTTGGTTTGCAGAGCATTTGTAAAATAAAGCTTTGAAGGGTTTGCACATGACAAGTATAAGAATGTTCTCCTAATGTTCTCTTAACATCTAAATCCCAGGAACATGCCTGTAACCAATAAGCTGCAATGTTACATCAATAATCAGTTTAAATCAGTAAGATTTTCATCCATTAACATGTTAGATTATCTGGATCATTCATATATCTCACAAACTGAAAATTATCCAGATTTTACGTTTCCAAGAGTTTAGAGGAGACAGCTCTGTTTCTCCACCATTTTTCCATTTTAACTTTTATCTGATCCTTACAATTCTTTCTGGCAGCAAACTCAATACATTGTGATCTTTATTTTGTATATTTCATAAAACATAAGAGCTGCATTGCACTAATTTCAGTCAATGTTGTCTGACCATTATTATGAGTTTAAGAGGGCTGGTTTGGTTAAACCAGACTGGACTAAACTTAAGAAAGATGATGTTTTAATATATTAGGGGAAAACCGATTTTCTTTTGAATGAGGTGCCTTCCAAAACATGCAAGCTGCCCACACCATATGCACTTATGCACCGCATATCATCACAGATGCTGGCTTTTGAACTGAACGCTGATAACACGCTGGAAGGTCTTCCCTCCTCTTTAGCCCGGAGGACATGGCGTCCATGATTTCCAACAAGAATGTCAAATTTGGACTCGTTTGACCATAGAACACTTTTCCACTTTGAAACAATCCAATTTAAATGAGCTATGGCCCACAGGACACGACAGCTCTTCTGGACCATGTTCACATATGGCTTCCTTTTTGCATGATAGAGCTTTAGTTGGCATCTGCAGATGGCACGGCAGATTGTTAAAGTTCTTCTTGTCATTTGCTTTAATGGCTTGATAGCACATGGGCTGTTGCCAGAGTCTATGTTGTTGGTAACTTTGCTGCTTGTTATCAAGGATAAAGCTGGCAAGGTGGGAAGTTTGGATAACTATAGACCAATTGCGCTAGCTAGTGTGTTATCTAAAGTTTTGGAAAGAATTTTATAAGATCGATTAGGGGGATATCTTGGTACCACAGACAACCAACTTGGCTTTAAGGTGCAGCATAGTACTGATTTGTATATATGCCCTGAAAGAAATAGTAGACAAAGGGGTGTGCCTAAAAGCATACTAAGAATTTTGATATATTGGTATGCTAATCATGTATGCTACCATATGAGTATGATAATATGAAAATGGGGTAATAGTGTCTCAGCTCCTTTTGGAGTAGGTAATGGAGTGCGACAGGGAGGTCTACTCTCACCAGCCCTCTTTAATGTCTATATTAATGAATTGTCTGAACAATTAAAGGTGCAGTATGTAAGAATTCTGTCTGCTAGAGGTCGCTAGAAGCCTATTCAAAACAAAGGCGTAGCTTGATGACGCCAAGTTTGAGAGCGGAATCTTGGGACATGTGGTCTCCACCTCAATGGACGGTACAAAAGAATAGGGATAGGACTTGGGAAGAAATCATGTTCATGGATGCGATTATTAACGTTACCGTAGTATGAAGCAGAGCAGGACCGAGTGTTGTGGGAGCTGAACGAGGCCGCTGGAGCGATTGCGCAACACACGCCTCACGAGCAGCGGAACCTTTATTATGCCACAGTCGCCGGCGCCGCTTCCGCTATTCCGGTCATGAGTATGAGGTAAAGCAGCTCTGTTTATCATATTAGATACATTTGAGTGTGTTGAAAATGATGTTATAGCGTTACTCTGTGTGTTCGCTCGGTGGCTGCTGCGAGACACTTGTTTGAGACACACTGCAGTAAGCCAGATCGATTTTAGAATATCATATTAAATACTGGATGGCTTGTGTTGATAAATGACATGTAATTCATTTTGAAACGTATTGTATGATGGAGAAAATTCTGTATTACTGTTACTAAAAATAAAGCTGCATCTGATTATGCTATGTTAGCTACTTGACAAAATAGTGTTTTTCTCTGAGGCATGGTAAAGCATGGTACTCGCTGTAAATCAAGAAGGTGTTGAGCTAGATAACAACAATTAGTTTCCTGTCTATCAATATATTAAAACAGTTGTTCCCTTGTCCATTAAAATGTGTAATATATTAAAGCATTTTTGGTGTTTCCATGGTTTCTACAAAATAAAACCAGAAACCGAGGCAGACCGAGGGTTAACGCGGGTATGACGCAATTGACAGTCGACTCCTCACACGTCCCGGAGCCTTGGTTAAAATTGCAATTTTCTCACGATTTACAAATAGTTGGAAACATTTGGGATATTGTAAGTACTCAAGTGAACAAAATATATAACACTGGCCTAGTGGTTTTTGAATATTTTACTGCAAAAATATTACATATTGCACATTTAAGTGACTGTAAGACTGCTTGGTAATATTTTAATTAATCACCTTATGTATGCTGATGATTTGGTTATTTTTCTCCAAGTAGCGCTGTTTTCAACAGCGGCTAAATATATGTTCTGATTATGGGCTCAAATATGATGTACAATACAGTACAAAAAAAGAGTGCTGCCATGATATGTAGAACAAAAGGAGATAAGGATCTTAATTTTCCATATTTTTATCTGGCAGGGCAAATACTAAATGTATGTACTAAAATAAAATAATTGGGACATATCATTAATGATGAAATGGGTGATGATGAGGATATGTACAGGCAGCGCTGTATGCTATGTGCCCAAGAAAATATGTTAGTAAGAAAATTTTATATGTGTTCGGATCAGGTTAAGATAAACCCTTTTTAGAACATATTGTACCTCTTTTTATGGGTTAAGTTTAAAAAAGTGAGCTTATGTAAGCTTCAGATTGCCTACAATGATTGTGAGAATTATTTTGAAAAAACCGAGGTGGAGCAGTGCAAGTAATCTGTTTTGTATGTCAAGAGTAAGAACTTTTATGGCTTTAATGAGAAATCTGATGTATAAATTTATTTGTCGGCTGGATAATTCACAGAATCCTATATAATTCACAGAATCCTAGGCAAAGTGTGGTTTGATACCAGTCACCTATGAGAAAATATTGATATAACTGTCTTTTTAAAATGTTATGTATTGTAGTATTTTTTGGTGTTTGTTTGTTGTATGTTTCTTTTTCTAATGGACCTTGAGTCTGGAAATAAAAGTTGAATGAATGAATAACCAAAACCTCTCTTTAACATACTGCAAACATTATGAAAAATAAAAACTATAAAAGAACTATTAAAAAACGTATCATTAGGTTGTCATATAAAAACCTCCCCACAATGTTCTGAGAACGTTTGTTAAATTAATAATAAAATAAAAAAAACATTCCTTTTTGCAGCTGCTTTGCCTATTTTGTATTTGAGCAAAAAAACCGAGTGGGTTTATTTTAAACAAGGTCCCCTGTCATTTTAGTCTGTTAGTCTTTGTTATAGTGTCACAGCATAGAGTTTGCAAAAGAGTATATTATATTACAGAGTGAGGGAGTTAAAAACAAAGGCAGTCCTGTTTCAACTGAGCGCTTCAAAAATGTCTCCTCTGAAGACTGTATTTCGTCATACCGTTGAAAAATTGTTGTGATAGTTAACTTAGGCCTAAAATAGGCCTATTAATAAATATATAAACAAAATATAGACTAATGTAAGTGACAACAAAACACATTTAAAAAACAATAACTTTATTGTTTTTCAACATCAAAATAGTGGTTGATAGATAGACAGTCACCAGCTCTGTCACCATTTCTGCACTACATTTCCCATAATCCCTCCTTGATCTCACCTGCACTCTTTCAGCCATCACCCGCACCTGTTACTCATCATCCTCGTCAACAGGACCACATAAAAGCACACACTCGTCTCCTCAGATTGTCCAGTTTCGTTAAGACTTTGTTGGACTATTGCTTATCTCCAGCATCTGTTCCCCTTTGTGTCTACCTTCTATTCCTCTGTGTGTTCTCCATTATTACCAGTCAGTGAGGTGTGTGCTCCTACCATCTGTCAGTCCAGACATCCATGATCTCCAATATCTGTCAGGAAAATACATTTCATTATCATACATCTCAAGTCAATGAAAACTAACATTGCACTGTCTTCTCACGTGCTAAATGAATAAGAAAAAGTGTAATTGTGTAAATGAAAGCCAGAAATAACTGTCTTAAACCGCCTGAAACTATTGTGTTTTAATGATGAAAGACTGCAGAAGGCAAGTAGAGTTAGGCAAGTAGTTAAGTAGACCTCTACTATAGAAGTTTTTTCCTAACAAAATTAAAATGAAAATTCAAATGCTTAAAAAGATCAAATAATAAAACAAAGTTTCAAAACAGCTGCTCAAATGATAAATCAAATTCTCAAATTATTAAATAATAAACCAAACTCTCAAATGGCTGCTCAAATGATCAATCACGTGGCGTGTTGGCGGAGTTTTGAGGTCCTTTCTTGCGTGCAGTTTGGGTAACTGCCACACTTGAGTAAAAAATATGATTCTGTTAATCATAATAATGACAAACTTTCTCGTAATAATCACCTTTTCTCATAATAATGACTTAGTTTCTCATAAACGCTAGAGACATCTGCTGGTAAAAACCGTGTACAAGGCGTGAACACAGCAGGCGAGGCACGTTCTGCAAAGCAGTAGTTTTCGTTAAAGTCAGTGTAATATACAAAGTGTAATCTATAATCTATCTATCAATAAATAACATTAATGATGAATGATCAGTAGGTCTACGAGAACAGAGAACTGTCCGTCTTGTCTGCACTTTTTTCACTCCTCCCCTAACCGCAGCCGCCTACATTTCAGGCGAGGCTAGGCGCATCTCAAACAAACCTTCTTTCTCCAGACGCGCGTCACATGTGCGTGTCTACTGGCGCGGAGCAGAGCGAGCCTTTTTAATTCAGTCCAATGAATAAAATCCCCCCACCCCGATGTCATCGTCCATCGCGATGTTTCACTGTAGACATCGCCCACAACGTTATACTAACATTTCCCTAACGTTATTCTAACGTTCCCCTAATGTTATTCTAACATTATTTTAACGTTCCCCTTAATGTTATTTTAACATTCCCTTAACGTTATTCTAACATTCCCCAACGTTATTCTAACATTCCCTTAATGTTATTCTAACGTTCCTATAACGTAATTATAACGTTCCTATAACGTAATTCTAACGTTCCCTAATGTTATTTTAACGTTCCTTAACGTTTTTCTAATGTTCCCCTAACGTTTTATAACATTCCCTAATGTTATTCTAACGTTCCTATAACGTATTTCTAACGTTCTCCTAACGTTATTCTAACATTCCTTAACATTATTCTAATGTTTCCCTAACGTTCCCTAACATTATTCTAACATTCCTATAACATTATACTAACGTTCCCTAACAATATTCTAATGTTCCAACGTCAGTAATGCTGTACATCAGTAATCATCCAGCTCACCCGCAACCCAGTATAGTTAGTGTAGGCGATATGGAAATTGGATGTATGGAGGCTTATCATCAATGTTATAATAAACGTTTTATATAAGTTATTTTTAGGTTATTGAAAGATGAACACACTGCAATGTTCTGGGAACATTATTTTTTGGTTGCAAAAAGAAAACCTAAAAAGAACGTTCCCAGAACATTATTATTTGATTCTCAAAAAAAAAAAAAAAAAAAAAAAAACCCAAAACAACAACAACAACAACAACAACTAACGTTATCATAACATTATTATAACGTTCCCCTAACATTATTCTAACATTCCTATAATGTTATTCTAACGTTATACTAACGTTCCCCTAACGATATTCAAATGTTCCAAGAACTCTCCTGTACGTCAGTAATGCTGTACATCAGTAATCATCCAGCTCACCCGCAACCCAGAATAGTATAAGCGAAATGGAAATTGGATGTATGGAGGCTTATCATCAACGTTATAATAAACGTTCTATATTATTAATAGTCCTGTTATTTTTGGTTATTTAAAGGTTGCAAAAGAAAACCTAAAAAGAATGTTCCTAGAACGTTATTATTTGCTTATCAAAAAATAAATAAATAAATAACCAAACCAAACGGGAACCAAATACTAACGTCAGAAGAACGTTCTGTTTTTGCTGGGGCCCAGCTAACAATTTTTGGTTGCCAGAATGTTCTTTTTTTTCATGGTTTGTTTTTGGTTAGACAGGAACGTTTTCTTAACAGAAATAGAACGTTATTATTATTCTATTTGCTAAATGTCCCTTACACCCCAAAGACTTTATATTGACTGAAAATAACTTTTAATTGCAGTTTCAGATTAGAAATCCCTACTCCCATACTTGCGAAGTGAATTATCATACTGTTCACTTGCTCTTAAAAAAAAAATCACACCATAAACTTTTTGTGGTTATTTTAATTATTTTTTATTTGCATAGACATGAATATAATCATTATACAAGATGACAGCCAAGCAACTTTTTTTTTTTCTTTTAACCCACCAACATTGGAGGAACGATGTTAAAGGTTCTGTAAGCAATTTCAACCATTCTGCAAACTTCAACAACGCTAAATGTTTGTATGTAGAGTGAATTCAGGTTGATTGGGACACTTTTTGCCAGTAGGTCTATCTACATACATGCAGAAAATGTGTATACAGTATACCTACTGTAATGTCAGTAAACTTAACAGATAATGTCCTGGCAGAATTTTTTCTTTTCTTTTTTTTTTTTACAGTATACTAGGATTCTGCAGTCAGGCCAAAGGGACTTTGTATACTCATACTGCAGTGATAATATGAGAAGTATAGTAGCATATTATTCCAAACATAGCTGTGATTTAGGACACCTATTTCAGTGAAAGACATCTGCGTCTGTAAAAATCACTTACTGCACTTTTAAATTTCACAATAATTAAAAAGTGACACTGATCCTCTGATATGAATGCTGCTGAGACTGAATAGATCTCTACTTTTACCTTGATATAAATGTAAATATATGTTGAGCAGAGTATTAGATTGGTATATGTAATTAGAAAGTATGTGTGCAGTGCTGGGTAGTAATTGATTACATGGAATCTGGATTATGCAATCAAATCCCCAAAATTAAGTACTTAGATTATATTAAAATACTCTGAATCAGAGTACAGTTATTTTTTTTATTGATTACATGATTACATGTTAATCACACAATTGCAGTAAATTATTCATAATTTATTTGTTTGTCCCTATACTACTACTTTTTTATCTTTTAAATTTTCCTTTCTAAAAAAGCATACTACTTAAACCAACTACAATTTGTAAATAATCTGCCCAGCACTTTATGTGTGTATTTTTAAGCATATGATATGATAAATCATTAGTTATTAGGGGAAGTTTTAAATATGCACTTCCTATAAACCTGGATCCTTATAAGGGTTTCACAAAATCAGTTGTAAGTCTCCGTGAATTTCAAAGACGTCAATGTCCTCCAGTTTAGCAAAGCGATGCTTGTAAGTATGTGCTTGCTGGTCGTTCACAAACACAGTGAACTGCTCTTTATTGCAGGAGATGGTGACCTGTAACACACATACAAAACTGACTGTGAGATGTTGTGTTTGTACTCATGTCACAAACTTCTACTCTTAAATCTTAAAGGGATAGTTCATACAAAAATGAAAATTCTGTCATAATTTGCTCACCCTAATGTTATCCGAAACCCATAAGACATCTTTGGAACATAAATTAAGGTTTGTTTTATAATCTTTCATCATTTTTGGTCTATCAACCATGCATGCTTCTTTTATGTTCGAAGATAAAGAAATGTCTTAAAGATTTAGAGTGACATGAGGATGAGAATTAATTTTATTTTATTATTTTTTTTACTTTTCCCTTAACAACACAAAGGCCAAATTCCTGTAATCATTCATCACAATGAGTAAAACCAAAGAATATAGTTCTGATGTGCAGCAAAAGATTGTTGAGCTTCACAAAATATAAAGTGGCTGTAAGAAAATAGCTAAATCATTGAAAATGCCCATTTCCACTATCAGAGCAATAATTAAGAAGTTCTAATTAACTAAAGATGTTACAAATCTGCCTGGAAGAGGACGTGTGTCTAAATCATCCTAATGCACGGTGAGGAGGAAAGTTTGAGTGGCCAAAGACTCTCCAAGAATCACAGCTGGAGAATTGCAGAGATTAGTTGAGTCTTGAGCCTCATAAAGCCTAAAAAAATTATCAAACAGCACCTAAATCACCTAAATCACCTAAAGCACCTAAATTGCTCGGGTGGGTTTCAAGAAAAATCCTCCTCGCTCATCCAGAAACAATCTCCAGCATATTCAGTTGTCAGACAAGACTGGAACTTCAAACAGGACCGGCTTCTATGGTCAGATGAAACTAAAAAGGGAGCTTTTTGGCAGCAAACCCTCCAGATGGGTTTGGTGCACACATGGATAAAAAGTACCCCATGCCCACGGTTAAATATACTGCTGGATCTTTAATGTTGTGGGCCTGTTTTTTCTGCTGGAGGTCCTGGACATCTTGTTCAGAGACATGGTATCATGGATTCTAGCAAATACTAACTTAAAATCAAAACAGGACCGCTTCTGCAAGAAATACAATAGGGTCCACAGAGGGTCATTGCTGAAAGAGCTGGCTGTTTGCAGAGTGCTGTGCCAAAGCATATTCATGGAAAGTTGACTGGAAGGAAAAAGTGTGGTAGGAAACGATGTCCAAGTGAAAGGAATGACCGCAGGCTTGCCGATTTAAGCCGATTTAAGAACTTAGGAAAGCTTCAAAAGGTGTGAACTGAAGCTGGAGTCAGTGCATCAAGAGCCACCGCACACAGACGTCTTCAGGAAATGGGCTACAACTGTCACATTCCACGTACCAAGCCACTTCTGAACCAAAGACAACGTCAGAAGCATCTTACCTGGGCTAAGGAGAAAAAGAACTGGACTGTTGCTCAGTGGTCCAAAGTCCTCTTTTCAGATGAAAGTAAATTTTGCATTTCATTTGGAAATCAAGGTCCCAGAGTCTGGAGGAAGAGTGGAGAGGCACAGAAACCATGGTGCTTGAAGTTCAGTGTGAAGTTTCCACAGTCAGTGATGATTTGGGCTGCCATGTCATCTGCTGGTGTTGGTCCACTGTGTTTTCTGAAGTCCACAGTCAACGCAGCCATCTACCAGGAAATTTTAGAGCACTTCATCCTTCCTTCTGCTGACAATCTTTATGGAGATGCTGATTTCATTTTCCAGCAGGATTTGGCACCTGCCCACACTGCCAAAGGTACCAAAAGCTGGTTCAATGACCATGGTGTTACTGTGCTTGATTGGCCAGCAAACTCGCCTGACCTGAACCCCATAGAGAATCTATGAGGCATTGTCAAGAGGAAGATGAGAGACACCAGACCCAACAATGCAGATGACCTGAAGCCGCTATCAAAGCAACCTGGGCTTCCATTACACCTGAGCAGTGCCACAGACTGATCGCCTCCATGCCACTCCGAATTGATGCAGTAATTCATGCAAAAGGAGGCCCAACCAAGTATTGAGTGCATAGAAATGAACATACATTCCAGGAGCCTGATATTTCTGTTTAAAATATCCTTATTTTTTATTGATCTTATGAAGTATTCTAATTTATTGAGATTGGGTTTTTGTTAAAAGTGAGCCAAAATCATCACAATTAAAAGAACCAAAGACTTAAAGTACTTCGGTCTTTGTGCATTGAATTTATTTAATACACGAATACCACAATTTGAGTTGAATTACTGAAATAAATGAACTTTTCCACGACATTCTAATTTATTGAGATGCACCTGATAGAACCCTTTAATGTTCTATAGAACGTTTTTTCTAAGAGTGATAGACACTTCAGATTGATCAAGAGTCTAAAATCTACTGCAGTCATACACTGTCCATTTGAATAGAAAAACTGGGTAGGCTACTATAAGAATGTATGCTTACCTTAAAGAGTTCATCTTTTTTAAAAGGCACACCTCCACTCCTTTCTTCTTTTCCCCACGCCCCGTTCTCAAAGGTGTTGCGGACAACCTCATTCTCATTAAAGTAGGATAGGTAGTGAAATGCAATCCCATATCTGTGACGGAAATTCATCTCTATCCTAATGAAGAATGGAACAGAAGAGTAACATAAAATGTATGTTTACAAAAAAATGTTTATGTAAATGAGTTTATGTATGTTTATGCAATAAGTGTGTTCTCTTGAAACAAAGGATGTTATGTAACCTTTTACAGTCAGGGTTAGGAAGTCCATAAATGACAATGTCTTTGCCAGGCTGTAGTCCATTTTTGATCAGGGTTTTGTATGGGACCACCTGATTGCACAAAAAAATCATAAAAGGGTAAAAGGCTTTTTTTTTTTTTTAAATTGTGTAATATAGAAAAATAAGGGGTCAACAATAAAATTGGCAAGCCAGTAGTGGTATATGCTTAATAGTGGTGGTATATTTTTGTCCTCACCTCATGATTTTGGTAGGCAATGAAATCCAGATTCACCATTTGATCCACTGAGATGGTGTTCACCCCAGTGATAGGAATACGGTGTCTGTAGTCCATGAAGTGTTTCCCATTGACATATATCTATGGAGAAATGAAGAATAAGCAAAATGGTAGAAAGGTGGTAAGATAAGGATTCTCTTGCCTGTCATTTATCACATTTAGGTTAACCTTTTTTGTTGGCAAAAAGACTTATTCATTTGCAATTTTTTTCCTCAAAACAATAAGTTTAGTATGGTTCTCTAAACAATTAGTCTCTTCTTCACACCAGATTTGAAATTCGTCATTCTTCATTCATTTAACCAAACTGCACACATTCTGGAACGTGTGAAAAAATAAGTAAGTACAATTTCTCCAATTTTCACAATAACTAAATGCACTTGGCTTGCTGATCAAAACTGATGTGTGATTCTCAGTGAAACTGCCATACTTTTCACAACTTCTAAACATTCTTCATGATTGAGTCATCACCTGTGAAATTATTAATTCAATTGTCAAAATGTGCCTGACATGCATGTTAATTCCATTAATATCTATAACGTTGAATGTTTATGGTGTCTACTAAATTGGCAAATGAGCTGCCATTGTAATGAAATAGGAATAGCTTGTTTGCAATCACGTGGTTCTGATGCACAAAATTCAGCTGACGCAAAACGCTATTAAAGGCAACAATTTTTAAAGTTAAAAAATGATAAAAGTTACATAAACGATAAAAGCTCCTTGTGGTTTCTCGGTTTGATCGATTTAAGCAACCGTAAACGATGCAAAACATAGGAATTTTAAGTTTGTGATAGCGATTCCTAAATAGAAAAATCACATCCTGCCCTTCAGCCACATTTCGTGCCACAGCAATGACGTCATCATGTGCAAACAACCAATTACAGTCTCACCAACCCGATCTCACAGCAATTTGTACGTATTTTGTGAGATGGCTAATTTGTACAAATTCATACGACCTCACTCATACGAATTCATACGTTTTTTGCTAAATCGTACATATTTTACGAGTTGACAAATTCGTATGAATTCATACGAATGACCTACCCCAAACCCCGCCCCTAAACCTACCCGTCACTGGGGTTTAGACAAATCGAACCAAATCTGAACCAAAAACACACAAGACAGAGGATACATGTGACAGTTCGCCTCCTCCCGGTAAGGCGTGTCTTTGCGCCGTATAAATGGAACAACCGAGGAGGGAGGGCAGGGGCTCTGGAGGAGGGCGAGGAGCAGAGGAAGGGCAAAACAAAAACAAGTAAAAAGAATTAGTCCATGGGGGAGTGGAGGGTGGGAGGAGCCAGGGGACAGCCAGGAGCAAAAGGGGCCTGATGACCCAGGCCACAGTCAGCATGATGTTCCATGGTGGCGGTGCAGGAGGGAGGAGCCATGGTGGAGGCTTGGTCGATTAAACCAGGAGTGGCGGAGCTGACGGCTCATGGGACCGAGGCAGAGACGGGGATCCGGAAGACCGCTGCGGAGCCAGTGCGACCGAGGATAGCGGTGGAGTCGGAGGGAAGGCGGAGCCCGGTGGAGCAGGAGGGATGAAAGACAGAGGTGCAACAGGAACCAGGGTGATGCCTGACCAAGGCGAAGTTGGTGGGACAAAGGAAGCCTGGTGGAGCAGGTGGGATGACGGAGCACAGTGGAGCTGAGGGCGCATTGAGCCAAGATGGAGTCAAAGGACCGAGGTGGAGTCTGGGGTTCAGTGGCTGGAAGCGGAGAAAGGGGATCCTCACGCCAAGGCGATGCTGGGGACTGGAAGCACCGCGGCAAATCTGCAGTACTGCACGGAGGTAGCTGAGGATGAGATGAGGGGCAGACAGGAACCAGAGGAGTAGGGGCTGAAGGAATATGCTTATTAAGTAGAGGAGGTGAGAGAGGGAGGCTGGGCGGGCAATCTGAAAACACAGAGGGCGCTGCAGATACTTGGAACACAGGAGACACAGAGGGCGCTGGAGCGAGGTTAAGAACAAATTCATGTGCGTACGCACATGTTGTGAATTAAGTGGAAAGTTTTTGTGCGAAGTTCAAATGTGCGTACAAATCAGCGGCGTTTCCTCCGAGCAGGCAAGGGAAGCAGTGTCTCAAAAAAAAAAAAAAAAAAAAAAACTGGATGAGGAAAAAATGTATATTACAAAAAAGAAAACAATGCAAATATTACAAAATGTGACATTAAAATGTAAAAAAGTCACTCGTTTTTATAAAGTAACAGTGTCCAACTGCTACACCTGCAGGTGAAGTTACAGCGAGAGGCTTATTTGAGAATGAATAGGGGGAAGTAAACATATCAGCCATTTCACCGCTTTGTCATGACATCACTAACCCTAAAATGTACATAAACCCTGCCCCTGAGAACACGCAACAAAGGGGGTGAGGCCATGTTGGGCTGTTTTAGAGAAGAGGAAGAGTTGTTGTAGTAGAGTGTTGTTACCATGACTGCTTCACAAACAAGGGTCAATTCAATGCTGTATTTGCACAAAAGATTAACATGATGACACATGCTAGTTGATGAGTTGAATCAACTCCACAGCAACTACATAAATTTATCCCCTAATCATTCAGAAACGTCCAGATGCTTTCTAAAACTTGTAACTTCTTCCTGAGTCATCAGTGTCTGACTCCAATTTGAACAATGTAAGGCTGAACACCGTTACTGTCAGTCGTCATTTTGGCTGCATGAGATTCACCAGCCTTGTTGTTGAGCCACCGAAGCGCAAGCTGTTAAAGCTCCGCCCTCTTCTGGAAAGTAGCAGGGAGCAGCAGCTCATTTGCATTTAAAGGGACACACACAAAAACGGTGTGTTTTTGCTCACACCCAAAAAGGGGCAAATTTGACAAGCTATTATAAATGGTAAGTGGGGTATTTTGAGCTAAAACTTCACAGACACATTCTGGGGACACCAGAGACTTACTGTATATTACATCTTGTAAAAGGGGCATTATAGGTCCCCTTTACAAAGAAAAGCTGAATATTAGCGGGGTTAATATACTGGGGTTAATAAATAGAACATTTCACACTTATTGCAAAAAATACAAAATAGAATTGTGTTTGGTCTCTCTTTTTTATGTAGGCTAATTTTTATTTAACCAGGAAAATTAAGAATTTGATATACAGTATAAACATTTGATATACAGTATATAAAATATATAGTTTAAACTTTTGATATACAGTATATATATATATATATATATATATAAAAATGTGAGGACCTTTCCTCCTCATTTTAAAACACCACCTCACACCACTGGTATAAATATGAATAGTGTTACAGTCACACCAGTTCACATATGTGTGTCTGTGGGGGGTTTCACCCCTTCACTGCTGTGTGCTTTTTTCCTGCATCATGGCTGATTTGTAGATTGTACACACAAAAAATTCTCTGTATTTTCGTATTTTTGCCATTTTGTCTATTTTTGTGTATTTCCCATTCTTTTTCTATGGCGGTCATTTTTGACTGCGAATAACAAAAGTGTGACTGTTTTTTTTTGTTTTTTTTTTACAACCATTTAGCTTTTTCTAATCAAATCCTTCTTTTGTGTGTGTGTGGTCATACAGCAACTGCCGCAAAAGTCACAGAGTTTCATACTATTTGGACAAAGTAGCCATTTTTAAAATTTCAAACCTTTTTTCAGTCTAAAATAAACAACACCAGAAGGTTAAGTTTCCATATACATGGAGTTTGCCTGAATGTCATTTTATGGCAGTCTTCTCTTCACTATATATGACTTTACATATAAGAAATGTGTAAAAATGGACATGCAAATGTGAGTTTTCTGTTTGCACATAACACATTGTTTAGAAAAATAAACATACTGTATACATCAAAAATGCCAGTAAACTTTTATCTGCTGTTGAAATCTGTATCTAAAAAGCTCAGTGTGATTCACAATAGTATTCAGCTAGACAAAAATGATATCCTTGTACAGTATAGCAAACAGTCAGTGTCAACAACAACAAAAAATTAATTTGTATATGAAAAATCATTTCCAGGGTTGACTGCCATGGTGAAAAACTATTTTGACTGGTATGGCAGATCATGATTTTTTTTTTTTTTTTAAACTTTCATTTCGGTGGTAATGGCAAATTAATCGCCACAATAACTAGGTTTTGAAGCATGAAATTAATGTTTTGAGTGAGTTACTACATTTTTAAGACATGCAATAGAGTTGTGATGTCCCACAAAACAATTTCACCCAAAAGGTAAAGCAATTGAGAAAAACTGGCTGATCAAGTGCTGAATACAAGATGTATGTACAGTATACCTTGTAAGTCTGGTTGGTGACAAGGATCTGGAGCATGAATGGTTCGCCTTTGAGTAAGAAAGAGTCACCCCTGCGTTCTGGGCCCCAGTTACCCTTTTGAAAAGTGTTTAACACCACATATGCAGGACCGTCATCATAGCGTGGGTTAAAGTGCAGAGCAATATCATCACCACACAGAAGGTTCACATGAAATCTGCACAACACAGAATGAAAACTGTATACAAAACTAGTGATGCCCCTATAATATTCTTGAAAATATGATAAAACTTTAAGATTAATTTGTCCTTTAATATTAACATAAAATATGACTCACCTTTGAACCTCTGGCAAAATCTTTCCAATCACGATGACGCTCTTGCCTTCCTGCAAACCCCTGGAGTGAACCAGTGAATGGGATTTTCTGTGTTGGAGATGCGCATACAGTAAGAATGGCAATTTCTGAGTGAAAAGTGTTTCAAAGTAATCCCTACATCATTTTTTATGTGTACACATATGAATCATTTTATATTAAAAATGTCACTTACTGGTTTGCAAAAAAGCTGTTTTTGAGAATCTGTCATTCTGCCAATTCTTACTTTTCTTCCTTCTCAAAGTGAATCTTCGGTTGTGTATTTAAGACCGAGGCTGAAGCACCAAGGATGATAAAGCATGTTGAGTAGCTTAAATATACCTGTGATATTAAGCCAGCCCATAAATTATACATAGGTTATACATACATTACATTTCTGGATAGACAGACCTACCTGGAATATTATCTGCCAGAAAGCTAAAATGCAAACCAGGATAAAGGCAGATAACACTACAGAGACGATCAAGTAGGCTACAGGTAATAAATTAAATTAGAGTGGCGTTGTCTTAACAGTGATAATGAAGAACATGACTGATAATATGACCAGAGCATGACAGCCACAAACAGGGCATTGGTGGATATCTAAAGGATACAGTGGAATATTTCTGGTTCTGGGTAGATAAATAGATGGACATACCTAGAAATTACATGAAAACATTGTCTGCCAAACACCTAAAATGCAAACCAGGGTAAGAGCAGATAACATTTAGTCCAAATTATGGAACCTTAAATATAACAAATCACCCCATGAAAGCCACGAAAATAAGATTCAGTAAATAAAAACTCTTAAAAGAGCCGTCTCAAATGTTCTGAAAAGGGCTACAAATTTTATTGGATTTCAGGAATCTTCTTAGTTTTGGTCCGCAGAGCGTTTGTAAAATAAAGCCTTGAAGAGTTTGTGCATGACAATTATAAGAATGTTCCCCTAATGTTCTCTTAACATCTAAATCCCAGGAACATGCCTGTAATAAGCTGCAATGTTACATCAATAATCAGTTTAAATCAGTAAGATTGATTTCATCCATTACGTGTTAGATTATCTGGATCATTCATATATCTCACAAACTGAAAATTGTCCAGATCTTATGTTTCCAAAAGAGTTAAAGACAGTTTAGAGGAGACAGCTCTGTTTCTCCACCATTTTTCCATTATAACTTTTATCTGATCTTTACAATTCATTCTAGCAGCAAACTCAATACATTGTGATCTTTATTTTGTACATTTCATTAAACCTAGAGCTGCATTGCACTAATTTCAGTCACTGTTGTCTAACCAAAACCTCTCTTTAACATTCTGCAAACATTGTTATGAAAAATAAAAACTACAATATAACAAGCCAAAAATTATCATTAGGTTGCCACATAAAAAACTCCCCACAATGTTCTGGAAAGTCCCTTTTTGCTGCTTTGCATATTCTGTATTTGAACAACTAAAACAAGTAGGTTAATTTTAAACAAGGTCCCCTGTCATTTTAGTCTGTTAATCTTTGTTATAGTGTCACAGCAGTTTGCAAATGAGTATATTATATTGAAGAGTGAGGGAGTTAAAAACAAAGGAAGTCCTGTTTCAACTTAATGATGTGCTTCAAAATCCTCTCCTCTAAACACTTGTGTTCGTCTAGACCATTCCCGTTGAAAAACGACCTCAGAATGTGGTTTCAGTGACCCGATTGCAAAACCCTTAATCGCATTACAAAACAGAAACTACTAGACAATAATGTACAATTCGATATGTAGATTTTTCGTAACCATAAAACATTACAGTTAGCAAATTAACAGAGAAAAAGAAAATAAGTGCCTGTTTGTCTAAATCTATTGGTAGCTCTACACTTGTACAAATGAATATAAAATGTTACTGTAGCTTATTTTACATTTTTAAAAAAAAATCTGTTGTGATAGTTAACATAGGCCTAAAATAGGCCTATAAATAAATATATAAACAAAATATAGACTAATGTAAACGACAACAAAACATTTAAAAAACAATTGTTTTCAACATCAAAATAGTGGTTGATAGCTATTTGTCACGGTCACCAGCTCTGTCACCATTTCTGGACAACATTTCCCATAATCCCTCCTTGATCTCACCTGCACTCTTTCAGCCATCACCCGCACCTGTTACTCATCATCCTCGTCAAAAGGAGCACATAAAAGCACACACTCGTCTCCCCAGATTGTCCAGTCCAGTGTCTGTTCCCCTTTGTGTCTACCATTTGATTCCTCTGTGTGTTCTCCATTATTACCAGTCAGCGAGGTGTGTGCTCCTACCATCTGTCTGTCCAGCCATCCATGATCTCCAATATCTGTCAGGAAAAGACATTTTATTATCATCCATCTCAAGTCATCTCACTGTCTACTCAATGGTTTCCTGCCGTAATGCTCATTGCTGCAAAATAAAGAACCTGTTACTGCATTTCTCTGTCTCTGAGTCTGTATTCCATAACAATATTGACACTCATATTCTCTTTTGTGGTCTGTGCTGTGCGTTCCCTCATTAAATAACATATTTCCCTTCATCTCAGTGGCATGAGATTTTGTTACATTGTCTGTCTAAACACACAAAAACTGGGCTTGATTCAGTTGTTCTGAAGGTAGGCTATGTAAAAAAAAAAAAAGAAAAAAAGACCTTCGGGGTCTGAACAGACCCCACATTGAAATGTGAAAGATGAAAATTTAAGAGTTTTTTTATTATTCATTTTTTAATAAAATAAATCTGGCTAGAGCACAGATTTACAGTGGGTACGGAAAGTATTCAGACCCCCTTAAATTTTTCACTGTTTGTTATATTGCAGCCATTTGCTAAAATCATTTAAGTTAATTTTTTTTTCCTCATTAATGTACACACAGCACCCCATATTGACAGAAAAACACAGAATTGTTGACATTTCTGCAGATTTATTAAAAAAGAAAAACTGAAATATCACATGGTCCTAAGTATTCAGACCCTTTATTGTGACACTCATATATTTAACTCAGGTGCTGTCCATTTCTTCTGATCATCCTTGAGATGGTTCTACACCTTCATTTGAGTCCAGCTGTGTTTGATTATACTGATTGGACTTGATTAGGAAAGCCACACACCTGTCTATATAAGACCTTACAGCTCACAGTGAATGTCAGAGCAAATGAGAATCATGAGGTCAAAGGAACTGCCTGAAGAGCTCAGAGACAGAATTGTGGCAAGGCACAGATCTGGCCAAGGTTACAAAAAAAATTTCTGCTGCACTTAAGGTTCCTAAGAGCACAGTGGCCTCCATAATCCTTGAATGGAAGACGTTTGGGATGACCAGAACCCTTCCTAGAGCTGGCCGTCCGGCCAAACTGAGCTATCAGGGGAGAAGAGCCTTGGTGAGAGAGGTAAAGAAGAACCCAAAGATCACTGTGGCTGAGCTCCAGAGATGCAGTCGGGAGATGGGAGAAAGTTGTAGAAAGTCAACCATCACTGCAGCCCTCCACCAGTCGGGGCTTTATGGCAGAGTGGCCCGACGGAAGCCTCTCCTCAGTGCAAGACACATGAAAGCCCGCATGGAGTTTGCTAAGATGGTGAGAAATAAGATTCTCTGGTCTGATGAGACCAAGATAGAATTAAGGCCAAAAAGTTCTAAGCGGTATGTGTGGAGAAAACTAGGCACTGCTCATCACCTGTCCAATACAGTCCCAACAGTGAAGCATGGTGGCGGCAGCATCATGCTGTGGGGGTGTTTTTCAGCTGCAGGGACAGGACGACTGGTTGCAATCGAGGGAAAGATGAATGCGGCCAAGTACAGGGATATCCTGGACGAAAACCTTCTCCAGAGTGCTCAGGACCTCAGACTGGGCCGAAGGTTTACCTTCCAACAAGACAATGACCCTAAGCGCACAGCTAAAATAACGAAGGAGTGGCTTCACAACAACTCTGTGACTGTTCTTGAATGGCCCAGCCAGAGCCCTGACTTAAACCCAATTGAGCATCTCTGGAGAGACCTAAAAATGGCTGTCCACCAACGTTTACCATCCAACCTGACAGAACTGGAGAGGATCTGCAAGGAGGAATGGCAGAGGATCCCCAAATCCAGGTGTGAAAAACTTGTTGCATCTTTCCCAAAAAGACTCATGGCTGTATTAGATCAAAAGGGTGCTTCTACTAAATACTGAGCAAAGGGTCTGAATACTTGGGACCATGTGACATTTCAGTTTTTCTTTTTTAATAAATCTGCAAAAATGTCAACAATTCTGTGTGTTTCTGTCAATATGGGGTGCTGTGTGTACATTAATGAGGAAAAAAAATGAACTTAAATGATTTTAGCAAATGGCTGCAATATAACAGAGTGAAAAATTTAAGGGGGTCTGAATACTTTCCGTACCCACTGTAGAACAGAAATGCTAACGCACGCACACGCGCGCCTGAAACGTCACAAATGCAGGAAAAAAAATGCAGATATGAAGAGGTGAGACGTAACACACAAATTCTGTTCATTTCTGCTTATTGCCATTGGTTGTATACATTAATTTTTTTTTTTTTTTTTTTAAATTTACTTTTGCTTTATTGAAATATTTTGTGAACATAATCTGAGTTACAAATTCAGATGCAATTTCAGTGCCTGGAAAATAGTCAAATAGTCAGTGTTTAAAAAAACAAAAACAAAATATTAAAACAATATTCAACATTGTTTCTTGGAATTTCAAATCAATATTTGTAGCACGAGTGAAAACAACACTTTTTTTTTTTTTTTTTTTTTTTTTTTTTTTTTAGTGTAGCCCAAACTTTCCACACGTAACTCGATCTTGACCCGTTTAGTCGTCATTTTTGGAGCATCCCTGATTGTCAGTGAAATAAGACCAATATAGGCAATGGCATCTTTTCTGATCTCTGGTTGAAGTATGGATCACATCTTGCATAGGATAATGAATCCAAACGTGGCACATAGATTTAATTTTTTTTGGGCAGTATTTTTCTCTGCATCATTTATAAATGACAAAACACCATAGAGATTTAAAGAAAGTTGATAGATACGAAGTGAATTATCATATTGCAAAATAAAAATCACACCATGAACTTTTTTTTGTGGTTATTTTAATTATTTAATTGCATAGAAGTAGCCAAGCAACTTTT
Source organism: Hypophthalmichthys nobilis (assembly GCA_037950665.1). Taxonomy (NCBI): domain Eukaryota; kingdom Metazoa; phylum Chordata; class Actinopteri; order Cypriniformes; family Xenocyprididae; genus Hypophthalmichthys; species Hypophthalmichthys nobilis. The sequence continues at coordinate 19,773,486 of CM075479.1, forward strand.
TTCTTTTAACCCAACAACAGGAACTTTTGCTATCTTCAACAACACTAAATGTAGTATGTATGTAGAGTGAATTCAGGTTGATTGGGACACTTTTTGCCAGTAGGTAGGTCTATCTGCATACATGTAGAAAATTTGTATCCAGTATACCTACTGTACACTCTGAGTGAAGTAAATATCAATGTCTTGATATAAAGGAATTTTCCATATTGATTTTTCAGAGGTGTGTTTAAGGTTAACCCTCATGTAGCCTACTGTTGCGGGTCAATTTGACCCATTTTGATTTTGGAGATGTCGGAAACATCAGTTAACCTATGTTTTTTTTTCTTGAAATTTTGTGACTTTTTCTCATTTAGGGTCATGAACACGCATGCAAAGTTTCAACGTGCAGATGTGTTTTGACATACACACAAAATTTTGGTTACGTTGGTGATGTTCGCAGGTCAATTTGCCCTAGTTAAAAATAAATATACTAAAATATACTTGAAATACATTCATATTACGCTAAGTATAGTACAACTGCATTTACATATTTATGTACTTAATATAAATACCCTGCAATTGTACTTTTAGTATACTAAATTGGTATACTTAAAGTCTGCTAAACTGGAACAAGTATTTTTGTGTTGAGGTCCAACTAAAGATATACTTAAGTATTTGATTGTGTTAAAGTGGAACTATTGCAAGTATACTTTAGTACAAGTATATAAATCTTGCATTCAAATTATACAGTGATCATACTATCCTTACTAATAGTGATATTAAACACATTTTAGGCTTAATATTAAGAAATATGCATTGTGCAATTAAGAAGAACTCCAAATAAAGTTTAATTAAAATAATTATATGTCAGTAAATATAGTCAACATTTGAAGTGGATCAAATCCTTTCATCAAAGTTGTCCTAAAACCTTCTTCTTAGGACAGCTTAGTTCTTAGAACAACTTTGATTAACTTTTTGATCCACTTCAAATGCTGACTACTGTATATTAATGGGTTTGTAGTTAGTGTGAAATGAATGTAGGCCTATTTTAAATACATTTTGGTAGGTTTTCTTCACTAGGGCAGACTCTGCATCCATTGTCTCTGACATGTTTTCTCACCGTCAGGTACCTAACTCGGAAACTCTTAAGAAAATCCAGTTACCTAAACTCAAAATTATGAGTTGTGCTGATGTTCATGTGCATTTTAACTCATCAATACATTCTTTCTGACATGACTTGAAAACACTGTAACTGCTGAAGCTAAACCTTGACCCTCACTGGCCTGCCCCAACGTCCTACCATTGGTTGAACCAGAAGTTGACACATATAGACCGCAATGATTGATCTATGTTTCGAACACGCCATAAAGCCAATGCCATCACACTCACCAACAATAGGTTTTGCTGTACTTTTGTTAAACAACTGAACTCACTAGACTGCACACTATTGGGAATCTGTGTTGCAGATTTTGGCACATTTGTCAGAAGGAAACTTCAGAGTCTAGAAACTCCTTGTAACTAAATCAGAGAATTATGAAACTATTTTTAGATGATGCTATATAATTTCTTAGATGAGACTTTCTTTTTGTGCAAACCAAAGAAAACGTAAGGTATGAACTGACACATCTAGTTTGTTTCTGCTAACAGGAGCTGTAAGGGCAGAATGTTCAAACCCAACTTTTGCCTATACAGCTCAAATGAGCAATTTGCAAATAAAATGACGGTTTTAAAATACTACTTTAGAAATATATTTTTGTTGAATCCTATGTTGACCTGTTATGATTAAATGTACAATTCAATGAACTGTATTTGAGTTCTACTCGTTGAGTGTAAACAAAGTATTGGTCTATAAAAGTTTACATGAAATGTGTTTTGATGAAGGAAGTTTTATAATTATGACCTTTACCTTTTCAATAATTTGCTTGCGCTTTGAATATCAGGTTGGCTATTGTTTAATTCAATTCAAATTTATTTCTATAGCACTTCTCACAATTTTGCATGGTTGCAAAGCAGATATATGTGATATGGTGATTAAGTTCCCAAAGTTAATATAAAACTGGTTAATAGTATTTTTCTAATATTGTAAAATAGTATTAAATTCGTTATTTGTGTTTATGAGAAGGAAAGTATCTTTTGTGCATTTAGTAAATTAATTTGGTGCGCGCCTGTGATGTGCTTCATTCGTAGTAAATGAAGAGAGGAGAAGCCATCACATCAGACTCTCTCTTAATTTTCTTATACTTCTTTTCAGGTAACTGCAAAGTAAAATGCACAAAACACACTTTCCGTTTAAGTATGAACACCGTTTAATGTAATACGAACAAGTTGTATGTGTTTTAAGCTGTTATTTTATACTTTAGAAAAAGTTGTGAGTTCAGTGCGGTTGAGCACGATTAGCATAGGTGCTCCGCGATTAGCGTGAAAGCCCGCCATATATGATGAACGGTTAAGATAGAAATATAATTCAAATCTATAAGATGTATTGTTTTAGAGTTATAAATTACCTTCATCTTGCATACGTGGTTGTTTAATCCGCGGTGATGTCTGTGTTATGTGTTACATTTGACAATGTATTTGAGAGTGAATTTCATGTCTTATTCAATGTAATACATCAGAACGAACTGAGAATATTGTTCGTGTTCTAAATGTATTTTTTTACATCAATTTCATGTTATTTGGATAAAGGTTAAATACTAGTGATGTTATATATATATAAATTGTTTTGGTGCTTGTCTGTATATTCTAGATATCTTAATCTTCTTATAAAGAATAAGAGATTTGAGTGTCACTTAGGCACTAGTAAATACTGAATATGAAAATGTTTGAAGTTGTTCATGTTTATATCCAGTCATTACTATGCAAATATGTCATACATGTGTTGACCATTGTAATGTGCTGAACTGTTGTAATATGCATTATTGCTTCATTTGTAGTAAATGAAGAGACGAGAAGCCATCACATCAGACTCTCTCTTAATTTTCTTATACTTCTTTTCAGGAGTACTACATATACATACATATAGAAAGTAATTACTTAACTACTAATTGTAATTATGAGAAATAAAGAACATATAGTCAGTTTGAAATTCACATACCTGATCAGAAGGTTTATTACTTTAGTGCATTTCTAATGCATTTCAATGCACCTGTAATACACTTTTCCCATTAATGCTAATTTAATGGCCTGTTGCACTTTGAAATATGGACTGCAGCCCTTTGGGCTGTCAAAATATTATGAATTATTACAGTTTTTTTTCAACTGCTTACACACATTTTCAAAACTTTGCCTCTTCAAAACTTTACATACAAATCCAAGAATTGCACATGCAAAATGCCTCACATCTCATGAAAAATGAAGCACTGCATTCAAAATATCACAAACACATCTCAAAAGCAAACATTTGTCTTACGTTGCAAACACATTTGCCATAATATTCTATTTTTGGATATATCATATACACACAGTTATTCAAAACCTAAAGCTCTTCTTTCATGAGCTCCTGTGTACATTTCTGTACAAGACTGAAAGTAATTAGCAGAGAGATTTTGAAAAATTCACGATAAATATGAAAGCAAGATTGAAAACAAACTATTTTTTTACTGTAAGCATTTGTGGTTGTGAATACAGTATTACACAGTATGAAAGAAAAGAAAAACATCAGTGTGTTGTGTTCAGTATACATGTGTAGTTGGACAGAAACAATGGTTGTGTTTGAAAAAGGAAATCAAGATAGCTGAATTAAAGTAAATCATTTTAATTTATGCGTCACATTTAAATCAGCAGTGTAATGTGAGACCGCCAAAGAGACAATCGTGCAGATGGTTTATTTCATCCTCGCACACTGAAACACAAGCAGTTCTGCACGTTCACATTTTTCCACCAATGAGCGGAACTGTCTGTGTTTTAGTGCGCGCACAAGAATAAAACTAATGTTGTGCCGGTTTATGCAATTGCTTCATGTTGCGTTAATGACAGATAATGTCAGGTAAAAGGGAAGCAAAACATTCTTGATATTTAATGTTGCGTCTAATGGTTTTATTTCTTCAACAGCTTAAAGTTTAATGCATGTTCGTGTTGTATAGCTACAGGCCGTTTCACGTTTATTTTCACGTGTCTATATTAATACTTTTCTCTGCGATTCAGTCTTTTAATTTGTGCTGTCATTAATAGCTGTACTTGTAACAGTGCAGAGAGAACACAACATAACCCCAGTTTTGTGTGGTCCATGTCTGCGTGGTGGCGCAACAGCATAGTGTGATAGCGATCCGGGTTCGATTCCAGCCCGTGCTGGTTCCTGCATTCAATATACATATACATTTGTTCCAATTATGTCACTGATGTTCACTGATAAGTAAGTTACTGGTATACTGGGGCTGTCTGTAAAAGGCATATTCTAAAGCTGTGACTTTATTTATAAAGATTACTTTATTGCAGCCTATTTAAAGCTCACTTTAATGTTGCCATTAGCACACTACAAGTTTACGTGGAATGCCATTGCAATGTGTTTTAAAATCACTAAAAGTTTATCAGTATAATATTAATGTATGTTCAACACTCTTACAATGGAATTAAATTGCAATTCTAATGTCACCAAAATACATTTAAAGTTTATGCTGAGTGAATTCTGCATTTCAAAATTTAAATACAAAAATATATTTAAAGTGTACTTAAGTATACTTGGAATAGTTCCACTATACAAACAAGTATATTTAATACAACTTTAGTTAAACTTCAGCACTGCTTTTGGACAACTAAAATGCATTCAGTACAAAATTAGTTGTTCCAATTTAGCAGACTTTAAGTATACCAATTTATAGCATGCCACAAATACATTTAGTTATACTAAAGTACATACAAATAAATTGTGCTTAAGTATACTATTTTTACACTAGAGTGACCCGCATATTTTAATGTTCTAAGGCAACTGTACCAGGGGCGTTTCCTCCGTGGAGGCAAGGGAGGCAGTGCCTCCTCAAAAAATTAGGATGACAAAATAATCCATATTACAAAAATAAAACAACACAAATGTTACAGAATGTGACAATAAAAAGTGTACAAGTCACTCATTTTTCTAAAGGAACACTGTCCAACAGCGCACCCGCAGGTAAAGTTACAGCAGGGAGTCCACGTCTCTTGTGCCTCCCTTGATCTCATAGAGAATGAACAGAGCCCCTAAAGCGTGCGGTGGGTTTTGCGGGGGGTAATAGAGAATGAATGGGGGAAAGTCACGTGAGAGGAGGCAGTGCCTCCATGATTGGATATGATCGGTTATGATTGGATATGATTGGTTTGTGCGATAAATCCTGCCTCTTGTTTACATGCGCGTTCTGCGTGTCACTCTGAATGAACAAAATGATGGCGTCAATGGGAAGACTAATTAAGAAGTAAGTAAACAGCTCACCCACTTAGATATATCACCTCTTTGTCACATCAAATTCAAATGTGAAAAGACCTGAAAACATGATGACTGCAGGGGTTTTTAGTGCAATCATGCTTGATGAAATTAAAGACGCATCTTCATGTCGGTGTTTACCGAGCATGACTGATGATCCAAAATAAGTTGACTATTAAAAAGAACAGATGAAAATCAATACGCAAATAAAATATATTGTTTAACCCTCTATTGGTACGTTGTTGCCTCCATATTTTAGCTTGTTTTTAATAAAATTAGACTTTTAAATGAACTTTTAAAAAATAAATAAATTAAAAATGAATGAAAATGTTTATTGATATTGTTATGTCCAATTTTAAGCAGGAAAAAAAAAAAACCACCAAATAATTTTTTCCTCATTGATATCATATTGCATACCATAAAGGACTAAATTGTTCCTGCCTTTAGTTATTATTTTGGAATAAATGTATAAATGCTTAAAACACTAAGTTGATGAGATTGTGTAATGATGGGTCGACAGAATGGGGATCCATTTGCAGCTTTTATTAAGATAAGTACAAATGCAGACAAGGGCAGAGGCAAATACGTGAACAGGGGCAGGCAATGGTCGAGGCAGGCGGCAGACAGACAGAGTCAGAATACAGGCAGAGATCAGGGCAGGCGGCAGAGAATCACAGAGGGTAAACAGTCCAAACGGCAACAGAATAACAATCCACAGATCCAACTGAGCCATTGGATTTCATCAAAAATATCTTAATTTGTGTTCCGAAGATGAATGAAGGTCTTACGGGTGTAGAACACAGAACGATATGAGGGTGAGTAATTAATGAGTTAACTAACCCTTTAACCCGAAATTATGGTGTTAGTTTTAGTTTTTAACAACACCGCAAGACATCCCAGCACCACAGAAAAAAATCTGCGGGTATGTCTATTTCCTGCTGCTGGAATTCAATGGCTGAGATTACAGCAGAGATGGATTCTACATGAGATGGACATAACTTACTCCCATTATTTTCAGAGAAAAGGACAAGAACGTAATAGCAAAAGCTATACATTTAGACAGACGGTTCACTCCTATTAGTTATGAATGGGAGAAACTGCAACGCGCAATATGGCAGGATATGTCCCACCTTCTAAGTAAGAGAGCCAATCGCTGATTAATAAAGTCATCACGTCACTGTAGCTGCCGTTAGAAGCTCAGAGTAGAAACCTGAGACTCGCACTTAAGACTGCACATGCGCATTGGCTCGTCTAGCCTGAAAATTAAGCCTTTTTAATGCTATTTGAGCATAAGAAACAACATTTATGTGACAGTTCATGTCCGATTTTGATGCTGATTTGAAATATGTTATTTTATTGTGGGTTCGCCAAGCAGTTTTTGAGATTTCAGGATTCCCCCATTCAAATATATAGGACTTGGTCTTGGAATACACAGAGAGGTGGTGTTTGTTAATATTTAATTTAACATATTAAGAATACAATTAATGAATTATGTTAATATATCTTCAAGCCCCCTGGAGGACCACTAGCCTACACAGTCGCCCTCCACTGGATGTATAATGAGCAGTCATACTTCTGTGGTTATTTTGGTGAAAGTAACTCAAAAGTAATGAAAAGTAGTGTAACACATTACAATTCTGAGAGAGTAATACTGTAATGCAACTAATTACTTTCAAATGACAGTAACTAGTATATAATGGATTACATTTTTTGGAAGTAACTTGCCCAACTCTGTATACTGTATGCTCATGTACTGCATTATTATGGGAAGTATAGTAGCATGTTATTCCAAACATAGCTGTGATTTAGGACACCTATTTCAGTGAAATCTGTCTGGAAGTTCAGACATCTACGTCTGTTAAAATCACTTACTGCACCTTTAAATTTCACAATAACTAAAGGTCACATTGATCTTTCACCTTGATTTAAATGTAGATTTATACCTATTCAGCAGAATTTTAGAGTATTAGATTGGTATATGTAGTTATGTGTATATGCAGTGCTGGGTAACTGATTACATATATTCTGGATTATGCAATCAGATTTCAGAAATTAAATACTTATATTTAGATTATATTACATTTTAAAATATACTAGTAATCAGAGTACAGTTTTTTTATTGATTACATGATTACTTGTTATTCGCAATGGCAGTAAATTGTCCATAATTTATTTGATTGTCCCTATATACTGCTTCTTTATCTTCTTCAAAATTTTCCTTTCTAAAAAAGCATACTGTTTAGATGTTTTTAAGGTCTTCCAGGTTTGTGGAATTGCGCACACAGACCAGCCACTAGTCGTGCAACCGGTGGCAGGCTAGTGTAGTTCATCTTGAACAAGCCTATTGGTTCTCTGATGTCGGTTAATGATCACATGACATGCAGCAAAACAAAATATTTCATCTTTTTAGAAAGTGTTTTATTTTGATTGTTATAATTTTAAAATGATTTATTTTCATTTAAAGAAATTATTATTTAATTAATACATTTTCATTAAACTCACAAACTCCAGTCTGGGAAACCCTGATGTAATGTAACATTTAATGGACTTCATGTTGTGGATAAAGAATGGATCATTTTTTCTGTCTCTTTGTATTTTTATATCAATATGGTACAAGATTATCCTGTTCAAATCAATGTGATAAATGAGTTAGGTCAAGAGTAATCAAAAAGTAGTCCGATTACATTACCTTAAATGTGTAATGTAATTGATTACGTTACTAACTACAATTTTTGTCAGGTAATGTGGAATCAGTAACCGACTACAATTTGTAAATAATCTACCAAGCACTTTATGTTATATTTTTAAGCATATAATACAATAATTCATTAGGGGAAGTTTTAAATATGCACTTCCTATAAACCTGGATCCTTATAAGGGTTTCACAAAAATCAGTTGTAAGTCTCCATAAAGTTCAAAGACGTCAATGTCCTCCAGTTTAGCAAAGCGATGCTTGTAAGTATGTGCTTGCTGGTCGTTCACAAACACAGTGAACTGCTCTTTATTGCAGGAGATGGTGACCTGTAACACACATACAAAACTGACTGTGAGATGTTGTGTTTGTACTCATGTCACAAACTTCTACTCTTAAATCTTAAAGGGATAGTTCATACAAAAATGAAAATTCTGTCATAATTTGCTCACCCTAATGTCGTCCCAAACCCATAAGATTTTGTTCATCTTTGGAACGTAAATTAAGATATTTTTATATTTTCTCATCATTTTTGTTCTATCCAACAACAAGTTTCTTTTATGTTCTGAAGATAAACAAAAGTCTTTAAGATTTGGAGTGACATGAGAGTAAATTAATTTTAAATGAGAACAATACATCACGGTTGTTTCAAGCAATAAGCATTAAAGGATTAGTTCACTTTCAAATAAACATTTTCTGATAATTTACTCACCCCATGTCATCCAAGATGTCTATGTCCTTCTTTCTTCAGTCGAAAAGAAATTAAGGTTTTTGATGAAAACATTCCAGGATTATTCTCCTTATAGTGGACTTCAATGGCCTCCGAACGGTTGAAGGTCAAAATTACAGTTTCAGCGCGGCTTCAAAGGGCTTTAAACGATGCCAGACGAGGAATAAGGGTCTTATCTAGCGAAACGATCTGTCATTTTCTAAAAAAAATAATAACTTATATACATTTCAACCATAGACGCTAGTCTTGAACTAGCTCTCTTCTTCTTCTTCTTCTCTATTAGAATTCCGGCAGTGTAGACACTACTAAGTGTATGCCCTCCACAGGTCAAAGTTTGAACTAAATTTTCATACACAATATGCTAGTGCATGTATATAACAATTAGTTCAAACTATTTTTTTTTTTTTTTTAGAAAATGATCGATCGTTTCGCTAGATAAGACCCTTATTCCTTGTCTGGTATCATTTAAAGGCCTTTGAAGCTGCACTGAAACTGTAATTTTGACCTTCAACCGTTTGGGGCCAATTGAAGTCCAATAAGGAGAACAATCCTGGAATGTTTTCATCAAAAACCTTAATTTCTTTTCGACTGAAGAAAGAAGGACATGGACATCTTGGATGACATGGGGGTGAGTAAAAAATGAGAGCAAGTCAGACCACATTCGGACACATTTCTAACCGGCATGCATCTCGAGGTGATGCATGCCTCAGTGCTGAACGTCATATCACTAGCTGAATGAATGCAGTTTTGTTTTTTAACTGCTATATGATATTACACTGTAGCCACATTGGACCCGCACGGTTTGGAAAATGGATGGATGAATGATTCAGCTGCAGGCGCCATCTTCTTGTGAAACGCAGGAATTCATTTGGCACGTGACTCTCACAGTACATTATAGGTATTCTCTAGCCATTGAGCGTGCATCGGTTGTACACTTGCCATTGTGGTGCATGGTGGGATTGAATGAGTGCACTCAATATCGTCCACTATGGTTTCGGACACCATTACAAATGGTCTTTTCATCAAATAGTGCCCTATTTAAGGGTGTAGGGGGCGATTTCGGACGCCATTGTGTACCTTTAATTAAAACTAAATCCATAGCCTATATGGTAGCTAGCAAATGATCCCATGATGGGAACCCCTAAAAAGTTCTATATATAAAGCGCCTGACAGAACCCCTTAATGTTCTATAGAATTTTTTCTATATAGAAAGAGTTATAGACACTTCAGATTTGTATCAATACAAAAATGTATTGCTATCATACACTGTCCATTTGAATAGAAAACATAAGTACTATAAGAATGTATGCGTACCTTAAAGAGTTCATCTTTTTTAAAAGGCACACCTCCACTCCTTTCTTCTTTTCCCCACGCCCCGTTCTCAAAGGTGTTGCGGACAACCTCATTCTCATTAAAGTAGGATAGGTAGTGAAATGCAATCCCATATCTGTGACGGAAATTCATCTCTATCCTAATGAAGAATGAAACAGAAGAGTAACAAACTAAATGTTTACAAAAACTGCTTATAAATGAGTTTGTGTGTTTATGTTTATGTAATAAGTGTGTTCTCTTGAAACAAAGGATGTTATGTACCTTTTACAGCCAGGGTTAGGAAGTCCATAAACGACAATGTCTTTGCCAGGCTGTAGTCCACTATTCATCAGTGTTTTGTACGGGACCACCTGATGGCACAAAAAATGATGAAAGAGGAAAAAAAAATTACTAATAAAATTGTTTAATATAGAAAAATAAAGGGGTTAACAATAAAAATGACAGGCCAGTAGTGGAATATGCTTAATAGTTGTAGTATATTTTTGTTCTTATACCTCAGGATTCTGGTAGGCAAAGAAATCCAGATCCACCATTTCATTCACTGAGATAGTGTTCACCCTAGTGATAGGAATAATACGGTGTCTGTAGTCCATGAAGTGTTTCCCGTTGACACTTATCTATAAAGAATCATTGTAGAATAAGCAAAATAGTAGAAAGGTGGTGGACTTAATAAGGATTCTCTTGCTTGTCATTTATGGCTATTAAGTTAAACTTTTGTTGGTAAAGAGACTTTCATTTGCATCTTTTCTTAATTACTTTGAATGAGATTTTTTTCTCAAAACAATAATTTTAGTGTGGTTCTCTGAACAATTAGTTTCTTGTTCACACCAGATTTGAAATTCTTATTCATTTTATCAAAATGCACACATTCTGGAATGTGTGGAAAAAAACAAGTACAATTTTCACAATAACTAACTGCGCTTGGCTTACTGATCAAAACTGATGTGTGATTCTCAGTGAAACTGTCATAATCTTCCCAACTTCTAAACATTCTTTCATGATTGAGTCTGAAATGATCTATTCAATTGTCAAAATGTGTCTGAAATACACATTTAATCCATAAATATCTATAACATTGAATGTTTATGGTGTCTAAATTGGCAAATGAGCTGAAATAAAATTACAATCTTACCTGTCAACAAATCAAGTTTCCATATACATGGAGCTTGCCTGACTGTCATTTTATGTCAGTTTTCTCTTGCAAATGAACATATGGACATGCAAAAGAGTTTTCTGTTTACATGTAACACATTGCTAAGAAAAATAAATGTACTGCATACATAAAAATGTGCAAAACTGCATATTATTTTTCTGTGTACTATACAGTATTGACTTTTCCCAGTCAACTTTAATCTGCTGTTGAAATATTTTTCTAAAAAGCTCAGTGTGATTCACAATAGTATTCAGCTAGACAAAAATGATATCCTTGTACAGTATAGCAAACAGTCAGTGTCAACAACATCAAAAATTAATTTGTATATAAAGAACATTTCCAGGGTGCCATGGTGAAAAACATCTAAAAATTGACTGGTTTGGCTCAGATGATGATTAAAAAAACAAAATAAAAAACGTTCATTTTGGTGGTAATGGCAAATGAACCGACACAATAACTAGGGTGAGTTACGACATTGAAGAAATGCAATAGAGTTGTGATGTCCCACAAAACAGTTTCACCCAAAAGCAATTGAGAAAAACTGGCTGATCAAGTGGTGAATACAAGATGTATGTACAGTATACCTTGTATGTCTGGTTGGTCACAAGTATCTGCAGGATGAATGGTTTGCCTTGAAGAATGGGAGATTCATGCTTGCGTTCCTCTGTGCCCCAGCTACTGTTTTGAAAAGTGTTTAACACCACATATGCAGGACCATCATCATAGCGTGGGTTAAAGTGCAGAGCAATATCATCACCACACAGAAGGTTCACATGAAATCTGCACAACACAGAATGAAAACTGTATACAAAACTAGTGATGCCCCATAATATTCCTGTAAATATGATAAAACTTTAAGATTAATTTGTCCTTTAAGATTAACATAAAATATGACTCACCTGTTAGCATTTGGCAAAACCGTTCCAATCACGATAACGCTCTTCCCTTCCTGCAAGCCCCCCTGGAGTGTATCAGTGAATGAAGTTTTCTGTTGGAGATGTGCAAACAGTAAGAATATTTATGCAGTTTTGTTTTGAAGATTTATGATGATAATTATAATATTTGACAGATTAAAAGTGATTGATTTGACAAGATGACCCTAAACATTGCTTCATATCTCAATTTCTAAAATAGCAATTTCTGAGTGAAAAGTGTCGCAAAATAATCCCTACATCATTTTTTTTTTTTTTTTTTAATGTGTACACATATGAATCATTTTATATTAAAAATGTCACTTACTGGTTTGCTAAATAGCTGTTTCTGAGAATCTGTCATTCTGCCAATTCTTACTTTTCTTCCGTCTCAAAGTAAATCTTCGGTTGTGTATTTAAGAGCAAGGCTGAAGCACCAAGGATGATAAAGCATGTTGAGTAGCTTAAATATACCTGTGATATTAAGCCAGCCCATAAATTATACATAGGTTATACATACATTACATTTCTGGATAGATAGACCTACCTGGAATATTATCTGCCAGAAAGCTAAAATGCAAACCAGGATAAAGGCAGATAACACTACAGAGACGATCAAGTAGGCTACAGGTAATAAATTAAATTTGAGTGGCGTTGGATTAACAGTGATAATGAAGAACATGACTGATAACATGACCAGAGCATGACAGCCACAAACAGGACATTGGTGGATATCTAAAGGATACAGTGGAATATTTGTGTTTCTGGATAGATAGTTAGACCTACCTAGAAATTACATGAAAACATTGTCTGCCAAACACCTAAAATGCAAACCAGAGGAGATAACATTTAGTCCAAATTATGGAACCTTAAATATAACAATAGAACCGAGAGCCATGAAAATAGGATTCAGTCTATATAAAAACTCTTAAAAGAGCTGTCTCGATTGTTCTGAAAAGGACTACAAATATTTTGTTTATTGGATTTCAGGAATCTTCTTAGTTTTGGTTTGCAGAGCATTTGCAAAATAAAGCCTTGAAGAGTTTGCGCATGACAATTATAAGAATGTTTCCCTAACGTTCTCTTAAAGCTGCAGTAACTTTTTTTGGTTAAAAATGATCCAAAATCAATTTTTGAGCAAGTACATAAGCAGCCAGTGTTCAAAACTATCTCCTTATCTTAGCTCGATTCACAACGGTAAGCTTGAAATAATGTTTTATAATAAGAGCGACCTGGTGGATTTCCGCTGGAAATTCAAGCATGCAGCAGTTCGTCTTTGTGTCATTACATCACGTCTGTAAACAGAGAGGAAGGAGTCCAGGCTATTCGGCCTTATCATGTGAGGAGGATGCTGCTTGTAGCGGATCATTTATAGCCTGTTCTCACAGCAGCTGCAATAATTAAACTTATCATTTTGATGGCCAGGGACGTGCACAGACATTTTGGGGGGCAGGGGCTCAAGTGGGTAAAAAGGGCACTTCTCATAATTATTTATTTTAAAAAATTAATAAACAAAACGTTAAATATATTAACAAAGCTCTGACTTCCTTACCAATTTATTTTAATTCCTTAACACTCAACACGCAATTGTTTTATACTCCACATATTTCTACAGAATAATCAGTTCACACAGAGACTATTGTCTTTAGTATTCACTAGGTTTATCACAAGAGCAGGCAACAGCAAAGGAAACTATGCCACAGTGTACATGTTTTCTACACTACTATTTTCATGTAGCTATATATTTAGAATAAATGACTGCACCAAGGAGAGAGACATAGTTTCACTAATAATTTGTTTATTTTGCACAAATCAATACATCATTTTAATTCTTTTGGTGTTATTGGAATACTTCTCTCATGTAGTGGACAATTTTAAGATTTTGGTCTATTTTTGCTTTCAGGTCTTCTTTTACTCTAATGGAAAGAGAACTTCCAAAATGCACATTTAGATGGTTTTTGTTTTATTCTGACCAACTGAGGAAAAAAGCATTAGGCCTACAAATAAATCGCGTGCTGCCAATCATGATTAAATCTATCGCTTAGCTCGGACCATGCCAAACCGTGCAAATTATTATTACTGTTATACTTTGTTCTCAAATTGTTAACGTCATCAGCATTGCGTGACGATGTGTATTTATGTGTATTAGCGTTACCTGTAGATCTAAATTTAGCCACTCCGCAGTCTTTTGTAGTGATATGACATTTGAACCGAGGCTTCGAGCTTGTGCCGAGCATAAATGGGCGTGCCAGATGAAGCCCTGATTCGAGGCTTGTGTTGTTCAGAGCCATGTAGTTTGTTATTTTTGAAGGTATCCCGGGTGGAGATTTAATCTCTGCTGGGGGTATGCTATTCAGGGCCTGGTTTTTACCAGGTGACAGGAAGTTCAGCGTTTAAAGCTGGTAAGCCTTTGAAGATTAGAGAGGTTGTTGTTTTTTTTGTGTGTGTGTATAGTGTTTACCGGAATTGTTCTCTAATATATCCACGACAATTGGTGTGGTATTTAGAATCAATATAGTGTTGGGAACTTGTGAAATATTTATTTTGTTCGTTTGCTTTTGAGAGAGCATTTTCTTATCCCCACTATCTTCAAATTGGTAAGTACAGTAGTGGATCAAAACCTTTCATCAAAGTTATCCCAAAACCTTCTTCTTAGGACAACTTAGTTCTTAGGACAACTTTGATGAACTTTTGTGATCCACTTCAAATGTTGACTACTGTAATTTTACACCAGTAACTAAAGTAGGTAGGCATGTCAATATATTAGGTAACATGCAGTTTTGTGGTAACTATGTTGTTGAATGTTGTCAGCAGTTCAGGTGTGATTGTGTGACTTATGTAATTAGTCTCTTTTTGTAAGAGTTGTTAGCATGTTACCTGTAGAGAGGGTTTTTGTAAACCTTAATTAGTTCTCCATGGAGGAGATTATGACTATGACTTGTTAACTGGTGTAGATTAAATTACCATTAAGTAGCTTTGTGGAAATGGAGTTGTGTGTAAGTTAAATCCTTTTTTGTGCAGTATATTTGATGGATATTGTGGTGATTTGTGTGAACTCCTAAAGTGGTTACTGGTTTGAAAGTTTAGAGTTTTTAGCCATGGCTTCCAATGTGGAAGAATTTCTGAAAGAACCTTCCGAGGAAGCACTTAAAGTGCACTAAAGAGCAGCTTTTGCTGGTTGCTGCTCATTATAATATAGACCTCACTAGCAGTGATAACAAACCTAAGGAGTCTATCATAAAGAGTTTGAAGGGCACTTTAGAGGAAAAAGGAGTTTTAGTTGCAAAATTACAGGATCCGGGTATTGTTGACAGTGAAGTAAAGCTAAAAGAGATGGTGTTACGAGAGAGTTAGACCTGGAGGTAGTGAAGTGTCGCTAGCAACATGAAAGGATAGCTTTGAAAGAAAAGGAGTTGCAAAGAGAACTTGAGTTGAGGAAAATTGAGGGCCAGGAAAGGGAGAGTGTGCTTTTGTCCTTAAAAATGGAGTTGGATTTGGCTGGTAGGACACCTGAGGGTCAGCCGCCTGTTTCACCTTTTGTAGTACCCTCCGAGTCTTCTCAAAGGGTAGAGCAAGTTTTTGACATTGGTAAGCATATTAAAATGGTTCCTCCTTTCTCTGAAAAAGAGGTAGAGAAGTATTTCTCCCACTTTGAGAGAGTCGCTACTTCACTGAAGTGGCCAAAAGACGTTTGGACGTTGCTTTTACAGTGTATGCTTACAGGTAAGGCTCAAGAGGTTTATTCATCACTTAGTTTAGAACAGAGTGCTGTGTATGATACAGTTAAAACTTCTATCCTTCATCCTTATGAGCTAGTACCTGAAGCATATTGTCAACGTTTTCAAAATTACACCAAAAGTGATCAGCTCAGGGACTTGATTCTCTTAGAGGAGTTTAAAAATTGTGTCCCAGCAGTTCTGGCTACTTACTTAAATGAACAAAAGGTTTCCAAATCGTTTGATGCAGCTGTAATGGCTGATGAGTTTGCTTTAACCCATAAAGGGTTATATGGAAACCGTGACCTAAGAAGAAATTATCAGGGTTGTAGTAAATCTGTTGTAGTAGGATCTGGAAATGGTGTTCCTGTGAGTTTCCTTAGAGATACAGGAGCCTCGCAGTCGTTACTACTTGAGGGAATTTTACCTCTCTCTGACCAGACTGCTACAGGAGCTCAAGTGCTGGTAAGAGGAGTTGAAATGGGTTGTGCCGTTGTTTGCCTACATAGCATTGAGATAAAATAACCTTTAGTGTCTGGTCGGGTAGTGGTAGGTGTGCGACCCTATTTGCCATTTGAAGGGGTTTCCTTCATTTTAGGCAATGATTTGGCTGGTGTCAGAGTCACTCCTAATCCTCAAGTTATTGAGGTGCCTGTGTCAAGCGGGAGCTCTGATCTGTCTCAGTCTTTTCCTGATGTTTTCCCAGTATATGCTGTGACTCGTGCTATGTCTAAACAGAGTTTTAAATCCACAGATGAAAGAGGTGCAGATTTTAATTTTGATCTGGCTGATACCTTTTTGAGGGAGTCTGATGGGAAGGAGGGAGATAAAGATGTGCCTCTTAAATCTCCAATAGTGACAGGTAAGGAAGAGCTAGAAACATCCCAGGAGATTTCTCCTAAAGAGTCCTCAATTACCAGAGGTCAACTCATTTTAGAGCAGAGTAAAGACTCTTCTTTATCTTCTCTGTTTGAGGAAGTGAGCACAGATGAGTGAGCACTCATCTGGTTATTTTCAGAAGGACGGGTCCTAATGCGAAAATGGCGCCCACAATCATTATTTAGACAAGATGAGTGGAGCAATGTCTTTCAGTTTGTGGTACCTCAGGTTTTTCGTAAAGAGATTCTCAAGCTAGCACATGATTGTAGCATGGCAGGACATCTTGGTGTGAATAAGACACATAATCGTATACTGCAAAACTTCTATTGGCCTGGTCTAAAAAAAGATGTAGTAGCTTATTGCAGGAGCTGTTATGTTTGCCAAGTAGCTGGTAAACCAAACCAGACTATACCTGTTGCTCCTTTGCATCCTATCCCAGCTTTTGAGGAACCATTTGGTAGAGTTTTAGTAGACTGTGTTGGTCCTTTGCCTAAAACCAAACATGGCAACCAATATTTACTGACTGTTATGTGCGCTTCTACTCGCTTTCCAGAGGCCATTCCTTTAAGGAAGATAACAGCTCCTGTGGTAGTGCAGGCCTTGCAGAAGTTTTTTTCAATGTTCGGGCTTCCTA
The DNA here is from genome assembly GCA_037950665.1 of Hypophthalmichthys nobilis. Lineage (NCBI taxonomy): Eukaryota > Metazoa > Chordata > Actinopteri > Cypriniformes > Xenocyprididae > Hypophthalmichthys > Hypophthalmichthys nobilis. Next base: position 19,790,904 of record CM075479.1, read on the forward strand.
AGACTGTTCAGTCCGATCAAGGATCTAATTTTATGTCTAGGATTTTTAAGCAGGTGCTGGATCAGTTAGGAATTTCGCATTGCCATTCTAGTGCTTACCAACCAGAGTCCCAAGGGGCTCTCGAGAGGTTTCATCATACCTTGAAAGCAATGTTAAAAACCTATTGTCTTGAGTTTCAGCGGGACTGGGATGAAGGAGTACATCTCATGCTTTTTGCAGCCAGAGAAGCTGTGCAGGATTCTCTGGGGTTTAGTCCTGCTCAGTTGGTCTTTGGACATAATGTCCATGGTCCTTTGAAATTGTTGAAGGAGAAGTGGCGGGCTGAAGCAACAGATTCTTCTAACTTACTGGACTATGTTAGCCATTTACGATATCGGCTTAGTAAAGCCTGTGAAATTACTCGATCTAATCTTGCTGGCTCGCAGAAAAAGATGAAGGCCTGGTATGATAAGCGGGCTAAAAAGCGATCTTTTTCAGTAGGGGATCAAGTTTTGGCTTTGCTTCCTGTCCATGGTTCTTCGTTGCAGGCACGTTTTTCAGGGCCTTACACAGTTGAACGCAAGGTTGGTGATCTTGACTATGTCATTTCTACTCCAGGCAGACGAAAGAAGTCGTCTCTGTCATATTAATATGCTGAAGGAGTATTTTGTTAGAGAGGGGAGTTCTGATTTAACCAAGAATGTGGTGGTGTTACCTTGTGCTCCAGTCATTTCAGGAGAACTCAGTGAAGTGGGGGTTCCTGCACCTCAATTGAATAATTCTGAAATTCTTTTTAATCTTGAGTCTCATCTTTCTTATTTGCCTCAGGTTGAAAGGTCTGTTCTCTTCTGATTAGCTCCTATGTTCCATTGTTTCCAGATGTGCCTAACCAAACTAATCTTGTTGTGCATGATATTGATGTTTCAGGTGCTGCTCCCGTGAAGCAACATCCATACCGGGTCGGTCCTGAAAAGCGTGCACTGTTGAGTAAGGAAGTGACATATATGCTTGAACGTGGAATTGCCGTACCAAGCCAAAGTGCCTGGAGTTTTCCTTGTATTTTGGTGCGGAAGTCTGATGGGTCTATGAGGTTCTGTATGGATTTTTCGTAAGGTTAATGCTCTAAGTAGATTCTTATCCTTTGCCCCGATTGGATGACTGCATTGACTGTGTGGGATCTGCCAGGGATGTAACCAAGTTAGACCTTTTAAAAGGTTAGGTTTCCCTCTCTGACAGAGCCAAAGAGATTTCAGCATTTGTGACTCCAGATGGGTTATGGGAATATCGGGTTATGGCTTTTGGGATGCAAAATGCTGCTTCTACCTTTCAGAGGTTAGTTAACCAAGTGAAATCTGGGTTAGACAATGTGAAGCATATCTGGACGATATTGTGGTGTATAGTCCTGACTGGAGTAGTCATGTAGCTCAGCTTAAAGCTCTCTTGGACTGTTTGTTGGCTGCCAACCTGACTGTTAATCTAGCCAAGTGTGAGTTTGCCAAGGCTACCATTACCTATCTGGGCAAAATTGTGGGGCAGGGTCAGGTTCGAGCTGTTAGGGCTAAAGTTGAAGCTATAGATCGTTTCCCTGTTCCTCAGTCTCGTAAGGATCTAAAGAGATTTTTGGGAATGACTGGCTATTATCGTGCCTTTTGTCCCAATTTTGCTACTGTAGTGAGTCCTCTTACAGACTTGTTAAGTCCAAAAACTGATTGTGTGGACAAATAGTTGCCAGCAGGGATTTGATAATGCCAAGGCCCTTTTAGTCAATGCCCCTATCTTGGCAGCGCCAAATTTTGAAAGTGCTTTTAAACTGGCAGTAGATGCAAGTGAAAATGGGGCAGGAGCCATTCTTCTGCAGGATGACGATCAAGGTATTGAATATCCAGTTTGCTTCTTTTCTAAAAAGTTTAATTCCCATCAAAGAAACTATTCTGTAATTGAGAACGAGGCTTTGGCATTGATTTTGGCAATTCAACATTTTGAAGTTTATTTGAGTAGCGGCAACCCAATTGAAGTGACGACTGATCATAATCCGTTAGTCTTTTTGCAGCGGAGTTGCAACACTAACCAGCGTTTGATGAGATGGAGTCTGTTTTTGCAGTCTTATCCTCTACAAATTCATCACATTAAAGGAAAGGAGAATGTTTTAGCTGATGCACTGTCTCGTGGGTAATGTCATACTATGCTCCTGCCTTTGTCTTTTCAACAGTTTCTAATGGTGGATTTGTTTTTCGTAAACATGGTACTCATGGTTCTCTTTTGTGGTCTGTGCGGACACCATTTGATGTTTCCCTCATTAAATAACATTTCCCTTCATCTCAGTGGCATGTGATTTTGTAACTTTTTTTTTACATTGTCTGTCTAAACACACAAAAACTGGGCTTGATTCAGTTGTTCTGAAGGTAGGCTATGTAAACAAAAAACAAACAAACAAACAAAAAAAAACCTCATGGTCTTCGGGGTCTGAACAGACCCCACATTGAAAATGAATGGGAATGGAAGTTTTTATTATTATTCATTTTTTAATAAAATAAATCTGGCATAAGTCTGAATTTCAGCACAGAAATGAAGGTCTGTTACTAGAGCACAAATTTAGAACAGAAATGCTCACACGCACACACACACAGACACACACACACGCCTGCCACATAAAGCATATATATAGAATTTATCAAACAAAATCAGCCACAAATGCAGAAAAAAATGCAGATAAGAAAGGGTGAGATGTAACACCCACAAAACACACAAATTCTGTTCATTTCTGCTTATTGCTATTGGTTGAATTTACATATTTTTTAAATAATTTATTATTCAAAAGTTTTTTTTAATTTTGGTTTATTGAAATAAATATTTTGCGAATATAATTTGAGTTTTATGTTTTTTTTTAGTGACATTTTAATTATATTTTTGCAAATTTATGTTGCATTATTGCAAAGACACACACGTCAGAAGTCCCAAGACAGCAAAAACAAATTCTAAACTTTCACAAAAATACTTATTTCAATGTATTTTATTGTTTAAATATATATTTTCACAAAACCTTGCCATATCATTAGTTGGCCACATCCAGAAAAATGAATGGATCTCTATGGCCCTCTGCTGGATATATATTGTCAAAGCACTTTAGTTCTAAAACTGTATTTATATATTTATATTAAAAAAAATTCTAACCAACAGATGGCAGAATTCTTCCTGCAACACCTAGATCAATATCCAGAAACAACTTACATTTTATTTAGATCACCATTAAAGTATTTTTTATTTTTTTTCAGAAAAATGTCATAGGCCTATTTCATATGCATGCTAATGGTGTAGTTGAGTAATAAATAGGTAAAAAAAAAAGAAAAAAAAAAGGAATTTTCAATTGTTCTGTAAATGTGTGGGGTCTGAATGGACCCCATGAAAAAAAGTTAGATAAAGTTGAAAGATATGAAGTGAATTACCATTGTTCACTTGCTCTTAAAAAAATCACACCAAGAACTTTTTTGTGGTTATTTTAATTATTTATTTAATTGCAGAAGTGAATATAATCATTATACAACATGACAGCCAAGATAGCCAGTAGGTCTATCTGCATACATGCGGAAAATGTGTATACAGTATATCTGTAAAGTTGTGAAGTAAGTAAAAATAGGGCCCAATGTTAATATAAAGGAATTTTCTGTTTTCAGTGTTTTACCAGTGTTTTTGTTTGCTTGTATACTGTATACTCATGTACTGCATTAATAATATGAGAAGTATAGTAGCATGTTATTCCAAACATAGCTGTGATTTTATAGGACACCAGTGAAATCTGTCTGGAAGTTCAGACATCTACGTCTGTAAAAATCACTTATAGCACTCGTAAATTTCACAATAACTAAAGGTCACATTGATCTTTCACCTTGATTTAAATGTAGATATTCAGCAGAGTATTAGATTGGTATAGTTAGAAAGTATGTGTATATTTTTAAGCATATGATATAACTCATTAGGGGAAGTTTTAAATTTGCACTTCCTATGAACCTGGATCCTTCACGTTCACAAAAATCAGTTGTAAGTCTCCATTAACTTCAAAAAAATTAATGTCCTCCAGTTTAGCAATGCTATATGCCTGCAAGTAAGTTCTGGCTGGCCTTTCACAATCACAGTGAACTTCTCATTATTGCAGGGGATGGTGACCTGTAACACACATACAAAACTCACAGTAAGATGTTGTGTTTATACTCTATAGCGACAGTGGTAACACTTTACAATAAGGTTCATTAGTTAAACATTAGTTAATGTATTAACTAACATGAACTAACCATGAGCAATACGTTTGTTACTGTATTTACTAATCTTCATCAACGTTGGTTAATAAAAATACAGTTGTTCATTGTGTGTTCATGTTTGTTCACAGTGCATTAACTAATGTTAAGATTTTAATAATGTATTAGTAAATGTTGAAATTAACATTAACAAAGACTAATAAATGCTGTAGGCTGTAAGTGCAGTTCATAGTTCATGTTAACTAATGTAGTTAACTAATGAACCTTATTGTAAAGTGTTACCACGAATGCTAAAACAAATATTTAATAAATAATCATATTAAATAACACCAAATGGAAATCTACACAATTTCATATAGTTATTACAATTTGGACAAATGAAAAACTAAATATGGTAACAATAAGAGGTGTGGTTTGGTTGATTGAGGAGGAATTAAAAGAGAAAGCAGAGAAGATAAGCGGAAGTGAGAGCATGGGCGGGAATTTTGAAGCAGCGTCTGGAAAAGTCAGAATTGGGAAAACGAGGCTGTTGTTTCCTGACTCTGAACACTTTATCTAACTCTTTCCGCAAACATCAAACGACCCCACTCCTCCATCACAAACATAATTATTATTCTCTTTATCTGTTACTGAATAGTATTTAATTTTGTTTTCATTATAGCCTATATTTAGGCTACTAATATTTTGTACTATTTTTGAAATGTTTTTGTTGTTTGCTTTTGAAAAGGCCTACTATAAAGGGTATGCATGTGATGGCGGTCACGCCCACTGAGTGGCAGCATTGGTTTTCAGTGTGAATGCCGCGAAAAACACACAAAACACATCCAAAGCGGGAAAGAGCTTTGTGATTGAATGTACAAATAGCTTTGACACAAAATTTGAGGTATATTTTAAAGACTGACGAAATCTACAGAAAAAAGAAGCAAATGGATTGCTGTAATTCACAGAAACAACTGGATTCCAGGCAGAGAAACGTGGATTTGCAGTTATCATTTTGTGTAAAATTGTTGGATTTTGAGGTAAAATCATACCGTATATTGTATTGTTATATATTGTGTTGACAACTCATCAATTAAATATTAAATATCTTAAATTCTGCATAATTGGGTGTTTTTAAATAAACACTGACAAAAACTATACAAGTTTTAGGGCTGGACAATATGACGATATATATAACATTGATATAAGTGATTACTCGGATTTAGACTTAAGTTACCTATATTGTAGTTAGCCTATTTAAAATATTCAAAGGCAGATTTGCTTTATGTATTTCCCCGGCGTCGAAATCAGGCACATATAAATGACAGGAAACACAATTTCTGGATGCATGTCAATATTCATAGATTAGGTTTATTTGACAAGTTGTAAGGAAAACTTTCGTGCCCAACTTTTAGTGTAATCGTTTGTTTTACTCGAGTTTTCGCAGTTTCCCTTATTAAATCCAGTCATGCAGCAGGTTCTTTTACCACTCAGTCCAGCTGAGGGAGCGCGTTCCGGCGGGAAAGTGACGTCAATGCATACCCTCTATTGAACTTTTTTGACGGCCTGTTATTTATTTATTTATAAATACTATATCTTTTTATAAACAATAAATAATTCATCTATTTATAAATAAATAATTAGTTAGTTACCCAGAAAACATTTGGACGTTTAATGACCGTTGAAAAGACGTCCCTCTGACACGCCCCATCATGGTTGAAAAATAGTTCCAAAATGAAATTTGAATGTAGGTCTTTGACATTATCTAATTGATTGATTGATTAATAGCTATAGGCCAATATTGAACTACACATACCTAAGTCAAAGTAACAATTATACATGCAACCCCAAATATGTAGCCTACAATGTTCTGTATTAAATATTTTTACAGATTTATGCCGTCCTACATGACTAGGTTTTGGTCAGGGACACAACATTGCTGTCGGACCAATGTTTGCTGGGTAGTTAGTTCGTGAAAAATGTGAACAGACTCTATGAAAACCAGTAAGACTCATGTTGTGAACCATTTTTGCGAAATTTTTTTTCCCCCGTAAGGGTGGTATCAGAAAATAAAAATTGTTTGTCAGTTATTTAAACTGTCTGGTGCCCAATTTGAATAATTAAATTTTTGGGTAAACCACCGTTACAAATCACTGCAATGCAAATTCTGTCATAATTTTCTCACCCTATGTCGTTCCAAACCCATAAGCCTTTTGTTCATATTTGGAACATAAATGAAGATATTTTTTATATTCTTTCATAATTTTTGATCTATCGGTTGTGCATGCTTCTTTTATGTTCCAAAGATAAACAAGAGCCCATAGGGTTCTTGACTCAGACTTGTGTGTGTGTGTGTGTGTTGAATTTCTTCCTCTTATTAATGAATTTACCCATTAAAATGTGACAATAAATGCCAGTATGAAATAATATAATTTAATATGATGTAATAGAAGAATAATGTGCACATATATGACTAACAGAGTTGCCTGAAATGATTTGTATTCTTCATAGTAGACTACTTGTTGTATGACTTGTAAGGTAGGGTTCGAACATTCCAAGACGCAAAGCGAATCGCTCACGTGATTGGACATAAAGTGAGGCTTCGTTTGTCATCGATTACATTGTGCTGCTTGCTCTATACATGTCTCGAAGCTTCAGTGTCACACACATATCTCCCGTTTAAAAAACACAGAACAGAGGAGAGTAGATATGCTGGCAGAAAGAGAATGCCACAGAGCTCGTCATAAAACAAGAATCAACATTGGTTTCGCCTTCGTTTTTCAGAGATGGCAAAAACTGCGGGATTTGGAATGTTGTAAAAGCAAAGCGGAGGTGGCGTTTTTCATAACGGGTGAGTAAGGTATTTTATTGAACAGATCAATTGCTATATGTAGCGCTCTAACAGAGTTCATAAGCATTAAGCATGAGTCAATGCAAAAATCTATTTCTATCATACACTGTCCATTTGAATAGAAAACATAGGTACTATAAGAATGTGAGTATGCCTACCTGAAAGAGTTCATCTTTTTTTAAAGGCACTTCACTCTTTTCTTCTGCATCCTTTGTACGGAGGACAACCAAATTATTACCAAAATTGGATTCATACAGAAATTCATTCCATTTCCAGTGAGTTTCAACTCTATCCTAATGAAGAATGGAACAGAAGAGTAACGTAAAATGTGTGTTTACAAAAAAAATGTTTAAGTAAAGGTGTTTATGTATGTTTATGTAATAAGTGTGTTCTCTTGACACAAAGGATTTTATGTAACCTTTTATAGTCAGCGTTAGTAAGTCCATAAATGACAATGTCTTTGCCAGGCTGCAGTCCACCAGTGATCTGGGTACTGTACGGGACCACCTGATGGCACGACAAATGATAAAAGGGTAAAAGGATTTTATAAATTTGTGTCCAGATCCACCATTTCATTCACTGAGATGGTGTTCACCCCAGTGATAGGAATACGGTGTCTGTAGTCCATGAAGTGTTTCCCGTTGATTAGTACCTATGGAGAACCATTGTATAATAAGCAAAAAGGTAGAAAGGTGGTGGACTAGATAAGGATTCTCTTGCCTGCCATTTATGACTATAACTTTTGGCAAAAGACTTATTCATTTACAGTTTCTTAATCACTGAATGAGTTTTTTTCTCAAAACAATAACTAAGTTTTGAAGCATGAAATTAATGTTTTGGGTATGTTACCACATTTTGAAGACATGCAATAGAGTTGTGATGTCCCACAAAACAGTTTCACCCAAAAGCCAAAGCAATTGAGAAGAACTGGCTACCATGATCAAGTGGTGAATACAAGATGTAGTATACCTTGTATGTCTCTTTGGTGACAAGGATCTGGAGGATGAATGTTTCGCCTTTGAGTATGAAAAAGTCAGCACTGCGTTCTGGGCCCCAGTTACCCTTTTGAAAAGTGTTTACACCACATATGCAGGACCGTCATCATAGCGTGGGTTAAAGTGCAGAGCAATATCATCACCAGATTTAGAACCATACTGAAGGTTTACCCGACCTCTGCACAACACAGAATGAAAACTGTGTACAAAACTAGCCATGCCCCTACAATATTTCTGTAAATATGATAAAGCACAAATTAATCTTAATGTTTTAAGTTTAACATGAAATATGACTCACCTGTTAGCATTTTGCGAAATCGTTCCAATCACAATAACTCTCTTCCCTTCCTGCAAGCCCCCCTGGAGTGAACCAGTGAATGGAGTTTTCTGTTGGAGATGTGCAAACAATAAGAATATTTACGCAGTTTTGTTTTGAAGATTTATGATAATTATAAATATTTGGCAGATTATTAAAAGTGATTAATTTGACAAGATGACCCTAAGCATTCCTTCATATCTCAATTTCTAAAATAGCAATTTCTGAGTGAAAAATGTTTCAAAGTAATCCCTATGCCATTGTGTGTGTGTGTGTGTGTGTGTGTATACATGTGAATCATTTTATATTAAAAGTGTCATTTACCTTTTTCTGAGAATCTGTCATTGTGCCAATTCCTTCTCAAAGCGAATCTTCAGTTGTGTATTTAAGACTGAGGCTGAAGCACCAAGAATGATAAAGCATGTTGAGTATCTTAAATATACCTGTGATATTAAGCCAGCCCATAAATTATACATAGGTTATACATACATTTCTGGATAGGTAGACCTACCTGGAATATTGTCTGCCAGAAAGCTAAAATGCAAACCAGGATAAAGGCAGATAACACTAGTGCAGCGGCAATCAAGTAGGCTACAGGTAATAAATTAAATTTGAGTGGCGTTGGTTTAACAGTGATAATGAAGAACATGACTGATAATATGACCAGAGCATGACAGCCACAAACAGGACATTGGTGGATATCTAAAGGATACAGTGGAATATTTGTGTTTCTGGATAGATAAATAGATGGACATACCTAGAAATTACATGAAAACATTGTCTGCCAAACAGCTAAAACGCAAACCAAGGCATTTAGTCCATAGACAAATTATGGAACCTTAAATATAACAATAGACCCGAGAGCCATGAAAATAGGATTCAGTCTATATAAAAACTTTTAAAGGAGCTGTCTCGAATGTTCTGAAAAGGACTACAAATTGTCATCTCAATAAACAATATTTTGTTTATTGGATTTCAGGAATCTTCTTAGTTTTGGTTTGCAGAGCATTTGTAAAATAAAGCCTTGAAGGGTTTGTACATGACAATTACAAGAATGTTCTCCTAATGTTCTCTTAACATCTAAATCCCAGGAACATGCCTGTAACCAATAAGCTGCAATGTTACATCAATAATCAGTTTAAATCGGTAAGATTGATTTCATCCATTACCTGTTAGTTTATCTAGGTAATTCATACTGTATATGTCAGTACCACAAACTGAAAATTGCCCAGATCTTACATTTCCAAGAGTTTAGAGGAGACAGCTCTGTTTCTCCACCATTTTTCCATTATAACTTTTATCTGATCCTTACAATTCATTCTGGCAGCAAACTCAATACATTGTGATCTTTATTTTGTACATTTCATTAAACCTAGAGCTGCATTGCACTAATTTCAGTCATTGTTGTCTAACCAAAACCTCTCTTTAACATTCTGCAAACATTGTTATGAAAAATAAAAACTACAATAGAACTATTAGAAAACGTATCATTAGGTTGTCACATAAAAACCTCCCCACAATGTTCTAGGAACGTTTGTTAAAAAAAAAAACGTTTCTTTTTGCAGCTGCTTTGCATATTCTGTTGCCTATTTGCATATTCTGTTGCCCCCCCTTATCACTTAGTCAACTGGATGTTTCATTGGCAGTATATCCGTGCATCGAGAATTTCGACCCAAAAGCACATTCTTTTCACGAGTGTTGTCGTCATGTGCTCTCGCTGATATCTGATGCAAGGAGAGTTTGAGCGCGCACATGTTGTATCTGATCTAGAGCAGAGCCATTTGTGCTCGCGCATCACTTGGATGCGCTCTCGACGTTTGCCATTAAAATATCGCCATAGAAACATAAATAAACTATAAAAATCGTGTCTGAAAGCTCCAATCTATTTTTTATTGGTTAAAATCAATCGAGAATATCTCGTATTTGTCCGTGGGTGCTCCAGCCCCCGAGCACCCACAGCATCGGCGCCTATGTACGGTGTGTACCAAACGGTATATATCGCCCTCCGAAGGGCACTTCGAATGAAAACAATAATGGCCGCCATACTGAAGGGTCGTTCCAAACCGAAGTGCTCAAAACTGGCCACTTCAAAGGGCCCTAGTTCAGAATGAAGGGTTTCGAAGGGTACAACTGATGGACACTTCGGGCCCCCATGATCCTTTGCACAGGGAAGTTGTTTGACAGTCACAGAATGGGTACAGGAGGCTCGGAGTTCGATTTTACCTATAAATGTAGAGTATTTTTCTATACTACTGCAATATTTATACGAGTTAGATTTGGTACATTATTATGGTCAAAATGACATTGTACTTCAACAAAAATACTTTACAGTTCCCTTTATCAGTCCATTCAAATGTTTCAAATACACAGACACAACATACATTATATTTAACGTAAAAGACCGGCAGTAGCTTATAATGTTACTACAGTAAATTAATGCGTATTAATACAAAGCATTGTGAGAGTCGCGTGCTGAATGAATTCCCTCGTCCCGCCAGGAGATGGCGCCCGCAGCTGAATCAATCATCCATTCATTTTCCAAACCGCTGGCCCAGTATAATATCATACAGGTATAATTTCCTTTTTAATTGATCATTAAATGGTTTAATTTAGGTTTGTACATGCTAGTTTTCATGGCAGAGTTTAACATAAATATTCATTACTACTGGAACTGCCAGTTGTTACATTTCAAATGATTAAACAGCAAGCACAAACTATGCGAAATTGGCAGCCCTTCCGGCGCACTCACTCGTTTCATTCACTCCTTCAAGTGGACTATATTAGTGGAGTAATGTAGGGAATAGTGAATGAGGGTATAGGGGGCGATTTCGAACACAGCAATACTCTTTAGCAAACTGTAGGGGGCCCTAGGGGGGCTAGCACCTTTTAATTGAGAACAGCATATATGAGAATAGCAAATCTTTAGTCATCCACTAGAGGGGGCAATTTGACTTGGCGCAACTGGATTAGAGCAAAAACAACTACCGGTAAAAACAAGACTAGTGGCTTGTAAAAATCAAGAATAAAAACTATGGTTAAACTGAATGAAAAACAAGCCCTGCCGTCAAAGTCGGTAAGCTGTTTACATTTTTAATGTTTCAGTTTTTAATACCTTGTCTACACCGGACGCAAGCGGCTTGATGCAACACACAGGCATGCTTCGTTCTATTTCTGACATACTTCAAAACTTTTGCGTTACTTTTGACACAAAAAAGTGGCGTAGCGTCTGGGCATGCAAGGTATGCACGTGCATATGGGCCCGGGCGGATTGGGGGCCCGCAAAGTATACTTCGGGCGTTCGCGCACCGTCCGCATCGCGAAATTTTCGTCATTAAAAGGAGGATTTGCGGACGTCCGCGCTTCCCGTCCACTTGTAGCGCAATTTTTGTGATGGCACGTATGCGAGAGTGAATTGAGTGCTTGAAAACAAAAGTCCACTAGTGCGCAGTGCACACACCGAACGCGTCTTTCTGCAGCCAAATACTGCTTTCAAAGGCTCGCACGCGCGTATGTGTGCGAGACAGAACCCGTGTACGTATGTTCAGAAAAATGAAGTATAATAGAAATAATGTTGTCAATAACTTGCTATAGCCTATCTATGTTAAATGTACTGAAAATCATTAAGAATCTGAATAAATGGACCATAAAATATTTTTTAAATGTTACTAGGCTACTTGTTTGATCATTAAATAGAACTGAAGAGAACATGAAGTCACAAGACACATGCATAAGGAACAAATAATGAATGCAAGTTGTATATAAAATATACAGGCAAGCAGGAATAATACACTGACTTCATCTCAGCTAAAAATGTGTTTTTAGAATGTTTTGATAACATTCCCATTAAGTTATGAAAACATTATTCCTAAAATATTTTTTAAACATTTAAAATATCCAGTTTTTAAACATTCAAAATATAAAATATATATTTTAAAAATAATACACTATAAGGTCTCTCTTCAGCCTGAAGCATCACTGTAAAATGACAATGTTTGAAATCCAAACACTTATATGCAGAACACAATTTTGTTGTGTTTTCTTTTTCTATGGTGTTGTTTTCCACATGTCTTGTTAGATTTGACTTGTGTGTTTTTCATTGTCTAGTTGGATGTTTGAGTTTTTGTTCTTTTTAACTGGGCAGTACAGTGGCTCAGTGGCTCAATGGGTAGCACTGTCACCACACAGCTAGAAGGTCCCTGGTTTGAGTCCCTGTTAAGCCAGGAGTTAGCAGGTTCTCTACATGTCAGTGTTTTTTCCTTCAGGTACTCCAGTTTCCACCACAGTTCAAAGACATGCAGCAGAGGGAAGATAGCAACACTCAAGTGTCTGTGTGTGAGCCCGGTGATGGACTGGCCATCCGTTCAGAGTGTTTTGAACGTTCAGAAATTATTCAAAAATAACGTTTTCATAACATTTCCAAAATGATAGAATGGAATGTTCCTCTAACGTTCACATAACCCTAGAAAAAACATTCTTGATACATTAAAAAAACTGGACGTTTAAAAAACATTCAGAAATAACGTTTTCATAACTTAATGGGAATGTTAGCAAAACATTCTAAGAACATGTTTTTGTTAGCTGGGTTTACACATCCTCAAGCTATCCTAGGTGTATATAACTTTCTTCTTTCTGATGAACACAATCGGAGACATATTAATAAATATCCTGATGCATCCGAGCTTAATAATGTCAGTGAACAGGGGTCATGAGTATGAGCTGAAGAAAGTGCCTCCACCACATCCATCCATCATAAACGTGTACTCCACACAGCTCCGGGGGGTTAATAAAGGTCTTCTGAAGCGAAGCGATGCGTTTGTGTAAAAAAAATCCGTATTTAACAAGTTATGAAGTAAAATATCTACCTTCCATATTCAACGTACGCAGAAAGTGTAAAACTCTTGCAGTTCACAAAGCTTACGCTACGTCCTACGCCTTCCCTATTCAGCTTACAGAAAAAGTGTAACTGACGCAACGCCAGTTTGAAAAATGTTGAAAACCACTGCATTACATGGATGCGCTCTCGCATTACAATAATGGCCGCTCGACATTTGTCATTAAAATAAAAGTGACCGATTGCAAAACCCTTCATCGTATCACAAAACAGAAACTACTAGACTATTATTTATTATTCGATGTGTAGATTTTTCATACTCATAATAATTAGCAAATTAACTGAGAAAAATAAAGAACTATTGGTAGTTCTACACTTGTACAAATGAATATAAAATGTTACTGTAGCCTTTTTTACTTTTTTTTTTTTTACATCTGTTGTGGTAGTTCACTTAAAATAGGCCTATAAATAAACAAAATATAGACTAAGAAAGGCGACAAGAAAACATATTTGAAAAACAACTTTGTTTTTAATCATGAAAATAGTGAGAAAGTGATCATCTGATGGATCTCTATTGCCACCTTGAGTTAAATGTAGATATAATGTTAATAGAGACAGGAAACATATTTGTATTTACTACATCCTATCTGATCAGTTTGATTAAAAACTTCATTAACTTCATTTTTAAGAATTTTGACATTACAAAATGTGGCCCCACAATTCAATTTTGGCCGAACATTAACCACATATAAGTCAAAGCAAACTACATTATTAGTAGTTTATTATTTTAAACATGCAGTAAGAGCGATGAAAGTTTATATAGAAATAGGCAACTACTGTATAGGCCTATATAGCCTACAAAACATGCAGCATGCATAATACAGAAGAAATAGTACAGAAAGTAAAAAAAAAAAATGTTTTATATTCATTCAAAATAGCAAAGTCACAGTGCTGTTCATGTTTAGTCAGCTGCAATACTCCTCTTAAACATTTAGCAATGCTTTCTCTTGTCTTTCTTTTAAAAGCGATTTATGATCTAAATGGCACAGATCCCTGTTAGGCCTGCACTAAAGTCAGCTGCAGATCTCCGCAAACCTCCAAAATATCAATGTCGTTCAGGTTTGTGTAGCGATGTTTGTAAGTGTGTGCTTGTTTGCCATTGACAAACACGTTGTAATGTTGGGGATTGCAAGAGATGGTGACCTGCAACAAACATACAAAACTCATGAGTAAAAAGTTTGAAGTCACAATGAAAGCTCTTAACACTAACAGCAATAATATAACAAGATACTCAAGGATGTAAGTTTGCCTACCTGAAATGGTTGTCCTCTTTGAAACGGCAAGCCTCCAAACCGTTCCTCTGATCCCCACTTCTCCATCTGATTGGTGTTGCGCACAACCACATTCTCATCGAAACGAGGATTGTAGTGAAATGCAATCCCACTTCTGTAGCGCAGGTTAAACGCTATTCTGAAGCAGGAAGAAGCAGATCAGAGGACTTATAATATCTTATAATAATAATATTATTAAAATAACTGTCTGTGTCATCAGATGTCTAACCTTTGAGCATTATGGTTGACCACTCCATGGATGACAATGTTTTTTCCAGGGTGAAGTCCACCATTGATGACAGTTTTGTATGGGACAGTCTAAATGTGGGACAAAATAAAGAGATATGTATAGGTGTAAAATAGCGCATAGTACAGTGGTTCCCAAACCTGTCCTGGAGCACCCCCAGCCCTGCACATTTTGTATGTCTCCCTCATCTATCACACCTGATTAAACTCATGTGCTCATTAGTAGAGACAGCAAGACCTAAAATGGGTGTGTCAGAAATAGGGAGACATACAAAATGTGCAGGGCTGGGGGTCCACTGAGTACATTAACTAAAACTGAAGGGTTAGTTCACCCAAAAATGAAAATTCTGTCATTAATTACTCACCCTCATGTCGTTCCACACCCTTAAGACCTTCGTTCATCTTCGGAACACAAATTAAGATATTTTTAATGAAATCCGAGAGGTATATGACTCGTCCATAGACAGCATTATAATCAACACTTTTAAGGTCCAGAAAGGTACTAAAGACATCATTAAAACAGTACCTTAATTTTATGAAGCGATAAGAATACTTTTTGTGCGCAAAAATAATGATATCTTCTCTTCGGTGTCATTCTCATGCGTTATTCTCCAGCACTTCCAGGTTCTACGTCAGAACGCCGACACATTATTGGCCGGCTCCTGCGTCAGCGTCACACGCATGCGTCGTGCTGCTCACGTGATCAGCGTCGGCCAATACTGAGTCGCCTTTCAGATGTAAACACGGAAGCACTGCACTGTGCTTACTGCGGCAACTGCGTAAGGATAATGACAGGGAAGAGAAGAGATTGTTGAATAAAGTCGTTATTTTTTTTGTTTTGTTTTTGCGCACAAAACATATTCTCGTCGCTTCATAACATTAAGGTTGAGCCACTGCAGTCACGTCGACTGTTTCAACAATGTCTTTAGTACTTTTCTGGACCTTGAAAGTGTTGATTTTATCAAAAATATCTTAATTTGTGCTCTGAAGATGATCAAAGGTCTTATGGGTGTGGAACGACATGAGGGTGAGTAATTAATGACAGAATTTTTCATTTTTGGGTGAACTAACCCTTTAAATTCCTGTAATACTTAATTAAATGTTACATTAAAATTACACTGGTTTTATTAACAACATCTCTAGAACTAGAAGTCTTTTTTTTTTTTTTTTTAAAGTTGCCAGCCTCCGCTAGTGTTTTTCATAAAAAAAATTCACAGCCCCCAGAATATTTATGCATATCTGAACATGCAAAATGTCAAAAGAAAGAACAGTGGCCTGTTGTACAAAACTGGTTTCAGTTTCTACCCAGGTAAGTTCAAAAGATTAGTTTGAGCAAATTCATACTCTTTTTCAGGCTCATGAAGGTTGGTTTTTAGCGGGTTTCACACGGCTAACCTGCTCTGGAGCAGGTTTTATTCTTGGTTAGAGATTGCAGACCAAAACTCGATCAGTCAGCTATGAGAAAAGTGATCTGTATCTCATGCAATAAAGGCACTCCCCCTGTATTTCTCGCTCCAAATTAAATCAGTTTTTAGTGAAAAATTTTAGAGACAAAATTGCTGATCTTTTGCTGCTAATTATTTATTATATTATATGAATTATAATTATGTATAATTCATATAATATAATCATATAATTATGTTAATTGACAATATTAAACTTTGCTTTTAAATTAAAATAAATATAATACATGCATTAATATATAAAGCTTTAAAACAGGTTACGCTTACATGTATTCTTTTAAGGTCTTTGTGAAACTATATACATTTTAAGGCCTATTTGTTTAATTCACATGCATTGATATAGTCAGATATTTTCTTTCAGTTGCCTTCTCAAACTTTCCCTGCAGCAGTGTTTATTCCTGCTTTGTTAATGCATTTAATTTCATGATATTTTTCATAACAATCTCTTAAGGGATAGTACCCAAAAATGAAATTTCTGTCATTAATTACTCACCCTCATGTTGTTCCAAACCTGTTTAGACTTTCATTCATCTTCTAAACACAAATTAAGATATTTTTGATGAAATCTGAGAGGTTTTTTATCTCCCATAGAAAGCAGCGAAATTACCACATCCATGGCTGATGCTGTTCACGTGAAAATATCTTCACGTCAAAAAAAATATCTTAATTTGTGTTCCGAAGATGAATGAAGGTCTTACGGGTTTGGAACGACATGAGAGTGAGTAATTGATGACAGAAATTTAATTTTTGTGTGAACTAACCCTTTAATCTTCAGAAGAGAAGTGAATTGCATGGCTCTCTTGTGAGAAGTGAATCAAATGGATGCTCTCCATGTTCTGTGTGATTGGATGTTTGCCGCACGTGTCACACTTCAGGTGACCGCGCTTCAGAGTTAAACTCAAACTTTGGATTAAACCTGAGTTGACAACGTTTATACCAAGCGTTGTGAGCCCGTTAAGCCTGATCTAAACCAGGTTGGATTTGATTTGTCAACTGTAAACCTTCTCTGAAACTCAAGAGTTTGTTCAACTAGCTTCATGCAACAGGCCTCAGAGCCTCTGCTCTGCTTTTAAACAAGAACAACAACAAACGTCTGATCTGGAGATTTTCTACGTTTTCAGAAGATGGGCAATAGCGACAACCTACCGTATAACAGTGAAAACACAGAAAGAACTGTTAGCTTGGCAGATACCCACAAAACAAAAAACGTTTTATGAAATAAAAAAGGTTTAAGTTCAAAACTTATAAAGTGTCGCACTGAAAACAGAGATCTTCTTTTTGATGCGAAATTTAAAAAAATGTGAGAATTGCTAAATTTGATGGCAAGTTGTTGTTTTGTTATTGTTTTTTGTTGTTGTTTTTTGAGGTGAAAGCCAAATGAGGCGAGAGCTGATCTTACATAAGCTGGTGCAGATGGGTATGCAGGAAACTGTGGGGAGATAAAAAGTGTTTTATTAGTGTTTATTAAAAAACACGTGATCTCATATTTCATCGCTTAATCAAAACAGCACAGCACCTTAGTGAGCACTAACAACACAGATCATCGATACGACTTAAAATAAATAAAAACTATTCATTGTCATTATTCATTATTATCAGAATCACAAATACAAGCACTGCAAACTCCAGATAAAACTTGAAAATTATGTTTTAGAAATGCTAACATGGTCAATTAACAGAATCATTCAGCAGAGGTGATTTAGATACAATCTCTTTCTGGAGCTAAAGTTTACAGATTAACCCTATCACATGCCACACCAAATGTGGAAAAACAAGTTTATTGTCTTTCTAGTAGTTTTCTTTATTAGCAGTTTTCTTTTAACCTTTCATTTATATTCTGTTGCAGGTCTTTTAATGGTTGTAGAATCCAATAAAGCATTGAGTGGTTTTGTAGAGCACCAAATGAGTCATAAAAGACACACAGATATAAACCTCAAAAGCAAGGAACTTTGAACTCTACTGACCACCATCATCACATGACATTTGTCAAGACAACTTACCGCACATCCTGGTGGTGCAGCATACTGAGGCTGTAAATGAAAGGAACAAATGTTTATGACAGGAAGACTAAAATAATGTCTTTAAACTTTGATGTATAAATACGTGTTTAAACATTTTCCTCCCACCTGAAATCCTACTTGTGGTTGGACATAACCCTGGAAAGATAATATGCAAAGTGTATTCAACAGTCATTGCAAAGCTATGTTTGTGTTTTATTTACACAGGAACGATACACTATTCTCTGAGCTTCTCTGTCTCACAGGTACAAGAAAGGCTATAGTATAGGCTATAGTACTTACTGGAAAGGCCGGTTGTGGGGGTAAATAGGGCTGCAAAAAAAAAAAAAAAAATGTTTATTTGCCATATTACTTTAACATGTATGTTCTGTTTTAGTTCAGTTTTCTCTCTGTTTACTCTGTTCCCATTTGCCTGTTCATATTAGTTCCCTTGGTTACTCATTTACGCTCATTTCCCCACCAGCGTTTTTTTTTTTTTTTTTTTAAGTTGCCAGCCTCCGCTAGTGTTTTTCATAAAAAAAATTCACAGCCCCCAGAATATTTAGGCATATCTGAACATGCAATATATCAAAAGAAAGAACAGTGCCCATTGCACAACACCAGCGCGTTACAATTACAAAGTGACAACTACTGGCCTGGCATAACACAGCATAATCAGTGTTTTTACCTGGACACTGAGTGCGTCGGAAGGGCTGCCGCTTTTGTACATTTTGTGCTTGCTGTTTAATAATCATTTGAAACTTAGTGAATTGGCAGCTCCATTAGTAATGAAAAGAATTTTCTTGAACTGTGTCATGGAAACTAGCATGTATAAACCTTAATTAAAGGGGTCATGAACTGCATTGTTTTATTGTTTTATAATGTTTCCTGGGGTGCACTTATTATGTTAGTATGCTTTTTACAAAAAAAAAAAAGTCAATTTAGAAATAAAAGGCATTTGATTTTAGCCCTCTTATTTGAACGCTCTGTTTTAAGGGGCGTGTCTGCTGTGAGACTTCAGTGTAAACGCCCACTGCTGTGATTGGCTAACATCTTTACAGTATGAAATAACTAAGTATTACATGTGGAACTCTCTAGAAAACATTTAGCACGTTTTTATATTACAGTTCTCAAGGTTAACTAAAGTGTTGATTATAGCATTACACTTACATCTATGGCATCATATTTAGATCGTGGCATGAAAGGTTGCAGTGATAAACATTGTATCCAATCACAGACATGTTGTTGAGCGCATGAAAGCAGTGATCTCGTCATTGCAACTCAATTTCTGCACACTAACGAATGCTTTCATCATAACTAACAGTGCACACGCATTGTAACTAAGAGATTTGTTGAATAAAATGGGAGTTTTGGTACGAGTCCAGAACTCAGTCACCGATAAACTCAAGCTGTTTGATTGACAGCTAAAGCTATTGTAAAGGGAGCGTTCTTTGATCGCTTTCTATATATAATTTTATCACCATTTAAATAACAGATTATTTTCATTCTAAGAGAAACAATGTAAAGTTGACCGTTAGTCACTGGTTTGATTTACTGACCATAGACAAAGAACATCTGACTGTACATGAATCATTACATCAGATCAGGCATTAGAATTAACATGTTGTTGCATTACTGTCGAGTGTACTTTTGTAAAAGTCTGTTTGCAAAGCCTGCGCCGAAATGCGATTGATTTACCATAGAATCTACAGTGAAATGTACTGATCCTTTGAAAGGTAATGTTATTTTTTAGTCCTGTATCGCTCTTCTGTCCTCTTCATCTCACTAATACGCTAGTGGGCAGGGCTAACATTGCAACAATGAAGTAGGTGTTGATTTCTTCTGCAGATGCGGTGTTTCACCTATCTTTGTCATAATCCAGGAACTTTCGCTGGGCCTGGTGTCAATTAAAGCTTTTATTGAAGCTTTGATTTACACTGTCTTCCTCATTTCTTTGTCTTGTGTTAATATTATGTTCCCTTGTGTAGTGTTCTCGTTCCTAGTGTCTATTATCGTTCTTTCTGCATCACGTCTTTGGATTTCACTATACAAGCAACCCCTGACAAAACCATTCTTTGATGCTCAAATGTTTCTTGTTATTATCAGTTGAAAACAGCTGTGCTGATTTGATTACAAAGTTCAAAAGAACCGCTTTGTTTAAAAATAAATCTTTTGGAACATTATAAATGTCTTTATTGTCACTTTTGATCAATTTAATGCATCCTTGCTGAATAAAAATATTAATTTCTTTTAAAATAAATCTTACTAACCGTCCCTAAACTATATCTATAGTTTATTTTTTCCGTTAATGTGATGACCTACACTTGTGGTCTCTCCATTGCAAATCACAATGATGCCAGTTAAGAGTAAAGTTGCAAAAATGGCTCAGAAAAGGGAAGTTAGTTCAGGGGAATTTCTGCAATGGCAGCGTGTGATTTTTTTTTTTTTTTTGTTCTCACCGCTGGATTCTGGAATGCAACAGAATTCAGCTCCACCATCCCCTCCACTGCGATAGTGTCCACCTGAGTGAAGGGAATACGGTGTCTAAAGTCCACGAAGTGTCTCCCATTAGTAGATATCTAGAGAGAACCATCATAAAAGTAAAAAAGGAAATGGAGGTGAAATGCCTCTCTAATAATTCATAATTTATCATTCTGCTGATAAAAATGAAAGAAAGATGACATGAGGACTAATGCCATTCAGAAGCGCTGAATGATAGTGTACCTTGTATTTGTCGTTGGCGACAAGGATCTGGAGGGTGAATGTTTGGCCTTGGGGGAAGGGAGATTCATACTTGCGTTCCTCTGAGCCCCAGTTCCTGTTCTGGTAGGTGTTGTTCACTACATACCCAGTGCTCTCCCAGCGTGGGTTAAAGTGCAGAGCAACATCAGCATCGGAATGAGAACCACACTGAAGGTTAACATGAAATCTGCAGGACACCGAACAAAAACGAGGAATGAGAGAAACTGGGGAGATAAGCGCTTTAACAAGGAAAATGTGATCATAAATTGTTTGCAAAGACTTTATTGTATCATCTTATAGTTTCAAGGCTAGCTTCAAGGCAGATGTGTCAAACTCTGCTCCTGGAGGGCCACTGTCCTGCAGAGTGTAGCTCCAACCAACTCCAAAACAGCTGCCTGGAAGTTTCTAGTAATCATGAAGACCTTGATAAGCTGGTTCAGATGTGTTTACCTAAGGTTAGAGCTAAACTCTGTTGCAGGATAGTGGGCCTCTATGAACTGAATTTGACATCAAGGAAATGACACCAGGGTGCATAACCTTAGCCATTAGGTTAAACTTGTTTGACCAACAAACAGTTAGCTAAGAGGTAATCAATCTTACTTTTCTGATTCAAATTAGATTGATGTACCTTTTTATGCAACCGACTTTAAAAAGTTAGGACCAGTCTTGAAGAAAAATAAATAAATCAACACTGTAAAAAATGAATGTGATTTTAACGGTAAAATATTGTAAAAACGCTACAGAAAAAAATTGTTAATAGGTAAACAGTAAGTTCCTGTACTATATACAGGGAAAAACTATAAAAGCTCTAACCAGACATTTTATGTAATTTTCACAGTAAAACGCTGTAAATTTTACAATTTTTAGAAGTAAAAAAGAACAAATCAATGTATAATTTACAGTCAAAAACTGTAAACTGATATTCCCACAATTCCCTGTGCGACACTCCACATTTGAAAGTATTTTGTTTAAATAATCATGTTTCTTAATAGTTTTTGTTATCAGTTATGTACATTATGGTTTTATGTTACATCTTCTGTTGTTTAATGAATGTTTATTGCATTGTGTAAGTGTTGTGGGTTACCATGATGGTGTTTTGCGTTTGCGTGAATGACTCTGCACCTTCTTTATATTAGTATATACTGTACTTCAGCTCATGAAAAAGCTACTTGTGATGAACTCTGATTCTTCATGTGGCTTTATCTTTTACCACCTGCATTATTATGGTGGTTGTCAGTATATGTTAAAGGTACAAAACAAATTTTAGCAGTAGTGTGCATTGTTGAATTTACTGGTTTACATTCAAATTTTCTTGTTTGTAAATTACAGATTTATACTGTAAAATTTACAGTTTGTTCTATAAATGTGTTTACAGGTTTTCTGTATTTTTTACAAAATTATTCTGGCAACCACAGCTGCCAAAATTATTTTGTAAAAACTAAGACATTTTTTTTAAACTACGAAAACTACGAAATTTTTAAACTACGAAAACTACGATTTTTTTTTTTTTACAGTGAATGACTACATTTTAAGTCTAAGCAAAAGTTCACAGTACACTGTGCACTTTTGCAGTGTAAGTTAAACATATATTTATATATATATACATTTGTCAGCATATTGCTTTGCTTGCACAACACTCTTCTCATAGTTTCCACACGTCTTGTTAAATGTCTGTGGTTGTGTCACAATCCTGATTTTGTGTCTTGTGTTTTGTAAGGACTTTTATTTTGAATTGTATTCTTACTTTCCATTGTTTCTGTGTTCACTTCCTGTGTTTGGTTCCTGTTTTGCCAAGGTGGGTCTGGCTACAGACCATGGGCGAGTGGAGCTCCACTCTCGAACAGGAAATATGTGACCTCCACTTGTGTTTTACTAATGTCTACTCTTACCCCACCCCTAAACCTACCCTTACAATAATGCAAATACAGTAATTAAATGAAGCAATATTGATGTGTGCATGCCCAGTGGCCATAGCTGTAGCTAGCTCCACTAGTGAAGGTGACGTATTTCCGCCCTTGAGTGGAGCTCCACTCGCCCCTTAAGTTTGCAGCCAGCCCCTATTGGTATTGACTTGTACCTTGTTTGTCACCATAGTTACCCCATGACACTAATCTGCGGGCTCTTTGATCGCCCCCTGGTGGCTGGATGCAGTACAGGTCATAAACCCCTCACTCTCCATGCAAACGAACGGGACTTGAGTCAAAATAAAAAAAATAAATTACACTTCCAATAACATTTTCCGAAAGATGCTTTTGGTCATTTAAGGTAGTTGTTATCACGCTGATATATATTCAATTGTTCGTTTTTGTGATAAGTTTGATTTTAGCTAGCAATTTGATGCTATAGAAATGGGGCGTGTCGTTATGATTGACAGTTGTGACTGACAGCTTTTCTGAGGACTGTCGGAGCTTCGAGGGGTGATTGAAGATATATAACTAACTATTAATTTTCGATTTCTGTGTTATTTCACACCGACAAAATAAGATGTTCAGCAGTAAACTGTACTAACCGACCTACAGGATCTGACGGATCACTGAACTTTTTTCGGTAACACTAAATGTGGGCTTTATAAGCTAATTAATAAATATTATTAGCTAAGATAACACGGCTAATGTTAGCCATGACGGGAAAAAGCAGGTGATCGTTATCTGGCAGTTACTAATTATTTTTATGGGTATAAAATAATAACTAATGATAGCCTACTCTAATTAATTATAAAGCACTGTCTACAGCAATCAATCCGATGACTCAGTGAGGCCTCCATAGCCAGCAATGACATTTCCTCTCTCAAGATCCATTAATGTACTAAAAACATATTTAAATCAGTTCATGTGAGTACAGTGGTTTAGTATTAATATTATAAAGCGACGAGAATATTTTTGGTGCACCAAAAAAACAAAATAACGACTTATATAGTGATGGCCGATTTCAAAACACTGCTTCAGGAAGCTTCGGAGTGTTATGAAACAGCGTATCGAATCATGATTCGGATCGCGTGTCAAGCCGCCAAACTGCTGAAATCATGTGACTTTGGTGCTCCGATCCGCTGATTCGACACGCTGATTCATTATGCTCCGAAGCTTTATGAAGCTGTGTTTTGAAATCAGCCATCACTAAATAAGTCGTTATTTTGTTTTTTTTGGCGCACCAAAAATATTCTCGTCGCTTTATAATATTAATATTGAACCACTGTACTCACATGAACTGATTTAAATGTTTTTAGTACTTTTATGGATCTTGAGAGACAAAATGTCATTGCTCCCTATGCAGGCCTCACAGAGCCATCGGATTTCAGCAAAAATATCTCAATTTGCGTTCCGAAGATTAACGAAGGTCTTACGGGTGTGGAACAGCATGAGGGTGAGTAATACATGACATTATTTTCATTTTTAGGTGAACTAACCCTTTAACGAAATCCGTATCATGTCTCCTATAATCGCTTAATCAGTGTTTCAACCGCGGAAAGACGTTAATAAAACAGCTTGTAAACAATGTCACGTAACGTCACATTTAGGCTAACGTTACCTCAGAACAAACATATTCAGTGACCATAAACTAAACAGCTAGAAAAATGAACTCCAGAGAGGAGCATTTAGCCAAATATATGCACCATTTTACATATAATTTTTAATGTACTTCAAATGCCTATATAGGCTATGAATGTTTGAATAAATCCATCAAGTTGACAGCCACCATTTTTAAATGTTTATATTTCAAAAAACGAATTGGAGTAGAAATAATTTTAAAGTTAGTAGGCCTATTATAACTTTATTATTACAAAAATTTCCTTAAGTGTAGTTTAAGTTTGTATACAAATCAGTTCATTTTAACCTTCAATTAATGTAGTACCAAATGATTCCCATGTATATTTTACAGCATTAGTTGAGAGATTTTTTTTTTTTCTTGAGAAAATTTGCCATGTACTGAGATACAGTAGGCTATATCCAAAATAACTGATATTAACTCGAATTTCAAGTTAGTGAATTGAAATGCATAACTATGATGACAGACTGGCAGGAAATGGTGCAAAACAGAAAACCAAGTCCAAACAGGGTGATGTTGTGACACACTGATAATCTTTTCATTATTGTTGCACTCTAAAAAATGCTGGGTTAAAAACAACCCAAGTTGGGTTGTTTTTAACCAAGCAGTTGGGTTAAATGTTTGTCCAACCTGCTGGGTAGTTTTATTTAACTCAACTATTGTTTAAAATGACTATATGGCTGGCTTAAAATGAACCCAAAATAGGTTTGAAATTAAAAACAATTAGAGCCAACAATAATAATCAAAAGGTGAACATTTATTAATAAACAATTTTAAGCAAGCAATACAGCAGTTTTTACACAATAGTTGGGTTAAATAAAAATACCCAGCATGTTGGGCAAACATTTAACTCAACCACTGGGTTAAAACAACCCAACTGCTGGGTTTGTCCATTTTCAACCCAACTTGGGTTGTTTTTAACCCAGCATTTTGTAATAATAGTTGCAACTTGCACTCTTAAATGTGCATTGAAACTTGCCAGCTGATAAAACTTATGCTCCAGGGACCATATTCATATAACATCTAAGGCTATCTTAACTGGTTGAGTTAGATGGTGATTGACACTGAATAGTAGAAAATCAGTCCAGAGTCTCTCCAGCTGTAAATGTCATTGGCTGTTAAAGTCTTGTGTTGCTTATAATAAATTGACATGTTGATAACACACACACATAAGCAGTCTTTCAGAATGCTCTCAATTACATGTAGCCTGGATCAGATGCATATGCAGTAGCGAGTGTGGCGGTGCTTACGGGGTGTTGCTCTGGGACGGGTGAGTATGAGGCTGGGAGGGAAAAATCACAGTATACTCGCTACAAAAAACTAGACTACACCACTGAGATGGAGAATGTGTGAAACGGGCATTACATTGTTCAAACCGTAGTCGGACACTGATGGAGAGACTCAGGAAGAAGTTACAACTTTTAGAAAGCATCTGGATGTTTCTGAACGGTTAGTGGATAAATTTATGAAGTTGCTGTGGAGTTGATTCAACTCATCAACTAGCATATGTTGTCATCATGTTAATCTTTTGTGCAAATCCAGCGTTGAATTGACCCTCGTTTGTGAAGCAGTCCGGCGTAAAATGACAGCATGGTAACAACACTCTACTACAACAACTCTTCCTCTTCTCTAAAGCAGCCCAACATGGCCTCACCGCCTTTGTTGAGTGTTCTCGGTTGCAGGGTTTATGTAAATTTTGCTCACTGTAGTCCCTACCAGCCGTTTGTTGTAGTCCTTAAACAGTGAATTCTTTAAAAGAAAACATCTTCCTTTGCATTGAACTTTGAGCGTCTAACAGCAACATTACACACTTACTAAAGTTAAAAAAGTGAAATCAACCACCCCTTTAAATGACCATGATATAGCTACTGCACTACAAAACAATAAAGAATTGAGACAGACACAAAAGTTTTATGTATGTAATATCCATAATAATAAGCTCTTTCACGTCCTTGAAAACTACCATTAAACATTTTTCCTCACCTGTTAGCCCCTGGTAAAACCCGTCCACTTATGATAATACTCTTCCCGTCCTGCAAGCCTCCTTGGATTGGACCACTGAACGGGACTCTCTGTGTCGATGTAAATAGTAATAGCACACGTAAGTAGGCTACTCAAGTACCCTGTCTGAATATGCCCTGATGAACTAATATTCATTAGTATTAGAATCAGTAAAAAAGAAACCACATCTTCCGTATTTAATTTCTCAGTTAGAAAAAGGAAGGGATCTGGACGCACAAGGTCACCCCGTGACAACATGCCCCGCTATTGCGTAACGTGTGTAGCTGTAAAGTCCAAAAAAATGAACCTTTGTCTTGTGCAACAACGGTGAAAATGTTCAATTATGTATTTACCAGCTTAAATTTTAAAGCTTGTGTATACATCTATTGACTTTCAAAAACAAAAAAGAAAAGAAGAAGAAGAAGAAGAAGAAGTAGAAGAAATAAACCCCAGCCTAAGACCTATAGTAAAAAAGTGTGACAATTTGCCCCGGTCTCTTTTGTTGCATAACGTTAACAGCCAAAATGTTTTTTGTGCATGCAAAATAACAGAGTAAACTGAAATAATGATATAACTCAAAAAAGAGAAGGAAGTTAAAAGAGAGAAATGCAAATTTGATTATTTTCCATAAAACTAACAACTGGTCACTTACCGGGTTATAAAATGGCTGTTGTTGATAAAAAGCCATCCTGCCAGTTCTTATTTTCCTGCAACTATAATGTGTCGTCTAGACCGAGTGACAAAGCTTAAAGAAAAACGCGCTATACACCAATGATTTAAGAACCACCTACATATCCGGTTTCCAATGAAAAACACTTAAGGTTTCGCTTTCTACAACCAGGAACTCTTGTCAGTAGCCTATACGTGATTCAAGCACACTATTTCTAATGATTAGTCTTCCTAAATTTGATCAATGTAAACGTGTTTTAGAATGAAGAGGAATATTTTACAACACTAACACGTTAGCTAAATAGGATACAGGAGAATATTTTATGAATATGCTATCCTATCATTTCCATTTCCAGTAACGTTATTTATTGCGCAACATCGTCCGCTAATCGACATACCAGAAGCGTTCTCCCGTGAGGCGGCTGACAAACAGATAAAAAATGTTTGTGTGTATTGTAAAAGTGCAAAATATATTGTACTTTAAGAAGAGTGGTCACAGCCTTTAAATATATCAATTTACATAACGTTAAGCACAAACTCATTTTTAAAATGCAAGTAATATTTGACAGCCTTTGGTGACCTTGATATTTAGTGTTCAGAAGACATATACCTGTCAATGAGGGACAAACTGTCATTAATATTCACTCTTAATCTTCCCCTCATTAACACTCAAATGTAATAAAATATATGTCATACCAAGATGTCAACTATGCCTAACATAGTTATGTTTTGTAACCATAGTGCTGCTTGCCAAATTTGAATATGCACATATTCAAACTGCCTAAATGAAATTTAATAGCTATGGCAGATGGAAATCATGAACACCAGGCATAAGATCATTTTACTCCTACCACAATTTTTATAATAAACTTAACTTTAGTGGTGGTACTTTCAGGATATTTTTTTGTTGCAAACATTGTTTCCACTTACTAGCAGTTTTCAAACATTTTGTACATTTCTGGAATAACAACCAGGGCCACAAGATAATGCTGGTACAGAGCTCAAATGTTCAAAGCTAAGGTAAAAAATGAGATTCTATCAATATGTGGCTATCAATTTCCTTTTCGTACAGAAAAATAACTTTTGACAATTTGTTTTTTCAGATGTGAGTCATGTGAATATAGATACGGTATTCTTAGTCCTCAGACAATAGATGTTTTTTTGTTTTTTTTTGTTTACATTTATTTCTGATACCTAAAAGTCCAGCAAGTATGTTAAACTAATGCTAATGGTATGTTTGTTTTTGAACAGGGTACATTTTATTGGGCAGTACTAAATAAAACATGATAAACATGCAGATTGTGTGTGTGTGTGTGTGTATATATATATATATATACACTGTATATATACAGTTGTGCTCAAAATTATTCACACCTTTGGTAAATATGATCAAAGAAGGCTGTGAAGATAAATCTGCATTGTTAATCCTTTTGATCTTTTATTTTAAAAATGTATCAAAATCTAACCTTTCATTGGAGTATAAGAATTTTAAATGAGGGGAAAATCTTATAAATTGTTGTAATTGTCTATAAATGTTTTTCTCTAATACACATTGCTCACAATTAATCATACCCTTTTATTCAATACTTTTTCAACCTATTTTTCCCAAGACAACAGCTCTGAGTCTTCTTCTATAATGCCTGATGAGTTTGGAGAACACCTGACAAGAGATCAGAGACCATTCCTTCATACAGAATCTCTCCAGATCCTTCTGATTCCCAGCTCCATGTTGGTGCTTCTTCTCTTCAGTTCACTCCACTCATTTTCTTTAGGGTTCAGGTCAGGGGACTGGGATGGCGATAGCAGAAGCTTCATTTTGTGCTCAGTGACACATTTTTGTGTTGGTTTTGAGGTTTGTTTTGGATCATTGTCCGGATGGAAGATCCAACCACGGCCCATTATAAGATTTCTAGCAAAAGCGGTCAGGTTTTGATTTTTCTAGAGTTTTCTAGAGTTTCTAGAGTTTTCAGGTTTTCATCTCTGAAATCACAACACGTCAAACCTTGAAGCAGACGGGCTACAGCAGCAGGAGACCACACTGGGTGCCACTCCTGTTAACTGAGGCTCCAATTCACAGGGGCTCACCAAAATTGGACAACAGAAGATTGGAAAAATGTTGCCTGGTCTGATGCGTCTGGATTTCTGCTGCAACATTCAGATGGAAGGGTTAGAATTTGGCATAACAACATGAAAGCATGGATCCATCCTGCCTTGTATCAATGGTTCAGGCTGCTGGTGATGGTGTAATGGTGTGGGGGATATTTTCTTGGCACATTTTGGGCCTCTTAGTATCAACTGAGCATTGTTTAAACGCCTCAACCTACCTAAATATTGTTGGGTTCAAATCATCTCAAACTGGATTCTTGAACATGACAATGAGTTCACTATAGTCAAATGGCCTTCACAGTCACCAGATCTCACATGCACCCGGCTATCCATGTGATGTAAAAGAAAATGTGATTCATCAGACCAGGCCACCTTCTTCCATTGCTTCAGTTCTGATGCTCACATGCCCACTGTTGGCGCTTTCGGCGGTGGACAGGGGTCAGCATGGGCACCCTGACTGGTCTGCAGCTATGCAGCCCCATACGCAACAAACTGCGATGCACTGTGTATTCTGACACCTTTCTATCAGAACCTGCATTAACTTCTTGAGCAGTTTGAGCTACAGTAGCTCGTCTGTTGGATCAGACCACATGGGTCAGCCTTCAATCCCCACGTGCATCAATGAGCCTTGGCCGCCCATGAACCTGTCTCCAGTTCACTACTGTTCCTTCCTTGGACCACTTTTGATAGATACTGACATAATGTATACAACTTATATAATGTCAGTGTATTATGCAACAGTCTCATGAAGTGGAAAAAATAAATGTTTCATTTGTTTATTATTTCTGCCAGGATAAAATTAGATTGTGTTTACAGACACATGGCTATAAGCTTTACAAAAATATGAATTCATAATTACATAACATTAAAACCACAATCTCATTCTAGAAATGTACATTTTATGTCCGAGACACTTTGTATATAAAGAGCTGTACAACAGGAGTAAAGTACCTTTTCAAAATATTTCGATGGAAACATATAAAATTTTGTACAAATAACATAAGAAATCTTAGCTGTACAATAAATAAAACAATATATCTCTATTGTCTTTTGTTATGGGAACAGTCACTGCAGTCTTTAACAATCATCCTCTCATTGCTTATTTACACCACAAATAAATCACCCAAAACTCTGCATGCAAACGCTCACACACTCACATACAGTCACACAAACTCAAACGAGAGGTATTAGACATTAATAGTTCCTGAACGTCATCCTGCTGGGTCAAAATATCTTTCATACTTTATGATATTACAAATACCTAGTCAGGATACTTATTTTTGAGGCTCTTAAACTGTCCTGATAGGGCTCGGCTCAGTAGGTCAGATTAGCATCTGGTAAAATATTATTCATTTAAATCTTAATTTTGAGCAAAAATGTGGGAAATGGAAGTCACTTCTGTAAGAATACAGTAGAAGGTTTGTAGACCGCAAAGCATAAGGTCTTGACTACCAGAAGTACAATGGAGATCACATTCCGTTCATGTGACGGCAGTCACAGCACACAAGGGGAATTTGAAACATGGAAAAGTCTGCTTGCTCGATAAAAAAAAAAGGCAGGAAATCCTATCAGCATATTTTCCATTTACAAAGTTCAGCTGAAAAGCCTTTGTTCAGTATTATAACAGTGAAAGATTTAAAAGCCTAAGAGACTAAAAGTCCTGCTAAGGAAAAGCAACACAAAAGCGAACAGTGACAAAATTTATAAGACGCTCTGTTTATGATAAGCATAGAAATCAATAAATCATACAGGAAATAAATGGAATAGAATCAGACATCTGAATCAGCTGCTTTCTTTGAATGCAGCAGCCAAGCTGATGTTAACGGCAGCTGTGGACAAATGGTCGTATTTGTACACATAGGGACAGCGAGAGCGGAGACCCGGACTGCAGTGCTCGCGCAGACAGTGGTGATGCCATGCACTGAACATTCAGCCAGAACAGAAGAAAGGAAAGTACAGAGGAAAAAATAAAGTGACATGTTGGTGGTTGTGGTCACAGGAACAGCAGATGACAGATCACAGTTTGGCCCATTCCCAGAATAGAGAGAAACCCACAAGAAAAAGGGCAGAAACAACATACAGAAACATTACTTTTTTTTCTCCGTAAAAGGCTTTTCATTTGGTTTTACTGATTAATAATAATAATATAATTACAATTATTGTCATTATTATTTTATTTATTATAAAAATAATTATCTGATTGTGCCCATTTCACCACAGTCTATACAATATTTTTTTTTAAATATAACAGGTGCATTACTGACCACAGGCCAGATATTTGGACATCTTCAAAATGTAACAGGTTAAATCAATGGGCACCTTCCCTCTGAACCAGAACAGTTTCTATATGGTGAATAATAAATGATAAAATCACAAGCTTCACACATATTAGCAAACCAGATTATAAACCAGACCCGTCATTCACATAACAGGCAAAAACTTTGGTAGCAGAAAAACACTCACAAACATACACTCGTTTTTTCATCACTTATTGTCACATATGCTCTCAAAAATGATTTCCCGCACCATATGATATCAGGTTTGACCAAATATAAGACACAGCACTCATTCGGTTGATTTCATGCACAGCATCCCTCTGACACTTGCTACACTAAAAATTCACTAGTGTAAAATTAAGAAGGCTCAGAATTAAAAAAACAAAACAATACACAGGTCGGCTCCAAACGATCAGTTAGTTACCATGCTCACTAAACTACACCCCCCAAAAAAGGGGGATTTGCAGCATGCCAGCAGTCCAGTCTAGGATACATACTCCTCAGACTTCCAGAAGTGTCCGGGGTGCGAGAGCCTGCGATTGAGCTTCGGCAGCTTCTCTAGTAAGTCTGACAGCTGAGTGAATGTAGGTCTGTCCTCCACTTTAAAGGACCAGCAGGCGGACAGGATCTCCTACAGTGCAAGTACAATGACCATATTATATTATGCAAGTTATATATATATATATATATAAGATATTGTTGAATAAAGTTGTTATTTTTGTTTTGTTTTTGCACACAAGAAGTATTCTCGTCACTTTATAAAATTAAGGTTGAACCACTGCAGTTTTTAACAATGTCTTTAGTACCTTTCTGGACCTTGAAAGTGTTGATTATATTGCTGTCTATGGACGAGTCATATACTTCTCGGATTTCATCAAAAATATCTTAATTTGTGTTCTAAAGATGAACGAAGGTCTTACGGGTGTGGAACGACATGAGGGTGAGTAATTAATGACAGAAATTTCATTTTTAGGTGAACTAACCCTTTAAGGAGCTCATCATCCAGTAGTTAAACAGGACAGATGTGACCATTTGTCATGAATTTGTACACTCCACGCCAAGAAGGGTCAGAGCAGTATACTTAAAATTATGGAGGACATACTAAGTACAAGAATATTATATATTTGTTGAATTAAATCTAGGGTGTACTTGTTTCTGCAATCCTTCACTTAAACAAAATTGGCTAATTTACTTATTTTACAAGATATTAATGACATATTTCTCTGTTTTTATTATGTAAATGTTTAATACATTTTAATTTTGCCATCTTTGCATGAATTGTATTAGTGATCATTAAGAAAATACATCTTTTGTATTTGTTCTGAGGGGGTGAACTCATTTATATAATATATATATATTTATTATTTTAAATATACTGGGGCTGGACTCACCGTAACCTCCTTGCCCAGGCTTGTCCCCTTATGGGTCAGTAACGTTCTGATGCCTTCTCCACTTCCCAGCTGATAGATCAAAACTTGAGTCGGTTGGTTGTTGATGGGCCAGTCTTTGGCCTGGAGTTCATACCAGATAGTGCTAAGACAGACATATTGAAAGTCAACTGATCAACTCCATTGTTGGCATGCAAGATATTGTTTTTAAAATGCAAATGATTGATTCAAAAGTGATTGATCAATCAGAAAGGGCCTGTTTACACCTGGTCACTTCATGCGTTTTCTCTGAATGGACAGCTATCTGATCGTGAAAAGACAGGTGTAAACGCCCTCCGAAACGCATTTAAGACAGATTTAAATCAGATTGCTCAGACCACTTCAGGAGGTGGTCTGGGACGCATTCCAGTCAAAACTGAATAGGTCAAAATGCATCTGGTTGTTGAAACCACATTATACTAAAACCAAAAATACTAAAAATTAAATGTGTGAGAGCATGTTGTAGGCTAAATGACATGTTATAGCCAAATATGACATCGCTACTGCACCACACATCGCCGCAGATGAGCAGCTGAGTATCTCTTCAGCAAGCCGACATGCAAACTGCCGCAAATGAAACTGAAAGTCGCAGATGCTCAAAACACAATCATCTTCATTAGAAGTAATGAGACTAAATGATCTTGTCAGTGCTGTTGCCGCACTTTCTCCTATTGCAGTCTTTGATTTTAAAATTAGCTGGTGATTAATAAAATGCAGCTCATGTTTCTTGCATTCGGTGACGTGAGCTCTATTAAATCTGCATATAGCGTGGGAATTGAAGATCAGATTAATATCTGTTTTGCGGAGACACATTTACGTGGCCAAGTGTAAATGGAATAATTTTGATAAATCACATAGCTATCTAATCAGTAAAAACGCATGAAGTGACCAGGTGTAAACAGGCACAAAAAGTCTTTGTGAGAAAAGAGCAGAAATGAGACTTTAACACCCAAACCAAGTGTTTGCATTATTAGCACATCTTATGAGATATGTGAGAATATGAGATGCAGACGTGAGAACAGATATGTGGTTTTTACCCAAAGGCGTAAACATCAGCAGCTTTTGAAAAGGGCAAACAGTCTTGGTTTCCTGGTCCCATCTTTTGCACGATCTCTGGAGCCAGGTAATAGATCCACCCCCGTGGCAGCTTCAGTTCATTTTCACGCCTGCACACAGGCACACACGTTAATGAAGCTCTTAACAAAGCATGCTGTATAATAAGATAATTAATTTATTATAATACTGCAGTAATGACATGCACCCTACCTGCCCTCTTGGACCACTCCAGACATCCCAAACAGGCCGAAATCTGTGATGACTACTTTGTTTGAATCGTAAAACACATTCTTGGACTTTAAATCTTTGTGCACAATTCCCTTTGCATGGAGGTAACCCATTCCCTGTAGAAGGTTAAAAAAAACAGAGTTAAAGTATAGACAGTATAAGGGTATAACCAATGCACTCAATATGGCAGCTATAGAAATCGAAGTTCCTTCTTTCATTGAGGTTTTAATGTGATTTGAGCTAAAGAAGCAAATAGTATGATTAATTGTTGTCAGTTTTCTTTGCTGAGTTATTACATTTTGTTGTAAGATCATGAAGACATTTTCATTGGATAATGCATTGCTGAATCATTTAAAATAAAACAAAGAACATGTATTGCATGTTATTCTTCATACCTTTACTATTTCCTGAGCGATTTGTCGTATTTTGTTGAGGTCAAGTTTAGAGTCCCTCACAACAGAGTACAGCGTCCGTCCTTTACAAAAGCTGTGACAGGACAACATAAATAGATCAATCAAAATCCAAATGCAAATATGCTCTTATATATTCTACAATATTAATCATTCAAAACATATACACTACTGCTCAAAAGTTTGGTAAGATTGTTTTTAAATGAAGTCTCCTATGCTTACCAGGACTGCATTTCAACAATACAGTAAAAACTGTAATATTGTGAAATATTATTATTATTTTAAATTTTAATATTTTTTAAAATGTAATTTATTCCTGTGTGAAGTTTTAGCATCATTACTCCAGTATTCAGTGTCACATGATGAAAACACTTTTGAATGGCAGTGTACATGAACGACACAACATCGAAAGAGCAGAAAGGTGAACCTGGTGATAATGGCCAGATGGGGTGGGTTCATACAGGCCCCCATAAACAGCACGACGTTCTCATGTCGTGTTTGCCGGTAGTTCATCACCTCCTTCTTGAACAACTTCAGGTGCTCCTGATTGTTACCATCGATCTCTAGCAATCGAACGGCCACCTCTCCGTGCCAGCGGCCCCTGCACACCTTCCCCCAGCGGCCTTTACCGATCAGCTCTCCGAGCTCGAGCTGCTCAAACGGCACATCCCACTCCCGAAGGTCAACGCTAGTCTGGCTGGCCTTACGGCTTATGTGGTCCTTCCAGTATCCCCTACAGTTGGGCAGGTCATCCACTTCATCACCTTCACTTTCATCGTCCGATCCTTCCTGATCCTGACCGTCGTCCCCTTGCTGCTCCTCATCCTGAATAAGAAGAATAGGTTTTGATTTTATGCAATTCAAAATGCAGATGTAAGATAAAAATTTTAATTTCGGTTTCTTCAGTGGCCAGGGTCACTACACGTACACTACTGACCACAAAAAAACCATGTGACCACCACTTTAAACAGGAAATCGTGCCCACAAACACTTTAAATTCCTGATAGCTCTGTGGGTGGAACGTGTTTGTTGCAGCACTCACCACAGCTTCCCTTTGGCCTGTTGAGGTTTGCTTGACATTACCATCCAACTGGTCTGTTTCTCTGCAAGGGAGAGAAGACACGCTAGACTTAGTGGGCATCTACTAACCACATTTAAACAATTAGCAGTATATAAATACTATGTATGATCTCGATCATTTATAAGGGATAGTTCACCTGAAAATGTAAATTCTGTTATTTACTCACATTTTTCTGAACCCATGTGACTTTCTAAAGTGGGTCACAAATAAAGGAAAAATTGCTGAACATGTCATGGATTGATGTCAACTGTCTTGTCACTGACGTCAAACCTCATGTGAAACATCTATTTATTTATATACTATTATACTATTTATTAATATTTTGAATAAGCTTTTATTTTTATATTTTTCAGTTTTAATTTGTATTCATTTTGTTTTGTGCTTTTGTCATTTTTTTTAAATTTTCTTTTAACATTTCTATTAAACTTTTATTTCAGTTAGTCACAAAGGCAACATTTGTAATTTTCCTTTTTCATCTAATTTTTCTAAATTATTAAGCTTTATTTCAATTAGTGAAACCCATTTTTTAACCGTTTTAGTATAAGCGTATAATTGTGTAATTTTTAGTGGCATCTAGCGGTGAGATGGCGAACTGCAATATAGAGAAGCTACGGTGGCCAACACAGGACAAAAATGTTGTTGTCTGAGACAGCAGAGAGAAGCTAGTCAAGCAAACGCGATCTGTAGAGCAGTTTGTCCGTTTAGGGTTACTGTAGAAAGAAACATGCCGGCGCAAAATGGCGATTTAACACGTAAGGGGACCCGCGGTGTATGTAGATAGAAATGGCTCATTCTAAGACATTAAAAACATAACGGTTCATTATGTAACGTCTTTATACACCACTGAAAACATAGTTATATATATTATATTGCATTTCTGTCAATAGACCCTCTTAAAATTTTCACATTGCACCTTTAAGTGTTAGCCTTTTCTCACACCAGGGAGATTTAAGAAGACATGTTAAGCTTCTTTAATGGTGCTTTTTGGGTGCTTGGCATTCAATTTTGTGTTCCACGGAAGAAAGCCAATCTTATCAGATTGGTGTCAACATGAAGGTAAATAAAAAGCTTCTGAATGAACTTCAGTGAGGCATGCATAATAAGTTTGAACTTGCAGGGGAATTTCACAGAAGTTCAGTGTTGCTACATTGGTTTCGTGTGAACTTAGCACAAATGATTCATTCCTTATGAAGCAATAACCAAAACTGTGTGCCGTCACTGCGACAATTTAAGGATATGAACAGTATAATGACATTTGCATTTCCTGGGGTCAAAACACTTTTAGAAATACTGAAGAAACAGTAATCAAGAGGTCATGCCTTACCTAGTGTTGTAACTGCCATCTGAATGAGTGGAACTGGATACGTCTGTGAGAAAAAAAGGGATTCCTGTGATTACATGAGCAGTGTAAGTGCACTTCAGAGTGCAGAATTTCACATTCAACATCATACGCCATTGTTGCTATTAAACGTTCAGATTCCATTTTCCAAGTAATTTTACTCCACTTCAAGTTTAAAAGTTGAACAGTTGTGCTGCTCGATATTTTTTGTGAAAACTGTGATATTTCTTTTTTTCAGGATTCTTTGATGAACAGTTCAAAAGAAGAACATTTGATTGAAACAGAAATCATTTGTATGTTTATAAATGTCTTCACTGTCACTTTTGATCCATTTAATGTGTCCTTTCTGAATAAAAGTATTGATCTCTTTATATTATCTTTATAAAATAAATTACAGAGCCCAAACTTTTGAACAGTGTTGATAACTTGGTGAACCTTTAATATAATGTAAACTATACACCTAAATAATATGCGTTTCAGATTCTCCATGCACACTACAAGAGGTACACCACAGAGCTAAAAGTGCAAAAAAAGAAAGAAAAGCAAGTCCCATGTATAACCACTAGGCGGCAGCACACCACAGTCTAAACACTACTAGCAACACAGGTCCTGTCCCAAACCGCACACTTCATGTGAACTTGCACAGAAGTTCCATTTGAGACAAGGCCTTAATCTCAAATTGCAGAGTTCGCTACAGGTTAAGATTGGGTAAGCACAGTTGAGATGTCTCAAAAGGTCAGTGATAACTCAACAAGGAACTCAGACATCACACCTGAAGGGTAAATAACAGAGTTTTGTGGTGTGGAGGATTGTTAACTCACCAGGGAAGACAAACTGCTGTCTATGCTGAAAGTAGCAGGCAGCTAACGAATGGGACAAACAGACAGATGTCCGCAAGGAAAAGAGAAAGACCCAGTTAAACAACTTGCTTGTTATGCATCAGCAAGAGTTCCTTAAACTAAAACGTTTTAGTAATGCTTTAGTAAAGCACTGCGGAACATTAAGGGCAGATATTAGTAGTGTAGTATACATTCATCCAAGAGGTTAATTCTGAGCACTGGAGGACAGACAACGAAGATGTGCCTGCTGTGCTTCAGAAAGAGCGACCTTCTTGTGTCAAATTTTAAATGGTTTTAGATGCGGGAGGGTAAATAAGATTCAGTGGTATCTGTGTAACCAAAACTGACCTGGGAAGTGAAAGCGACTGTCAACGTGACCCTTAGGGGAGGGGTTGGGTGGCGGGGTGGCGCTTGGGGGGTTGCTCTGACTGAAGGGGGCAGGTGAGGAGGGGGTGGAGGAGGTGGTGGAGGAGGGGTTACTACTGGAGTCCAGGTGACTCAGTGATGGAGGGTGGTCCTGAAGGGAAAGACACAAATCTTAGAAAACATTCTTCAGAAACAAAGAGTAAAACTGGATGTTTGTATAAAATAGAAGTTCATTAACAAATCTTGTGGGTAGCCACTTTTTTTTTTTTTTATAAACACACTTCAACTTTAAGAGTCTTACAACACCACTCTGAGTCAGCACATATAAGGAGTTAAGTATGGCGTGAATCTCAACTTCCTGGTTTTGTGGTTTGCTACATGCCTTTTTGTTTATAGCCTTGGGTAATGTTCCGTACTGCTGTGACTCTGCAGGTCGCTCCACCTGGTTGTTGATACCTGACGGTACTGATTCCGTTCTTCTGATCTTGTTTGGAACTGAAAGAACAGGACAGAACTTTAGATCATCTGCAGCACAAAACTGTCTAAATATATACAGTATATTAGCACTTGTACAAAATCTTACATTGTGCAAATGAAATCCTGCACTTAGGGGCCTCTTTGGTACATTTATTGTGGCACTTCACCCTAAAAGAGATGGAAGCAAACATTAGCAATGAGATAGTGGGAAGTCAGACATGGTTTTTCTAAATGTTTCTTGTCTTTGCTTACTTGCAATGTTTGCATTTAACACCAAACATCATGTTCTTCTTGCACACCTGACACATCTGAGACAACCAGGACTTGGTGGAAAACCTGAGGAGGCACAATAAGAAAGCCCATTTCAGTTGTGTTGGACAAACTAGTACATAAGAATGAAAACAAGAAAAAGTTCAGTGGTTCACCTGTGTGTGACATCCAGACCAATATCCTTCCTCATAATTAGCGGAGAGCTTCCATGGGTTGCAATATTATCTATATGATGTTAAAAAACACGGATTAGACTCAAAATGAATTAAAAATAAGTTTAGTGTTAGTATGTTGCTAAGCTAATGTTGTGATACTCATAAGCATACATACACTACAAATCTCAGAGGGGAGCATAGCATTGGTGTCTTTGGATCAGTCTTCATGTCTAGGTAGGCAGCCTACTGAGTTTTGGAACACAGCTAGTCTTTTACTAGGGCTAAATAAGAAAACTTACTTCTAATACCCGCAGGATCTCCCAGATGACTGGGGGTATTTGGTAGGATGCAGGGGGAACGGGCAGACAGCAGTGGTGATCGTGATAGTGAGTCTTCCCAGCCATTTCCTCCACCGTTTACATGCACGTTCAGAAGCGGCTTATTTTTCTTCCCACTCCTGCAGGGCAGAGGAAACAAGACTACATTTGGTATCTGGGTAGCTGACATCAAACACTTCTGGGAAGCTGACATACCCTGTAGTCTGACTTAATTTAAAGTGCCCCTATTATGCTATTTTAAAGGTTCTTATTAAGTT
The DNA here is from genome assembly GCA_037950665.1 of Hypophthalmichthys nobilis. Lineage (NCBI taxonomy): Eukaryota > Metazoa > Chordata > Actinopteri > Cypriniformes > Xenocyprididae > Hypophthalmichthys > Hypophthalmichthys nobilis. Next base: position 19,830,722 of record CM075479.1, read on the forward strand.
CCTACAATAGGTTTACTTGCATCCAAGGTCAAAAAACACTTTAATTTTCCCATAATGTACACTGGTCTCTCTTAACCCCTCCTATCCGAGAGCCTACACTGCTCTGATTGGTCAGATACCCGAGTCTGTTGTGATTGGTCTACCACTTACAGTGCGTGTTGGACACAAAACCCCCATGCTATATCCAAATTTCAGCTCTGGAGGCTTCCACATGACTTGTATAAACAGTGATACGAACAATAATGATGGCGTCGGTTTTACTGACTCTTCACATCTTCATTCTTTTAAAGTGCATGCAAAGTGGATTTGCTTTGGCAGCACAGAAAACAGCATCTACAACTACAGTGTTTAAGGGCAGGTCAAAATAAACTTTGTTCACAGGCAGCCAATGAAGACCATAGGCTGGCATTATGCAAATCTGTTACAAATCTACATAGGTTTGTGCAGAAAGTAAGGCTGGAATTACTGACGACTTGTTTCAGGCAGTTCAGAATCTATTCTTTCTTTTGAGAGACAATAACTCCATTTGTTTGTAGAATAATTAATAATAAATACAATAATTAAATATTTCACTTTAAATTTAATTAAAGGATTACATCCACATCTATCCATCATAAACTTGTACTCCACACGGATCTGGGGGGTTAATAAAGGCCTTCTGATGTGAAGCAATGGGTTTGTGTAAAAAAATATCCATATTTAACGAGTTATGAAGTAAACTATCTAGCTTTTTAGCTACCTAGCTATCTATTAACCCCCCAAAGCTGTGTGGATGTGGATGGAAACACTTTCTTCAGCTCATACTCGTGACCCCTGTTCACTGCCATTATAAAGCTCGGATGCGTCAGGATATTTATTAATATTTCTCCGATTGTGTTCATCAGAAAGAAGAAAGTCATACACACCTAGGATGGCTTGAGGGTGAGTAAAGCTTGGGCTAATTTTCATTTGAAAGTGAACTAATCCTTAAAGACTCTCATCACCTGCTGCATTTCATTGGAATTATTACAATGCAATCAATTATAGTTCCCAGAAAGCTTACATAATGATTCATCTGTACCTCTCTGCAAGAAATCTTTCTATAGTACTTTAAATAAACACACATCTGCAGCTTAACCACCACAAATATTTAAAAAATGTGGTAGAAATTCAGCCGTGCAGCTTCACACGCAGGGAGTTGTAGTGGACAACAGTTCACACACAGATTTCTGAGGAGGAGCTCCAGTCCTGCGGACATTTATTGGCTCAGAGAGAGAAGAGAGGAGCGGGAATGATCAAGCACAGGACGCCAGTGAGTCTGAGAAGGGGTCTGACCTCGGCCTTGTGCTAACGGGAAACACTGGGGCTACGTGAAGGGGTGGAAAGAGGGGGAGTGTTGGACTACTCCGCCCCCCTCCAAAACCTGCCTGGACCTCGGCCATCAGTGATCTCAGATGACACAGCAGTCCGCTCCCACAGACCGAACACACACGGGGCAGGGCGACATTGTATGGTACACATATGGAAAGCATGAACTAACAGAATATGTAGAACATTTTGTCTAAGAAAGATTTATGCTGCAGGGCAAAAAAATCATTCCAAATTTTTGCTGAGTTAGGCAACATGTTATGTGAAGCAAATGTGGTGCAACATATAACTGAAAATCCTCTGGATTTTTAAAAAGATATAGTTGTACCATTGATTTTCTTCCTTCTGTGGAACACAAATGGCCAATTTTTTAGGAATATCTTGGCCACTCTTCTTACTATAATGAAAGTGAATCAGGAATTGGGCTGTCAAAAGTCCAATTAAGCACCATAAAAGTAACATAGAAGTCATCTATATGACTTTATTTTAAGCTATGTTCCAAGCTTTCTAAAATCCATAACATAGCTGTATGCAAACCATAATTTAAAGGATTAGTTCACTTCAGAATAAAAATTTCCTGATAATTCACTCACCCCCACGTCATCCAAGATGTTCATGACTTTCTTTTTCAGTCGAAAAGAAATCAAGGTTTTTGAGGAAAACATTCCAGGATTTTCCTCCATATACTGGACTTCAATGGGGACCAACGGGTTGAAGGTCCAAATTGCAGTTTCAATGCAGCTTCAATGTGCTCTACACAATCTTAGATGAGGAATAAGGGTCTTATCTAGCAAAACGATTTTTTAAAAACAATAAAAAGTTATATACTTTTTAACCACAAATGCTTGTCTTGCACTAGCTCTGCGATGCGCATTACGTAATCACGTTGGAATAGGCGAAAGTACTGATCCAGTAGCAGGGTAGGGTAGGGCGAAAAACTCCATCTCATTTTCTCCCCCAACTTCAAAATCGTTTTACCTTTTCTTGTAAAGTGCTTTTGACTTAGTCTTTACACGTTTGGGTTTTAAACAATTGGTCAGTACTTCGCCTACGTTGCGTGTGACCTTTCCAACGTGATTACGTAATGCGTGAAGTCATGGACACACATCCCAGAGCTAGTGCAAGATGAGAATTTGTGGTTAAAAAGTATATAAATTTTTATTTTTTTTTTTTAGAAAATGATCAATATTTCGATAGATAAGACCCTTATTCCTCGGCTGGGATCGCAGAGCACTTTGAAGCTGCATTGAAACTGCAATTTGGACCTTCCACCCCATTGAAGTCCACTATATAGAGAAAAATCCTGAAAAATGTTTTCCTCAAAAACCTTAATTACTTTTTCGACCGAAGAAGGAAAGACACGAACATCTTGGATGACACGGGGGTGAATAAATTATCAGGAAATTTTAATTCTGAAGTGAACTAATCCTTTAAGTACATATTCACTGACATTTCTGACAGATCTCACTGATTCAGTGAATGAGTCACAGCCCACTGAAGGTAGATTATAAACCTGTCTGTGACTCACAAAAATCATATGGCTTTAGAAGACTTGGAATAATGTGCATAAATCATCTGTTTATGTTATTTGATGGTGCTTTTGCATCGTTTTTGAAGCTCCAGTGCCCATTCATTGAAAAGGGCAACCAGCACTGACTGAGGAAACAAAGTCAGACAGGTTTGGAGCAACATGAGGGCTATTAAACAATGACAGAATATTCATTTCAAACAAAATTATGCGCGTAAAGGATTCTGGAAATTCTAAGTTACATCAAGATTAACACAAATAAAATGAAGCGTCAACATATATTTCTGTGTAGTTTCATGTTACTGTTAGTCCTGTGACTAATTTCATGGTTTGAAGAGGCACTGCTTATGCATCAGATTTTAACTTTAAATAGTCACACCCTTCCAATGAACATATTCTATTCCTATCACCTCACTGTATTTCTTCATGACTGTACAGTGCCGTAAGTGTTTTTGAGATTCTGATTTCATGTTTATAGTATTAGGCTGTATCAGGAAAAGAAAAAAAAAAAAAAAAAATCAATGCATAATGCAGGCTAACATCCAAATGGATGCATTATTGTTACAGACAGCAGTGAAAGCGTCATCATACCGTAAATGGATCAACACTACCATTCAAAAGTTTGCGGCCAGCAAGATTAAAAGAAAAAAAAAAAAAATCACTTTTATTCGGCAATACTATTATTAATATTATTAAAATTATTGATCAAAAGTGACAGTAAAGAAATTTATAAGGTTAAAAAAGATTTCTATTTCAAATAAATGCTGCTCTTTTGAACTTTATATTCATCAAATAATTCCACAAAAATATTAAGCAGCACAACTGTTAATAATAATTTACATTTACAATATATTAAAACAGAAAAAGGTGATTTCTGAATTGAAATATTTCACATTAATACTGTTTTTACTGTATTAATTAATTGTTTTTACTTGATCAAATAAACGCAACCTTGGTGAGCATAAGAGTCTTCTTTCAAAAAAAAATTTCAGACCACAAACCTTTGAATAGTATTATATTTGAACACTAAATTGTGTATTTAATCATTTATAGCCACACTGTGACTTTGTGGATCTCTGCTGACTGACAACAGGACACTTTTTGAGTTGTCAGCATGACAACAGAAAAGCAGAACCAGCACTATGATTTCCTTCTGCAATTTCAGAAATGCAAATCTAGTTTGCATTTAAATAATATGCAGTGGTCAAATAGCAAAAGTTGCTCTAATCTAGACAATCACTATTAAAGCCCAGAAGCAGACTCACACAAATCATACTTATCAATACTTTATCACTTATTCGACTGTCAAAATAAACACTCTCAAAGCAAACTTTGAGAAGAGATCATCATGCCATGAAGCAATACATTCATAAATAAAATATTATTCAGTGCTGAACTTACTTGTTCAGTGTAGGGTCATCTATGCGGTTGGCCAGTTGGCTCTGGCTCTTGCTGCGTGTGAGGGTGATGCTGGGAAGGAAGTTTAGCAGCTTGCGGGAGGGGGGTGGTGGAGTTCGTGGGGGCTTCAGCTTGCCGGACTTTTTCAGTGGTGGGGTGGCCGGAGGGGTGGACAGCAGCCCAGAGGTGCAGCGGTTCAGCTGCGGGGAGGATGAGAAGGGGTCCGTCAGCCCGTCACAGCGGGTGTGGACAATTGTAGGGAAGTCCGCTGAGGGTAGGGCAGAAACTGAGACACAGGAACGAGGGGCAGGGAAAGCAGAAGGAGGGGGCCAGCTGATTGGGTTGGGACTGTAAGGCTGAGGTGCACGCATAGAACAAGACAACGGGTCAGCAGAGGTACTGTCACGTTGAGTGGGTTCTGCTATCCACGGGATGCCCTCTTTCCTAATAAGTCCTCCTCCTAAAACACAAAGAGTGAGAGACTTTAGGACAATTTAGGAGCAGGTGGATGATCAATGCAGGGCTCCAGACTGTGACTAAAATAAAAAAGTTAATTTAATTAATTTAAATTTAGTAATTTTAGTACTTCAACTTATTTTATTTTAGTTAGTTGCCCAGGCAACATTTCTAATTTTTGTTAGTTCTTTAAGTTTAAGCTTTTCCATGTAATATTTATATTTTATTTTAGCTTTATTTCAATTAGCAAAGAAATAAAGAACTATTTTTAATAGCTTTTTAACACCGCTTACAAATTAAACTTTTTTCTTCCAATCTTGCTGCCACAGGCAATAGGCTGGAAAACTTCATGTGCTTCCATATGCGATTTCGTCAAATATCATCTCATCATCATCTATTGTAATGTTATATATATTAAAATGTAACTTATTCCTATGACAGCAAAGCTGAATTTTCAGTATCATTACTCCAGTCTTCAGTGTCACATGATCCTTCAGAAATCATTCTAATATGCTGATTTGCTGCTCAAGAAACATTTCTTATTATTGTCAACAGTTGTGCTGCTTAATATTTTTGTGAAAACAGTGATACATTTTTTGTCAGTATTATTTGAGAAATCCTTTGTAACATTATAAATGTCTTTATGGTCACATTTAATACAATCAATCGACTTGGAGCAAATTTATGCCTAATATAGATAGTATTAAAGCATGGTAAAAAGCCTAGAGCAGGGGCAGCATGAAGAGTGGAAAGAGGAAGGAGTCAGCAGTGACCTGTGTCAGTAGCGCTCTTGAGACAGGAGAGGGCAGCGGTGATGCGGGAACACTCCTCACTGCTACAGCCCAGTCTTTTCATGGTGTCTTCCACCTGGGCACTGGACATTTGCAGCAAAGCATCCAGAGACAGCTTCACAGGGACTGCCTGGAAGACAGGAAATCATTGCATATAGGCATAAATGAACACAGATGATTAACTGCGCATTATTCTTGTAAACTGATATTTATTCAGTAAACAGCACCAGATATTACTTCTTGACTTATTTGACCAGAGCCTTTGGCATTTCTGTGGCCACTGATGTGGCTCTAGTAGACAGACGGAATGGAGTCTATATACTAATTAGAGAAAGATTAGGTGATAAAGCCCCCTGGAATCCCCCCGTCGCCACTAAGACTGCTGGCATCTCATGGCACCAGAATGAGCCAATGTCCAGATACCCTGCGCAGTCCGGTTTTCTTTCACTGTCTGCTCTCCGTTACATTCCTCCACCCTACAACATTCCTGCGCTCTTTGGCGTCTCCCTGCCGTATTTCAATTCTCACCCAAAACACACACACACGCTTACTCAAACGCATGACTGAGAAGCTGCCCGGCAACAGCTCTAGCTGTGGTCAGTGTGGTCTCCATGGTAAATGAATAGATAACAGGACACATTAGACTAGGGCTGGGTTAAAAATATGGATTTCTTGATTTTAATCGATTCTCTTTAAAGAACCACACATAATAAGCTTTGTGCTTTGACAAATTCTCTCAATTTTATTACAAAATTCAAACAATAAATACCGTTTTAGCGCTCCTTAATGTGTCGCATCAAATCACGTCTAATGTAATCACTCAACCCCCAAAAGACATCAATAAAACAGCGTGTAAACAATGTCAAGTAACATTACATTTACCTCAGAAAAGTCATTCAAAACTCATTAGTCAGCTAGGAAAATTAACCCTAGAGAGGAGCATTTTGGTAAATGTATGTGTTTGTGTCAGTGCCTAGTCCTACATTAGACCCCTTGGTCTAGACTCTAGAGGATCAATGGAGGAACAGAAAGTCTATCGGCAGAGAAGATGGGGTAAATCAGATTCATCAATACAGGGTTTTGATTTTAAAAATGTGATATAGCACACATCAACATAGAAAGGTTTCAGGTGGAGGAGTAAAATGGCTCAATTTTTATGCTTGGTTGCTAAACGTTGACAAGATGTCTGTGTGGCTGGTTCAGGGGAATCACGCAACTACTGCTGTGTTTATAGCAGGGGTGTGTGTGTGTGTGTGTGCGTGTGTTTCACTTTAGCTATGTAAGCTACACTTCAGGGACAAAACTGATAATTAAGCAATATCAAACGAGAAATAATGCTGATAGTCAGATGGTTGTGGAAGGTTTAAATTTCCCAATCTGCTCTCTGAGTGATCCTGTTTTGAGAGAAAACTCAAGACACTGTGACTAAAAAAAAAAATGAAGAAATGTTGCCTTGGCAAGTAACTTAATTAAGTTTAAGTAATAAAAAAAAACAAAAAACAAAGAATAAATGAAAGCTAAATAGAAATATAAAAAAAACTAATAAAAATTACAAAAGCAGATAAAAAAATATATATATACTAAAACTGAAACTAAAATGAAAACAGAAAATATAAAAAATAAAAGCTAATTCAAAATATTAATAAATACTATAATAGTTTTTATACCACTGAGATCGCTCTGCGCACACACAGAAACATTCAGGAGCACAGAAACTTATCAACGCTGCCCCACGACTTTTATTAATAAAATAACTTTGCTACTGAATCGCTACATTATATTTCTCAACAACAAAGGGGGTAACATTGCTGGTTTTGAAGTAATTAAACTCACAGCTAAGTTGTTAATTAAGAGAGATGCTGAACAACAGGTAACTCACACACACACACACACACACACACACACACACCTCTCTCTCTCTTTCTCTCTCGATAATTAATTCAAATAATGCTATAGTTTATTAATTCAAATAATCTTACGCACTACTTTATCTCTGTGTCTGATTTAAAGCAGGCAGAATGCTACAGTAGATCTAACAAGCCGTAACTGACAAAAATAACGATCATTTTTACCCTTCTGGTCAAATATTGCACTGCAAAAAACACCAGTAACAGCTTTAAGTTGTCAATGTTGGCAAATAACCATGGTATAAGCGTAATAATCCACGGCTAGCTGTGCATTAAATCATGTCGGGTGGTTCTTTGCCTCCACGTCATGCATTAAACTTGTTTAATGCACACACAGCTAGCCATGGATTATCCCTTGCATAAACAATACTAAAAATACACACAAATAAATAAAATACATTATAATATATTTAAAATATATATTTAGATAAATATATATTGTTTTTAAAATGCAAATATTTTCTGAATGTGTAGAGTTAAAAATAATAACAATAACATTTAAAATAAAAGTGATATTTTTTAAAAAAATGGTATTTCCTCCTTTACACTAATTGTGTTTGTATGAGGTGGGTGTGTGTAATACAGCACATCATAAACAAGTAAAACTGCCTTCTAAAATGGCATGCATGGCACTCATGGGAATGGGGATCTTCCAGCATCCTTATGGAGACTTCCTTTTTGAACAACAGCCAAAGATAAGAATTAAGAGCACAGATCTCTTCTCAACACAACATTATCCACACATTTACCTTAAAGCTGGAAGAACAAGAGACCAATATTAACTTAAGAGGAGTCTAAATCAAACCATAAACATACAGTAATATGAATAAACATTCATCTAATAGACATACTATTGTTTATTTCTCTATTCTGTCATTCAGAACACAACAGGTACATTTTCATAATGAGGGTGTAAAATACACATCTTGGTTGATCTATACTACTTGTATACGTCTGAGTTAATAAGTACATGAATTACTGTGTTAAAACAGACAAGCCAGGGCAGAGAGCAGGTGAAATGACACATACCGATACCGAGGTGATGTCTGAACATGCCTTGTACCTGAGTTTATGAGCTGACGTAACACAGGGAGTGATGCTCTGAACATAAAAGCTAAACGCAGCATTACGCTTGCTTCCATCCAAACAAACACACACAAACTCCCACCCACCACAAGTCAAAATATCCAGGTAAATTCCCTAACAAATAATTCATCAGAATAAGTCGTTGACAGTGATGGTTACTGCTGGTCTGTTAGTAGAGTGAATCTACAACCAATAAGAAAAAGTGCCAAAATCTGTCCTCACAAATTAAATAAATAGATAAAAATCACCAAGCCTCACTCAAAAAGCTCTTCAGTGGAATTTCAACTTGATAACTATCTCAAACAAATGGCAAACGAGGAACTTCCCCACAAGCTTGTGAGTTTGTGAGCCTCCTGACATAAGCCTGATGTGCTCAAACATAGCGTTAGATATCTGCCGTTGCTAAATTTGCAGACTTTCTATGACCACAGAAGCACTTGCATGCAGGCAGGAAACCGACAAACATCAAAAACAAAACACAGTCTTAAAATGAGACTCCAAAACACGAAGCAGTCAAGAATACTATACCACGAGAGATTCTCCACTGAAGTTGTCCTTTCCCAAATCTCATATCCCAGAAACAACAAATCAAAGTCTCTCCTCAGAAGTCAGTCACGCTGTGAGAGCTGCTCCCTTCCAACCCAAACTTCCCCTCCTACTTGCCCCGTCCCTCCTCCCTTTCCCCACCGTCCCTCCCCTCTATCCCTCTTTCCTTCCTGTGAACATGCCTGGGAAGTCTCTTCACAGCTCTGGACACTCCTCCTAAAAACACATGGTCACCAAATGAGCTGTTCAGTTTCCTAAGTGCAGATTAACATTCTTTCTCTCAACTAAGGATGGGTCGCAATAGTCAACTAGTCGACTCAGGGGACTAACTAACTAACTATTTATTTATTTGGAAGGGCTCTAGTGGTAGTCTGGAAGAAATACAACCAAAGACACTTTTTAAGTTTTGTCTATGTCAAATTTGTATATATATATATATATATATATATATATATTTTTTTTTTTTTCCCTTCCATGTAGTATAATTAAATAAATAAGTAAATAAATGCATGCAACTTGACATTTTTTTTTACATGGAAAAAGTCATTTGAGCCACAGTGCCACAACTTAATAATTTCTCCCAGAAATAAAATAGTATTTAAGAAAACATAAATGACCAAAGACATAAAAAGATGCTTTTTAGCAACTTATATTTAGTATTTTTTTCAACCAATCAATCAATAAAAGTCCTAATATACATAGAACTAAATAAAATTGCAACTAAACTTGATAGCCACTTATTAGCCATGCATTTTTAGCTTTGACATTTTGTTTTCCACAGGAAAAAGTGGTAATTTCTGCCATAGTGGCACAACTTAATTATCAAAAGATCAATTTCTGAAGTACTGAAGTACAAGTACTGAAGAAAACATGCACATGAAAAATACACTTTAACATCTTTTATATGACAATGGTATAGTTTTTTTTATTTATAAATATGAATAAACAAACAAACAAAAATTCCAACTAAACTTGATAGCCAGCCAGTACTATGCATTTTCACCGTTGACATTTTTTTTTCCATGTGGGAAAAGCGGAAAACTAATTATCAAAAGATCGATTTCTCTTAAAATAAAATAAGAAAAAATAATAAAGACAATAAAATAAAATTCCATGCTGTAAATTGTTTTGCATTTCTAAAATGCCATTTCAGGTTCAAAATAGTTCAAATGTTCAAGACTCTGCATTCTTTGGAAGCTTGTTTCCGCCACTAAGTAAAAAAAATAAAAAAGGTAAATTTTATCTCACTATTCAGCCTTTTTTTCTCAGAATTGTCAGTTTGTATCTCGTAATTCTGACTTTATAGCTCGCAATTGCGTGTTAAACGACAGTCTTTTTTCCCTCACAAATGGACATTATAACACAATTGCGAGTTTATATCACACAATTCTGACTCCAAAACTCGCAATTCTGACTTTATATCACGCAATTCTGACTTTATAATTTGCAATTGAGTTTATATATCTCACAATTGTGAGTTTATATCTCGCAATTCTGAGAAAAAAAGTAGGAACCGTGAGATATAAACTCGGAATTGCAAGAAAAGAGTCAGAATTGTGAGATAAAAAGTCGCAATTAGCTTTTTTATTTTTTTATTTAATGGCGGAAACAAGTTTCCATAGCATTCTGATCCATTCTGTTGCTGTTGTATAAAGGCCCCCTTAGAAACGCTTCTGACTGGGGTCAGGTGAACTTGAAACCAGCCTAATTATACAAAGTTTCCTTAAAACAGATTATCCGACTAGTTGTTCAGCCAAACCCACTGACTAGTCGACTTCAAAAATACGCAATTTTGCACATCCTTATTGTCATCTCCACAACCACTAACAGAGCAGACATCACAGATTCCACGTTCTACAAAAAGACTAATTTATGAGCTATTAACTGAGCAGGATGTCTTTTGACTGTGTGAAACAGAGATTAATGAGGGTTAGGCTGGCCTAAGTCATTCTTTGACCTGTCACCATACATTTTGTGCATGAGTGATCATCCTGGGCCAAAAGACAGGCCACATTAGAGGAACAAAAGAGAGCAAAAAAGGGGGTACAGCACAGGAAACAGAGGTTTGGGTGAGATTGCTTTCATCACTGACTCTTTTTTTCTTTCTATCTCTTTTTCTTTATCTTTGCCTTAAGGAAGGCCTCTAGTGGATCCACAGGATGTGACCCACAAAAAATATGACTCAGACAACCACTCCTGCCTGTGCCCTTTAGACTTACTCAATAACACACGTTGGCATGTTTTGGACTGCCCAAATCCAAACGCTCCAAACCCTGGTTGAATTAATATAAGCATTATATTCCATAAGCGACTCATAATTAGTCACCACGACAAAAGACAGAAACAAGAAATATAAAAGCATAAATTTGCATGGTGCATCATGGTTGTTTCTCCACTCGGTCACAGTTACTGAGCAATGGGAAACCCCATCAGACTGTGGCAGCTGTTGGAACTTCAAAGAATGAGTCACAATATACAAAATAAAGTGTAGTGACGTCAACTCTCAGTCATTGCTCAATGACTCTCGCGCACAACAGATAAGTATTAATCTGTGTTATTTTAGTATTATTTATATGCTGTTAGCATATATAACTTTTAATTTTATATTTTTATTTTTTTATTTTATTTTTTAGTAATTTTGTTAATATTTTATTTCGTTTTTTTAATAATTAATTTCCAGTGATTAATTTTAGTGCTGCATCTAATATTTATATTAATGATCCAACTATTTCAGCTTTACTTCAATCAACAAAAATGCTTTTAATATTTTTACTTAACCTATATGATGAGATGGTTACATATAGGACATGATCAGATGCCCTGAAAGTATTTGGACACCTGACTTAAAGTCTTAATGTTATTGCCTTACAAAACAAATGTTCAAACCAAAGTAGTCTTTTATTTTAAAGAAATATAGCATAAGCACTCTTTCAAGCAAAACCTGAGTGGAACTGACTTCATACAAACACTAAAAAGCACCTTATAAATACTTAGTTAAAAAAGAAGAGTGCCGTTAGTTATAAAAACAAGTGCTATATGCTGCTTGGTTTGATATTTTGTTATGTAATGTGACGTAAGTGTGATCTAAATGCCTAGGTCAGCTGTAATTTCATAAAGGGCATGATATCAGATGTGACATCATGACATCAGAATGACTAAACATGATCAGATATAAAAGGATATGATAACAGTTTTTATGTAACAACACATATGGATATGATTAGTCACAACATGATGACCCCCTAGATAGTCCTGCATTTCTAGTAACTGCCATGTAAACAAATACTCACAAAGCAGTAAGAATATCAAAGACAGCAGAGGTGTTTCCTAGCAGTTCTGTGGACGCACCAGGAACCACAAGTCACACATATACAAAATAACTCCAATGTAATATGCTTCCCTAAACTGTGTAATCATGCAAATAGAACCAAATTGGCCGAAGTCCCATCTTGATGGCCCCACACTCTCAGAAAAAAGGTACAATAGCTGTCACTGGGGCAATACCCTTTCAAAAGGTATACCTTTGTAACTAAAGAGTGCATATTAGTACCTCAAAGGTATTAGTACCAAAAGTGTACATATTAGTACCTAAATAGCACATTTTAGAACCTTTTTAAAGGGTACCGTCCCAGTGACGGATTTTATATTACTTTTTCTGAGAGTGCAGGAGGAATAACATTCCTCTGCTCTTCCTGAGAAATTTCTATCCCATTCAATTACACTGGGGCCACTGGATTCCCTGCTGTCCTCTCCGAGAGGGGCAGGCTGCCTGTGGGTGTCCTGCCACATGCATGCATTCCTGCCCCGTGAATCACTGTAGCAGCCTGGTGTGATACGCTAAAGAACAAACTTATAGGGTTAGGGCAGTGATTGTCAAGTCGTGACTCAAAATTGGGTCTCAGGTAAAAAATAAAATAAAATAAAGGATAGGAAAATAAATAGGCTTATCACACGTCATCATATTTATGTGAACATACTGTATGTAACTGTAAAAAAAAAAATATGCAAAGTGAATATTTTCCAGACTACATTAAATATGTTTTCTTGCAAAAAGAATAAACATGATTTATGCTGACCACAATATGTTTTGTGCTGTGAATTACTGACTGCCAAGATAATATAATTTTATTTTTCTTAAATTATTAAAATGATTAATATAATAATACAATTATTAATATTAATACATTTTAAAACATTTTAATTTACTTTTATATAATACACAATTTTTGTACCATATTGGGTCAACACTTGGTCCTAAAGCAAAACCAGGCCACAGGCTGACACAAATGGACTGCTGCGAGTATACAACGACAAGGCAAGTATTTTAGGACATCGAAGAGAGGAAAACTGGAGTAGGCAATAAAAAAACATGAGAAAAAAAACATGCTGTCCTACCGCAGTGACCGAAGTGAAGTAGTCAGCTAATCAGAGTCATGCCGCAAAGTGACCCCTGCTTTCCACACTAGGATAAATTGTTTTTATTTTTAAAGTTTTGTTCCTCAGTCTTGTATACGCTGTTTATTTCCCTATTTGTCTGTTTCAGTGTCTATTGAAAACAAACAAGTCTGCGCATTTGTCAGGCGGTCATGAATGCAGTGCTGTTCTGGTCAGCTTTGTGTATGACAGTTATGGGGGCGAGGAGGGGGGTGGCTTTTGGCAGCGAGAGAGACCCCTTTTGGAGTCTAAAAATAGACTGAAGGGAGAGTTTTTGACACAGTGGCTGACACTGCACATTCTAAACTTGTGGGATCAGGTGTGTGGATCCACCGAGGGCTGAAACGCCACAGAGACCACAGCAGCGAGCAAGCAAAACATCTTTCCTCCCCTGTCCAAACCCTCCAATAACATATATTTTTTTAAACAGACAGTCTTTAAGTAGAAGATACAGTTTAAGAAGCCTGTTTTTAAAGGGAAGAGATTATATTGTACTTTCATGCTTTAAATAATGCTGTATAAAAAAAAGAAACAGAAACAGCAATAAGGTACAAGAGGCCATGCTTTACAGAAGTGCCTTACTGTGTTTAATAAAATGGTTAATAGATAATGCAAAATTGAGGTAAAATCTTAATTAAAATATTATTCTGAATGTTATTCTATTTATTTAATTATTTATGTATGCATTTATTTATTTATTTATCTATTCTACATTTTATTGTGTGAAAAAACAGTCACATATATATATATATATATATATATATATATATATACACACACACACACACACACCATTAAAAAGATCAAAAAGAATAAATAAACCAAAACCAAACAAAACAAAAAACCAAACCAAACCAAACCAAACCAAAACAAACCAAAACAAAACAAAACTAAAAACAACTAAAAACACAACAAAACACACACACACACACAAAAAAAAACGGCAATCAAAAATGGTCCATTAGCTGAATAAAGGTCATGAAGCAGGGAAATATGGTCAACTTTAAAATTCCTCAAGGCAATAAAGGAACCAAGAAACAAATGCATTCAGTATAAACACACATTTGGTACCTCAATGAGTTCTGGCCGGAAGTTGATGGTGTAGAGCCAGTCTGTGAGGTTTGGGTAAGATTCCAGTGCCAGCGGTCTGTCACTCTCTGGAACACTCTGCTTCCACTCTAACTGTTTACTGATGTACTTCACCAGCTTCACCTGTAGATGGCAATCACACACATAGACAAATTGGTGTAACTGGTGTAACAACTGATTTGAGACTCACTGAGCTAAGTAATAGCCTATATCTGTTTGCTTTTTAAATTGATACCATCTGTCCTCTAATTAGTTTTTATTCATCTAAACGAAAATGAACTTTTCTAATTAACTTAATATGAAGCTGTTTGTTAGGGGGCAGGATGACATTAGACATTAAAACAGGGCAAAAAGATTTAAATTTTCATGTTTCAGAGCACTTCAGAGAAAAAGAGCTGTTTCAAAGTGACTAATCAGATGCCATAGAAGATTGAAATAGGGACGGCAATGCATGTGATAATTCAGCATTTTTCTCTAAACCTTTGTGTC
The DNA here is from genome assembly GCA_037950665.1 of Hypophthalmichthys nobilis. Classification (NCBI taxonomy): domain Eukaryota; kingdom Metazoa; phylum Chordata; class Actinopteri; order Cypriniformes; family Xenocyprididae; genus Hypophthalmichthys; species Hypophthalmichthys nobilis. The sequence goes on from CM075479.1 coordinate 19,845,793, forward strand.
CGCAAGCGAGTGTTGCACACAAAATGCAAAGCGAGAACAGAGCAAAGGAAATCCCCATGTGTGACTTCATTGTAAATGGGTGGGCGATGAAAGTGTTGTGTGTGTGGTGTCAGTTAGACAACCAACTACAGTACACACGAACACTGTACACAAACACACCATGCTTTCTTGTTCAGTTCAAATACCAACCAGTGCTTCTGCCCGTCATTATTCTACCATCACTAGACTCATATTGGGTTAAAAACAAACAAGCCAATCATGTTCAAAGCTCACAAGACAAAGACGCTTCAGACAGTGCCCTCCCTTTGTTGCTGTAATGCTCCCACTGCAATAAACAGTGCTGTCTATAAATAGACACTGGTTATTATCATGGCAAGGGAGTCTGGACTCTTTCTCACAGGGGCGTCTGTTCCGCCACTATGGCAACCCTGGCTGGAACACACTTGGCGGCTGCAGCCAGAGTCCCATGTGACATCATGGAGCAGCAAGACACTGCGGTCCGCAGGTTAACAGAAACCACCTTACACCTGCCTCTACAGGTACAAGTTCAACCACCTCGCAAACAACCACAGCTGCAACTGTGCTCATAAAGATATAAAGAGTAAAAGATATATAACTTTATAAAAGATATAAAGTTTGCTTGAAAATAAAAAGGTTACTTTAGGTAAAATTAGGTAAAAGAATTGGTCCCATAGGATGTTTGGTGCTTCTTTTTTTTCTTTTTTAATTCACTTCATTGACTACAAACTGCATGAACTAGAAACTATACTGGTACTTCCCTTGTTTACATATACAGATATAAATAGCTGTATATAAATTCAAACATAGATGTAGATATAGATACAGCTAAAGCTTGTAAATATAATTACAGATATAACTGTAGAACAGATATACACTACCATTTGAAAGTTTGTCAGTAAGATTTAATTTTTTGAAAGATAAAAATGTATATATTTATATTATATTTAGCAAGGATGCATTAGATTGATCAAATGTGACTGTGAAGACATTTATAATGTTACAAAAGAATTCTATTTCAAATAAATGCTGTTCTTTTTAACTTACTATATATCAAAGAATTCTGAAGAAAAAAGGTTTTAACACTGACATAAGAACGTTTCATTATAAATAATAATATTACAATGATTTCTTAAGGATCATGTGACGCCGAAGACTATAGTAATGATGTGAGTAATGATGCTGAAAATTCAGCTTTGTCATCACAGGAATAAAATGCATTTAGCCTATATTTGAATATATTCAAATACAAAACCGTTATGTCACAAAGTTAGTGTTTTTACTATATTTCTGATCAAATAAATGGAATCAAATCAAAACATCAAATCAAAACATAAAAAAATGAATGGTAGTGTGCATGTGTTTATATACATACAAACATACATACATACAGTACATACATACACATATAAATGATAAAAACCTTTAAAAATGTTATAACACAATGTGCAGACTAACCAAATTAATCAAATTTAAATCCCATCAATATTTGTTCAGAAAGGCCCCGAATGAGGATAATCACAAGACATTACATTATAGCAAATGAAAACACAATATACATTACACAAAGTGGCATTCTTGCTTCAAAATCACAGAGTTCATTTTTCTAATTGCATCAATTTCTTTAGAACTATTTGCATGAACTTAACCCTCTTGGGCTGCTCAAAAATGACCTTTTTTATTCTTTAAATGAAATGAATGTACTATATTTTAGTTTAATAATGTTTTCCATTTAATATTTTGTATTTTAGGGGATTTTTATGGTACTAAATTATGTTTATGGAATAGTTATGATCCATTTATTACCTGTTAACCACTTTTTGAGCAAAGACTTGAAAATTAAATTTCCAACTTAAACTGTCGTAAATCTTAAATGCTTTAGAGCACAGACTTTAGTTTGGTCTCTTTTTTAAGACATTCGGTAGAATATTGCTGAAGTGAAACTAAATAGTAAAAAAAAAAAAAAAAAAAAAAAAATTATTATTATTATGAAAAATGCACAAAATACTTTTTTTTTAAATTTTATATGAGATATATATTTTCCAAAACATGTTTTACTCAAATCCATAAATCTAAACAAGTTGTGCTCCAAATTTGAGGTTGATATCTCAAAAAATGAGCTTTCAGTAATAATTTGTTTAGGCACAGTACCAAACGTAGTCACTAGAAGAAATCTGTTTCCCATTCTTTTCCAATTGTTAATTTCCATCAAACAATTCAGGACCATTTAACCTTTTTGAATCATGTGCATGATTCTGTGTGTGTGTTGTGTGTTCACATAGCAAGTGCCAAAACCTTTACCAAGTTTCGTACCATTCCAATGAAGTAAAAAAACAAAAAAACAAAATGTAAAATTTCTCAGTCAAAAATGACCAAACAGCACCAGTGGGTTAAAGATCCAATAAGTAATATTGAAAGCTAACAGTTGAAATGGGTACTGCAGTCCAAATTCAAAATACTGGAGAGACTTGTTCCCGTGCCCCATCCTCCTCAGATTCGACGCTCATGCAGATTGCCTGGTTGAGGACGTGCAATAAAAAGAAGTCCAACTGACAATGGAAAGCGTAAGTTGATCAGCTAATGCATATGTTTGCAATGTTTTTTATTGCAGAGGCTTTTAAAGTCAATTAGAATCTGTGATTTCTGAGCCAGTTCATTTGCTCGCTTCAATGGCTGCAATAAGCTGTGTTTTCCACCAACTGGCAAACCGGGGGTGTCGAAATACTATCGGGTAAACTAGTTATCAACATATTTTCTCAGATGTTTCTGATTTACCTGACCTCCAACATCATTTAAAAAAAGCAAATAGTTGAAACAGTCAAAATTTTAGCCTTTGTCTATTAAGAGTGACAAGGCAGACCGTGCTGTCGAGCGGGGACAGAAATAGTACCAACCATTTATGAGAACCACAAGTGTTATAATTGAAACCATTTCTAGATTTCCCACAGTGTTAACACATTAGCATTTTTATCAAAAACTCATGCACTATCTAGAGATCACCACAAAGAACTACACTCTGTAGTCTACAAGAGCCCTGGTAGGTCACTGTGACAAATCAGCCTGCACCTGTAGCCCAGCAACCAGCCACCTGTGCAGTTGATTAGCTCTTTCCATTTGTATCTCTATATAAGGTCACAGCGCTCTGTAAGAACGCAGCTGCAGTACTGGAGCGCCTTACTAGCTAAGAGACACGACAGCAGTGGATGGCTTTATGTATGAGCGTATTATCACCTCCCCTTGCAAAACCGCCAAGATAGCATGTAGCGCAGTCTTCAAACGAGAAGCAGTCTATCATTAAAGTTTCAAGAGGCCTATAGCAGTCTGAGAAGGTGTGCTGGCTCTTTTCTTTAGCTACTATCTGAGAATGCCCCCAAGCTGATTTGATGCATCGGTCGGCCACGAGCGAACCTCAAACACAACAGGGTGTTAGCTTGCACCAGACACAGCCTGGCACATTGTGCAGGAGTACGCCTGTATTCAATGACGCCCGTATCTCTCCTCTCATCTGCCATCTCTATTACACCTCTCAAGGGGTGGCTGGAGTATGGGGCAGGGGGGACCTGCTTAACTAAAGTGTCTGCGTGAGACCGGAGAGGAAAAGTTGAGAATCTTTTGTGACATTCAAAAGCAGCTGGCCTCGCAAGAGAGGCTTGTTGATGCCAAATGAGCTTCATTAGAGAGGTAAGACACACAATCCATATGGTGCGATGGTGTCTGTTACGAAAGTTATAAAAGAGCATGTTGGCAATCAAGAGTTTAGCAAGTGTTACACTGATTTCATCATTATGGTTCCTGGCAAAACAGTGCAACAGTCATTTCAGGAAGAGGAGTGTTTCTGGCATGAGTGTGCATGGAGAAAGACACGTGATTAGATGACGTAATTTCCAGATCTTTTGTGTCGGCATGCACTCGCTACTGCAAATTCCCTTCATTTCATCAAATCTGACATGCATAAAAAGCTTTGCATAAAGAAGTGTCACAGTTGTACCAGATGATAAGGTAACTGTAGACTGTAGTGGAGTGGTGTGGATCCTGTTACACACTGTGTCACCAATACAAGCAAACCTGCTCCTTTTGTTTTTTGACAATAACATACAGGCATATTGGATAATTCATGCTAGGTTTAAACAATCTTGCTAGCTCCAAAATCATGATAGGTCTATTATATCACTTGAGTAGGGCACATGGGAAAGCACAAATGTGGCGACAGCTCCAAAAAAAAAAAATGGTCTCAATGATGACAGATTTCAAAATCAAAAAGAGAATAAAAACAAAATGAACATGGATGTTAAAAAAAGGCAAGTTGCAAGCACAAATAAAAAGTGAATAAAATTGAGGCATTACACAATAAAGTGCAAGGGTGTGTGGAACGTCATAAGACACAAGAAAAGAGAAAGGGGGAAAAAGCTGTTGAAAAACCGCATGGGGATTTCCTGATACGAACAAACATTAGCCGGTTGAGAGGCCTATGCTTCACCGCACCTAATGGGCCTCGCAGTGATGTGTTAACTTTCCATCCATACAAGCAAAGTGCAAATGAGCCTTAAAAAGCCTTTGATGAGCACTCACGCTATACTGAGCAAAGACTTGCATTTCCCAGAAACCAAAACTAAGACGTTAGGGAGTTGTGATTCTTCAAAATGTGTTTTTCCCAGATCTCTTCAGTCAATTATAGGGTCTATTACACAAAAGAGCATCATCTAGGAAAACCACTCAAGTAATTACGATTACCACTGCCCTGGCGCATCAACAGGATTTATGAGCTCACACACACACATGTGGCAATCCCTCTTCCCATCCACTGCAAATTTAATGATTCTGCAATAAGCCACAGGCCTGTACTCAAGGTAATTGTCCCAAAATTGTTCTTGCAGGTGGCAATTTAAAAGGAAATCCACAGGTATTTAAAATATATTTGTGTCACGACCCAGCATTCTTTACAGGTTAAACAATTGTGCAATTTGTTAAATCAAGGGTGTCCAAACTAACAGCCCACAGCTTGTCTATTAAAATATATTATATGTGACCCGCCACGCATAATTTACATATCATGCTGTTTCAGTGTCAACACAAGGTGACAGCACTAGATTTTAGGCTAGGTGTAGCAGTAAACCGTGAATGACAACTTGACAATTTGAAAACTGATTAGTGCTGCTATTTCTGTTGTGTATGAGAAACATTAAACACGGCAAAAGTGGAACGAAACAATGCTACTTGTTTGAACCGCGCCGCACACGGACGGAACATGTATTAGCTCTGCCCAAAACAGAGCATCGCGAGCTCAGAACGAATGTGTTTACTCGCTGACCGGTCTCGATCACGCGACCACTAAATCCAGGGAGAAGCGTTCGAGTTTGGGGCAGAATTCTCTGATACAAACCACAAATATCTTGGTGATTTAAACTATTTTAAAGCCAGATGAAACAGTGCTGAGTGCTGACTGTTGACTTTCTCATAACACACTGTGCAACAACAATCCAGTTATAATACTTTTCAATCCACAAACCACCAACATTTACCATGGATTTATTGTAGTAACTAACTGTAACCATGGTATTGTAGAAAAAATGTGGGATATTCATATTACATTTTATATTATTAACGTAGACATGTATTAAATGTATTAAAGGAGTAATGAAAAATAGCTCAAACTACAGAAAATTTTGTTATAAGCAAGCAGTTTTGCATTTTATACTTAAAGGGTTAGTTCACCCAAAAATGAAATTTCTGTCATTAATTACTCACCCTCATGTCGTTCCACACCCGTAAGACCTTCATTCATCTTCGGAACACAAATTAAGATATTTTGCTGAAATCCGATTTTTTATCCTCCATTGAAAGCAATGAAATTAAAACATTCAAGGTCCAGAAAAGTAGTAAAAACATTGTTAAAATAGTCAACGTGACTACAAAGGCTCAACCTTAATGTTAGAAAGCGACGAGAGTACTTTTTGTGCACAAAAACAAAACAAAAATAACGACTTTATTCAACAATTTTCCCACTTCCCTGTCAGTCTATTATGCAGTTGGCGCAGTGCATCGCTTCTGTGTTTACATCCGAACGCCGGCTTAGTAACGGCTGGCTCCTGCGTCACCATCACATGCGTGCGTCGTGCTGCTCACGTGAAAAGCATCTGCTGAGCCACCGTTCGGATGTAGAACCTGGAAGCGCTGTAACGTAAATAGCGTAGCAGAATAGCAGGGGAGAGACGACTTTGTTGAATAAAGTCGTTATTTTTGTTTTGTTTTTGCGCACAAAAAGTATTCTCGTCGCTTCGTAATATTAAGGTTGAACCACTGTAGTCACGTTGACTATTTTAATGATGTTTTTACTACATTTCTGGACATTGAATGTGGTTATTTCGTTGCTTTCAATGGAGGATAAAAAACCTCTCGGATTTCATCAAAATATCTTAATTAGTGTTCTGAAGATGAACAAAGGTCTTACAGGTGTAAAATGAAATGACAGAAATTTCATTTTTGGGTGAACTAAGCCTTTTGTCTTTCGACTAAATGCCATAAAGCCATTCAAGATACCACAGAAACCATATTGCTACTTTAGTTTTTCCATGGTATTGAGGCGCCATGTGTTGTTTTACCTGTGGTTATTATGAACTAAATGTATGATACAATGGAAGACCAACAGTAATTTTCATACAAGTAGAGTTCTAACTAAGAATATTTATATATATATATAAATAAGAATATTTAAATTTATATATTTATATATTTAAATAAGAATATTTAAATTTACCCAATAAAAATGAATGTAAAATATTTCAAATTTTATTTTAATATTTTTACAGATGTTACTGTTTTAGTTAATGAAAATAAATTACAAAAATACATCTGCATCCCTAATCAAGCTACTGCTACAAGCCGTCTATGGAGGGAAAGAAAGCTCTCAGATTTCATCAAAAAGAAAATCTCACGGGTTTGGAATGACATGAGGGTGAGTAATTAATAACAGAAATTTCATTTTTGGGTGAACTAACTCTTTAATGATGATAGGATTTTCATTTTTGGGTGAACTAATGGGTGAACTTCTGAACTATTATTAGTAGTGGATTTCTCTTAATTTACACAGATGACGCATTATACATGCCCCATAGCAGATATCTCCCACCTTGTCTTCAGATGGGGGAGACCCCTTCATTAAGAGTGACGTCACTACAGCATGCAGGGGCAGCACCAAATACCCAGCAACACGAAGCATAAATCATTAGAATATGTGTTATCGTAGACCACATTTTTTTAATCACCATACTACTCAAATGCTGGTAAATAATTAGATAAAATAGGCTAGTCTAGTGACATCCTTACTAGACAAAACGTTCTCAGACAACAAATCTTGGACGTAATTTTGCATTTGTGCTTAAACCTCTCATAACTTGCAAGACATTATAACACCTTCATAGTTTGTCTGTTAAAACAGCTATGCCTGTCCACAAGAAATCTCAAAACACAACTGACAGTTTTTTCGCCAGCACAAAACAAGCAGAAAATGTGACTGCTATGCACAGCACTTCCTGACCAATAAAAAAAAAAACCTTGCATATACACATTTTAAACAGTGCATGATTTGCTTCTGAGAACAAACAGTCTTGCAGACTGACAGACTCTGGCCACAGAGTGGTTGTGGCCAGATCTGTACTGAGCGTGGAAAACATTTAGCAATAGCCAGATGGTGTCACTGAAAGAAAGATGATGTGACTTAAACACAAATTTCATTGATGGGACTTAAACTTATCTCAAGGTCAAGACATAATGTGCAAGATTAAGTGGTATAATTTCACACTTAAGTGCAGACTGACCGATATTTCGTTCTGAAAATAAACTGCATCAAACGCATAAGACTTCTGTGCAAAATTAGTTTCAAATGGCCCACAACTCACATGCTGTAATGAGTTCACACATAATACAACAGAAAATAAATGCATATCTGTGGAGACAAATAGAGAAAAATACAATTTAAATACATGGAACAGCCAAAATGAACTAAAGCTGAGCATATGTCATATGCAACATACATGATACTTGACTATGATGCAGACTATTAATGCCACAGGAATTTTTTTAAATAAGTCATAAGAGGTCTTCATGATTTGCAGCGACAAAGTCGTGCATTTCAATGAATGTTGGCAACTACCACTGGGAGGTCCACCTGGGGTGATCTGCTTCCTGATACAATTGAATACTGCAGTCAAGCAGGAGTGCCTACCAGTACAACGTCTTGGTGACCTCCAGACCTCCAAACTGCTGTTAATATGAATGCCTGACATCTTTACAAGGAGAGAGTGTGGGTCTGCTCCCAGACAGAAACGTAACACTCATCGGTTGTTTAGGTCATTGTGTAACACATGGTTGGGGGACATCTGCTAGTGTCCAGGTCTGCATCTGTTCTCCTTACTAGATCAAACAAGAACCTAAAGATTTTCTTTTGTTCCACCATCAAGACAGATAAAAGCGATGTCAAAACGCAAACTGCTTGTCTTCTCCAATATCAATAAACAGTTTATTCTGAGTGCTTGATGTAACCCTACTCCTAATGCAATTCGGCCTGACGCTCACAGGCTTATTGTTCAAGCAGAGAGAGGGAAGAATGCATTGCCTAGACTTTCCACCACTTTTGTTCTCCGGCCCTTTGATGGATAACCTCTGTCTACACCAAAGTGTTTAGTGGAGTTGCGGCATTACAGGGTTGTATCATGCAGAGTCAGATTCACTTTTGCAAACCCTCCCTCGGATTGGGGAATCTTGCTCACTAATCACATGCATGTGAATTGAGCACGCTTACTAAATATAGGAACAGCCACAATAGCACAAACACATAGCAATCTTTCCAATGACCAGAGAAGACAAACCACTAACCAGAGATTCTCAGCTGCCAGAGAGACAGCCAGTTCATCCACAGGAATTTAGTGAGATTTACTGACAGGAATCTAAACGATAATTGCCATTTAGCACCATCTCTCTGTGCTTTGCTTTGAGTGTTGGGAAAAACAGATCTCCACGGTTATCAAAGTGTGTCCAGAGTGAGAAAACAAAGCCCTGCCCAACTGTTTCGGTCACACTGATTGGGAAATTTTCAAAAGGCAATGGAGATTAAATGTAATAGGCTACATCAACAAATGCGTTGATCAGCACACTTCTTCTTAAATTACATGGGTGTCCAATCCTGCTCCTGGAGGGTTACCTTCTTGAAGAGTTTAGCTCCTGACACACCTCAACCAGCTACTCTAGGTCTTTAGGATTATGAGTGTTGGAGAAAGTTAAAGTCCATTGTAGAGGTCCATTGTCTTGTAGAGTTGATCTCCAACCATGGACAGGTGTACTCTGCAGAAAAGTGGCTCTCTAGGAGTAAGACTGGATTGAAACTTTCCGAGAGGGATGTGTTTGTTCCCTCTGGCCACATTTTGATAACCTCTTCCCTGGGTATGCAAATTGTATCCTTGCAGGTCCAGGAGGTGAGAAGCTAGGGAATCCCATGCTACCACCTGGATACTGCAGTGACTCAGGTTACCATGTCCCTCACTTTGAGCCAGCCCTTGGGATGTCAAGCCACTCTCCGAGGCCTGACGCCATACTGTTTCGGTCTTCTCTCACCCCTCCACAGCTGTCCACTAAAAGCTTTTAATACTGTTTACAGATCTGACAACAGAGTGCACACTGGACCTACGTATCTCCACAGGTATCAAAAGAGCCATGGCCACCTGCTGTTTCTTGACTTCAAAGGCAACCTTTCTCAACACCAGTGTCACTGGGGTTGCGTCCACACCTTGCTGGCTCAAAGAACTAAACATAAAAGCAATTACATAAGCTGATGACATCAACAAGATGGCCTACAGAGAAAAGTTAAGACAGCTCAAAGCCTGATGAAAAGAAAACAATCACAAAATTATCTGATTGGAGAGGTCAACTGCTCATCAACAGTGTCAAAGATCTGCACCTTAACAATGACCTCAACACATGGACCCTGAACACATCTTCGTTAACTTGACAGCACTTTTCCTACAGAGGAGGAGATTTAAAGCCCGTTCACACCAAGAACACTAACTATAACGATAACTATATTTGCGTCCACACCAACGAACGATAGCGGTCTGTTTGTTCTAAGCTCACGCGCTGCGGTTTCAAAGTGTCTACAGCATGTTTTTGCTGTTCTTGTTGCATTTACACGCCTTTAACCAGCAGATGTCCTCAGCATGCTATGTTTCGAGTGAATAACTAATGTAGTCGATCTAATCTAACTAGGGCTGTGCCCAAATTCAAATATTCGGTCGGTGGGTTGGTAGTCGATTTTTTTTGGGATTCGAATATTAACTTTTTTTCTTTCCCTTTTCCCCCAGCACACCTGGCAACCCCCTTCGCGAAATGGTTCTCGTTCGCGCTTAAATATGTTTACAGCATAAAATCTGGCGAAATACAATACTCTTTTTTACAATTATCTTATAAAACCTAGCCGTTTTTAATAGGATGGACAGTTGAAGGAACCCAACCTTGTTACACTTGATAAATATATTTGTTTCTTCTTAGCCTACTAAAGTGTTCCCAGTAACTGGAGTATTCTCTGTCTAGAGCGCACAACTGCATGAGCTCGTATGGACAGAAGTGCATGCCTGAGCTTGTATTTTGGGTTAAGCTGCGTTGCTTTGACATTGTGGAAATAGAATAATAGAAAGAAATTGTATTAGCCTTTTTACCCGTTATTATCAATCTAAATGAATCTACTGCAAAATATAGGAGCTGCTTGTTAAAACTCAAATGTGAGATTTTACTGGGACGGCGTGTTCTTTATTTATTACAGTTCGTTCATTGATTTTTCGTTCTTCTTTTATTTAAATAGCCAATAAAAGTATTGCTCTTAACAGACTGTTTTATATCACTAGTGGAGTGTCCGTCAGAGCATATAAGCCCAGCCCGCCACTTTAAGCTAACGTTAACTTATTTCGCTGTTCTGTAGTTTACTAAAAGTTTATTAATTCTGAACGTGTCGCGCGTCCATATTGCACCAAATGCGACACTGCACTCCCTTGGGTCCGCAGCAACACACCCACCACATAATCAAAATACAAACAGACAGACACACAGAGATTCCTGCGGTAATGCGTTGTGTATGGCATAAATAGGGATACGTTAGCTCACTTAGCTTGAGTTATTGATACCGGACAGACTTCACGAGGCGATTGACATTTCACAACAGGCGTTTTATTCCCCATGAAACTCGTGTAACTGTCCGTCGCAAATGTTATGCCGGTCACAGCATTACTTAATAAAGAAAATAACTTTAAATGAGCAACAGAAAACAGAAATAACCCACATTCATGCGGTGCTCGAGAGTGCGCAACTCTTAAAGAGGCCAAAAATTCAGTGTTAATTACTACCGAATCTTCGAAGCTCAAAAAATGGTGTTCAGATGGTATACAATGTTGTCGAAACTAGCGCTGGATACCTGAGGTAATTTTATGTTACACTGTTTGCCTGGCATAATCGTTAATACTTCTCACCATTTATTCCATGGGATTGTTTTCCATATATCCATTTTCTTGAAAAGGGGGGGTTGACTTGTCAAACAATGGTGGCTTTTTCTGGACCTCGGCAATTAACTTCTCCGCAATGTCGTCTGCCATTTTAAATGCACAAGCCCTTAAATTTTGAATGGATTCTGATTAGCTGTCAGTGTTTTATTGTTTAACTGCTGGAAAAAATCGTTCTGAAAGTGATCCCAATGATATTGTTTCTCTATATCGTTATAGCTGTGGTGTGAACACTGCTATGCTTTTATATTTAGAACAATTTTTAGAACTATATCTTTATCGTTATCTTTATAGTTATGGTTCTTGGTGTGAACAGGCCAGTGAAAACTCAAACGCTTCTAGAGGTGTGTCATGGAGAGTACCTGAGATACCTGCTGGGTCACCGTCTGGTATGTTACCTGCTCTTTTTTTTAGATAAAAAAGAAAGTTCTCCCATGGGTAGCGAAAATAGCTCAGTTCATGACTGGACCTGGACTTTCAGCTATCAATGACTGAACGGGAAGGCCCACAGCATCAATATGGGTCCCATCTCTTTAGTTTCATATCCCTAACATCTGGAGGAAGCTTGAGGAGTTCAAAACCACTAGACGAAAGAACAATTTCTTCCCACAAGTTTTCAGACTGTCCAATAACTGACAATCAACAAATGGACTGTCCACCCCCACCCAATGCAGAAATGCAACCCATACTTCTGACTCTGCCTGTTATTGTTCCACCTCAGCACAATCCTTGCCGCATTACAGTCATTTTATGAGCTCTAGAATCTGAATACGTTTACATCTTGCAACACAAGTCTATCTGACACTGTCTGCACTGTTTAACACTATATTTTAGTTTGTATACAGCACTCTGGGTACATATCGCTTACTATTTATTGTACATTGCTTGTAATTACTGTTCACTGTGTGGCCTTGGTCCACCACACATTATCATACTCTGTTATATAATTGTTGCTGTCGTTTCAAAGGAAATGTATTTCGTTCTCTTTCTTGCACTTGGCTTGTAATAATGAAAATGCTACAAAAAAAAAAAAACATGACATGACCTGACTTGAACGAGTGCTATTTCTGAATTTAATCATGAGAAATACTTGAAGCACCTCCCTAAGATATACACAGCCAGTAAACAAGTATCTCCAAAACAATCACCGAACCCACCACAATGTAACGATTACCTGTGTCTGTGAGAACTAGCATCATATCATAAAATCTTCAAAGTTGGATGGTTTATTTAACAAAGCCTCGAGCTCAACTTGATTATTTAAAAGTTTTAGTCTGCAAGCATGGATATCAGGGGAGGAACATGAAAGCCATGTTTTGATTCAGAGAAGGTGCTTGACCTTACTAAGTAGATAAGTTTGTATTTGAAGGAAAAGCCACTTCTTGTTATGGTGTTTAAAAAAAATACAACCATGCCTAAAAGTGACACTGTTCCACAGGTTCAACCAACTTTGGATTTCAGTTCACTTTTGTGGGAGGGGTTAACCACTGTTGCAAAATACCTGGGTATGGTTAAAAATAGCACTAACACTCCTCTGATATATGCTCTTCTTGTTTGCAGAGCTAAACTGAGATAACAAACTGTTTGACATGATGGAACATATTTTTAAATCAGCTTCAGGACTGAATAGTTTACGCATCTACAATTGACTGTTACAAAAGTATTCCATTGCAGTGATTATGAGTATAACAATTATAAAACAACAATTATGAAGGCATTTACAACTTCATTATTGAAAAACCGGCTGGGGAAAATGTTCATTACACCACTGCAATGACTTTCTGCAAAATAATTTCAAAAAGTGTTTGTTGTTTGGCTTAAATTTCTATTTGTGCTTTGTAAAGCACTGGCTTAAAGCGCCATATACAGTAAACATATTATTTTCATGCCACAGCTGGTCATATGATCTCAATATAAAGAAGTGTCCCGCTCCATGTTATTTCTCAAAAGTACTTTTCTACTAAACAATGCACAACATTACACAAGTAAAACTTTACATGAGGATAGGGTAGGCAGACGTAACCTCAATAAATACCCCAAGAACCAGGAAGCAATGTGAGCCAAGAGGGGGTTTCCATGACCCCTAGCATTCATGATGATGGTGTATTAAGAAAAGAAAAAATGAATAATGATTTGAATTTGCACCTACAAAGCAAGCACCATTATTTAGGCATATCAAGAACTATCATTCATCATCTAATACTGAATCACATTAGTGTCATGGTACTAAAGTATGTGATGTAACAATCTGAATGAACACCGTCTATATGCACTGAAGCTTGATATTCTAAGACAAACACAAGACAGAATCCTCCTACGTTACCTCCAAAGCGCGTATCTCGTGTTGGGTCAGGTCGTTAGATGCGGCGCACTTGGTTCGGAGCCCCTTCAGACTAGAGATGGAGATCTCGATCAAGTTCTGGATGAGTTTGCACTGGTGAAGCGCGTCCATCCCTGCGTTACTGCCATCACTCCCGTCCAAATGCTCCTCATCACTTGCGACCATGTTTCCACCTTTGCCAGAGACACTACTAGTATCCATTCCTCGGCATTGGCTCGGCTTTAGGGGCATGAGCTCGAACTACAGCAAACACTAGTCCAAAGACATGTTTGTAAACGCATGTAGACTAAACGGAGGTGACAGTCCTACTCCAAGCAAGTTTTTGTGTACTAGTTCACAGCGCAGGCATACTCCTCAAACATACTCGTGGACTGGTTTGACAGCAAGACAGAACGCCTTGTTAGCTTGTTCCGCCTCAAAAACGTTGTATGTATATCCCGTGAAGCTCTGTGAGAAACGCTCGCATAGGTTTCACCATACCCTCAGTCAGCTGTTTGATGTAGCTTTTGATGCTTTGCATTGTGGGAAATGAAGTTTTGTTTACAAGCGCAGCGGACCGTTTGAGGATCACTTACGTAATAGATTTTTTTTGTTTACTTATTTTTTAACATTTACTATAAGTTGTTGATATGTTATTGCTATACCATGTTTAGCGACCTTGTGTTTGTAAAAGCACTTTATAAGTAGCCTAAAACATTATTATTATTAAAAGTTGGGCAGAATAATACATGTAGTAAGACTTCATTTAGGGTCACTTTTGTATAGATCAGCTGTGCAGATCTGTTTTTTCTTTCTTTTCTTTTCTTTTTTAATTAGCATTTTAGGGCACTCATCAAGTTTTTTTTTCCCCCACCAAAACCTTTCATCTCCCACGTTTGCGAACTCGGACCAATCAAATCAACCGATACATTTCAAGTAGGCTATATTGTGTACTATTATACCATTTGCAGTGGATAGAATCATAAAGAACTAAGACACTCCAACCATATCTGACTCATTTTACCTGACATCATTTTAAAGGGTTAGTTCACCCAAAAACAGTCGACGTGACTGCAGTGGTTCAACCTTAATTTTATGAAGCACGAGAATACTTTTTTGTGCGCAAAAACAAAACAAAGCAACTTTATTCAACAATCTCTTCTCTTCCCTGTCATTATCTTTACGCAGGTGATGCAGTAAGCACAGTGCAGTGCTTCCGTGTTTACGTCTGAATGCCGGCTCAGTATTGGCCAAAGCTGATCACATGAGCAGCATGCGTGTGATGCTGACGCAGGAGCCGGCCAATAATGACAGAATTTTCATTTTTGGGTGAACTAACCCTTTAAATTTGATACAATGAAAGTTATATATATATATATAAAACTAAAAGTGAAATTTTATTGAATAATATCAATATAAATTTACAATCCTTTGTTGGAACTTGTTTTGTCACATATCTGTTCTCTTGTGTTGGTTCAGTGATACAGTGCTCCCATTATGTCATCAGAGGCACACTTTGTATAAGGGCTGGAAAAACATGTTGAGTGTGTATATGTGTGTGTGCATGTGTGACTATTTACAGGTAGGCCTATGGCTCTCTGCCCACTCAGATGAGAAAAGACTTTTTTTAGACTTTCCACTGAGTTATGACTAGCTGGGAACCCTTGATGTCAAAGTATTATGTTACTATTGTGTTGGCTTTGGCTGTTCGGAGTTTGCGAAAGTGTTTGTTGCAAAGTGCTATTGTTACATAATGCACTGCTGTACTGCATGTGCTGAGAATCGAGATTGGGAATTGTAACAGAGAGACATGCAGAAACACTACAGTACCAACTTGCTGTATGAAAGACACACTTTCCCATGGGAAAAATCTCTTCTCCTCCACAGCTTGCCAAGAAGGAGACATAATTTCAAAATGAACAGTAAGGAGGACTGAAGCCAGAGAAGAGGCACTGCAAATTGTCTTTCCCCATGAGGCAGTGAAGCCGAGACACTTTGAACAACTTAACTGAAAGGAAAAACAGTTTGTATTTTGGCTTACAATCCGGAGAAAAATGATTCTGCAGTAATTATGTCCACGTCAGCTGTATGACAGAAGCTTGGTGGTTCTGCGGGCTGGTTGAAATGCTCAATGATCTAAACCTAGCCACACACACCCGGTATCCTCAGAGTAAAGACACCGCAGAACAGGTTAGGCTTATAGAAGCGATGGAGAGGCTTAAACAGACACTCCCTCTATTCCAAGTAAGCTTTGTTTTTTTCTCTTTATTAGTCATTATGTTCATATACCATGAACTGCATAGGTGAAGGGCAGACAGTTGTTCATATATGGCTCTGCACATTATTAGAAGGTATAAACTCGTAGCAGTTTGCAAATTCTGTTGTCAGATGTGAATTGATAGCTGAATACCTCAGATAGCAGTTTAAAGAAATACATTCACTAGACTTGAAGTGGGAAATGTAAATATGCTTTTAAACAAATTATTTAAAAAAGAAACAAACAAACAAACAAACAAAAACGTAAAGACAAGTGCTGTTGTTTAAAGTCAGTTTCACTTCAAATCGAATAATGATCCTGAATAGGCGTATGAGTGAATGAATAAGAGTTAGAATACAGTGCCTCCTGCTGGACAAAGAAGGTAAGTAGCAAATTTTAAATTAAAAAACCAGTTCAATCTAAACTACTTGAACGTTTTGTAACATTATTCTGTACATTATACTATATTGTTGATGTCACTGTTGAAGTTTAAGATCTTTGTTCTAGAAAATTCGGTTTCACTTTAGACAATTCACGTGATCTACGCAGAATATGTCCTGGTGTAAGGCAGGAAGTAATTCACAATCAGAAAAATATTTGGTTCACAGGAAGTTAGGACAATTGAAGGAAGGCTAAAAAATACACAGCACTTATTTCTCAACTGTAGACAGCGTGATTGCTACAACCTTACATGTATTAGGGTTTTACCAAAGAATGTGCTTTCCAAGAATTACTTATACACAGAGCTGGGTTGATTACTTATGAATTGTAATCAGGTACTGATTACAAATTACATGACAAAATTTGTAATCAGTAATATAAACTCTTAGATTACACATGTTTGGTAATGTAATCTGACTACTTTTGGATTACTTTTGTGTTAACCCTTATTTGATGTCACATATTGTAGGATAATCTTGTACTATTTTGACAGATACAAAGAAAAAAATATATTCTATTCACCAACAAGAGCCTCAGATTCTTTTTAAAGTGCAATGTATGAACAGTTAATACTTCAAAATACTAACACTAATGTACCTGTTAGTGTTTGCTGATAGTAACACTGAATAAAACAAAATCACATGTGTTACAGACAGAAGGGTAGGAGACAACAGGAATTCAACAGATAGATGTTTATTGGAGAGTAGCAGGTTTCACACAGATGAGCAGGTAAGTGAATGGTAGAATTAAACTAGAGAAGTGATAACTGGAATATTAATACTGTTCTTGGTCTTGCAGGTTGGTGGATAGCTGATGGTAGCTGGGTGGACAAACGGAGACGGTAGGTGAACTCACATACAGATGACGAAGCACAGAGACTGGGGAAACACACTGGAGTGGAAAAGGTAGGTATCAACGAAGTCTTGTAGATAAGCTTAGAGAGTCCTGATGCATAAACAAGACCGGACAATGACTGAGGTGAGTGCTGTGCTTAAGTATCTGTGGTGATGGGGTGCTGATGGGAAACAGGTGCGTGTGATTAGAACTCTGGTGAGGGAGTGCGCTGTGATTGGCTGGTGATGGAGCCTGGCGGGACTGTGACATTATGATTTTAAAACATATTTACTTAAAATTAAGTAGATGTAGAAAACAGCAACATTACAAAAACAAATATTGAAAAACATTAAATTCACAGCAATATCACTGCTACATCAAATATTTCATCTATATTTCATCTATATATTGTTATTATTATTATATTACTATTATTATTTCATATATATATAGTTCATATATATTTAATCTATATATTCATCTATATTTCCCTCTCACCGCTGGAAAAACTCGAAGAATCACGAACGTATATAAGCGGCAGGTTTATTATGAAAAATATAAACATTAAAAAAATGAAAAATTAGGAGAATCAATGAATTGTGAACAACTTACTGCCATTGTGTAAATAATATGTAATCATGTAATCCATAAAAAAGTAACTAGTCTGATTACGAGTATTTTAAAAAGTAGTTTACTCTAATTACAAGTACTTGATTTTTGGAATCTGATTACTTAATCCAGATTACATGTAATCCGTTACTACCCAGCACTGCTTATACATTTTAATATATTTTACATATATTTTACATACGTCATTTGACTAATATGTCAATTTTATATACACACACATATATATATATATATATATATATATATATATATATATACACACTACCAGTCAAAAGTTTGGACACGGTAAGATTTTTAATGTTTTTAAAAGAAGTTTCGTCTGCTCACCAAGGCTGCATTTATTTAATTAAAAATACAGTAAAAACAGTAATATTGTGAAATAGTATTACAATTTAAAATAACTGTTTTCTGTTTGAATATATTTTATAAAGTAATTTATTCCTGTGATCACAGCTGAATTTTCAGCATCATTACTCCAGTCTTCAGTGTCACATGATCCTTCAGAAATCATTCTAATATGATGATCTGCTGCTCAAGAAACATTTATGATTATTATCAATGTTGAAAACAGTTGTGTACTTTTTCAGGATTCCTTGATTAATAGAAAGTTCAAAAGAACAGCATTTATCTGAAATACAAAGCTTTTGTAACATTATACACTACCGTTCAAAAGTTTGGGGTCAGTAAGAATTTTTATTTTTATTTTTTGGAAAAGAAATTAAAGAAATTAATACTTTTATTCAGCAAGGATGCATTAAATCGATCAAAAGTGACAGTAAAGACATTTATAATGTTACAGAAGATTATATTTCAAATAAATGCTGTTCTTTTGTTAAATTGTAATAATATTTCACAATATTACTGTTTTTACTGTATTTTTAATTAAATAAATGCAGCCTTGGTGAGCAGATGAAACTTCTTTTAAAAACATTAAAAATCTTACCGTGTCCAAACTTTTGACTGGTAGTGTATGTATATATATATATATATATATATATATATATATATATACTGAAGTAGGCCCTAAATGTTTTATTTTAATTTTATTTAATTTATTTTATTTTATTTTTTAAATACTTTTTACAGGCTTACAGCACATTGTAAAATGTGTTTGGCTTAAGCGCTCCACGGAATATTTGTTGCATGCTGTCATGAATGGAAATGAATTCATTCAGTTCACGAGGCCGAGTAGGACCGCAGTGACTGCAGCAGCAGCTAGAGAGCGCGCGCTCACTGTGACATTTTTACCCGCACTAGTCGGACTGCAGCTCACAGAAGGAGAGACCCAGGGGAGCAGATGAAGCAATCTGGACACAGTGGGAATGCGCGTACAGACTGTAAAAGGATACGGTCACACTGCTCTCTCTGACCGTCGTGTGGCAGATTCTAGTGAACTTTGACAGTATTTACGGACTGGAATTTATTAATGGCTGCTTTGCGGTATAGTAGTCCTATTGATTTTGATTTTGACTGATTGAGAAGTGTGCTCGTAAAGTGACCTTGGCGCGCGCAACGATAGTCACGCAATCTTTTTTTTTATTTTTAGAATGCGTGTTATGACTGAACTGACTTTGCCTATATGAAATTGGAACTTGCATATTTGCTTGACGAACGAAAGAAATTTATTTATTTATCATTTATTATTTATTATTGCAATGTTACATAATATATAGGGTTTATTTTCTGCACACATCTGATAGCGACAAACAGCAGATACCCCGCAAAAGATCAGACAGGGTGAGCTTAATATGCGAAAAAAAAATTCTGCAATTACATAGTCATGTGAAAATTAATATATGAATATTCTTTATAAATAATAACTACATAGGTGTAAGTTTATCTATATTTGTCTATGTGAGGAAGCACACATTTGTTTAATGTATCATACTGGTGTGGTATTTTGACTTGATGATCCACTTGCTGTCTAAAGGATTTGCAGCTCTGCTGTGTATCATAATCCTTATTCTATCTGCTAATTTTACACTTTAAGGTTATAAATAGCAATCGTTAAATTCCTTAGATTGTAGGATATAGAAGTGACTGTATCTGTCCACATTGTGCTTTCAATGGACTGCTTTATTTTGAGTCATCAGTCATTCATTTCTTATCCTTGTAGCAAAACTCTTATCACAGAAAATTTGAAATATTTTTTCCTTTTCAAGGCCATTAAAAAGACTGGATGCTTTAGGCTGCAGAAACATCTGGAAGTTAAATCACTCTAGAGAGGTTGCAACATACACAAAACAACCTGAGAAACACAAGGAAATATTGAGACTGATCTGACTTCATATTCCAGGCCATAATGAGTTGAATGTGAAACGTGCTATAATGATTTTGTCCCTTTGAAGTTTCTGTTTTATTGGCAGTAGGTTTTAATATTTAACCCGATAGCATTACCGGTGCTGGTCAATAATAAACCCGATAATGACCTTTCATGCCTTTTGGACAGAGTCTAAAAACACAAAAGCTGCTCAGAAGGTTTCCACACTTTGTGGAATGTAACCTCAAGGAATTATTCAGTTATTTCTTTGAAAAAAAAAACCTGTTTTGAATAAATATGTCACCAAAAATAGATCATTACATATCTAACTGAAGCAGTTTTAAGTTGCTAAGGGCTGAAGGTTGGAATGCTCTTCTCTGTAAGTGTTCTTGAGGAGTGAGTTGTTATGAGGAGCCTGGGAAGATTAACACAGCTGTGAAATCTCACAGTGATTCTTGTTTATACAGTCACCAACTGGGTCAAATGTCCCACTGAACAGAGAGCTACCAACTTTTTTTTTTTTATCTTTATGAATCACATTTGTTTCATATTTTCAATTATAATACCACTATATACGGCCA
Source organism: Hypophthalmichthys nobilis (assembly GCA_037950665.1). NCBI lineage: Eukaryota > Metazoa > Chordata > Actinopteri > Cypriniformes > Xenocyprididae > Hypophthalmichthys > Hypophthalmichthys nobilis. The sequence goes on from CM075479.1 coordinate 19,866,671, forward strand.
AACCAAAATTTATTTAGACACCTTGAACATTTCATTCATTAATACAGTTTATTCACTATAGTTTAAAAAATGGTAATAAAATATGACAAGATCTCAGAGTTAAACTGTGTCAGAAAAAAATAATCTTAATTATGTCAGATAACATTTAAGCAAAACATGGTCAGGTCAAAGTGTCTGAATAATAATATTTGGTTCCAAATTTTTTTATCAGTTTTACTGGTAGTCCACTGTATGAAGAATTTTTGGGTATAATATGTCACAGTTTACCTTATTTTGCTATCCTCACTTAGATAAATGAACTACAGTGTCCTGCACCCACAAAATATATCAAAAATGTCTGAATTTTTGGTTTGACTGTAAATATTCCAATATAAATAATTTGCAATTATATATATATATATATATATATATATATATAGGGAGAGAGGAATATTAATATTTATAAATTGGTATTGTATATATTTACACATATGTAATTGTGTAAATATATTATAATTATGTTCACATATATAATTATTTATATTGGAAAAATTTGCAATTTATATATATATATTGGTACTATACATGTGTAAATAGTTTTTTTTTTTATTACTTTCATATTAAATTGTTTTAAAAAGTGTCAGTAAACATTTTTATAATGTTGCAAATGTAAATGCTGTTCTTTTAAACTTCCTATTCAAAGAATCCTGAAGTTTTCATATAAATATTAGGTAGCCCAACTGTTTTCAACATTGATAAGAATTTTTGGTAGCACTTTATTTTACAGTCCTGTTCCCCATGTACATACTATGTACTTATTATAGTAATTGCAATAACTGGGTAATAACTAGGTACTAACCTTGAACCTACCCCTAAACCTAACCTTAACGTTATGTAGTTACCTTATATTACCCAGTGCTTTCATAGGTAAGTACACTGTAAGTACATGTAAGTGCATGTACTGTAAAATAAAGTGCAACCGAATTTTTTTCTTTAGCATAAAAATCAGCATTTAGAAAGATTTCTATTAAAAAAAATCATGTGATAATGAAGACTGGAGTAATGGCTGCTGAAAATTCTCCTTTGTTATCACAGGAATAAATTCATTTAAAAAATATAAAAAAAGATTCCATTTTATAAATACATAGTTTAAATAATTTAAATACATATTTAACATTAAATATTAAAAATGTTTTAAAAACTGCTTCAAGGCAAAATGATTTAAAATACTTTATTTCGACGACAATCAAAACAAACAAACAAAAATCTTGCCAACTAAATAGAGAAAAGTACATTCTTGTAAATGACTTTTTGTTGACAAATTCACTTGCTCCTGGTAAACACAGCATTAGGTATTCTGTCTGAAACAGATTGACAAATTAACTAGTTTCCTCTATGCATAAATGATTGAGAACTACCATCACTGTATTCTAAAAAAAACAAACAAAAAAAAAAAACCTGTAAAACATTTTATGTGGAACACTGAAGTGCATCTATGTATCCTTTCTACATTTATTTTATAGGAAGCTGTCTAAAGGAAACCCAATCTGTTGAACATCAGCATTCTTCATACACCCAAACAGAATAAAAGACATACATAAAGACTTTCAAGTTTTAGCCATAAATGAGGGAGAGGGAAAGAGAAAACCGACTGTGCCAATAACCTCAATAAGAACCCAAGGGGATCTTTGGCATCAGCTTTTTCAACACATTTTTATTGCCAAGACTGTTTGACTGCATGACCAGATGAAAATGCCACATTCTGATTCCCACATTCTTAAATAAAACCAATCAATTTGACAGGTCCGGTCACATGCATATACAAACAAACAGAATCATTCCATTGTTCCAGGACATCCAATGATCTACGACCCCCAACATGACCAGTTCCTCCAAACGAGAGGTAGATGAGACACGTCCACACTAAACCATCTCCACAAAATCACACTTTGGCTCTCTCTGTTAAAACACACGGCTATTCATCTAGAATTCCGAAGGGTGAACAGACTGAGGTTTGACTGTGAGTTAAGTGGCGAGGTAATGGTTAGGACAAGACAATGTGTCCCAAGCAGGGTTAAAGTGCCATATTTTATTAATAGCAGATACATCAAATGGAAGTCGGTGGCAATTTGTTTGGAATGAGAAATCAAGGATGTGGCATCAGTTTTGCTGCTGGTTAGGTAACATCTCATCAAACTGGCAGGCAGTCTCTCCTCAAAGCAAACTTTTGCATCATTCCCCTACAAACCACCACCATCATCATCATCATCATCATCGCACAAGAGAAAAGACCATGTACAGCAGACTTTCAATACAAGTATTATAAATTGAAGGATGAGAAGCATGAAAAAAATTAGAGCTACATATATACATTTATACAAACGTGTGTGTGTGTGTGTGTGTGTGTATATATATTATATATATATATATATATATATATATATATATATATATATATATATATATATATATATATATATACATACACACACACACACATACACACACTCAACAAAAACGTGCCTTTACAAATCTCTGTACAGTTAAAAAATATACAGTTTCAGGAGGAAACAAATTAGCCCATGTGTAACTGTGGTTTTAGGTTTCTGACGATGAACATAAGGCCATTACTAAAGCAGCATAAGCGTGTGGTTGAGTTTATTTTCTCTAAAGAGGCACGTAAAGGGGAGGCACTGCCCGTGTCCCTGAACTACCAAACTCAGTTCCGTCTATCACATGCACGCACTCATACATACCTTCACATTGTCACTTCCCTTCAATCCCTCTCATAGCCAGCACGGAAAATGAAAACACTGCAGAATATTTGGGAGACAATCCTCCGTCACATCGCTTTAAACTCAGTGCAGGAATACCTTGAACTGAGCCAAAGAAAGCACCACTTTCTACCATCATTTAGCAACTCTAAGGTGCTGTACGAGTTGTGCCAGATGGAAAAAAGGATTGCAAATCAAAAGGACAAAACGTGGTCCGCTAATATATTAAGGCTGTCTGTGAAGGCCACTACATGATATGGGCATAGAGAAAAAAAAAAGATGAATAAACATAAAAAAAAAATACTGAAATATACTTCCAACTAGAAAAAGAGTCAATTTTTAAAATAAAAAAAAAAATAAATAAATACAAAAAGAACTGACCTCACCTACTTCAGGGGGTCTATATCAGCAGAAAAAAAAAAAAAAAAAAAAAAAAAAAAAAAGATTTGTCATCTTTCAAAAAAACAAAACGAAAAGTCATTGGTTTCACAGAGTGCCGTGGTTTGCGTTCCATATTAAAGTGTCTTGTAGGCCAGGTAGTCTTGCATGGAGAAAGGAATGGGCAGCGTATAAACCTGCTGGGTGGGCATGACTCTCCGCAGGGTCATACGGCACAGGTGCTGGAGGCTCGCAATACTGCGTGGGGAAGCCCAGAAATGCACACTGCCATCACGAGACCTGAGAAGACAAATGCATTTAGGTGTATTAACTTGCCATTGAAACATTCTGCTGTTTTAGTGAACTTCAAAAAACAAACATTATGATCAAACTGGGTCTGGTTGTGTTTGTATTGCTGAAATAAATTTTATATACAAACAAATATGCAGAACCGGTTTGCTGCATTTTTTTTTTTATTTTTATAAAGGATCATTCAAGATACAAGAAAGTGTTATGAAAGTTATTTTTGGCATCATCCCAAAACAGAAGGCAAAATACAGATTTGATCTTTATGTAGTAACACTATCCACCAAACAGTGGAATAACAGATTCGTACCCAGCTGCTAAAACACTTCCGTCAGTAGAAAAGGCACAACAGAGGCCATTAGTGAGAGGGGAGATGGCTTGAGGACTCTTTCCATCGATGCTCCAGAAACGCACCAGCCTGAAAAATTAAAATAAATTACATTACAAATTACATTTTAAAATAAAATAAACTGCTATTATTATAATAATATTTCACAATATTACTATTTTTACTGTATTTTTGATCAAATAAATGCAGCCTTGGTGAGCATAAGAGAACGGTAGTATAATTTCATTTGTATCTAAAAACAAAATAAATCATTTATGAAGTAATGTAACTTTCTTTCTCCGCCATTTTGTCGAGCACAAATGGTTTCATTCTCTCAGTATGAGAGAGACGCCTCCACCCAGAATCAGTAGGAGGCGTGGCGAAGGCAAACTGGGCGCCTCATAGTGATTAATGGATGTCATATGAGAGGCATGTGATCTTTCCCAGAAAGAGGCCCTGCTACAAATAACACACTCCTTCCTGAGCCCCTATTACTTAATGCAGGCTACTAACTGCAAAACGAACTATCATCTATTTTCATCTTACCGGTCATCAGTGACGCTGGCAATGTGCCGACCATCGTGACAAAAGGCAACGGAGCGAACCCATCGATCATTTGCTCCTCCTGCAAATATGGGGGAGGGAGGAGGGAAAAGATGCCTGAAGGGAAGATAAGAGATCAGTCAAACAACATGAGCTTAAGAAAGACCACACCAAGCAAAAGAGAGTAAGGCAAAGGGGGGAAGCAAGTCATGTACCCCAGCTCGAGCAGAACAGTGGCTGCATGAGGGTCCCACACTATAACACGGGTGTCGTAGGAGGCAGTGGCCAGCAAGGCCCCGTCAGGAGAGAACTCGCAGGACACCACGTCATTATGATGGCCCTCCAGCTTTCGGATCAAAGTGTACTTATCCATGTCCCACAGGAAGACCTGGAATGCAAGAAACACATGTTATAGCCTACTGTGTTTTTCCATTTAGATCAGAAACAAATAATTCCAAACAAAGAATTAATTCAAATTAAACAGCAAGATCAAAATGTGCTCAGTGTCATTTTTAAGCGCTACAAACCAAACCCAGAAAAAAGTAGCACATGCCAATGAAACAGCAAGGCTTAGTTGCACAAAACTGCACAAATGTCAATCTGATTTTAAATTATTTACATCACTGCTTAATTTTTTAAAATTAAAATGTAAGCTACAAATGTGCACTGAAATACTACATGGTACATATATAACATTATATTTATTAAAACATTTTTCCAAGAATTACTACATAATGTGGAAATAAAAAAAAAAAAAAAATACAAATAAGTAGTAACTTAAGGTAACATAATGTTACTCCACTGGCATCCCCTTTCAGTTTTAGTTCACTTGAGTTTACAATAGGCTTGCACCGCTCCGGCGGAGGCCTACGAAGAGACACAGATACTGCAAGAGAAGAGAACATTTGATGGCCAAAAGGTTGACGCCTTTGGCAAACACACAATACACACACACACACGTCACAACTGCAAACTCTGCTAATAAATCAACCATGAGTTTCTAGTACTTAGCTAATTTTGCTCCAGCACAATTTTTTTTTTTATTATTTTAGAAAGTGTAAAGGTGCGATCACAAGCTGTTGGCCCCTTTTTAATGAATGAAATCTAGTAATTTAAATTGGAATTCCATGCAATCGGGAATCAAACGAGGGCGAAAGATTTCCTCGCCAACAAGTTCAGAAATGACAGTAACAGAAAGCTGCTTGATTTGACAATAGATAAATTAACCTTTTTTGGTGATGTGACCACACCTTAACAGTGTATTTCTGAATGCCAAGTAGTCAAGCTTCCTGTATGGTTTTATTAATATTAAGGAAACATTCTGTATTTTTCATAAACTACAGACATTGCACTTGAGCAAAAGTGTACACATATATATATATTCAATAGCTATTTGCAATTTAAACATTTTGGTGTTGGTGGAGAAACTACAACGGTGCATACACAAGGCTAATTTACCATTTTCTCTAACTTTGCAATGTGAGATGAAAGGGCTTCAGGATGCATGACTACTGCCAGCATTCAAGACTAAGCCAAGCCAAATATCTTGCACATAGAAGAAATATTACATCCTTTTTTGGAAGTTGTACTAGTGCGATTTTATCTACTGTAGGAGAAATAAATGCTACTATTATTGAGTGGTACCTTATAAAATCCATGTTTGTGTTTGCTAAAGCTCTTGGGTCGTAACCAATGAAACAGACTCTGCTTTGAGAACATGATAAATTAGGTTATTTACAAATGGAAAACAAAATGCGCTTTCAAATAGCAAATGCAACCAGCATGGAAAGTGCCCACAGGTCTCGCTTCTGTTGGCTTCATGCATGACGCAACAGGGAATGGATAAATCTGCATAGCCTGTTTTCCAGATCAGAGTAATTCCACATTAGACTGACATTATTGATTTGCAGGCAGTCTGTTAAGGCACAAGGAGCCCTTTCATTGCTCACACATGCAAAAAATGCTCCCAATTCCCACCTCAACTATTAACCCCATTACAAAAGAGTGCGTTACGTACAGAAAAATTGACCAGCGGCCGAGAGTTGCGACTCAAGGGTGTAGTGAGTTCAGTTAACAAAGGCACTAATGAGTAGGAAGGGACTCTACTGGCTGGCTTGTGTACACATACAGCAGACACAATGCCTAGAGCTCCTGTTTCAGGGTAAATGTGGAGATGATAGGAATGCTACTGAATAAAGAGATGGAAAGGAAATAAGGAGGGGAAGTAGGGGGTTGGAGGGGAAGTGGATCTCACAGTCAACTCTTCTGAGAGATAAGGTAAAAGAAGTGATAACTGCGACAGCGGGAGGTAGACAGACATGGAGCAGAACCTACGTACAGGAAGCCCTTGTGGGCAGGAGCATGGAAGCCCCTGGGGCGTGGGCACGGGCACATGAGCGTCCAACGGGGGCCGCGATGGCAGCCGTGCCCCGCGTGGTCCGCACCGGCTGCTCTATATGTCAGCGCGGCGCTTCCCTCAAAATCACTCAAACACAGAGCTCTGCCACCACCTGGGACAGGGAAAGCAAGACACTTATGGAAACACACAACCGTACAGTTCAACCACTGCAGCCTGTTCATGGGAGGAGAGTTAGACAGGATCCAGAAAAGCCTCGGGAGACGTCTTATTGACGGCTGGAAAACTTTGCTTGTTGTGCCTTAAGGGCTTTCACACGCAACCAGCATGACAACTATCATCCAATACACTACTGTTTAAAAGTTTGGGATTGGTATATCATGCATGAATGTTATTAATAGAATAATAGAAATATCAATTATCTTTATGGGTGGAGAAGTATCATGAGCGTTTTGCATTTCTATCTACATGTGCATAATAATCAGGCACCCATTTGTTTGAAGAACAACAACAAAGCAGAAACCAAAACTACAGGCAGGGTTTATAGAAGCAGGTTATGGCACTGAGCATTATGAAGATTCATTTAGCACTCATTGATTGGTCATAGCAGAACTATTAACAGAGAAACACACCAAACAAGTAAAAAAGAGGAGGAAAGAACTGCAAAACATACCGCTTTGCCTGCGCCTACAGAGCAAAGGACCGATGAATCAGGGGAGAAAGCACTGCAGTAGACCCAGTTTTGATGACCACGAAGTACTTTCACCATGTTACCTATTAGACAAACAATTTAGATTGTTTATGGTATAGCAATAGCTTTAGCTAGTTTTCTGTTAACATTTTTTAGTTGGTTATCAAATAATTTCATAGCACAAACAGAGAATGTTAAGAATACTTTGTAACATTTAAAGATAAACATCCCACAAATACTGCAGAAATATAGTTCAAAATTATTAAAATCCTTTCCTACATGTCAATACAATATTTATCCCTTGAAAAGAATGTTGATGCCCAGGGAACAATAAAACAAATATACTTTCGCCAGTAGCTAAACTTCTTAGCTACAGTCCCAATGGTGACCACTTTGAGACCGGAGGAAATTAAGCTGAACTTTAGCCAACATTCCTTCATGATTAGTTAAAAAAAAAAATTGTTTGCAAATACAGTGAGCTCCTTTTTATCTCACAGTACCCAGCATATAAATAAGATTCATGTGATTATATTATAAAAGCAAGTTTGTCCTAGGATCTTGCAAGAAAGAGAGAAAATATCAGCAAACATTCCTTTGGCCTTGGCATCAAATTATTTTCCAACGACTCCCACCCCCCAAGTGCCAGAATCTTTTGAGTGGCTGTGTGCACATGCAGGCTTAAACGAGTGTGTGTGTTGAACTCCATGGAGATGATATGAAAATAAAAAAGCAGGCTGCTGTACAGGAAACTTCTACTGCAGAGACTTTTCAGTTTAGTTTACACACTATCTAGCCGTAGCTTGTTAATATTAATATGTAAAGCACTTAAAAACTTATCCCATTTTTTTAATACAAATTACTCCAATGTGCCACATTACTCATACAAAATAAACATTTGGTCCTCACCGTCATCTTTGAGGTCCCACACACGTAGAGTTTTGTCTCTTGAGGCAGAAACCAGCACTAAACTCCCATCTGGGGCAAATGTCAGGTCCCGCACAATGTCTGTGTGGTCCATCAGGTTCAGCAACAGTTTTCCTGAACACAAGAAAACAAGATTGAGGATAAACCGCTGTTAACAGCACAAAGTCCAGGCTAATCGATTCAAACTGTGTCAATGTTGCATCAGTATCAACATCTTGGGACCCGCACTTTACACACATTTCACGTTTTAGATTTTTTTTGTCTTCTTAGGAATTAAAGAGAGAAGGATTATGTTTGTGGCTTTACGCCTATTAAGCAGATGTCAAAAAGGCATTTCCCAAGGCGTCTCAGAAATAGTGTAGGTTATACACCTAAAGGGTAAGCCCTTTCTTTATGAACGGTGTTGAATTGCCCTGCAGACATATGGAAGTACAATCACTGACACCTGTCAGGCTAATCCACATTAAATCCCTACAATTAGTTGCACCTACAGTGACAAAATAAAAATCTTTAACATGTATTTCTGGAAATATAATTGGGGCTTAGGAACAGGGCCTATTTGCAACCTGACAAACGTGATAACATACATTCACTTGCTCTGTGAATGACGGGTATATATGGCACAAATCCTGTCGAGATACTGTACAATACACAGCTATCAGATTTGTTTTTAGAGAATGTTTATCAGAATGTTTTTAGAGGGGAGAAAAAAAATAAAATAAAGGCAGCTGGAGGAGGAGTCTCGCACCCTGAAAAGAACAAGTCTGTTGGGTAAATTTATTGCATTGCAGTTTTAGTTAGAAGGGAGGTGGAGTCATCCAGTGAAGAAAACATCTCTATCCCCTCAGAGCAACCAATGGCGATGTCTGTACAGGACCTGCCCACCTATTAATACATTTTGTAGCGGAGCAAAAATTAATTATATAACTCTGAAGAACTGCCAGTTTTTTCTGAAGTCAACAACTGCCTCTCAGTTTTAGGCTCTCCGACAGCAGATTTACATATTATGATCATTAGAACTGTGAAACCTGATCAGAGGCACAAAAGCAGAACCTCAGTGGCCAAGGAATGAATGGCGAAGCAGTTCAAAGGTTCATAAAGTAGAGAGATGTATTGTGAAAGGGAGAGCACACCTCAAAGGTTGAGCAAATATGTAATAAATTTAATTTATTACTGACTGTTGACTACATGAAAATACAAAAAAAAATTGTCAGTAGATGTACACAAGACACGTTTTGAAAACATTGATGGAAGTATGAATAAGATTGGGTCAAAATGACAAAAAGGTAGAGCTAGAAGATCATGTCAACACCTTATATAACCACCACCTCCCCTCTCTCTTACACACGCGTATGCATATGCACACGCACCTGTTGGGAAAATGAAAAACAGGAAGCGGACACAGAGAAGCGTTAAGAGAGGACAGCATGGGGGGAGTGAGATTTTTAATCAATAGCGCAGAAAAGTAAAAAAAACATCAATGAATATACACATTAACCTACCTCTGTTTAATAGTATTAATTGTTAGGATTATGTATACACAGTAACCTGGTCAAAGGGTAATGTCATATGACCTGCAACCTCACTAATACCACAGTCCCTTTAAGACCAGTCATTTCACTCAGCGGCCATCTTTGAAACGCCTCTCGGGCATTCAAGTGCAGCTCCTATCTCTTTGAATGGGGAAACATCAAATTCTCCAAAGCTGTTTGCCAAGCTTTCGATTAAATTTCATATTTAAAATCACCAATGAAATCTGACAACTATCTCATAAATTTTGTTTCTAAAGGCTCGAAACATGACAAAAAAAAAAAAAAAAGGTATTTTTTCGGCTGTATCAAGCTAATGTGCATGCGCAGTCCTAAATGTGCGTCTCTTGTGTCTCATTTCAAATACGCGCGCCTGACTGTTTCGCAGTGACACAATGACTTTACCAATCAGCGATTGGCTCTTATTTAGAAGGCGGGAATTATTCGGCCATATTGCGCGTTGCACTTTCTCCCATTCAAAACAATACGAGTGACGCATCTTGCGTTATTCTATAGTCTTTGCTAATACTAATGTTCCAGTTGCTTAAACTAATTAAAGGGTTAGTTCACCCAAAAATGTTCCAAACCCGTAAGACCTTCGTTCATCTTCGGAACAAAAATTAAGATATTTTTGATGAAATCCGAGAGGTATATTCTCGTCCATAGACAGCAATTTAATTACCACTGTTAAGGCCCAGAAAGGTACTAAAGATATTGTTAAGATATCGACTTTATTCAACAATCTCTTCTCTCCCCTGTCAGTCTCCTACGCAGTTGACGTTGTGAACGCAGTGCAGTGCTTCTGTGTTTACATCCAAAAGCCGGCTCAGTATTGGCCGACGCTGCACACGTAAGCAGCACGACGCATGCATGTGATGCTGATGCAGGAGTTGGCCAATAACGAGTCAGCGTTATGACGTAGAACCTGGAAGCACTGCACTGCGTTCACTACGTCAACTGCGTAGGAGACATGGAAGAGAAGAGATTGTTGAATAAAGTCGTTATTTTTGTTTTGCCGCACAAAAAGTATTCTCGTCGCTTCATTAAATAAAGGTTGAACCATTGCAGTCACATGGACTAATTTAAAGATGTCTTTACCACTGTCAAGGTCCAGAGAGGTACTAATTAAATTGCTGTCTATGGAGGAGTCAGAGAGCTCTTGGATTTTATCAAAAATATGTTAATTTGTGTTCCCAAGATGAACGAAGGTCTTACGGATTTGGAACAATATGAGGGTGAGTAATTAATGACAATTTTCATTTTTGGATGAACTAACACTTTAACACACTAGATCAGTGGTTTTCAACCTGTGGGCCGTGGCCCACTAGGGGGGTCCTCAGTAATCCTCCAGGTGGGCCGCGAGATAACTTAAAATTAATTTAAATATATTAATATAATTCATTAATTTAATTATTAATACATTACATTAAAAAAGCTAAATTAAATTAATTAAATACATTTAAAACAAGACACCATCTCTATCGTACATATTCTGTGATTGTTTTGGATCAGCCCAGGCCGTTTCTCATCGTGCTGCTATGAAATACTGACTGAACGGTGGCTCAAAACGCCCAACTGCTTCATGAACATAGGATGCGCAAACTAACTCTCTCATTTGGGTGGGCCGTGCAGCATTGATTCAGAGAGGAGGGGGGCCTTGGAGTAAAAAAGGTTGGGAACCACTGCACTAGATTATTCTGTGATGCTTGAGTCTGACACCCCAAGTGGACCCTCACCTGTATAGACGTCCCAGATTTTGATGCGGCCATTGTTGAGGCCGGTGGCAAGCAGAAGCTGGTCCTGGCCAAACTTGAACCGGTGCCATTCGATATTAACGCAGCGACTCTGCTTTTCGGGAACAGAAGAGCCGAAGGCCAGGCCCCATACAATATCACCACAGTCGATGGTGTGCTCTCTGGGCTCGCCTGGCAGCAGACTGCCCTCACTGTTCTGCCGGGAGAGTCGTCGAGGTCCTGCACCGCTCGACCGATCTTCCTTCCTTACAGAACTAGGGTGAGGGAAAGAGGACAAAATTTATTGCGGTGTGTTGGTATGAGAATCATGTCTCCTCTGCTTGATGTAAACATAAATTCTCTTTGATAAATTAAGAACAGCAAGAGAATGTTTTACTTCTTAAAAAGGTTATCTAGTCCTTCTGTTGAAATAAGCTAATCATTTTAACTTTTTGGAATATTTGAACACTAAGTAAACTACCAGCCTAAGAGATTACAGAAGCATTGCATCAACTTTGACCCATTTAACATTGCTTGCCCAATTCTACAAGCTCTTGTTCATGAAACTCATCAAGTGTGAGGTTCTGGAATCATTACAAGAGGTTACTGTGTGAATACAAAGCAGGCGCTGCAGAACTAAAAAAGATAATTCCTGCCACGTGTCCACTCAAGCTTTTAATGACACATTGGCTTACTTCTGCTTTAGCATTAAAGGAACAGTTCACTCAAAAATGAGTGAACCCCCCCCCTCCCCCCATGTTTTTATTCATTTTTAGTTCATTTTAGTCCATCAAGTTAAACTAAATAAAAACGATCAATGTTGCCTTGGCAACTAGCCAAAATATTAAGTTTAAATTTTATTTCAGATAACATTTATTTTATTTTTTATGGTTTGAGTTAACTATAACAACCCTGACTGCGAATGTATTTTTCCTGATTTATTTTAGTTCATTAATAACCATTCCTAACTAAATTAATTTTTAACAGCTGCCACATGATGTCTTGTGTGTACAACTACTAAAAAAAGTTACTACACTTTAATGTACATTGACTGAAAATAGTTTTGCAATACCATGCTTCTCTTTTATGAACACACCATGTAGAAACTGTTTGTTTTACTCCCAACTATTGTAAATTCTCTGTTAAAGTTTTACCCTGTTGTCTGTATGGTTCATGTTGCAATGATATTTTTAGCGTTTTTATGAGGGCTTCTAGCATGAGCATGTCAATAAATTCTGTAATAAAACCACAAGATTTTTTTTTTTTTTTACAGAAACCCAGAATAACATTTAATATACTGACTGTGGAAAGAAAAGTCGGATGGATCATTTTGCATCCAACTCTATTTATATTGGCAAAGAGGAAAGTAAACAAACAGCCAAGAAAGTTGCTCAGTTCAAGGCATGCAGCCAAAGGGCAATGATGTGAACCTCATAATGAGGACTTCACATTCAGAGCAGGACAATGGCTGGTTGGCAGGGCTGCACACTCAACAGTGGTCTCTAAATCCACAGGGTAAGGTGATATGATGACTGGTGCCCTATGCTGTGCCGCTGAAATGCTAAACAAGCCCAAACACTGGGCACCACTGTGGCGTAGCCACCATGTGAAAGCCCAGAGGGCCAGACTAGACAACCAGCACACGCGTAGACTGCCTTTGTCAGTCCATCAACACACAAGCTGTACTGTAACAGTTCACCAAAGTGGGAAACAAAGAGATCAGTGTGTATACTCACAAGCTGGCTAAGCATTTTTTCCATGGTACAAGTCTCACAATTCGATGCCCTTGAGACCAAGCAAAGTAGGAACCATCAGGTGCAAAAGCAACAGTCCAAGTCTCCCGTCCAGACTTCTGGTCAAAGGGAGCAACTGGAGGTATGAGTTCCCCGATGAACTTAGCTTTACCTGTTGCAACAGAAAGCACATTTTAAACCTTTAAAACTTTTTATAAAACCAAATGTTTAACTAGTTGGCAGACAACTAGTTACAGCAAATGTGTTTATGAATTCATAGCGGTCACTGAATTTGCATTTTCATCTACTTTTGCACATTAAATGGATAGTTCACCCGAAAAAATAAAATTCTCTTATAGTTTACTTACCCTTGTGTCGTTCCAAACTTGCATGACTTTCAAAAGATGATATGTTTGTATCCCGTTTTGGTTACCATTGACTTCCAATGTATGCATTTTTTTTTTTTTTTTTTTTTGCAAAATCTCTTTTTATGCTCCATAGAAGAAAAAAAGTCAATGTAAGTGACAGAATTTCAATTTTTTTGGTGAACAATCCCTTTAAATCAACTTAAATTATAGTTTAAAAAAATAGAGACTTTTTACGCAAATAAAAGTTATATAGTGAAGCATTTATGTTTGTGTTACTAGCATTTATTTATTTTTAATAGCTAATAAGCAATCCAATAGTTACATTTCACAAGTTCGACACTAGTACTTGTTACAATAGTGAATATGTAACAATTTGAATGCATAACATTAGTTAATGTCTGAACCACAAATCCTGCAGAATTCAATGACAAAAAAATTAGCATTTTGTTACCACCAACAATGAAACTAGGATGAAACTAAGTTACTAGGATAGTGACAAACACCTAGTAGTACCTCATGAATAATTACAGCTGACTAACTAAATAGATACTAGTCACTATTTGAATACGCCGTGGATATTAGAATTTTAAAAAACAACACGAGTAACAAACAATTGTTATTTCTCCTGACATTTTAAGTTTATATAATTAACAGAAAGCGTAAACGTGTAGTTCACATGGTGAATCACTGGTGTGGTGAGTCATTCAGAGAGGGTCTGACGGTGGGGGAGGGTGTCGAAGCAATCTGGGTGTGAACGTGGGGCTCAAGAAAGCACGAGCATAACAGCTAAATATTCAAAATAACTGTCAGTGTTTAACCGTCACATATTATAAAGTAGGCGTTGAGCATTTGTTTGAGTTCTATCATTAATATATGTAAACACGACACAAACACTGAAATGAGAAATAACGTTACTCAAGCCGTATCAATTCATAGCTGCACAAATGTAAATACGCAATATATAAAGGTAATACACACGTTTAAAAAAGGGAACACGCGTTTAAAAGAAGGAACTAAAAAATGAAGACCCTCCCCCATTGAAAGCAGTTGCGAGAAATATATATATATATATAAAAAAACTCACCTATTTCATTTTCGTTGACAAAATCTGGGAAGCTTGCCATCTAAATCGAAGCGAGTCTCTTCAAATCTAAATCTTCTTGGCGTTAAAAAGAGGAACAAGCGGAAAAGGCCGTTTTCTCGTGTTTTCAGTGAGTCAGATGCCTGGGAATGAGGCGCGTCGCACGTCGACGCAACGCTGCCTATATTTACATATACGTTACGACTGTTTGGAAAATAGACAATTGTATTGTCTTTGAAGTACAATTTGAGTTTAATAAAACTGAGGTTTAAACAATGAGCAAATAATAGACTAGAGCCTTAAACCGCGTTGCGTCCAGCTTGAATACAGTTTATTATAATGGCTGCGAGCTAGCGTCCTCCTAACAATTCGAACACACACACACTGATGGGCGGGGATACTCTAGCAACGTCAAAACAGTTGCCGAGGCAACGGAGAAGCACCGCTCTCTGATTGGCCCAAAGCTGTTTACGCTATGGCTTTTGATTGGCTGGTCACTCGACAATATGAATGGAATGGATTCGTGGAATACGTGCTGATAAAGGGTGTAACGATGAAGCGCTAATCTAGTGGTGAATTTAAATCTTTGTCTCTGAAAGAGCTAGAAAAATCTCGAATATGGTGGTGAAACTGCTTGAAAAGTTTCAAGAATTAAAGTAAAATTTATTTCGTTTTAATATTGATCTGCTGTAATGGCTAATGTTGTGAATGTGATAAATTCCACTGAAGCAGAGAACAAAGAAAGTTTTGTTAGCCTATAATATTTAATATAAATGATCCGACAGTTCAGAAGCTCCTGTTGAAGTATTTCTCTATAATGCTACAACAAAAATGTATATTTAATTATTTCTCTACAATGTTAGGATGAAAATGTAGCGTTATATTAAGGATTATATTGTTGTTCAGAATTACACCTTTAAAAATCTGAATATTAATCACTGATTAATTTACCAAGTTTACCACCTTGGTAGGTATTTAATTATCTGAAGAATACATTAACAAGATATATCTATATTCATTTTTATCTTTACCTTGCATATAGCGCTATTATACATTTTTCTTAAAATAATATACATATTGTTTGGATTTATTGTATTATATTCTAAAAAAACATGCTGACCATGGAAAGAGCTAAACCTGGAGAAGGGAGCCTTTTCCAGACTTACACTGTAAAAAAAAAAAAAAAAAAATCGAAGTTGTAAATAAAATAAAAATGATCGGAGTACATTTTAAAAGAAAATATGCAGTCTTTCTACTTCCGAATTTCACATTTAATTAATTGTTACTTGCCGTGTCTTTGCAATTATTTGTGAAATTTACTAGCAATTTCTGAGTTAAAATTGTTTCATAACCAATTTTGTTTTTCAGTGTAGAACTCTGATGTCCACTGAAACAAAATGGGAGGGGAAAAAAACCTACATCGTGCTACCACGCAAGAAGGTCAGCTGTTGCAAGCGAGTCTTGCATATCCTGAAATAGGAGAAAATGGTCAGAAATCAGTGTTTCACAGCTTTGACCTCTTAAGAAGAGTGGGTTGCTAGAAGCCATACGATAACCTGAAACATTTTGAAAGAAACACAGGTTTGACAAGACTAAAATGTAGGTATTTGGCCTCAAAGAAAAGATGTAAACTTTTGTGAAAAAAAAAAATTGGTTTGGAAGAATGATTGCTATTCACAATCTGCATGTGCAACTTTCATTGTCATAGTAAGGTGACGTGAAGTACTGACTTGGAGAGGGTGAAATGAATGTTAAACAATGTGTGTTGAATGTATTATGGGTGGGGAATTGTTTCTAAAGTTTCTGATTATGCAATAATGCTCCCAAGGCCACACTAAAGTGTGTTGTCAGGAATGACACAATGGACTGACTATATTCACTAAACAGCAGAGCCTTGCTGCTTTTATAAAATGGTTAGTACATATTAACATAATCTTTCTTAGATGCTATGGTTTAATTTATATCAAGGATTTGACACACATGAGCCAGAACATTCTGTTAGCACAGCTGAGATAAAAACAATAGCGTATGATTAATAATGTTGTGATAATGTATGATGAATGCAATCATACAGTTCTGTCTGTTCTCCTTGTTTATCTTTATATGTGGTTCTAGCTATTGGATTTGTTTCTACCAAAAAGACAGTGAGCAAAGATGATTATTGAAAAACAGTTTTGGAATAATGCTTCTGGTTCAAGAGAAGTGCATGTTTATTTTTCACCAGATCATTATGTGTTAAAGAAAGACATTTCTAAGGGTTAACTTAGTGTGTCAAACTGATAAGTGTGTTAGATACAGGAAGTTTTTTTTATCTTTGTTTTTCTTGCCATGTTGGCTCACTTGATGCTTGATAGTGGAATGTTTTTATTTTGTCTTTGGCGATAACTGATGTGACCGTGGAGTTGTTGGATAGGGCGTTCTTCACAGCTGCCTAGTAATTCCAAAAAATACCCGTTCACAGAAAGTTGGTCAAGGGAAGGTCATCTAACTGGGTGGTCTGCCATAAGCAATAAACCAAGAATGGTAAATGATTTAAAAGAAAAATGTGTGTAAATTAAACCTAAAAATGCAGCAATGAGGGGAAAAACACACACATTATAAGGGACTGTACTGCCCTCTATTGGTTGCATATAGATATAACAGGTTTTCATATATATATATATATATATATATATATATATACACACACACACACACACATATATAATGCATATATGTATGTATGTATGTGTGTGTATATATATGTATGTATATATATTAACATTTTATATTACTTTTTTTAAACAATTTATCTTATAATTTTTTCATCGACACCAACCCACCTACCCACTCCTGTACATAGACTAAATTTTTTTTTTTAATTAGTATTATTTAAAAAAAAAAAAAAAAATTATTGGTAACTAGACTTTTTGTTGAATACTTGACTTTGTTGGGGAAAAAAATGACCAGACAGAGTACAACAATTTTATTATTTATTCCAATAGCTAACAAACATCTGGATTGTAAGAAAAGTCCAGAACTTGAAATAGTCTTAAGTGAATGATGTGATCCGGAACAATCACATTTATTTTGGACAAATAGACGAAGATTTGGTGAGAATCATATTCTTCAAAAGAAAGGGGACAGAAAGAAAACAATGGCAAGATCAAATATTTTAGGTTTAAAAAAAAAATTGCCAATTTCCATGTACAGTTTTTTCCTACTAATACATTATAAATATTACATTCCACTAATTGTTAAAAGCCACTTAAAATCATGTGGCTCGCACACGACACTCTCTGAAAACATCTGCCAGTGATTTCGCCTCTATCTCTCCCATATAAAGACAGAAGATGAAGTAGAAGATATTGAAAACATTTCGGGTAAACACGCAAGGACATGTGATCAGGAAA
Source organism: Hypophthalmichthys nobilis (assembly GCA_037950665.1). Lineage (NCBI taxonomy): Eukaryota > Metazoa > Chordata > Actinopteri > Cypriniformes > Xenocyprididae > Hypophthalmichthys > Hypophthalmichthys nobilis. The sequence continues at coordinate 19,884,786 of CM075479.1, forward strand.
AGGAACTTGGCTACATACTGAAGCAGATCATCCTCACAGTCCTTGAATTGTTCATATCAACTTCATGATGGGTAAACAGACGGCGCTACCTTGAAGCTTCTGCGCTAAGAAGTTTTCAGGTTTAGTTGTGCTTTTTAACAGAAAGTGAAATGAGAGCAAGTTCCCTGAGTGGATCAAGTATGTTAACAAGCAGGATGGAAGGGAAAATCTCACGCAGTTGTGCCTGTGAATCACGGTAGACGCTGGGAACGTGGGCTCTGTGCTGTATGCCTTGCTACTCTCAACAAGGTTTTGCTCGTACAAAACCTTTCTTTCAATTCACATCATTTTCAAAACGAACTACTGACTTGTTGCTCTGTGCCATTCATCAAGAGATGTTAAAAAAAGAAGTAAAAATACATAATGCAAATATGCATGGCACCGGCACATATTTCATCATGGCTATTACACTTCACAGAACATAATTACTGTATGTGGAATACATGTCATTGATGATGCCTATGGATACCTATATTATTTGTAATAATGGCAAAAAAATCATATAATCACATATTGATGTGACATGAACACGATCATGCCTTCATATACTGTACATAATGCCCTTTAAATAAAAAAAGCAAGTTCCAATAGCCATTTCAGGAGCTTGTATCAGTAACATGGTGGAATCCAAAAAGTGTGCTTTGACACATAATACTGTGACTAGGTGGTTTCAAACTACCAGATTTACCAGCTGGACAATCTGACATACATAAAATACAAACAAACATCAATGTCACACAATGTCCTCCAATAGGCTACTTTACACTGAATCAGTACTGGGACGCACAACAGTAAAAGGAACATAATGGCACATTCTTATTGGTGGATCACAGTTAGACCTCTGAAATTATGACATGGACTACTGGAAGCACAGCGTTAGGGTAAATCATTCAGTGTGATTTGCAAAAATAGCAAAGCACACAGCAGCGTGTTGGTTGGTTCAAGGGCATCATTCAAATTGTTCTCTGCTCGTTCTGTTCAAAGATAACTAAAAAACATGATCAGATGGCAACTATAGTGGCTCAAACAAACAAATCTAATCACTTCTCACAAAGAAACAATTGAAAAAAAAAAGTATTCAAATATTTTTTAAAACAGATATGGCAGTGCAAACGCGAGAAGCAGGCCGACTCTTCGGTTTATCTGCAATTCGCCTTTCTCTTTTTGTGTAAAAATGACTCAAATCGAATTTTGGCATTGACACTGTGCCGGAGTGGCCGGACTTGGCCAGAGACTACTTTGAAGACGTCATCTCATGAAAAAGTAGTATGGAAATGGACTATGCAATGATAAAGAAAGGAGAAAGCATTTGAGTAATAAACGTGACAATCTGGGTACATTCTTTGAGGAAATGCTGTTGATGTTTAATGTGCAGATCAGACTCTGAGAGTGGCAGAGTCCATTGAATATAAGGTAATAGTTATATACTAATGTGCTAAAACAACGAGTTAAATGTGTCACTTCTGGACAGTAATAAATCAAATATTTGCCTCTTTTCTAATGGTGACAAGTCAAATCAAACATAAGTGAGGAAAGAAATTCCTCAGGTAACTGATATTTTTAAACAAACATAAAAGGGAATTTATTTTCAGATGATTAGGGATAAAAAAAGAAAAAATACGTAGGAAATCAGTACTATAGCTGTTGAGTTTTACATGTGAAACCAAATATTAACAAACAGTTACAATACAATAATTATAATAGTAATCAAATGTAGGTAACAATAATCTTAGGCTTGCAAAAGGCTGCTACAAAATGATCATACAGTCCTGCCTCGGCTGGTCTGGGGGGAGGCTGTTCCTCACGAGTCTGGGATTGCCTGCACTGGAGCCGCTGAGATAAGGAGCAATAAGCCATGGGTCATTCTGAGGTCACCATGGAAACCCTAATTTCCCAAGAGCACAGAGGAGGGATCTGGAATGAAATTAGCAAGAGGTTAGTTACAAGATATCTAGATAGATATGCCACTAGATATCAATGTCAGTCACAGGATTATTACACTACTGGAACAAATATCATATCTGAGATGATTAATCAGTAACACAGTGATTTAAAAAGCCTGTATAGTTTAGAAAATACAAAAAGACACAAAAGAAAGTAAAGAGCCAGTCACCATGATAGTGGTTCCTTATGTGGCTCATCTTCTTCCTGTGCAGCCAATCGTCTATGTTGACTTTCTTCATCTAGAAAGACACACAGCGGCATCCAAAATTAAAAATGTAGTCCAAATCAGGACTGCATATGGCCTCATTCAGTTACTAAATTAAAGGCTGACAGAGAGACAGATAGATTTAAAGCATCTTTGCTGAATAATTTCTATAAAAAAAATTGAGTGGTCAAACGATTAATCATGATTAATCGCATCCAAAATAAAAGTTTGTGTTTACATAATATATGTGTGTACTGTGTATATTTATTATGTAAAAATACACATACATAAATATATTTAAGAAATATTTATATGTGTGTGTAATATATATATATATATATATATACACACACAGTCAAACCAAAAATTATTCAGACGTTTTTGATATTTTTTATATTTTTTACTAGTGGGTGCAGGACACTATAGTTCATTTATGTAAGTGAGGATAGCAAAATAAAATAAACTGTGACATATTATACCCAAAAATTATTCATACAGTGGACTACCAGTAAAATTGATAACAATTTGGAACCAAAAATTATTCAGACACTTTGACCTGACCATGTTTTGCTTAAGTGTTATCTGACATAATTAAGATTAATTTTTTTCTGACGCAGTTTAAGAGATCTTGTCATATTTTATTGCCATTTTTTTAAACTATAGTGAATAAACTGTGTTAATGAATAAAATGTTCAAGGTGTCTGAATAAATTTTGGTTTGACTGTGCATATATATATATACACACAGTACATTTTATATATAAATATATTTTGTTAAATATATACATGCATTTCTGTGTATTTATATATGCATAATAAATATTAACAGCACACGCACATATATATTATGTAAACACAAACTTTTATTTTGGATGCGATTAATCATGATTTATCGTTTGACAGCACACACACACACATACACTACCGGTTTGGAATCGGTAAGATTTTTAATGTTTTTAAAAGAAGTCTGCTCACCAAGGCTGCATTTATTTAATTAAAAATACAGTAAAAACAGTAATATTGTGAAATGATATTACAATTTAAAATAACTGTTTTCTGTTTGAATATATTTTATAAAGTAATTTATTCCTGTGATGGCAAAGCTGAATTTTCAGCATCATTACTCCAGTCTTCAGTGTCACATGATCCTTCAGAAATCATTCTAATATGCTGATTTGCTGCTCAAGAAACATTTATGATTATTATCAATGCTGAAAACAGTTGTGTACTTTTTTTTTTTCAGGATTCCTTGATGAATAGAAAGTTCAAAAGAACAGCATTTATCTGAAATACAAAGCTTTTGTAACATTATACACTACCGTTCAAAAGTTTGGGGTCAGTAAGAATTTTTATTTTTATTTTTTTGAAAAGAAATTAAAGAAATTAATACTTTTATTCAGCAAGGATGCATTAAATCCATCAGTGACAGTAAAGACATTTATAATGTTACAAAAGATTATATTTCAAATAAATGCTGTTCTTTTGAACTTTCTATTCATCAAAGAATCCTGAAAAAAAAATATTGTACACAAATATTTTGTACAATTGTACACAATAAATGTTTCTTGAGCAGCAAATCATCATATTAGAATGATTTCTGAAGGATCATGTGACACTGAAGACTGGAGTAATGATGCTGAAAATTCAGCTTTGATCACAGGAATAAATTACTTTATAAAATATATTCAAACAGAAAACAGTTATTTTAAATTGTAATAATATTTCACAATATTACTGTTTTACTGTATTTTTAATTAAATAAATGCAGCCTTGGTGAGCAGACTAAACTTCTTTTAAAAACATTAAAAATCTTACCGTGTCCAAACTTTTGACTGGTAGTGTGTGTATATATATATATACATACATACACACACACACACACACACATATATATATATATATATATATATATTAAGGCATAAATATTTTCAGCAATGTCAGCAATTTACTCTACCTAAGTAAATACACATTCACTTAACACTTCGCCTGCCAGCGTTTTTTTTTTTTTTTTTTTTTTTTTTTTTTTTTAAAGAGTTGCCAGTCAGCACCAGCATTTTTGATAGTTTTCACAAAACTTTCAAGGCCCCCAGAATAATTTGTTGTATGAATATCTGAATATACAATATATCAAAACAAAGAACAGAGCTTTTGCTTTTACACAAAAAAACAAAAACATTTTATTTGAATGTGGGTAATTTTCATAAAAGAAAGCTACATTTTCAACAAAAAGCTGTGAAAATCGCATTTTTGTCAAAGACTACAACGTGCATAAGCAATGCTTTTATCGCTTGCTTCTGCTTCTTTTTTTCCTGTGTTTTCATCCGGAGCCTCTATACACTTTCAGAAGATGTTTAATAGCGCCTCCTACCGTATAACAGTGAAAACATGGATTGCCAGAAAATTCCAGTAGCCCCTCACTGCAGAACATAGGAGATCCAGGGGACAGAGACAGATAGGTTAAGGGATATGTAAAATGGGAGGAGTTGGATCCAGATCCAGGGGGTGGAGACGGGTAGGTTTAGATCCAGGGGGTGGAGACGGGTAGGTTTAGACATATGTAAAGTGGGAGGAGTTGGATCCAGATCCAGGGGGTGGAGATGGGTAGGTTTAGATCCAGGGGGAGAAGACAGGTAGGTTTAGAGATATGTAAAGTGGGAGGAGTTGTATCTAGATCCAACCCCGCCCCCTGGATCTCGTGTTCTGCAGTGAGGACCATCTCGAAAATTCTGTCAATGGCGAGGAAAGAGTTAATCAGAGACATAAAGAAAAATAGCTTGGAAAATGGGAGAGAAAATCTTACCACATGAGTTTCCTTCCACATCATCTAGGAGGTTGGCAGTGGAGTTGGCTGTGCCCAATCTGAGAAAGTGTAGTCAAAGTAAACAGTCGACACTAAATTTACTCAACTGAACTGGACCAAAGTTACTTTGCCAAGAACCATAAATAACATTAGTTAGGGAATTTGCTGAACACAAAACAGAGGAGCCACTGAGTTCAACATTAAAACCCAGCATCATATCTCTCTCTAAACATATTCTAGCTTCCATATTTTTGTCCTAATTTCTATTTCATGCTTGCTCTAAAAATATTCTGATTTCACATAGTATTTTTTTACACTCATACTGTATTGATTTAAGCTGAAGTGGTTCTGGCACATTTTGAAGGATATGAATGATGCCGTAGCAATGTTCTTCTTTTAGACTTCCTCCGCTTCGTCTTCTCAGAGAACCCTCTAGCGATTTCAAACAGCTTCTTCCTGGTTGCTGCAGATGTGAATGCAGAATGTCACAATGCAACAGAAATGTTAACGTCCTACAAGTAAAATCTTTTTAATAAACAATTATTTTCAGGTGAACTGTAGTGTTTTAGACAAGACCCTTACATTTCCCCATGTGCTTTAGCTTGTCTCTGAACAGAGCGTCATCTGAGACTGCTGTGCAGGCCTCTACAGATCCGGAAGCATAGTGGTCACCTGTGTTTCAGGGGAAAAAAAGTGAAGCACCTTGATGTCTACAACAAAAATGTTGCAAAATGAGTTACATTTTAAATTTTACACTTTCTACCCATTAATATGAGTAATTGTAGCGATGCTATTACAATTGAGAATTTGGTGTTTTGAAAAGGGAAAATTAAGGCCCCCATATACTTCAAGCGGAATTGAAAAACAAACTGGCGTGATGTAATCGCGAACAAAATCAGGCCAAAACAAAGTTCATTTGGAGTTCATTTCTGGAGTTCAAAACAGCTTGCCAAAGTGAGCTTCGAAGCAAAATGTTCGCTCTGGCTGGTAAACACTACAAACTACCACTGGTTCATGGCGATTACATAATAGGTAGGTGTGGTCTGTGGCTCCACCTTCTTTGATGTGGAAATTTTCTTCGGTTAATTTTTCTTCTGTTTAGTCCATCGAGGTCAGACGTCCGTCAGTAAAAACACGAACCCACTGGAGAGTTTTTATGTTTAATACTGTAAAACGCTACTTTTTTATGTTTAATACTGTAAAACGCTACTTTTTTATGTTTAATACTGTAAAACGCTACTTTTTTATGTTTAATACTGTAAAGCTCTTTGCTTTAAAGCAATCTGTATAAAGTGCTAAATAAATGTAGAGTGTGGAATTGCAGAGCTCGTGCAAACATATCCACATCCCTATGATCAGATGCTTTCTTAAAGTGATAGTTCACACAAAAATGAAAATTATCCCATGATTTACTCACCCCCAAGCCAACCTAGGTATATATGACTTTATTCTTTCAGCCAAACACAATCGGTGTTTGGCTTTATAATGGGAGTGAATGGTGCCATTTTTTTGAAGACCAAAAAAAGTGCATGCATCCATCATAAAAGTAATCCATACGGCTCCAGGGGGTTAATAAATGCCTTCTGAAGTGAAGCAATGGGTTTTTGTAAGAAAAATATCCATAACTATAACTTTATAAACTGTAATAGTATACTGCTGCAAAGGAATTTCAAACTTTTTTTTTACACCTAAACAAAGAACATAAAGACCTTCGCTGTGAGCATATCAGGGCCTTTATGCATATGCGCACAGACACAGCAGAAGACACACACACACATACACACACACGCAAACATGTGCAACCACAGTTCAGGTGAATGATATCTACCTGTGGAATTCTCCATACTAGCTGATGAATGACTGGATTTGGATTTCTTTGACTCATATTTCAATCGATCTAAAACATAGAAGGCAGGTGTTATGGAAGTCTTTGACATTCTGCATTCAACAAGGATATGAAATCATCCAACTAAGGCCTATTCATAGGCTCAAGACATATTAAACAATCTGTGTGGAAAAGCACAGTGTGTATGACAGAGCACAACAAAATCTCGCTGTGAGGAAAAGACACTGCTAATGGCCTTGGAGAGAAACCAAAACAGTTAACGTCAATGTTCACAGCCAGGCTGAGTAAATTAGCATAAGAATTCACTCTTCAGGATTTGTGTAGGTGGAACTGCGAAAGGAGGGGAAGTGGAGTATGTCAGAAACTGCTCATTGTCCCATTTAGCATGTGGGCGAGTGTCTTCCTACCTCTTTCCAATGCAATGAGGAACTCTCGGTTCCTCTGCAGCTCCTTCATGAACTCCTCGTTCTGCAGGAAGAGAGCGATACGCTCATCCTCCAAATATTGCTTCAGTTTGCGTTCCTGCTCTGAAGCTCCACTTGTTCCTGTGGCGGCCGCCACAGTGGGGACCTTCTGGGGTACTGAGGAGGAGGAGGAGGAGGAGGAAGAGGGCTTGGAGATGCTACTCTGAGAGCCCTGCAGAATATTGAAGCATATAGAATATGCAAGAAAATCACTCGCTTTCATGAAACACTCAAAAGTTCTAAAAAAAAAAAAAAAAAGAAAAGAAAAAAGAAGTACTGGCAAACAGGGTTGTTTTAAGGCTGGAATACACTACATGACTTTTAAAATCTGAACAGATTTTTAAACAGCAGGCATCATACACTTGCCGACTTTGTAAATGGTTACAGAGAAAAGCTGGGCATCATACACTACACGACTGAGGATCACACACTACCAGACTTTAAAATCGTTCTGAACACAAACCGAAACATGCGCCTCGTTGCTAGGAGACGCATGACAGACAGGCGAAACAAATGCAGGAGATGAGATGACCCGCAGTAGTGGAAGATGCGAGCCAAGTGCGTTTGGAGATAGACGGGTGGGTAGACACAGTCAGTATAGACAGATTACAACAGGAGTTATTGGTAAATGGTGTAGTTTTATCTATGTTGTTATCTTTAATATAATCCATTATCAGTCACTGTTTACATTTAATGTAATATAATCAATAATTCGCAGCTATTGACATTTTAATCCGGCTACATATCCAGGATAAAGTGTAAATGTCGAGCCCTGGATAATGATGATATATTAACATAGTTAATAATGAATGAATCCGGATTTACCTCAAAACGTGGTTTGCTAACTTTCTCAAGACAAAGCTAACAGTACAGTACTTACTGAAGCAATTTTTCCTTCATAGTGGAGCTCCACAGTGGTTTTTTTCAGTATTTATGAGAAAGAATTTCCGTATTTTTCAACCTGGGAGCGACGTGAGCTGTATTAACCCGACTGTGTGACGAAACTGCCGTTAACAATTACTAAACAAACGGCAGATTCTGCGTTTTCTCATACATTTGTTTCATGCATGTCATGCGCGAGCTCGCGGCTCCATCTAGCGGCTGTAAGCGGTATAGTGTCTCGACATGATCACTCGTCAAGCGGCAAGCTTGTGATTCGTGAGCTGGATGATGGCAAGTTTTACCTTTTTACCCGATCTTGTACAGTAGTCTCCATTTTTTTCTTGAACTTTGTGACATCGCTCCCTTGATTTCCATTGTCTGGGCAGCGTATGACCGTGTACTGTATTTATTAGCAACACAGATCATACACTGATCAAACATGTTTTAGGTCTTCCGACTGGATGGAATCAAAGTCTGAAGCTAAAAAATCGGAGTCTGTGACCATCATATACTACGCGATTTTCCATGAAATCTGTTGGCTCAAATCCGCAGACTGGCTCTGACTAGCCTCAACTTGTTCAGACTGTAAATCGGGAGAAAAATCGGGGCAAAAGTCGTGTAGTGTATTCCAGCCTTAGTGCAGTTCTCCATAGTCTGAATTTTGTAAACAAACAGTTTCTGAAAACATTTAAGAGAATTGTCCACTGTAATAAGGTTAAAATTTTAATTTAAGTTTAAGAAAAAATTCCAGTTCTCCAACTAACAGTTTCATCCCATCATTCACACAAATAAAAATATTTGGTAACATTTTATTTTAGTGTCCTTGTTAAATATATTACATGAAGTTACTATAGTGATAACTTTAAATTATGCATAATTACATGCAACTTACCATAAACCAAACCCTAATCCTAACCCTATAATAAGTACATGTAGTTTTAGTAATTACTCAGTAATTAAATGTATAATTACACTGTAACAAGGACACCTTCAAATAACGTGTAACAAATATATATATATATATGTAGATTTTTGCATCCTTTCAATTATCATAGGCACATTTTTGATGAAGAAATGCTATATAATTTTAATAATTTTCGTATGGTAATGTGAGTGAGAATTGTTAATGGGATGAAAATATTCTTAAATAATATGCTCTATTTTGTTTTGTTATTCCTATATTTCTATTCAATTTTTAGAAGAAATATGACCCAGACATGTTGATAGAAGATTAACTCTACTAAAAACACACTGTTAAAGTGAGAACTTTAATAACATGAGAATTTCATGCTGTCCTAGTGAATTTTAAATACATTGCTTTATGTTTGAATGTTCATCATATGCAGGATGACTGTATATGTGTACAATTGATGAAGGACATCGTTATAGTTAATCTATCTATTCAGAGAGCATGATATGGCATAAGAGCTTAAAAGCAACTGTACAATGGCCTCCCTGCTGCAATTCTGTATTGCATTAGCATGTTTTAATGACCAAACTTCTGGACCACTAAAGTTGTTTCTGAACTATTAATAGATGTTGTTAAATAGTAAAAGAACTTGAGGAAAATCAAAAGGCCAAAAATGTAAGTTTTTGACATCTAGCCCAGAGGGCACTTGAAAAAAAAAAAGAAAAAGAAAAAATCCTGGAATCAGAGTTTGTGCTAGATAACTGAGAATACAGACTATGTTTTACCCCTTAAACAAAGGGGAAAAGTGATGAAGTCAGTGTGTTACTCTAGTTCAGTCTAAGATATTTAAAAGTTTAAGGTCAGTAAAAATTTTTTGTGTTTTTGAAAGTCTCTTAAGGGCCGTTCACACCAAGAAAGATAACTATAAAGATAACTATACCAATAACCATATTAACGTCCACACCAGTGGACAATATCATTCTGTTTATTCCGTTTTGTCATCTGCACGAGCTCTTTAAAGCAAGGTGGATTCTGGATTCTGTGGATTCATATTTCATTAATATCATTAATCAGCTGGAAAAAATCGTTCTGAAAATTATTCCAGCGATATCACTCTATGCCATTATCGTTTTAGTTGTGGTGTGCACTCTGCTATTCTGTTATATCTCTGCTACTCAGTAATATTGTGAAATATTGTTACAATTTAAATATTTATTTTCTATTATTTAAAATCCTATTATTCATTCATTATTCCTGTTGCTTAATATTTTTGTTAAAACCATGATACATTTTCTCAGGATTCTCTGATAAATATAAGGTTCAAAAGAGCAGCATTTATTCTGAAATATAATTATTTTGTAACATTATATCTTTATGGTCACTTTTGATCAATTTAAAGCATCCTTGTTGAATAAAAGTGTTCATTTTTACTGACCCCACATTGCATCACACGATAAATGCTCACCTGTATACTATCCAGTTGTTGGGGCAGGATTCGCAGGAAGTCATCAGGCAGATTGCCAAGTAATGGTGGGTTCCAGTTTTTGTAACCTTGGACTTGCCTGTGTCCAGGGGGAGGCTGGGCCTCAAATCTGAAAAATAACAGAGCCCAATGTCACTGACACTTGTTTCAATGGCAACTCTCAATGCTCACATCAGACTTATAATTCAATTAAAGCTCCTGCAATGTGTCTGACCCTTTACATATTTGTGCATTAATGAGTATTACATCTGTGGAGAAATGGAATTACATGCATCTTGGCTATTAAACCACAAACACAAGGCTCAACAGGAATTGCACTATGGTTTATGAACACCAGGGGGCATCAATTTAGAGAACTGTGACTAAAATGAACAAGGACCTGCTGACCCCATTTCCAAGACTGATGTTTCAGTAATTCTTTTAAAACTGCTCTCAAAAAGTTTATAACCTCGGTGGAGGAACAGGAGGAGCATCAGGGTATTTCCTGTCATATATGTGCATGTCATATGTTGGTGGCGAGTAGACAGGGGGCGGCTCTTCATCAGAGCTGTCTGGCTCGAGGGTCCGCTCAAGAATCTGACACACACAACAGGAAACAAGAGGAAACAAATGCAATTAGCAGCAACAAGAAACTTTTATTGAGGAAAAAAGAATAAATTATTATTCTATTGCACAGAATCATTCATTCATTTAGTATTGGTCAGCTATTCATTTAAAACCAGTAATGGTAGAAGGAATGTCAAGTTGATAATTAAATAAAACTCGACTAGTCTTTGCTTGAACGATACAAGCCACTGTTTTAATTAAATTTGTTAATATCTAAATTAAAATAAAATGTAAAAAATTAAAATTTCGGTATCGTGACAATCCTCAATGGTAGTTATAGATCTTTTGTACTCAATATAATGAATGCAAATGTTTTTTTTTTAAAATTGTATCTCAGATCAATGTGCTGTACTGCATATGCTGTTCAAATGAAAATCACAGCAAAGAGAATATTCAGTAAAATACATGAAGATATACTGTTCCAACACATCCATCTGTTGATACTAAAATAAAAATATAAATAAATAAAAATGTAGTATTTTTATTTGAAAGCTGCAAGCCATTTTTCAAATTTAATTCGTTAATATTTAAATTAAATTGATAATTAAATAAAAAAAATAAATAAATAATAGTAGACTGGTATTGGTGTCAGCTAGCGATTTATTTATTTATTTTTTTTTACTTTCAGGTCAATGTTTTCTGTGATTTTAATACAATCATCATATGCAGTAAAGCACATGCACACACTGTTTTAACACATCCCCATCTAAACAGAAGATTATAAATAATGCAAGAGAAAAAATATACACCAGTGGGGAATGTCCATAAAAGCAGCTACACACAGAATCGTGGAAGAATGTATAAACAAAATGCACTGCAGTTTATGCTTCACTTAGGATTGCATCTAAGTCTAATGGCCGAGCATCTCCACTGAGATATACCGTAATGTGTCTCAGATTCATCTCCAGGCCCAGTACTGACAGTTTCTTATCAGAGCAGTCAGGTGTAAGAGTATTGTGGGTAGGAAACCAACTGATTATCACACCCCGCTTAAAATAAGATGTGTGAGAATGTTACACAAAACTTAGCTTGCTACAGATTCAGCAAAGTGCACAAGCAAAATGGACCGCTTTTTAAGTAATAAAAAAGTAACTTTTCAGGGGCCAGCGTGAAGACTTGGGAGAATTCATGAAATTATCATTGTTAGACCTACCTGAAAAATTAAAAGCACTGTTCATTTCAGATGTATTTATTTGTGATATTGCTAATTTGTTTATTTGTTCTTATTTAAATAATTAAAGTGTGCTTGTCTTTAACAATGTTTGACTTAGGTTTGTAGAAACTGGAATTGAGAATTATGAAATTTCGCTGGTATCTAAAATTTTCATAGTCATAACCTCATTTATTACACGAGATATAAACAATGAAAACAATAACTATTTTATTTTATTTATTACTTTTTTGTGGTGAAAATTTTGGCAGGGCAAGTAAAAATTTTAACCACTGGCCTGACCAAGCCTGCAGAAAAAAACTTATTCTTGAGCCCTGCTTTTGTCTTCCACTGAAGAAATGCATTCATATGGGCAATATAGACACTGACCTCTGGTGGGATGCTGTCATCTGAATCCGAACTGTCATCTGAGCCTTGCCCATCGATGCTCATCTGCAGGAGCTGGTCGATGGTAGCATCAACAGCCCCATTGTTGGAGCGCAGGACACACTCGATCACCTCATAGTCCATGCTAGGGAACATGGTTTTAAAGTCCTCCATGGCCTGGTTGAACTCCAGCCGTCGAACTTGCCGGTTGGGCTTGGAGTTGTTGAGCTCGCCTGCTGCCGAGCCTCCGCCACCCCTAGACCCTCCATTACTGCTACTGCGTCGGAAAAGGCTGGTCATCCTACAGGATCCCTGTTTCCTTACCCGACCACTGACGCCACGTACGAAACGATAGCACCCACTTCAGCCCGATGTCTCCCACAAAATGTTTCTGTCCGTCTCACGTGTTTTTTTGGTTTCTGGAACTATTCAAGTTCACTCTTTCATCATACCGAAAACAACCTAGTCCGCTGGATTGAGAGAAATCCTTTCTTTCTCTTCTTCTGCTTATTAAGCTGCATCCAACAAGACAGTATGGAGTCGCTGGCACGAGGGAAGTAGTCTGGTCTTAAGCGTTCTAACTTTGTGTCCGACTGTGTGATTTCCCCATTAGCTCTGCTCAAACTGAAAACAAATACAGAGACACGCAGTTAACAAGACAGGGTTTGAAATGATACAGTTTATTATAAAAACCTTTGACTGCCAAACATCAACCAGTTAATGGTCTGAATTCGTGCTTCTCATTGGCCCTGTATTTAGTCCACACACGTTGTTACAAAGCCATCGACCCCTGAGAGACAGATATAATGACATCCACAGATATTATGACACAGAAATAAGCAGTAGAAGGAAAAAAAAAAAGCTAGTGTTTAGAGTCAAATTCTAGGGTAAGAAATAAATAAAAGTGTAGAAACCAGAGGCTGAATGACAGACAGAGAATCCAAATACTACATATGGAAAATATTATACTAAAATCATGATTAAGAAACATTTTTGTGTTAGACCAGTCGGGCCAATAGTTCAGATTTGTACTTGCCCTGCCAACTGACCACACCACAAAATTATTATTTTTTATTGTAATTTATTCCTGTGATGATCCTTCAGAAATCACTTTAATATTCTGATTTACTGATCAAGAAACACATTTTTGGTATGTTATATTGGATATATTTTTATATCAATGTTAAAAACAGTTGTGCTGCTTAATATTTCTGTAAAAAATTGATACTTTTTTTATTTTATTTTTTACTTTTAATTTTTCAATGAATAGAACAGCAGTTATTTGAAATTTACAATGTAAAAGTTTTTACTGTAACATTTGATCAATTTAATGCATCCTTGCTGAATAAAAGTATTAATTTCTTTAAAATTCTTTTTTAAAGCTGCAGTCTGGCATTTTCCCTCTTTGTCGCCATCTCTGTTTGAAACCTGCAATTGCAGTCATATGCGGAATTGTTATCGTTACGTGCGTTGTGCTTTGGCACGACTCCTCAGCAGATGAATCTAATGTTTGCTGACAATCACTACACCGGTGTGGATACTGTACTTCAGAATCACAGATTCTAAATCTTGAAAGTATGACCAATATAAGAATTTTCACTGGAAAATATCAGCTGAACAAGTAAGTAACATTTCTGCCGCTTTTGTCCTGACCAACTGAGGAAAAAAGCATTAGGCCTACAATAAATCGTGCTGCCAATGATGATTAAACCTAACGATCGCTTAGCTCGGATCGTGCAAATTATTATTACTGTTAGTGTGTTCTGAAAATGTTAATGTTAACAACATCAGCACTGCGTGACTATGTGTTTTAGTGTGTATTATCGTTACCTGTAGATTTCAATTTCTGTAGCCACTCCACAGTCCGAAGCTTTTTGCTTTTGACTACGGGTAAATCTCCAGTTGTCACTGATGATTGTCATGTGAACCTTTCTGGATTACAACCCGCCATCAGAATAACACGTTTAATTATTTCAGCTGCTGTGAGAACAGGCTTTGATCCGCTACAACAAGCATCCTCACATGATAAAGCCGACAAGCCTGGACTCCTTCTTTCTGTTTACAGACGTGACGTAATGACGCAAAGACGAACTGCTGCATGCTCGAATTTCCCGCGGAAATCCACCAGGTTTTGAACACTGGCTGGTTATGTACTTGCTCAAAAATTGATTTTGGATAATTTTTAATCAAAAAAAGTTGCGGACTGCAGCTTTAAAAAAATCTTACGAACCCTAAACTTTTGAATAGTATGCTGGAATACATTCTTGCAGTTTCAACAACAACAACAACAACAAAAAAATAATTTATGTTAGCCAGCTAGATACTGTAACTTTAATTTGCTAACATATATATTTAAATCAAATGAGACTCATCAGGGTAGTATGGTGGATGAGGAAAGTAGCCAAGCAGTGGAGACATGCAAAAGATGTCTGGATACCAAAGGAGGAGAATGAAAGTGACATCACACAGTTCTGCTCCATCTCTCTGCTCAGTGTGGAAGGCAAAGTCTTTTTCAAGATTCTTGCTAACAGTCTATCTCCTGAGGAATACCTACATTGATACCGCAGCGCAGAAGGGAGAAATTCCAGGTATGCTGGGATGTATAGAGCACACAGAAGTGGTTACCCAGTTGATCTGTGAGGCAAGGGAGAATAGAGGAGACCTGGCAGTCATTTGGCTAGACCTTGCCAACGCCCATGGATCCATTCCACATAAACTTGTGGCAACAGCGCTGACCAGATAACATGTTCCAGAGAGGATTAAAGAAGGCCCACGAGGACAAGAAGGCCACGTATCTCGAACTGGGAGAGGAACGTGGAAGGCATGGGTGGAGGGCCCACTGCGAGCCCATTGAGGTGGGCTGCAGGGGCTTTGCAGGACAGTCTCTTCATCAGACACTCAGTCTCCTTGGTATAAGAGGGTTGAAGGAAAGAAGAGCCACCAAGAACATCATAAAAGCTGAGGAAAAAGCTTCAAGGTGGCTGTGGATAAAGAGCGGTTACAGTGGATACACTGATCCACAGTTTAGTTTTATACTTGGACGCTTGGGTTGCCCAGGCGAGGGTGTCTAATGATCTAAGACCTGAAACACCCTACAACCCTGAGTTTATCACTGATGATGTGTCCTAGTTGCACTATTGGGTGTTTCAGAAACCATTTAAAATATATAGGAATTTAAGCATATTTTTTAAATACTTAAAATGTATATAAAATAAATAAAAATATAATATTTAAAAAAAATTAAATGTATACATTTAAAATGTATATAAGAATTTAAGTATATTTTATATACTTTACAGGTTTAAATAAATCTATTTTCAGTGTGTTATCTTTAGGACCTACACCAATCAGTTCTAGTGACAAACAGCAAAATCTATTATTGTCAAGCTCAAAACTTAATTTTAGATGCAAATGCATTAATTTACCTTCAGACTACTTAAAGCAAATCCTGACCACTCTCAGGCCCCAGTCCTCTCGACATCTAGCTGTCCGAAGTTTTCCACATATCTGCTTTCTGTTAAAATGCAAAACAAGAATGCTAAAAATGTGCGAGTCTGCAGAGCAAAGCTACAACTTTGCTGTGATGTTCTGGGATCTCATTTGCCTTCCACCCTCCCTTTCTCTCTCCTCTCAGTGCAGGGCAGAGAAATCCCTGCTTCGGTAAAACAATACACACAGCCGAACCCAAGCCAAGCCCACATGGCACTGCCAGGGCCCAGCACCCCTCACCAGCCTCTTGTTGGCATGGAGACATTTTGTGATGTAAACAGGATGCTTCGCCATGCACTGACATGAAAGCGTATGCACGCCTGCAGGGATGCCGACAAGAGAACGGGGAGCATGGTTTAGTGATCGAGGAAAAATTCCTCTTGTGGCCAATTTCAGTGGCTTGAGGATTGTGTTCTGAGTGAAAAGGTATTGTTTTAGTTCCCTACTGAACTAAGAGCCTGTTTTGCATCTACTTACTCATTCGGCTTAGACGCTGCGATGCCTTGGCGACGCAAAACAAGAAAGGTCACAGAAACAAGGGTGGTTTTCTAAGAGTATGACCTACTTGGCTAGTGATAATGGCAATTTAGAAAAATAAGCCAAGGAGAACTGCAACTTCTGGAAAATCCTTGGCGCAGGATAATTAATTGACAGTTTATTATCGTGCTTTCAAGGCAGTGCTGTATTGATATTCCTCGAACATGCTTACATGCAAACAATGTTACATGAGCATCAAATCAAAATGATTTGAATTGATTTGGCTGAAATTAGAATGATTTCTGAAGGATCATGTGACACTGAAGACTGGAGTAACAGCTTTGTCCTCACAGGAATAAATTACATAATATTTATAAATAAAACATTTATTTGTAATAATATTTCACAATATTACTGTTGTTTTACTGCATTTTTAAAAAGATAAATGCAGACTGGGTGAGTATGAGACTTCTTTCAAAAACATTTAAAAAATCTTACCAACCCCAAACTTTTGAACTGTAGTTTATATATTTAGCTATAAAATTATCACTGTAAAGCTGCTTTGACACAATCTGCATTGTAAAAAGCGCTATATAAATAAAGGTGACTTGATTATAAATAACAGTGAGTTTTCACTGCAGTTACGATAATTAAACAGTATTAATAATAATAATAATACAGAATAAAACACAGCTTGGTTACTAGACCTGTAAATAGATCCTCCTCAAAACCAATACTATATTTAGGTTGTCTGTTGGAATATTTCAGTATGGAATTCTTTCTGCATTATTTCAACTCCCATCAGGGTTCCCTGGAGACAGGAAATTGGGAACAGGATGCTCCATAACAAAGCCTTTAGAAGTACCAGAAACTTGTAGCATGTTTAATGCAAAGACTATATTCGATAACGTTTGATGCAAATAAGGTACAAAGAGCTGAAGTCAATATATAGATGAGCTTATCATAAGCTAAAATTCTAAACATCCAACTTCCACTTACCCTTCCTGCTTGAGACTCTCACTTCCTGTTGTAAAGTACCCATCTGACCCATCACTAACACCCGATATCAAAGAGCTTTGAACTGAAGGTGAACACAGCAGAGATGACTTGCAGTGCACGTATATGTGTGCACTCAGAGTTGGCACGGACTGCACAGAGCCAAGGCCATGCATTCCACCGAGCTATTTTTCACATGACTATGATCTGTATCCGAGAACCTTCTATATTTACTAATGGGAGCCAGAGCTCAATTTTACTCCTCCAGAAAGCCAACTCACTGTCTCCACTGCCAACGTCATGACAAAAAAATGCAGAGCAGATGTAAAACAGTCATGCTAAATGTGCTTCATAAATCTGTTGTGTTACCTGCTTAGGAATTGTATCTACTGGGATGTTTTACAAACAAGCAAAGGTTATGGAACTTTGGCAGTTTGTCTTCTTACTAGGCAATAAGTAACTTAAAAAAAAAAAAAAAAAACAATATCTAGGAAAGTCCTTTGACCACAATCCACTGTACTACATACTTTACAGCCTTCATGTCGCTGAACGAAGAAATAATGTGCTGCTTAACTATTCTTTGATGAATAGAAAGTTCAAAAGAACAGAATTTATTAGAAATTAGTCTCTCTCTCTCTCTCTCTTTACAAACACTTTAACACAAACCTTAAATAAAATCTTTGCTGCTGTCAAATAGATTCCATGTTTAAACAAACAGAAATAAAATAGAAACAGTGAAAAATTATTTATCTGCACCAAGATAACAATACATAATAAACAGCAATATGTATCTACATTTTTTTGTCCTAAAACATTTGAAGCATGTAAATTACCACAACCCAATTTTTCAGCAATGATTCGAATAAGTCATGAAATCAGTGTTTCTGATTCAATTAAATAAACAGTTCAAAAGAACTGATTCAAGGAAATAAGTTAAAATTTACAACTATATTGCCATTTTTGTTACTGAGATTTAAATCAAAGATGTTGTTTATGTTGTTAAAATATTTCAACATAACGCTATCATACTTGTGAGAAAAGAGATACAAGCCTTTAAAACAGATTTAAAATCTACACAATATACATACTGCTACTGGAAAGAAATCTTGTACAGATGCCCATGACACAGGATAAGAAAACAACTGCCAACTACAGCAGTCATGAACTCTTGAACCAAGGATTTAGCTAACTCATCCAGGTTAGTCAATAACTCACATGGTGCACAGACGGTTTCCAGATCCAACACATGATGTGAATTATGGGAAAAGAAATGCATCACATCCTGTCTGCAAGCTGGCTGCAGGCCAGTGGACATCCAGATGCTGCAGTGCTTTAAAAACTCCATTTAGAAAAGCCTGAACACCATCACCTGTTCTGAGGATACATGGATGTGAGCTGTTCACTTTCACATGCATTATTCAGCTCTGTTCAGTCTTATCGTTTAGGCAGAGATGGATTAAAATGGGCAGATCTTGATGGGGACATAAAAGTATTGAACATGCTTTCGTTTCAACACCAAACAGTGCTTACTAACAGAAAGAATGCTTGTAGTTAAGAGGCATCATAAATGGCAGACCTGAGTTTAAGTGTATTTTTAAGTGTTCAAGTGTATAAATTCTGTGGACAGCATTTGCGCAATTCAAAGGAATGGATTTACACATAGTATAGACATCCAGGCTAATATATGAGAGCAACAACAATAAAGATACTGCATTTCACAGTGTTTTTACCAATAATATTACATAATTTTTCTCATTATAATGCCAATTTGACATTAAAGCACTGATTTTTAGTTGAGATGCAAATAAAAATGATAAAGTTACTGATATCAACAACAGTAAAAAAAGTTACAATCATGCATGTCACTACAATGGTTAAATGTAACGATGGTTTCTATAGAACTTTATTTGGTGTTTGTTATAAAAATTTGTTAGAAACTGCCATTTCATAATAAAAATGAATTATAAACGAATGTCACTGGTAGCTGAACTACATAAGCATGCAAGAGGCAGGGGATTTGTAGAGATTTCTGAATAACGGCCATTCCAATCCAGGGCAAATCTATGGAGCTTTCTGCATATGCTGTGTGTGCCAACAAATAAATAATCTTAGAAACAGGGTTATAGATGCTTATATATTGACCCATTAATAATTAAGTGAGAATCATCAATTTGCAAAAATTTAAATGAAAAAAAAAAAATAAATAAAAATAAAACAAGAATGTTGCTAAAAGCATCAACTAAATTAATAAAATGCACTCAAAAAATAAATTGTTGAATGAACATGATTTAATCGTAGCACCCATTATGCATCTAATCAAATCAAGTAAACTTGGATTGCTTTGAATATTTTATATGAACACAATATACATTTGTAGTTTAAACATGATTTTTATTAAAATGTAACAATGTAACTTCTTTGCAACTAGTTGAATCAAAATGTTTGTATTGTGTTACTGTGGTAATGCACTTTAATTCAATAAAATTCTGCCTTGTTACACCAACAAGTTAATGTCTTGTTCATGTACGGCTATGGTAATTTAATGAATATCCATCTCGTTGCTTCAGTTAGATTATAATTTAAATTGATTTATGCAAATAATGATGATGTTCTAAGTTGATCGTAGATCCATTGCCACCAATGCATCTAGGATTAATTTAGGCTTGTAATGCTTTTGGGAAACACTACTCAAAGCACTACCATAGTGATCACTTCATTATTAAAGTGAAATTAACTCTTGTTAGCTGGTCCTCAACCCAAGCACAAGTGCAACACTTCACCACAATGGTAACCCCAAAACCATTAACATAACAGAAACTTTTAAATACCAACATAATAGTAACCATTAAAAAGACACTCCATTTTCTCATCTTGCTAAAAAATGCTTAAAATAACACTTTATTTCAACATTTACTCTCTCAGTTCAGCCCCTTTGCAAAGCATGATGGGAAGTAAAAGTCCTGTTTGATTAACTCCTGGTTGGGTTACTTCATTGAAACATGTTATTTTAATATGAAAACATTAAGTTAAGTCAAAGTGTAATAATTTCAAGTCAATTTAACATGAATCAATCACATTTAAACCAGAAACCTGATACAATGGTGTTGAATCAAAATAAATTGTTTAAATAAAGTGAACAGCATCAAAAATCATTTTTTGGAGTGTGTAAACAGATGTAAATGTCAAATTTCCATCCCTTCTTAGAAAGTTGAAATTACCCATATATAAAACAGGCTATAGAAAAGATGAAAAATACAATAGCTATGTCTCCATCCAAAGTTACGAATTTAACTTATACCCTAAATTGGAATAATCGCAAAAAACTTTTCCAAATAAAGCACAGTTTTCAGCCCATGTGTTCAAGAGAACAAAATCGTCACTTACTGGAAAATTGCCATAAAATAAAAATGGACGTTGCGGCAATCGGTGAAGCCACTTCCTACATCACTTGCGCCTCAGAGTTTGCAGACAAAACGCAATAAATGCTGTCATGTTATATTGCATTAGGAGGCTGAAGCCCCGTCTTTAGGTCATTATACCCAACCATTTTGATGAAAAAATTTGGTTCAGGCATTTCAGAATGACCAAACCAACATTTCAGATGCTGTGCAAAGAAATTGGTCTGCTTGTTAGTCCCGTTATGCTGTCTCACACGATCTGCTGAAGCAAAGCCACATGACTTTTTTTGTTGCGCATCAAGGGATTTATTCGGTAAATGTGTTTCCATTGTATTTTATGCGCACATCTTCTTATCAGATAAAAAAAATTATCCACCTCAATTGAGCGCATACATTTTATTCACATTTTTAGAATTTATGCGCATCTTGGCATTTTCACCCAGTGTTTTTTTTTTTTTTTATTTAAAATCCTAAAATTCAAATAAAATTAAGTGGATGGAAACATTGCTAATGATAAGTCAAGGAAACATTAACACATTTTGAGTGTTGACCCAAATAAGTGCACCATCGCCCTGCCACAGTAACTCCAGCCACCCTGATTGTGGGCACCAAATTGGTTGCACCCAACTTGTTTTGACAGCTGATAAAGGCCAATTAAAGCATGTGGGTTGTGTTTTCACAGGCCTTGTCCAGGGCGTTATCAAGAAGCTTTTTTTTTCTGAAGGTTTCACTTTGCATTAATAACGGTAAATCTGACAGACGCTGTAAGCCTGAAGGACTTCAAAGGAGCATAAAACACATTATTGGCAGACGAACCAAAAATTTTGTTCATGTAATGATTCCTCAAGTGTGTGCTGTGATCAATATTTAACAAAGCTCTAATAACGTCAACATGCCTTAATATAAGAGTGTGTGAAAGAGCAGCTATGGTTTAAACCTGCTCCAAAAAATGCAGAAGACCAAAAAGCCATCTTAGCAGACCGTGTAAAACCACCAAGCCACATTTCAGATGAGAAACTATCTGGCAGCATCAGCACAAGCTAAAAAAGATAACAAACAGACCAGCAAACCGGGGGGAAAAAAAAAAGAAGTGAGAGAAACTCTTTCACCAAGAGCGAAGAGAGGAAGGAAAAAAAACATGGCCTTGTTGATAGAAGATCTTTTCCCAGCAATGCGTGCCATGATCAAAAGAATGCTAAATCTGGATGCTCAAATATCAGGGCGATACATTCCTTCGACACCGCCTGGCTTCAAACTGTCAAACACAGATTAAAGACAACGCTCGCTCTGTCGGGTGCAAAATCAGTCTGGCATAAACAGACAAAAATTAAGCTAACAAACAGACAATGACAATATTAGGTCTGGTGATTGTATTCTGAATCAAAAAAGGCAAATGGAGCAGTCAGAAGCAAAAATATGGCTGTTCAGCAAGCAGATGAACAGAACGGACCCGAGGGGGAGAAACTGGAAAGCCTCCACGAGTTCTCAAGTGAGCCAGTCAGCTCCAACACCTTGGCAAGAGCAAAACTAATCGCAAAACAGACCTTAGACAGAGGCACAATCAATTACGCCGTCTGTGATGTCTGGCAGCTTCTGCTCATATGTGTTTCTGAATGAGGGAAATGTGAAGTCTGCAAAAGTAGAATAATTAATGGCTGAAAGGGAGTAACTCACTGCTATCTGTAATGGGATGTGTGTCTATCTGAATGCATCACTGACTGGATGGATGCCACAAAGCCATTCACTGGCAAAATCACTTGAATAGAGACACAAAACTATTTGGTTTGATTCATCACTGTTTTTGTGTTCATTCTGGAAGCAAACTGGAAAAGGCTTGTATGTGAAGTTTATATGCGCAGTATTTTTTTGGAAAAGCACTTTTATTTGTGACTCTAGTTCAGATGAATGAGCAGAAATCAGTCAGGCAGGCTCTGAACCAAATAGCATAAGGGCTTGACAATCCCCTCCTCCTCTTATTTCTTCCTCCTTTCCTCTGACCTGGTTCTAAAGCCATAGCCAACAAGAGGAAACTGGGGTTTCTGAAATGGGAAGGAGGAAAGAAAAAGGCTGACTTGACTATGACACCCTCAGCATGTCGCCTGTCCCGCTGCTGGAGGATCTTCTTCAGAGTGTCACCCCCCGAGTGCATCTGTTGAGGCTCGCGCAATAAACCCAATAAAGATGATCTTAACAGACCTTTTTTTGGGCCATCTGCCACATAAGGAACAAAAGTCTGCCATTGTCCCCTGGGAGCCCAACACACAAAACATTTGCTAAAGACACTTTCTAAAAGCACATTAGCACCTTTTAGCCAAACTTTAACTACCCACTCAAAATACATAAACTTGCAGTTCATTCCATCTAAACAACTACGATTTTTTCAGCAGGGATGGATTAACTTAATCGAAAGTGACAGTAAAGACATTAGACATTGTTACAAAAGATTTCTATTTCAAATAAATGCTGTTCTTTTGAACATTTTATTTATTAAAGTATGAAAACAAGTATCAACGTTTCCACAAAAATATTAAGCAGCACAACTGTTTTTACATTGATATAAGAAATGTTTCTTGATCAGTAAATTAGCGTATTAGAATGATTTCTGAGGGATCATGTGACACTGAAGACTCCTGAAAATTCAGCTTTGTCATTACAGTAATAAATTTAATTTTAAAATTTTAATAATATTTTCAAATATTACTGTTTTTACTGTATTTCTTTTAAATCAAATAAAAAGGTGAGCATATGAGAGTTCTTTCAAAAACATTAAAACATTTTTACAACAACAATCCTCTTCTTAAAGTATTAGAAAAAAAACGTACCAATCCCAAACTTTTAAACGGTAGTGTATGTAAGGGATAATCCACAGCTAGCTGTGCATTAAACAATTTTAATGCATGATGTGGAGGCTAAAAACCTCCTGACGTGAAACAGAATCTATTGATTCCACTCAAATTTTTCAATGCACAGCTAGCCGTGGATTATTACGCTTATACCTGGTCATTTGCGAGCATTAACAACCTAAAGGGGTGATTGATTATGATTTCACTTTTTTAACTTTAGTTAATGTGTAATGTTACTGTTAGAACATAATGTCTGCAAAGTTCAATGCAAAGGGAGATATTTTCTTTTACAGAATTCTCTGTAGAACACAGAACACTCAACAAAGGGGATGACGCCATGTTGGGCTGCTTTAGAGAAGAGGAAGAGTTGTTGTAGTAGAGTGTTGCCGTCATTTTACACCGGACTGCTTTACAAACGAGGGTTAATTCAATGCTGGATTTGCACAAAAGATTAACATGACGGCACATGCTAGTGAATCAACTCCACAGCAACTACATAAATTTATCCACTAACCGTTCAGAAACATCCAGTTGCATTCTAAAAGTTGTAACTTCTTCCAGAGTCTCTCCATCAGTATCCGACTCCTGTTTGAACAATGTGAGGCTGAACACCATTACTGACAATCATCATTTTTGGCTGCGTGAGAGCTGTTAAAGCTCCACCCTCTTTCTGGAAATGGCCGGGAGCAGCAGCTCATATGCATTTAAAGGCATTTTGCACACACAAGTGTTTTTGCTCACACCCAAATAGGGGCAAATTTGACAAGCTATGATAAATGATCTGTGAGGTATTTTGAGCTGAAACTTCACAGACACATTCTGGAGACACCAGAGACTTATATTCCATCTTGTGAAAGGGGCATTATAGGTCCCCTTTAAAGCTGTTATTGATGTTTGCAGCACAATATTTGATCGGAAGGGTAAAAATGGAATTTATTTACGTGAGTTATGGCTCGTTAGATCTAGCGTTCTGCCCGCTTTAAATCAGACACAGAGATAAAGTATTAAAAAAAAAAAAAAATTGGATGACCAGTAATTTCCTACTAAATTCAGAAAAAACAGAGATTCTATTTTTTGGACCAAAAACTTCTTCACGTAATAACCTAGAATACTGTTTAACACTTTATGGCTGCACTGTTAAGTCTTCGTCGTCAGTTAGGAACCTGGGTGTGCTCTTTGATACCAATTTTTCATTTGAAGGCCATGTTACTAGCATCTGTAAAACCGCATTCTTCCATCTTAAAAAAATATATCTAAACTACGACATATGCTCTCAATGAAATGCAGAACAGTTAGTTCATGACCTCAAGGCTAGATTACTGTAACGCTCTACTGGGTGGTTGTTCCGCTCGCTTGATAAACAAACTATAGCTGGTCCAAAACGCAGCAGCTAGAGTTCTTACTAGAACTAGGAAGTATGACCATATTAGCCCAGTTCTGTCAACACTGCATTGGCTTCCTGTTAAACATCATATAGATTTTAAAATCTTGCTAATTACTTACAAAGCACTAAATGGTTTAGCTCCCCAGTACCTGAGCGAGCTCTTAATGCATTATAGTCCTTCACGTCTATTGCGATCTCAGAATTCAGGCCAGTTGATAATACCTAGAATATCAAAATCAACCGCAGGTGGTAGATCCTTCTCCTATTTGGCACCTAAACTCTGGAACAACCTTCCTAGCATTGTTCGGGAAGCAGACACACTCTGTCAGTTTAAATCTAGACTAAAAACACATCTCTTTAACCTGGCATACACACAACACATTATCACTTTATGTTTTCAAATCCGTTAAAGGATTGTTAGGCTGCATAAATTAGGTCAGCCGGAACCGGGAACACTTCCTAAAACACCAGATGTACTCGTTACATCAGAAGAAGAATGGCATCTACGCTAATATTAGTCTCTCTGTTTATCCCAAAGTTTACCGTAGTCAACCAGATCCGGGCTGTATCCAGGTGAGATCGAGGACCTGCACCTTGACACGACCACAACGCAACCCTGAAGTATCAGCAGAGATTGAGTCAACTAGATCATCCATTGTGAAGGCCTCATCGACATGACAGCCAGTTCCTCAACAAACCGTCCATACCGGTGTGATGAATACGATCCTCAACTGGATGGAACTGGAATAAATACTTTGACTGTTGCGATCCCATCGGACTTATGATAGCTACCTGAATCGTAACAAAGCGCTGTTCGCCAGAGGAGAACTGGCCCCCCAACTGAGCCTGGTTTCTCCCAAGGTTTTTTTCTCCATTTTAACACCTGTTTGCCACCTGTTTGCCACCTGATGTCACCTGTTGGAGTTTGGGTTCCTTGCCACTGTCGCCTTTGGCTTGCTTAGTTGGGGACACTTGACATTTGATATTCAACAGTGCTTTGATCTGCCTGCATTGACACCATTTTCTTTAAGAACTGCTGTGCAGCCAAAATTATATACCAGTTATCACTGTAAAGCTGCTTTGACACAATCTGCATTGTAAAAAGCACTATATAAATAAAGGTGACTTGACTTGACTTGACTAGTGCGTAAGATTACATTTATTTGAATGAATTAATTCTGAATGAATGAATTATCAAAAGATGAGAAATGCGTGTGTGAATTTGTGTGCAGCGTCTCTCTCTATTAACAACTTAGCTGTGAGTTTAATTACTTCAAAACCAGCAATGTTACCCTTTTTGTTGTTGAGAAGTATAGTGTAGCAATTCAGTAGGGAAGCTAATTTATTAATAAAAGCCGCGGGGCAGCGTTGATAAGTTTCTGTGTGCGCAGGGTGATCTCAGAGATCTCATGTGTATGTGTGCTTCAATGAAAACAGAGCATTAATTTAGAATGGTGATTAAACTGACCTGTGCATTAAACGGTTTTATTTCACACCTTCCAGCCAATCAGAATTGAGGATTCAGGCAGACCATGGTGTAAATGAAAACAAATGTGTAAACAAAGTTTATAACAACACATTGTCATAAGCATAATCAATAATAATACTGATACAATTAATAATAGTGGCAGAAAGTTAGCTTTATTTATTTATTTTTAAATGAACACTGACGAAGGCAGACAGCCAAAATGTTTGTTTTCATCTTCTGCTTGTACTTAATAAACATTTTTTTCCCCCCAGACTACATTGGTCACGCTGTATGGTTTTGATTCGCTTTTTGATTTCCAATATGTTTTGGATTCAAACATGCTGCCTGAATCCATTAGAACACAAACAGACAAGATCTTTTTAAACATTCTTTGTACTTAAATAACTACAATCTAATAGCCTTGAAATATTAAAATGCTTATTTATTGATATTTGTATGTAGAGTTTATCAAAACTAATCTGTTTATGACAATTCTTATATTATGCCTATTATTAAAAAAAATATGCTTGGGAGTTTGTTGTCCTAGGGTCATATTTTAAAAATACAGAGGCTTAAATACGTTAGACAGCGATGAGCTATTTTTGGGACTAAACACATTTAGGAATAAATCTCTGAATATGTCCCAAAGCAATACCGGCTGCTCTGCCTGCACTTCATTCCCAAAAGTCTGACTGCAACTATTCACATGCTCACAAAAAACTAATTAATAAACAAACAAGCCTTTTAATGCATGTAGGCAACCTGAGTGCTGACATTGTCAATATGGAGAGGATCTGAAAGGGTTAACCTACATCCAGTTCATCACGCCTGAGGTCCTGGTAGATCAAGCGTCATTCTTAAGAGCTTTCAACAAGATAATGCCATACAAAATGGGAGGTGTGTAAGTGGATACGACGAGTCCATCAACCACTACAACATCTTCAAGAAGGGCAAATATTAGGGTCAGTGGCCATATGCAAATCAAGACTCTCTTAAAGGGAGAGGAGTGGCACCAGCTGTCCGACAGAAAGACCTTCACCACCTCCTTCATCATTTATAACACTGTTAGAACCAGCAATATGGCTGCCAGACAGATCTTTGAACTCAGCAATGTGCTTCACAAGCCAAGCGCACGTGTTGGTAGTGTAGTGTAGTGTTTTCTTATAAGGTCTGCATCCATGAAAAAGCACAAAGTGTAGTTTCAAAGAAAAAGTTTTATAACAAAGAAAAGTTTGGCTAGATTGTTTGATTAAAAAGCAAATTCTAATATATATCAATAAATAAAAATGTTACATTAACTTCTTACATGCTATCCCTACTACATGAAGTTGAGCAGTGATTATACATTGGACTGCTTTGTCAGATCTAATATCAAAGTAAAAACTGAAGGCCTCAAACAAAATGGTTATTTTTGTAGTTGGAACAGCATATCAGCCAAGAAAGCACAAGAGACATCTAGACACTATCATGTCATTTTATTAAATGAGCTAAAACAGGTCCTTTGTGTAAAATTGAAAGGAAGCTGTTAAAAGTGTAATGAGTAAAAACATGCCATTAAAATCTCCTGTTGCCTTCACTGAGACTGTGTCTATGCTGGTTTACACACTTAAAAGAAATGTTCAAACAGGCATATAAAGCTCAAATATTTGATTTGAATGTGCAAATTATGCCCAGTCAGACCACCAGATTTCCGTGAATCGGTTCTTTCGAATAGCTCGTTTCAATGAACAGGTTCAAAAAACGATTCAACAGTTCATTATCATGTGACAAGCTACATGCTTTTAACCTTCCCAACGAATTATTATTATTATTATTAATAGCGTTGTTTATTGTAACTGCATGTGTCTGTGTTTGTCTCAGCCATGATTCAGCTAATAAACAAATTCAAAATATATTTTTAAATATAATTTACTCACACATCTCTAATGAACAATTTAAATTGTTTTAATAAAATGATGTGCTTTTCAATCTCCGAAACAGTTGGTTTTCACATTTTATTTTCGGTCACTGCGAAAATGACTCAAGAACCACTCGAACCGATACAATTCGATTCAAAAGCGAATCGTTGAGAGAGATTTGCGAACAGGTTCAACCGAATCACTGAAAAGATCCGATTCATTCACGACTCTGACATCGCTATCGAAAGCACCAATGCAACAATTTCCACTCGAACTCGTATGATGCACAAACAGACTGTCTAGGCAGGCAGCTTTTAAAACACAACCAATCAGACTGAAGGCAGAAGGACAGCGCTTTTAAGATCCAAGATGTGGACTTCTCTGTCTGGACATTTTCTTTTAACACGCGTACAGCAAAATCCCCCTTCACATATAAATAAACACATACACTGAAGTGTAAATAAGACATGAGGCCGCAGCAGTTCGCAACGCACTCCTCCACAACAGCAACCAAACAGCCCTACTCTAAACAAAGACGTGTAAAACAACCATAAAACATCGACATAGCGATTTTATCTGCGTAGTAACTACATACCTGTCATATAACGCTAACATAATGTGAAATCCGTAGAGCAGAATGTTAACGCAAGCTAGTGTAAAAAAAAAAACAAAGCTACTTACTCTAGGTGAACAGAAGCAGACTGCCCCAGTGCACGTTCCCAATCCGTTCCGTTTTCCTTTTTTTATCATAAATATAAACACTATTTGCTCATTTTCGCTGGCTTTAAATGACTATTCACATCGGCATGCATCATCTCCATCGACACCGATTCGGTCCCGGTCGGTGTGTTCATGCCTCAGCGCCTGAAATCCCCCAGAAAGGGAACTAGCAGTGTGTTGTTGTGTATGGGGATGAATCAAAGAGACGGGAAAAAATCTGTCACAGCCAGAATCCGTGTGTGAGGGAACAAAGAGCCACACGGCCGCCTAGTGGAAAGAAAACAAGTAAGTAACATCAAGACTGCAGGGAAATGTTTGAAAATGAGTATTAATATAATTATGTATTTCTAAAGAAGAATATGAGTAAAGTACATTAAAAGTAATGCAACTAAGTTCACACATTTCTGATGTTTTAATTACCCGTACTTAAATGCATACTTATTTGTTTGAAAAATTAATTGAAATGTATTTTGTAAAGTTAATAACAAATAAATGTACATTTTAATTAATACTGTCAAGTGTATATAAACATTATAAGTATGTTTTAATTGTGCTTAGGCGTTCAGTTTTCAAATGTATATCATTTACAATTAATATCCATAATTTTAGCTACTTATATTGTATAGAAGTGTTGTACACAGCCTGTATTTACAAATAAGTGATTATCTGCTTTGCAATTCTTTAAAAACATTACAGACAATAAAATATATAGAGCCTTCAGTGACCTTGCGCTAATACTAAATCTTTCTCTTATGATCCTTAGTATGACATACACTTTGCCAAGTTGTTTAAAATTGTTATGTAACAGGAATTATATCTAACAATAACCTTAAATACTTTACTATTGATTTTGCTCAACTGCATTGCTCTTTGTAAAAACTGGAACCTAGTTTATACACCATCATCATCATCATCATCATTATTATTGCTCATGGCATTATCAGACACCATATAACAGTTGCATTTACTTCTACAGCATTTATTAATCTTATTTCAACATTTTACTCATACATTATTAAAATCAGATGTTGTATTTTAACATGAACAAACGATGAACAGCTGGATTTTTATTAACTAACATTAAAAAGATTAATAAATACTGTAACAAATGTATTGCTCATTGTTAGTTCTAGTAAGTTAATACATTAACTAATGTAAACAAATGACACCTTATAGTAAAGTATTACCTGTATACCCTATATATTAATTTGCATTATTTTTATATTATCATTCAAAAGTCTGGAGTCTGTTTATGCTCACAACACAAGGCTGCTTTTTTGAAAAAACAAAAACAAAAAAAAAAAACAATAAAAACAGTAATATTGCAAAAAATTATTATAATTTAAACTAAAGTCAGCGTTCTTACGTAGAACCCGGAAGCGCTTCACTGTGTTTACAACGTCAACTGCGTAGGAGATTGAGAAGAAAAGAGAAGAAATTGTTGAATAAAGTCGTTATTTTTGTTTTGTTTTTGCACACAAAAAGTATTCTAATCGCTTCATTACATTAAGGTTGAACCACTGAAGTCACGTGGACTATTTTAACGATGTCTTTACTATCTGGACCTTGAATTTTTTTAATGATGTCGCTGTGTACAGGGAGATCAGAAAACACTCGGATTTCATCAAAAATATCTTAATTTGTGTTCTGAAGATGAACGAAGGTCTTACGGGTTTGGAACGACATGAGGGTGAGTAATAAATGACAGAAATTTCATTTTTGGGTGAACCCTTTCAGTGTTCTCCATTTTAATGTTTAAAATATAATTTATTCCTGTGATCAAAGCTGAATTTTCAGCATCATTACTCTTCAGTGTCACATGATCCTTCAGAAATCATTCTAATATGATGATTTAATGCTCAAGTAATATTTCTTTTCAATGTTAAAAACGGTTCTTTAAATATAAAGTTTAAAAGAACAGCATTTATTTTAAATATATTTTTTTGTAAAATATTAATGTCTTAACTGTTAACTGTGTTTTGATCAGTTTAAAATGTGTTCTTTCTGAATTGCTTACTGATCCCAAACTTCTGAACAGAAATGTAAAAACTGATTATTGAATATTTACTGAAAGATGCTCAGGTTGACAATGTTCAGGTCAGATAATACTTAACAAGTGATGTGAATACACATTTCTTTTTGTTTGCTGTTAGACTGCTATACTATTAAATCAACTGGCAATAGCAAAAGCTTTTAGAGGCAAAATGAGGCAAATCATACTTGACAGTTTTCTTTTATTTAGACAACCCAAATAAAAGGCACATAAAACATTGCGCAATGTGTTTACATAATTACTCTTGACATACATTTAAAAAAAAAAATGTAGGAATGTTTTTTTTTTTTTTTTACCGTTCTGCTAATCAAAAAAAGCCTAGTCTTCATATATATACAAAATTACCAATGTTAATGTTCTAATACAAAAAGTCTTATAAAAGGTTATTTTACTTGTTTTTCCTTGCATGTGTCTATCATAACTACCACGTTCTCTGAGCTAAATGTTTTTGTACAAAGATATACATTCATTGGCCTTCACATGGGTTTGCCAATTTAATAAAATAAAATAAAAAAAAAAAAAAGACATGAAAGGACTGGACTCATTTTAAACTCTCCAATCCAAAACTGAACACAGTCTTTTCTCGTTTTCCCCCATTAATGTTCTTTAAAAGATACTGATGCATAAGGAGTAACTTCATTAGCAATACTTTATAGGATATTAAAAAAAATAACAGATTCACAATTCCTCAAACATGGCAACTTGATATTTCATATGCAAAATAGATTCTAAATCTCCACACACATTTGGTAAACAGTTAAACTGCACTTGGCCGCCCAGGCAGTTTCCATCGCTGAGCACTGCTCGTCTTGTCAGAGAGAAGACTGATGTGTTTCATGGTGGCATTTTCAGACATGCAGTTCAGGCACAGGAAGTGACGCCATTGCGGAAGTCAGACATTTAATCACGAGCACAATTTAAAAATTCTCTCTTTTGTTGTTGTAGTGTTTTCAGTCACATTCCTCGAATTCCAGTTCTCAAAACTCATCCGAAATAATCCGCCTCGACTAAAGGCAACATTTAAAAACAAACAGAATGAAAAAGGAAATAGGCATCACATTAAAATCACATTGAGTGATTTTAGCTTTCACATGCCTACATGTAAGTCCATGTAATACTAACTTGAGACCACAAAAGTTTTGCTACCAGGTCAACACTGGTTGGGAAACACTGGGGGTGCGAGTTAATACAAACTAAAACTTTTTTTCGTCAATTTACGCCCAGACGGTGGTAGCCATGACATCATCAGTTAAAGGGATAGTTCACCCAAAAATGAAAATTATCCCATGATTTACTCACCCTCAAGTCATCCTAGGTGTACATGACCATCTTCTTT
Organism: Hypophthalmichthys nobilis; assembly: GCA_037950665.1. NCBI lineage: Eukaryota > Metazoa > Chordata > Actinopteri > Cypriniformes > Xenocyprididae > Hypophthalmichthys > Hypophthalmichthys nobilis. Next base: position 19,917,563 of record CM075479.1, read on the forward strand.
CAGACGAACAAAATCGGAGATGTATTTAAAAATATCCTGACTCTTCCAAGTTTTATAATGGTAGTGAAAGGGGGTGTGTTTTGAAAAAGGCCTTCTGAAGTGAAGCGATGGGTTTTCTTAAGAAAAACATCCATATTTAAAACTTTATAAAGTAAAATAACTAGCTTCCACTAGACGACTGTACACATACTTGTGCCATACTTGAGTAACCCCTGATGTATGATGTAGAAGTCACGTGAGCTTAGACACCTCTCGCAGTTTAAACAAATAGGGCTGGGCAACAAACTGAAGCTCCTCTTCTCTTATTTCGAAATCTTCCAAATATTTCTCTTTAAAATTTGTTGTTTTAAACTTCTAATTCATGACCTGTGTTTTGTTTTGCTCTATCTTCTGCGTCATCACCGCATCATGCATCAGGTCAGAGTTCACTCTTCTGCTGCAAATCGATGCGTATGTCCGTTTAACTTTATAAAGTTTTAAATATGGATATTTTTCTTACAAAAAACCATTGCTTCATTTCAGAAGGCCTTTATTAACCCCCTGGAGCTGTATGGATTATTTTTTTATGATGGATGGATGCATTTTTTTGGGCTTCAAAACACCCCCCCATACCATTATAAAGCTTGGAAGAGCCAGCATATTTTTAAATATATCTCCGATTATGTTTGTCTGAAAGAAGAGAGTCATATACACATAGGATGGCTTGAGGTGAGTAAATCATGGGGTAATTTTCATTTTTGGGTGAACTAACCCTTTAAAGTACAATCACATTCAGCTGGTTTTACTCTTTGTTTGAGACTCATTCACATTACACAAGCGTACGAAAGCCCAGTTTAGAGGGCGACACGTGACAACATACCTTGCATCGGTTTCCCCATATCATAACACATAAAATGGGCACGACAGCTGTCCGACTGGGTCAACAGGAGGACTGAGAAAGGCATATTGCTTTTATATATATCCCACAAGGAGAGGAAATCAAAGAGAAAAGCTAGTTTGGGGATAATTGCGATGGCCGATTCTGTTATTTTGAACAGGGTTACTCCGAACAAGATGACAAACCCTGAAAATTTGAAGGCAGTTTTGGTTTTCACTGTGACTGGGGTAAACAAACAAGCAACAGAGGTTAACTTAATGCTCCTGTGGTGGATGATCACGTCAACAGCTAAAAAGTATTTGGCACCTCGACCTCTGAGGTGCGTCTCAGTTTTCACCAATAAAGGGAACAATGTTTAGTGTGATAATTGATAAGAAAATTAGGTCTGGAAGAAAGCGTTAGGCGTGATTCTGTACACTACAGGAGCAGAGTAAGTTGGGACACCCTCAGCATATTTCCTGAGCAAAAGGTCCTAAGGAAAAACAGCCCTCGTCCTCCAGAAAGGAAGAGCAGAGACGTCACGGTTACAAAACTAAATGCTCTTAAGATAAGATTCAGAATAAAAATGGACCTTTCAGTGTTGAAGTCGGCCACTTGGTGACCAGGCATCTATATGAACACTCAAAATATTTGATCTAAAATAATACTGCCGTCAGAATAGTCACTAAAGAGATATGTGTTCAGTGCAAGAGTTCATCAGATTGTTACTGTAAAGGTTCAACCCCACTAAGCAGAAGAATATCCCAGCTACTGAAACAGAACGTAATTATTCTACAATCAGGAATGACCAACTCTAAAGATTACCTATAAAGAATAATAATAATTATAATAATAATTATAATAAAAATAAAAACATAGCTACAGATTAAAAGGCTTACAATGAAAGGAGGCCTTTTAAAAACGTATTCTAAATTTTAGTTTTCCTCATTTGTAGAGTATTGTCTCGAAAATAAAAAACCCTCTCATCTTCCATTACTGGAAGCCACAGTCCCTTTTGTTGTACGCGACTCTTTAAAATGCATAAAACTATGAAATACTGATAAGCAAGCTAACGTAACAAAAATAAAATCCTCACAGTTAATATTTGCCAAAGTCCTTAAACCGTCAACACCAACAATGAAGCGGCGACGTGCTCCGCTTCAAACAGTCGACTGGCAAGGATTTTCTGGCACTAGAAAAGTGAAATCACCAAAGATACAGCATGTCAGTCTTCCACTCCATGCAATAACTATTTTTTCTGTCTGTCACTAAATTCTAGGCAATCTGTATCTGCTTGTCTCTTAGCCAAGCAAAGGAGACGCAAAGTGCCAGCTAACTTCCGCATGATTCCTTGCCGCTGCGGACTGTCGTTTTCATATATTCGCCATTCCTCCAGGCTCTTTTTTTTTTTCTCTCACAGCTGGAGAGGAAGACTAAAACGGGAGACATGAGGTTTACGAGGAGAGGCCAGGTGGGACGTTTGGTTCTACCAGGGCGGGGAGGAAGGCAGGACCTGCGAGAGGAAAGGCATGCTTTCCATCGGCCTCATGGCGATGTTGAGCGGACCGGTGATGTTCATTGACATGGGCGAGGTGATGGCGACGGGATGGGCGATGTTCATGGGCGCCGTGGCTGGGATGTTGACAGAGGCGATGTTGACGGGAGCTGTGATGGTGACCGGGTGCTGAAGGCTGACGGGGGAGGTGATGTTGACCGTGTTGGTGGTGATGTTCATCTGGGCGGCGATGGTGATGGGGTTGCTGGCGGTGCCGCGGTTCATGGCCGTAGTGTTGGATGCGGATGAAGCAGTGACTGACGTGACTGAGGCAGAGTTGCACACGTTGTTAGAGTCTGGCCGGGAAAGAAGAGAGTGAATAAAACATTGGAATGATTTCTAGGGTTTCACCTATTGGCTAAACAGAAAATGCAAGGGTTCATTATAAGGATGGCCAAGGGTCAGGAGAGTGTTTCAGGCTAGTTGTACTGTGTTGCCACTTGCCAACAAAAAAAACAAACAGTTTGTTTACTGTGAGATATTGTACGCTGTTGTTGCAAATTCTGCTGATTTATCGCCAAATTTGATCAAGCTGGCTAACATATAAGACTGTCAAAAATTACTTCTGATAGTCTTTAAAAAAGTCAGTAAGATCTACAAACTAATCAGTAATATTTTGCATTCCATACTATTGTTTTCCAGCAAAAGCATGTTATATATATATTTTTTCCCTTTACAAAAAGTTTACAACAAACTTTAAAAAAAAATATTATATAATTAATTATAATTTAAAATTCTATAATTTATAATTAATTATAAAAATATTATATAAAATTATTTATAAAATATTATATAATTAATTATAATTTAAAACGATATAATTTATAATTATAAAAATATTATATAAAAATATATATTTTTTTTTAATTCAAAGATTTTTTATTTTTTGTAAAAACATAACATTTTATGTGAAATATAAATACAAGACTTTTAGCACCTAATATTATCAACAGTGAACAGTGACACCTCTCTCTGAGTGTGAAAGTCATCCCAGAAGACATTTGAAAATTGGTGTAGAATTGGTATACCTTTGTTACAGGGGGATGTGAAGCCGGCCTGCCCGTGGGTCTTGAGGTGGCTGGTGATGTAGGCGGCACTCAGCATTTTCCCGCAAATGTTGCAGGTTACCTTGCCTTCATGCCGTATCATGTGTGAGCGTAGACGGTCTTTGGTGGCAAAGGCGGACGTGCAGGCCTGCAGTGGTGGAAAGACAAATCAGTGTGGAAGGAGTGTTATGGATCAATGAAACTCACAGGAAGTCAATTTGAGTCTTGGCATGCAGGAGGGCATGTGCAGTCTTAATGTTACTTGACATTTTAAGGGTCAAAAATTTGTGAATTGTTTTTGTAAAAATGTAACATTTTATGACAAATATTTCTAATAAATATAAAAATACATTGTTAAAGGAAAATGTTTAAAAAAAATGTTTATTTTTTTTGCAAAATAAAAAGAAAAGGGAAAAAATTTTTTTTGTAAAAATGTTTAATTTCATAAAACAATATATACATTTTTCCAGTAAATATAAAAACACACTATTAAAGAAAAATGTAAAAAAAAAAAAAAGAAAAAAAATTGTGGATATTTTGTTAAAATGTAACCTATGACAAACTTAAATATTTTTTGTAAATGTTTCTAAAGAAAAATGTTTACATTTTCTTTGTAAAGAGAATTTTTTTGGGATATTTTGTGAAAATGTAACATTATGAAAAATATTGGTAACACTTTACAATAAGGTTCATTAGTTAAACATTAGTTAATGTATTAACTTACATGAACTAACCATGAGCAATACATTTATTACTGTATTTTCTAATCTTCGTTAATGTTAGTTAATGAAAATACAGTTGTTCATTGTTTGTTCATGTTAGTTATGCTGTATAAGTGCAGTTCATTATTATTTCATGTTAACTAATGTAGTTAACTAATGTTAACTAATAAACCTTATTGTACAGTGTTACTAAAATATTAATATTATTTCTAGTAAATATCAAAAAAATACACTGAGAGAAAAATGTTAAATTGTACAGAAAAAAAAAAAAAATTGTGAATCTTTTGTAAAAATTTAACCTTTTATAAATAAATATAAATATTATATCTAGTAAATACAAAAATACATTGTTAAATAGTGTTTCTAAAGAAAAATATTTACATTTTCTTTGTAAAGAATTTTTTTTTGGATATTTTTTACCATATTTTGTAATGTATTCATAAAATGTATTTTATGAAAAATATCAATATTTCTAGTAAATATAAAAATACACTGCAATACATTTTCTTTGTAAAGAAAAGAAAAATGTGGATCTTTTGTGAAAATGAACCATTTTATGAAAAATACAAATTATTTCTAGTAAATTTTAAAATACATTGTTAAATACAAATGTTTCTAAAGAATGTTTACATTTTCTTTGTAAAGAAAAGAAATTGTGGACTGTAATTTTTTTAAAAACATTTTTAGTGCTGTCAAATCAATTAATTGCGATTAATCGCATCTAACAAAAGTTTGTGTTTACAAAATATATGTGTGTGTGTATATATATATATATATATATATATATATATATATATATATATATATATATATATATATATATATATATATACACACATACACACACACACACACACACACACAGTCAAAAGTTTGGACACAGTAAGGTTTTTAATGTTTTTAAAAGAAGTTTCGTCTGCTCACCAAGGCTGCATTTATTTAATTAAAAATACAGTAAAAACGGTAATAATGTGAAATATTACTACAATTTAAAATAACTGTTTTCTGTTTGAATATATTTTATAAAGTAATATTCCTGTGATCAAAGCTGAATTTTCAGCATCATTACTCCAGTCTTCATTGTCACATGATCCTTCAGAAATCATTCTAATATGATGATCTGCTGCTCAAGAAACATTTATTGTGTACAATTGTACAAAATATTTGTGTACAATATTTTCTTTTTTTTTTTTTTCAGGATTCTTTGATGAATAGAAAGTTCAAAAGAACAGCATTTATTTGAAATATAATCTTTTGTAACATTATAAATGTCTTTACTGTCACTTTTGATCGATTTAATGCATCCTTGCTGAATAAAAGTAATAATTTCTTTAATTTCTTTTCAAAAAAATAAAAATAAAAATTCTTACTGACCCCAAACTTTTGAACAGTAGTGTATAATGTTACAAAATCTTTGTATTTCAGATAAATGCTGTTCTTTTGAACTCTCTATTCATCAAGGAATCCTGAAAAAAAAGTACACAACTGTCTTCAACATTGATAATAATCATAAATGTTTCTGGAGCAGCAAATCAGCATATTAGAATGATTTCTGAAGGATCATGTGACACTGAAGACTAGAGTAATGATGCTGAAAATTCAGCTTTGATCACAGGAATAAATTACTTTATAAAATATATTCAAAACAGAAAACAGTTATTTTAAATTGTAATAATATTTCACAATATTACCGTTTTTACTGTATTTTTAATTAAATAAATGCAGCCTTGGTGAGCAGACGAAACTTCTTTTAAAAACGTTGAAAATCTTACAGATTCCAAACTTTTGACTGGTAGTGTATATTATATTACATACATACACATATACACACAGACATATAATAATTATGTAATAATATATACAGACACATATATTATGTGTAAACAAACTTTTATGTTAGATGCAATTAATCAATTTGACAGCACTAAACACTATGAAAAATATAAATATTAATGTGTAGTCATACCGTTACTTGGCATTTAAAGGGTCGTTCTGTGGAGTGTACGTGCTTGACATGACAACTAAGATGATCCGGCCTATTGGAGAGGAAGTTACATACAATAAAAACAACTTCAAAGTACATGCAAGACATATTACACAGCTTTTTTTTGTTTTGTCTTTCATGAGACCCAGAAGGAAATAATGTTGCTGTTAAGTCAATGGTGAAATGCTGAACCTACCGAGAGAAGCCTTTCCCACAAACGGAGCAGATATACGGCTTGTGCACGCCGCCGTCGTGCGAGCGCACATGGTAGGTCATGCGGTCCTTCCTCTTGAAGCGCTGGTGACAGATGGGGCATTCGAAGGGCTTCTCGTCTGAGTGCGAGAGCTTGTGGCGGTTGAGGTGGTAGACGTCACGGAAGGCCTTGCCACACATCTCGCAGCCATGATTCTTCTTCACAGGTTTGGGGGGTTTTTTGGGCACGGCTGGCTGCTGCTGAGGCAGGACCGACATGATGCCTGTGGCCGTGGATGCGGAGGTGGTGGCCGTGGTGAGGATGCCCGCCATCGTGGAGACATAAGAGGGGTTGCCGTTGTTGTCGCGTGGCACAGTGGAGATGAGAGGCACCATGGTGGGCGCTGTGGTTGTCTTCTTGGGCCGTGACACCATCTTAATGCCCGTGTGACAGGACTCGTGCCGCCGGAGATGGTAGCTGTCCCGAAAGGCCTTGTTACAGTAGCCGCATATGAAGGGCGTCTTCGACTTGGGCTCCTTCTTTATAACCACCGGACCACCACCGCCGCCGCCGCCACCTCCTCCGCCCGTCCCGCCACCCATGTTGTCTTTGAGGAGGTCTGCCGCACTGACTGGGGGCTTCTGGTCGAGCGGGATGGGAAGAACAGGCTTTTGATCTAGCGGCTCAGAGTTGAGCAGAGGCAGAAGGCTGTTCTGCGAGACCTGATGCTGGTGGTGGAGGGCTTCATTGGCCTGCTGGGATAGAGTAAGAAAAGAATTTTAAAATGTTGAACATTTCACTGAAGCTTTTAGAAATGAAACAAAACCAAAGACTGTTACTACTTTAACAAACACTACTGTTCAAAAGTTTGAGGTTGGTAAGATTTTTTTTTAATGTTTGTTGAAAGATGTTTTTATCTTATGCTCACCAAGACAAAATTTATTTGATAAAAAAAAAATAATATTGTGAAATATTATATTTGAAAATAATTGTTTTCTAGCTGAATGTATTTTAAAATGTAATTTATTCCTGTGATGACAAATCTGAATTTTCAGCATCATAACTCCAGTCTTCAGTGTCATATGATCCTTCAGAAATTATTCTAATATGCTGATTTGAAATATTTCAAATTATCAATGTTGAAAACTGCTGTACTGCTTAATGTGTTTGTGTATACTTTTTGAAATGTTATAAAACTCTTTACTGACACCTTTGATCAATTGAATGCATCCTTGCATATGCATATATATATATATATTATATATATACAGTCAAACCAAAATTTATTCAGACACCTTGAACATTTAATTCATTAATACAGTTTATTCACTATAGTTTAAAAAATGGTAATAAAATATGAGAAGATCTTAGAGTTAAACTGTGTCAGAAAAAATTAATCTTAATTATGTCAGATAACATTTAAGCAAAACATGGTCAGGTCAAAGTGTCTGAATAATTTTTGGTTCCAAATTTTATTATCAGTTTTACTGGTAGTCCACTGTATGAAGAATTTTTGGGTATAATATGTCAAAAATGTCTGAATAATTTTTGGTTTGACTATATTTTATTATATATATATATATATATATATACACACACACATATAAATATATATATATATATATTACACACACACACATAAACATACACACACACACACACCCACCCACCCACCCACCAGTCAAAAGTTTGGAATCGGTAAGATTTTTAATGTTTTTAAAAGAAGTTTCGTCTGCTCACCAAGGCTGCATTTATTTAATTAAAAATACAGTAAAAACAGTAATATTGTGAAATATTATTACAATTTAAAATAACTGTTTTCTGTTTTGAATATATTTTATAAAGTAATTTATTCCTGTGATCAAAGCTGAATTTTCAGCATCATTACTCCAGTCTTCAGTGTCACATGATCCTTCAGAAATCATTCTAATATGATGATTTGCTGCTCAAGAAACATTTATGATTATTATCAATGTTGAAAACAGTTGTGTAATTTTTTTTTTTTCCCCTCAGGATTCCTTGATGAATAGAAAGTTCAAAAGAACAGCATTTATCTGAAATACAAAGCTTTTGTAACATTATACACTACCGTTCAAAAGTTTGGGGACAGTAAGAATTTTTATTTTAATTTTTTTGAAAAGAAATGAAAGAAATTAATACTTTTATTCAGCAAGGATGCATTAAATTGATCAAAAGTGACAGTAAAGACATTTATACTGTTACAAAAGATTATATTTTAAATAAATGCTGTTCTTTTGAACTTTCTATTCATCAAAGAATCCTGAAAAAAAATATTGTACACAAATATTTTGTACAATTGTACACAATAAATGTTTCTTGAGCATCAAATCAGCATATTATAATGATTTCTTAAGGATCATGTGACACTGAAGACTGGAGAAATGATGCTGAAAATTCAGCTTTGATCACAGGAATAAATTACTTTATAAAATATATTCAAACAGAAAACAGTTATTTAAAATTGTAATAATATTTCACAATATTACTGTTTTTACTGTATTTTTAATTAAATAAATGCAGTCTTGGTGAGCAGACGAAACTTCTTTTAAAAACATTAAAAATCTTACCGATTCCAAACTTTTGACTGGTATTGTGTATATATAATATTTTATAGAAAAAATTCTCAATATTAAGCGATATAACTAAATAAAAATGTCTCCTGTACTACAACCTGACTGTATATCATTTGCTTTGAACACATGATGCAAACTCATAGCCAAAGCTGTGTGAATTGACTGGCTGTGATATTATGGGCCAGTGTTGCGATTGGCCAGGATGAGGTAAGACATGACCTCAGCTGAGAGACGGTGTTACATGTTTAGCAAAAATAGAAACTGACTCATTTCCAGGGCATCTGTGCAACTTGGAAAACAAGAGAAGCCCTGACTGAGACTTAGCTGGGGGACGAGTCAGCTGTTTAGCAAAGTGCAGGATGACTAATGAGATATTGGAGACAGTGAGAAAGCTAGACAGAAAGTAAGGGAGAGAGAGAATGAGAAGGAACTATAATTTATTCAGATGTAAGAGAACATGCTGAAAACGGTCCATAAAAAGCAACCGACTCTTCACGAAAACTGCAACACACTTCAAGAGGAGAAAAAGCAGACACATAAAAAGAAAAGTAATTCTTGGCAAACCTAATCCTCTTGTGACTAACAGGAATTTATAGATCACGTTAGGGCAAGATGCAAATATGCAGACTTGTGCATCATATCAGAGACACCAGCGCTTTTGCAAAAGAAATTAACAGCTTCCTGCAGCCTGCAAACATAAATCTACTGCAAGTAAAATGATCTGAGTCTGTAATGAAAGCAGTTCCTCATGTGACTGGCCTCTCAGGATCAGGACGTTCTGCTAAACTTACATATCATAGACAACAACGACTGCAATACACACACAGTGAGATTAAATGGTGCAACACAGCAAGTTTGAAGGCAGAATGTTCACATGATTGCTCTTTTCCATACAATGAAAGAGAAGGTGGAAAATATTGCTGTCAAGCTCCAAAAGTGACATAAAGCGCTGTAAAAGTATCCAATGTATTCCATGAATTCTTCAAGTTCTCACATCTTATTTGCATTTTCAAACATGGCAAATCAAGAAATTACGTTAAAGGGATAGTTCACCCAAAAATGAAATCACCCCATGATTTACTCACCCTCAAGCCATTCTAGGTGTATATGACTTTCTTCTTTCAGATGAATACAATCGGAGTTATATTAAATAATGTCCAAGCTTCCAAGTTTTATAATGGCAGTGAATAGAGCATGAGATTTTGAAGCCCCAAAAAGTGGATCCATCCATCATATAAGATAACCACATGACTCCGGGGGGTTAATAAGGGCATTCTGAAGAGAAGTGATGCGTTTGTGTAATAAAAATATCTATATTTAAAACTTTAAAAACTTAAATAACTGTCTTCCGGCAGATGGCCATACACATTGATTTACAGGGGTGTGAACATGACGAGAATTATAATTTTTGGGTGACCCATTAAATACCTAATTAGATAGCAAAGGAAAAACAGTAACACTTTACAATAAGGTTTCATTAGTTATCATTAGTTAACATGAATTAAGAATGAACAATACTTCTACAGAATTCATTAATCTTAATGTTAATTTCAACATTTATTCATACATTATTAAAATCAAAAGTTGTATTTGTTAACATTAGTTAATGCAAAGATTAATAAATACTGTAACAAATGTATTGCTCATTGTTAGTTCATGATAGTTAATACATTAACTAATGTTAACGAATTAGACCTTATTGTAAAGTGTTACCAGAAAAACTAAAGCTTTCTTCAGTTTTGGACAAAATTTGTTACAGGTAAAGGAACACAAAACCACAGTGGTAGTTGACGGAAGCCATTGACTAAATTCCATTGTATTTTTTTCCTACTATGGAAGTCAATGGCTACAGTCAAATGTTTGATTACCAACATCCTTTAAAATATCTTCTTTTGTATTCAGCAGAAGAAAGAAACTCATACACGTTTGGAACAACTTGAGGATGAATAAGAATTTTCATTTTTGGGTGAAATATCCCTTTAAGGACAACCAACTGGATTACAGTCATATTTTATCCATAAATGCCTGAATTAGCAAAAACGAGAAAAGAAAACCTAAACAAAAACAAAGTGGTATAAATCACAATTAAGCAAGGATTGCAATATAAAATAATACTTTCAATAAAAATTTTAGTAAAAAAAAATTTAAAAGTCAAATAAAAAAGTAAAATAGCAAGATTTTGTCTACTACTACAAAAAAACAAAAAGAAAAACATAAGGCTGAAGGAAAAAAATAAATGAGTGGAGGTCAGTGGAGCATAGCTTACTCATAAGGTGTAGGGTGGGGGCATTGGTTGGGGCTACAACCCTGATCGCCTAAAACAAGAGCAGCTGAAAGACTACACGACTATTAGGCTCCCCGTTCTGCAGCTGCCTGCATTGTCCCATTGGTCACGGCATCCAGTTGGTGGGTGGGGGTGGGCATCACGAACACAATTGTGCCTCTGAGGAAATATAGTAAAGCCTACAGTAACGAGAGACCTGCAGGCTGGACCTGCCTCCAACGATGACTGGGGAAACGCTATAAACATTAAAGCTCACAGGCTTACATATTCTAAAAGCATGTAAAAAATACAAGTTTTGGTTTGCGTTTTTTCCTAAAAGCCCCAAAGGAGGTCTTTGTGAGCTTGATTAGGTGACCTCACTCTTCAAAATATGCAATTAAACAGGACACAGCTGCTTTGAGGTCTAAATGATTTGAACGCTTCACCCAGAATTATTTGGTATGGACAGTATTTTTAGCAACATCGTTCTGTAAAGTATATTTGTATATAGCTGCATTCAAGCAGCAATAAACGTTCAAACCATGACAGCAACCTGCTCTTCATGCTGCTTGGATGATTTTAATCCAAATTCGCATTGAAGGCTGAGGTCACGCCAATAGAAATAATATGGAGGTTGAGCAGTGCACATAAAAATGCTAGAACACTGTAGACACTTTGAAACACAGACCTATATCTGACAAGCATGACTAAAAAAAAAAAAACCTAAAGAAAACTTATTGCATTTAAAATGTGGTGCTATTGTCAGTCTATATTTAAATTACGGTATTGGTAGGCTAATCCACATTGCGACAGGCATAATGTAGAAAACAGAATTATACAATACTATAGAAACTCTGATCTGCAGCACAAACTTGATCCGTGATCTGTGAAGATGGCAGATGCACGGATAAATCTCTGTTTAAGCCTATTACAGGCGTTGTTGTTGGCGAAATAGAAAAAATGGCTTAATAACAATAACAAAATTACACATCTGTGGCATCAAAGCTGACATATCTCCTCATGTAACCTGCCGAAAAACTGTAGGCAAGAACAAGAGTGAGCAGAACTCCTTTACTCCAAAGACAGAACCCAGTGAATCAAATTCTTGTTTGCTGCAGACGGATTAAGAGATGCCTGTTGGGAGCCGGACAATGCCTTGCTCATGAATAACCTCAGACGCCTGCAGAACAATGAGGAGTGACGCGCTAGACTGTCGTCTCATTAGATGCCTCATCACATGGATAGAATCAAGCAGAGCAAATGAAGCACTTTTTAGGTCTATAAACCAAATCCCTGAACTCTTGGCTATAAAACTGATTAAAGTTTGTAGCTACAATCATATTACAGAGTTATAAGACACTTGGAAAGAATTTTGAGCAAGCTTTTAAAAACAAACTTGGCGTTGTTGATCTCCTAAAAGGTCAGTGAACTCTGGTTGTTACTGACAATATCCGGATCAGCAAGTAAGGTTAAGCTTACTCAAAATCAAATATGGATTATGATCTGTGCATGCAAGATGTTGGAGAATGGTGAGCAGGTTGAAGAAACTCTTGAGAACAGTAGACAAACATGCATAATGTGATCAAGAAGAAAGTTTTTACATAGTGTATAACAATGAATCAACAAGGGATGAAACGGTACCAGTTTGACGATAAAAATTCCCAAAGGTTAGTATTACCGTTTCATATTTTTAATTATTAAAACTGCATTTAATTATTGTGATTTGAATATTTCACAATATATAATGTTCAGCATTAAAGAAAGTTAGCAACAGTCTCATGCAGGTAGGTTTCGTTTTATGTGAAAACATGATGGAAGGCAGAGTGCATATGAAAGAATGTATGTATGAATGAGTTATATGAATGTATCTCTAACTGGGGAACTGACTGTCTTCAGAAAAGTTTCAATGGCATTTGCTTGTCAGCTTCCCTCCATGTTATGCTTAATAAAGTAGTGTGGATACGACTCTATTTGTGCAGTTCCATAAGCGCCACCAACTGTCAGAGAGTGGATTTCCATTTTCATTCAGCCTCTCTGCCGTTTTTGTTCAGAACAAATTTTTGTTGTAATGACTTAAAGGCTGAAACGTGAGGGTTTTTTTTAATTTTATAAAACTTTTTTTTGGTTAAAACTTTATTTGAACATGCAGTACATGTTAGCAGATAAGTACATGTTATGTTATGTCACCCAACCAATATTTTTTGTTCATTTAAAATCCAGCTAATGCTATTATTTTAATGTTTATGCAAACAAAAAGTGAACAGTGCTGCTAATTTTATTTGTTTTTGTTGTGTTTTTGACCTAAAACTTCAAATGATCAAATGATTTCAGTGTGTATCAGTACTTATTGAACATTTCCAGCGCATTTTAACAATAACATGATAATATTGATTACCGTGATTGTTTTGGTCAGTATAATAATGATATTAAATTTTCATATCGTTTCATCTCTAGAATCTATGCTCACAGAAAATGTAAAAATGAAAATCTGATGTTGGAGCTGATTGGAATACCAAAATTATTTCAGTATATATCCAATTAAAAATAAGTAAGAAGATGATGAAGCACACAGTGATAAAGATGCACACCTTTCTACAGTTAACATTTTTGGACATGGTCTGCTTCTATTCCAAAAGTAAATTCATTTTGGCAAACTTTTCTGGAACAAAGCCTAGAGTCATACAACACTTCAAATGCTTTCTCTCCCAAGGGAGAAGTCGATAGACAGAAAAAACTTAAGAGTCACTACTTCCTTATACCTCTTGAAAAGCATGCATAATTGGATTAAGAAGAAGTATAAATACATGTATTGACTACATATAATAATTGGCTTGATCAATAGTTTTTTTTTTTTTTAACCAATTTTAACATCGGCTCCTGTAAAGAATAGCACCCAGTGCATTTAACAGGAAACAACAGTTTTCACAGGTAAAGTAACTGTTAATGTATTTAATATAAGAAATGCATAGCATTTTAATCTTAACAGTCAGACAGCCCAAAACGAAGACAAAAATAAATCTAAATTTAAAATAAGCCATTTAGATCGCAAAACAACTTTGCACAAACAATACTAACATTAAAAATGTATGTAGCATGATTATTATTACGTGAAAAAACAGAAATAAAATATTTTATTAAAACTGATTTTGCATATCAATTATCATATACGTAAACAAAAACCAGCAGTTTCAATATTGTTGTAAAAATTAATATTGGTTGATCTCTATGCCTTTGCATTTATTCATTCAGCAAACAACAAAAATGAAATCAGTCATTTTTCATAAGAGTCAAGAGTAAAAAAAAGAGTTGCATGTGGTCAATAAACATACACAGATTCCTCATAAAGAACGAATTGCATGCATAAGATTATGGATGTCAGTAGCCTGAACATGGGCTAACTACCTGGACAGAGAAAATAAGTCAAAATTCAAGAGGTATTTTCAAACTTATACCAAACGACTGTAATATCAACCTAGAAAGAATTTCTCAGTATTATAATAAGTGTTCTATACAGCATTCTGTCCATCATGTTCACGTTCTGTTTGATTATGATGTCTAGGTGGGCAGGTCAGAAGGTTTTGAAACACAGCCATTATCCCCATGTTCCCTCCAATAAAAGTAACCAAGGGAGCTGCGTTGACAACTAATAAAAATAAAGAAAAGGAAAAGTGGTGAAACATGGAGATCGGTAAGGGAAGAAAAACGAAGTATTAAAACACTGTGCCAAAAATGCACATAAACACCGTAGTCTATTATTACACACGCAGACATGGACGTTGCGTCTGGCCAAAACATCCAAATTGTGTCACAAAATCAATGAGTACCCAAAACTAAGGCATAAGCTGCCAGCTAAAAGTGTTTAACTTAAAATAAAAAATGGTAAAAAAAAAGCACCTAAAAAGAGTGTGAATGGGAAGGAGAGGTGGAAAAGAGGGAAAGAAATCCCTTGTACGTCTCCCTCATAGTTCACAGCTGGAAGTCTGGGGGAGATGCAGCATTAGCGGCTAATGTGAGCTAGCTTAGCTACCATTGTTTTTACTGCCTTAAAATCCCGCTTTAAAGCTCAAATCTCCACGCTTCGCGCAGTTTTTAAGAGTCCCGATCGATTTTCTATTTTTCCCGCGCGGTTGGGATTTATTTCGAACGGCTGGCTTACCTGAAATAAAAATGAACTCCAGCTCGGCTCCATTGCAACACTTAAAAAAATCTGCAGGAAACCTACAAGAAATCTACAACAAAGCAGCTAAACATGGCAGCTGCTACAACTTCCTGTAACCCCGAGGGCCAAACCATTTCATCTGATATACGCGCTGCTGCTGCTGCTGAGATTCTGCCAGCTCATCCATCACAGCACTGCACTCACAAACACTTAGAGCAACGATACTTTATTTTATTTTTTAATCAAATATTTATGTATTGTATCATTGAACGACTTTTCATACGACAAAGCAAAACTGAATGATCACGATGTAGAAATTAATAATCATATAATACTAAAAGGAAAATCTATCTATCCAGCTCTTTAAACTGCCTACAGGTACAAGAGCTTTTTTTTCTGGTACTCCACAGGTTGTTGCATTAAATTTAAAAATAGCCAATTTATAGAAAAACTGTACAAATTAAGCCTATATTTATAATATATAATTACATATTTAAATAAACATTAAAATAATATGAAATTAAAATTAAATGTATATATACTATTTTTAACCTTACAAATATAGTAAGAAATACTCAAAGTACAACAAATGTACAGTAATTAGTCATTCTATTTTGTTGTGCATGTGTGAGAGAGAGAACTAAATTCAAAATATTCTAATATGAGTAATCAAGGCAGATGTCGAGGCAGTGCAAATTATGTTTGTGCAAGTCGATATTGTGTGTCGGGGCAGATGGTGTGATAGTGAAAACATTAGGGTGTGCAAAATGTTCACAGTAAAGTTCATCTGTCTGTTTAGTTTGCTTGCAGTTTTTATTGTGTATTTGCTTTATTGCATATAAAATATTTCCATTCTCTAACACAAGACGCAACTTTAAATTTAGCTGTTTTCCTACCACTGACATGATATTGAACATGTTCTGATAAATATGCTGTATTGCACTCAAATATTATATTTTAAAGCATATTTATATTCTTAATTAATTAAAGTTCACTGTTTAAACTTTTTTAAACATTTCCTAAAGTTAATGTTATTTTAAAAGACTGTTGGTTTTGCTGTTTTGACCCAAAGGATGAAATGTTGTGTTGTGTGTTTATAATACATTTCAAAATTAGGTAGGGAAATATTTCAATGTGAAAAAAAAAGAAGAGTATAATGGGTCAGTACTTACTTTACATTTGGATCATTTTCATATTATGGCATATGAGTTTAATATCATGCAGAAAATAACTTTATTAGCTTTCACATGTTCAGCGCAGGTACAGGACAAAATCTCTCATGAATTAGCATTGTTTCCCCATTCCAGCAGGTTCTTTTGAACAATTTGACTGTTCAGGGACATTCAGAGATGTTGCATCCCATTGTATTTTTAAATCTTTGTGACATTGTACATTGGGACTCTTTGTCTGAATACAGTACAATGAGGGTTTTGGATGGATGCCTGTGGTCAGCCTATTTCCCGCAGCTCTCACATTGAGGTCCTTTCCCAGTTGACAAACAGCCCTTTTTCAAATGTAGCAATGAAATTGTATGTTTTGCGCATTTTGTCAAATTTGTATCAAAAAAAGACAAATTAACCAAAGGTAAGTGTTTTTTTTTTTCTTGTCTATTTTTATTATTTTCATCAATGTAATGGTTATGATGTTATACAATTTCATTAAATGAGTGAGCCATGCATATGCATATTGACCTACCAAATTAAATAATGACCACAAAGAGATGTAGATTACAAAAAACATCAATCAGTTTTACAAACTCATTTATGCATGATGAAGAAATGCACATAACATGTTGGTCATCACTAACTGAAAGTTTCTGAAATATTGTTTTAATTTGCATAAACAGTAGACTATTTTACTCTCTTAAAGCTGCAGTCCATAACTTTTTTTGGTTAAAAATGTTCCGAAATCAATTTTTGAGCAAGTAATCAGCCAGTGTTCAGTCTCCTTACCTTAGCCCGATTCACAACGGTAAGCCTGTAATGTTTTCTAGTTCAGGTGGTACTGGTGGGTTTCTGCGGGAAATTCGAGCATGCAGCCATTCGTCTTTGTGTCATTACATCACGTCTGTTTACATAAAGAAGGAATCCCAGCTAGTAGGCTATACGGCATGTGAGGATACTGCTGGAATTTACTGTATAGCCTTTTCTCACAGCAGCTGCAATAATTAAACATATATTTTTGATGGCGGATTGTAATCCAGAAAGGTCCAAATGACAATCATCAGTGACAACTGGAGATTCACCCGTAATCAAAAGACTTCAGATTGCGAAGTGGCTACAGAAATTGAAATCTACAGGTAACGCTAATACACACTAAATAGGCATAGTCACGCAATGCTGATGTTGTTAACATTAACAATTTGAGAACAAAGTATAACAATAATAATAATTTGCACGGTTTGATGTGATATGAACTAAGCAATTGTTAGATTTAATCACCATTGGCAGCATGATTTATTGTAATGCTTTTTTTCCTCAGTTGGTCAGAACAAAAGTGGCAGATGTTACTTGTTCAGATGACATTTTCCGGTGAAAATTCTTATTTTGATCATACTTCCAAGATGTAGAATCTGTGATTCCAAAGTACAGTATTCACACCGATGTGGTGACTGACAGCAAACATTAGATGAATCCGCGCTGAGGAGCTGTGCCGAAGCACAACCCATGTAAAGATGATAATTCCGCAAGTAACTGCAGTTGCAGGTTTCAAACAGAGATGGAGACAAAGAGGCAAAACTTACGGACTGCAGCTTCAAGAAATACAATTTGACTTAAAATATATTAGATGACAGCATAACACAATATCTTTGCCTTTCCACTGTTTCCTTGTTTTCTCCAGATTAAAAAATGGGGGACTGGTCAATCCTGGGCCGCTTTCTAACAGAGGTTCAGAATCATTCGTCGGTCATCGGTAAGATCTGGCTGACGGTGCTCCTGATCTTTCGCATACTGCTGGTGACCCTGGTGGGAGACGCCGTGTACAGTGACGAGCAGTCAAAGTTCACCTGCAATACACTGCAGCCGGGCTGCAACAACGTCTGCTATGACACTTTTGCCCCCGTCTCACACTTGCGCTTTTGGGTCTTCCAGATTGTGCTGGTCTCAACGCCCTCCATCTTCTACATCATCTATGTGCTGCACAAAATCACCAAAGATGAGAAGATGGAGACGGAGAGGGTGCAGGCAGAGGCCAAGCACCCTGGGCACCTGGAAGGGGAGGGTGTCAAACTGCCATATGGACCCCAGGGGGGAGAATGGGGTGGTCAGGATGAGGAAAGCGTGGAGCAAAGTCTACTGCGGGATGATTTCGGTGAGGTTAGCAAGGATCCAACCACACTCTCCAGTCAGGTTCTCCTCATCTATATTGTTCACGTCCTGATCCGCTCCGTCCTGGAGATCACGTTTCTTGTCGGTCAGTACTACCTGTTCGGATTTGAGGTGCCTCATTTGTTCCGCTGTGAAACATACCCTTGCCCAACACGGACTGATTGTTTTGTGTCTCGAGCCACCGAAAAGACCATCTTCCTTAATTTTATGTTTAGCATCAGCCTGGGTTGTTTCCTCTTGAACATTGTGGAGCTTCACTACCTCGGCTGGATCTACATTTTCCGCATGTTGTGTGCCGCCTGCTTCCTGTGCTTCAGGTCAGAGAAGGAGCTGTACCCTCAACGCAACCCTTTGTTGCTACGCCTCAGACACTCAATGCGGAGCAGGCTGGTCCTGCAGTCCCCAACAACCACCCTGTCTCAGGAGAAGACGGGGACGACTTTGCTTTCACGCGGCCCAGCCATCTCGTTCGAGACCGACTCTACACTTGAGTGCACCTCAAAGAGAAGCCCAGAGGAGAGAGAACGCACAAGGCTGAAATTAGCCAACATGGCTAGATTTACTGGCAAAAAGTCCTGGTTGTAATGTGTACTGATGGTTTTTATTTTCTCTTGTTACATAAGCTCGTTGTATATTCAGTTGGAGGCCTGTTTCATCTCTTTTAGTTATCCATATTAACAAATTACAGCTTTTATAATGCATGGGGTGGTGCTGCGTCCCAGAAGAAGCAATGAAAGTAGACTTTAGGTGCTTAGATTTTTCAGCAGAAAACAGATAGAAAGTACTTAAAAGATTAGTTCACTTCTGAATAAATATTTCCTGATAATTTACTCACCCCCATCTCATCCAAGATGTTCATGTCTTTCTTTCTTCAGTCGAAAAGAAATTAAGGTTTTTGAGGAAAATATTCCATGATTTTTCTCCATGTAGTGGACTTCAGTGGGGTTCATCAGGTGGAAGGTCCAAATTGCAGTTTAAATGCAGCCTCAAAGCACTCTACACGATCCCAGCCGAGGAATAAGGTCTTATCTAGCGAAACAATCGGTCATTTTCTATAAAAAAAATGTTAAATAATATACTTTTTAACCACAAATGCTCATCTAGCACTGCTCTGCGATCCACCATGCATGACGTAATCACTTTGGAAAGGTCATGTGACATAGGCGTTTTTAAAAATGACCTGTATGTAAAAATGACCTGTATCATGTAGAGCCCTTTGAAGCTGCACTGAAACTGCAATTTGGACCTTCAACCCGTTGTACCCCAGTGAAGTCCACTATATGGAGAAAAATCCTGGTAAGTTTTCCTCAAAAACCTTAATTTCTTTTCAACTGAAGAAAGAAAGACATGAACATCTTGGATGACATGGGGGTGAGTAAATTATCAGGAAATTTTAATTCTGAAGTGAACTAATTCTTTAACTTATTTAATTTTAAAAATAAAATTAAATGTATTTATCATCAACATAACAGCAACATACAATGATGGAGTGATCTATTCACCCATTTGTTTGAAAAAAGACGCCTGATAATAATTAGGCCCGATGTACTGTGTTAATATGAAGACATTTGCTGCACTGATTTTTCCACAGGTTTTTTACTCATATACTCATGAGTTATGCATTGCATTGTGATGTGTTTTAGGGTTGATGGAAATGTCTGTAAACTTAAGAACATCCATTTTATTAATAAATAATAAGTAACCCAGGCAGGAATCAGTGTGAAGTTCAACACGAGCCTGCAGGATGTATGAAACAGGCCTGAAACCTTTCAGTGAAATATGTTGTCGTGATCTTGTCAGTTGAGCAGAGCTGTTTTGTAATGTTCTGTGCCATTTTGTGTTTAATTCCATTTTCAATGCTTGACCTAAAAAAGTTTTACCCTTTTAGAGCTATGATTATAAATAAAGATAAGCACCTTTCAAAAATTTTGAAATGTTATAAAAATGAATATTATATATTCAACTAAATGTCAGAATTTGATCATCAAATTATAAATGTATATAATATCTACTTAATTGTATGAATACTTGATTGTTATTTTACTAACGAGATCCATGAAATAATGACCATGATTTATTTTCTTTTCGATTCTGAGACACATATGATGTAGTGTCATGCACAACTCTTGGGCCAGTGCTTTACCTGCGCATATAATATTTAGCACATGGTTGATCTGAGCGTTTATTTAGCTTTGTATGCAGTGCAAACACTTCTGTATATGTACTGCACAGTGAGAGTGCAGAACTGCTTGATTACTGTATGTAAATGAAGCTCAAAACAATCAGAAGGTTCTTGTATACTCAGAAAGTTAAAAATTCAATGTATATACATTTTTATTTTGTGAGAAATTGAAAAGTAAATATATTTTAAGCTGAACTTTCCTTAGATTTCATAGTATTGTTTATTTGAAATTTATACACTACCATGCAAAAGTTTGAGGTCAATAAGATTTAAGAAATTAAAACTTTTATGCTTTCAATTGATCAAAAGAGACTTAGAGTAAAGACAAAAAAACAAAACACAAAACTATTTTAAATTAATGCTGTTCTTTCAAATTTTATATTTATCAAAGGATACTTAAAAAATTAGGCCAGCATAACTGCTTTCAACAATAATAATAAGAAACTTGAGCACAAAATCATGTTTGAATAATATCTGGTGGATCATGTGATACTGAAGACTGGAGTAATATTGATTTCTCCAGTAATCAATATTCCAGTAATCGAAATTCAGCTTTGCCATCACAGGAATAAATTATATTTTAAAATATATTAAAGTGTAAAACAGTTATTTTAAATTGTAATAATATTTCACTATATTACTGATTTTACTGTCTTTTGATCAAATGAATACAGTCTTGGAAGCATAAGAATCTTCTTTCAAAAACATTTAATAATCTAAATGACCCCTAACTTTTTAAAAGTAGTGTATGCTTATAGGTTTTGTCCATCACCAAAAAGATGAAAGAGCATTTAACATATAACAATGCATGCATGATCAGAAAATGATTTCCAGAAACATTTCCAAATGCATCTTCACTAGCTCATTAGGATGTGCAAACAAAGTAAATGGCTTATTTTACATTTAAAATGAAAAAGACAGAAAAAGAGGAACAAAAACACATAAAACGATAAACAAAAAATATGAATTTTTGTATTACCCTGAATTTTAATGATACTGAGCACTAGCAACAAGAGCTGACCTCCTCAGTTACTGACTTCTCTCCGCCAGGCCATAAGGGGGCACTGTTTATTTTGGATCCCATTTTAACAGTTTCATTCTGAACGCTGTCCGTCCCGATCCTCTTCTGGATTTCAGAGGCCATTGTTAAAAATGCCTTCTCTACGTTGTTTGCGTTCTTGGCACTTGTCTCCAGGAATGGGATTTTGAGTGACTCAGCAAATTCCTGAAAAAGTACAAATGAAATGTAAAATATATATCTAAATTTCAGCTTAAATCTGCCAATCATATAGAACAGACCTCATCATGTATTTGCATAAGCAGAGAGCTTACCTTTGCTGTGGTAAAGTCTACCACCTTTTTTGAGGAAAGGTCACACTTGTTACCGACTAGCAACTTGGAGACATTTTCACATGCATAGCGATCAATTTCTTCTAACCATTGCTTCACATTGTTGAAAGACTCCTGTATAAACAAAGTTCTTTATTAGGCATTATTATTATCCAATTCTCCATACATAAAATGCTAAAATAATAAACATTCTGTAATATTCAAAAGTATTACCTGCTCAGTGACATCATAGACAATTATAATCCCATGAGCCCCTCGATAATAGCTAGATGTTATTGTTCGAAATCGCTCTTGCCCTGCTGTATCCCACTTCAGGACAGAGAAAAGCATGGCACATGTTTTAAAAAAAGCACAAAAACTTTGAGAAGATGTGAATATCAATCCTCGTTCAGGCATTCAGGGCCTTTTTGCTCCACTGGGACCAACCCAAGTGACTAGATAGTCATTTCAATAAAAGTTAATTGGCAAATAATCAGTTATTGTCACTGTTCAATAATTTGATTAAATGTTTTTGTTCCACAGGGGTTTGTTTAAATAAGAAACAATAACTGGATCAAACAAAGAAAGCAACTCGGACACAGACAGGCACAAACCAACTTGACTCTGAATATGAATTGAAATAAATTTCTATACTCACAATCTGCAGTTTGACAGTCTTCCCCTCCATTTCAATAGTTCTGATTTTGAAATCTACTCCAATAGTGCTGATGTAGCTCTCTGTATAGGTGTCATCCTGGTGGAATAAGTGTCATCAACAGAAGTATCTTTAAACATAAAATGGTGGACACTTCCTAGACAGATTCTTCAAAAATTTAATTATTTAAAAAAAAAAAAAAAACAGCATATAGATTTGAAACACCATGAAGGTGAGTCAATAATGTACAGAATTTAGATTTTGGGGTGAACTAAATGAATGACACCATTCACTGAAGAATCTTGAAACAGAAAATGATGGGTACTGAAAACACATAAAAGGAAAAAATGACTTGGCTTACAGCAAACCGTAGGAGTAAACATGACTTTCCCACACCAGAGTCCCCAATCAGCAGCAATTTGAACAGGTAGTCACTGAGAAAAACATCATATTATTAACAATGCGTGTTACTGTACTGGTGTTCATGCTCAATGTACGCTGCATTTTTATTTACTCATTAATTTTTGGCACAATATATAATACTAGCATTAATGGGACAAACTAGAGGGCAGAATTCTTCTCTAGTCATTGTAACTGAAGAGAGTCTGTTGACCATTAGCAACACAGTGTATTGTAAACAAACAAACAACAAAAAAACTAGTACCCCAATAAACTAAACAATTTTTAGAGGCATAACTACTTACTACTCAGGATTCATCCTTAGGTTAATCGATCGCAGAATGCTGTCCAAAAGTGTTTTAGCTCGTTTATCTTTGTTCAGCTGGGTTCTGTCCTTGGAAATGCAAACAGCAACAACAGTGGCAATAGTGAACACAGATACTGCTCCATCATTTATTAAAGCCTCTGATCAGGTTACAAAGTGGCCATTACTTGTTTCTTAAAGTTGCAGCCCAGTAGTAGCGACAACAAGTGTCAAAGGCATGGCACTCAGAAAAAGCATATGTTGATTTCTGCCAAATTATTAAGTCTGAACAACTTCTGAAGATTGATATGTTCATGAATTATGTAACTGTACCAATAGCCTAGCCAACTAGCTGTTATAGCAGTGTCAGTGTTTAAGTTAATCATAAAAAAGTTAAAAAGCTAATGAGATTTATATTAACAGGCAAGAAAAAACAGTGAACCCAAGACCATTACCAGTAACCAGACAAAAACTTGTTACCAAATTAACTTGTAATAGTAAACTACTGCCACTAGAGGCCGCTGAAGAATAAGAAAGAGTCCACCCACCTAATTTCTGTTGAACATTATTCAGTGTCAGATAGTACACTGCAAAAAAATGCATTAAAAAAGCGTATAGAATTGTATAATGCTTTATAAACATTTTAAATAAGTATGTTGAAGATTTAGTCACAATAATACTCATCAATAGTCACATGTAAATCAATAGGTAGCCTATATGTTGTTTTTCTTTTTTGAGAAAAGGTGGCTGAAGAATAGAGTTTTGACAACACTGAAAAATTAAAATGTTGAGTAAACGTAAATAAATAAATAAATAAATAAATAAAGCAACTGACTGCAAAGCATTTCTGAGTTCTCAGCTCCAGTAGTTGTAGTTGTGCCAACCAATTTTTGACTTAAAATTAAAATCTTAAGTAAAATAAATCCTCCCCTGCAAGTACATTAAGACCTTAAATACTGTGAACTTATTTCATTGGAATTATGGGAATTATGAAATTTTGGATAGCATGTGAAGGCAGCCACTCTTCTTTGCTCCTCAAACACATAAAACATTACCCTTTACCAGTCAAAAGTTTGGAATTGCTAGGATTTTGTTTTTAAAAGAAGTTTCTTCTGCTCACCAAGACTGCATTTATTTAATTAAAAATACAGTAAAAACAGTAATATTGTGAAATATTATTACAATTTAAAATAACTGTTTTCTGTTTGAATATATTTTATAAAGTAATTTATTCCTGTGATCAAAGCTGAATTTTCAGCATCATTACTCCAGTCTTCAGTGTCACATGATCCTTCAGAAATCATTCTAATATGATGATTTGCTGCTCAAGAAACATTTATTGTGTACAATTGTACAAAATATTTGTGTACAATTTTTTCTTTTTCTTTTTTTTTTTCTCAGGATTCTTTGATGAATAGAAAGTTCAAAAGAACAGCGTTTATTTGAAATATAATCTTCTGTAACATTATAAATGTCTTTACTGTCACTTTTGATTGATTTAATGCATCCTTGCTGAAAAAAAGTATTAATTTCTTTAAAAAAAAAAAAAAAAAAAAAAATTCTTACTGACCCCAAACTTTTGAACGGTAGTGTATAATGTTACAAAAGCTTTGTATTTCAGATAAATGCTGTTCTTTTGAACTTTCTATTCATCAAGGAATCCTGAAAAAAAAAAAAAAGTACACAACTGTTTTCAACATTGATAATAATCATAAATGTTTCTTGAGCAGCAGATCATCATATTATGATTTCTGAAGGATCATGTGACACTGAAGACTGGAGTAATGATGCTGAAAATTCAGCTTTGCCATCACAGGAATAAATTACTTTATAAAATATATTCAAACAGAAAACAGTTATTTTAAATTGTAATAATATTTCACAATATTACTGTTTGTACTGTATTTTTAATTAAATAAATGCAGCCTTGGTGAGCAGACGAAACTTCTTTTAAAAACATTACAAATCTTACCAATTCTAAACTTTTGACTGGTAGTGTATATATATATATATATATATATATATATATATAGAGCATTTCTTGTAAAGAAAACGCTGTACTTATTCAAATAACAAGTTCTTTATTTACCTTTGCATTGTAAACAAGCAGAGACGCTCCAAAATGTGTGCAGCACTTCATTCACGATATGGAGCCAATGGGAGCCAAAGTCACAAGCTCTTTTTAATACTTTTCATTGGTTAAATATTTGCAAAACCCACAGACAGACGTAAAAGGTGACCAACAATAACGATTTATGAAAAAAGAAAAGAAAAAAGGAGATATGAGGTGTCTGCCCAACAGCAAAGATATTTTAATTTTTATTAATTTATTAAGTAACTGTCTTACAGAGTTTTAGCAGAGTGAAATAACAATAATTTAAAAAAAATATATTATTTCTCCTCATTGTAATTGTAATTGTAGGGGGTTAATAAAGGCCTTCTGAAGCGAAGCATTGGGGTTTTTGTAAGAAAAATATTCATATTTACAACTTTATAAACTATAATAACCAGCTTCCAACAAACATCCATACAAAAGACGTGTGATGTACTGATGAACTTGGAAGCACAGAGGATAGAGCAAAACAAAACAACGGTCATGAATTAGAAGTGAAGGGGTGGATTCTGGAATCCACTGCCGCTTCAATATATATCTTTTAAGTTATTAATCAACATTTATCTTTCTATTAAATTATTTGAATGACTTCTGCAACGTATGTTAAAGCATTTTTCCTTTTCAAACACTAGAAAATAATTTTTAATATTGTCTGTACCTCTCACTGAGAGAAAAGAACGTTATCAAGTATGTTTTGGGAAAGTTTCCTGCTCAGAGCAGAGCTCAGATCAACTTCAACCTTGAAGAAGCTGTGAATCATGTGTATCTGTGTATGTGCGCTAAGTGTTCTGTGCAGGTCCTTTGTACTGGTGGACAACTGGCACTCTGCTTGAGACCAGCAGACGCCACGTCATGACCCCAGAAGGACATCCAGTACCCAAATCCAGGGTCCCCTCGTCAGCAACTATCTGTCCATGTGTGGAAGATTACCAAATTTGTCTATTTTTCTTAGCCAATCAGAATCATTCAACCTGAAGTAATGACGTAGTTAGTTGACTCTGTTAGAGTATAATTGTTGTGGAAATGTGAATGTACGCAGAGCGGCCTACGAACTCCTTGTGAGACCTGAAGCTGACTTCTGCTGATGAAACTATTCTTCAATAAAATTTTCTTCAATTTATTATTTTTTTTTAAAAACTTTGACTCTGGGTCTTTATTCATCATATCTGGTCTTTTGGGTCTTTAACTGTAAAATTCCCCTACAGAAGTCTATAACGAGATTTTCATGAGATTTTTAAATAGAAATATCGGAGGATTTTGATATAAGAGTAGAGGAGCCTGTGTTTGTTGCCCAGCCCTATTTGTTTGAACGAGAGGCGTCTACTCTCACCTACTCCTGATATGTCCTACATCGCGTCACAGGTTACGCTTCCGTCGTAAGTCGACTTGGATGTTTGTCTGAAGCTGGTTATTATAGTTTATAAAGTTGTAAATATGGATATTCAGAAGGCCCTTATTAAACCCCTGGAGCTCTGTGGATTAGTTTTATGATGGATGGATGCACTTTTTTGGGCTTCAAAAACGTGAGCGCCATTCACTACAATTATAAAGCTTGGAAGAGCCAGGATATTTTTTAATATCCTTTTAATTAGGATTATATATTTTTAATATAACTCTGATTGTGTTCATCTGAAAGAAGATTATTTTCCACGATTTCTAGTATTTGTACAGGTTTTATACTATTTTTCAGTGCCAAGAGTAGCAATTCATGTAATTTTACATGTGAAAAGGATAAAGCTTCTTAAGGGTCATTCTACAGCATGAAATCCAGCAGTGCTCCTTTATTTTAAAGTTTACTCAACTTTTTTTTTTTTTTTACAGTGAATGATTGAAAACATCTTCATAACAAATGAAGAAATAATGTCTAAAGCATATTCCTCTATTTTAATTTAGTTCAGTTTAAATATTGTATTATTATATTTTATGTTTCTCCCTTACTGGCTGTCATGAACATTTTGAAAAAATTTTAATTTGAATGTTTGGCAAACATTTTCAGGTCTATCAATGTTACACACACATTGCTGTTGCTATTGTCATTATTAAATATGATTTTATTTTCAGACTTTTGTTTTTACATTACAGTTGTTTGTCTGTAAGAATAACATATACAGTCATGATTATGGAACAGCAATGTTGCTGCTAACAGATACAGTAAGAAAAACAACGCAGACCTGAGACAAGAGGTCCAAGAGAGCCAATTAATGTGTTCCCTGGACACTAATACACTCAAGAGGCATACTGAAAATAATGCATTGCTTTTTCTTGTAAAGCTAAAGAGATCTTTCTGTCTCTACAATATTTGAAATGATATAAACATTGTTTCTTTTTGGAAATTCCAGAAATAAGACTCAAAGTACTAATTTTGTACTTAATATACTAAAAATTCTTAAGATTATCTTAAGAAGTACTAAAGAAGAACATCTAAGTGTACTCAACTGTGCTATATTGAGAGTGAGTATAAACTAAAATGTGCTTTTAACATACTATCTCTGTATTAAAATGATTTAGTTACCAATTATAGAACACTATGGGTTCAAGTGTACTACAAGTGGTAAACTAAATACATTTTTTAAATACAGAGATAGTATGATAGTATGCACATTTTAGTTCATATTAATGGTGCACAGTTGAGAACACTTAGATGTTCTTAAGATTATCTTAAGAAGTACTAAAGAAAATTTTTTAGTATATTAAGTACAAAATTAGTCTGTGAAAATAGAGCACTTTAAGTACATTATGGAAGTGTACTTTTTTTCACCTGGGTGATGTGACTGATCACTCTGTATTAGAACTGCAGCAGACAGAAAAAAAAAAAAAACATGGAAATGTCTGTTTTACACTGTTTCTAAGAAGCCATAGATAGCCATAATCAGTTACTAATAAAGTATTTTATTAAAGTACACTGCTAATTTAAACTGCTGTCAATGTAAAAGGATACTTTTTTTGGACCCAATGTGCAGGTGTAATTACAAACTCTACCAGCAGGGGCAATGTCCAGTAACTTTGAGCCACTGGTTCCACTTAGGCCTCTCTAATCCACAAGAGGCCATAATATACTCTACATTCATTTAAAGTGGCCTGAGGCTTAATTCACTTACTCAATTCAGACCCTTGGTCTCTACAGTCACAACCAGTTCACAGTGGCTGTCCCTTGCCCAATGTTTCACAGACTTAATTAATATGATTCCTCTCTGGTCTTTAGTCCCAGTAGGGTCAGTGTTTTCATTTACATAAATCTAGAGAATCTTTAGTAAAAGGATACAGCACATACAGCACATTTTATATGTGTAATTAATCTGACACCGCTGCTGTGTGCACATTGCACGATGGATCAGCAACAGGGTGTTTCACATTGCATGACTTTATAATATGAATCACTGGCAACTCTGTCTGGTCAGCAAACTATGTTTCACAACTAAACACACGCAAGAAGTGATAAGGCAAAAATGCAAGGTCACGAATTAACCCGGAGTTCTCGCGCAAAACTGGAATTGTTATAAAAAATGTTAGCCCACAAGAAGCTTGTGATCCAAATTGTCTGTGTGCTAATTTGCAGCAAAAAGGAGAAAAAGAAAAAAAGACGTGAGTCTATAACTCCTCCCCGAACTTCCTACTGCCCTGTATCTTGCTCTCTCCTTGGCTGTTGGTCATCGCCATGTAGTCATTTTCAGTCAAAACACATTTCACACAGCAGGATTTTGAATCACAGACAGGTCCAGATATTTAGCATGCCAAATATCTCAAAAGGCGTTGGCGACGCATTGTCGATTCTCTCAGATCACTTCTTTGATAATTCACACTGCGAGATTGTCACTCGTGTGAATGAGCACTGATTTGCCTCCGATTTTGGGCATTTGTCGGCGATTTTGCAAAATCTGTCAGCGAGTGAAAATTGGGCCTAAAATCGTGCAGTGTGAACTGAAGAATCGTATCTACATTTACGATCAATGTAGGCTTATGATGCTTTTGGGAAATGTAGCCATGGTCTGTTACTGTCGTGTTCCGATAGCGTAATGTGGACAGCCACGCCTTTGTTTTCAAAAGTCTCCGTTTTGGTCCGTTTACACTGAAACACAACCCTGGAGTTTTCAAACTAAAACGGGGTCTGCAGCATTTTTGAAAGTCTGCGCTTTCGAGGGTTAGGTAAAAGTTATGCGTTTTAAAATGAAAATACACTAGTGTAAACAGGGCCTTAAAAATAAGGTCCTTTATTAGCATTTATGGTTCCACGAACAACCTTTAACATCCATGGAACTTTTGCATTGCACAAAAAGGTTCTTTATAGTGGAAAAATGTTCTTTACAGATTATAAATGATATTCTATAAAGAAATATTGAAAGTTTTTTTATGGAACCCAAAATGGTTCTTCTACAGCATCACTGTGAAAACCATGTTTTGGAACCTTTATTTTTAAGTGTATAACAGAGGTTTAATGATACAGATTTACAAATGAAGTTGTTCAGTGACACACTGAATTTGTTCATGTTACACATTCTCAGTACAACCAGCAGGATGCAGAAATTTGTGAACTGAAGCCTGGGATCTCACAATAACATGTTTTAGTTCATGATAGAAAAATTTCTCGAATGCAAAAGTGCAAAAACTGTTCTCTTGGTAAATAAGTTTCAGTTGTTTAAGAAGTTTTTATTATGATTCAAAAATGATTAGGAACATTTGTCAGTATAGGCTCTGTGACACAAATCCCCAAAGTTTTATTAGCAACATTGTTGGCGTTGGATAAATCTAATTGGTGAGTGTACTTGAAGCACAGGAGGTTTATCAAAGGTTTATAATTTGTGACAAACAAAACTAGATGCCATTAATAGACTCTCCCACAGGTCTCATTAATCAGATGTTTAAAGATGATGAAATGGTCTGACCAAAAGTCCCAATGGCCCAATAAATATGCCAATGGGAGTATTTCATATTATTCAGATTTGGTTTATTATTCAGATTCAGTATCCTTAAATATAATGTATTGATCAATAAACTTTTCTTTTTGGAGTATTTATATTTTTACATTAAAAAAATAAGGATTCATTTTGGAATTTTTGGGGGATGCAACTTGATTAGATTGTGGAGTGATGAACATTAAAAGAGTTAAAATATTTTATTTGAGGTTTAGGCTATATATATATATCACACAGATATCACTGTATTTTCAATGCCTTATAAAATGTACATAATTGTCCAAGCTGCAGTATGCACACACTCAGCACATTAGAGCTGTTGGCTCATGGGACCTGGATTTGAGTCTGACCTGGGTCATATACCTTTCACCACTTGTTCTTCTGATAAAGCCATGCCTGTGCTATCCTCTTCACCCATCTTCAGTCTCCAGTCATCTGCTTCAATCTTTCAGTCCACCCTCTCATCTGCAACAGATAAGACTGTTATTCTCTGCCATTTCAACTGCAATTGCCCAAGTCTCAGTTACCTACCTGCTTACATTGCTTGTCTGCACAAATCTGTTAATAAACCTGTTGTGTGGAAATTACATGTGTTGCATCCTTCTGTTGTGTGACAGTTCGATATTAATAAAAAGTATGATTTTTTTTTTGAAGAGATGTTTTATTAACAAAGTTCAGGAGGAACACATTAAAATGATCCAACTAATCATCACATCACTCCAACTAGCAGTCAACAATCAACATGTCTACCCAGTCAGCATGATGATATATATATACATACATACACATACACACAGTCTACTCACCTATGTTTCTCGACAGTTTTCAGCATTTTGCCCCACCTTACGTTCCCAATATGTCCGAAATCGAGCTCTTTCTGTCTGATGAAGAATCTTTTGTACTCAAGAAATCTTTCCCAAAGGAAATGAAATGGCAGATAAAATAGCAAAGGAAGGTACTAAAAGTAATCACATTGATTTTACAGTTAGTATCAGCAGGGCAGAAATCAAGAGTATTATTAAAAAGAGATTGAAGGAAAGATGGCAAAGGCAATGGGAAGAAACAAGAAAAGGGCTATGGTTTCACAGGATTCAAAGAAAAGTTTAGGTTTGGACACACTAGACTAAACGGAACACTATTCAAAATAGGTAAACATAACATAGGGAAATGTGATTTCTGTGGGCAGAAAGAGACAGTAGAATATGTTATGGTATATTGTCAGAAATATGAAACAAAGACGACAGTTAATTCGGAAATTAGGAGAGATGAAAATGCGTTTTGATTTAATAGATATTCTGCGAAAAGAGCGAAAAGATGTGTGTTATAATCTATTGTTTCAATATCTTAGAGAAACAAATTTAAATAAGAGGATATAGTTTTTTTTTTTTTATATTAGACATTCTGGTCCACACTCCATACCAGTTGGTGGCAGAATGCACCAGAAAGTTGTTTGCCAACCGCCAATAAACCCAAGAAGAAGAAGAACGGGATATATTGCCCTCCGAAGTGAAAAAAAAAAAAAAATCATGGCCGCCATACTGAAGGGTTGTTCTAAACCAAAGTGCTCAAAATGGGCCACTTCAAAGGGCCTCTCGGAATGAAGGATTTTGAAGGGTACAACTGATGATCACTTCGGGCCCCCATGATCCTTTGCACAGGGAAGGCTCAGAGTTCGATTTTACCTATAAATGTATGTTCTATACTACTGTACTGTATACTGTACTATACTACAAATATTTTTTTGTAATGTTAGTTAGATTTGGTACATTATTATGGTCAAAATGACATTGTACTTCAACAAAAATACTTTAGCTCCCTTTATCAGTCCATTCAAATGTTTAAAATACATACAATACACAATATACAATATGGTGCGATAAACCAATAAATAAATAAATAAACTAACTTTAAACAAAAGGCGCAGCTTGCACAATCTACTCCTCCTTGACTGTTTCGTTAAAATGACGAAGAAGTGCATTCCAAAAAAAGAGGGTTGTTTTTTTTTACCCCTACACCCTTCATCCCTTCGAAGCTCTCACTCTGGAGGGTAAACCCTTTGAAGGGATTAGGGCATAGGGTTGAGCCCTTGCGAATGGAATGCAGGGTTAATCTTTGCCGCAATCCTCTGGCCTAGGATCGATTAATCTCCGCCTAGCACTGCCGCCGATCCCTCGGCGTTATCTCGCGGCCATCAGCCCAAACAGCCCAGCACGCTGAGGCCTACCCTTGCCACCACAGGTGAAACATCCGCAATCTCCTTCCCCGTCTTTCTCTACTCCGGCCCATTCAATAATTCCTGCCATAGAGAAATGGACAATAAGGCCCGTCGAGCACCAAGCTCGCGTCTGGGGCAATACCGCCTTCTTCCCATGAATGAACAGGCCTTCAGCGAGCAGCGCCACAGTTTCAGCTCCGGCCAACTCCCACTCTCCACCCCTGCCAGCTCAAACCAGTAAGAGCACAGCGCAAATCCTTCTGGTTTTCTGCCCCTGGGGCCGATACCATGATGGTAGTTGAACAAACTCAGGGTTATAGGATAAGTTTCGAGTTGACAAAACCAAACCACTCCAATCCGGCTTTGTTGGTACCATGATGCTTATCATCAACTTTCTTTGTCAACTCAGGCTTTGATCCTGAGTTCGTGGAGTGCGTGCACATGAATGAGTGACATCAGTGGTGAACAGCCAATCAACAGAGAGAGCCAGCGCGATTCAAAACTCTTTTGCTGAAGGTTAAGAGATTGAAGAAAATGAAGTATTTAAACTCATTTACACTGATGAAAATACTTCTCCATGAAAGAGGACAGATAAAAGAAATTTTCTTGCTCTATCAGTGCAAGTGAAACTTGTGAAGTTAGTTTATATAGTTGATAATATATAGCCTAGCGATAGAGACTCAAACATATAAGGTCACATCAGATTTAAAGTTTATTTACAGCTTATTTATCTTACATATGATCTGTATATATTAATATTCATTAAAACTAAATGCTTAATAATAACTGCTAAACTAAAATCGCTTGTGTGTAATAAATTAATAATAATATATATCATATAATAATTATATAAATCATATATAAATCTTAAAATAATTATCATTAAAGCCAGATAATTTTTTTTTTTTTCTTTTTTTTTTTTTTTTTTTTTGCTATATAGTGACCTTTAATTTGGAGGAAGAGAAGGGGAGTGACTTTATTGCATTGCATTGGATGTGTCAGTGTCAGTTTGCTCACATCTGATTAGCCCGATTTCGGTTTGAGATCTCTAAACCAGAACATAACCTGCCCCGGAGCAGGTTAGCCGTGGAGTGTAAGTTACTATGGTGATGTACACCGCTAAAAGCCAAGTCACTTTCATGGTACCTAAAACCCAGGATTGGCGCAAACTAATCTGAAACTTATCTGGCTAGCCAGCTAATCTGGCTTCATGGTACAGGCCCCTGGTTGCATCGCTTTCAGTCGCTAAATAACAAGCACAGTTTATGTTATCTGGATACTCAATTTCGATCGGGGAAATACACATTTTAATTCTATTCAAGTGATTTGCTGTTCTAACTAACGCGCCGTATCTTGCACATTACCTGCAGTCAGATCGCACGCACAGTCGCACACAGAATCAACACTGTCCTGCGATTTATCAACAAATCGATTAGAAACTGAAAGTTATATAGCATATATGTATTTCTGTTTTGAAGTCATTTAAACCCACAGAGACGCTGCACAGAATGGTAGGACTAATTCATACAAGCGTTCGTTCTCACTAATGCTTCAAATAAATGTAATCTTACCGTTTCACTTCATCTGTATCTTATTTAGAACTATAAGAAATCGTGAAGTAATGTAAAGACACATCACAGATGGTGAAAATAAACTATGATGGTTCCTACAGAGTTTGGAAAAGTATATTTTGATTTGAGTTACTGTTTAGTGATCCTCAGTGATTGTTGAACACGATCAAATAAATTCAAGGCACACATTTTTATTATTTTATATTTTCTTAAGTCTCTTTTGAGCTTCACTAAATGAATGTGCATGTGCCACACAAACCAGCAACAGATAAAGGAACAAATCATATAAATCAGACTGTACTTTGCTGTTTGATGATCATCCAACATCAAACAATGATTACAGTATCAAACTTAAGTGTCAGATGAATATGCGCAGGTTATAGTGTGATTTAGGCTTCTCATCATGTAAGCGTATGTTATCACTTTCAGAAAACCTATGAAAAACAAAAGAAAATAAGAATATTTACAAAACTATCTATCAGCCCACATGGATTTCAATTGCCTAGGTCAAATCCATGGGTCCAGCCACGTCCATTGAATTCTGGGCATTTACTTGGATACGCACATTTCTGGTTCCAAAGACACCTTAAGTCCATTTTGCTCCAATCTGGCATCCCAGCAGAGTATTTCTCCAGCCATTCATTTTGTATAGGGGCCGCAACCACAACTGCCCCAAAAGGCTTTCCCAGCAGCAGATCCAAGCACTTGGGCGCTGGTTATCGAAGGCTTTCAGAAGTTACATTCGATCAAATCGCTCCAACATCAAAGAAGCTCAACGAACTCTCATCAGCTAAATTCTTTAACTTGTTCCCATACACCCAAACCTACAGGCTAACCTTATCCACTTAACACCACCAATCCACTTATAGTGGAAATATTTCCATACTAACTGCTGCAGCAGCTTCCACCCGTGTGCTCCCGCACGAACCAACTTCACTATTCAACTGCCGCAACAGCAATACTACCTTAAGCTTCCAGAGAAGATCTGCTTTTCCATCCAAATTTTCTCTGCATCAGCAACGCTTTTCCCTCCGCTTCCACAGAAGTGCCTTTTCTCCACTGCTGCAGCAGTGATGTTCCTCCACACTCCAGCAGAAGCTCAGTTTCAAAAATTTTCTCCACTGCTGCAGCAGTGATGTTCCCTCTGCTCCCACAGGAGCTCAGCTTATTTGGAAATTTCTCCACTGCCATAGCAGTGATGTTCCTTCATGCTCCCACAGAAGCGGTTTCTTTGGAAAATTTTCTCCACTGCCACAGCAGTGATGTTCCTTCACGCTCCCACAGGAGCTCAAGAATCGGAATCAATAAGCAGAATTGGAATCACTAAAATTCAAATGATACCCAACCTTAATTATCATGATCATCGGTCACTTATTATCATCATGATTATCAATCATGTCACCAATTTCATCATCATCATCACTAGCATTATGACCATCATTACTGCCACGGAGCCAAATAATGAGAAAGAACCAAATTGCATATCATAGCTATGCAGATGACACCCAGATTTACCTAGCCCTATCACCTATAGCTCCATTGACTCCCTGTGCCAATGCATTGATGAAATTAAAAATTGTATGTGCCAAAACTTCCTTCAGTTAAACAGAGACAAAACTGAAGTCATTGCATTTGGAAACAAAGATGAAGTTCTCAAAGTGAATGCATACCTTCACTCTAGGGGTCAAACAACTAAAAATCAAGTCAGGAATCTTGGTGTGATTTTGGAGTCAGACCGGAGTTTCAGTAGTCATGTAAAAGCAATAACTAAATCAGCATATTATCTCAAAAATATTGCAAGAATTAGATGCTTTGTCTCCAGTCAAGACTGTCAGCACATAGACACGGGACACAGAGGTAGGTGATATACACAACAACAGGTTTATTGAACAACATCAGGGAAGTCTGAGATGTCCAGGAATGTCCAGGTAAGCAGGCAGGGAATGTGAAAGTCATATGGGGCTTATCTGATAGTGATTGTCCGAATGTCTTTTCCAGGGGATCCAGAGGGAACAGCGGAGCATGGAGACGGTGGAGATCTGGAGCAGTGGAGAACAAGGAGTGAGTAAGGTTGACGTTGACGAGACCAGACAAGGGTGTGCAGGAGAATTGAGTATATATAGTGAGAGCAGGTAATTAAGTGCAGGTGCAGGGAATCCGTGTAACGAGGAGATGATGAGCTGACTGGGTGCAGGTGTGGATCAGGAGGGATGCTGGGAAATGGATTTCAGGGACGATGAGACAGATAGTGACCTATCTGCTGTAGATAGTGACCTAATTAATGCTGTAGTTTATAATGTCTTAAAATGAGTGATACAAGTTGTTCCATCTTCATACAGGTGCTGTACAGCAGTCAAATCCAGAATCGTCTGAGGCTGACATCATCAAATACATAAAGAACTATCTCTGACATCAATTGAATGTTTTTTTTCAACATCAATTGGACATCAGCGTGTGGACGTCAATTTGATGTTTTTTTTTTTCGACATCAATTGGACATCAGTGATTGGATGTCAAATGCATGTCAAATTTTTGACGTCAGTTTCATTTGCATTTTTGACCTGTTTTTTGATGTCAATTTGATTTTTTTTTTTTTTCAACATCATTTGGACATCAGTGTGTGGACATCATTTGGACATCAGTGTGTGGAAAAAAAACATCAAATTGACGTCAATTTTTTGACGTCAATTTGATGTTTTTTTTTCCCGACATCAGTGTATTGACGTCAACAAATTGAGTTCAATTTGATGTTTTTTTTTTCGACATCAATTGGACATCACTGTGTGGACGTCAAAAGGATATCAAGTTTTCGACGTCAAGTTGACGCTTTTTTCAACATTGATTGGACATCAATTTTTAATGTCAATTTGATGTGTTTTTTCGACTTCAATTGGACATCAGTGTGTGGACGTCAAATTGACGTCAATTTGATGGTTTTTTTTTACATCAATTGGACATCAGTGTTTGGATGTCAAATGCACGTCAAATTTTTGACGTCAGTTTAATTTGCATTTTTGACCTGTTTTTTGATGTCAATTTGATATTTTTTTTCAACATCATTTGGATATCAGTGTGTGGATGTCAAATTGACATCAAAAAATTGACTTCAATTTGATGTTTTTTTTCAACATCAATTGGACATCAGTGTGTGGACGTCAAATTGACGTCAAAAAATTGACCTCAATTTGATGTTTTTTTTCCGACATCAATTGGACATCAGTGTATTGACGTCAAATTGATGTTTTTTTTCCGACATCAGTGTATTGACGTCAATTTGATGTTTATTTTCAACATCAATAGGACATCAGTGTGTTGTAAGATTGAAAATATCTAAAAGATATTTTAAAATGAACAAAAACATTTGCTTTACTGTTTCAACCTCCTCTCTCTTGCTGCAAGGGCCATTTGGAAGACACACGTGTTGATAGTGATCAAGCCCTGTAGGCCAAGATGTGTGTACATCGGGGGTCTACAAATTGTCACACCTTTAGTACAGTGGGGGAAGTTTTAATGTTCTGATTGTTCAGTTTGAATGTGGGTTTCAGTCACATGGTCAAGGAAGGGATAAAAGAGGATTGTATCTATTGCTCTGGCTCTTTTATTCTCTGCCTCTTTTCTTGGGCACTCTCTAGCCCTCTCTCTCTCTCTCTCTCTCTCTGTCTTTCTCTTTCACTCTCTCTCTATCTCTCAGGTAACTTTTTACATAGATGCTGGGTACAATTAATGGCATATGATTTGACGTCAAAAAATTGACGTCAATTTGATGTTTTTTATCGACATCAATTGGACATCAGTGTGTGGACGTCAAATTGATGACAAAAAATTGACGTCAATTTGATGTTTTTTTTTCGACATCAGTGTGTGGACGTCAAAAAATTGACGTCAATTTTATGTTTTTACATCAATTGGACATCAGTGTATTGACGTCAAAAAATTGACGTCAATTTGATGGGTGTTTTTTCGACATCAATTGGACATCAGCGTGTGGACGTCAAATTGACGTACAAAAATTGACATCAATTTGATGTTTTTTTTCGACATCATTTAGACATCAGTGTGTTGACGCCAAATTGACGTCAAAAATTGACTTCAATTTGATGTTTTTTCAACATCAATTGACATCAGTGTGTGGACGTCAAACTGATATCAAAAATTGACCTCAATTTGATGTTTTTTCCGACATCAATTGGACATCAGTGTATTGACATTAAAAATTGACGCCAATTTGATGTCTTTTTTCCGATATCAAATGGACATCAGTGAGTGGACGCCAAATTGACGCCAAAAATTGAACTCAATTTGATGTTTTTTCCAACATCAATTGGAAATCAGTGTATTGACGTTAAAAATTGATGTCAATTTTATGTTTTTTCGACATCAATTGGACATCAGTGTATTGACGCCAAAAAATTGACTTCAATTTGATGTTTTTTCAAGATCAATTGGACATCAGTGTATGGACGCCAAATTGA
The DNA here is from genome assembly GCA_037950665.1 of Hypophthalmichthys nobilis. Taxonomy (NCBI): domain Eukaryota; kingdom Metazoa; phylum Chordata; class Actinopteri; order Cypriniformes; family Xenocyprididae; genus Hypophthalmichthys; species Hypophthalmichthys nobilis. The sequence goes on from CM075479.1 coordinate 19,956,414, forward strand.
CGTTAAAAAATTGACTCAATTTGATGTTTTTTCCGACATCAATTGGACATCAGTGTATTGACGCTCAAAAATTGACCTCAAATTGATGTTTTTTCGACATCAATTGGACATTAGTGTGTGGACGCCAAAAATTGACATCAATTTGATGGGGTTTTTTCAACATCAATTGGACATCAGTGTGTTGACGCCAAAAAATTGACGCCAATTTGATGGGGTTTTTTCGACATCAGTGTGTGGACATCAAATTGACGCCTAAAATTGACTTCAATTTAATGCTTTTTATCGACATCAATTGGACATCAGTGTGTGGACGCCAAATTGACATAAAAATTGACTTTAATTTGATGTTTTTTCCGACATCAATTGGACATCAGTGTATTGACGCCAAAAATTGAGGTCAATTTCATGTTTTTTCGACATCAATTGGACATCAGTGTGTGGACGCCAAATTGACGCCTAAAATTGACGCCAATTTGTTTTTGTTTTTTTCCCCCAACATCAGTGTGTGGAAGTCAAATTGAATCAATTTGATGGGTTTTTTCGACATCAATTGGACATCAGTGTTTGGATGTCAAATGCACGTCAAATTTTTGACGTCAGTTTGATTTGCATTTTTGACCTGTTTTTTGATGTCAATTTGATTTTTTTTTTTTCAACATTTGGATATCAGTGTGTGGATGTCAAATTGAAATAAAAAAATTGACCTCAATTTGATGTTTTTTTTCAACATCAATTGGACATCAGTGTGTGAACATCAAATTGATGTAAAAAAATTGACGTCAACTTGATGTTTTTTTTCCGACATCAGTGTATTGACGTCAAAAAATTGACGTCAATTTGATGTTTTTTTACATCATTTAGACATCAGTGTGTTGACGCCAAATTGACGCCAAAATTGACTTCAATTTGATGTTTTTTCAACATCAATTGGACATCAGTGTGTGGACGCCAAACTGATATCAAAAAATTGACCTCAATTTGATGTTTTTTCCGACATCAATTGGACATCAGTGTATTGACATTAAAAATTGACGCCAATTTGATGTCTTTTTTCCACATCAAATGGACATCAGTGAGTGGACGCCAAATTGACGCCAAAAATTGACCTCAATTTGATGTTTTTCTTCCAACATCAATTGGAAATCAGTGTATTGACGCCAAAAAATTGACCTCAATTTGATATTTTTTTCGACATCAAATGGACATCAGTGAGTGGACGCCAAATTGACGTCAAAAATTGATGTCAATTTCATGTTTTTTCAACATCAATTGGACATCAGTGTGTTGACGCCAAAAAATTGACGCCAATTTGATGGGTTTTTTCAAATCAATTGGACATCAGTGTGTGGACGCCAAATTGACGTCAAAAAATTGATGTCAATTTCATGTTTTTTCAACATCAATTGGACATCAGTGTGTTGACGCCAAAAATTGACGCCAATTTGATGGGTTTTTTCAAATCAATTGGACATCAGTGTGTGGACGCCAAATTGACATCAAAAATTGACGCCAATTTGATGTTTTTTCGACATCATTTAGACATCAGTGTGTTGACGTCAAATTGACGCCAAAAATTGACTTCAATTTGATGGTTTTTTCAACATCAATTGGACATCAGAGTGTGGACGCCAAACTGATATAAAAAATTGACCTCAATTTGATGTTTTTTCCGACATCAATTGGACATCAGTGTATTGACATTAAAAATTGACGTCAATTTGATGTCTTTTTTCGATATCAAATGGACATCAGTGAGTGGACGCCAAATTGACGCCAAAAAATTGACCTCAATTTGATGTTTTTTTCCAACATCAATTTGAAATCAGTGTATTGACGCCAAAAATTGACCTCAATTTGATGTTTTTTCGACATCAAATGGACATCAGTGAGTGGATCGTCAAAAATTGATGTCAATTTCATGTTTTTTCAACATCAATTGGACATCAGTGTGTTGACGCCAAAAATTGACGCCAATTTGATGGGTTTTTTCGACATCAATTGGACATCAGTGTGTGGACGCCAAATTGACATCAAAAAATTGACGTCAATTTGATGTTTTTTTTTCGACATCATTTAGACATCAGTGTGTTGACGTCAAAAAATTGACTTCAATTTGATGTTTTTTCAACATCAATTGGACATCAGAGTGTGGACGCCAAACTGATATCAAAAATTGACCTCAATTTGATGTTTTTTCCGACATCAATTGGACATCAGTGTATTGACATTAAAAATTGACGCCAATTTGATGTCTTTTTCAATATCAAATGGACATCAGTGAGTGGACGCCAAAGTGACGCCAAAAAATTGACCTCAATTTGATGTTTTTTCCAACATCAATTGGAAATCAGTGTATTGACGTTAAAAATTGATGTCAATTTTATGTTTTTTCGACATCAATTGGACATCAGTGTATTGACGCCAAAAATTGACTTCAATTTGATGTTTTTTCAAGATCAATTGGACATCAGTGTATGGACGCCAAATTGACGTTAAAAATTGACTCAATTTGATGTTTTTTCCGACATCAATTGGACATCAGTGTATTGACGTCAAAAATTGACTTCAAATTGATGTTTTTTCGACATCAATTGGACATTAGTGTGTGGACGCCAAAAATTGACATCAATTTGATGGGTTTTTTCAACATCAATTGGACATCAGTGTGTTGACGCCAAAAAATTGACGCCAATTTGATGGGGTTTTTTCGACATCAGTGTGTGGACATCAAATTGACGCCTAAAAATTGACTTCAATTTAATGCTTTTTATCGACATCAATTGGACATCAGTGTGTGGACGCCAAATTGACATAAAAAATTGACTTTAATTTGATGTTTTTTCGACATCAATTGGACATCAGTGTATGGACGCCAAAATTGACTTCAATTTGATGTTTTTTCGACATCAAATGGACATCAGTGAGTGGACGCCAAATTGACGCCAAAAATTGATGTCAATTTCATGTTTTTTCAACATCAATTGGACATCAGTGTGTTGACGCCAAAAAAATTGACGCCAATTTGATGGGTTTTTTCGACATCAATTGGACATCAGTGTGTGGACGTGAAATTGACATCAAAAAATTGACGTCAATTTGATGTTTTTTCGACATCATTTAGACATCAGTGTGTTGACGCCAAATTGACGTCAAAAATTGACTTCAATTTGATGTTTTTTCAACATCAATTGGACATCAGAGTGTGGACGCCAAACTGATATCAAAAATTGACCTCAATTTGATGTTTTTTCCGACATCAATTGGACATCAGTGTATTGACATTAAAAATTGACGCCAATTTGATGTCTTTTTCAATATCAAATGGACATCAGTGAGTGGACGTCAAATTGACCTCAATTTGATGTTTTTTCCAACATCAATTGGAAATCAGTGTATTGACGTTAAAAAATTGATGTCAATTTTATGTTTTTTCGACATCAATTGGACATCAGTGTATTGACGCCAAAAATTGACTTCAATTTGATGTTTTTTCAAGATCAATTGGACATCAGTGTATGGACGCCAAATTGACGTTAAAAATTGACTCAATTTGATGTTTTTTCCGACATCAATTGGACATCAGTGTATTGACGCCAAAAATTGACTTCAAATTGATGTTTTTTCGACATCAATTGGACATTAGTGTGTGGACGCCAAAAATTGACATCAATTTGATGGGGTTTTTTCAACATCAATTGGACATCAGTGTGTTGACGCCAAAAAATTGACGCCAATTTGATGGGGTTTTTTCGACATCAGTGTGTGGACATCAAATTGACGCCTAAAAATTGACTTCAATTTAATGCTTTTTATCGACATCAATTGGACATCAGTGTGTGGACGCCAAATTGACATAAAAAATTGACTTTAATTTGATGTTTTTTCGACATCAATTGGACATCAGTGTATGGACGTCAAAAAATTGACTTCAATTTGATGTTTTTTCCGACATCAATTGGACATTAGTGTGTGGACGCCAAAAATTGACATCAATTTGATGGGTTTTTTCAACATCAATTGGACATCAGTGTGTTGACGCCAAAAAATTGACGTCAATTTGATGGGGTTTTTTCGACATCAGTGTGTGGACATCAAATTGACGCTCAAAAATTTACTTCAATTTAATGCTTTTTATCGACATCAATTGGGTATCAGTGTGTGGACGCCAAATTGACATAAAAATTGACTTTAATTTGATGTTTTTTCCGACATCAATTGGACATCAGTGTGTTGACGCCAAAAATTGAGGTCAATTTCATGTTTTTTCGACATCAATTGGACATCAGTGTGTGGACGCCAAATTGACGCCTAAAAATTGACGCCAATTTGTTTTTGCTTTTTTCCCCAACATCAGTGTGTGGAAGTCAAATTGAATCAATTTGATGGGTTTTTTCGACATCAATTGGACATCAGTGTTTGGATGTCAAATGCACGCCAAATTTTTGACGTCAGTTTGATTTGCATTTTTGACCTGTTTTTGATGTCAATTTGATTTTTATTTTTCAACATTTGGATATCAGTGTGTGGATGTCAAATTGAAATAAAAAATTTACCTCAATTTGATGTTTTTTCAACATCAGTGTGTGAACATCAAATTGATGTAAAAAATTGACGTCAACTTGATGTTTTTTCCGACATCAGTGTATTGACGTCAAAAAATTGACGTCTAAATTGATGTTTTTTACATCATTTAGACATCAGTGTGTTGACGCCAAATTGACGCCAAAATTGACTTCAATTTGATGTTTTTTCAACATCAATTGGACATCAGTGTGTGGACGCCAAACTGATATCAAAAATTGACCTCAATTTGATGTTTTTTCCCAACATCAATTGGACATCAGTGTATTGACATTAAAAATTGACATCAATTTGATGTCTTTTTTCGACATCAAATGGACATCAGTGAGTGGACGCCAAATTGACGCCAAAAATTGACCTCAATTTGATGTTTTTCTTCCAACATCAATTGGAAATCAGTGTATTGACGCCAAAAATTGACCTCAATTTGATGTTTTTTCGACATCAAATGGACATCAGTGAGTGGACGCCAAATTGACGCCAAAAATTGATGTCAATTTCATGTTTTTCAACATCAATTGGACATCAGTGTGTTGACGCCAAAAAATTGACGCCAATTTGATGGGTTTTTTCGACATCAATTGGACATCAGTGTGTGGACGCCAAATTGACATCAAAAATTGACGTCAATTTGATGTTTTTTTCGACATCATTTAGACATCATTGTGTTGACGCCAAATTGACGCCAAAAATTGACGCCAATTTGATGTTTTTTTTCACATCATTTAGACATCATTGTGTGGACGCCAAACTGATATCAAAAATTGACCTCAATTTGATGTTTTTTCCGACATCAATTGGACATCAGTGTATTGACATTAAAAAATTGACGCCAATTTGATGTCTTTTTTCGATATCAAATTGACATCAGTGAGTGGACGCCAAATTGACGCCAAAAAATTGACCTCAATTTGATGTTTTTTCCAACATCAATTGGAAATCAGTGTATTGACGTTAAAAAATTGATGTCAATTTTATGTTTTTTTGACATCAATTGGACATCAGTGTGTGGACGCCAAATTGACGTTAAAAATTGACTTCAATTTGATGTTTTTTCTGACATCAATTGAACATCAGTGTATGGACGCCAAATTGACGTTAAAAATTGACTCAATTTGATGTTTTTTCCGACATCAATTGGACATCAGTGTATTGACGCCAAAAATTGACGCCAATTTGATGTTTTTTCAACATAAACTGGACATCAGTGTTTGGATGTCAAATGCACAACAAATTTTTGACGTCAGTTTGATTTGCATTTTGACCTGTTTTTGATGTCAATTTGATATTTTTTTTCAACATCATTTGGATATCAGTGTGTGGATGTCAAATTGACATAAAATTGACTTCAATTTGATGTCTTTTTCAACATCATTTGGATATCAGTGTGTGGACGCCAAATTGATGTAAAAAATTGACCTCAATTTGATGTTTTTTCGACATCAATTGAACATCAGTGTGTGGATGTCAAATTGACATAAAAATTGACGTCAATTTGATGTTTTTTCGACATCAATTGGACATTAGTGTGTGGATGTCAAATTGACATAAAAAAATTGACGTCTATTCAATGTTTTTTAACATTGATTGGACATCAATTTTTTCAACGCCAATTGGATATCGGTGAAGGGATATCAACAATGTCCGACAGTGTTTTTGAAAATCTACTCACCCCACCTTTATAGCAACTTTTACACCTGAACAGTTTTGTATTATTAGAATGCCAGTGGCTAAATGCATTGCATATTGTACTAGTCAGATGTGTATTTCTGTGCGTGTTTTTTACTGTGGCGACTTGCTTGTTGACTTTATTCTCCTGGTGTGGCTTACTTGGAAGAAATAGTAAGGATTACTGATCTAGGTGGTTATCCATGCTTGTTTAGAGAGCTTTAATTATTTTGTGGATTGCTAAAGTATGTAGGTATGAGTGATGGTGGCTGAAAATCTTGTAATTAATGCTGTAGTTTATAATGTTTTAAAAGGAGTGATAGAAGTTGTTCCATCTTCATACAGGTGCTGTACAGCAGTTAAATCCAGAATCGTCTGAGGCTGACATCATCAAATACATAAAGAACTATCTCTGACGTCAATTTAATGCTTTTTTTCAACATCAGTGTGTGGACGTCAAATTGATGTCAAAAAATTGACGTCAATTTGATGTTTCATTTTTTTGACATCAATTGGACATCAGTGTGTGGACGTCAAATTGACGTTAAAAAATTGACGTCAATTTGATGTATTTTTTCGACATCAATTGGACATCAGTGTGTGGACGTCAAATTGACGTCAAAAAATTGACTTCAATTTGATGTTTTTTTTCAACATCAATTGGACATCAGTGTATTGACGTCAAAAAATTGACGTCAATTTGATGTTTTTTTTTTTCGACATCAATTGGACATCAGTGTGTGGACGTCAAATTGACGTCAAAAAATTGACGTCAATTTGATGTTTTTTCGACATCATTTAGACATCAGTGTGTTGACGTCAAATTGACGCCAAAAATTGACTTCAATTTGATGGTTTTTCAACATCAATTGGACATCAGAGTGTGGACGTCAAACTGATATAAAAAATTGACCTCAATTTGATGTTTTTTCCGACATCAATTGGACATCAGTGTATTGACATTAAAAAATTGACGTCAATTTGATGTCTTTTTTTTCGATATCAAATGGACATCAGTGAGTGGACGTCAAATTGACGTCAAAAAATTGACCTCAATTTGATGTTTTTTCCAACATCAATTGGAAATCAGTGTATTGACGTTAAAAATTGATGTCAATTTTATGTTTTTTCGACATCAATTGGACATCAGTGTATTGACGTCAAAAATTGACTTCAATTTGATGTTTTTTCAAGATCAATTGAACATCAGTGTATGGACGTCAAATTGACGTTAAAAAATTGACTCAATTTGATGTTTTTTCCGACATCAATTGGACATCAGTGTATTGACGCTAAAAATTGACTTCAAATTGATGTTTTTTCGACATCAATTGGACATTAGTGTGTGGACGTCAAAAAATTGACATCAATTTGATGGGGGTTTTTTTCAACATCAATTGGACATCAGTGTGTTGACGTCAAAAAAATTGACGTCAATTTGATGGGGTTTTTTTCGACATCAGTGTGTGGACATCAAATTGACGTCTAAAAATTGACTTCAATTTAATGCTTTTTTATCGACATCAATTGGACATCAGTGTGTGGACGTCAAATTGACATAAAAAAATTTACTTTAATTTGATGTTTTTTTTCCGACATCAATTGGACATCAGTGTATTGACGTCAAAAAATTGACTTCAATTTCATGTTTTTTTTCGACATCAAATGGACATCAGTGAGTGGACGTCAAATTGACGTCAAAAAATTGATGTCAATTTCATGTTTTTTTTCAACATCAATTGGACATCAGTGTGTTGACGTCAAAAAATTGACGTCAATTTGATGGGTTTTTTTTCGACATCAATTGGACATCAGTGTGTGGACGTCAAATTGACGTCAAAAAATTGACGTCAATTTGATGTTTTTTTTTCGACATCATTTAGACATCAGTGTATTGACGTCAAAAAATTGACTTCAATTTGATGTTTTTTTTCAACATCAATTGGACATCAGAGTGTGGACGTCAAAGTGATATCAAAAAATTGACCTCAATTTGATGTTTTTTTCCCGACATCAATTGGACATCAGTGTATTGACATTAAAAAATTGACGTCAATTTGATGTCTTTTTCAATATCAAATGGACATCAGTGAGTGGACGTCAAATTGACGTCAAAAAATTGACCTCAATTTGATGTTTTTTTTCCAACATCAATTGGAAATCAGTGTATTGACGTTAAAAAATTGATGTCAATTTTATGTTTTTTTCGACATCAATTGGACATCAGTGTATTGACGCCAAAAATTGACTTCAATTTGATGTTTTTTCAAGATCAATTGGACATCAGTGTATGGACGTCAAATTGACGTTAAAATTGACTCAATTTGATGTTTTTTTCTGACATCAATTGGACATCAGTGTATTGACGTCAAAAAATTGACTTCAAATTGATGTTTTTTTTTCGACATCAATTGGACATTAGTGTGTGGACGTCAAAAAATTGACATCAATTTGATGGGGGTTTTTTTCAACATCAATTGGACATCAGTGTGTTGACGTCAAAAAAATTGACGTCAATTTGATGGGGTTTTTTTCGACATCAGTGTGTGGACATCAAATTGACATCTAAAAATTGACTTCAATTTAATGCTTTTTTTTCGACATCAAATGGACATCAGTGAGTGGACGTCAAATTGACGTAAAAAAATTGACCTCAATTTGATGTTTTTTCAACATCAATTGGAAATCAGTGTATTGACGTCAAAAAATTGACTTCAATTTGATGGGTTTTTTTTCGACATCAATTGGACATTAGTGTGTGGACGTCAAAAATTGACATCAATTTGATGGGTTTTTTCAACATCAATTGGAAATCAGTGTATTGACGTCAAAAAATTGACCTCAATTTGATGGGTGTTTTTTCGACATCAGTGTGTGGACATCAAATTGACGTCTAAAAATTGACTTCAATTTAATGCTTTTTTATCGACATCAATTGGACATCAGTGTGTGGACGTCAAATTGACATAAAAAAATTTACTTTAATTTGATGTTTTTTTTCCGACATCAATTGGACATCAGTGTATTGACGTCAAAAAATGAGGTCAATTTCATGTTTTTTTTCGACATCAATTGGACATCAGTGTGTGGACGTCAAATTGACGTCTAAAAATTGATGTCAATTTGTTTTTGTTTTTTTCCCCCAACATCAGTGTGTGGAAGTCAAATTGAATCAATTTGATGGGTTTTTTCGACATCAATTGGACATCAGTGTTTGGATGTCAAATGCACGTCAAATTTTTGACGTCAGTTTGATTTGCATTTTTGACCTGTTTTTTGATGTCAATTTGATTTTTTTTTTTTCAACATTTGGATATCAGTGTGTGGATGTCAAATTGAAATAAAAAAATTGACCTCAATTTGATGTTTTTTTTCAACATCAGTGTGTGAACATCAAATTGATGTAAAAAATTGACGTCAACTTGATGTTTTTTCCGACATCAGTGTATTGGCGTCAAAAAAATTGACGTCAAATTGATGTTTTTTTACATCATTTAGACATCAGTGTGTTGACGTCAAATTGACGTCAAAATTGACTTCAATTTGATGTTTTTTCAACATCAATTGGACATCAGTGTGTGGACGTCAAACTGATATACAAAAATTGACCTCAATTTGATGTTTTTTTCCCGACATCAATTGGACATCAGTGTATTGACATTAAAAAATTGACGTCAATTTGATGTCTTTTTTTTCGACATCAAATGGACATCAGTGAGTGGACGTCAAATTGACGTCAAAAAATTGACCTCAATTTGATGTTTTTCTTCCAACATCAATTGGAAATCAGTGTATTGACGTCAAAAAATTGACCTCAATTTGATGTTTTTTTTTCGACATCAAATGGACATCAGTGAGTGGACGTCAAATTGACGTCAAAAAATTGATGTCAATTTCATGTTTTTTTTCAACATCAATTGGACATCAGTGTGTTGACGTCAAAAAATTGACGTCAATTTGATGGGTTTTTTTTCGACATCAATTGGACATCAGTGTGTGGACGTCAAATTGACGTCAAAAAATTGACGTCAATTTGATGTTTTTTTTTCGACATCATTTAGACATCAGTGTGTTGACGTCAAATTGGCGTCAAAAAATTGACGTCAATTTGATGTTTTTTCGACATCATTTAGACATCATTGTGTGGACGTCAAACTGATATCAAAAAATTGACCTCAATTTGATGTTTTTTTCCCGACATCAATTGGACATCAGTGTATTGACATTAAAAAATTGACGTCAATTTGATGTCTTTTTTTTCGATATCAAATGGACATCAGTGAGTGGGCGTCAAATTGACGTCAAAAATTGACCTCAATTTGATGTTTTTTCCAACATCAATTGGAAATCAGTGTATTGACGTTAAAAATTGATGTCAATTTTATGTTTTTTGACATCAATTGGACATCAGTGTGTGGACGTCAAATTGGCGTTAAAAAATTGACTTCAATTTGATGTTTTTTTTTCGACATCAATTGGACATCAGTGTTTGGACGTCAAATTGACGTCAAAAAATTGACGTCAATTTGATGTTTTTTCCGACATCAATTGGACATCAGTGTATTGACGTCAAAAAATTGACGTCAATTTGATGTTTTTTTTTCAACATCAACTGGACATCAGTGTTTGGATGTCAAATGCACAACAAATTTTTGACGTCAGTTTGATTTGCATTTTTGACCTGTTTTTTGATGTCAATTTGATATTTTTTCAACATCATTTGGATATCAGTGTGTGGATGTCAAATTGACATAAAATTGACTTCAATTTGATGTCTTTTTTCAACATCATTTGGACATCAGTGTATTGACGTCAAAAAATTGACGTCAATTTGATGTTTTTTTTCGACATCAATTGGACATCAGTGTGTGGATGTCAAATTGACGTCAAAAAATTGACGTCAATTTGATGTTTTTTTTCGACATCAATTGGACATCAGTGTGTGGATGTCAAATTGACATAAAAAAATTGACGTCTATTTGATGTTTTTTTTTAACATTGATTGGACATCAATTTTTTCAACGTCAATTGGATATCGGTGAAGGGATATCAACAATGTCCGACAGTGTTTTTGAAAATCTACTCACCCCACCTTTATAGCAACTTGTACACCTTAACAGTTTTGTATTATTAGAATGCCAGTGGCTAAATGCATTGCATATTGTACTAGTCAGATGTGTATTTCTGTGCGTGTTTTTTACTGTGGCGACTTGCTTGTTGACTTTATTCTCCTGGTGTGGCTTACTTGGAAGAAATAGTAAGGATTACTGATCTAGGTGGTTATCCATGCTTGTTTAGAGAGCTTTAATTATTTTGTGGATTGCTAAAGTATGTAGGTATGAGTGATGGTGGCTGAAAATCTTGTAATTAATGCTGTAGTTTATAATGTTTTAAAAGGAGTGATAGAAGTTGTTCCATCTTCATACAGGTGCTGTACAGCAGTTAAATCCAGAATCGTCTGAGGCTGACATCATCAAATACATAAAGAACTATCTCTGACGTCAATTTAATGCTTTTTTTCAACATCAGTGTGTGGACGTCAAATTGATGTCAAAAAATTGACGTCAATTTGATGTTTCATTTTTTTGACATCAATTGGACATCAGTGTGTGGACGTCAAATTGACGTTAAAAAATTGACGTCAATTTGATGTATTTTTTTCGACATCAATTGGACATCAGTGATTGGACGTCAAATTGACGTCAAAAAATTGACGTCAAATTGATGTTTTTTCGACATCATTTAGACATCAGTGTGTTGACGTCAAATTGACGTCAAAAAATTGACTTCAATTTGATGTTTTTTTTTCAACATCAATTGGACATCAGTGTTTGGACGTCAAATTGACATCAAAAAATTGACGTCAATTTGATTTTTTTTTCCGACATCAATTGGACATCAGTGTATTTACATTAAAAATTGACGTCAATTTGATGTCTTTTTCAATATCAAATGGACATCAGTGAGTGGGCGTCAAATTGACGTCAAAAATTGACCTCAATTTGATGTTTTTTCCAACATCAATTGGACATCAGTGTATTGACGTTAAAAATTGATGTCAATTTTATGTTTTTTCGACATCAATTGGACATCAGTGTATTGACATCAAAAATTGACTTCAATTTGATGTTTTTTCAAGATCAATTGGACATCAGTGTATGGACGTCAAATTGACGTTAAAAAATTGACTCAATTTGATGTTTTTTTCCGACATCAATTGGACATCAGTGTATTGACGTCAAAAAATTGACTTCAAATTGATGTTTTTTTTTCGACATCAATTGGACATCAGTGTGTTGGCGTCAAAAAAATTGACGTCAATTTGATGGGTTTTTTCGACATCAGTGTGTGGACATCAAATTGGCGTCTAAAAATTGACTTCAATTTAATGCTTTTTTATCGACATCAATTGGACATCAGTGTGTGGACGTCAAATTGACATAAAAAATTGACTTTAATTTGATGTTTTTTTAACATCAATTGGACATCAGTGTATGGGCGTCAAAAAATTGACTTCAATTTGATGTTTTTTCGACATCAAATGGACATCAGTGAGTGGGACGTCAAATTGACGTCAAAATTGATGTCAATTTCATGTTTTTTCAACATCAATTGGACATCAGTGTGTTGACGTCAAAAAATTGACGTCAATTTGATGGGTTTTTTCGACATCAATTGGACATCAGTGTGTGGGCGTGAAATTGACATCAAAAATTGACGTCAATTTGATGTTTTTTCGACATCATTTAGACATCAGTGTGTTGACGTCAAATTGACGTCAAAAAATTGACTTCAATTTGATGTTTTTTTTCAACATCAATTGGACATCAGAGTGTGGACGTCAAAGTGATATCAAAAAATTGACCTCAATTTGATGTTTTTTTCCCGACATCAATTGGACATCAGTGTATTGACATTAAAAAATTGACGTCAATTTGATGTCTTTTTCAATATCAAATGGACATTAGTGTGTGGACGTCAAAAAATTGACCTCAATTTGATGTTTTTTTTCCAACATCAATTGGAAATCAGTGTATTGACGTTAAAAAATTGATGTCAATTTTATGTTTTTTTCGACATCAATTGGACATCAGTGTATTGACGTCAAAAAATTGACTTCAATTTGATGTTTTTTTTCCGACATCAATTGAACATCAGTGTATGGACGTCAAATTGACGTTAAAAAATTGACTCAATTTGATGTTTTTTTCTGACATCAATTGGACATCAGTGTATTGACGTCAAAAAATTGACTTCAAATTGATGTTTTTTTTTCGACATCAATTGGACATTAGTGTGTGGACGTCAAAAAATTGACATCAATTTGATGGGGGTTTTTTTCAACATCAATTGGACATCAGTGTGTTGACGTCAAAAAAATTGACGTCAATTTGATGGGGTTTTTTTCGACATCAGTGTGTGGACATCAAATTGACGCGTCTAAAAATTGACTTCAATTTAATGCTTTTTTCGACATCAATTGGACATCAGTGTATGGACGTCAAAAAATTGACTTCAATTTGATTTTTTTTCCGACATCAATTGGACATTAGTGTGTGGACGTCAAAAATTGACATCAATTTGATGGGTTTTTTCAACATGAATTGGACATCAGTGTGTTGACGTCAAAAAATTGACGTCAATTTGATGGGGTTTTTCGACATCAGTGTGTGGACATCAAATTGGCGTCTAAAAATTTACTTCAATTTAATGCTTTTTATCGACATCAATTGGGTATCAGTGTGTGGACGTCAAATTGACATCAAAATTGACTTTAATTTGATGTTTTTTCCGACATCAATTGGACATCAGTGTATTGACGTGAAAAAATTGAGGTCAATTTCATGTTTTTTTTCGACATCAATTGGACATCAGCGTGTGGACGTCAAATTGACGTCTGAAAATTGACGTCAATTTGTTTTTGTTTTTTTCCCCCAACATCAGTGTGTGGAAGTCAAATTGAATCAATTTGATGGGTTTTTTCGACATCAATTGGACATCAGTGTTTGGATGTCAAATGCACGTCAAATTTTTGACGTCAGTTTGATTTGCATTTTTGACCTGTTTTTTGATGTCAATTTGATTTTTTTTTTTTTCAACATTTGGATATCAGTGTGTGGATGTCAAATTGAAATAAAAAATTTACCTCAATTTGATGTTTTTTCAACATCAGTGTGTGAACATCAAATTGATGTAAAAAATTGACGCCAACTTGATGTTTTTTTCCGACATCAGTGTATTGGCGTCAAAAAATTGACGTCAAATTGATGTTTTTTTTTTACATCATTTAGACATCAGTGTGTTGACGTCAAATTGACGTCAAAAATTGACTTCAATTTGATGTTTTTTCAACATCAATTGGACATCAGTGTGTGGGCGTCAAACTGATATCAAAATTGACCTCAATTTGATGTTTTTCCCAACATCAATTGGACATCAGTGTATTGACATTAAAAAATTGACGTCAATTTGATGTCTTTTTTTTCGACATCAAATGGACATCAGTGAGTGGACGTCAAATTGACGTCAAAAAATTGACCTCAATTTGATGTTTTTCTTCCAACATCAATTGGAAATCAGTGTATTGACGTCAAAATTGACCTCAATTTGATGTTTTTTCGACATCAAATGGACATCAGTGAGTGGACGTCAAATTGACGTCAAAAATTGATGTCAATTTCATGTTTTTTCAACATCAATTGGACATCAGTGTGTTGACGCCAAAAAAATTGACGTCAATTTGATGGGTTTTTTCGACATCAATTGGACATCAGTGTGTGGGACGCCAAATTGACATCAAAAAATTGACGTCAATTTGATGTTTTTTCGACATCATTTAGACATCATTGTGTTGACGTCAAATTGACGTCAAAAATTGACTTCAATTTGATGGTTTTTTCAACATCAATTGGACATCAGAGTGTGGACGTCAAACTGATATCAAAAATTGACCTCAATTTGATGTTTTTTCCGACATCAATTGGACATCAGTGTATTGACATTAAAAATTGACGTCAATTTGATGTCTTTTTTCGATATCAAATTGACATCAGTGTGTGGACGTCAAATTGACGTCAAAAAATTGACCTCAATTTGATGTTTTTTTTCCAACATCAATTGGAAATCAGTGTATTGACGTTAAAAATTGATGTCAATTTTATGTTTTTCGACATCAATTGGACATCAGTGTGTGGACGTCAAATTGACGTTAAAAATTGACTTCAATTTGATGTTTTTTCTGACATCAATTGAACATCAGTGTATGGACGTCAAATTGACGTTAAAAAATTGACGTCAATTTGATGTTTTTTCCGACATCAATTGGACATCAGTGTATTTACGTCAAAAAATTGACGTCAATTTGATGTTTTTTTTTCAACATCAACTGGACATCAGTGTTTGGATGTCAAATGCACAACAAATTTTTGACGTCAGTTTGATTTGCATTTTTGACCTGTTTTTTGATGTCAATTTGATATTTTTTCAACATCATTTGGATATCAGTGTGTGGATGTCAAATTGACATAAAAAAATTGACTTCAATTTGATGTCTTTTTTCAACATCAATTGGACATCAGTGTGTGGACGTCAAATTGATGTCAAAAATTGATGTCAATTTGATGATTTTTTTCATCGTCAGTTGGACATCAGTGTGTGGACGTCAAATGACGTAAAAAAATTGACGTCTATTTGATGTTTTTTTTTTAACATTGATTGGACATCAATTTTTTCAACGTCAATTGGATATCGGTGAAGGGATATCAACAATGTTCGACAGTGTTTTTGAAAATCTACTCACCCCACCTTTAAAGCAACTTGTACACCTTAACAGTTTTGTATTATTAGAATGCCAGTGGCTAAATGCATTGCATATTGTACTAGTCAGATGTGTATTTCTGTGCGTGTTTTTTACTGTGGCGACTTGCTTGTTGACTTTATTCTCCTGGTGTGGCTTACTTGGAAGAAATAGTAAGGATTACTGATCTAGGTGGTTATCCATGCTTGTTTATTTTGTGGATTGCTAAAGTATGTAGGTATGAGTGATGGTGGCTGAAAATCTTGTAATTAATGCTGTAGTTTATAATGTTTTAAAATGAGTGATAGAAGTTGTTCCATCTTCATACAGGTGCTGTACAGCAGTTAAATCCAGAATCGTCTGAGGCTGACATCATCAAATACATAAAGAACTATCTCTGACGTCAATTTAATGTTTTTTTTCAACATCAGTGTGTGGACGTCAAATTGATGTCAAAAAATTGACGTCAATTTGATGTTTCATTTTTTTGACATCAATTGGACATCAGTGTATTGACGTCAAAAAATTGACGTCAATTTGATGTTTTTGTTTTCGACATCAATTGGACATCAGTGTGTGGACGTCAAATTGACGTCAAAAAATTGACGTCAATTTGATGTTTTTTTTTTTCGACATCAATTGGACATCAGTGTGTTGTAAGATTGAAAATATCTAAAAGATATTTTAAAATGATCAAAAACATTTGCTTTACTGTTTCAACCCCCTCTCTTGCTGCAAGGGCCATTTGGAAGACACACGTGTTGATAGTGATCAAGCCCTGTAGGCCAAGATGTGTGTACATCGGGGGTCTACAAATTGTCACACCTTTAGTACATTGGGGGAAGTTTTAATCTTCTGATTGTTCAGTTTGAATGTCTCAAATTTGGGTTTCAGTCAAATGGTCAAGGAAGGGAGAAAAGAGGATTGTATCTGTTGCTCTGGCTCTTTTATTCCCTGCCTCTTTTCTTGGGCACTCTCTAGCCCTCTCTCTCTCTCTCTCTCTGTCTTTCTCTTTCACTCTCTCTTTATCTCTCAGGTAACTTTTTACGTACATGCTGGGTACGATGAATGGTATATGATAATGTGGACGTCAAATTGACGTTAAAAAATTGACCTCAATTTGATGTTTTTTTTCCGACATCAATTGGACATCAGTGTATTGACGTCAAAAAATTGACGTCAATTTGATGTTTTTTTTTCCGACATCAATTGGACATCAGTGTATTTACGTCAAAAAATTGACGTCAATTTGATGTTTTTTTTTCAACATCAACTGGACATCAGTGTTTGGATGTCAAATGCACAACAAATTTTTGACGTCAGTTTGATTTGCATTTTTGACCTGTTTTTTGATGTCAATTTGATATTTCTTTTTCAACATCATTTGGATATCAGTGTGTGGATGTCAAATTGACATAAAAAAATTGACGTCTATTTGATGTTTTTTTTTTTAACATTGATTGGACATCAATTTTTTCAACGTCAATTGGATATCGGTGAAGGGATATCAACAATGTCCGACAGTGTTTTTGAAAATCCACTCACCCCACCTTTAAAGCAACTTGTACACCTTAACAGTTTTGTACTATTAGAATGCCAGTGGCTAAATGCATTGCATATTGTACTAGGCAGATGTGTATTTCTGTGTGTGTTTTTTACTGTGACGACTTGCTTGTTGACTTTATTCTGCTGGTGTGGCTTACTTGGAAGAAATAGTAAGGATTACTGATCTAGGTGGTTATCCATGCTTGTTTAGAGAGCTTTAATTATTTTGTGGATTGCTAAAGTATGTAGGTATGAGTGATGGTGGCTGAAAATCTTGTAATTAATGCTGTAGTTTATAATGCCTTAAAAAGAGTGGTACAAGTTGTTCCATCTTTATACAGGTGCTGTACAGCAGTTAAAACCAGAATTGTCTGAGGCTGACATCATCAAATACATAAAGAACTATCTCTGACATCAATTTAATGTTTTTTTTTCGACATCAATTGGACATCAGTGTATTGACGTCAAAAAACCTATACCATTATTAGTAAATTATTTTCTTGTTATTAAAGTTAATGTGATTCAAACATTATATCTTATTGTAATACAAAAAGAAAAGACATCAACTCTCAGTCAGACTCTGCATCCCAAAGGTATTATTAGTGGCATTATTCTTATATCACATCAACACAATTAGTGAGTTTACTAGAAGTAAAGGACAAGGTGGTTAATTAGCAAGTTGTTTATTATATGTAACAACATAGTGGATGCCATTAATGAAATCTCTCCAGGTCTCATGACATAGGCCTACTAAAATTCCCAAAAGGACCAATAAACACACATGTTATTGTTATTATAAGCGTAGTGAATAATGCTTTCATACTGGCAGTTTAGTTTGAAACAGGGCACGATTCACATGAAAAATTGGTAATGTGAAAGCTGTCATGCAGACCCATACAATAGAAGCAAGAGTCATTCACTCTGCTGCACATAATAGCACCAAATTAAAAGACCCCCCCCCCCAACCCCACAATATATTGACTTGCGTTAGGTTTTTGATCATGCGCTGCATGTGATGACGTAAGATGAATGCAAATGCACAGGGGTTGCATTTAAGTACACTTTTTTATGCTCTTCCCTTGCTAACTTCCCTCTTTCTCGTTCACTCGGAAGTACGTCATTGCTTACATTGCACGAGTTCCCACTAATACTTTAAGGCTGCGTTTAACTCTACTTTTAGGCATAGGCTGCATCCGAAATCGCATACTTCCCTACTACTATATACAGTGTTGGGGAAGCTACTCTGAAACTGTAGATTGACAAGCTACAAGCTACTCATAAATGAAAGTAGTTAAACTACAGTCAAGCTACCCTTCTGAAAAAGTAGTTAGTTACACTACAAGTTACTATCAAAAAGTAGCTAGCTACATTGAAACTACTTTGATTTTTTTTTTTTTTTTAAATGACATAGCCTGGGTAACTGTTAATACTGTATAATACTGGAATATTGACTAATACTGTATTGATACTGTATAATATCATATTGGCAAACGCTCCAGTGCATATTTGTGTTTGCGCTCTGGAGAATGTCAAATGTTTCTATTTACAACATGATATTGCAGCGGTGAGCAACGTAGTCAATCACAGACACGGTTGTTGATCTCTTGAATGCAATGGCCAATCAGGGGGGTATAAGTTAGTTAGAATCCGTTCACCGGAAGAAACGCCAGAGTTTTGTTCAGCACTGAGTTTGCATGCTTGCGAAGCCTCTCATTAACAAAGTGTAGACATGATGTAAGAGACTCACTGTGCAGTGTAGACAGCTATAACTAAAATGAGTTATAACTTTTTAGTGATTATAAAGGAAGTGCTCTTTGCACGCTTTATATATAATACATTCAGAATTTTAAAATAAGTTTTGTTTTTCATGAGGACCGACGACCAATTGCACTCTGCAGTTTCAGAAGTGATATCTACATATAAATGCAGGATTCACGCTCAAAATTGCTACCATAACATGGGACAAAAATATGCAATAATAATAATAATGATGATAATAAGCAATGTAAATGCAGACTAGAAAAATATTAGAATTTTTGTATCAATATTTTTGAAATTCTATTCCAATTATTTGTAAAAGTAATGACTTAAAATTTTAAATGTCTCACTGCATACATTGCTATTCTTATTATGTTGGAGCCATTGTTTACACATTACATCTGCAGTTTACTATAGCACCCTCACTTATTTTAGAAGCACCCCCAATGATTTGATTCTGGAACCGGACCTGCATTTAAACCGAACCGGAACTTAAATTGGATACACAGAAAAATGCAGGTTAAACTCACAGCACATGCAGTGATGAAGCTTTGAGACGCAAATCGTGCGCTTCTTGCGTGAACATTCTGAAACCCGCGCAACCTATTTTATTAGATCAGACTTTGCCGTGTGATAAGCGTACTAAGCTATATCGCGATTTTGTTTTCTGTTCAATTGACGGATGCTTTGCCAATGCAATGACGCAAAACACCGCGTTAGTGATCTTACGTTCATTATAAAACTGGTGGGACATATGCTATGGCGGGTCACCACTGTAATAAATTAGTTCGCATACATTTGATATAGACTGCAATAAAGCAGGACAGTCAATTTAAAAAGGCTATTCACCTGTATGTGCTTTAAGTCTTCAACACAGACAGCGTTTTAATAATTTGTTTATAAATTAAGCGTAACCTTTACTAATCGATTCGTGTTAAGTGTAAACCCACTCCTGTCCTTTACATTATCATCAGACGATCTCTTCTCGGTGAACTGTAAAGCCGCAAGATGCGTGATATAACAATAGATGGCGGTAATGCACGAGTTCAGTTCGTGATCTAGTAAGACGCTGTGCTGCTTCAATGCATTCAGGCTCGTCAGAACGCAAAACAGAATGCAGCTTGTAGCTTTTGGTTGCGCTACACCGATACTTGCTGGAAAAAGTAGTTAACTACTGGAAAAGCTACACTGTTTTAAAAGTAGCTGAACTACTGACAAGCTACTGAAAAATGTAGTTAAACTAGTAGTGTCGCTACATGTAGTGAACTACTCCCCAACACTGACTATACAGTAGGTGAAAAACACTATGTGACAAAATAAGTATGTCCGTATTCACTGCACTCATAAAAGAGTAGGCAAAAAGTACCTGGATGACCAACTACTTTCAGCGAGATTCTGAAGTGTGCATACCATCCACGGAGGGAAATTAGCGATGGAACGGCATAAAAAAGTAGCATAATAAACGCAGCCTAAATGGAACGCCCGAAGACCTTGATCACTTGGAGTCTGCTACCCCAGATTTAGAGAGGTTTGTGAGCGTATGTCTAAAAGTGGAGTTAAACGTAGCCCGAGGTTCGACAGTATCAAGTGAGTGCAAAACTAGACCAATGCCAGGAACAAACACACTCGGATTCAGACTGCAGTAAACATGTGTGAAAGCCCCCCTAAAGTACTACGAACAAGTGTTAAATATTGCAGCCTTAATATTTAATATTTTATTTTAATATATTTTTTTTTACTTAATATTTTCCCCTTTTTGGAATCAGTAAACCCCCTTTTCTATTCAAGAAAACATGCTAGTCACCAAGATGCCATGAATTCAAAATTGACTCTATTATTTTTATTTTAATGCAAGTTACTGCAACATTTCTGATGTACACAGATTTTTTTTTTTTTCAGTACTGGAATTAATTAGTATATGAATGATATGCATGTGTGTGTGTCAAATGTATTTAAGAATCTGTGCTATAACATTTCCAGCTTGTGACAATTATCATGCATGTTCACATCATTTGTCTTTAGGGGGTATAATGTGGATGAGGTCAGTAGGATGACTGTCTATATAAGACAAAAGCGTTTCAACTTGATCTTGTAGTTGACATGATACTGTAGTGTCTTCTTTTTGAGAGATATTAATCAAGGGTGCATGAGGTGAGTGACATACTGACAAATGTTTTAAGGCTTATTTTTTATTTCATAAAGGGTCAATTTGGGGATTTAATGAAATGAATGTCAAAGTACTAATTTTCTCTTATTTTCCACAGATTCCAGAGTCATAATGGAGAACTTATCCATCATAGTTAGTTTTGAACTAACCCTGGATCCATTTTCCATCCCTCCAGGAGCAAAATATCCCATATTTTTTTTTGGCATCTTTATCTACATGTTCAGTGCCTTTTTTAATTTGACCCTGTTGCTTCTCATCATTATGACACAAAGTCTCCATAAGCCAGTTTACTTCATTATGTTCAGTCTTCCTCTGAATGATTTTGTTGGAATCACTTCCATGCTTCCCAAGGTTCTCTCTGACATTGTGATGGAAACCAATAGTACATACTATCCCCTCTGTGTGCTCCAGGGTTTTCTGCTCCACATGTATGGGGGTGGTGTTTTGTTCATCTTGGCTGCCATGGCTTTTGATCGCTATATTGCCATTTGCATGCCTCTGCGATACAATGCTCTCATGACACCAAGGTTTGTGATGGGAATTGTTGCTATTGTATGGGGCCTTGATCTTTTTTTCATTGTTTTGCTGTTTTCCTTACAGGGCAAGTATTCCAGATGTAGATCTATCATTTTGAATGTGTTTTGTGAGAATCCCTCTCTGCTTAAGCTGACATGTGACAATACCACAGTTAATAACATCATAGGCCTGTTCACCACAGCCATGATGCAGATTATTAGTGTTTGCATTCAAGTATTTTCCTATGTGAAGATTTTGATTGCCTGCTTGGTCACGGGTAGGTCTGATGCCAAGAGCAAGGCCATCAACACCTGTGTTTCTCAACTGGCCATTTTCATCATATATGAGGTTGTTGGAACTTTCACCATCTTGTCACACAGGTTCAAAAACATAAATGCAGACATGCAAAAGATTATGGGGATGCTCATTTATCTAGTGCCTCCACTTCTGAATCCAATAGTTTATGGATTGAACAGTCATGAATTACGAAATAATCTGCTAAAACTCATACGCAGGAAAATCTCTAAAATATAAAATATCTGTAAAATGTATTTTTGTCACTTATGCCAAGAAGTCCAATAAAACTCTTTAAATATTAGTGTTATTAGTGCAGAATTATAAAAGTGTAGCAGGGTGTAACAACAATATGACTTTAGGCATTTTTAATCACAAGAAAATGCACTTAGTCTAAAATACATTTAATCTACTAAATACACTTCATTTTTCAGGTTGATAGTTTGACATTTGCTAATCTTATATAAACAAAGTTTCATCTGGACTTTATTCAACTTTTATTTCATCCAAGAAAATATCATTAATGAAAAATGTATTACACTTTTGGGGGCCTCAGAGATTGGAGGTATAAAACAATGGTATAAAACATGAATTTTCACATGATTCTGATGTACACACTGATACATTCTGCAAACTGTTTATTTTGATTACTTTGTGTTTGTGTGTGCGCACCATTACCATTAACTTTTTTATATTTCTGAAAAGTGCATGTGTAAATGAGCACGGTAAAACAGAGCGTTAAAGCTTTAATATCTACTGGGTTTTGTTCAGGTCAGATGAACATGTTAAATGAATCTGATGTAAAAATTTAGTGTTTTTTTTGTAATTAATATGTACATCATTTGTGTCTCTGGGACCCTGGACATAAAACAGTCCATCTCAATCTATAACAGTCCAAAAGAGATTGTGGGTTAGTCATATTTTATTTCTATAACAATAGATTCATAATTACTAGGGAGCATTACTTTCAGTGGAAACTCATAACTTTACTGTGGGAAGAAAGTGCTGTCATGCTTTGGCCTAAATGTACAGCAAATATACTTTCAAAATTTTTAATATAATGTCCATATACTTTAAGCATAATTGTTGATGTAATTGCCTTTTGTAACACTGATTTCAAGGCATATATTCACAGAGCTGGGTAGATTATCCAAAAACTGTATTCAAGTAAACGTACTTACTTACAAGTAAAAGTACTTAAATATTTACTTGAGTAAAAGTAATAATCATAATAGTTACTTGAGCTGATGACCACTACTGAACATCTGGACACAAACAACAATCAACTAGGACGGATCTTTTTCGGCCTGTTCTCCAAAATGTAATCAAATGTACATTTCTGCTGGGGCGTGCAAATTCTAAGCAAAGGCATTCCTTTTCAAGACAGGTCACCTGCCACTGCGCAATACCCACAAATTGAGGGTTGGCGGGTGTCCATTTCATACACTGTTAACAATGGTAGCCTATTTAATGTATAAATTAAGGTATCCAAAAAAACTGTTAATGTCATACTTTGTAGTAGGTAGTGGTATCGTGCACTTAGAGTAGTAATCTTTTTTGTTTTAAAATGTATTACCTGAAATTAAATTGAATGTAGCTATAGCCTACCTGTGAAATTGTTCACTGACAGCGTACGCAGATGTTCAACTAGGTCTAATTGTCACGGAATCTATGAGGGAAGACTCAGTGGCAGAATGAGTGTTGACAGGTTTATTGACAAGACAAGTGATTAGACAAGATATTGAGGGAGAGGTGGTGATAACAGTCCAAACAATAGGGAGGTTGGAGGCACAAAGAAAGAGAGAGAGGCCGCTGTTTCCAGCCCTGGATGATGGAGGGAAACAGTGTGGACCAGAAAGGATCTCACAACACAAGAGTGTAGACACACTGGGCACAATCAGGCACAGCACTGGTCTTGCTTCTTGGTAGAAACTCTGAGTGGCCAGGGAACCTCTGCCTGCAGGACTAGACAAGACAAGACAAGAGACTGATAGCGGAAACCAATGCTAAGCAAAGATTAGAACTACTACTAAAGTAGTAAGCTGGCATTTCCTGTTACAACTTTAAATGAGAAACCACTTTAGATGATTCAGTGCATGGAACAAATATTTTTAACTGATTCGTGAACCGATTTATGCAGTTTTGCCAACGTGTTTGATTAAGTCTTTGAACAGAATCAACTCAAAAGAGTGATTAATTTGTGTATGGGGCATCACTCCTGCCCCAGAAAAAAAAGAGCGCGTTTGGAGCAAACTGTATTTCTTAACATGTTGCATTAAAATAAAGTAATCAGAGGAACATCGCCCAGTCTAATGAAGTAAAAGTATATTTTTTTCATTAGAAATTAGGGCTGGGACAATAAATCGCTGCATCACGAATCAAGAAATGATTCTGGATCTATTCTGAGATTTTACGAATGCATTGCTATTCTCTCTCAAATAGATTCTAAGCTTAGTTTTTAACAGTAGATGGCTCTACGTGCTTTATGATGAATCCTATATGGAGTGGATAAAGAAATGCTGCTGGTGATCGAATATGGACTGGAGAGTCGGAGATGACGGCGCCGTTCTTGATGACTCCCACAGTGAGGAAGGAATCTGCATATCCACAAGGTGTAAATCCACGAACTCTGCAAAAGGACGATGATCCTTCCCCAGCAGCAGCATCTGGTTGAGGATATCATCCATACTGGCTCGGATCTTGCATTTTCCGAAGCAACACTTATATTACGGGTCCGCAGTATATATATACTATGGGGAGGGAACTGAGCAGATGGGAATTTCCCTTTCTCTTTTGTTCCTATCATCATGTGCAAACTAATTATGTGTTTTTGCAAGCTATGATTCTTTTTGTGTTTGAGATTCTAATAGTAATATTCAGCCTGTCATTTCACGAGTTCACACTTACAAATAAGTCAGATAAAATAAATGGTATACGTATTTGGCGTGCTGTCCGGGGAGAGGGCTCCGAGCTCAGTATTTGGTCCGAACACAGAGTACCCCCCCAGTACCCCCACCCCCCTATTTTAGGTTAGGAAGTAACCAAGTGAGTGTGAGGAGACAGGATGATGGAGGGATGCTGAAAACTGTCAAGGATTCATGGGTGAGTTGACTGTGGTTATATATAGGCCTGTACTCATTCTGATTGGGTAGATATGTTGATTACTGATTGTTGACAGCTGGTTGAGATGATGTGATAATTGGATAGCTTATTTGACTTTGTTCCTCCCGAACTTTGTTAATAAAACATCATTAAGACTGTGTATACTGTCTGGTTGTTTCTTGGCTGCATTTCATTTTGAGAAATTAAATGAAATATTTGTCGTACATACGTAAACCGAGACGTTCCCTTTCAGTCGGTCACTCTCGACATCTCGTCGGAGGAGACCGATAAATTGGGATCCCTACCAAAACGCCATAGGTGCCGCCCTTCCAGTGCCCTGCGTAAGCCTCCTGATCCCTCCATACCTCTGGGAGGTTCTCAGTGGCAAATACACATATGGACTAACCCCGTAGGGCCGTACTACATATGGAAGTCTCTGAGGTAGCTCTCACCCAATGGGAGGAGGGTACACCAGGCAGAGATGGCAAAGCGGGCTCTGCCAAGGGGAAGACACAGGTTTCCGATTAGGAGCTGAACCATGGAAATACACGTATGGGATCCCTCAGGGTCACTGCATATGGGTACCCAGCCTAGCACCAGTTCTCAAGAAATGTCATTTTCTCCACCACGCTTGGCTGCCGAGGGTGATGGAGGAACTCAACAGGGTTTGTCCTCTGGAGCAATATAAGCGCATTTAAACGCAGCAAGCCGGCACTAGGCCAGGGCCTCTAACTGCCACTACCCGTTTGAAGTGAGAACACAGGAGGATAGCAGCTCAACACGAATGCTATAGAATCTAGCGAAAGTGTTAGGTGTCACCCAACCCGCAGCTCTACAGATAACTGTCAGTGAGGCGCCACGTGCCAGCACCCAGGAGAAGAGTCTCTGTAGATCCTTTCTCAGAGGAATCCGCCTGGCTGTTGCAAGGAGTATCAGTTCTGGAAACCAGGTATGGATGGTATTCATCTTATTTTCCTCGACAACAAGGGTGACGCCATTGCGTTCGTTTTGTCATCTTACTTCCGGCTGAGAGGGACCTAAGCTAGTCGCTAGTGGTAATCCTAAAGCTGTAACGGTAGATGATAACAGAAAGCAAATATGTTAAGTATTAAATGCTCATTTAGGGGCTGCCATAACAATTTGATTAAGAAGAGAGAACAATTGCATCAATGATGTTACGAACACAATGTGAAGCGGTCGGAGTGTTGCGGTGCACTTTACAATTTACACCCACCACCTTAAGACGAGGAGCACCTGAGGCAATGGCTGAAGGCGCTAAACTTGAAGTGCCCACCCAAATGCCCTTATGTGTGTTCATACCATTTCATGGACGGGAAGCCGACTGACGAACACCCTTACCCCGAGAATTGGCTCGGCTACGATGTTGCGGTAAAGTCGTCACGCCAGGTACTGAACAGGTTGTCAGATTCAGGTAAGCTAACTTAGCTAGCCATGTGCTTGTTAGCCTAACGTTAGATTTGTGAAGTCCGTTCTATAAATACATTTGAGATCAGTAACGAGCAATTAACAAAATACAACAAATCTTGCATTATTACCATTGCCACCTATATATTTCATATTTACGATAGTACAATGGTACTTATTTACTATAGTATTATGGTACATTACAGTCATATAGTAGTTTACATTATTCCTGTTAGTTACAGAGATTGCAGATGCTAGCAGGCCAGCTAGCTACATCTCTCATTCAAATATTGATATTGACCTACGTAATAACACTAGAGTTAGAGATTGTGTGTATACTGTCTTGTTTTTAATGCATCTCTCTCTCACACACTGTTCTGTTAAAGTATGGGTGCCATCATACATTAATTCTCATGATGTATTTAAAGTACTAATGTAAAAATATGTTTATGGTTATATTATTTCCACAGATGCATCGATGAGTGTCAGTGATGCAGTGGACAACAGTGAGGATGATCACATCCACATGCCCTGAACTGTGATGCAGAAACACAATAGGAGGATCCATCTGTCTCTGACCACAACTACGCTTCAAAATCACTCAACCTGAAGCCACCTACATCTGATATGAGAACACAATGTGTTGAGCTGGCACCATTGTACATAACTCTGCTGAGAAACGACCACCTTTGTCAGCTCTACACAGGGTTGACATTGGATGCATTTCATTCAGTCGCTGAGCACCTCACCAATACATACACCAACAGCTTCCAGCTACACACTGGGGATCAGCTCTTGATGACTCTGATGAAGCTGCATCTTAATTTATTGCAGGGTGATCTTGCTGAAAGGTTTGGTGTTTCAAAACCTGGTGTTGTGATAAATTCACAACTGCAAATTCAGGGTTCCTGGAATACCTTCGTCCAGGCAATGAAGTAATTGCAGACAGAGGCTTCACCATTACCGATCTCCTCTATGAAATGAAGGTGAAACTTGTCATTCCAGCATTCACCAAGAGAGGCATGCAACTCTCCGAAGAAGGCGCCACCAACACCAGGCACATCGCCAAAGTATGTGTCCACATTGAGCGGGTCATATGCCGACTGAAAAACTTCAAATCCTTTCTTACAACAGTTCCAACTAACCTCACCCCTAAAATTTATAAAATTTTGAGAATTTGCCCTGTGTAACCTTCTAAGCAACATAATTTCTGATGTAGAGGATGAATAAGTATTGATTTGTAGGTGTGGTCCACGTCTGTCTGTGCTGTGGTTTTGCTTTAACTAATTAGTGTAAATAGTGTATGCAGTTATTTTTTTAAACCTTTACAATGTGATTGTCAGTTCCCACCACCAACACTCAGCACACATCGTCACCAGATCTCCACGCTCCGCCCACTCGTTCACAATCACCAGAGTACTGATCAGCGGCACCTGCACCTCATCACAGCAGCACTATAAGAACACTCACTTCCCACACATCAGTTTATGGTCTTGTTTATACATACCTGGACTCCTTCCCTCTCCTACGATATCTCCATGCTCCCACTCCTTCGTCAAGTTTTGTCTTCCCTCGTTGATACTTCTGCAAAAGAGAAAGGACTCTTAGCACTGTTATTGCTCAGCTAAGTGACTATACTCAACGTGCTCATATCTGCAAACTACTCACCTGTGTTGTTCCTGTGTTTGTGCCTCTGTCTCTGAATAAACCACCTGTTGATTACTTACTCTCTTGTTCCCGTCTGTGTCTGACAGTGATCAGATGTTACCTGTTCTAGTTATTTTTTTTTTTTTTATAAACCTTTACAGCATGACCAGATGTTACGTATCTGTAAATAGTTTTTTTTTTATAAACCTTTACAATGTGACCAGATGTTATCTGTTGTGAAGGTTTTTTTTTGTTTTTTAATCTTTACATTGTGGCCAGATGTTATCTGTCAGTATTTTTTTTTTTTTTTTTTTTTTTATATAAAACCATAATGTGAGCTCTTCTGATTTAAATGGAATAAGTCATGTCAAGTTTGCAAATTAATTCCATCTTGATTTATTACATATGAAAATTAAATGGTGAAATATTACCTCTACATGAAGATCAGTAAACGTTGTTTAGCTTCCTGATAACACTCTTACAACTGATTTTATACAACTTATATTAAATTATATATTTTCTAAAACACAAATCACAAAGTTCTCTTGTTTAACAAAACTGATTTGAAATAATTCCAGTCTTCTTCACCTACACCCTCTACATGCTGCTCCATCAACTCCTGACAGTCCCCATAGGTTACCTCTGGCCACTTCATATTGTCTACCCACATTAACAATGACGATGGATGGGACAATATGAGACCATCTGATCGTCATCCCAATTTAAAACATTTACGGCATTAACGTTATTTGTCATTTCGCTAAAGTTATAGCTAGCTATAAACAATCTTCTAACTACGGAACTAGCTACCGGATGTGCCACGTCAGTTTAGTGGAAGTCGGATGACAAAATGCGGAAGAGCGAAGTATTAAAAGTGGGCGGGGTGGAATAAGGTGAATAGGGTGACCAGACGTCCTGTTTTTCCCGGGACAGTCCTGTATTTCAGCTCTATTTTTAGTGTCCCGACTTAAGAAAAAAAAACTTGTTTTGTCCTGTAGCCTATTTCATCTTTCTTAAAATTTTGTTATAACTGTGTGATCATAGAACAAGTAGTAGTAGTAGTAGTAGTAGTAGTGTTCTGTCATGCAAGAACAGCCCAATTAATTCGTCATAGAACAAAATTACCATCCAATCACAATTTGTTATCGACTAGTGAAGGTGGGATAGGCGGAATCGAGCTGAATGACAAAGACCAGAAGCACTCTCTCATGTGCGCTCTCTCTCTCTTTCTTGCACGCCAGTGTTGCCACTGTCCTCTCCAATTGGGCTACTTCTACACTGTTGCCGCAGGTTGTTTTCATGTCTGTGGGTTGAAGTGACCCCAAATAACATGATGTTTAGCCCATGCAATGCGACTTTTACCTGGGGAGCCCTGCCAAAAACGCGGATTTTACCCTGGAACATGATTGGGCTTGTTTTGGGCTAGTTTTGAGTGGCAATTGGGTGGGTTTTGTTGTGAAAACCTGGCAACCCTGTTGCGTGCAATCCCAGTTCTCTCAGACTGCACCGATCAGTTCTCCTTGCGCCTGAATGCTGAATGAACATAGTTGTCAAAATGTCCATCGTGTGGAGTATCTCACGTAAATACAGTCGTTTATGGCTTAAGTGGACGTAAACAGGTGGGTGAAAACAGGATGTGTCAGTATATTACATCCATGGATTTGGTCTTAAAGGGACAGTAGTCTAATTGAATATTTGTCATTAATGTTAATAAAACAACAAAAGATGTTAAATAAATGTATACATGGTAAATAAACCTACTGTATCTGAAAAACAAGTTTATTTAATTTGTATCTCTATCATATTTGTTGTATTGTTTGTAATTTGTAAATTTCTTTTTATATAACAACAATTATATATATATAGTGAAATAAAATTTCTCATATCATGGTCATATTGCCCACTCGTCCCGTGAGAAATCTGGTCACCCTAATGGTTGGGCCAATAGGGTGCAACTGGCAAGACCTGCTCCTCGTCTTCCCTGAGTAGGCTCACTGGGGGAAACACATATTTGCGTAGGCCCCGGGGCCAGCTGTGTGCCAGTGCGTCCGTGCCGAGAGTTCCCTTAGGCCCTGTTTACACCAGTGCGTTTTCATTTTAAAACGCTGTTTTAAAATGAAAACGATCCTCGTCTACACTGGCGTTTCCACAGCATTTCAGAAATGATCACCGTCTACACTACATGGCCGAAAACGCATGTCACATGACTGTTCATGCGCGTACAAGTGTAAACAGTTGCCTCTTGCGCATATAGACAGCTGCAGTATTTAAAAAAAAATGCAGAGCCTACCAAATAGGTCTACCTGCGCCACTCCGAAACGTCTCCAAATCAGCTGGACTGCCTGGGGATGGAGTGTCCATTCTCCCGAGGGCGCAGCTCATGAAAGCTCGTCGGCCACACGGTTGAACACGCCGGGAATGTGAATGGCCCTAAGTGACCTCAGATGCTTCCGACTCCAGAGGAGGAGATGGTGGGCGATTTGCAACATGCAACGGAGCACACACCACCTTGATGGTTGAAGTACGCAACAGTAGCGGTGTTGTCCATGTGGACCAGCAAGTCTTTGCCCTGTAGCGGCCTTTTGAGACGTACTGCCAGCAACTCGAGGCAGTTGATGTGCCAATGCATTTGGGGTCCCGTCCAAACCCCTGACACTGCATGCCCGTTGTAGGTGGCACCCCAGCCAGTGGCAGAGGCATTTGTGGACACCACAGTATGCCTGGACACCTGTTCTAGGGGCACTCCTGCCCAAAGAAATTAAGGGTCCAACCATGGGCTGAAGGTCTGACAACAGGCCGGTGTGATCTTCCCCCATTGAGTGCCGTGTTGCCACGCCCATCTCGGGATGCGGTCGTAAAGCCAGTGCTGAAGCGGTCTCATATGAAGCAAACCGAGCAGTGTTACTGGGGCTGCCATATGCCCCAGGAGCCTCTGAAAAGTTTCTGTTGGACCGCTGCCCTGTCTTTAAATGTATTCAAGGAGTTCAGCACTGACTGAACACGCTCTTCTGTGAGGCGTGCTGTCTGTTCGACCAAATCCAGCTCCATCCCGAGAAAAGAGATCCTCTGCACAGGCGAGAGTTTGCTCTTTTCCCAGTTGACCCGAAGACCCAACTGGCTGAGGTGGTGGAGCACCAGGTCCCTGTGTTTGCATAAATGATCTCAGGACTGTGCTAATATGAGCCAGGCGTAACCAGGCGAGTTGCAGCTGAACCCATGAGCAGTTTATTAACCTTTTGATGCTTACGATCACACCGGTGTGATCAGTCTTGGCTGGTCCCTGGAGCGTACGATCACACCGGTGTGATTAGAACATTCAGCGCATCACGTGATCAACTGCCAAATTCAAATGTGTTTGCGCGCTTTGGCTGGCGTTGAGCCAGAGACGGACGTGCTTAGCGCTTTTCATATATCACAAATTTGCAGTGTTTTCAACCACATAATGTTTAATTTTAGGTTTCAGACATTTAAATACACATAAGTACTAACAAAACAATGCATTTAGAGTTTGTAAAATACACACTGATGTCTATAGAAGCGGCAATAACAATTCATTCCATTATAATTAGAAGACACGTTTTATTCATATCAGATATACATTGTGTAAGTAACTTTAAAGTTTACTCTATCTTCTCCCAGTTCACTGGCTCTCTTACTTTCATGTATTTCGGGAGAAGTGGATGAATTCACATGTTGTAAATCCAACAGATCTCTGTGCGGCGCAAACTAACATGGCGGTGCCTAGTGTGCATATAGCTCAACTAACGCGATCATTATAAAGGTGTTTAAACAGCAAAACACATCCACTTGCACATTTGCATTTGACAATCGGAATATCAGATATTTTATGCTATAGTTAACAAATTTGTGAATAAAAAATGAAAATAAAAGCAGATCATCAGTCATACAGCGCTATTGTGGCTGCGGTGTGTCACATAACAAGCAATGATGCGTCACCATGGAAACAATAAAGTGATACGTTCTAAATAACGCTTGCCTTGAAAAACTCACGCTGGGGGGTCAGCCAGAATATTTTAAACTTAAAGGGTTAAAGTGAACATGAAACCTATACAAAATAACAGGCTTGTACAACTTCTTGCAGTGATGCACAGACCGATCGGCCTCTGACTTGAAGCAGTGCATGCTGGTTAGTAATTTTGTCTGACTTGAGACAGTGCAGACATCAAAGTAACACGAGAGCGTTTCGAGAGCAGTCGGAAGAGTCAACCAGCTCAGCTTCTCAAGAGCGGCTACAAAGGGCTCTGATGACCGATGTCAACACAGCTGTTGCACAACTGGCCAGATTCACTGCATGACAACAATCAAGTGTGTTTCGTGTTTGTTCTGAAACTTACAAATCTGTATTTTTATAACAGTAAAAGATCTTTTTATGTAGTCTCGATGTTATATTGTGTCATGTTTATCAAAACATATCTGATAAAAAAAGTAGACCCAACTTCTTTGGCATTTGTATATACTATGCTTATGTTATTCTTGTACAAACAGACGCTGTATACAGTACATAAAGTATTAAATGAAAATGTCTCTGAAACGTCTGTGTATTTGATTACATTACATTTATTTCACTTCAGCTGTGATAAAGTATGCAAACGCAGTGCAAGCGTCACTACGGGAAGCAGAAAGTGTATGACTTCAAGTCTTCGCTTTCAGCCGCAGCCGATGTCGAACACACCTAACATAAGGAGCAAGGGAAGCATATGACAAACAAGAAGCATGACAGTGAGAATTACAAAATAAAAGACATGGAATTTAAACTTGAAACAAACCACAAAACAGAAGTGACATTATATGATGTTTTATTAACAAAGTTCGGGAGGAACAGGCACAGATATTTAACCTAATTAGCTCAGGTGGAGAGCATTCAGTTAATCAATGCAACCAATGACAAGAGGTATAAATACAGCAGACTTACCTCTGGTCGTCTGACAGTTCATCAGCATCCCACCTCCACCCCATCTCTCCTCACTTCAGTTCTATCTACTTCTACCACACCGGTGGGAGTACTCTGGGTTCAGGACAAATTCCGAGCTTGGAGCCCTCCCCCCGGACAGCACGCCAAATATGCATAATTCTTACTGTATTTAATTATATGAAAATGTGAACTCATAATTATAACTTTACCTCATAATTAGGACTTACGGCATCATTTTGACTTTTTATGTTATAGTTTTGACATAAAATGTAAAAATCATGACTTAGCATGTATTCATTTCATAATGTGAATATATGAAATGTCATATTTTTATATCATAATTATGATGTACCATAGCATGATTTTTTTTTTTATTGTGGCAGAAATCTTCCATACATGAGCTTCAGCCTCCACATGTACAGCATTTTTGAATAATCCATTGTGTTGCGATCTTATTCAGCAGTCAATGCAGTGATTAGATTACTTCTCATGAATAATGTGGAAATATAATGATACAAATAATAGCATAGACTGCGCTGATTTCCCCTTTGTAGTGGACACTCACATTACATTCTATGACGTTGCTTCAGCTTTGGTTAAAACCAAAAGAAGGAAATATCTAACAACAACATCAGCAAAACACTTTGCCCTTAAAATCTTAACTGATATTAAAAGACTGGCCATCATTCACTTTGTAAACAGTTACATAGAAAAAGTGGGAATCATACACTATAATCCAATCACACACTACAGACTTTTAAGTCGTTCCCAATACAAACTCAATTAGAAAAGTGTGCCTCATTGCAAGGAGATAAATAAAAATAATAACATCTAAATAAGTAAGTAAGTAAATAAATAAATAAAATGTTTGATATGTTCTGACTGGATGGAATTGTAGGCATAGTCTGCTCTGAAACTAAAAACTGTCTTACTTGCTCTGACCTTCAGCAACTAGTGTTGACTCAAAAAATCTGGGCAAGAGTTTTGTAGTTTATTCCACCCTTTAGTGTTCAAAATACTGTGTGATATCATTGTTTTCAATAATGTTGTTTTCAACACTAATCTGTTGAACACTAATTAATAAAACTATGTTTTATGGTTTAATGACCATTGAAAGAATAAGAAAATAAACATTTTCAAACAAGCTTTTACACTGTTCTAAGATGGCAAATCCAGCTAACAGGGTTGAAATGCAGTGCACATCTAAGTTGTATTTTAGACACAGACATTACATCATCCGGCTTCAAATCCCATCATGTTCCCGAAGACTATCAACTGAACTTTGACTTAAGTCCCATGATGCTTTTCTGTGAACATAAATCTGCATAAAAGGCAATGCTGTACCATAGCTTACAGTATGCATAAGGTGTATTCATGTCATACAAGAATTATTGTGACATAAATTGCAAAGGTAAGTATGCATTAAAGATGAACAAATCTTTAATTTTTACATGTCCTATTTTGCAAAAATTTTAATGGTAAAAATGTACATCATTAATTTTTTTTTTTTCCATTAAGGTTTTTAATGGCTGTAAACCTTTCATATCCTACTTTCACATTCAACCTTAAAATTGCAAAATTTGATGTCCATCCAAAAGCAATATATCCTGTGTTCTTCTTTGGAGCTCTGATCTATGTGTTCTCTGTGTTCTGTAATGGAACCATTCTTGGACTGATAATCACCCAAAGAAACCTTCACAAGCCGATGTTCTACATCCTGTTCAGCCTCCCTCTAATCGATTTAATTGGAATCACTTCTGCTCTGCCCAGGGTGCTTGTGGACATTATAACAGAAACAAATGATGTGTATTACCCTACATGTGTTCTTCAGGCTTTTTTGGTACATATGTATGGAGGTGCAGTACTTTTTCTACTGGCAGCCATGTCGATAGACCGGTACATAGCAATATGCAACCCACTCAGATACAATTCTATTATGACTCCTGACAGAATATGTGGACTCATTGCGCTGGCATGGATCCTGGACCTTGTCTTAGTACTTGTTTTATTTTCCCTTCAATCTAGAATGGAGAAATGTAAGTCTTTCATTGCTAATGTGTACTGCGACAACCCATCTTTGCTTTTGCTTTCATGTGGAGGGGATTTTACAGTGAACAACATTTATGGTTTATCTATAACAGCATTTATGCAGGTAATCAGTGTCTCAGTCCAGCTGTACTCTTATACGCAAATTCTCATCACGTGTATAAAACAAACACATGCTGATTCAAAAGTAAAGGCCGTAAATACATGTATGGCCCAGATCGGTACATTTTTTCTCTTTGAAATAGTGTCAACCATTGCTGTATTATCATATCGGATCCCTAATTTTTCTTCCAGTGCACAGAGGATTTGTGGTTTGATGATTTACACAGTCCTTCCAGTTGTCAATCCAGTCTTATATGGAATGAAAACTAAAGATATCAGAATAGCTTTCTTTTTGGTTTTGAAAAGGAACAAAGTTGGTCTAGGTAAAAGTGCATCTGTTGTTCAAAACAGAAAATAATAATTACAATTGAATGTAATAATTTTAAAAAAGTTTCTTGATGTGGTGTTCTGGATGTTAATGTACACAGGTTTAACTGTATGGATCATTCTCGTTAAACTGAAATGTTTAAGGAGGATTGTCAGATAATTTAATAATAATATGATTTTATTACATCATCTTTTAGTGTGAATAATTTCTTTGTAATTGTTGTGAAGACATTAAAACCATATCCAAATAACTATTGTTATGTGTGCACACTTGTTATACTAGGCTTTTTTTTGTGTGAATATAAATAAGTAAAAAATAAAAAATAAATAATTGTGGAATATATGTTGGATTTGAGGATTTGCATATTATTATTTTATGAATAAAATGCTTCTGATTCAATTTCCTCATGTTTTATGTTTAGTTTATTTATTGTCCTTTCGGAAATGCATCTGTGGCACTAGTTCTGTGCGTACCCTGAGATAAAATCCTGCAGGCGCCCCTGTTTTCATTAAAATATCATTAGTTTTAACGGGTTTTTTATATTACAGTAAAAGAGTAGTAAAGTAGCCACCCAATAAACGACTTTACTACTCTTTTACTGTAATATAAAAACCCGTTAAAACTAATGATATTTTAATGAAAATATTGTCTCATACATATGCATAAAAATGTTTATTTCCGCATGCCAAGTCGCACTGGCTGGCGTTGTTCATTGGTCAGGCATCGACCAATAAAACGGCTTCAAGGAGTGAATTACAGTGTAAAGCATGCCATTTCCTGTTGCTCAAAGGTGGCGCTATGACTATAACTGAATATTGGCATGTAGCTAGATGTCTTCAGGCTAGGGCTCTAATAAAACATGTGAAGTTTGGGGCAGATTGGACATTGTATGCCCGAGTTACAACAACTTCCTGTTTCATGGCGAAACATTTAATTTTGTCAGGCCGGCACAGACACACCTTTCAGCGAAAACTCTAGGGTTGTGTCCGAAATCACCCCCTATACCCTCATTCACTATTCCTTACACTACTCCACTAATATAGTCCACTTGAAGGAGTGAATGAAACGAGTGAGTGCGCCGGAAGGGCTGTCGATTTCGCATAGTTTGTGCTTGCTGTTTAATCATTTGAAATGTAACAAACTGGCAGTTCCAGTAGTAATGAATATTTATGTTAAACTCTGCCATGAAAACTAGCATGTACAAACCTTAATTAAACGATTTAATGACCAATTAAAAAAGGAAATTATGCCTGTATGATATTATACTGGACCAGCGAGGTTTGGAAAATGAATGGATGATTGATTCAGCTGCGGGCGCCATCTCCTGGCGGGACGCGGGAATTCATTCAGCGCCCGACTCTCACAGTGCATTATAGGTATTGTCTAGCCGTTGAGCGTGCATCGGTTGTACACTCGTTATTGCAGTGCATTGTGGGATTGAATGAGTGCACTCAACATCGTCCACTATGGTGTCGGACACCACTACAAATGGCTGTCCCCTCAAATAGTGCCCTATTTAAGGGTACAGGGAGCGATTTCGGACACAGCCCATATCTTTGCAATTTAACGTTGCAAAGGCCTTTAGATTATATTGACCAAATATGATGTTGATCTGATAAAATCTCTAGGAGGAGTTCGTTAAAGTACAATGTCTGGAAATGGCAAAAACTGCAAAAATTTTGCAGAGAAAATTAAAAATATCTCACTTCCTGTTGAGTTGTCAGATTTTGCTGTTGCATGAATTTCATACTTGTACGTGAAACGTAGCGCAAAGGGCGCTTAATTGAAATTTTGTAGGTGGCGCTATTGAGCCATTTTGCCACACCTAATTCTGAAACCCATATCAGATGTAAATTTTCACCATTTCTGACACATGTGCAAAGTTTCATGAGTTTTCACACCATCGGTGCTCGGGCCCTAACAATACATTATTAATTTAATTTGAGTTCTGATTGTAAAATAAAATATTATTAATGCAACACAGCTTGAACATACATCTGAAACATTTGAGGTTTTGGTGACCTTTATTCCTGAATATATTTTCTTAATGTGTGTGAACTTATGGTAGTCATCTGTGGCAATGAATAGTTTACAAGTTGCTGTTAGTGATTTCAATAGTAGAAAACAAAGCATTACTAAAAGAAAAAAAATTGCCACTCCATAAAATTTACATTTACAAAAATGAACAGTACAAATATGTTTAAAATTATGTACTCACACATGAGCACTCCAGTTATATCAGTATAGTCTAGAAAAAGCTTTTATCTTACATAAGGCAGGTCATCCCCTGATGGTATCATCACATGACCAGCTGAATACTACTCACTTTATTCTATTTTCGGAGCAAATATCCCTGTAAAAAAGGACTTTCTACAAGGGCGTCTGTCAAAATGTTTTAGAATTATTATAGGTAACAACATAATAAGCTGTCAGCTTGTGTGTAACAAAATTTACACATGATATCACGATATTTTCACACAAGGAGACGTTTAATTCAGACACTGCTTATTTTGTTTTTGAAACAGGTGAGAATTTTCTGTCTGATCTCTTTAGTTTTAAAACCATAGACAAGTGGATTCACAAGAGGAGGAAAGATAAAATTGGAGATAGAAAACACTCTGCGTAGGTGAGCTGGAACACTCTCAGATCGATGTGCAAGAAGAGGAAAAAGAGTGTTAAACTCTAAGAAAAGAAAGACGACCAAATGAGTACCACATGTCTGAAGTGCCTTAATCTTTGCATCAGATTGCTTATTAGAAACACATGTGATTAGTATATGAATGTATGTAAATGCCACAACAGAAAGTGAAAGGCCGTGGTAAAAAATTATGCAACACAACCCATAGATATTGTTCACCTCTGTGCCATCGCATAAGAGTTTCATTAATGCTGTCTTATAGCAGACAAGGTCTGTCATGTGTGTCTGGCAAATCCTGTAAGGTATTAGAAGACAGAAAACTACAATTATAGCAGCAAAATTAAAAAGCCACAACCCAGTTATGATTTTCACCAGGTTATTGGTTGTCATAATGGCTCCATATCTTAACGGGCAGCAGATAGCGATAAATCTGTCATAGGCCATAGCAGTAAGAATAAGATAAGATGCTCCACCATTCAGGTGTACAAAAAAGCCTTGAAGCAAACATGCAGAGTAGGATATTGATCTGTCCTGAGACCATATACTATACAGCAGCTGAGGAAAAAGGCTTGTAGCCCCCATTGCATCATTGATAGGCAGGTTAAGCAACAATATGTACATTGGTTTGTGAAGATTCCTGTTCAAGCAAATTGTAATTATAATTGTTAGATTGCAGAGTAAGATAAACAGGTATGTTACTACTCCAAATATCAATGCAGGGTATATGTTTGTCTCAGGCAGTTCCAAAGAGTGCAAAGTCAAGACCAGTGAGAAGACAGATTCATTTAGATACATGGTGAAAGTTCTCACTATTTATGGCCTATACAAACCAGCATAAACAAGCTGTTAATTATATCAATAACAGTGACAGTAGTGAAAATCTTGCCAGAACTTATGGGAAGTTGACATCCAACATTTATCTGTTTCATACTTTCATCTTGCCATATTCAGGATCATTTTACTTAGGGTACAACCTGAAAAAAGCAATAAACGATAAACAACTGTAGGTTAATTTCGCCACAACATATTTAATAAAATAACTTCATTAATTTCATTAATGAATATGCAAAGCATTTTTTTGTGTAAAATTCAGACGTACATCATTATATAATTTCCATTCGATTTTAAATTAAATTTCAATTGTTTGTCCACATTTGCTTAAAACCAGTTGTTGAGATTTGTAATAATGTGGCCTATCACATTAACTGTCATACATAATCAGATCAATTCACAGATGCATTCCTAAGAATACAAGTTGCTCAGACAAACTACACCTTGCTAATGCCTCAAAAGCAGCACTTGTGGTATTTAGTCACCTTAAGTGATCATCCTTCAGCACTGTTGAATTCACCTGTAGGCTAATAATTTATACTCATGGAGTTCGGCAAAAAAACTCCCATTAACGTTGGATTAGTCATGGGACCTGTTGTTATGCATGTGCACAGCCCTGCTGGTAGAGGTCATAACTACACCATCTGGTAAAAAAAGCTATCAATTTCTTTTGTTATTGAAAAGTTGTTAAAAAGAACAAACAATTATTTTAAGGATTGCTAGATCTGATTATGTCTATTTTATAATCAAGTGCAAGACATTTCTAAATTGTTGTAATTAGGTTTTCCTTAAGCCATATTTCCATTATGTACATTTGTTAAATATTAGACATGAGTAGGGTATTTTTGGTTATATATATACACCCTGATGAAAAATCCAGCATGAATTCCATGCTGGTCCGGGCTGGTTTATTCTGGTTAGTGGTGAAATTGTCTTGGTATAGTGCTGGTATAGTGCTGGTTATTGCTGGTATAGTACTGGTCCAGCTGATGGACCAGCATAGTCATGCTGCTCTCAAGCAAAATGGAGCTGGTGAAGCTGGTTCACCAGCATGGTCTTGTGGGGTTTGATTGTGAGTAGGCCAGCTGTCTGTATGCAAGCAGTGCTTTGGGACAAGCATTGTTTTTGTTTGCTTATTTCTATATTTAACACAGTAAAGGTGGACTCTGTAGAATTTCAAAAACACTGTTTGGAAGTTAGCAAACCAATCAGCATTAGGGGGCGTATGACGTTCGAGGAGACAGAACAGCAAGAGGGAGATTTGGAAAAACAAAACAAAACAAAACAAAAAAAAAACTGCAGAGCGAGAGATGGGACACAATACAAAAGAGCTCAAAAGAATATCACTGGAATGAAGGTTTATGACTGGGCAAGCGCTTTAGGACTGCGTTTATATTAGAAAAGCTTTCCAGTGCTGGAGAGAGCTGAGTGGGAAGGCCTAAAAACAGACACGGAGGCTGCTTTGATTCTGCTTCTCATGTGAGTAACACTGGGTTTGAGTATCATGATTGTCTGGAGCTGCTATGCTGTTGGTGACTAACGATGAACACTTTGTATTTAGTCTTGTGTACTGTGCGTTAATTTTTTGTGCTTCCTTCTCGTTCGTTCATCAACTGCGCTTTATTTTCGTGAAGCGAAAAATCCATTACAGATTTGTGCAAAACTTTTGCGATATTTTCTAAATGTTGATAAAAAACTATTGCGATATGACGGCGTTTCCATTAACCGATGTTATGCGACTAAAACTCTCGCGATGAGTCATTTTCCTCTCGCGATAAGTCATTTTCTAAAAGATACTTCTTTCTGAGAGCTTTATTTGGAGCGTAATATTTGCCACGACTTCTGGAAGCCCTTCTCCCTCATATATGCTTCCCTGGGTGCTTCTCAATACACCAATGGATACTTCCTTATTTCTTCGCTGCTCCATCCTCCAGCCTGTGACCTGGAAGCCTTTTTTTTTTTTTTTTTAATTCTATAAATGCACCGCGAGGAGGTGAGGAACAAGGAGTGAGAAATTTTAGTTTCTTATCTAATTAGTATTAGATGTCAAACTTAAAAAACATAAGATCCCTCGAGGGATCAAGAATATTCCAATATACAAATAAGATTTCATTTGATTTTTTTTTCTTTTCTTTTTTTGCATCCTCCCGTTGCATCTATGGGGTGAAGCTGAGGCGTGAGGAAAGAGATGCATAAATAAGAAAAGAAGAGCACACCCTGTCTCGTCTTCTGTACAAACATACAGCACTGTCTTTAAAGAATGATATGACTGTATGTCAGGTGACCTGTAAATGTGAAAAAACTGTTTCCATTGCAGTTTTGCGAAATATTCCTTTTACAAATTGCCTGAAAAACCACCTCATGCGAGCGTAAAGACTTTTTTGTGATATTTGGCAGTTTTTGCGAAATTCATGCATTTCCATTAAGTCTAATTTCAATTCGCAATTACAATTTGCGCAATTTGAAGGGTAATGGAAACGCGGCTAGTGAGAGTTGTGCAGGTAAACCACTGCACACTGATGACCGTTAGAGAATGACAAAAAAATTCAAACTGGTGAAATGTTTCAAAGAATCAAAAGATTTGTCTTCAGTTTCAAAGAACTGTACAAAAATTGATTAAAATCAGTTAAAAAGAACTTGTGTACATTGAAAAAAAAAAATTAGAGATATGAAAACAAAGAAAACTGTTGTATTCAATAGTGATATCATACACTTTCAACAATTGCTGAATGACAATTAATTCAACCAAAGTCAAGGGCAAAGTGCCCATATAAAG
Source organism: Hypophthalmichthys nobilis (assembly GCA_037950665.1). Taxonomy (NCBI): domain Eukaryota; kingdom Metazoa; phylum Chordata; class Actinopteri; order Cypriniformes; family Xenocyprididae; genus Hypophthalmichthys; species Hypophthalmichthys nobilis. The sequence continues at coordinate 19,998,567 of CM075479.1, forward strand.
TAAATAAAGCCAAACTGAACATGGTGATGATGATATTCACTCTTCAAGTGATGACTGAGCATTAGTGATGACACCCACAGTTAACAAGCAGAATCAATGAAGATAAGCAGATAAAATCAATGATATCATATTTATGGTTCATATTTAACTAGAAAACATGATATGTAACATAGGCTACACAAGTTTAAATATTTTAGTCATTATTCTGTCATTTTTCATTGACGATCATTTCACGCAATTCACACATTTATGCCAGAATTCTAACTATTCAAATCAGTCACGCTGATTAATTAAGATTGATTAAATGTTTAACATCATTAAATTTCTTTAAGGCAGTTACCGCGCATTTATTCATTAATTTTAATACTGCACTTATGAAAATTAACCATGGTTTTACTACACCCCGATTAGTTTACCTTCTTCCACCTGAGCCTGTTTAGCTCCCTCGTCACTCTGTGTATGTATACTCCCCATTCTGTTCAACCTGTGTCGGTTATTGCATGTGGTCATGCTGTTAGCTACCTGTTATTCTCCAGTAAACTTTAATGTTATTTGTATCCTGCATCCCTCGTCTTCTTTACACAATAGGACCGTGACAGAATAAACGACCCTCTAAACAAGTATATATTTATAAGAAGATGGACTCACCTGCACTGCACCACCTTCTTCGCCTGGAGAACCGACGGTGACCAAGGTATCTAGCCATGATGCTCCAGAGCGGTGAACTCTTTCTCATCACTCGAGAGCCCGAGGCACACACAAAGGCTGTTCCAGTACCGGAGCCAGAGAAGATCGAAGCGCCGGAGCTTTGGCAGGCGGATCAGTCCATCACAGAGCCAGGAGCGGACATTGACCTAATAAATCTGTGGTCGGCGAATCCTATTCCCACCCAATTCCCCACCCTTGTATCAACAGTCTCTTCACCAGTTCTGTCCGGAGACCTTCTTCTGCCCTCTTCCCACCCTAATATCCTGATACCGCCTCATCGCAGGTTTCGCCCAGTCTCTTGGATCTGTCGGCACCCCTGGTGTCATCAAGCTCCTTGCCTCTGCTACCGCCGCTAGCTCCGTGCGGCTCACCTGCCTCGCCTCGGGCCTCTCCAACACCAGCGCGCCATGAAGGAGAGTCTCCGGCTACGCATCGGGCCTCCGGGCCCACGCCTCCACCTCAGCCCATCAACCCGTCACCTGCACCTTGCCTCACCACTCCTTCGACACTGCCGTGGCCCGTCTGCCTGGAAACTCCGCTGGGTTCCATCGGGACTCCAGGTCGGCCTTCGGCGGTCGAAGCCCAGCTGCTGACATGGACTTCCGGGTTCTGGCGACGCCTACATCCTGCACCCCTACGTCATCATCGGACTCCTCCCTTCCTCTGGCTTTCCCGCTGCCCTCTCTCACCGCAATGTCACCCCGGTCAGCCGGATCCCTGTTAATGCCCGTGAGTCAGCCTCCAGGCTTCCAGCGCTTCAGAAAATATATCTAAACTACGACATATGCTCTCAATGACAAATGCGGAACAGTTAGATTACTCAAGGCTAGATTACTGTAATGCTCTACTGGGTGGTTGTTCCACTTGCCTGTTAAACAAACTACAGCTGGCCCAAAACGCAGCAGCTAGAGTTCTTACTAGAACCAGGAAGTATGACCATATTAGCCCGGTTCTGTCAACACTGCATTGGCTCCCTATTAAACACTGTATAGATTTTAAAATCTTGCTACTTACCTATAAAGCACTAAACGGTTTAGCTCCCCAGTACCTGAGCAAGCTCTTAATGCATTATAGTCCTTCACGTCTATTGCGATCTCAGAATTCTGGACAGTTGATAATACCTAGAATATCAAAATCAACTGCAGGCGGTAGATCCTTTTCCTATTTAGCACCTCAACTTTAGAACAGTCTTCCATCACTGTTCGGGAAGCAGACACACTCTGTCAGTTTAAGTCTAGACTAAAAAAACATGTTTAAACTTGCATACACACATAAACCATTATCTACTTCTATAATTCAAATCATGTAAATTGTTAGGCTGCATAGATTAGGTCAGCCGGAACCGGGAACACTTCCCATAACACCTGATGTACTCGCTACATCATAAGAAGAATGGCGTCTACGCTGATATTAGTCTCTCTCTGTTTATCCCGAAGTTTGCTGCAGCCTGCCAGATCCAGGCCGTATCCAGATGAGATGAAGGACCTGCATCTAGACATGATGATAACGCAGCCCTGACGTTTCAACTAATCTATCCCCTGCGAAGGCCCATTTCCCTTTCCTTTCCCTATGTATAAATAAAACGTTATCAAAATTATTCCAGTTCGCATAGATCCACGGACACAACTAATTTTTCTGTATTATGCGGACCAGTAAAGTAATTTGGCAAATATCACTTTTTTTAAAAAGACCAAGCTTTTGCACACATACACACTCAAACACGCAAACCTATTGACTAAACACGTAAATGAACGGCAAGAATGCATTAAAGGTATTCGGTTTTCAGTAGGAAAGGTGTCATTTAAGCGGCCCCTAAAGTAATAATTAACAATTTTTACAACGGAAGTGATTCAATCAAAAACCAACTTTAGCTCGATAAGAATTTTTCTATTGTCACTGTGAAGCTGCTTTGAAACAATATGTATTGTGAAAAGCACTATATAAATGAAGATGACTTGACTTGACTTGAACTTCAAATAATGCCTTAACTTCTTGCTTTCCTGTATTCTGCTTCAGCTCTCTCTTTCCCTTGGTAAACTGTATGCATGAATGTGTGTGAATGTTAGAGTAGTTTAAGTATTCAGTCTAGTTAATAAAGTCTTGTTCATGTCACAATTTGTCTGTGTTTCATACTTATATACTGGAGTCCCTAATCATGCAGATTCTGACTACATGCTCTGAGTAGTACTGTACGATAAGAATGTTATTTACCATAACCTGGAAATGCACATTTCTTAGAATTAATAAACAACACTGTGTTCACTGGACAAACAGGTTAATTGATTGTCATATTCATTTTACCACATTAAGTTAATTTTATTAACTGATCCAAATATTTATAATTAATTATAACTAGTTATGATTAATTATTAATATTTCTTTTGAGATAAGTTGCTACACTGGCTTTAGCAGGCCTCCCTGAAGGTGAGCCCCCAACACGTGGGTTTTTAACGGCCAGCAAAGACCTTAGCAGGCCTCCCTGGAGAGTGGGTCCCTAACATTTGGGTACTTAGCTGCCAGCTAGATTTACTATCAGGTAGTTGGCCTTAGCAGGCCTCTCTGAAAGCAAGTCCCCAATGACTTGGGTATGTTCGGCCAATAAGATTTGCTATCAGTTGACTGTCCTCAACAGGCCTCTCTTAAGGTGAGTCCCCAACAGTATGGGTGTTGTCAGCCAGCAAAACTTGCTAACAGGTAGTTGGCCTTAGCAGGCCTCCCTGAGGGTGACCTCCCAGCAGTACTGGGTTCTGGCAGCTAGTGGATGCTTGCTATCAGGTAGCTGGCCTTAGCAGGCCTCCTTGTTTCAGAGACTTTGTTTAGGAAACAGAGGTTGCTGGCCAGACCAGGTCTCTAGAAAGTGAGACCAGGTCGGCCTCCCTGGTGGCATTCAAGGTTGACTATGTTCCCCTGAAAAGTGACTGTCTGGGGTTCCCTTGGAATCCCCAGTCCCTTAAAGGGACCCCTTCTATTTGAAGCTGTTGGTTCCAACCATTTGAGCGGCCTTGGTAGGCCTCTGTTTATTATGCAGGCCTCTTTAAAGCTTATACACTGATAAAAATGAATCATTGAGGCTGTAAGTGTAACATAAAAAAAAAAATATTTTTTATAAATAAATATTTGTTTGTTAATTTACTTGGATAACTTGAGTAGCTCACTTAATTTGGATTTGTAGCAAAAACGTATTTTGTATAATTATATAGTGCACGTCTTATCTTGAGTAATCTAGAAAAGGCTTTGTAAACACGTGCATTTCCAACATACTATTTAAGTAACATTTACTTAAATATTTACTGCTGGATCTGGCTGATGCAATGAACCCTTTTCGCATGGTGATGACATATTTTTTTTATATTGCAACATAAATCTAGCAATTTTTCTCATTTTTCATATTTTAAGGCAATTTTTTTTTAACAGTGTTGTCAACAACAGCCGTGACCGTTGTTATTTCGCGCCGCACCGCAACAGCTTGAAGCGGTCCATAGACATCGGTCTATCTGCGACGCATCAATGCAAACTTTACAAATCCTGACCGCTGTTGGAAGCTTCGCAACCGCGTGCATTACCTCAGGTACAGGGCATCCGTTTACTGTCTCATCGCGCTGCACCGCATGTTTACTGATTGTAAACATGGTTCCTTGCTTTTGACGCGTCGCGATGTTCCTCGCATTGCTGTATAATCTTGTCTTTATTTATTGCATTGTTTGGAAAGTCGTGGATTTTTTTTGTTGTTTTGCTACTGAAATGGAAGCACTCACTCAAAACGAGGATGTTTGCTGCTTGTTCAATAGGCCTATTATATTTAAATGAACATTTACTTAATTTTATTGAGTATAATCTACTTACTGGGGGATTTCTAGTTCCCAGAATGCTTTGCATCGGATTTAATTCAAAGAGAAAATGTTTAATTTGTTTATCTTCATGTGTTTTTAAGCAAGATAAATAAGTAGAAGACTTGTTATTATTTTTTAATGTTCTATTAAGGTGGGATTTAGAAAAGTTTTTGTCATGTTGGGAGTTTTGGGGGTTACCGTCGTGGTGACAAGTGAAGCCTGACGTTAGGTTGACGACAGGTTAGCGTAGGAAGTTATATGAATCTTTTACTCAACAAGTAATTGATAGCAGTAAAGCTATAATGAGGTTTATTTCTACAGCATTCTACTCATTACATATAATGAAACTTGTATAATGTTAACAGAAGATTGTTTACTGTTCTTTTAGGTATTTGGTGAACACTCAGCTGAAAAAAGTTGCTGCTACACAAATTATTTGAATTAATTTTATGAGAAAAATTGAGTAGAAATTACTCAAGGGTGTATATTGAAGACATGTAAAAGCCAATTGGTCAAACAAATTAGATGAGTTCAAAATACTTAGAAGTCTGATGCAAATAGTTGCCTCAATTTTTTTGAGTAAAACCAAGGCAAGATTTTTTTCAGTGTAGCTTGGGCTATGACTGTAGGGAGTGCCGTCACTGACAGCTCAGTTGTGACCCGTAGGGAGAGTGGTTCTGGCATTTCAGTTGAAACTGCTTGTTCTGACAGTTGTCACTGCTATCCTTTGGCATGCACTCCCCTCAGCATGGCGGCATGGGTATATCGTTCCCTATAGCGCTTGACGCAGTGCGAGTTCGCTTTCGAAAGGGAACTTCTCAGGTTATGCATGTAACCATGGTTCCCTGAGAACAGGGAACGAGTCACTGCGTCTCCCTGCCATGCCTCGGGGCTACATCTTCATCTATTATATCATGAGATTTTGTCCAAATGTTTTCAACAAGAAAAATTGAGCTCCTATATGACTACAATAAACTTTATAATGTGTACGTTTATGAAAACATCATATGCAGCTGCTCCAGTGACGGACAAAACACAAATCTCTCTGTCATTTGCTGGTCAAAAACCTCGCAACTCCGTCTGAGCTTGACTTTCATAAACATATTTAAACGTGCCAGCACGTTTCCCAACTTCTGACTGTTAACCACATTAATGTAAAACTGTTTTGTGAAACTTGAGCTTAAGTCAGGTAGGAACACAATAAGATCATAAATAAGTAGCTATTTGATGTTGTTGGTGAGAATGAAAAACAACAAATTTACATATCGTCGCTGTCGGGCGGAAAACTCATATTTTTAAAATAAATAAACACTATGTCATCAAAGTTGATGTTGTGGCCTTATATATGTCAATTTTTTTAGGTTTGTCCAAAGTATAATTTTTTTCAGTGTACAGCAGCAGCATAGCAGATCTATTCAAACACTCCAAAAGTTGTCATGACAGAACATTGTTTCTGCCTAAATTAATACATGATGTTAGCTGTGATGTTACATGATGTTAACTATGTGATTTGTATTATATGTACATTTCTGACATACGGACATTACTTGGACACAGTCTCCTCTGATCACAGATTACTCTAAATTGTAATGTAGAAACATGAATTTTCTGCAAAGCTGCTTTGGAACAATATGTATTGTGAAAAACGCTATACAAATAAATGTGAATTGAGTTGAATACATTGCGAAGATTAAAAACACTACAAAAAGCTCTTTTCTTCCTTGTAGGTTGTTAGAGATAAACTGAATAATATATGGAAATTGTCAACAACAACTTGTGAAGGATGAAAAATGTCAAACACATAATATATAATATATATTTTATCAAATGTGTGATACATATAATATAGCTAATAATAATTTTAATATATCATACAGTATGATCACTTTATCAAATCATCATTTATTATAACATATAACATTTTATCGCACGCTGTTTCTCTTTCTCTTTAAACAGGTGACAATTTTCTGTCTGATTTCCTTAGTTTTAAACCCATAAATAAGTGGATTCACAATTGGAGGAAACACAAGAATAGAAATTGAAAACATCCTGCGTAGGTGAGCTGGAACACTCTCAGTTCGATGTGCGATAAGAGGAAAAAAGGTGTTGAATTCCAAGAACAGGAAGACCACTAAATGAGTTCCACATGTCTGAAGTGCCTTAATCTTTGCATCAGACTGCTTATTAGTAACACAAGTGATTAATATATGAATATATGTAAATGCCACCACAGAAAGCGAAATGCAGTGGTATAAATTTAAAATAAACAGTCCGTAGATATTGTTTACTGTTGTGTCTTCACACATGATTTTCATCAAAGATGGGTTATAACAGACAAGATCTGCCATGTATGTCTGGCAAATCTTGTAAGGCATTAGAAGACAGAAAAGTACAAATATAATAATAAAATTAAGGAGCCACATCACACTTATGATTCTCACTAGGTTATTGGTAGTCATAATGGCTCCATATCTCAGTGGGAAGCAGATAGCGATATACCTGTCAAATGCCATAGCAGTAAGAATTACGTGAGAGGCACCACCATATATGTGTATAATAAAGCCTTGAAGTAAACATGAAGGGTAGGATACTGATCTGTCCTGAGTCCATATACTATACAGCAGCTGAGGAAAAAGGCTTGTAGCACCCATTGCATCACTGATAGGCAGGTTAAGTAACAGCATGTACATTGGTTTATGAAGATTCCTGTTTTCACAAATGGTGACAACAATTGTTAAATTGGAGAGTAAGATTATCAAATATGCCACTGTTCCAAATATAAATGCAGGATAAATGCTCGTCTGAGAGAGTTCCAAAGAGTGCAAAGTCAAGACCACTGAAAGGACAGATCCATTCGGATACATGGTCAATGTATTGAAAAACCAGGATACACAAGCTAATAATGCTTATTTACAGGTTCTTTTTAATTTAGAATGAATTATTTAAATCTCTTTAGAACTTTGAAGCTTTGTTTCTTTCCAAAATGGACCTACGTCATCCCTTTTTTCTGACATATCCATCTTCATCGTTCTTGCAGCCTGGGAAAAAGAAGCAATAATTTTAAACAGCAGGTTAAATCCTTCATGACAAATGGAAAAAAAAATCTCATAACAGAATATACAAGACAGACATGTCAGAAGATTGATGATCTAAATTACATTAGTTACATTTTAATTCTTAATGCTCTTAAAAAATGTTTTCAAACTAACTTTAGTTTTGTGAGATTTGAAATAATGTTGAATGTTTATTCTGATTTTCATCCATTTTTAATGTCTAATGAATGTAACTTGTTCACATGAATTGCTTATATAGGTAACATGTCAAAAGCTGAATAAGTAATATTTAGCCACCTTAAGAGTTTATTCTTTACTGCAAATGGAAAGTACTTTGTTGGTGTCATCTGTAATCTGATTTATACGCATGGACCGTGCTGGACAGAAAACTCTTTGTATACACTGGGTTAACCATGGGAATAGGTATCATTATGTAGCATGCGCATATTGAAGTTTTGAACAAAACAAATGACATAATCTTTAAGACAATACTTCACAGGGGAAATTATACTTTAGAGCTGATTTGCCTTTATAGTATAAAGACTTTTTATGTTACCACAATCCCTGCTGGGTATTTTCTGGGTATATTCATTTCAGTTTAGACCAGAATGAATTCCCTTGTACTGTAGCATTCTGGTTAGACTGTAGTTTGGTTAGGTAACTAAATTTTCAACAACAGCAACAAGTATAGCTGCAAGCAACAACCATCGTGGTCCATGCACCAATGGCCCATGTGGATGATTAGCAATCCAACTAAAATTAATTTTATGATGTGGTATTTATAGCAAAGTCCATCTTGAATCTTCACTTAAAGTTAGGGTTTGATGAAACAGGTTACAGCAACACAAAGTAGCAATTTTTTTTAAAGAAATCACTCCCTCTTACCATTAGATTTTTTTTTTTACTGTCATAAGATATATGCAGTTTAGGCATAAGTGTTTGTTTTATTATTCATATATGTTATGCCCTCACAGAATAATGATTGGGAAGTTCGGAGAGGCGAAGGCGCACTCAGCGGCATTTAAGACATGCATACTGCTGAGATCTGAATCTGCGGCCAGACAGGCAGGAGGGCCTGGTCCGTCTCGATCTGATGGTCAGAGACGGGGCCAAAAGGCTAGTGTCACCTCTCGTGTGCCCCCTCCACAGAGGAATAGGTTGCAGAAAAGGTGGGACTCTAGAAAGAAGAAGGATTTGAGGGAGGTGATCCAGCGCAAAGCGTCCAGCGTCGGTGATGGATCGCCTCCCTCTGAGGGTGACCAGAACTACCCTCTCTGTTCTTCCTTTTCCTCCTGAGTTTCCCGCCAGGTGCTTCTTACATCAGACCTAAGACTGGGCCTATGATGATCTATGTGCTTTCTGACAGTCCGCCTTGGCTTTGATAGTGAGAGTGCCCTTTCAGGCCTGAAAGGGTGGTAGACCCCACATTTTTCTATGGTGGTAGGTCTCCATTCTACGGGCCGCAGGTTGAACTGCGTAGGTCTTGTGCTATTTTTAAAATACCAAATAGTATTTGTTGTAGGCCACTGTTCCCTGTATAGAGTTTGTGGGGATTTACCTAGTGAAAAATTCTTTATAACTCATGGAGTTTTTATGGCCCTCAGGTTCCCATTGTACATTGGCAAGAACGATATTGAAGTACCGTTTTGGTCTTCTTAAGGGAGTGTGTTGGCTTTGCTTATTGTGAATTCACTGGTGAGGCCACCACTCATTTTAGCTATTCATCAGAGAATGTAATTGCTATGTTGAGTAAGTTGGCTTTCTCCCAGAATGGGAGTATTTTTAAAGCCACCGCTCTGTCTAGTACACGTGTCAACAGCTGGCCCTAGTCGGGCTGCCTTCATAGCCACCTTATGGTAGAGTAGCTGGTCTCCTCTCGTATAAGGTTTGGAGAGTAGATGTGTCCCCTAGGGTTGAGTACAGATACCAATGCGGTCATGGTAAGAGTCCCACTGGTAGGCCTCCACCCTGTAGTATTTTTAGGGTCATGCTGATAGTACTCCCTTGTTAGAACAAGGTCTTATTTGAGTACTTCGTTTATAGCTCTGTGCTCATCTGCCCTGCACCATCATGGTTCTGGTCGAGCGGAATAGTTAACCTTTGGTGTGGTTATTGAGTATGTTCCCTTTTAACCCGAGCATTGCCACAAGCTGACTCCCATGTACTCCCCTTGCTTAAAGGGTAAAATGTGTTTTTACTGAATACTCTGCTGCTGTCAGTGTGGTTATGTTCCAGGACTGTAGGTGCTGTGTAAACAGTTTCTCTGCTAGTGAAGACTTGCTATCAAGTAGCTGGCCTTAGCAGGCCTCCCTGAAGAGCAAGCCCCCAGCACTTGGCTGCTTGGCAGTCAAGCAATGACTTGCTATCAGAGAGCAGGCCCTGGCAGGCCTCTCTAGACAGCGAGTCCCTAACAGTGTGGATACTTCACAGCAGCAAGGCTCACTAACAGGTAGCTGGCCTTAGCAGGCCTTCCTGAGGGTGAGCTCCCAACACGTGGGTTTTTAGCGGCCAGCAAAGACTTGCTGTCAGGTAGCTGGCCTTAGCAGGCCTTGCTAAACAGCAAGTCCCCAACATTTTGGGTTCTTAGCAGCTAGCAACGACTTGCTATCAGATAGTAGGCACTGGCAGGCCTCTCTAGAGAATGAGTCGATATGAGTATTTCTCAACAGCGTAGCTAGCCTTAGTAGGCCTCCCTGTGAGTGAGTTCCCAACACTTTGGGCACATTGCAGCTAGCAATGGCTGGACCTGTTGGTGGGTTCCCAACAATTTGGGAACTTGGCAGCTAGAAATGACTTGCTATCAGATAAGCAGGCCTTAGTAGGCCACTTTGAGGGCGAGTTCCCCAATAGTGTGGGTATTTTTAGCAGCAAGACTTGCGTCAGGTAGTTGGCCTTAGCAGGCCTCCCTGGAGAGTGGGTCCCCAAAAATTGGGTATTGGCAGCTAGCAACGACTTGCTATCAGATAAGCAGGCCTTACCAGACCTCTCTGAGGGCAAGTCCCTGACGGTGTGGGTACCTTTTTAGCCAGAAAGACTTGTTATCGGGTAGCTGGCCTTAGCAGGCCTCCCTGAAGGCAAGTCTCCAGCAAGTGTGGGTTTTTGGCAGACAGCATTGACTTGCTATCAGAAGGTTGGCCTTAGCAAGCCTCTTTGAGAGCAAGTCCCTAACATTTTGGTACTTAGCTGCCAGTTAGACTTACTATCAGGTAGTTGGCCTTAGCAGGCCTCCCTGAGTCAGAGTCCCCCAAAATTGGGTACCTGGCGACTAGCAATCCAGTTGCTATCAGATAGCTGGCCTTAGCAGGCCTCTCTGAAGGCAAGACCCCAACTCCTTGGGTAAGTTTGGCCAACAAGATTTGCTATTGGTTGACTGGCCTCAGCAGGCCTCTCTGAAGGTGAGTCCCCGGCAGTATGGGTATTTGTCAGCCAACAAGACTTGCTGTCAGGTAGCTGGCCTTAGCAGGCCACCCTGAAGACAGGTCCCCAACAGGCCTTGGCAGGCTGCCCTGAAAGCGGGTCCCCAGCAGTATGGGTGTTGTCAGCCAGCAAAACTTGCTAACAGGTAGTTGGCCTTAGCAGGCCTCCATTGAGGTGAACTCCCAGCAGTACTGGGTTCTGGCAGCTAGTGGATGTTTGCTATCAGATAGCTGGCCTTAGCAGGCCTCCTTGAGAGCAAGTACACATCCTAGCATGGCTAAAGTGGATTACTTCCCTGCTGCTGGCTCCCTCTGGGAGCCCATTCTAACCTACAGCCTAGTCTACCTATCAGGTCAAGCTTGATACTCCCTCATCTGAGGGTTGTCTTAGAGTGCTTAGCTCCCTAAGTCTGGTCAGATGGTTGAAGGCCTTTCGTGAGGCCTCCCAGTAAGATCAGCCCTCAGGCTGGGATCACTCCCCTCACTAGGGTCCCCTTAAGAGTGCACAGCCTCCTCAGTGCTTTGAAAAATAAGTGCTCTGTAGATCCTAAGAATAACTCCCCTCAGTTGCAAGGGTTGGAAAGAGCTATGCTGAGTCCTGCTCTCCAGGATGCCCGTCTCCATGATCCAGTCTGAGTTGGTTTACTGCCAGTTTGCAGTCCCTCTTTCTGGTTGCCTCTTCTGGAGGCAAGTGTCTCAGATACTCTGTTTAGGAAACAGACAGGTTGCTGGCCAGACCAGGTCTCTAGAGAGTGAAACCAGGTCGGCCTCCCTCCTGGTGGCATTCAGGGTCGACTATGTTCCCCTGAAAAGTGACTGGCTGGGGTTCCCTCAGGCTCCCTAGCCACATTCCCTTTGAGGGACCCCTTCTATTTGAAGCTGTTGGTTCCAAGCCTTTGAGTGGCCTTGGTAGGCCTCTATTTATTATGGAAGCCTCTTTGAGGCTTATAGCTTGGGCTATGACCGTAGGGAGTGCCGTCACTGACAGCCCAGTTGCGACCCATAGGGAGAGTGGTTCTGGCATTTCAGTTGAAACTGCTTGTTCTGACAGTTGTCACTGCCATCCTTTGGCATGCACTCCCTTCAGCATGGCGGCGTGGGTATATCACTCCCCATAGCGCTTGATGCAGTGCGAGTTAACTTTCAAAAGGGAACGTCTCAGGTTACGCATTTAACCATGGTTCCCTGAGAACAGGGAACGAGACACTGCGTCTCCCTGCCATGTCTCGGAGCTGCCTGCTGAACAGTCCCTTCAGACGATAAATTGATGACAATACGATTGCTGTGATTTGATAAGTGTTTCAGACACTAGTTCATGCGGAGGCATTCTCCATAGCGCTTGATGCAGTGTCTCTTTCCCTGTTCTCATGGAAGCATGGATACATGCGTAACCTGAGATGTTTTGTCTGTCACTGGAACAGCTGCATCTTCATCTATTATATCATGAGATTTTGTCCAAATGTTTTCAACAAGAAAAACTGAGCTCCTATATAACTACAATAAACTTTATAACGTGTAAGTTTGTGAAAACATCATATGCGGCTGCTCCAGTGATGGACAAAACACGAATCTGTCATTCGCTGGTCAAAAACCTTTCAACTCTATCTGACCTTGATTTACATAAAATGCAAATATTATAATGACACATGCAGGTGTTTGACATATATAAAGCCACATCATCAACTTTGATGACACAGTGTTTAATTATTATTTAAAAAATATGAGGTTTCCGCCCGACAGCGACGATATGTAAATTTGTTTTTCTCTTTCATAGGTTAACCCAACGCTGCGTATCTTATGATGCAATGGGAACGCCCTTGGGGTGGTGCTGATTGTCTGAACCCGAATAGAATCATGCCAATTCATTGGCTGATGGCGTGGGCGCCTCCTATATGGTGCCATGTCACTCACTCTTATACAGTGAATGCGCCATCTGCTCCTCAGATTTTCTTCTTCAGAAGAAGCGGTTTATCTGGCCCATGCTAGTTAAGCTTTTAATTTGGATATTCTCTCTTTGTGCTTCTGCGACCGCATATAGTGGAACTTGCTTCGTTCTCCTCCTGGTGAAGCATAAAGGATCTGCGACGTTGCCAGCCACTGTGTTCTTGCTTCATTTCAAGTGACGATCCACACGGTAAGTGTGTGAAATGCACCGACCCTCTGGAGTCGGGAAACACGTTGGCGCATTTTGCAGGATTTTTTTCACATTGCAGCAAAACAGACTTAAAATACTCCGTCATTTTTTGTCATAGAGACAGAAGTTATATATCAATTGAAACTATAGAATGTCTTCTTTTATTTGTGTACACTTAGAGTAAAAACAAAATGTTGTGCTTTTTGCAAAATAAAGAAAACTAACATGATGTGTGATCTGTCGTCTCCCTCTGATCAAAGTCCTTATGTCTAAGACTTATGTCTAAAGAAACGTTGAAATGTCAGGTTTTAAATTGTGTAAGTCAAATTGAAAACAAAAATTCTCTGTTTATGTAATCTGTATGAAAAGAGAGACATGTCAGACGTCTGTGAGTCAGCTCATTATCCACTAACTCGGCCACGCCCACGGAGCGAACGCTATTCAGACGCAAATTCTGAGGCAATACATGTATACATCATCGCAATCGTGTATTTATTATCTTCAAAAGTGTCTATCTGCATGTTATAGCCATGGTTATAGCGATCTATGGACTCCTCTGTTAGTTCCTGGAATGTCACATGGTATGCCTGTTCTTCATTACGAGACATTTGTGGACTAAATGTGCACAGAGCGCCCTCCGGCTGCAAGTATGAATTGAAAACACAGTACATCAGAGTATCCAGCGCTCATAGTGATGACAATAAATATTGAATAAATATTACTCCTCTGTATAGAAAATTGACATAAACATATGAGAATCCATCAATATTTCTCCAAATGTGCATGCTTTTAAGCTAAAAGCCTATATGAAATTTCTTAGAGGTAACATGAATGTTCAGACGCTCTGCATCACAGAAATACATTATATTTTAAAGTATATTAAAATAGAAAAACATTTTAAATTGTTATAATATTTCACAGTATTGCTGTTTTTTTCTGTATTTTTGATATACAGCATGACGAGCATGAGAATTCTTTTAATAACATTATAATAGTAATGAGTCCAATCTTTTGACTGGTACTGTAATTTAAACTATGATAGGCCTATACAAAATTTTCTTCACATGATGTGCAATAATACGTGCATGCATGAGATCACAAAAATCATGTTTTCTGTCAAGAGTGGACATTATATTAACGTTAGAACAGCTGATATGATCCTGTTATCAGAGGGTTTTTTCACATAGCCTAGCTGACTGAAAGGGCTCGTTATGCGGGTCATTATGCAGGTTATTATGCGGGTCTTTGTCTTCTCAGGTGTGAATCACAGCATTATTCATGAAGATTCACACCTCCATGCATACTGTGTATCTTGACAAAAAGTGTCTTACAAAATTTAAATCTCTATATTGTTTTATATGAACGAGTAGGCAGAATTTTTTACATCATTTTGAAGCAAAAATTCAAGTCTACAACCTCCAATACCCAGAAGTCTTATGAACACATATTTAATATTTGTTTTTTGGCCTTATTTCAGTGACTTAAGTGTTTTGTTTTTTCAATAACCACGCATAAACATCATTCCTTCAAAAATACAAACATGTACATACATGTTGCTCACACATTATGGTAGCCTAGTTCGTGCTGAATAGTGTAATGACACCTTTTCCTTTAATATGTTTATGAACAACTGAAAAAAGCACAAATGTCAGGGCATGTCAAAACTCCTCCAGGGCCCCAAATCAGCCTCAGACTCCAGAGGGTTAATCCTCCTGGGAATGGAATTCACCAGAGCTGCACAGGTTGTTGCTGGGATCCTCTTCCATTCCTCCATAATGACATCACAGAGCTGCTGGATGTTAGACACATGGCGCTTCTCCACCTTCCGCTTGAGGATGCCCCACAGGTGCTCAATAGGGTTCAGGTCTGGAGACATACTTGGCCACTCCATCACCTTCACCTTCAGGTTCCTCAGCAAGGCAGTTGTCATCTTGGCGGTGTGTTTGGGGTCGTTATCATGCTGTAACTGCCGTTCGGCCCAGTTTCTGAAGGGATGGCATTAGGGCTGCAAGATTAATCGTATTTTAATCGCAATAATGATATCTGCTTCTCTCAATTGATTACAAATAATCGTCACGATATTGGCCCGCTCGTTATTTATCCTGAAAACGCAAATCCAAAAGAAAAAAAAAACACATTATCTTGCATTGGTAACAAGCCTCCACTAGCAGTCATGCTTGTGGTTGCAAGATGGAAAGAGCTTAAATTCCCCAAATACAGCTTTTCCCTTTAAAGGATATACTGTCTTCCCAGTGTTTTACTTAATCTGTGCAATCTGGCAACTCTGTGCATGCGCTCCCTCTAAATGTGGAAGAAGCGCTGATGATCTGAAAACAAACGTGCACTGGAGTTTAGCGATCTCCTCTGTCCCCCTCCTTTTACCTCTGCTGAGGAGGAGAGGCTTCATTTGCTTTGCCCTGTTCAGGTTTTAAAGGCAATTGTAGACCGCTCTGGCCTGACATTTTGGAATCAGCAATGGAGGCTTGGGATGAGATGCGTAAGCAATTAGTCCCACACACAAGAGTGTTTAAAGGACAAAAACCTGACAAATGTCTTGAAATACACCATCGAAACAGTGTCTTGAGGTGTGGTAACTGTAGTATAAGTGGAATAATTGACTCTGGGCCATTGAATTCTTAGAAAATAATGCACACCCGAGGTGGTAATGTGGCCACAACGCGAATGCACACCTCCGGTGGGCATTATTTTCTAAGAATTCAATGGCCCAGTGTCAATTATTCCTTACTTATTGTGGCTGCAGTGTGTTACGTGACACGCATGACGCATCGCCATGGAAACAATAAGGACAAACGTTCTAAAATAATGGTTGCCTTAAAAAAGCTCACTCTGGGGGGTCAGTTAGAATATTTTAAACTCGCGCTTGAAAGGGTTAAGGTATTATTAAAAATATAAAATTTAATAAATTTACTTGTAACAAAATTACAGCAATTTATTTAGTTTCGTCTAAAGTAAAAATTATACTTGGATGTTATAGTAAAAAGTAGGTTTTTCCAAAAAAAAAAAAAAAAAAAAAAAAAAAAAAGATTCAATCTCTATAAAAAATAGTATTTTAACTTTGTGTGAATGTCTTTTTAATCTTGGACAAAATAACTATTTTGATTGATATTAAATTAAATTTTAAAGTTTCAACCAAATCAAAAATATAGTTTGAGAAAAACTAATAAATTTAGCTGTAACAAATTACAGTAATTTTTTTAGGTTTGTCCAAAGTATGATTTTTTTCAGTGTACAGCAGCAGCGTAGCAGATCTATTCAAACACTCCAAACGTTGTCATGACAGAACATTGTTTCTGCCTAAATTAATACATGATGTTAGCTGTGATGTTACATGATGTTAACTATGTGATTTGTATTATTTGTACATTTCTGACATATGGACATTACTTGGACACAGTCACCTCTGATCACAGATTACTCTAAATTGTAATGTAGAAACATGAATTTTCTGCAAAGCTGCTTTGGAACAATATGTATTGTGAAAAACGCTATACAAATAAATGTGAATTGAATTGAATACATTGCGAAGATTAAAAACACTACAAAAAGCTCTTTTCTTCCTTGTAGGTTGTTAGACATAAACCGAATAATATATGGAAATTGTCAACAACTTGTGAAGGATGAAAAATGTCAAACACATAATATGTAATAGATATTTTATCAAATGTGTGATACATATAATAATATAGCTAGTAATATTTTTAATATATCGTACAGTATGATCACTTTATCAAGTCATCATTTATTATAACATATAACATTTTATCGCACGCTGTTTCTCTTTCTCTTTAAACAGGTGACAATTTTCTGTCTGATTTCCTTAGTTTTAAACCCATAAATAAGTGGATTCACAATGGGAGGAAACACAAGAATAGAAATAGAAAACATCCTGCGTAGGTGAGCTGGAGCATTTTCAGTTCGATGTGCGATAAGAGGAAAAAAGGTGTTGAATTCCAAGAACAGGAAGACCACTAAATGAGTTCCACATGTCTGAAGTGCCTTAATCTTTGCATCAGACTGCTTATTAGTAACACAAGTGATTAATATATGAATATATGTAAATGCCACCACAGAAAGCGAAATGCAGTGGTATAAAGATAAAATAAACAGTCCATAGATATTGTTTACTGTTGTGTCTTCACACATGATTTTCATTAAAGATGGGTTATAGCAGATAAGTTCTGCCATGTATGTCTGGCAAATCTTGTAAGGCATTAGAAGACAGAAAAGTACAAATATAATAATAAAATGAAGGAGCCACATCACACTTATGATTCTCACTAGGTTATTGGTAGTCATAATGGCTCCATATCTCAGTGGGAAGCAGATAGCGATATACCTGTCAAATGCCATAGCAGTAAGAATAACATGAGAGGCACCACCATACATGTGTATAATAAAACCTTGAAGCAAACATGCAGGGTAGGATACTGATCTGTCCTGAGTCCATATACTATACAGCAGCTGAGGAAAAAGGCTTGTAGCACCCACTGCATCATTGATAGGCAGGTTAAGTAACAGTATGTACATTGGTTTATGAAGATTCCTGTTTTCACAAATGGTGACAACAATTGTTAAATTGCAGAGTAAGATTATCAAATGTGCCACTGTTCCATATATAAATGCAGGATAAATGCTCGTCTGAGAGAGTTCCAAAGAGTGCAAAGTCAAGACCACTGAAAGGACAGATCCATTCGGATACATGCTCAAACCAGTATGCACAAGCTAATAATGCTTATTTACAGTTTTTTTTTTTTTTTTTTTTAATTTAGGATGAATTATTTAAATCTCATTAGAACTTTGAAGTTTTGTTTCTTTCCAAAATGGACCTACGTCATCCTTTTTTCCCTGACATATCCATCTTCATCGTTCTTGCAGCCTGGAAAAAAGAAGCAATAATTTTTAGCAGCAGGTTAAATCCTTCAAGACAGACATGTCAGAAGATTGATGATCTAAATTACTTTAGTTACATTTTAATACTTAATGCTCTTAAAAATGATCTCAAACTAACTGTAGTTTTGTGAGATTTGAAATAATGTTGAATGTTTATTCTGAATGTAACTTGTTCACATGAATTGCTTATATCTAACATGTCAAAAGCTGAATATATATATATATATAGTAATATTTAGCTACCTTAATTGTTTATCCTTTACTGCAACTAAAAAGTACTTTGTTGGTGTCATCTGTAATCCGATTTATACGCATGGACCATGCTGGACAAACTCTTTGTATACACTGGGTTAACCATGGGAATATGTGTCGTTATGTAGCATGCGCACATTTAAATTTTGAACAAAACAAATGACATACTCTTTTAGACAGTATTTCACATGGGAAATTATACTTTAGAGCTGCTTTGCCTTTAGAGTATAAAGACATTTTATGTTAACACAATCCCTGCTGAAAATACCAGTTTAGACTAGAATGAATTCCCATGTACTGTAGCATTCTGGTTAGATTGTAGTTTGGTTAGGTAACTTAATTTTCAACAGCAGCAACAAGTATAGCTGCAAGCAACAATCATCGTGGTCCATCGACTAATGGCCCATGTGGATGATAAGCGATCCAACTAAAATGAATTTTATGATGTGGTATTTATAGCAAAGTCCATCTTGAATCTTCACTTAAAGTTAGGGTTTGATGAAACAGGTTACAGCAACACAAAGTAGCAGTTTTTTTTTTTTTTTTTTTTTTGAAGAAATCACTCCCTCTTACCATTAGATTAAAAGAGAAAGTCATAAGGCATATGCAGTTTACGCGTAAGTGTTTGTTTTATTTATCACATATTCTACCCTCACAATGGCGTCTCTCTTCCCAAAGTTAGACAGATAGATAAACTCTTTCCAACATGTACACTGTAAACCCAAACAGTACTACTAACTTATAAAATTGAGTACACTGCAATTAAAGTCTGTTAAATCATTGATGCAACTTAAAACAATACAATTTTCTGAACGAGAAGTTTAGTTGTATTTTTGTATAGCTCAACATTTTTGAGTAAACTCTTATACTTAAATTATTATTTTTAAGTTTACTGAGTGATATAAAGCGACGTCATCCATGTCACATCGTTGCCAACAAAACCAACGTTATCAGAAGAGTCCATTCAACATTAAACTGAGTTGCAGCAGATTTCAAGTTCCCAGCACGCTTTGCGTCACACACTGTGTAAGGGAGAATAAATGATAAAATTGAGTGGTATTTTGTGTATTTTTGCACAAGATTAATACAGGGGAAGATGTGTTACTGTTTAATGTTCTGTTGTTTTGGTATTTAAAGGTGTTTCTGTGATGCTGAAGTTTTGTAGGGTTACCATCGTGGTGAAGAGTAGTGCCTGTGGCTAGGCTGCAAAACTTCAAGGCTATAAATACTGCATGTTGATTAGCAGTTCATGCAAGTAAATAGTGGTAGTCTCTTTGATGGTTACATTAGCGCATGCTGTTGCTAACTAATACTTAAATGTAAAGATAAGGTGTTAGTTTATTCAACATTTCAATTAAATTGTAATTACTGAATTTGTGTAATATAATATAACATATATATATATATATATATATATATATTAAGTTCTGCTAAAATAATCTTTGAGTTCTTTACTTAAATGTTTTGAGTATTCTGAACTTATTGGGTTTTACAAACACTGCATCAAAATAATGGAAAAATAAGAAACATTATGTATGGTAAACAATAGTTTCAAATAGAGTGAACTTAAACATTAAATAAAATTAAAATTAATTTTTTTAGTTTGATTTAATTGTTACTTATAATTATTGTTTACTTTAAAAATTTGAGTTGCTTTACTTAAATTTTTTGAGGTAATTGGTGTCTACAATAATTTTGAGTATTCTGATCTTATCGGGTTTTACAGTGTAGGCTTGTGGGAGAATTCTGCTTTATTCCACACCATGATGAATATGTTGAAACAGAGTGAAACTACAGAACAGAGATGTAAATATAATGTATATTTACTTTAAATCTATATAACAATTTAGGGCCTTTTAAGTCAGTAGCAGTATTTTGTTATCGATACAGAACTTAATCGGTAACCAGTGTAGAAATGATAAAATTGGTGTTACATGATCATATTTTCGTGACTTGGTAGCAGCTGCATTTTGAAATAACTATAGCTTGTTTACTGAGGATGCAGGACAACCACCTAGTAATTCATGTTCTGAAACAGAACCTGTGTGATAGATTATTGAAAGTAATTAGAAACTCAGGTAAACGGGAACAGAGTGAAAATGAAACTAAAACAGAACATATACGTTACACCAGTATATTATATTTACATTTTTATTTACATTTGAAAAATAAAGTAATTTCCAAGTCAGTACAGTTTATTGCATTTGATGAAAACACACAAGTATTTATTCACAAACATAATAACAATGTTTGACATAAACATTAATTTCCATATTGATCCTCATTTAAAACACTTATGTGCACAGAAAACAGTTATCACACAAAACTGATGTGACCCCTGGCTAGTAATTCACATAAACATGGCTGAACATGTTCAAATGGTCATACGTGCTTTCCTTACATCATCTCTTTACTTTCTTCCTTCCAGATGGCCATGTAATTATGATAATATTCATATACTGGAATGTGCAGGTATAAATTTTTTAAAATTAAAGTAGCCTTTTCTGCTCTTCCATCAGTTTAACTATTCTTCTTGTGCACTGGTTCGTTAAGCTGAACAGCCAATCAGAGTTATGTGTCTCAGCCAGGGCCAGAGTGGGACTCATTTTCAGCCCTGCAGTTTCATGCCCTAGACTGGTCCACTTTAGTTCATGACTGACTATATTAAAATAATGTACTTAAAACTTCAGTATATAAGTCTGCATTAGTGCACTGTTCTCTATAGCTTTAATTCATTGTATTTTTCAAATATATCATAATTTCCAATTCAGTGCAATTACAGCCTAAGTGTTGCTTCAGTGTAGATTTATTAGAACAGTTAATAACAATATTCTTTACAACAACACAATGTAATGTTTAACAGTATGAAAATGAGTATGAAAATGAAAAAAAAAAAAAAATACAAATATATATATTAAAGGTTAAAATAAAATGTATTGCACTTTCTAATGACACTATCATATCTTTTCCTTTGCATAAGTCAAGGAAACAGCTGCTTTACAACTTATATTTATAACTAATATGAGAACATTATTAAAGGGTAAATCTCCAACACTATTCTTTAAAACATCACAATGTTCTTTTCTGCAATATCTGAATATATATTCTGTGCAAAAGTGTTTATTGCTTAATATATTATATGTATATTTTACTTGTATATATCTTTTGATTAAAAACATAATGAGTCACTAGTAACACTTGGGCATAGAAAGTTGTTATATTGTAACTAATGCGATCATGTTTTCTTATTCACACACTGCGGTACAACAGCTTACCTGTGTCTTCCATAGTGAGAGCATCAGTCTCTTGCATGATACAACTGGGCCCTGGCTCTGCTTCTGACACTAAATTTCATGGAGAGAGAGAATGATTGAGTACAGAAAGGCCTTAAAAACTGCTAGATCTGCTTATTTTTCAAATCTTTTAGAAGAAAATAAGCACAACCCTAGGTATTTATTTGATACAGTGGCTAAATTAACAAGAAATAAAGCTTCAACTTCTGATGTTTCCAAACAGCACAGCAGTAATGACTTTATGAACTTTTTTACTTTCAAGATTGACAATATTAGAGAGAAAATTATAACCATGCAACCGTCTACTACAGTATCGCGTCAGACAGTGCATTGTAGTGTCCCTGAGGAAAAATTCAATTCATTCGCTGCTTTAGGAGAGGACGAACTGTCTAAACTTTTTAAATCATCAAAATCAACAACATGTATGTTAGACCCTATACTGACTAAGCTATTGAAAGAGATGCTTCCAGAGGTCATAGATCCTCTTCTTAATATTGTTAATTCATCTTTATCATTAGGATACGTACCAAAAACTTTTAAGCTGGCTATTATTAAACCTCTCATTAAAAAACCACAACTTGATCCTAGAGAATTAGTTAATTACAGGCCGATCTCAAATCTTCCTTTTCTGTCAAAAATACTAGAAAAGGCAGTATCATCACAACTATGTTCCTTTTTAGAAAGAAATGATATCTGTGAGGATTTCCAGTCAGGATTTAGACCGTACCATAGTACTGAGACTGCTCTCATTAGAGTTACTAATGATCTGCTCTTATCATCTGATCGTGGCTGTATCTCTCTATTAGTGTTACTGGATCTTAGTGCTGCATTTGACACTATCGATCACAACATTCTTTTAAATAGACTCGAAAATTATGTTGGCATTAGTGGAATTGCATTGTCATGGTTCAAATCATACTTATCTGACCATTATCAGTTTGTAGTAGTAAACGAAGAGAGGTCATATTGATCACAAGTTCAATATGGAGTACCGCAAGGCTCAGTACTAGGACCGTTGCTTTTCACTCTGTACATGCTACCCTTGGGAGATATCATTAGGAAGCAGGGTGTTAGTTTTCTCTGTTACGCTGATGATACTCAGCTCTATATTTCTTCGCACCCTGACGAAGCTTACCAATTCACAAAATTCTAATTTTTGGACCAAAAACTTCATGTAATAACCTAGAATACTGTCTAACACTTGATGGCTGCTCTGTTAAGTCTTCGTTGTCAGTTAGGAACCTGGGTGTGCTCTTTGATACCAATCTTTCATTTGAAGGCCATGTTTCTAGCATCCGTAAAACCGCATACTTCCATCTTAAAAATATATCTAAACTACGACATGTGCTCTCAATGACAAATGCGGAACAGTTAGTTCATGCTTTCATGACCTCAAGGCTAGATTACTGTAACGCTCTCCTGGCTGGTTGCCCTGCTCGCTTGATAAACAAACTACAGCTGGTCCAATACGCAGCAGCTAGAGTTCTTACTAGAACTAGGAAGTATGACCATATTAGCCCAGTTCTGTCAACACTGCATTGGCTCCCTGTTAAACATTGTATAGATTTTAAAATCTTGCTAATTACTTACAAAGCACTAAATGGTTTAGCTCCCCAGTACCTAAGTGAGCTCGTAACGCATTATAGTCCTTCACGTCTATTGCGATCTCAGAATTCAGGCCAGTTGATAATACCTAGAATATCAAAATCAACCGCAGGCGTTAGATCCTTCTCCTATTTGGCACCTAAACTCTGGAACAATCTTCCTAGCATTGTTCGGGAAGCAGACGCACTCTGTCAGTTTAAATCTAGACTAAAAACGCATCTCTTTAACCTGGCATACACATAACACATTATCAATTTATGTTTTCAAATCCGTTAAAGGATTATTAGGCTGCATAAATTAGGTCAGCCGGAACCAGGAACACTTCCTATAACACCAGATGTACTCGTTACATCAGAAGAATGGCATCTACACTAATATTAGTCTCTCTGTTTATTCCAAGGTTTACCGTAGTCAGCCGGATCTGGGCCGTATCCAGGTGAGATCGAGGACCTGCGCCTTGACACGACCACAACGCAGCCCTGAAGTGTCAGCAGAGATTGAGTCAACTAGATCATCCATTGTGAGGGCCTCATCGACACGACAGCCAGTTCCTCAACAAACCGTCCATACCGGCGTGATGAATACGATCCTCAACTGGATGGAACTTGAATAAATACCTTGACTGTTGCGATCCCAATCGAACTTATGAAAGCTGCCTGAATCATAATAAGGCACTGTTCGCCAGAGGAGAACTGGCCCCCCAACTGAGCCTGGTTTCTCCCAAGGTTTTTTTCTCCATTTTAACACCTGTTTGCCAGCTGATGTCACCTGTTGGAGTTTGGGTTCCTTGCCGCTGTCGCCTTTGGCTTGCTTAGTTGGGGACACTTGACATTTGATATTCAACAGTGTTTTGATCTGCCTGCATTGACACTATTGTATGCGAACTGAACTGAGCTGGATGATGACATCACTGTTCACTCCAGTGCTGATATAGATAAATTAACTAAATTAATAACTATTGATTCTTACAACCAAATGAATCAATACTGAATTTACTTAAGATGGACAACGACACTATTTTCTTTAAGAGCTGCTGTGCAGCCAAAATTATATACCAGTTATCACTGTAAAGCTGCTTTGACACAATCTGCATTGTAAAGCGCTATATAAATAAAGGTGACTTGACTTGACTAAATGAAATTTAAAAAATGGTCATATTTCTCACCACAAATCTCCCCTTTTTACAAAGCTTTCTGATCAAGTCAAGTCAGTTTCATTAATGTAGTGCTAAATCATCTGGTATCATTAATTATCTCAGGGCATTTTTCATGGAGCAGGTGTACACCATGCTCTTTATTAATATTAATTCTTCTAATTCTTATATTCACTCAATGACAATCCTACCTGCCCATTCTGGTGTGTTGGGCTCATGACTGGTGCTTGGTAACGTTACTGGGCCTTGCTCTTCACTGTTAGCAGCAAACTGGACTAGAGGCTACAAGAAAAAGTTTGATACATAACATAACATTTTGCACTGCTCCTAACTAGCTTAACGTTAGCTTACCAGCTGTCTCATCGTCTTCATTTATTGTACTGTACATTTGTTGTACTGGTTTTAAGGAAAAAGGTACTCAGCTTAGTACATTTGGCCATGTCGGTTTCTAGAGCTTTCTTCTTTTTTTTTTTTTTATTCTGGCCTTTTCAGTGCCACCTTTGCACTTTCTATTATCCATTTTTTTATATCTCATTTTTTGCTTGCATATCTCCAACAACTGACTTTTTTTGAGCAAGGTGCCACTGTCAGGGGATTCAAAAGATAATTACTTGATCATTAACCTGCAGGCTACACTCTGCAAGTGAGGCTGCGAGAAAATGATAAATAAAAAGAGTGGGGCTGCTATGAGTGCAGGCAGCCTAGGGACAGCATCCATATTTCAACCTAGTGCCATGACAACACCGGCCCTCGCAACCAAAAAAACAGATTAGCCAATCCAGGCCTGGTCTCACCAGCCTGACGTTGATTCAACAAGTTCAGTTGGCCAAAAAGCCACCAATGAAGAAGTCCGACTAGTGCCGACAGAACACACTGCAAAAAATGAGCTGACAGACACTCAAAAACGACCATCAGCTTGGTTTAAATAGCAATATATTTCTGCATAATAAAGTAAATGGGGTCCATTATGATTAATGGTGTTGACTTTTTAGGGGTCCAAGCACTGAAGGTGCTGGAGCCTATTGTGTTTGTACTGATTTTCTAATTCTTTATTTTTCTGCACTAAGAGTGAATGGGTGTCAGAGACCGTAAATCGTAGAGACCCTAAACTTGACATCGCCTGAAAGCAATGTCCAAACATACGGTACATTTACACAAATGTACTAAAAACAGAAAAAAAAATTTCCTTTACACTTTTAGTGTACAGGTGACAACATTGTCAAAACTATCCCTGTTCACATGGATCTGCAAAAACGATTAAAAACGCTGCATTGTTCATTTAACTTTTATATATCCCAATTAAACATATTTTTCAAGTTGCAAGATTTAATATATTGCTGTACATTTAAAATGAAGAGACAATTTCTGTTATATTGGTCACTTACATAACAGTAAAACAGACACTCAGATCGAGGCTTAGCTTGAACGTGTCTTTACTGCGCAATTCACCCTTCGTCGGATTTTTGTTTGACAGGAGATCTGACCAATCATAACACCAAATCCGCTGTTTTGTCCGACAAACAAACCCGACAGGAAAGTTTAGTGTAATAACTAATTATTTCGTGCAATAACTAGTAAGAGATGATTGGTTTATGTGTCGCTTCAACTGATGCGCTACAGCATCTTTCACGACACATTAAAGAGGCACAAAATGGTATTTATTGTTTGAATTTCTTTTAAAAAATGACAAAATTTGAAAGCTAAGACTTTGTTTCATACCAAAAGTAACCTCCTTTGTCTTGTCTGTCGACTGTTGCCAGTGTCCTCTTTGCTCTGCAATGTATTTTTCAATGCGTGAGAACATGAAGTTGGGCTTGAGAGTGCCATGGCTTGTCAGGCGTAACGACAGTAACTAAGGGGGGTGGCTATTTGCAAGTGTAACGTTCGGTGTGGAATAAGCAGACAGAGGAGCGGATCTACGTGCAGGAACATTTAATAACAGAACTCGGAAAACAAGAAACAAAGAACCACATGCATTGTAGTGATGTTCGGTTCTGGAACGAATCATTCTTTTGAGCCGGTTGAAACCGATTTATAGGAAGTAACCGGTCGAGCCTGTTCACTAATCAAACTGAATCGAACTTTAGTTCCGGGTCGATGACTCAAGACGCACAAGCCGAAGTAGCACGTCTGACTCAAAAAGAACTGATTGAGCCGGTTCAACCAACTGTCAAAGTTTGTTGAGGATTACCGAGGAGTCTGATGAGTGAGTTGACGATACCATGCAAGCCTGAGGCACGTACTGGAAATATGCTTATTATGACTATTTTATTAAAACCTGCAAAAACCTTTTTGTCGAGAGATGTAAATAAATTTTACTATGGTTTATTACACATGCAGATTATAAGTTGTAAAGTGAAATCAATAGTTTATTCTTTCTATATACTTTATACATGTAGAACATATCTGCGTTTGTGAATAAATATGTGTGTTGTAGTAGTTGCGAATCTTATCCAAGATGTATCCGACATAAAGGATCCGCGATCCAATGAAACTGTGACCACAAACAATTTTTATTTGAATGTTTCAATATGCGTTGACACAAATGACTTTATTTAAACTTTTTATTGATATAGCATGACATTGAGTTGTTAGAAAATAAATGCGTAGTGACATCATAGCGTGATGAACCTATGAATCGGCTTTCTGAATCGGTTCATTGAGCCGAACTGTCCGAAAAGAACCGGTTTGCGGAAATGAATCGGACTTTTTATCACTAATGCATAAGAACATTTAACGACGTATACACGAGTGGAACAGGAGGACTATAAATACACAGGGAAGACTAGCTAAACAAGGTAACAAGGGGGTGTGGCAAATGGGAAACACCTGGAGAACTTAAATCAACATGAAAAACAACAATGCAAAACAAGACAGAAAATAAAGTAAAAGTCCAAACACAGGGAATTTGTGACAGAATTTGTGGCTGATGGTGCGGTCTGCAATGGGACACGCACTGTAGCCGCCGAAACTTCAGCCGAATAGCCCTCCCCCAAAAAATGTTTTAAGGGTGTATCTTCCTCCACTTCACCGGTGAAGGAAGATCCACACAGCTGCAGAGCCAGATCAATTTACTGAGCCAGGGTCCAGCTGACATTTTCCCATGGCATCAGCTCGGCGATGTTCATATCCAGCCTGCCCCAAAAGCAGTCTATGAGAGTGGATTCATCCAGTGGAGCGAGATGGCAGATAGCCAAAAACTCACATAACATTCTATTGACCGCCCATCCTGGAACACAGCACAAAGAGCACTCAAAACGGCCTGGCTTGATCCTGCTAGATCCATTGTTGATCAGTCGTTCTGTAACGTTCGATGTGAAATAAGCAGACAGAGGAGCGGATCTACGTGCAGGAACATTTAATAACAGAACTTGGAAAACAAGAAACACATTTTGACCAACTTGCAGGATCTTAAGAGCGCAGATCGTTTCAGATTTTGTCTTAATTCCATTGCCCTTAAAGGGTTAGTTCACCAAAAAATGAAAATTCTGTCATTTATTACTCACCCTCATGCCGTTCCACACCCGTAAGACCTTTGTTAATCTTCGGAACGCAAATTGAGATATTTTTGTTGAAATCCGATGGCTTTGTGAGGCCTGCATAAGGAGCAATGACATTTCCTCTCTCAAGATCCATAAAGGTACTAAAAACATATTTAAATCAGTTCATGTGAGTACAGTGGTTCAATATTAATATTATAAAGCAATGAGAATATTTTTGGTGCACCAAAAAAAACAAAATAACGACTTATATAGTGATGGCAGATTTAAAAAAACTGCTTCAGGAAGCTTCGGAGCATTATGAATCAGCGTGACTTAAATATATTAAGTCCATTGTAAGTTATGCAAACCAAAGAATACGCTGTCTACGTCGAAGACGTAAAGCACATACAGGAGGTGAATAATAGCCTTTTTAAATTGATGAATTATCCTGCTTTATGGCACTCTATATCAAATTTCTATTTCTGATTTAATAACAAAGATGACCCGCCATGGTTTAATCTGTACCGCCACAGTTTTGTATTGAGCCTAAAAGATCACTAATCGAACAGAAAATAAGAACTCGATATAGTAATGCACTTATCACTTGGCAAAGGCTGGTTGTGGTGGGATTCCAAGCAAAGTGCACTGTGTTCACGCGAGCAGTTCATGACTGGCGCCTCAGAGCGGTTCTGTTCAACATAAATGCTGCTCGCTCCATCCATTACTGCATGTGCTATGAGTTTAACCTACATTTTTGACTACTCCTGAGTATTTGATTTAAATTGCATACCTTTTGTTCTTGCACTGATGGTACAGTTGTAGCAGTTTTGCACTTTGAGATATAGGGTATATTTGAGTATTGTGTGTTTCGGATAGTTTACAAAATCAAACGATTGGGACGGTTTTTGCCATTGAAATGACTGGGGAAAAAGTGTACCAATCAACCTGAACCATGTCCCAATCAGCTTCTTTGAAATCATAATTGCATTGCATTATGTTGTTTTAAATCCCAAATATTTCACTAATAACATTCTCCATTAACAGTTATTCAGTTAGGCCTTTTTGTAACGTCATTGTAAAAAATAAATAAAATAAAATAAAAAGTAGCTTCAATGTAGCTAGCTACTTTTTGATAGTAACTTGTAGTGAAGCTAACTACTTTTTCAGAAGGGTAGCTTGAATGTAACTTAAAGCTGCAATATGTAATATTTTCTGCCCGCTAGAGGCCGCTGGAGGCCTATTCAAAACAAAGGCCTAGCCTGATGACGCCAAGTTTGAGCGTGGAATCTTGGGACAGCCGGTGGAAAATAATCGGGAAAGTACTCGGGAAGAAATCATGTTCATGGATGCGATTATTAACGTTACTGTAGTATGAAGCAGAGTAGGACCGAGTGTTGTGGGAGCTGAACGAGGCCGCTGGAGCGATTGCACAACACACACTGCGAGCAGTGGAACTTTTATTATGCCACAGTCGCCGGCACTGCTTCTGCTTTTCCGGTCATGAGTATGAGGTAACACCAAAGCCACTGGAAGGCAAGCCTGCAACCTTTAGCCAAAAAAGCGTAACGGCTAATGCTAACACTCCACCTCTGGCGGTACACAGGGAAAGAGACCAGAGGCCGTTTTTTGAATGGATGTCAATGGATGAGAGGCTTCACTATGCTGATTAAACAGCTTTTGTGGGGAAATAGCTAATCATTTAATTAATCGACAGCCTGTTTGCTAATCTTCAGCATGTTTTACACTAAACAGTACTTTCATTGGGAACTATGTGTAGATTTTAACTTGATAAAAATTTATTTTTTTTAAGAGACGGCAGCCTAGGGAATGTTGCGACTGATGTCACTGCCATTACACGATAGGCTGAGAGGGGCCGCACGTGATTAAGTTAGCGTTACGCTTTCTCCAGTGGTATGAGATACAGACCCTCTTATCTCCCTATAATATACAATCTCTGGTAACGCAGCTCTGTTTATCATATTAGATACATTTGAGTGTGTTGAAAATGTTATAATGTTACTCTGTGCGTTCGCTCTGTGGCTGCTGTGAGACACTTGTTAAACACTGCAGTAAGGTAGATTGGTATTAGAATATCATATTAAATGCTGGATGGCTTGTGTTGATAAATGGCATGCAATTAATTTTAAAATGTATTGTATGATGGAGAAAATGCTGTATTACTGTTACTAAAAATAAAGCTACATCTGATAATGCTATGTTAGCTACTTCACAAAATAGTGTTTTTCTCTGAGGCATGGTAAAGCATGGTACTCGCAAAAAATCAAGAAAATTTGATTTAAACAATAAGAATAAACATGTTGAGCTATATAACAATATTTAGTTTTCTGCCTATAAATATATAAAAACAGTTGTTCCCTTGTCTATTAAAACATGTAAATATTAAAGCGTCTTTGGTGATTCCATGGTTTCTACAAAATAAAACCGGAAACCGAGGGTAATGAGGGTATGACACAATTGACAGGCGACTCCTCACACGTCCTGGAGCCTTGGTTAAAATTGCAATTTTCTCACGATTTACAAATAGTTGCAAACATTTGGGATATTGTAAGTACTCAAGTGAACAAAATATATAACACTGGCCTAGTGTTTTTTTGATTTTTTACTGCAAAATTCTTACATAAGGACCTTTAACTACTTTAACTTACGAGTAGCTTGTAGCTTATCAAGCTACACTTTCAAAGTAGCTTCCCCATCACTGTCCATTTCTTTTCCCATTGTAGCAACGCATTCAATGGATGTAGCACTGTGGACAGATTTGGCAAGAATTTATCATAATAATTCACAAGTCCAAGAAATGAATGAAGCTGGTTCACATTCTCTGGTCTTGGTGCCCTCCACAGTACTCAACTTGTCTTTAAAAAAAAAAAAAAAAATCAAATTTGCTTTTGTTCACTCTAGGTCCATACTCTGCAAGCCTTTCAAGAACAGCATTCAAGTTTGCAATGTGGAAGTCATTGTTATGGCCAGTGACTATAATATCATCTAAATAGCACTGTGTGCCTGGAATCCCTTGCAAAACTTGATCTATTTCTCTTTGTCTGTTGTAGCGGAAGAGGCCCTTTATGCATATTTAATATCAGGTACTTTTTCAAAGATTCTTCTACCTCCATTTGTAAGTATAAGTGTGCCCTAGTCAGTCCAGCTTACTTTAGACAGAATTCCTTGTTCTTAGTCGCTTTAGCTCAGCCTCCACTTTTGGTAGTACCAAATATGGCACAGGGCGTAATTATGAAATTTTGACTGCACATTACTCTCAATAGTATACCTTACCTTTATGTGCTTCAATGTTCCAATGCCATCTTGGAAGACTTGCACAGATTGCTGTAGCACATGCTCTAATTTGTCTTGTACAGGGCACATGGTTACCTTGGGGTAACTTGCATGGCTTTTATGGACTGCCAATTCTACGCCATTCACGTCCAAATAAGGGTACTCCACCCCTTTTCAGCGCATGAAGATCCAGAATGCGACTTTTGTTTTCACATTTTACTCAGACCTTAAGTTTTCTCAATTTCAGTTTGTCGAAATGGCTTTTGTAATCCATGTATGAAATTATTGACAACACTGATCCTGCGGCAAGATCCATCTTCAATTTTACTCCTTCAATGTTCAATGTTCAATTTATTTATAAAGCACATATTAATACAACAAATGTTGACCACAGTGCTGGGACAAGGCAAAATAACAATAAAATCACATTCAAATTCTATATCATTACAACACATAGTCGCAAGTAAAACCTCAGCTTCAATGAGGCATTAATAAAAACCTGTTACACCACTAACACAACACTCATATGATCAAATGCCCCAGTAAAAGCCATAAAGGAGCGGTCTCCTCTCATTTTCCGGTACGTCCGCAGGACCACTAAGAGATTTAATGACTCAGAGCGTAACGTTCTCTTTGGTTTCTTCACCTGGAATCAGCTATATATGTGTGTATATACACAACTGGAAAAAAATTATTTTGACAACTTCATTTATCAATATATATATATATATATATATATATGCATATATATGTATTTATAAAAATGCATAGCTTAATATACAAACAGACATTGTAGTATGTCAGCAGAATGATTGAAGTAGTTAAATTTTAATAGTTAATGCCCATGAAAAAGTGTTCATGAACTGTAGCTCATGACAAGCTTTGGGATAGTTTGTTCATTTTATTAATGTAAAAGGAATGTACATAGGTTTGGTCATGACGGACTAGATCTGCTATGCTGCTGCTGTTGCTGCTACAGAGCAAGTGTGACTTGCTTCTGCTAAATGCTCAGAACATAAAATTAATGGAAACATATTGCTGCTGCAAGAGAGAGGGAGACTGTGCATATTCATTTGGATGTGTTGTGGTTATAAACAAGAATGGTAATGAACACATTAAATTGTTTGGCTGAGAACGTTGCATTGAACGAACCGATCAGAAAGTGAAAAGAGTTTTATGGCTGAACTATTTGTTTTGTGTTTGACAAGACTATAGATGAATAAAAACATATAGATGATTGAAAACAACTCAAATCTGTGAAAAAAGAAGACAGTATAAAATATAATAATTCAGACACTGATTATCTTCCTCTTGAAACAGGTGAGAATTTTCTGTCTGATCTCTTTAGTTTTAAAACCATAAATGAGTGGATTCACAATGGGAGGAAACACACAAACCGATATAGAAAACACCCTGCGTAGGTGAGCTGGAACACTCTCAGATCGATGTGCGATAAGAGGAAAAATAGTGTTAAACTCTAAGAAAAGAAAGACGACCAAATGAGTACCACATGTCTGAAGTGCCTTAATCTTTGCATCAGACTGCTTATTAGTAACACAAGTGATTAATATATGAATGTATGTAAATGCCACAACAGAAAATGAAAGGCCATGGTATAAAACCATGGTAAACAATCCATAGATATTGTTAACTCTTGTATCTTCACATATGAGTTTCCTTATAGATGGATTATAGCAGACAAGATCTGTCATGTATGTCTGGCAAACCTGATGAGGCAGAAGAAGAGAAAAAAGTACAATTATGGCAGTAACATGTAAAAGCCACATACCAGTTATTATTTTCACCAAGTTCTTAGTTGTCATAATGGCTCCATATCTTAGCGGATAGCAGATAGCAATATACCTGTCATAGGCCATAGCAATAAGAATAACATGCGATGCACCAGCATACAAGTGTACAATAAAGCCTTGAAGCAAACATGCAGGGTAGGATATTGATCTGTCCTGAGACCATATACTATACAGCAGGTGAGGAAAAAGGCTTGTAGCACCCATTGCGTCATTGATAGGCATGGTAAGCAACAATATGTACATTGGTTTATGAAGATTCCTGTTCAAGCAAATGGTGACAACAATTGTTAGATTGCAGAGTAAGATAAAAAAGTATGTTGTTATTCCAAGAATGAATGCAGGATAAATGCTTGCCTCTGGGAGTTCCAAAGAGTGCAAAGTCAAGACAAGTGAGAATATAGATCCATTTAGATACATAGTGAATGTTGCCTATTGACGCCCTGTTTAAAAATATTAAACCAGTTAAAGAGTTGAAAATAGAACAGTTTACATTTTTTAATATAAATAAATAACAATTAAAATTATATATTAAATACTAATCTCACAACATCTTTGAAGCTATGTTGCTGTCTAAACTTGAGCTGTCATTTTTTTTCATTTTGCCTTGTTGCATCTTATATACCCATATATACAATGCAGCAGTAGACTTCTAATAACAGCACATTAAGTTCTCCACAACATATTCAATAAGATTAATTGATTGCATACCAGAATATGCAAAGCTGACTTTGCTTAAAACTTTCACATCAAAAGATTAATGAAGCACATTATTGTAGAATAGTAAAATTACAATCATTAGTCCTTGTGAATTTAAGTGTTAACATCGTCATATTATTATAACTTCATAATATAGCACATAGAAAAAAAAAACAATAAAAGAATTTAGTCAAATTAAAGGAGGCATCTTATGCTTCACTGCTTTTGAAAAGCTCTTTGTTGGTGTCAACCGTAGTCATGTGATTTATACTTGTGCTCTGTTTACAAAAGGTTTGCTATGGAAATGGGTGATGCTACTTAGCATGCGCACATTACATTCTAATTAAGTGACATACTTTACAGATTAATATTTCACATGAGACATGACAAAGTGATCTGAACTGCAGTTTGTATGGTGGCCGAAAGAGCTCAACGCGCTGCAAATGAAGAAAACACATGCAAATAGAAAAAACACCAGCAAATAAAGAAAACATCTTCATCAGTTTGACAACACATGCGCTGCAAAAGTCCACAACACATGCAAATAGACAAACACGCTGCAAAAGTCCACAACACATACAAATAGACAAATGCGCTGCAAATAGCACTTACCAGGCCCAGCGATCTCAAGCCCTTCTGCGATGATCTGAATGATGATGATGATGATGATGATTAGGCAACTTTTAGAATTAAATTAATATTTTAATTTTTCCCGCAATAATTTATAGCGCATCACGCATAACCGACGCGCTGTAATAAGCTCCTCATTTAAAAAACAAAAAAAACAACTTGTAACACCTACATCTCTTCTCATTTTTTTTCAATATGTATGGGCCACAAGAGAAATATTAAGAAAATAAATTAAGGTTAAATAGTGTTATCAGAACATGTTTTAGTAGAGCTCTCTTTGCTTTTGTTTTTAGTTTCACTTTTTGCAGTGAATAATTGACTGGGATTTGAGACATAAAATCAAGTAAATTATTAAAAAAATATATTTTTTAATTAATTAATTATTAATTAATAATTTATTAATAATATTTTTTACGCAAAATAATACCCCCAAATCGTTTGTCCTGGCGCTGGGACTGGCACAGACCACAACGAAAATGTTATAGGGAACACATGATGTACCTGTCTGGGACCGCTGGGATTGTTCAAAGTTTTTTTGTTTATACTATTGTTTGTTAACATTTTGATCATATGTGCATTATGAGCAGACCTATTTGCAGCACGTTTGTCTATTTGTATGTGTTGTGGACTTTTGCAGTGCATTTGTCTATTTGTATG
This sequence comes from Hypophthalmichthys nobilis, assembly GCA_037950665.1. Classification (NCBI taxonomy): domain Eukaryota; kingdom Metazoa; phylum Chordata; class Actinopteri; order Cypriniformes; family Xenocyprididae; genus Hypophthalmichthys; species Hypophthalmichthys nobilis. The sequence continues at coordinate 20,033,489 of CM075479.1, forward strand.
TGTTGTGGACTTTTGCAGTGCGTTTGTCTATTTGCATGTGTTGTGGACTTTTGCAGCGCGTTTGTCTATTTGCATGTGTTGTGGACTTTTGCAGCGCGTTTGTCTGTTTGTATGTGTTGTGGACTTTTGCTGCGCGTTTGTCTATTTGCATGTGTTGTGGACTTTTGCAGCGCATGTGTTGTCAAACTGATGAAGATGTTTTCTTTATTTGCTAGTGTTTTTTCTATTTGCATGTGTTTTCTTCATTTGCAGCGCGTTGAGCTCTCTCGGCCACCGTAAGTTTGTCCTGAATCATTCTGAGTATATTGCCCCCTGCTGCCCCAGAGCATCCCAAACATGCTCAATGGGTGACATGTCCGGTGAGTATGCTGGCCATGCAAAAACTGGGATGTTTTCAGCTTCCAGGAATTATGTACAGATCCTTGCAACATGGGGCCGTGCATTATCATGCTGCAACATGAGGTGATGGTTGTGGATGAATGGCACAACAATGAGCCTCAGGATCTCGTCACGGTATCTCTGTGCATTCAAAATGCCATCAATAAAATGCACCTGTGTTCACTGTCCATAACATACACCTGCCCATACCATAACCCCACCGCCACCATGGGCCACTCAACCCACAACGTTGACATCAGCAAACCGCTCACCCGCATGACGCCATACACGCTGTCTGCCATCTGCCCTGTACAGTGAAAACTGGAATTCATCCGTGAAGAGAACACCTCTCCAAAGTGCCAGACGCCATCGAATGTGAGCATTTGCCCACTCAAGTTGGTTACGACGACGAACTGCAGTCAGGTCGAGACCCCGATGAGGACAACGAGCATGCAGATGAGCTTCTCTGAGACGATTTCTGACAGTTTGTGCAGAAATTCTTTGGTTATGTAAACCGATTGTTGCAGCAGCTGTCCGGGTGGCTGGTCTCAAACAATCTTGGAGGTGAAGATGCTGGATGTGGAGGTCCTGGGCTGGTGTGGTTACACGTGGTCTGCGGTTGTGAGGCCGGTTGGATGTACTGCCAAATTCTCTGAAACGCCTTTGGAGACGGCTTATGGTAGAGAAATGAACAATTGCATGCTTCCTCAAAACTTGTGACATCTGTGGCATTGTGCTGTGTGATAAAACTGCATTTTGGAGTGGCCTTTTATTGTGGCCAGCCTAAGGCCTAATGCCACATCTATGAGGTGGATGGATTATCTCGGCAAAGGAGAAGTGCTCACTAACACAGATTTAGGCAGATTTGTGAACAATATTTGAGAGAAATAGGCCTTTTGTGAACATAGAAAAAGTCTTAGATCTTTGAGTTCAGCTCATGAAAAATGGGGAAAAAAACGAAAGTGTTGCGTTTATAATTTTGTTCAGTGTATGTTAATATTCCCTTTATATGATACTTAACTACATGTTAAAGGTGTCTTTAAATAGTACTGTCACATGAAATAAGGAGGATTCAATAGTGAATGCAGCAAATATCAGTTTATTAAGAAAAACAGAAGCAGGAAAGATAGCAAGGGTTAGATGTCTTGGTAGCGCAGAGACTGCAATAGGCAAACCAGTCCAACAGGTAATCCAAAACTGTCTCGACGGGGAATATCCAGAACAGGAACGAGGAACGAGAGACTCAAACAAATCAAAGCTAGGTAAACACTACAAGTGTCATCATGGGAGCCATACTAATAAACTTAATTTTGTTAATTTGTTAATTTCATAAGCTGTCATGGTCATGCAACACTGAATATAATACTTATGCAGTAGTTATCACATTGTCCAGTGAAAACAACCTAAATGAGCACATTTGTTTGAAGGGAAAAAATGTCAGAGGGAAAACATGTCAATTGGAGTGAAGACTGTTCCATTCTAACATTTAGTCTGAAAGCCCATTCAGGAAAAACTTGATAGTAGCCTACAGTTGGTGGCAGTATGAGGATGTGCAATGCCAGAGCTTTTAAACAGGTTTGTCCAATCAATGACACTGCAGCAAATATTTAAATAACACAGCGCTAACCATAACAGTTTATTAATGTACTGTCTGAAATGTCAGTTCATAAATATCCAGTATTTATTGTAACCCCGGATAAATTATGAGCATCAGTTGGCTACTCTCCACGATGTTTATGCTCCTTTTTTTGCCTTTATTGGACTTCCTAACAGTTGTTTAGTCGTACAGCTGATTCTGTCGTTGTCTCTGCTGGTAAAGCAATAAAAGTGTGTTCCATATTTAATTTTTGCTTTTTGCATTGGCAAACAACACTATGCTACTAGCATATCTACAGAGGCAGCAGCCAATGAGCGTGAGGATTCTCTTCGGCGTTTTGTGAAACACAGCGGGGGTCACATCATTTCAATATGGCGAAATACATTCGGGAGCCAACCGCACCATACATTAGTGATGGGAGAAACAAAAAGGCTTGTTCACTGTTTTGAAAGCCCTTAAAACGGCAATTGCTGGTGACGCCCACTGATCTATATAAATGTCATATAGCCTAGATCAGTGGTGACGCCTGCTGGTCAAAATGGTGTAAATGCAACAAATGTGTTATGTGTCATTAAAAATGTCAACTAATTTATAAAACTTTTTAAAGACCATGGCCCTGTCCCAAATGGTCCCATTCAGATGACTCTTCACAAAAACAACGTGAAAATGTTTTTTTTTGTTTTGATTTTTAGATTAGCACTAAACTACAGAATGCACCATTAAAAGCAACATTAAAGTTCTCCAGTTAGTCGTGCTATCTTAGAAATGGACAGAGTTCTCCAGTTAGCTGTGCCCTTTCATTGATTCATCTGATTTAAAAAAAAAAAAAAAAAGGATTTGATGACAATATCATCGTCATAGTGGGTTTTTCCCTCAAGAGGTTTATAATCCACATAGACGGATAACTTAAAGACAGTATAAAAGACCCAAGATAAAAGCGCACACACTAGTTAAAGGTCCGGTTGCTGCATGACTGCTTGGCCAATCAACCAGACAGTACGTAAGTGTCATGTTATTGACAGCTCATAACTGTCACCGTATCTTATGCAGAAGAGCAAAGGATTTCTAAATGTACAGAATCTGTTGTAAGTATTTTAAATATTACACATTTACCCATAGTATACTTGGTCGAGCTGTAATATATTTGATATATTTGCCCTTTTCTACTTTGTTTAGGATGATATCATGTCTTCAGCTGGCAATGTCTACAATGTGTCATCTGATCTGTCTCTTCAGGGCTTCGATCTGTCTCCTGAGAAGGCCATTGTTGCGTTTGTCTTTGCCGCTCTGAATTATATAATTATATTGTTCTGCAACTCCTTCCTCCTGTTCACAATCATAACCAGTAAAGGTCTTCATGAACCAATGTACATTCTCCTGTTAAATTTGCCTATTAATGACCTCATAGGCTCCACTTGCCTGTTCCCTCATATCATGCGGGAGCTCCTGTTTGACACCAGGACCATGTCGTTCTCCATTTGTATCACTCAGGCTTTCTTTATACATGTATATGCTCTGTCTGCGGTCTTCATCTTGACTGCCATGGCATACGACAGATATGTTGCTATCTGCCAGCCAATGAGATACACTACCATTATGAGCAACGTTCACCTCATGAAGATCATCTCGTTGGTTTGGCTCTCTAATTTGACACTGATAGCCGCGCTTTTCATTCTCCTCCTGCGTTTGCCTCGCTGTAGGTCTTACCTTACCCATCCGTACTGTGACAATCCTTCCCTGCTTCAGCTGGTCTGCGGAGACACGACCATTAATAACATTTATGGACTGTTGTTGACAGCTGTCTGTCAGGTGATAACAGTTGGTCTGATTCTGTACACATACCTACAGATCCTCATAGCCTGCTTTCGCAACAAAAGCTCTGACACGAGAAGTAAAGCTCTGCAGACGTGTGGTACACATCTAGTTGTCTTTATCTTGTTTGAGTGTTTGGGTCTTTTCACGATCATCTCATACAGGATAAAATATATTTCTCCTCACTTAAGAAAATTCATTGCAGTTGCTGCTATGATATTGCCACCGACGATGAATCCTGTTATATATGGAATGAGAACTAAAGAAATCAGGGTCAAAGGGATCAAATTTTTCAAGAAAAAAGTTTTTGCATCGTGAACAAATAACTTTAGAATCACAGTTTAGCATGTTGTCACATATCTTGATATATCCTTTTCTGCTGGACTAAATTTGATTGATATTTAAAAAAGAGCTAAAGGCAATTCCAGTTTATGACCACAAGATAGAAACCTAAACCAATTTTTGAAATGGTACCAGTGGCACATACATACAGTATATACACATATACACACAATATATAAATATGTTATATTGTAGTCTAAGTTTTAAAATGACCATTTATTAAGCTGAGTAATGAGCCAAGTTCCTTGGCATCTCAGAACACAAGATTGGTTACATGTATGCCAAAAAATATGAATAAATATTGTGCTTTTCATTTCTAGATTTAAACACACTCTTTATTTTTTTCTCAATACCTCCATAATCTTTTTACAAGATCTTACAAGTTGTTTAGTACTATTGTCTACTAAATTGATGTCTCTGAAATCACATCTTTATGTAAGATACAGAAAGAAAGAAAGATTATTATTACTGAAACAATTTGTTCCCTAACTTTTTTAACGAGCATATTGTTAGACACAGAATTATTTTTGCATCTAACCCATTCAAATATGCATGTATAGAACTGCAAGAATAATAGCAAAATCTATTTAAAAAGTATTATCTTTTTAAGATTGTAAGATTTTATAATATCTTTTTTTCATTCCATCCATCCATTCTGTAAACCATTTGTCCTTTATAGACAGGGACATTCATACTGTGATGCAACAGTGCTGTTCACTCAGCCACTAGTGCTGTGTCTTTTGTTCCTTCCCTGCTGAATAATCTAGCTTAAAACAGCATGAATTCATGTTGGTTCAGGATGGTTTATGCTGGTTAGAGCCGACATAATTTACAGATCAATATTTCACATGAGTCATGACAAAGAGTGATCCAAACTGCAGTTTGTCCTGAATCACTTTGAGTATATTGCCCTCTGCTGCTTATTGAGAAATAGTGCAGATACTGTATGCATATTAAATATTTTCAAATACATCATTCTAAAACATTAAATAACCTTAATAATTAGAGATATATACTTTTTATTTCTTAATTTCTTGATTATGGCTTTGCTAGGTGCATTATTTGCATATATAATGGTTCAGGATGGTTTGTGTTGGTTAGAGCCGGTATAGTGCTTATACAGTGCTGGTCCAGCCGGCACTCCCGCTTCCCATTATGGGGACCAGCAAACCAGCAACCAGCATCCCATGCTGGGCCCAGCATGCAAAACATACCTTATACTTGTGATATATTCTGTGGAATGTCTTACTCTCCAAACCATGTTGTGTCCTGTATAAATTTTGGCCTTACATCCTAAGTGGAGAAATAGCTCACAGTAAGATGAGGGTGATCAGGGAGTAAAGGAAGCTAAGCAGGACTGTGCAGCACAGACCAAAAAAAAAAAAAAAGGATTCATCAAGGATTATAGTGGTCCAGTTTGAGGCAATCTGCAAAACTAATTATTATTATTACTTTAGAGCATGGTTTATGCTTGTTTGTAACATTATAGTCTTCAGTGGTGAATTATACTCTGACCATTTCAGGAGAAAAATGTTTGTTTTGCTTTGTCTTTTGTTTTGCTCTCTGCTCTCGAGTATGATTAAAAAAAAAGTAATAGGTCTATACATGACATTAAGTATGCACCCTTTTTATTTGAATTTGAGTTTCAGTTCATGTTTTACTATAAGCAGAATTATGGGTCATGGCAAGGTAATACTGTAAAATGTAATTAGTTGAATTTACTTTATCTTTATTAAACTGTTGGGTTTACATTAAAAAAAAAAAAACTTAAGGAAACCGACTGCCTTATATTTAACAAGTTAGCTCATCATTTTGAATTGATAAAACTAACTACCACATAGTACAGAGTACTTAGAAATTGATTAATTGATTGCATACCAGAATATGCAAAGCTGACTTTGCTTAAAACTTTCACATCAAAAGAATAATGAAGCACATTATTGTAGAATAGTAAAATTACTATCATTAGTCCTTGTGAATTTAAGTGTTAACATCAAGTCAAATTATTATAACTTGATAATGTAGCACATAAAAAAGTAATAAAATTTTTTAGTCAAATTAAAGGAGGCATCTTATGCTTCAGTGCTATTGAAAAGCTCTTTGTTGGTGTCAACTGTAGTCATCTGATTTATACTTGTGCTCTGTTTACAATAGATTTGCTATGGAAATGGGTGATGCTATTTATCATGAGCACATTACATTCTAACTAAGTGACATACTTTACAGATCAATATTTCACATGAGACATGACAAAGTGATCTGAACTGCAGTTTGTCCTGAATCACTCTGAGTATATTGCCCCCTGCTGCTTATTGAGATATAGTGCAGATACTGTATGCTTTGAAATACTGTATTAAATATTTTATGCATCATTTTAAAACATTAAATAACCTTAATAATTAGAAGTATATACTTTTATTTCTTAATTTCTTGATTATGGCTTTGCTATATGCATTATTTGCACATATAATTAATTTCACAGTAGTTTATTTGTAATAAATGAGGAAGCAAAGTCCTCAGTGTTTTAAAATGTTTAAATCCAATTTAAATTCATGTTTCAGTTACTCTCATTTTCTGTTAAATAAATAAACAACCCAGATAGCAGACGTACACTACCAGTCAAAAGTTTGGACACACTCTCTCATTTAATGTTTTTTCTTTATTTGCATGACTATTTACATTGTAGATTATCTCTGAAGACATCAAAACTATGAATGAACACATATGGAATTATGTAGTAAACAAAAAGTGTGAAATAGCTGAAAACATGTTTTATATTTTAGATTCTTCAAAATAGCCACCCTTTGCTTTGATTACTGCTTTGCACACTCTTGGCATTCTCTCAATGAGCTTCATGAGGTAGTCACCTGAAATGGTTTTCCAACAGTCTTGAAGGAGTTTCCAGAGATGCTGAGCACTTGTTGGCCCTTTTGCCTTCACTCTGCGGTCCATCTCATCCCAAACCATCTCGATTGGGTTTAGGTCAGGTGACTGTGGAGGCCAGGTCATCTGGCGCAACACTCCATCACTCTCCTTCTTGGTCAAATAGTCCTTACACAGCCTGGAGGTGTGTTTGGGGTCATTGTCCTGTTGAAAAATAAATGATGGTCCAACTAAATGCAAAACGGATGGGATGGCATGTTGCTGCAGGATGCTGTGGTATAGCCATGCTGGTTCAGTGTGCCTTCAATTTTGAATAAATCCCCACCAGTGTCACTAGCAAAGCACCCCCACACCATCACACCTCCTCCTCCATTCTTCACGGTGGGAACCATGCATGTAGAGACCATCCGTTCACCTTTTCTGCGTCGCACAAAGACACGGCGGGTGGAACGAAAGATCTCAAATTTGGACTCATTAGACCAAAGCACAGATTTCCACTGGTCAAATGTTCATTCCTTGTGTTTGGCAAAGTATTTCTTCGTAGCGCAGAGACTGCAATAGGCAAACCAGTCTCCACGGGAATATCCAGAACAGGAACAAGGAACGAGAGACTCAAACACAACGAGGACTTACAGAATCTTGGAGACGTACATGTGCTATCTGGGAATTCTTATATCAACAAAATAAAAGAAAATTATTAATGTTCTTGTTTATTAAAAGCAGGTCCATAAATCTAATAAAGTTAGTGTTTTTAAGCATTTTTACATTTATTTAAAAAAATAACTATAAGATTTAATGTGTTTTATTTGTGAACTTATGTTCAGCTGCTAATTAACTAATAGTCAACTTATTTTTGGATCAGTATTCATCAAAGCTAGGTAAACACTACAGGTGTCATCATGGGAGCCATACTAATGAACTTAATTTTGTCAATTTGTTAATTTCATAAGCTGTCATGGTCATGCAACACTGAATATAATATTTATACAGTAGTTATCACATTGTCCAGTGAAAACATCCTAAATGATTTGTTTGAAGGGAAAAATGTCAGATGGAAAACATGTCAATTGGAGTGAAGACTGTTCCATTCTAACATTTAGTCTGAAAGTCCATTCAGGAAAAACTTGATAGTAGCCTACAGTTGGTGGCAATATGAGGATGTGCAATGCCAGAGCTTTTAAACAGTTTCGTCAATCAATGACACTGCAGCAAATATTTAAATAACACAACGCTAACCATAACAGTTTATTAATGTACTGTCTGAAATGTTGGTTCATAAATATCCAGTATTTATTGTAACCCCGGATAAATTATGAGCATCAGTTGGCTACTCTCCACGATGTTTATGCTCCCTTTTTTGCCTTTATTGGACTTCCTAACACTTGTTTAGTCGTACAGCTGATTCTGTCGTTGTCTCTGCTGGTAAAGCAATAAAAGTGTGTTCCATATTTAATTTTTGCTTTTTGCATTACCAAACAACACTATGCTACTAGCATATCTACAGAGGCAGCAACCAATGAGCGTGAGGATTCTCTTTGGCGTTTTGTGAAACACGGCGGGGGTCACATCATTTCAAAAATACATGGCGAAATACATTCGGGAGCCACCCGCACCATACATTAGTGATGGGAGAAACAAAAAGGCTTGTTCACTGTTTTGAAAGCCCATAAAATGCCAATTGCTGGTGACGCCCACTGATCTATATAAATGTCATATAGCCTAGATCAGTGGTGACGCCTGCTGGTCAAAACGGTGTAAACGCAACAAATGTGTTATGTGTCATTAAAAATGTCAACTAATTTATAAAACTTTTTAAAGACCATGGCCCTGTCCCAAATGGTCCCATTCAGATGACTCTTCACAAAAACAACGTGAAATGTTTTTTTTTTTATTCATTATTTTTAGATTACCACTAAACTACAGAATTCACTATTAAAAGCAACATTAAAGTTCTCCAGTTGGTCGTGCTATCTTAGAAATGGACAGAGTTCTCCAGTTAGCCGTGATCTTTCATTGATTCATCTGATTAAAAAAAAAAAAAAAGGATTTGTTGACAATATCATCGTCATAGTGGGTTTTTTTCCTCATGAGGTTTATAATCCACATAGACGGATAACTTAAAGACAGTATAAAAGACCCAAGATAAAAGCGCACACACTAGTTAAAGGTCCGGTTGCTGCATGACTGCTTGGTCAATCAACCAGACAGTACGTAAGTGTCATGTTATTGACAGCTCATAACTGTCACCGTATCTTATGCAGAAGAGCAAAGGATTTCTAAATGTACAGAATCTGTTGTAAGTTTTTTAAATATTACACATTTACCCATAGTATACCTGTAATATATTTGATATATTTGTCCTTTTCTACTTTGTTTAGGATGATATCATGTCTTCAGCTGGCAATGTCTACAATGTGTCATCTGATCTGTCTCTTCAGGGCTTCGATCTGTCTCCTGAGAAGGCCATTGTTGCGTTTGTCTTTGCCGCTCTGAATTATATAATTATATTGTTCTGCAACTCCTTCCTCCTGTTCACAATCATAACCAATAAGGGTCTTCATGAACCGATGTACATTCTCCTGTTAAATTTGCCTATTAATGACCTCATAGGCTCCACTTGCCTGTTCCCTCATATCATGCGGGAGCTCCTGTTTGACACCAGGACCATGTCGTTTCTCCATTTGTATCACTCAGGCTTTCTTTATACATCTATATTTTGCTACTGCGGTCTTCATCTTGACTGCCATGGCGTACGACAGATATGTTGCTATCTGCCAGCCAATGAGATACACTACCATTATGAGCAACGTTCACCTCATGAAGATCATCTTGTTTGTTTGGCTCTCTAATTTGACACTGATAGCCGCGCTTTTCATTCTCCTCCTGCGTTTGCCTCGCTGTAGGTCTTACCTTACCCATCCATTTTGTGACAATCCCTCCCTGCTTCAGCTGGTCTGTGGAGACACGACCATTAATAACATTTATGGACTGTTGTTGACAGCTGTCTGTCAGGTGATAACAGTTGGTCTGATTCTGTACACATACCTACAGATCCTCATAGCCTGCTTTCGCAACAAAAGCTCTGACACGAGAAGTAAAGCTCTGCAGACGTGTGGTACACATCTAGTTGTCTTTATCTTGTTTGAGTGTTTGGGTCTTTTCACGATCATCTCATACAGGATAAAAGATATTTCTCCTCACTTAAGAAAATTCATTGCGGTTACTGGCATAATATTGCCACAGACAATGAATCCTGTTATATATGGAATGAGAACTAAAGAAATCAGGGTCAAAGGGATCAAATTTTTCAAGAAAAAAGTTTTTGCATCGTGAACAAATAACTTTAGAATCACAGTTTAGCATGTTGTCACATACCTTGATATATCCTTTTCTGCTGGACTTAATTTGACTGATATTTAAAAAAGGGCTAAAGGCAATTCCAGTTTATGACCACAAGATAGAAACCTAAACCAATTTTTGAAATGGTACCAGTGGCACATACATACAGTATATACACATATACAAACAATATATAAATATATCTTATATTGTAGTCTAAGTTTTAAAATGACCATTTATTAAGCTGAGTAATGAGCCAAGTTCCTTGGCATCTCAGAACACAAGATTGGTTACATGTATGCCAAAAAAAATATGAATAAATACTGTGTTTTTCTTTTCTAGATTTAAACACACTCTTTATTTTTTCTTAATACCTCCGTAATCTTTTTACAAGATCTTACAAGTTGTTTAGTCCTATTATCTACTAAATTGATGTCTCTGAAATCACATCTTTATGTAAGATACAGAAATAAATAAATAAATAAATAAGAAAGATTATTATTACTGAAAGAATTTGTTCCCTAACTTCCCAAAACCATTATATTGTTAGACACAGAATTATTTTTGCATCCTACCCATTCAAATATGCATGTATAGAACTGCAAGAATAATAACAAAATCTATTTAAAAAGTATTATTTTTTTTTTAAGATTGTAAAATTTGATAATATCTTTTTTCATTCCATCCATCCATTCTGTAAACCATTTATCCTTTATAGACAGGGACATTCATACTGTGATGCAACAGTGCTGTTCACTCAGCCACTAGTGCTGTGTCTTTTATTCCTTCCCTGCTGAAAAATCCAGCTTAAACCAGCATGAATTCATGTTGGTTCAGGATGGTTTATGCTGGTTAGAGCTGACATAATTTACATATCAATATTTCACTTGAGTCATGACAAAGAGTCATCTGAACTGCAGTTTGTCCTGAATCACTTTGACTATATTGCCCTCTGCTGCTTATTGAGATATAGTACAGATACTATATGCTTTGAAATACTGTATTAAATATTTTATGCATCATTTTAAAACATTAAATAACCTTAATAATTAGAAGTATATACTTTTATTTCTTAATTTCTTGATTATGGCTTTGCTATATGCATTATTTGCACATATAATTAATTTCACAGTAGTTTATTTGTAATAAATGAGGAAGCAAAGTCCTCAGTGTTTTAAAATGTTTAAATCCAATTTAAATTCATGTTTCAGTTACTCTCATTTTCTGTTAAATAAATAAACAACCCAGATAGCAGACGTACACTACCAGTCAAAAGTTTGGACACACCCTCTCATTTAATGTTTTTTCTTTATTTGCATGACTATTTACATTGTAGATTCTCTCTGAAGACATCAAAACTATGAATGAACACATATGGAATTATGTAGTAAACAAAAAGTGTGAAATAACTGAAAACATGTTTTATATTTTAGATTCTTCAAAATAGCCACCCTTTGCTTTGATTACTGCTTTGCACACTCTTGGCATTCTCTCGATGAGCTTCATGAGGTAGTCACCTGAAATGGTTTTCCAACAGTCTTGAAGGAGTTTCCAGAGATGCTGAGCACTTGTTGGCCCTTTTGCCTTCACTCTGCGGTCCATCTCATCCCAAACCATCTCGATTGGGTTTAGGTCAGGTGACTGTGGAGGCCAGGTCATCTGGCGCAGCACTCCATCACTCTCCTTCTTGGTCAAATAGTCCTTACACAACCTGGAGGTGTGTTTGGGGTCATTGTCCTGATGGTCCAACTAAATGCAAACCGGATGGGATGGCATGTTGCTGCAGGATGCTGTGGTATAGCCATGCTGGTTCAGTGTGCCTTCAATTTTGAATAAATCCCCACCAGTGTCACTAGCAAAGCACCCCCACACCATCACACCTCCTCCTCCATTCTTCACGGTGAGAACCATGCATGTAGAGACCATCCGTTCACCTTTTCTGCGTCACACAAAGACACGGCGGGTGGAACGAAAGATCTCAAATTTGGACTCATTAGACCAAAGCACAGATTTCCACTGGTCAAATGTTCATTCCTTGTGTTTGGCAAAGTATTTCTCGGTAGCGCAGAGACTGCAATAGGCAAACCAGTCTCGACGGGGAATATCCAGAACAGGAACAAGGAACGAGAGACTCAAACACAACGAGGACTTACAGAATCTTGGAGACGTACATGTGCTATCTGGGAATTCTTATATCAACAAAATAAAAGAAAATTATTAATGTTCTTGTTTATTAAAAGCAGGTCCATAAATCTAATAAAGTTAGTGTTTTTAAGCATTTTTACATTTATTCCAAAAAAATAACTATAAGATTTAATGAGTTTTATTTGTGAACTTATGTTCAGCTGTTAATTAACTAATAGTCAACTTATTTTTGGATCATTAGTCATCAAAGCTAGGTAAACACTACAGGTGTCATCATGGGAGCCATACTAATAAACTTAATTTTGTCAATTTGTTAATTTCATAAGCTGTCATGGTCATGCAACACTGAATATAATATATATACAGTAGTTATCACATTGTCCAGTGAAAACATCCTAAATGATTTGTTTGAAGGGAAAAATGTCAGAGGGAAAACATGTCAATTGGAGTGAAGACTGTTCCATTCTAACATTTAGTCTGAAAGTCCATTCAGGAAAAACTTGGTGGCAATATGAGGATGTGCAATGCCAGAGCTTTTAAACAGGTTCGTCCAATCAATGACACTGCAGCAAATATTTAAATAACACAACGCTAACCATAACAGTTTATTAATGCACTGTCTGAAATGTCAGTTCATAAATATCCAGTATTTATTGTAACCCTGGATAAATTATGAGCATCAGTTGGCTACTCTCCACGATGTTTATGCTCCCTTTTTTTGCCTTTATTGGACTTACTAACACTTGTTTAGTCGTACAGCTGATTCTGTCGTTGTCTCTGCTGGTAAAGCAATAAAAGTGTGTTCCATATTTAATTTTTGCTTTTTGCATTGGCAAACAACACTATGCTACTAGCATATCTACAGAGGCAGCAGCCAATGAGCGCAAGGATTCTCTTCAGCGTTTTGTGAAACACGGAGGGGGTCACATCATTTCAAAAATACATGGCGAAATACATTCGGGAGCCACCCGATCATACATTAGTGATGGGAGAGACAAAAAGGCTTGTTCACTGTTTTGAAAGCCCTTAAAACGGCAATTGCTGGTGATGCCCACTGATCTATATAAATGTCATATAGCCTAGATCAGTGGTGACGCCTGCTGGTCAAAATGGTGTAAATGCAACAAATGTGTTATGTGTCATTAAAAATGTCAACTAATTTATAAAACTTTTTAAAGACCATGGCCCTGTCCCAAATGATCCCATTTAGATGACTCTTCACAAAAACAATGTGAAAATGTTTTATTTATTTTCATTTTTAATTTTTTTTAGAACTACAGAATGCACCATTAAAAGCAACATTAAAGTTCTCCAGTTAGTCGTGCTATCTTAGAAATGGACAGAGTTCTCCAGTTAGCCGTGATCTTTCATTGATTCATCTGATTTAAAAAAAAAAAAAAAAGGATTTGTTGACAATATCATCATCATAGTGGGTTTTTTTCCTCATGAGGTTTATAATCCACATAGACGGATAACTTAAAGACAGTATAAAAGACCCAAGATAAAAGCGCACACACTAGTTAAAGGTCCGGTTGCTGCATGACTGCTTGGCCAATCAACCAGACAGTACGTAAGTGTCATGTTATTGACAGCTCATAACTGTCACCGTATCTTATGCAGAAGAGCAAAGGATTTCTAAATGTACAGAATCTGTTGTAAGTATTTTAAATATTACACATTTACCCATAGTATACTTGGTCGAGCTGTAATATATTTGATATATTTGCCCTTTTCTACTTTGTTTAGGATGATATCATGTCTTCAGCTAGCAATGTCTACAATGTGTCATCTGATCTGTCTCTTCAGGGCTTCGATCTGTCTCCTGAGAAGGCCATTGTTGCATTTGTCTTTACCGCTCTGAATTATATAATTATATTGTTCTGCAACTCCTTCCTCCTGTTCACAATCATAACCAGTAAGGGTCTTCATGAACCGATGTACATTCTCATGTTAAATTTGCCTATTAATGACCTCATAGGCTCCACTTGCCTGTTCCCTCATATCATGCGGGAGCTCCTGTTTGACACCAGGACCATGTCATTCTCCATTTGTATCACTCAGGCTTTCTTTATACATCTATATGTTGCTACTGCGGTCTTCATCTTGACTGCCATGGCATACGACAGATATGTTGCTATCTGCCAGCCAATGAGATACACTACCATTATGAGCAACGTTCACCTCATGAAGATCATCTTGTTTGTTTGGCTCTCTAATTTGACACTGATAGCCGTGCTTTTCATTCTCCTCCTGCGTTTGCCTCGCTGTAGGTCTTACCTTACCTATCCATTTTGTGACAATCCTTCCCTGCTTCAGCTGGTCTGCGGAGACACGACCATTAATAACATTTATGGACTGTTGTTGACAGCTGTCTGTCAGGTGATAACAGTTGGTCTGATTCTGTACACATACCTACAGATCCTCATAGCCTGCTTTCGCAACAAAAGCTCTGACACGAGAAGTAAAGCTCTGCAGACGTGTGGTACACATCTAGTTGTCTTTATCTTGTTTGAGTGTTTGGGTCTTTTCACGATCATCTCATACAGGATAAAGATATTTCTCCTCACTTAAGAAAATTCATTACGATTGCTGGTATAATATTGCCACAGACAATGAATCCTGTTATATATGGAATGAGAACTAAAGAAATCAGGGTCAAAGGGATCCAATTTTTCAAGAAAAAAGTTTTTGCATTGTGAACAAATAACTTTAGAATCACAGTTTAGCAGGTTGTCACATATCCTGATATATCCTTTTCTGCTGGACTTAATTTGACTGATATTTAAAAAAGGGCTAAAGGCAATTCCAGTTTATGACCACAAGATAGAAATCTAAACCAATTTTTGAAATGGTACCAGTGGCACATACATACAGTATATACACATTTACACACAATATATAAATATATCTTATATTGTAGTCTAAGTTTTAAAATGACCATTTATTAAGCTGAGTAATGAGTCAAGTTCCTTGGCATCTCAGAACACAAGATTGGTTACAAGTATGGCAAAAAATATGAATAAATATTGTGTTTTTTCATTTCTAGATTTAAACACTCTTTATTTTTTTCTTAATACCTCCATAATCTTTTTACAAGATCTTGAACTGTTGCCATCTGGTCGACGCTACAGAGCTCTGAGCACCAGAACGACCAGACACAGGAAC
Source organism: Hypophthalmichthys nobilis (assembly GCA_037950665.1). NCBI lineage: Eukaryota > Metazoa > Chordata > Actinopteri > Cypriniformes > Xenocyprididae > Hypophthalmichthys > Hypophthalmichthys nobilis. The sequence continues at coordinate 20,049,150 of CM075479.1, forward strand.
AGTTTCTTCCCTCAGGCAATCCATCTCATGAACACTTGACAAACACGGAACACACAACACTATTATACATTATTTACTTAAAACACATACTTATTTATATATCAAATTTGCACTCATCATAACTGTACATACAAATTGTCTATATTATATATTGTTTTTTGCTCTTTTTGCACTCTGTCTATCTTGTATATTTGTACATTATTCTTATTTTTTTTATTATCTGTGTCTTGTCTTGTCGCTGTCACTCTGTTGCACTGTTTAGCTTCTGTCACTAAAACAAATTCCTAGTATGTGTAAACATACCTGGCAATAAAGCTCTATCTGATTCTGATTCTGATTCTTACAAGTTGTTTAGTGCTATTATCTACTAAATTGATGTCTCTGAAATCACATCTTTATGTAAGATACAGAAAGAAAGAAAGAAAGAAATAAAGAAAGATTATTATTACTGAAACAATTTGTTCCATAACTTCCCAAAACCATTATATTGTTAGACCCAGAATTATTTTTGCATCTAACCCTTTCAAATATGCATGTATAGAATTGCAAGAATAATAACAAAATCTATTTAAAAAGTTTTTTTTTTTAAGATTGTAAGATTTGATAATATCTTTTTTCATTCCATCCATCCATTCTGTAAACCATTTGTCCTTTATAGACAGGGACATTCATACTGTGATGCAACAGTGCTGTTCACTCAGCCACTAGTGCTGTGTCTTTTAATGAAAAATCCAGCTTAAACCAGCATGAATTCATGTTGGTTCAGGATGGTTTTTGCTGGTTAGAGCCGACATAATTTATCTTTTGACAATATTTCACTTGAGTCATGACAAAGAGTCATCTGAACTGCAGTTTGTCCTGAATCACTTTGAGTATATTGCCCTCTGCTGCTTATTGAGATATAGTGCAGATACTATATGCTTTGAAATACTGTATTAAATATTTTCAAATGCATCATTTTAAAACATTAAATAACCTTAATAATTAGAAGTATATACTTTTATTTCTTAATTTCTTGATTATGGCTTTGCTAGGTGCATTATGTGCACATATAATTAATTTCACAGTAGTTTATTTGTAATAAATGAGGAAGCAAAGTCCTCAGTGTTTTAAAATGTTTAAATTCAATGTAAATTCATGTTTCAGTTACTCTCATTTTTTGTTAAATAAATAAACAACCCAGATAGCAGACGTACATCACAGAGACGTCTATTTGATTTGCGTGTTTTCATCTGGAAGACTAGAGTATTTGCTCATCTGCAACGCGTCTATAAGACTTTTTCTGTCAGATGTTAAATATGCATTTATAAAATGCCTTTAAGTTGTTGATGATTTAGACTTATATCTAAAACTGACTTTTAAAGAAGTTTATCAGAGTATGTACACAGCAGATGCTTTCAAGATGCTTTTCCAAGTGTTCTTTATACCCAGGTGAAAAAAAACTGCACTAAAATACACTTTATTTCAGTACACTTAGTATACTTCCGTAATGTACTTAAAGAGCTCTATTTTCGTGCACTAATTTTGTACTTAATATACCAAAAATTCTTCTTTAGTAGTTCTTAAGATAATCTTAACATCTAAGTGTCCTCAACTGTGCTATTTTGAGACACCATGAATATGAACTAAAATGTGCTTTTAACATACTATCTCTGTTTTAAAAAAGTATTTAGTTACCACTTGTAGTACACTTGAACCCATCTCTCGTACACTTTTAAATATACTCATCAGACAGAAAATACACTTATGAATTATTTAAGTATAAGAATAATGTATGATAAATATATATAAAATGTATTTATAATGTATTGCCCACATATTTTTATCCATTAAATAATTCATTTCAAATGTATTGTAACTATGTTAATATTCCCTTTATATGTTACTTAACCACATGTTAAAGGTGTCTTTAAATAGTACTGTCACATACTATAAGGAATAAGGAGGATTCAATAGCGAATGCAGCAAATATAAGTTTATTAAGAAAAATAGAAGCAGGGAAGATAGCAAGGCTTAGATGTCTTGAGTGCAGATGGCAAAGTATTTCTCGGTAGAGCAGAGACTGCAATAGGCAAACCAGTCCAACAGGTAATCCAAAACTGTCTCGACAGGGAATATCCAGAACAGGAACAAGGAACGAGAGACTCAAACACAGCCAGTACTTACAGAAATCTTGGAGACGTACATGTGCTATCTGGGAATTCTTATACTATATCAACAAAATAAAAAAATAAAAATATTAATGTTCTTGTTTATTAAAAGCAAGTCCATAAATCTAATAAAGTTAGTGTTTTTAAGCATTTTTACATTTAGTCCAAAAAATAACTATAAGAACACTGTAACAAATTTCAGACTTCATGTATGTTTTATTTGTGAACTTATGTTCAGCTGTTAATTAACTAATAATCAACTTATTTTTGGATCATTAGTCATCAAAGCTAGGTAAACACTACAGGTGTCATCATGGGAGCCATACTAATACACTTAATTCTGTTAATTTGTTAATTTCATAAGCTGTCATGGTCATGCAACACTGATTATAATATTTATGCAGTAGTTATCACATTATCCAGTGAAAACATCCTACATGAGCACATTTGTTTGAAGGGAAAAATGTCAGATGGAAAATGTCTCGGTTATGTGTGTAACCATCGTTCCCTGAAGGAGGGATCGGAGACTTATGTCAGTAGTGACCGACGAATTGGGATATCGCCAGAGAGCCCTATCAGCTTCGAGTGAAACTAAACAAGCCAATGGAATTGGCGTGCGATATTTGCATAGTGCGCACTGCCCCCCGCAAGGCGGGTATAAATACGGAAGCGGATGCAGTCGCACTCTGTTTTTCGCTGAGGAGACAACCTGAGTCTGCAATACAGCGAAGGCACAGGAACTGTGGTGACGGGATGTACGTCTTCGTTCCCTCCTTCAGGGAACGAGGGTTACACCGAGACATTCCCTTTCAGTCGGTCACGTTCGTAGTACGTCAGTAGTGACCGACGAATTGGGATCCCAAATAAAACGTCACAGTTACTGACCCCTTCCAGGGCCCAGCGTAAGCTCCAGCCACCTTGGGGTGGAGAGGGGGGCGAGCTTACACTGAGAGAGTCTACTGCTGTTCCGCAAGACCCACTCAGTAAGACTTAGACAACACTGGAGAAGCGAACCCATAGGGGATGCTGCAGAAGCTACAGCCTACCCTGGAGGGGAGGAATTACGTGGAAATACACATATGGACTGGCCGTGGGCAGTACGCATATGGAGTCCCTGGGATGGCTCCAGCCTGAGTAGGGGGAGACTCATCTGACAGGTGACAGCAGAGCTGACTCTGCTGAGGGAAAGACACGGGCTCACCGTGGGGAGTTAACCGTGGACAATACACATATGGGACCACTCACGTGGAGGAGTCACGACATATGGCACCCAGCCAAACCTCAACATCGGTGACGGACGTTTGGCCTAGCATCAGACACTCCGCAATGTCCGAGTCGCAAGGGGTGGCGGAGGAACTCAACAGGGTTCACCAGGTGGGGAACTCACTGGAGCAATGGATGCACGTATCTGGCCCAGGGGGCGGAATGTCATAGCAAGCTGACACTAGAACAGGTCCTTCACGTTACTGGCTACTGGAAGCGAGTACATGGGAAGATACCGGTTCCACATGAAGGCTATAGAATCTAGCGTACGTGTTGGGTGTCGCCCAGCCCGCAGCTCTACAGATATCTGTCAGCGAGGCGTCGTGCGCCAGCGCCCAGGAAGCGCTAGTGGAGTGAGCTCTTAACCCGAGCGGGCAAGGCACGCCTTGGGACTGATAAGCCAAGGTGATGGCATCCACTATCCAGTGGGCCATCCTCTGCTTGGAGACAGCCTTTCCCTTCTGCTGGCCTCCGTAACAGATGAAGAGCTGATCTGAGGTCCTAAAGATTCACGTTCTATCCATGTACAGGCGCAGAGCGTGGACGGGACAGAGCAAAGCCAGGGCTGGGTCTGCCTCCTCCGAAGGCAGCGCTTGCAGGTTCACTACCTGATCTCTGAAGGGAGTGGTAGGAACCTTGGGCACATATCTAGGCTGGGGTCTCAGGATAACATGAGAGTCACTGGGCCCGAATTCCAGGCACGATTCGTAGACCGAAATTGTGTGCAGTTCCCCTACCCTCTTAACCGAGGCCCTTAAGGAACAGTACTTTTAACTCCACTGACTGCAAAGGCTCGAAGGGATGACCCCGGAGAGATGTAAGTACCAGGGAGAGATCCCAAGAAGGTATAGAGGGAGAGCGAGGTGAATTCAGTCTCCTCGCCTCCCTCAGGAACCTGATGACCAGGTCATGCTTCCCCAAAGACTTACCATTGACTGCATCATGATGTGCGGCAATAGCAGCAACATACACCTTGAGGGTGGAGGGAGACAGCCTTCACTCCAAGCCCTCTTGCAGGAAGGAAAGCACTGACCTGACCGAATATGATAGGGGGTCCTCTCGGTGAGAGGAACACCATTCAACGAACAGGTTCCACTTCAGGGCATAGAGGTTCTTCGTAGAAGGAGCTCTAGCAGAAGTGATAGTGTCTACGACCGACTGGGATAGATCACTTAGAACCTCCGCGTCCCATCCAGGGACCAGACATGTTTCCAGAGTTTCCAGAGGTCCGGACGCGGGTGCCAGAGGGTGCCCCGTCTCTGAGTCAGAAGGTCCTTCCTCAGAGGAATGGGCCAAGGAGGCGCTGTCGCGAGGAGCGTCAGATCCGAAAACCAGGTCCGAGTGGGCCAATACGGAGCCACTACAAGACCTGCTCCTCATCCTCCCTGACTTTGCACAGGAGCTGTGTGAGAAGGCTCACTGGGGGAAACGCATATTTGCGTAGGCATATCTGGGATAGGGATATCTGGGATAGCACTCCTCGGTGAGTCCAGGTGAGGCGAGTGAGTCCAGTTCCATACTGACATAAGAGATCCTCGGCTGAGGTGAGCTAACATCGTGTCCCTGTGTTCGCACAACTGCTCCCGCGAGCTGGCCAGAATGAGCCAGTCGTCGAGGTAGTTAAGTTCCTTGAGTGGAACAATGGTCGCCTCCGAGCCAGCGGGACCAAAGGCATCACAGACGTACCCGGCGTGGGGCAGCGAGGCAGAGTACTGGGACCTGACTCTGACGGCATAGCGGCCCGAAGTGGGGTCGGACTCTGCGAGGTGGCAGTGTGTGTGTGGGAGATGGCGCAAGGGAGGCGGCCTCAACATACACACTGGGACCTGCTGGCGAGGTGAGAGGGGGCTGAGAGTGGCGAGGCGGTGCACTGCACACTGCCAGCCGTGCCCTCTTGGGACCTGGAGGATTGGGAAACAGCTCTTTTTGTGAAAAGCTGGGTACTGCTGGACTGTGGAGAGCCAGCGGCGGGACAATACGAGACACAAATTCCCCCCGGCCCTCCTCTGGGGGAGGGAGAGATGCGGGCATCATCTCCCGAAGAGCTGACATCCTCTCCTCCAGGTTGCTCATCTCAGGACCGCTTCCTAGTTCTCTTGCCACCTGGCTTGGCTGGGGTCTGAGCGGGCTGGGCGCCGTGTCCGCGACCAGCTCCCTGCTGTCTGGCGGGTGGAGGCTGCTGCTTTGCAGACTTAACAGGCATGGAGGACGACGCAGGGGGGCTCCCTCGGCGACGAGCAGACTGAGGTTGCGCAGCCGGTGGTGGGGTGGAGGCAGCAGCGGACCGCTGGGGCAGGATGATGGCCTCAGTCTGCTTCTGTGCGGCTGAGAACTGCTGGGCAAAGCTCTTGACCGTGTCGCCGAATAGGCCGACCTGTGACACGGGGAATCCAGGAACCGATAATTATCGGTCTCCCTCATGTCCGCCAAGGTCAGCCACAGGTGGTGTTGCTGGACCACAAGCGTAGCCATCGCTTGACCAACGGAGTGAGCCATCACCTTAGTTGCCCGGAGAGCGAGGTCGGTGGCGGCGCGCAGCTCCCCCAGCAGCTGTTGGTCAAGACCACCCTGGGGCACATCCATGAGCGCTTTGATCTGATAGTCCTGTAGCAGGGCCATGGCATGCAAGGCAGAGGCGGCCTGTCCGCAGGCTCTGTAAGCTTTCTCCGTCAAGCTAGATGAGAAAGCATAGCCGTCAACTCAGGATGAGGCTTGGGCAACGCTACGGTCCCAGAGGGAGGCAGCACAGCCGAGTCTTCATCTCCCGAGGACTCCAGCTCACCTTCCGATGCCGCGATCGACATCTGCTCGTCCGCAGGCGCACCGAAAGGAAACGGATGGTCGCTCAACAGAGGGACCACCAGGATCCTCCGGTAACACCACAGGCTGCAGTGTTGTTGAGGGGATAGGGGCCCGCGGAGCTTGGCGGGGAAGCCCTAACCGTGATCCTCAGGTTACCTTTCCTACACGCCGCTCCCCTGATCGGAGCCAGAGAAAACGGCTGAACGGGAATAGGGGAGGGGACCCCCGCTCCCTGAGGACCAAGGAATGAGAGTCTAGACCTGAGATAGTCATGTTCCCGCAGTGAGAACATGAACTATCCACAAAGGCTGTCTCAGCATGCTGAATGCCAAGGCATGTGACACAGCGATCGTGACCATCAGCTGGGACCAGGGAATGACCACATCCAGTAACGCAATTACATCTTGAAAAAGACGCAGTGTTCGTCTGTGAAGCTCTTTTAGAAGGGAGAAATTCAGCTCTTGTTCTTTGTGCCGAAGCACACAGGGAACAGCCGAGATGTGACTGCAGGTACACGACTCCTGACAGTCAAACGCAACAATGCTGTGAAAACAGCAGTTGAGAGCTGTATAATAGCTCGCTCTGTGGAAGGCTCGTGGCTTCCAATATTAGGATGTGCAATGCCAGAGCTTTTAAACAGGTTCGTCCAATCAATGACACTGCAGCAAATATTTAAATAACACAACGCTAACCATAACAGTTTATTAATGTACTGTCTGAAATGTAGCGTCTGCAGTTGATCAAAATCATCAATACAACTATAAATTAAAGAAAGCTTTTAACGTTTGACCTCCTTCGGATAACTCATAGACCATGGCTCCGGCAGGTCTAGATGAAATGACCCTATTGGCATCTTTGTTGTCTCCATTGAAGAGAAGCAGGAGGCCTTCTCACCAGCTCCAGGACTTCAAAGAGTCACCCGTGCTTCACCCCACATGGCGCTAAGGGCCATGTGGCATATCCGAGACACTGTGAAAACCCAATACACATCACACACACACACATACAGAGACACAAACACACATTTGGAGACTGTATCTACATTTAGCCTCAAAATATGACTATGCCAAAGTGTACCCATTGCTGTATTCAAGTGAACGTGCATGTATCCATATTATATAAGATTAGTTATGACTGTAGCGGTGTTAGTTTTACTCTAAACGGTATATTCAAGTATAAACTGTATCTCTCACTTTTATGTCTTTGACATCCGACAAGTTTGGTCTCATTGTAAAGCTCTCTTTATGCCTAATTGACAATGTATGTCACGTTACTGTAAAATGCATTGTTCTATTTTTAATGGTACTTCGAAGAAAATGTACTCAGATCTGACACTTCATAAACCATGCAAATGAGGTCATAAATGGAGACAAAGAAAAAGTTTGCCTGCCAAACTTTCACCCTCGCCATTGGCTGGCGCATCCAAGGAGGCGTTGTTGGCTTGTTTGTCCTTAAAAAGACAACCACACGCACATTTTTTTTGTCTCTCGATTGTCTTTCGATTGTCCCTCGCCATCTCACGCATGTCTCTCCCGGACGTCTCGGCGCTTCCATCACGCGCTCCTCTGCTTCTTCGAGACGACCATCTTTTTGGCACAAGTTTTCTTTTGTCAAGCCTTCGTCATCCTCCATCACCTAGGAGACGGACTCTCTCTTCTTTATTTTCCGGTTATCTTACTCTTAAGTTAAAACCTTGTTTGAACCTTGTTTGAGAATCCTGCCGAGAACCCTGCCTTGGAAAAGGACCGATCGCTCCAACCGCACGCATTGAAACTCCTGCAGAAAGTATAGAACCATTCTTTTCAAAACGTTTTAAGCTCCATACATAAGCTGAGTTTCCTTGCTGGCTCTCAAAGGTTTAACTGTTTGTAATTTGCCATTTTATTTGATCACCTCTGTTTTCCTGTCTTTACTTTCACTTTTGTATATATGTGTATTCTTTGTGCATATTTAGCTGTATAACGTTAGCCCATGTATTCGTAGTTTCGTATATTAAATGCATTATATTCATGCTCGATTGCCTCTGTTGCTCATTCAACAAACCAAGTCTCTTCTACGTTTGATTCTGCAAAACTGCTTTACGCTTTAATGCTATAATAGGAAGTTATTCTCGTGGCCAGAAACTAGCTTCCTTTTATAATAGTCTATGAGAAAACTGATGGTTTGCTGGACAAACTAGGATAGTCTTTCTCAAACCACTATTGAACTAGAACTAATCATATATGTAATTAATTATAATCAGTTGTAATTAATTCACAGTATATGTGCATAATTCCCTCTTTGGTCGATCTATATTATAATTAATCATAACGCGTTATGACTTAATTATATATATATATTTCACCCATAATTTGAGCTAATTGATTAAATACCTGTAAATTCATTACAGAAATGTCGGTTCATAAATATCCAGTATTTATTGTAACCCCGGATAAATTATGAGCATCAGTTGGCTACTCTCCACAATGTTTATGCTCGTTTTTTTTTTTTGCCTTTATTGGACTTCCTAACACTTGTTTAGTCGTACAGCTGATTCTGTCGTTGTCTCTGCTGGTAAAGCAATAAAAGTGTGTTCCATAGTTAAGTTTTCGCTTTTTGCATTGCCAAACAACACTATGCTACTAGCATATCTACAGAGGCAGCAGCCAATGAGTGCGAGGATTCTCTTCGGCGTTTTGTGAAACACAGCGGGGGTCACATCATTTCAATATGGCGAAATACATTCGGGAGCCACCCGCACCATACATTAGTGATGGGAGAAACAAAAAGGCTTGTTCACTGTTTTGAAAGCCCTTAAAACGGCAATTGCTGGTGATGGCCACTGATCTATATAAATGTCATATAGCCTAGATCAGTGGTGACGCCTGCTGGTCAAAACGGTGTAAATGCAACAAATGTGTTATGTGTCATTAAAAATGTCAACTAATTTATAAAACTTTTTAAAGACCATGGCCCTTTCCCAAGTGATCCCATTTAGATGACTCTTCTAAATGTTTTTTTTTTAGATTACCACTAAACTACAGAATGCACTATTAAAAGCAACATTAAAGTTCTCCAGTTAGTCGTGCTATCTTAGAAATGGACAAAGTTCTCCAGTTAGCCGTGATCTTTCATTGATTCATTTGATTTAAAAAAAAAAAAAAAAAAAGGATTTGTTGACAATATCATCGTCATAGTGGGTTTTTCCCTCATGAGGTTTATAATCCACATAGACGGATAACTTAAAGACAGTATAAAAGACCCAAGATAAAAGCGCACACACTAGTTAAAGGTCCGGTTGCTGCATGACTGCTTGGCCAATCAACCAGACAGTAAGTGTCATGTTATTGACAGCTCATAACTGTCACCATATCTTATGCAGAAGAGCAAAGGATTTCTAAATGTACAGAATCTGTTGTAAGTATTTTAAATATTACACATTTACCCATAGTATACTTGGTCGAGCTGTTATATATTTGATATATTTGCCCTTTTCTACTTTGTTTAGGATGATATCATGTCTTCAGCTGGCAATGTCTACAATGTGTCATCTGATCTGTCTCTTCAGGGCTTCGATCTGTCTCCTGAGAAGGCCATTGTTGCATTTGTCTTTGCCGCTTTGAATTATATAATTATATTGTTCTGCAACTCCTTCCTCCTGTTCACAATCATAACCAATAAGGGTCTTCATGAACCAATGTACATTCTCCTGTTAAATTTGCCTATTAATGACCTCATAGGCGCCACTTGCCTGTTCCCTCATATCATGCGGGAGCTCCTGTTTGACACCAGGACCATGTCATTCTCCATTTGTATCACTCAGGCTTTCTTTATACATGTATATGCTGTATCTGTGGTCTTCATCTTGACTGCCATGGCGTACGACAGATATGTTGCTATCTGCCAGCCAATGAGATACACTACCATTATGAGCAACGTTCACCTCATGAAGATCATCTCTTTGGTTTGGCTCTCTAATTTGACACTGATAGCCGTGCTTTTCATTCTCCTCCTGCGTTTGCCTCGCTGTAGGTCTTACCTTACCCATCCGTACTGTGACAATCCTTCCCTGCTTCAGCTGGTCTGCGGAGACACGACCATTAATAACATTTATGGACTGTTGTTGACATCTGTCTGTCAGGTGATAACAGTTGGTCTGATTTTGTACACATACCTACAGATCCTCATAGCCTGCTTTCGCAACAAAAGCTCTGACACGAGAAGTAAAGCTCTGCAGACGTGTGGTACACATCTAGTTGTCTTTATCTTGTTTGAGTGTTTGGGTCTTTTCACGATCATCTCATACAGGATAAAAGATATTTCTCCTCAGTTAAGAAAATTCATTGCGGTTGCTGCTATGATATTGCCACCGATGATGAATCCTGTTATATATGGAATGAGAACTAAAGAAATCAGGGTCAAAGGGATCCAATTTTTCAAGAAAAAAGTTTTTGCATCGTGAACAAATAACTTTAGAATCACAGTTTAGCAGGTTGTCACATATCCTGATATATCCTTTTCTGTTGGACTTAATTTGACTGATATTTGAAAAAGGGCTAAATGCAATTCCAGTTTATGACCACAAGATAGAAACCTAAACCAATTTTTGAAATGGTACCAGTGGCACATACATACAGTATATACACATATACACAAAAAATATAAATATATTTTATATTGTAGTCTAAGTTTTAAAATGACCATTTATTAAGCTGAGTAATGAGCCAAGTTCCTTGGCATCTCAGAACACAAGATTGGTTACATGTATGCCAAAAAAATATAAATAATTTATTGTGTTTTTTATTTCTAGATTTAAACACACTTTCTTTTTTTCTTAATACTTCTGTAATCTTTTTACAAGATCTTACAAGTTGTTTAGTACTATTATCTACTAAATGTCTCTGAAATCACATCTTTATGTAAGATGCAGAAAGAAAGAAAGAAAGAAAGAAAGATTATTATTATTACTGAATCAATATGTTCCCTAACTTCCCAAAACCATTATATTGTTAGACACAGAATTATTTTTGCATCTAACCCATTCAAATATGCATGTATAGAACTGAAAGAATAATAGCAAAATCCATTTAAAAAGTATTATTTTTTTAAGATTGTAAGATTTGATAATATCTTTTTTTTCATTCCATCCATCCATTTTGTAAACCATTTGTCCTTTATAGACAGGTACATTCATACTGTGATGCAACAGTGCTGTTCACTCAGCCACTAGTCTGTGTGTTTTGTTCCTTCCCTGCTGAAAAATCCAGTTTAAACCAGCATGAATTCATGTTGGTTCAGGATGGTTTATGCTGGTTAGAGCCGATATACTTTACAGTTCAATATTTCACATGAGTCATGACAAAGAGTGATCCGAATTGCAGTTTGTCCTGAATCACTTTGAGTATATTGCCCTCTGCTGCTTATTGAGATATAGTGCAGATACTGTATGCATTGAAATAATGTATTAAATATTTTCAAATACATCATTCTAAAACATTATAACAAAACATACCTTATACTGGTGATATATTCTGTGGAATGTTTTACTCTCCAAACCATGTTGTGTCCTGTATAAATTTTGGCCTTACATCCTGAGTGGAGAAATAGCTCACAGTAAGATGCAGGTGATCAGGGAATAAAGGAAGCTAAGCAGGACTGTGCAGCACAGACCAAAAGAAAAAAAAAAAAAAGGATTCATCAAGGATTATAGTGGTCCAGTTTGAGGCAATCTGCAAAACTGACTATATTATTATTATTATTTTAAAGCATGGTTTATGGTTGTTTGTAACATTATAGTCTTCAACTCTTCAATTATACTCTGACCATTTCAGGAGAAAAATGTTTGTTTTGCTTTGTCTTTTGTTTTGCTCTCTGCTCTCAAGTATGATTAAAAAGCTTTGTGGAAAAAAGTAGGTCTATACATGAAATTAAGTATGCACCCTTATTATTTAGGGGTTTTGAATTTGAGTTTTAGTTCATATGTTTTACTATAAACAGAATTATGGGTCATGGCAAGGCAATACTTTAAAATGTAATTAGTTGAATTTACTTTATCTTTATTAAACTGTTGGGTTTACATTAAAAAATAAAAAACTTAAGGAAACCGATTGCCTTAAATTTAGCAAGTAAGTTAGCTCATCATTTTGAATTGATAAAACTAACTACCACATAGTACAGAGTACTTAGAAATCAGTGTTTGGAGTAACACGTTACAAAAGTAATGCATTACAGTAACTGATTACTTTTTGCTGTAACGCAATAGTGTAAGGCATTACTAATCAATTTTCACTAATATTTTACTCAGTACATGTTCAGTAACGCTTGCATTACAACAAGTTTTTAGCCCAAAATTTAATTTTTCAAAGAAAGAAAGAAAAAACAGCAAGACCGAGACATTAACGAATGAAAAATGCTGCAAGTAAGTTCTATTAACTGTTCGTAGTCAGTCAATAGCCGCGTGTGGTGTCGAAGTTTGTAAGTAAAGACTAAACGACAGCTTCTGATATATTTGTTTAGCGATTTATTTTATTCATTTCCCTCTCGCTGGTGTAACTTTGTATTGTATGAGGCAGTCCAGTGAAGGCGTGTTTAGGGTGGGTTTTACAGGAGTGCCGCAAGGCTACTGGCCCGACAGTGGAAATGCGGCATGATTTCGACCTCTGTGCTCGAGGTCCGAGGCTATTAGCCCACCCGGCTCGCTGTAAGCCCTGGCTCACGCTGGCCAGTGGAAAAGCGGCTAATGGGTGAAGATGGCAGAAGACTGTACATTCGCAAGATGGATGTATGCGCATTACTTCGAGTTTGTCAGAGATAAGGACAAGAAGAACGTAATAGTCAAATGCAACCTTTGTTTAAAACCAAAAGAACTATCAATGTCGCGATTGTGAACCTCTTGAATTCAAAGAGAATAAAATAATGGCAACAATAAGAAAAGAACAAATGTGCATCTTGTCATGGCATTAGAGTTTACATATAGTCCTGTTGTGTAATATGAATAGACCCAAGCGATTCCCAGATATTCCCAGTTAATCACTTTACCTCTACCATACTTTTAACAGACTTGGATCCTTTGTAACAACCCCTTGGATCTGAGTGCTTTAACTGATGCGTGAAGTTTTTTTTAATTCACCATGCTTGACAACGCAATATATTTAAACAGCATCTTTATTCCGAACACCATGCATCGAATCACATCACCGTGAAAACTATATAAAAAAACTAATTCATATTCAAACAAACTCGTAAACACATCGAATTGCATAAATAAACAAACACTACATTACACAACATTACATTACATCTCGCTACGTTCTCCAAGGAGTGCAAACCAAATATGATAATCCTTTCGTCAACATCAAACGTGCGTCCAGTTCAATTCAAATGATACAAAGTATAAAATCCACATTAAAACAGTATAGGCTCCAACAAGCCATCAGCATCTAACATGCATGTGTACCCGCTATCTTATTAAGCTTACCTGCCCAACCTGATCACTATGGTGTCTGAGAAGGACAATTTCAGCACAAATGTTAGCGAGCTTCCGGTTACAATTTACACACGCACACACAAGGTACAGCAAAAGACATTCAGATACAAAGTTCATCATATTACTAATAAATTAAACAAACATCTTCAATATTTCATAACCTAATTCATAGCCTACTTGCTTTTTTTTTTTTTTTTTACATTAGGAAAATAAATACAGTATTTTAAATGGTCCCTTACACTCCCACCAATCATGACATGATAAAGACAACCATTAATAATCCACCATATGCAAGTAAGCGTAAAATTACATTAACATGATTAGGTTAAACATACATACCCAAATGTGTTTGTTTGTTAGTAATTTTCTACTGCATGCATCTTTCACTTTCAAGCAGGAGCGCTAACTTTTGAACTGGTCTTTCTATGATTGAGGATTTAAATTGAGAATCATGCTTTCCCAATAATCTCTGTTCACTAACTCGCACTTTTACTCTTCGCACTGTGGAAACTGCCTTACATTTCTCAAGCATGTTTTACTCAAAGTTGTAAGTATAAAGCACAGAACAACAATGGACCATAAAATTATTTGTACTTAATAAACTGGAGACACTGTTCAAATACTTTTAATATGAAATTTAGCTGAATTAAAAAGACATCTGCTTAAACACTGATAAACATCACTGCAATGCAGTTACTGCCTTTTAAATAAACCAACACGTAGCATATTAACAACTCTTGTAGGTCTTCTTCTGGACGGAAACACAGGCTCTACACTTCATTTTTGGTTTATCGCACCATAGGCTATCGTATATTTTGTCTATGTATTTTAAACATTTGAATGGACTGATAAAGGGAGCTGTAAAGTATATTTGTTGAAGTACAATGTCGTTTTCACCATAATAATGTACCAAATCTTACTCATATAAGTATTACAGTAGTATAGAAAAATACTATATTTACATTTATAGGTAAAATCGAGAACCCCATTCTGTGACGCCAAACAACTTCCCTGTGCAAAGGATCATGGGGGCCCGAAGTGTCCATCAGTTGTACCCTTTGAAATCCTTCATTCCGAAGGGCCCTTTGAAGTGGCCAGTTTTGAGCACTTCGGTTTGGAACGACCCTTCAATATGGCAGCCATGATTGTTTTCACTCCGAAGTGCCCTTCGGAGGGCGATATATCCCTTTTGGAACACACCGATTGTGTCCGCTGTGCTCTTGCCGAGAGAGCCCGTCCACACTCTCTTCTGATTGGTTGTGGTTTTTGATTGATTTTATCTATTCTCATTTTCGCGTCGCGTCTAGTGTGGACAGTCAAATTGCTCGTCGCTGGAATCTTATCGCATCGCGTCTGGTTAGGACACGGTGTTATGGTCTCCTATACTCACATAATAACCTCTCCCTTATAAGTATGACTTGAACTATTTGAGGACCATCCCAGAAAGCCCGACCCAGTTTTCCAGCCTGTCAAGAAGGATGTTGTGATCGTCAGTGTAAAATGCAGCACTGAGGTCGAGTAGTACCAGCACTGATATTTTAACTGTATCGGTTTTTTAAGCGAATATTATTCATTATTTTTATGAGCGCTGTCTCTGTGCTGTGATGTGGTCGGAAACCAGAGTTCGAAAATTAGTGAGGTCTGGGGTGGGGTGTTAAGAAAATTGTGCTATAATAACACCTACAAATGCAATTCATTATGTACACTACATAGAAATCTCTGTTATATCAGATTTGGGGGGATGGACATTGTTAAATTAGACCTTATACTTTACTATAGGCTAGGTAATTTTATTGTTTGTTTATTATTCATGCACCAACACTTATTTAAGGCAATGGATATTTTTTATATGCCCTGGCTGTCATGCCAAGCATACAATATGCTTACTTTTCTGTTAAAATGACCAGTGGTTTGTTAACGTAGACGCTTTAATAACAAATCATTAATTGGGAGCATTTATGCTGGGATGTGTAGGTTGTTGCAGGTGACACACAACTTTAAACTATTTCATGGAAATTTATTTAAATGTGTTTTTAAAGGGGAAGCACATGTCCTTAGCCTTACCCTGGAATTGGTTTATTTTTGAATAAGAAAAATTTACCTCATAGCTGGCTATGGCCATGTTGTGGGTGTAAGTGAATGGAAGTGGAAGAAATTGGTACAGGGAATTGCTGGTGTGGTTTTAAGCAGTACTTAGTATCATTCAATGAAGACCAAGCAATGGTTCTATTTTATTAGGCCAGCAAATGTCTTATGTTTTTACTGCAGTAGGCTTGGGTACATTATATATATTATAATTTATAATATATAAGATATTATTGTACTGAAATAATTGTCATCAGAGGTTTAAATGTTTGTTAGTTTATTTATTGCCATTTTGCTTTAACTGTTTTTTATTTTATTTTATTTTTTATGGATTTTCATATTATTTTCACAATCAAGTCCCGAATATACACATGGATCAAACAGATGTTAAAGACATTTATGCCATGCAGTGTGTCAAGGTTGGTGTGAGTTTCTGTAACATGTACAAATATATTGTATCAAAAGTAAATAAATAAATAATATATTATATTATTATCAAAAGGTTAGTTCACACAAAAATGAAAATTTTGTCATTAATTACTCACCCTCATGTCGTTCCACACCCTTCGTTCATCTTCGGAACACAAATTAAGATATTTTTGATAAAATCCAATAGCTTAGTGAGGCCTCCATTGAAAGCAAGATAATTAACACTTTCAATGCACAGAAAGGAACTAAAGACTGCTTCATGAAGCTTCGAAGCATTACGAATCTTTTGTTTTGAATCAGTGGTTCGGAGCATGAATCAAACTGCAAAAGTCATGTGATTTCAGTAAATGAGGCTTCATTACCTCATAAGTGTTTCGAAACGTTTTGAAATTTTAATGGTTCACCACTGGGGTGCGATGATCTCTGTGAACTAGTGATGGGTAGAACGAGGCTTCGTGAAACACTGAAATAGTTGAAGCAAATGAGCCGAATTGTGTCGAGGCTTCGAAACAAACCGAAACCCATCTCCATGGTGATACTTAGGCCGTGTATCCAACAAAGCGTTTTTTCCAGCTGCTAGCGTACTTTTCCAATTGTTTTCAATGGAAGCGCCGCGTTTTTTAAACGCCAGGAGCGTAATGAGGTGCTGAGCGTCTTTTTCATGCTCAAGCTCTTAGAGCTCAGCGTTGTTTACCAGTCGCCTCGAGTTGAGGAATGTTCAACTTTGAGTAAAACGCTGCGCTCATCACTGTCACTTTTTATTCAGCCATCCAATCAGAGTGGAGAAGGGGCGGGACAAATACAACACCGACCAACTGTCACAACATTCTTGCTGTACAAGGACATCAACAAACAGAGAATGAAAGAAAATGGATGAGAAATTAATATTGCTGGTCTCTGAACATACATAGCAAGTATTCCACATTGTGTCGACATTTTTAGTCTGAATCAAATTACCTGCAAAATTAGTTATAAGTAACAGTGCCGCGGATATTCCGTGTCATAGCAACAAAGCTCTCAACCGAAAAAAACGCTGCGCAGCTGAAGCGCTCTCAAGCGCTCACAGATAGGCGTTTTAACCCTTTCGCACGTAAGTTTAAAATATTCTTGCTGACCCCCCAGCGTGAGTTTTTTAAGGCGACCGTTATTTAGAACGTATCACTTTATTGTTTCCATGGTGACGCGTCATCGCTTGTCACATAACACACTACAGCGCTGTATGACTGATGATCTGCTTTTATTTAATCTTTCCTTTTTATTCAAAATATTCAGAAATTTGTTAGCCATATCATGAAATATCTGATAATCCGATTGTCAAATATGTGCAAGTGGATGTGTTTTGTTGTTTAAACACCTTTATAACGATCGCATTAGTTGAGCCATATGCGCAATGGGCGCCGCCATGTTAGTTTGCGCCGCACAGAGAATCGGATCTGTTGGATTTACAACACGTGAATTCATCCACTTCTCCCGAAATATATGAAAGTAAGTGAGTCGGTGAACTGGGGAAGAATAGAGTAAACTTTAAAGTTACTTTCACAGTGTGTATCTGATATGAATAAAACGTGTAGTCTAATTATAATAGACATCATTGTGTATTATACAAACTCTAAATATATTGTTTTGTTAGTACTCATGTGTATTTAAATGTCTGAAACCTAAAATAAGCATTATTTGGTTGAAAACACTGCATATATGTGATATTTGAAAGCGCTGCGCGCGTCCGTCTCTGGTTTAGCGCCAGCCAAAGCGCGCAAGCACATTTGAATTTGGCAGTTGATCACGTGAGGCGCTGAACGTTCTAATCACACCGGTGTGATCATACGCTCCTGGGGCCAACCAAGACTGATCACACCGGTGTGATCGTACGCGTCAAAGGGTTAAGCAGAGCGCCTAGCGTTTTCAGCTGGCTAAAAACGCTTTGGTTGACACACGGCCTTAGGCTTAGGCCTAACCCTAACCTGTAGACTTGAATCATGGGTTCACAGAAATCATTGCCCCCAAGTCGTAAACCACTGACATTTCGGAAACGTTTTGAAACACTTGTGATGTAACGAAGACTCGTTTACTGAAATCACGTGACTTTTGCAGTTTGATACGCGCTCCGAACCGCTGATTTGAAACAAAAGATTCATAAAGCTTCGAAGCTTCATGAAGCAGTGTTTTGAAATCGCCCAACACTAGAAATTGTTGAATAAAGTCGTTATTTTATTTTTTTATTTTTGGCACACAAAAATAATTCTCATCGCTTCATAACATTAAGGTTGAACCACTGTAGTCACATGAACTGTTTTAAATATGTCTTTAGTAGCTTTCTGGGCATTGAAATAGTAAATTAACTTGCTGTCAATGCAGGTCGCACTGAGCCATCGGATTTTATCAAAAATATCTTAATTTGTGTTCCAAAGATGAACAAAGGTCTTATGGGTGTGGAATGACATGAATGTGAGTAATTCGAATTTTCATTTTTGGGTGAACTAACCCTTTAATAATAATATTCTATCTTTAGGTAAAAAAACTGTTGTGTCACAGCAGACTCTGCTCTTATTGGATCTCAAAATACTGTGTCTCATCTTATTACCTGGAGACTTGTTAGATGTTAGTCTTGCATGTCAACCTTTTGTATACTGTAGCAACTGTAATTAGTCATTAGTTTAATGAATGTGCTTTCTTTATATTAGTCATGTTTGTTTCTGGAGGTCTCTATAGGGAATCATTGTAGGTTTGTCAAAACAATATAATGAGTTTCTTAGGGACATGCATGATGAATCAGAAGTTTCTTAAAGTTACGCTAAGAGGATAGAATACTTTTAAAATACTATTAGATGTTAAATCTGTGGCTATGCAAAGGACCTTTTAAACTATTATATTTTTATACATTTTTATGATTTATAGGCCTGTAGACACAATGCTGCAGTTTTGATGCATAAAACTGCTTTTGTTGATGTTTTTCTGGTGTTTATTTGACACAAGGCCTCATAAGCAAAACAGTAACTGGGGCATATTTGACATTTTCTTTTGATATTTTTGATTACGCAAGGCCTTTCGTAAAGCTTAGAACATCAAATTATCTGCAGTACTCATGCAGATATATAGGCAGAAATGTCCTTTTTACTTACCTTTTATTATTTGAAAGGTAAAAGATAAGTGTCAACAGCTTTTTAAAGCATACAGGGCAAAATGGTTGAGGAAAAAAAATGAATGAATATATTTATATATTATGCTTTCATAATATGTTTTTATTGTCTTGGATGGTGACGATGTCTCATCCTTTCTTTGTTACTGAGAGCAAAATATTTTTTTTTCAATTTGTTTGCCTCTATGGGTCAAAGTGTAAAGACCAACAAAAGCTATTTGGGCATAATTACACTAATTAAATACACAAGAGAAACATTTTGTTCAGTAACAAAACTTAAAACAAGGTAATTATATTTTTGTTTGCACAACAGTGGTTAATTATACCCATTAGACCCTGGTCATCAGTTTAGCAGGCCTTTAAAAATATCTTTTCCTTTGACACAGCCCAATTTGAATCCAAAGCAAGATTTCAAGAGAGATTGCTACAGGTATTTTATTTCTTTGTTCATTTCATTTCCATTTGCCATTAACACTTCTAATGGTTTTGTGTCTGTTCTCTCTTACAGTAAAATATTTCACTTCTTATGATTGTTTGAATATGTGGAATAAATATGAGTGTTAAATCACTCTCTTAATCCACTCTTATTTTGTGTAGTGAAAGACAAAAAAAACTTTTGAATTGACTTTTCAAAGTGGCTTTTCCTAAAATGTTATATTTGAAACTGAATATTTTAACGCTAGAAACATTTTAATTGTGAAGTAATTCTAACCCTTTTTTTCAGATTTGCCAGAGTTCAAATGAATTTTTCAGTTGCTTTTAGCAATGGAACTAATTCTTTCAATGAGGGATTTTATCTAACTGCCTTTCGCACTTTGGCAAACAAAAACTATCTAATTTTAGCCTTGGCGATTATCTACATCATCACCTTGCTGGGTAATCTTGTTCTACTGATTGTTGTCCTAATGAACTCCAGCTTACAGAATCCCAAGTATCTTGCTGTGTGTAATCTAGCTATTGTTGACATTTCAATGAATAGTGTTATAATTCCTCAAATGGTGCCTGTTTTTGTGTTCAATCAGAATCATGTTTCATTTGGAGCATGTTTTTCCCAAATGTTCTTCATGCATTTTTTTGGTGACATGGAATCTTTCTCTCTTGCTCTTTTGGCGTATGACCGGCTGATTGCGATCTGCTGGCCCCTGCGTTACTCTACCATAAACACCAACCTGAGGATGCTGCTTATAATAGCAGGGATTTGGTGTCTAGTTATTCTGCTGGAGATTTTCCCAATCAGCCTCGCTGCCAGGCTCCCTTATTGTGCCTCCAGAGAGGTACAGAGCTGCTGTTGTGAACACAGTCCTGTATACAAGTTGGCTTGTGCAGACACCTCTTACAACCGCCAACTGGGTACAGCTAAGTCATTGACCACTTTGCTAGGCCCCTTGACTTTTATTATTTTCACCTATGTGATTGTAGTGGTTGCTGTGATGCGGATTGCATCTACAACACAGCGCTGGAAGGCCTTCCACACCTGTTTCACTCACCTGATTCTGGTCCTGCTATATTACATGCCAGTAATGTTGGCATTTGTACTAGGGAACCTGCGTTTAATTCAGAATTTTGACCTCTACACAGCAGTTCTGACTGTTTCTGTTACCCTCCCCCCAATGCTGAACCCAATCATCTATAGCTTAAAGACTGATGAAATACGAGACAAGATAGTCAAGCTTCTGGGAAAGTCAAAAGTGGCACAACAGATCATTAAAAATGAGGTCAATGGTTAACTAGAGTTTTGTGCTTCTTATAATAGAAAATATACTTTTATCACATTAAATGCCATGTTAAGCAGATCGCTCTTATAAGTTATACAAAATGATGTTAATGCTCTGGATTTGTATAAGATCCAGTGTTTACATTGTGTATTTCATTGTGTATTGCTTTGTGTTCATGATATGTTACTTATACTTGCAAAAAATACAAGAAAATAAATGTTGAGTAAGCTTTGATTGATTCAGTTTTAATCAGGCCTATGTTACACAGAATTAATGTGATGTCCTGCAGATGAGCATGGCAATGTTTCCCAAGCATAAAGAATCTTTTTCATATTCACTTGATTCAAGCCCACTGGCATTTGTAAATATCATATATCTAGATTTTTTATTCAGTCATTTACAGAAGATTAGAGGGAATCAAAATAATTTGTGTTTCCAGATTTAATTGCAGAGGTAAGACCCACTGTATTTAGAAAACAGTTAGCAAGACTGTGACTTTAAAATGAATTCAAAACAGCAGCAAGGACATTAAAAGTACTACTGTCATACAGTAATCAAATATGTGTTTAATAATTTGAAAATGTGAAAAATATATGGTTATTTTTGCCAGTTATTGTCTGTGCATTAAGCATTATTGGAGTGGATATTGAATAAGATTCACACTAAAGAACCCTAGTGGTCAAGAATATCCACATGAAGAATGGAGCATAAAACAATAAAGACAAAATACACTGAAAATAAAATGCAATTTATTGCTTATTTTACTGAAAAATCATGAAGATGAATACTCTTGCTTCCCACTAGATGGTAGAGAAAGACAAAAAAATAATGCCCTGCACTGACTGCTATATTAGATATTAAAAGTGCTTACAATTTTTATGAGTAGGCCTTTGAGGAGTCCTCTCCTTACTTGTCACAGGACCAAAGAAAAAAGTTCCACATGTTACATCATCAAAGGACATTCTATACTTCATTCTGATTGGTTAGTGGTGGCATTCAGCAGTCAAATATAGAATTCAGCTTAGTCTACCAATGCTGTGTATGAGTCGGCTCATCTGGGTAACTGAAGCTGACTCTATGTTATCCCTTATGTATCACATAACATTAATATTGTTTTCTTAATATGTGGTTGCCAGAGCTGTGGTTCACATGCTCTCCATACATAAGAGCTGTGGTATTTGTGCAAGGAAACCATGCATCATGTTTTGATGCCATTCCTATTCTGTACCTTAATAGTCCATTTTCACCGTCTTTACAGTATATAATAAAAATTAATTTGAGTCTGCATAAAACACATGTTAGACCAAACAAACAATGTTAAATAAAGCTAACCGGGGTAGATGGTATAATGACAACAAGGCTTTATAGACATATAGCTTGTTCTCTCTGTCTCTCTCTTTTGGCTGCTACCGTTAGGGGTTGCCATGGCGGAATACGCACACATCTATTTGGCAGAAAAATACCCCCAAATACGCACACAATAAGAAATGCATTTCATCTTTAATTTTTTTCTTTTTTATGGAAACTTTAAAGTGCATACATTACCAAAAATAGGCTGGTTCCAGAATTAAATCACTGAGGGAGCTTCTGAAATTAGTTAGGATACTCTGGTGTAAGCAATGGCTCCACCAAAACAAGAATAACAATATACAGTGAGACATTTAAAGTTATTTACTAGTCATTATTTTTACAAATAATTGGAATAGAATTTCAAAAATATTTTTATACAAATACTTTTCTATTGATTTATTAGTCTGCATTTATGTTATGTTACGTTATCCTAAAAAAAATAAAAAAAAATAAATAAATAAATAAAAAATCCTGAAAAATGACCATTTTCGAAAATTATTTGCAGTGTGGCATGGTGCATTATCCTGCTGAAAGAGGCCACTTCCATGAAGGGTATGTGTGGTCTCCTACAATCTTTGGGTGGTGGTATGTGTCAAAGTAACATCCACATGAATGCCAGGACCCAAGTGTTCCCATGCAGCAGAACATTGCCCCAGAGCATAACACTGCCTCTGTCTGCCTTTTTCCATAGTGCATCCTGCTGCCATCACTTCCCCAGGTAAACAACACACAAGCACTGGTCATCCACCTGATCTAAAAGAAAACCGGATTCATCAGACCTTCTTCTATTGCTCCATGGTTCAGTTCTGATGCTCACATGCCCATTGTAGGTGCAGTGGACAGGGGTCATCATTGGCTCTCTGACCGGTCTGTGGCTATGCAGCCCCATATGCAGCAAACTGTGATGAAGTGTGTTTTCTGATACTTTTCTATCATGGACACTTTTCTATCAATGCAATATAATGATAATTGAGAGAGGTACAAATAAATGTTTCTCAAGTAAACCTAAGTTGCTTCAGAAATTCATGCATGAAATATGATACAGCAGGCTTTATAGTGTTAAGACAATATAACCCACTGAATGGATTGTGTATCTATTCCTGACATCCTTGTGGAAATTTCTGTTAAACAATATTGCAGATTCACAGCATGAATAAATGATGCAGTTAATGTTATTGGTTTACTGCTTTGCTGTTTGCTGACGTTCTTAGTGGAGATGTTATGTGGAGAATATTATTAACACAGTTTTTGAGATGAAGAATATGCCTGGGTTTTTAACGTTTCTCAGAAGTGTCCCTAGTATTCATTGCGTTTGTGTGAAAGACACATTACCCTTTGATTAGGGGCTGGGAAAAAATTATTATAATAATAATAACAATAAAACACAGAACCCTGTGTAGTTTAATCCAAGATTCAAAGATGCATGAAGCAGAATGAACGATACAAGGAGACTTTAATAAACATGGAGAAATATATAGCACACTACACTTTCAAAATGAATGTTTACCACACCAAACCATGAACAGAGTGCTTAAATACACAGGGATGATAATCAACAGAACAAAAAACAGGTGTGTAACTCAGTCGGAACCATGGCAACAAACAAGAACTCAGGCAACAGTGACAGCGAACACAGGAAAACGAAACATAAAGAACATGACAGTTACAGTACACCCCCCTCCCGGAAGGCACATCCTTGTGCTGCGACCAGTCCAACAGAGGAGGGAAGGAGGGAGGGAGGGGGTTCCGAGGTGGACGTGAAGGGGGGAGAACACCACTGAGGAGACGATGAAGGAAGGAGCCAGAGGAAGACCCAGAGTGGAACCATCAGGGCGATGGCCAATGGCAGAATCCATGGAGGGAGGAGCCAGGAACCTCACAGACAGAGGTAGAGACGTGAAAGGTGGAGCCCAGGAGATGAAGACCCAGGGTGACACAGAAGGCCTGGAGGGCAAAGGCAGAGCCGCAGGCTAGTGGGACCAATTTGGGACCAGGGTGTCGTCACACCAGGGTGGAGCTGGAGACCTGGAAGTCCAAGGTGGATCCGATCAGTTGGGCGGAGCCACTGAAGGAATAGCCAACAGAGGCAGAGGGCCAAAGATCTGGATAGCGTTGACAGAAGAGGAGGGAGAGGGAGGCTGGGAGGGAGCAGCGGTAACAAAGGTGACTTGGGGCTGGGCAGAACCAGCGGGGACAAAGGTAACTTGGGGCTGGGGGGAACCAGCTGCGACGAAAGAGACTTGGGGCAGGACGGGACCAGCAGCCAAGAAGCAGACTTGGGGTTGGAGAAAACCAGCAGAGACTGAAGGCACAAGGAACAGGTATAATCCAGATTGCCAAACAATTTCTTAGGGAGCAAGCTCAAACACAAATCAGCTGTGGTAGTATGGGCGGGGCTCCACTTCATGCCCTCAGGGACAGACATTGGTGCCAGCTCTCGCACCTAGACAGACTCTACAATGGGCTGAGGCTCCCAGATGAAAACGGCTTCTGCCGTTAGTTTTAGACTTGTGGCAGGTGTGGGCTCTGGCTGATGGTCCGTGGTGGGTGAGGTTGAAGGCTGGCTGGACTCTGGGTCCAATGTGGGGCTGGTGTTGTCCTCCTCTGTGGTGCAAACAGTGAATGGGGGTCCATATCAGCACCTTAAAGGGTCAATTCACCCAAAAATGAAAATTCTGTCATTAATTACCCTCATGTTGTTCCAAACCCGTAAGACCTTTGTGCATCTTAAGAACACAAATTAAGATATTTTTGATGAAATCCAAGAGCTCTCTGACTCCTCAATAGACAGCAATTTACTGTCAAGTCCCAGAAAGGTACTAAAAGACATCATTAAAACAGTCCACATGACTATAGTGGTTCAACCTTAATACAAGAATACTTTTTGTGCGCAAAAACAAAACAAAGATAACGACTTTATTCAACATTTTCTTCTCTTCCATGTCAGTCTCCTACGCAGTTGACGTAGTGAGCGCGGTGCAGCAAATTCCGTGTTTACATTCGAACACCGGCTCAGTATTGGTTGACGCTGTACATGTGAACAGCACGACACGTGTGTGAGTCGCCGTTGTGACTTAAAACAATATAAGCATAATATGGGCAATATAAGCATAATATGAGAAAATGTATATGTTATTTTTGTTAGGCTATATAAAAAGAACAAAGAAGCAAATTACAAATAGTAAATTTAAAAAAAAAACCTTTTTTTTTTAGATACAGTAGGTTTATATAACATACATTTATTTAACATCTTTTATTTTTTGATTAACATTAATGACAGACAGGTATTTAATTGGGCTGCTGAATGCATGGACGTAATATACTGACACATATCCAGTTTTTACCCACCTGTTAACGGCCACTTAAGCCATAACCAGCTGTATTCACGGGATAGCCTACTCCACACGATGGGCATTTTGACATCTGTGTGTGCGTGTATTTGACTATTCAGGCACAAGGAAAACTGATCACATGCACGAGAGAGTGCTTCTGTTGTGTGTCATTCAGCGCGATTCCGCCAATCCCGCCTTCACTAACAGCAAGTTAGTCGATAAAGAATTGTGATTGAATTGTAATTTTATGATACGACAAGCTTGCCTACCTTTAATTTGGCTGTAGGCTGAAATTATATTCAACCCGCCAAAGTGGCTAGTGGGAGTGGCTGTCTTACCCGCCACAGTTGAAATCCACCCGCATTTGGTGGGTTGGCGGGTGTTAATGTCAAGCCCTGGAAAACTGTGTAGGAGACTGACATGGAATTTTTGTTCCGAAGATGAACGAAGGTCTTATAAGTTTGGAACGATATGAGGGTGAGTAATTAATGACAGAATTTTCATTTTTGGGTCAACTAACTCTTTAAGGTTAGTGTGGTAAATGATGCAGAGCTAGTGGTCCGGGTACTGAGTGAAGCACACCAGATAGAAATTACCTTGTGAGGTCCTCAAGGAAATGCTCCTCCTGTTCCAGGAGGAGGAATTGGACAGCAAGTAAATCCATCTTCTTTGTTTAATCCTTTCTTTGGTTTTGGCGTTCTGTTATGGAACACTGTGTAGTATAATCCAAGATTTAAAGATGATGACACAGAATGAATGATACAAGGAGACTTTAATAAACACAAGGAAATACACAACACACTAGACATTCAACACTGGCGTTGGCACCAAACTGTGAATAGAAACAACAGAGGGCTTAAATACGCAGGGATGATAATCAACAGAACATGAAACAGGTATTTAACTCACGCAACAGTGACAGGGAACACAGGAAAACAAAACAGAACAGAACATGACCGTTACATATGTGTTTCTTTTATGTCATATGGTTGATTAAAACTTACATATATTTCAACAAATTTATATTTAAAAAATTCACATTAAACTTTTCATGCATAACCTTATTGTTTAGTTTGACTTGTGTAAATATAGATTTTATTGTTTTAAATTTGTCCTAAACTAGACCCAATTTTTCAATCTTAAAAATGTAAAAAACGATGATAATCTGTGTATAAATGCTGGATTTCGGATAAATGAGACTTTCATCTTCATTGGACATTATTTCATTGGAAAATATTTGTTTTAACCTTGTTTGCCTCTGTGGGCCAAAAGAGTAAAAACTCTTTCATACCCAAACACACCAGCAGCTTTATGGACATAATTACAACAGTAATTAAATACTCATGAGAAAGGTTTTTTGCTAAATAACAAGACCTCAGTCAAGGTAATTATTTCTTTGTTTGTACACAGTGGATAATTATACCCATTAGACCATGTCCATTAGTTCAACAGCCCTTTATAAATCCCTTTTCCTGTAACACTACAGAATTTCAAACCAAAGCTAGATTTGCACAGCACTTGGTGGGTATTATTTGTATTTGTTTAATTTCCAGTTTGTAAATGAACACTTTTTGTCACTGTTTTTTCTGTTAAGTGCTTGTATTTGGTTTTATAAAATATATGATGTCAATATGAGATTGATTTTATAAAACTGAAAGGGATAGTTAATTTACTCACCCTCAAGTTGTTCCAAACCTGTAAGTTGTTACACCCTCTAGTTGTTCCAAATAGTAAGTCAATGGGGCCCATCAACTGTTTGGTCATCAACATTCTTCAAAATATTGTCTTTTGTATTCAGCAGAAGAAAGAAATTCATACAGGTTTGGAACAACTTGAGGGTGAGTAAATGTCAATTTTTATGAAAAGGAAACTATCCCTTGAATGAAAAAATATAATTTGCTGCTACAGTTCCTCTCCTATCCTTTTTTTAATTTTTTTTTTTTATGTTAATTAGAAAAAATGTCTTTATTGCTTTTTCTATTGTTTGCTATCTCAAACTCAATCTTTTAAAGCTGAAAGTTTGTTAATTGTGTATTTCTTACAGATTTGCCAGAGTTCAAATGAATTTTTCAGTTGCTTTCAGCAATGGAACTAATTCTTTCAATGAGGGATTTTATCTAACTGCCTTCCGCACTTTGGCAAACAAAAACTATCTAATTTTAGCCTTGGCGATTATCTACATCATCACCTTGCTGGGTAATCTTGTTCTACTGATTGTTGTCCTAATGAACTCCAGCTTACAGAATCCCAAGTATCTTGCTGTGTGTAATCTAGCTATTGTTGACATTTCAATGAATAGTGTTATAATTCCTCAAATGGTGCCTGTTTTTGTGTTCAATCAGAATCATGTTTCATTTGGAGCATGTTTTTCCCAAATGTTCTTCATGCATTTTTTTGGTGACATGGAATCTTTCTCTCTTGCTCTTTTGGCATATGACCGGCTTATTGCGATCTGCTGGCCCCTGCGTTACTCTACCATAAATACCAACCTGAGGATGCTGCTTATAATAGCAGGGATTTGGTGTCTAGTTATTCTGCTGGAGATTTTCCCCGTCAGCCTCGCTGCCAGGCTCCCTTATTGTGCCTCCAGAGAGGTAAAGAGCTGCTGTTGTGAACACGGTCCAGTCTACAATTTGGCTTGTGCAGACATCTCTTACAACCGACAACTGAGTACAGCTAAGACATTGACCGTTTTGCTAGGCCCCTTGACTTTTATTATTTTCACCTATGTGATTGTAGTGGTTGCTGTGATGCGGATTGCGTCTACAACACAGCGCTGGAAGGCCTTCCACACCTGTTTCACTCACCTGATTCTGGTCCTGCTATATTACATGCCAGTCATAATGGCATACGTACTAGGGAACCTGCGTTTAATTCAGAATGTGGATCTTTTCACAGCAGTTCTGACTGTTTCTGTTACCGTCCCCCCAATGCTGAACCCAATCATCTATAGCTTAAAGACTGATGAAATACGAGACAAGATAGTCAAGCTTCTGGGAAAGTCAAAAGTGGCACAACAGATCATTAAAAATGAGGCCAGTGGTTAACAACAATAACAATTTTATTCCTTCCAGAGAAGAATGTGCTTAACCTGTAATTTATGTTTCAAATATTATGAATTTGTTTAAGAAACAATGTTTTCACCCAGTGTATTATGTATTATTATTGCATTGTATTCAGGGTGAGTTACTCATCTCTCAGTGCAAAAAGAAAATAAATGACTGAACCACTAGCTGGTTGATTCAGTTTATTTACCACTATGTGTTACACAGAATTAACATGCTGCCTTTTTCTAGTCCAGCATTTTCTATTTTCAATTAATTATAGTGCTTTGGTATTTATAAATGTCTCATATCTAGATTTTTGTTCTAGTCATTCATAAACAATTAAATGGATTCAAAATAATTAGTGTTTCATTGTATACCACTATAAAGTCCATTAGTGAGCCCGAATGACTTGACTACATAAAATATACTCTTACTGCAACAATAAATGCATTAAAAAAATTATTTCTCATACAATAATCAAATATTCTATATATAAAAAATAGGAAAAGGCTATATGGTGCTTTTTTGCCAGTTGCTAATGCAGAGGAATCGAGAGTATCTTTGGTGCGGCTCTACACTAGTGGTCAAAATAATTAATGTGAACATAAGTTAATGTAAAACACAGACAAATAAAATGCAAGTCATTGCATTTTTCAGTGTGAAATCATGAAGACACATTCTCTCGTTTTCCCACAAGATGGCAGAAAAAGACAAGAAACTCTACACTGCATGGTAGTTGAATATTAGCAGATTATGAAAGGAATATATGCACTTTGAATAAAACATTTCTCTGTGTAAAATAATTAAGCTCCTTAGTAATCATCTGAGTAAATGTTTTCTCCAGCAAATATTTGAATTAAAATGCTATATTGTTTGTTTGGTTATAAAAGAAGCTCCTGGAATTTTGAGGTGGTTCCTTCAATCAACAGACATACCACTTACAAAATATATGCATTACATAACAATAAAAGATATAAAAAGCAATTTGGGGCTGTATTAGAGAAACATTCTAACTTATAATCATATCCTATATGTTTAGGTTTCGCACAGAATGTTTTCAAATCTTAAAAATTAAGATAGGATGTTTCTTATAAAGGCTAACTTACACAGTGTATGACACTACGTCAGACTGGATTACTTTAAATGAACGATTTAAAAAAAAAAAAAAAAAAAAAAAAACCTTCCATACCAACAATATTTACCCAAATGTTGTTCCAACTAGCATAGAAGAGTACTGCAGAATTTTGATGATTTGTTAAGGGTTTGCAAAGCTCCTAGCATTCATTTCAGTATATGAATAATTTATGTGGTTACTGTAATGAGATGATTGATCGCTGACTTCATTTACGCTGTTGTTGTTGTTGTTTTTGTCGTCACTGATATTTATGTGGAAACGGTTTAAGTGGTAATGTTTGAGATTTTTTTTAATTCACGATATTTGATTTATTCAAGTGTGTATACTGTGAATATTCAAACATTTGGGGTCAGTAAGATATTTTTGTATTTAAAAAAATAATAGTTTATTGCAAGGACACATTAGTTTTTTAAATTGCTTTGGCACAATTTTCATTTGCATCTTTTTTCGTTTAGTTATATATATATTTGTCTATTATTTAATCCAACTGATCTTAATTGGTTAATCAATGAATCATTTGGTACACCTATAGATTTCTATAGATACAGATTCTATAGATATAGTTTCTACTTTTTTAATTTCCCACACGAATAAGCAAAAGTACTTAATTCTTTTTTACATTATAAGCGAGTTATTTTAGATTATAACCACTATGTTCAATGTGTGTGTGTGTTTGGTCATGGTATTCCCTACGTTATGGGGACCAAATGTCCCTCAAATGTGTAATTAAGTAATGTATGTGTATTTTCTAATGTGGCATCTGTAGCCTGTATAACTGTAATTATTTCAGCAACAAGATTTGAAACGTATCTTGCATTGTTTGTGACTGAATGAACTGATTGTTAAAAGTACTAAATTGAAAGAAGAACATACTGTTGTGTTTTGGTGATTAAACCAAATGATCTCATTACATATCACAATGATCTTGTGTTTTGAAACAGTGATTATGTAGAATGAAAATATGTACAACTAGAATGAAAGCATGAGATCAGGTTTTGAAAGAATGACTAGCTGTGTTACAAGTGTGGTCAGTTTGGATTTTTGTACTAAGAGTTTTGAAAATGTACAGCTTAAATAGTACCAAAGCAAATAAAAAAACTAACTTGATCAAAAGTGACAGTAAACACATTTATGATGTTACAAAAGATTTTTTTTTATTTCTTCTGAACTATCCATTCATCAAAGTATCCTGAAAAAAGTGCCACAGTTTCCACAAAAATATTAAACAGCACTCTTTTCAATATTGATAATAATAAGAAACATTTCTTGAGCAGCAAATCAGCATATTAGAATGATTTCTGAAGGATCATGTGACACTGAAGACTGCAGTAATGATGATGAAAATTCAGCTTTACCATCAAAGTAATGAATTACATTTTAAAATATATTAAAATAGAAAACACTTATTTTAAATTGTAATAATATTTCATTAGATTTCTGTTTTTACTGTATTTTTTATCAAATAGATTTCTTACATAAACATTAAAAATAATAAACTGCTTACATATAAAATTACAGTAAGAAACATCTAGGAACAAATCATCCACTGATCACAAACTGTCTGTGCTTCATCAAGTCTTTATTCAGGTGCAACTTTTGACACAATTCTAAAAATTTTGTTTCTGATTTCTTTGGTTCTGAAACAGTATATGAAAGGATTGACTAGAGAAGGGCAGATGATGGACATTAGCAGTAGTCCATTACGTTCCCCTAATGTTAAAACCACACCGATCCGGGTCAAGACTACTCGTACGAACATCGGAGCATAAAAACAAACTATCACTATCAAGTGAGTAAAGCAGGTATGAAACATTTTCTTCTTGTCGGCTTTTGAGGTCATTCTCATAACAGCGATCACTATCCTTAAATAGGACAGACAGATGAACGCGAATGTCCCAAACAACAGTACAAAAGTCACAGTGGATATCATATTAAAATAAGGATTTGGATTCACACAGGTGGCCCTCACAAGAGAAGCATACTCACAAAAAATATACTGGATAGTGGAAGAGCAGAAGGGCAGAGTTAGAACAGTAGCTGGGATGACAGTCAAAATAGCACTTGCCACCATCCACAGCAAAACAGAAATTACAACAGTACGGGTGGTGTTTAAAATGGAGTGGTAACGTAAAGGATTGCTTATGGCAATCAAACGATCCAGTGCCATTACAGCGATAGCAAACATCTCCATTACTACACCTAAATGAAAACCACACATCTGAAGAACACAAGGGATATAAGATATGGCTTTATAACCAATGATAAGATTGCCGATCATACTTGGATAGGTACTGCTGCTATACAGCATGTCCACTAAAGACAAATTGCAAAGGAAAATGTACATGGGCTGAAATGTTTGCAGTGTTAGCAAGCATTGCAAGGACATAGACCACCAGTAAAACTTGGCATCTAATAAATAGGCTAATGTTTACCATAATTTCTTTTCTTTACTCTTCAATCACAAAAAGGATTAGGGCTTCTCTTCAGATTTGCTTTTCTTGTCGGTCTGTCACTTGGCTTGCTTAAAAACACATTCTTTCATTCTTCCAGCATGCAAATGTCAGATCTGGGTGACATAAATGTCTCTCTTATATTGTATATGTGCATATAGTTTGCTGTGGTCCTATAGCAACAGGATTCATGTTTGTTTGGCAATTTTACCTCAAATAGAAACTCAAATGATTGAATTGTTTGTTTGTGGGAGAACACTGCCAAAAAGATCAAAGTTCAATGCTGTAATGATGTGCCCTATCCTGAATACTGAAGGGTTGTATTTCTTTATGCCTTCAAGCACAAAAAGGTTTAGCTCATGAAGAAGAAAAAACAGGTAAATTAAGACTTTGGGGAAACAAGACTCATCAGTGTGTTATTGTGCCACAGTACCTGCGTTATTGGCCATTCACTCATTTTCCCTGCTATTTACAGCAAAAATATTCAGTGATGTTAGCAATTAATAATAAACAAAGAGGAAGCAAGAAATTAAATATTTTTTTTTATATATATACTCAAGACTGTTTTTTTAATGTTTACATTATTAAACCACCATAAAAACACATTCCAATTTCAGCAAATGATCCTTCAAAGTATTTTTATAGTTAATATTTTTATTAATGCCGTTAAAAATGCACTATAAAAAAACAAGCATGGGGAATGTGCATAATTGTATTAAATCATTAGCTGAATGATGCTTAGGGATTTGATCTGGAGAACTCTAAATAATCTCTATGGAGAATGTATTAAGAGAGTCTCCAGACCTCAGGTCCACTTCCATTTTACTATATCTTTTGTTCCAATGGGAGTTTTTCATCATGGAATAGATACATACCTTTGTGTGATTTATTTTTCAAGAAAAATAGCTTTTACACTACATTATCAGGTAAAATTTTGGACACACTTTTCTGTTTATTATTTATTTATTTACTCGTTATCTTAAAACCTTTTAAATCTAAAAGTTTATGCTTAAATGCTGGAAATTATTTTTGCAGAATATATTTTGCCTATGTACTTTTATTTTATATTACATTTTTTTAAACCTCAACTGCATTCATGTTTATTCATTACATTTTATCAAAAGCTATTCATAAATTAAAAGCAGGCGTGTTTAATCCAAGGGAGAAAACAAAAAGTAGTGATCAGCTGAAATAAAGATCTGAAAACACTTCATAGATAGATTCAATATTGATAATAATAAGAAACATTTCTTGAGCAGCAAATCAGCATATTAGAATGATTTCTGAAGAATCACGTGACACTGAAGACTGGAGTAATGATGCTGAAAATTCAGCTTTACCATCAAAGGAATGAATTACATTTTAAAATATATTAAAATAGAAAACACTTACTTTAAATTGCCTATGTACTTTTTTTTATTTTAAATTACTTTTTTTTTTTTTTAAACCTTGACTGCATTCATATTTATTCATTACATTTCATCAAAAGCAATTTAGGCTATTTATAAAGTAGAAGCAGGCGTGTTTAATCCAAGGGAGAAAACAAAAAGTAGTGATCTACTGAAATAAAGATCTGAAAACACTTTATAGATAGATTAATGATGCCAGGTTTAGGCTATCATTTATGACAAAAATAATAGACATTTAAATCTAAAATGGTGTTACATTTAATGTTGAACTGCAAAGAAGTCAAAAGATGCTATTAGTACAACAAAAACTTATTTAAAAATATATGAAATTTCCAGTACTTATCAATTTGCAGAAAAACGGATGATTGACAATAACTTTTAAAACAAGAAACTTGATTATTCCATATGAAAAACTAAGTGTAGAAGCTTTATGATATATAGCACACATACTATACACTTTGCAGTGGTAGGTTATTCATTTGTTTTCAAATACATGTGAAAGCAAAAATAATGATAATCATACATGGCAAATCAGCATGATAAAAACAAGACATGGCCTACTTGCAGACATCGTTTTTTCTCTTTAATTTAATCAAGTTTTGCTGTATCTAGCTTCAAGATGAATACATGAAATAAACAACGCAATGAAAAACTTATTTGAGAAGATGCACAAACATTTTGCAATCAATCTGAAACGCTGTGGGCAATGGATGCAGACTTCTTTTTAATTACTGTCTGGATAAAGTTCTTGACTTCAGCCGTGTTTAAAACATAAATGATGGGATTTAGCATTGGTGGAACAGCATACGCCAGAGATGTGCTGATGATTCTCACATTCGGAGACAAAGAAAGCATGACTGCAGCAATGTATGTGCAGATTATGGGAATAAAACACACTCCAACTAACAACAGGTGAGAAACACATGTCTTTAGGGCTTTAATACGCCCCTCCCATGTTGTAATTTTACTTAAGACAAAACAAATGCAAAGGTAAGACAGGAATATTGTCAGCGGAGCAGCAAAGTAGACAGCCGTGTTGAGTTTTGCCATAAATGAACTTATGCTATTGTCATTACATGCCATCCTATACAATGGACCATGGTCACAAAAATAACTCTGTATCTCATTGGACTTGCAGAATGAAAGTCGGGTGATGAAAGACACCGTGAAGGCCACCAGAAAAGCGCTAAGCATCCAGCATACTGAGAAAACTGCACACATGACAGCATTATTTACAATGGCGTGATATCTTAGTGGCAAGCAAATAGCAATAAAGCGATCAAATGCCAAGAC
The DNA here is from genome assembly GCA_037950665.1 of Hypophthalmichthys nobilis. Classification (NCBI taxonomy): domain Eukaryota; kingdom Metazoa; phylum Chordata; class Actinopteri; order Cypriniformes; family Xenocyprididae; genus Hypophthalmichthys; species Hypophthalmichthys nobilis. The sequence goes on from CM075479.1 coordinate 20,084,211, forward strand.
AACAAGGCTGACACACTGTATTGTATTAAAGAAGTAAACAAAAAACATGTTGGCCAAACAAGCATTATAAGAGATGTACTGTGAGTCAAACAGAAAAGTCTTCATCATGTTAGGAATCAGTGCATTAGTTTCACCAATATCAGCCAATGCCAAATTAAAAACACCAATGTACTTTGGACTGTGCAGGCTCCGGTCAAGAGCTATAATGAGAAGGACTAAAGAGTTCCCAATTACAGCAATAATATAAATGAAAAACAGGAATATATAGTAATAGTTGCTGAATGGTATACCTGATAGTCCACTGATTAAGAAGTATTCAGGATGCACAACAGAGATATTTTGGGAAAAACTGGCATTTAAGATACCCATGGCAGCTTTTTCTTTGATATTTTGTCCTGCTGAAATAATAGAAATACATATATATATATATATATATATATATATATATATATATATATATATATATATATATATATATATAAATAAATCAGAAATAGGCTAATTAGAGTGTGAAATACATTTCATTTCTCACAATATTTTAAATACCTAATTATCCAAACTATTTCAGTCTTATTTAGTGTTCACAATTAAAAGGACAAAGGTTCCTATACAAATTCTGCTATTTTTTGCACCTAAGCCACTTTACTTGGTTGTAGCTTGGGCATTAAATTAAATATGTAGGCTAGAGATTTGCAAATTAATGTCGCTGTTAGGCCTTATTTTAAAATAGTAGACGGCATTAGCAGCCCGGTGCACTTTTCACTTTCTACACATAAAAATATCAATTAAAATAAATAAATTACAAAATGAACCTTCTTACCAATATGTTAAATTACTATCTAATCGCTGTTCTTAATTATTTTAAGATAGATAGGTCTTCCTGAATGTTTAGTCTTTACATAGGCTAGGCTACAATTTGTTAGGCCCGTTGTTCGTGATCATTTAAGTCTACCCATCATATCTGAATGGAAATCAAATCAGTTACGGTTGCAATAAGATTCGTGAAAAGAAAATGTAAGTTAAAACTGAAATGGGTGATTTTACAACTATCTATATTCGATTTACAGGTAACGGCTGGTGCGACCCTGTCCTTTATGCCGAGCGTTAAATATATAGGACTCCATGCAAACAAAGTCAGCACGTATTCACTGTCCTCAATCAATGAAAATAAATCGGAAGATCCTGTTCATTATCCGTACACACGAAACGTATCTGCTCCAGCTATGTTTGGTTGTAGAGTCCGCATCGCCGTACAGAAGTATTTTTTTTCGTTTATCATGCACCCTGTCAACATAACGTCTGAGAAACTACACATAAATACAATACTCTGTGCGCAAAGTAGGCCTACAAGTGCGCAGCCACTAAAATAAGATCTGCGGTTATTAGATGCATCTGGCGCATTTCTTCCGTACTCTTGGACTTATTGAATGAACAGCGTGGGGCGTGATTGGCACATTGGGCGTGATTTCTGATTGTGACGCGGATAAAAGGGCGTGGCTTTTCTATGAGTATCACAACGGGGTCAGTGTGGGGAAAATAAAAAAAAAAAATAAAAAAAATAAAAAAATAATATATGAAAATGAGGTGACCTTTCTGTTGCTAACTTAATGAAGGGAATTTAATTTAAATTATACCCTGTCTCTTTCCTTTTTGCAATATACTTTATTTTTATTTATTTTTTTTTCATTTTTATTATGTATTAGTCAATTCTTTTTTTTTTTTTTTGTGAAAACATAGAAATGCACACATACACTTGAAGCAAAAAAAAAAAAAAAAAAAAAAAAAAAGTAGGTGAGACAATCTTGCTTGTCCTTACTGAACTTTTCTGTTTGATTGCTACCAAGCCACTGACTCAGTATGACACTGTATTCCAATTTATATCTGCTGACACATCTCAGGAGATTTAAACTATAAAGTGATGCAATTTAGTTTAGTCCTCCTTTATGGTACAATAAGACAAAAAGATGAAAAAATCATGAAAATCTCTTTGGAAAAAAAAACAAAAAACAAAAAAAAAAACAAGCAAATTCATTATTCATTTAAGCTATTTTTTCTTCTTCATAAGAATTATTATTATTTTTTTTTTTTTTTTTTTTTTAGCAAATTATGTTTTAAAAAGCTTGTTTTATTCTAACATGTACAAATAAATACCTCAAAATGGAGTATGTGTCATGTTAGTGCTATTATCACTATTGGTCCCAGATGCACATATAATAATCTCTCTGGAGTGCAAAATATCCTGAGATATTATATGAGATAATGAAAAATTAATTTCACAATGACCATTCTCAGTTGAGAAGTCTATATTGATATAGATATATTCTTTATATTATACTGATTTATTTACTTTTTAATGATTAATTTTTAATTTAAATAATAACACATTACACTTTACCAAAGACTATAGAAAGGGGACTTTGACTTTACTACACATAGGTTTTCATTTGTATTTTTTTTTTTTTCAGCTTTTACAAAGGTTTACTATATTTTGTTGATTTGACTATTGCATCAAAAAGATAAATTATCATGATAATTCACAATAAACATTCTTAAATTGCCTTTTTTGTATTACAAAATTAAAGTCACATTTCGCAAGACTTTTTAATTCTAAAATTAATTATTTTAATTCTAAAACACAAAGAAAAATGGTTTTGCAGTTTGCATGTAAGTGTAGGTTAACTATTTTTTAGTAAGAACAGAAGTTCTTGCTGTTTTGTGTAAAATCATCTCTGTATATTGACATTGTCACATAGTATACTTGACTGTCACCAGAGGCTTTGTTAATGATGACCTATGGCACCTTAGAGACTTTTGAAGCTGTGTTTGCTAACGACGGCACATTCTCAAAGCTCGTTGGGAACTGAGAAAAACAAGTCACAAATGAAGACTATGGGGAAATGGCACACATCATTAAGTTTATGATACAGTGTCTGTTTGTATTTCTTAAAATAAACAGCATATCATGCAAAGAGGATGATAGAGGAAGAAATAGACATATAGACAAAGCAACAAAGAGTGAGCTATGTCACAAGTTAAAAGCATAACTTATTCAAATATTTTAACAGTACATGTATATTTATATACCAATTTATCTATTTTTCCAAATAATCCCACTACACTTCGCTGTGAGGCAGAAATGTTGCCAATTGTTGGTAGAACCCTTTTGATTCTGTGGCAGTATAATTTGATGGCATTCTCATGCTCTCATATCATGTGGAAGACGCACATGCCGAGAGGTCAAAGTTCAGCAAACTATAACCCATTAAGCATGCCATCTCTTGTTGGTTTTATTTCTTCTGCATTATTTCTTTTTCTTTCTTTCTTTCTTTCTTTCTTTCTTTCTCTTTCTTTCTTTCTTTCTTTCTTTCTTAAAACTGCCAAACGTTAAAACATTTTATAAACATTTTTTGTAACGTCACAATAAACATGAACTAACAATCAAATATAAAGCACATATTAACCCAAGTTAATGTTAATTTCAACATTTATGAATATCAAAAGTATAAAAGTATCTGTTAATAATATTTAATGGACCTGAGCTAACATGAAATAACAATGAACAGTTGATTTTTTACTAACTAACATTAATGTAAAGATCAAAAAATACTGTAACCAACTCAATGTTTGTAAATAATGCATTAACTAAAGTAAACTAATGGAAACTTAAAGGGATAGTTCACCCAAAAATGAAAATTATCCCATGATTTACTTACACTCAAGCCATCCTAAGTGTATATGACAATATTCTTTCAGACGAACACAATCAAAGTTAAAATATCATGGCTCTTCCAAGCTTTATAATGGTAGTGATTGGGGCTCAAGATTTTGAAGCCCAAAAACGTGTATCCATCCATTATTAAAGTAATCCATACGACTCCAGGGGGTTAATAAAGGCCTTCTGAAGCAATGGGTTTTTGTAAGAAAAATATCCATATTTAAAGCTTTATAAACTATAATAACTGGCTTCTGGTAACCGCCATACGCAAGTCCCGATTGAAGAGTGACCTCTGACCCAATGTATGACGTAGGATGTAGGAGTAGTGTAAGCTTAGGTGAGAGTATAGACACCTCTCGCAGTTCAAACAAATAGGGCTGGACAACAAACTCAAGATCCTTCGACATTTCTCTTTAAAAGTTCCCGTTTTAGACTTCTAATTCATGACCAGTGTTATGTTTTGCTCTATCCTCTGCACTTCCGCATTCGTCAATTTATCATGCGTCAGGTCAGAGGTCACTTTAACACCAGTACGGCGTACTTGTGTACAGCCATTGCCGGAAGCCAGTTATTATAGCTTATAAAGTTTTAAATATAGATATTTTTCTTACAAAAACTCATCTCTTCACTTCAGAAAGCCTTTATTAACCCCCTGGAGTCATATGGATTACCTTTATGATAGATGGATGCACTTTTTTGTGCTTCAAAGTCTTGAGCCCCATTCAACTCTGACTGTTTGTCTGAAAGAAAAAAATCGTTGTAACGCCTCGCCAGCAGAGGGAGCCCTCGCCTGAGTATTGACTGTCTCACTCCCTCTGCTTCTACTCTCACTTCCTGTTTATTCTGTATTTCAGGGTGTAGTTGTGCACTTGCCCTCTGCGAAGTATTGCCAGTTTACCTGCCTTACCGAGCGTTTTCTTTATTACTGCCTGTTTGCCTGTGTATGATTCTGCCTGATTTCCCTGATTACGTCTGTTGGATTATCCCCGTACTTTGGTAGCCTGTGTTGGACTGTTTATTGTGTTTGAACCTTCTGCCTGTTTACTCACTTCCGCCTTTTGGATTACCCTTGTGTTTGTTGCTCGTTTGGACTGCTTTCCTGGTTTTGACCTATCGCCTGGCCTTACGTTCCTGCCTATTTCTCTCATTCTATTAAACTCCGCTAATGGATTCTAACACCGCCTCAGCCTCGTCCTTACAGAATACTTCGCCTCAACTGAATCCAGCGGAAGTTTCCAACTTGCAAGCAGCTTTTGCCTACCAAACTGAAGTTTTGAAGGGCTACCAAGATCAACTCGCTAAGCTCCAGTCTGTCAATGAACACCTGACTCATTACATCCAGTCCCTCCCATCGGCCACACCGAAGACGGTAAGCTTTGCGTTACCTGACAAATTTGATGGATGTGCGGATCAGTGTAGAGGCTTTATTCGTCAAGTAAAGATTTACTTTGAAAACCAGGAAGACAAGTTTGTGTCAGAGGAGAAGAAATGCGCGTTTATGATGACGCTATTATCTGGAAGAGCTTTAGACTGGGCCGCGGCAGTTTGGGAGACGGATCGTCGATTCAGAACGTCTTTTGATTATTTCATTCAACAACTGCATGAAGTGTTTGAGTATCCCGCTGGGGGCAGGGATGTGTCAACACAAATCCTGCAAATGTCGCAAGGTAACCGCACCGCCGCTGACTACGCCATTTTGTTTAGAACGCTTGCGGCTCAGAGTGGGTGGAACGACATTTCATTGAAAGCTGTCTTTCAACGGAGTCTTAACCCAGACTTGCAAACCGAGTTGGCATGTAAAGGAGAGAATTCATCATTTTCTGACTTTGTGACTCTTACTATAAAAATTGATAATTTGATGCGACAAGCACCGAAGCGAAGAAGTGTGAGGGAATCTCAACTCTTTTCGCCGACCGTCCCACCTACGATGACGTCATCTACCACCAAGTCCAGCGACGAGCCCATGCAACTAGGTTTGTCCCGACTTTCTGAAGAGGAAAGAATGAGACGACGTCAACTCCGTCTATGCTTTTACTGCGGTGAAGCCGGCATCGCCATGATCAGGGTGCCCACATAAAGCCCAGACAACCTCATGGGTGAATATTAAATACTTTTCTCTACTCAGCAATAAATCTTTCAAGCTCCCTATTGAAATAAAACTTGAAGATGCTTCTATTTCATTCACAGCGTTGATTGACTCCGGAGCAGCCTTAAACCTCATACACAGAGACCTCATCAAGAAATATGACATAGCCACCCAACCATGCGACCCTCCTATCAGGATCAAGGCTGTAGATGATAACACCATTGGGGAGGGGATCACCTATCAGACCAAGCCATTGACTCTTCAAGTGGGTTTATTCCATCAAGAATTGATCTCCCTATACGTCATTGACTCCCCTAAGCACGAAGTAATCCTCGGATTCCCTTGGCTATCCATCCATGACCCCATTATCTCCTGGCATCTTGGTGAGTTGACTAATTGGTCCAACTTCTGTAGAAGTCATTGTTTCTCCCAAGTCCCCCAACCATGTTTGACCACTAGTATTGAAAGCCCAGAGACGAACAAGACTGTTACCATCCCCAACTGCTATAATGATCTAACTGAAGTCTTTAGTAAAACCAAAGCCACGCAATTACCACCTCATCGCCCCTGGGACTGTGCAATTGAATTACTGCCTAACGCCATGCCCCCTAAAAGTAAAGTCTACCCGCTGTCCAGAAAGGAGACCCAGGCCATGGAAGATTATATAGAAGAAGCGCTAAACTCTGGTTTCATCCGACCATCCACCTCTCCGGCTGCCGCCGGGTTCTTCTTCGTGGAGAAGAAGGATGGTGGGTTAAGACCATGCATTGTTTATAGGGGACTCAATAATGTTACAGTAAAATTCCGTTACCCCCTCCCATTGGTTCCCTCAGCCCTGGAGCAGCTCCGTGAAGCCACCATCTACACCAAACTTGACTTACGGAGTGCTTACAACTTGATCAGGATCAAGGAGGGTGACGAATGGAAAACTGCCTTCCTCACCACTAGGGGGCACTATGAGTACCAAGTTATGCCGTATGGGCTTGCCAACTCACCTGCTGTGTTCCAGTCTTTCATTAATGAGATTTTCCGGGACCTTCTAAACCAGTATGTAATTGCTTACATCGATGATATTCTGATCTACTCAAAATCCAAAGATGAACATATCAGCCATGTCAGGACAGTCCTTAATCGTCTGCTCACAAACCACTTGTACGTTAAGGCAGAGAAGTGTGAATTTCACGTCCAACAGACTTCATTTCTGGGCTACCACATTAGCCACAAGGGGGTAAAGATGGATGAGTCCAAGGTCAAGGCAGTCACAGAATGGCCTCTACCGTCCACTGTAAAGGAACTTCAAAGGTTTCTGGGGTTTGCCAATTTTTATAGACGCTTTATCAGGAACTACAGTATGATTGCTTCTCCCTTGACGTCCCTCTTGAAAGGAAAACCTACCAAGCTAAGGTGGGCCAGGCGGCCAGCCAAGCATTTAAATCGTTGAAGGAAAGGTTTACTACAGCCCCAATTCTAAGACATCCTGATCCGGATCTCCCGTTTGTAGTAGAAGTAGACGCTTCTGACTGCGGTATAGGAGCTGTGCTCTCCCAGCGTCACGGCCAGCCCGGTAAACTATACCCATGCGCATTCTTCTCTAGGAAGTTAACCGCAGCTGAGAGGAATTATGATGTGGGGAATAAAGAACTTCTGTCCATGAAAGCAGCTATCGAGGAGTGGAGACACTGGCTCGAGGGAGCAGTCCACCTTTCAAGTAATCACAGACCACAAGAATCTGGAATACATCAAGAGTGCTAAGCGGCTCAACCCACGCCAGGCTCGCTGGTCCCTATTCTTCACCCGATTCCAGTTTACTGTGACATATCGTCCAGGCAGCAAGAACAGTAAGGCAGATGCCCTATCTAGGCGGTATGATCTCCCCACTGAAACCCTCACACCCGAATGCATTCTACCACCATCTATCGTCATTGCTCCGGTCACCTGGGACATAATGGAGGAGATTCAGAGAGAGCAACTGCAAGACCCCGCACCTGAAAACTGTCCTCCTAATAAGCAGTACGTTCCACAGAATTTACGTCACAGAGTAACACAATGGGTCCACACCTCTGTTAGCGCCGGTCATCCAGGTATATCTCGCACTCTTCTTTTACTACGGAACGCATTTTGGTGGCCAACCATGACTAAGGATGTAGCTACTTACGTCAAAGCCTGCCAAGTCTGTGCCCAGTCCAAAACCCCCAAGGAGTTACCTTCAGGTCTCCTCCAACCGCTACCCATCCCACAACGTCCTTGGTCCCATCTCTCCATTGACTTTGTAACCGATCTACCACTTTCCAATGGCTTCACCGCTATCCTGGTCATCATTGACCGGTTCTCCAAGTCCTGTCGTTTGGTGCCTCTAAAGGGTCTCCCCACTGCTATGGAGACCGCTCAAGCACTCTTTCACCATGTCTTCAGAAATTATGGTTTACCCGACGATATTGTCAGCGACCGAGGAACTCAGTTCACATCCCAAGTTTGGAGAGCTTTTTGTAGACATCTGGACATTAATATTAGCCTCACGTCAGGTTACCACCCTGAGTCTAATGGGCAAGTCGAACGACTTAACCAAGAAATTGGGAGATACCTTCGCTCTTACTGTAGCCGAGAACAACACCGCTGGTCTGAATTCCTTCCATGGGCTGAGTACGCACAGAATTCCCTGACCCATTCCTCTACTGGCTTGACCCCTTCCAGTGTGTCCTTGGATATCAACCTCCTTTGTTCCCGTGGTCTGGCGAACCCTCTTCAGTCCCGCAGTGGGCGACTGGATCCGGCGTGGCGAGAGGGTGTGGGACAGCGCACACGTCCGTCTGCAGAGAGCTGTGAGAGTACAGGAACTCCAAGCCAACCGACGACGTCGCCCACATCCTCCCTACCAACCAGGTCAACGGGTCTGGCTCTCTACTAGAGACCTCAAGCTGCGGCTACCCAGCCGGAAGCTCAGCCCCAGGTATGTTGGTCCTTTTAAGATTTTAAAGAGAATCAATGAGGTTACATACCAGTTAGAGCTCCCTGCTAACTACCGTATCTCTCCATCCTTTCATGTCTCCCTCCTCAAACCGGTCCACCCAAGCTGACCCGAACACTGAGGCTCGAGAGCCTCCACCACCATTGGACGTTGATGGAACTCCTGCCTACAAGGTGAATGAGTTACTAGACTCAAGACGGAGAGGGGTCAGCTCCAATATTTAGTGGACTGGGAGGGCTACGGACCTGAGGAGAGATCGTGGGTAGCCGCCACGACATCCTGGACCCTTCTCTCATCGGCGACTTTCATCGTGCCAGACCCGATCGACCAGCGCCCAGACCTCGGGGGCGTCGCGTCGAGCGCCAGGAGGCGCTCTAGGGAGGGATTCTGTAACGCCTCGCCAGCAGAGGAGCCCTCGCCTGAGTATTGACTGTCTCACTCCCTCTGCTTCTACTCTCACTTCCTGTTTATTCTGTATTTCAGGGTGTAGTTGTGCACTTGCCCTCTGCGAAGTATTGCCAGTTTACCTGCCTTACCGAGCGTTTTCTTTATTACTGCCTGTTTGCCTGTGTATGATTCTGCCTGATTTCCCTGATTACGTCTGTTGGATTATCCCCGTACTTTGGTAGCCTGTGTTGGACTGTTTATTATGTTTGAACCTTCTGCCTGTTTACTCACTTCCGCCTTTTGGATTACCCTTGTGTTTGTTGCTCGTTTGGACTGCTTTCCTGGTTTTGACCTATCGCCTGGCCTTACGTTCCTGCCTATTTCTCTCATTCTATTAAACTCCGCTAATGGATTCTAACACCGCCTCAGCCTCGTCCTTACAATCGTATACTCCTAGGATGGCTTGAGTGTGAGTAAATCATGGGATAATTTTTACTTTTGGGTGAACTAAAAATTGTCACTGGGGAGGTAACCTTTCAAAAGGTACAAATATGTACCATTTAGGTAGTAATGTACACTTTAGGTCAGGGCATGGCAACTTTGGCACTCAAAATCTACTTTCCTGCAGAGTTTAGTTTAATCCTAATCAAACACACCTGAACAAGCTAATTAAGGTCTTGAGGATTACTAGGGTGCATCTCAATCAGCTCCCTAGCTCCCTAGGTCGTGAATCAGTATATTGTGTACATGAATTTGTAAAGCACTTTGAGTACCCAGAAAAGCGCTATATTAATGTAAGGAATTATTATTATTATTATTATGAATCTGGGCACTGGTAAGGACAGTTAGGACCCTGGCTCACACAGTGGGACACTGATGATGACAAGACAACATTCTTGTAGTACAACATCACTACTGGTATTTATGAGCTGACTTTTTTTTTTTTTTTTTAATGTTATTTAAAGTACATTATGATAAATACTTTGATTGTTACATATACCTGCAACATTTCAGCCATAAATTAATTATAAATGTTAGCTACATTATGTTCCATACCTTTATATTTATGCTGAAATATAATTAAATAACATTAGTTTTTTTTAAACATCTATCACATGCATTATGTGTGGTGAGTTGGCTTGTGTGATTTATGTTTCGTGCTACAGAACTTCTGTTAAGGGAACATAGTGAGCATCAATGCTGCCTGATTTTTACGGTGCATTGTGGGACATTTTAGGGGGTGAACCTTTCAGTGCACTGGAAGAAATTTGTGATTGAGACAGTCCTAGTAGGCTAGAAGGGCTAGTTCACCCAAAATGGTCCTTGAGCCCCTGCCCCTTTGATCGCAAAAGTGAAAGTGCCCTTTGTGGTTCCCATTTCTGCCCCCGGTAGAACAATCGAATCCCCCTCCCATCCCAAGCCTCAGTGCAAGTAGTCCATTCTTTGTCATAAATCTGATTACATCACATGTGAAATTAGGTGCAATACTTACATTAACAAAACCATATTTCACAGGAGGTAATTTTCCCCCCTTCCATGTTTAGGGTATATGTCAAAGAGCCTAAAAGCAGAAAAGCAAAGAGAGAGAGAGAGAAGTCAATATTGTGCATAAACCTGATACACGTGAAAATAAGCACAACACTTACGTAAACAATGGAGCTACATCAGATGATTCAGCCTGAAATGAGAAAAAACAGTTTAAAAATCAGTTTGTAAGAATAACATATGCTAAGATTTGTCTATAACAACATCAGTGTTACTGCGTGAAGCGCTGAGAACAGAGTAACGTTAACCGTTTGCTCATGAGAAACAAAAGTTTAACATTTCAAGATCAAACCATTCATGACAAAGCAGAAACGCGAACAAAAAGCTCCAGAAAACACTGACTTACCGTATTCTCAGCTGAACAATCGTTTATCCGTCTTCTCGACACAGGCACAAACGTTTTGATTAATCAGGCGGAAAATAACATCTCCATCTTCTCAGCAGCGCCGTCCAGTCATCCCGCGTCTCAGGCAAACTGACGCTTCAAAAGCTTAAAACTGCACACTATATTCACTCAAATATCGTTTAATGATAACATTAAACCCTGAAGAGTCGACTTGAAACACTAAAAGCGTTGGGAGAGAAGCTAAAACGTATGCTTGACCTAGAAATTTGAAATGAGCGTGGAAAAAAAATCAATCCCATAATGCAATGCCTCTACAGTATTGATACTGTATTACGAGTGAAACGGGCTGAAAACGGAAAACTACTGTATATTTACAGACATTCTGTAAAATATACAGCATTTTACTGTTTTATGAAAATACAGTATAATACTGTTAGAAATTAGGCCTACCTGTAAATTTACAGTAAAGTTTTACAGTGTACACACAGCCAGTCAATATACAGTATATACACTACAGAGCATTCATTAGACACTACATTAAAAAATGGAGAACACAGCATCCAGAGCATGCAGTTACAGAAAAAAAGTATACTGGATACAGTAAACAAATTTTGCAATTACATAAAAAGTAGCCTTAACAATCTCTCCACACCTTACTGATTCTTGTCCTTATCCTGTACCTCTTCGTCCAGCACCTCTTACATGTACACTTCCTCCTCTCCTTCTCAGATTGTTTCTATCCATTGTTCGTATCAACATTCAATGCACCTGTACCAGCTGTACCACCTGTACCACCTGTGCACTCTGAACTGGCCTATATTTTGCCACTTGTATTTACTGTTTTACAACACAAGTGCTAGAGTTTTGCAGAAAGAGTGCATGAGATTTGCAAATGGTGTCTAACTGCCTGAACTTTTTTAATGTTTTACAGAAAAAGTTTATTTGACAAATTGGTTTAGGCCATTGAGAACTTGGTTTACTCAGAGAATGAAGTTTAGTGTTTTAGCAATTGTGAAAAACTTTAGTATACCTTTAAGGTTATATGCACCCTTTAGAAGTAAAGTAACGTGCGCAGTTGTACCACCCCAGTGTAGAAAGAACTGATTATCCCTGGAGCCGTGCGTCAGCTGTTTTACGTCATTCCCATCTATATATTCATAAAAAAATGTCTTTTAACTGCCATATATCTGTGTTTGAAGCAGAATGCTCTTTATGGTACCTTGTGAAAGAGGTATGCAATCTCTGTGTGCCTTTTTTTCTATTTTTTTTTTTTTTTAACCAGCTGATGACAGGCTGGAATTCTCTAACAAAACTCCTTTGGTTGATTGCAATATCAGAATCGTCTGCTGTTTTCTTTTGGAAAATGTTCATTTCCATTTAAACTGTGAATTATGTATTGTGTACATACAGAACTCTAAAACTTTCCCAAGCACTTTAACTCATCATGCCAGTGGGAAACGTCAGCTTTGTAAAGGATTTTGTCATAGTTGGCTTTCCTGGACTTCAGCCTCATTACTATGGCCTTGTATCAGCACTTCTGTTTTTTGTTTATGTGTTTACAATGGTTGGGAATGCTGTATTTTTTACTTTGTTTGTAATGACTAAGAGCTTTCAGAAACCTGCTTATTATTGCATTATAAATCTTGTTGTGTGTGATGTATTATTCAGCACCACGACATTACCAAAGATAATTAGCAGGTATTGGTTCCAAGATGGAACCATTTCATTCTTGGGCTGTTTTCTTCAGATGTTTTTTGTGCACTATTTTGGCTCAGTCACTGCACGTTTGTTGGCAGTAATGGCTATAGATCGCTATGCAGCAATCTGTTTTCCACTTAGATATCATAGTATCATGACAAACAGAAATGTATTCATTTTGATCCTGGGCTCTTGGATGTTGGGTTTGATAGGCCCTTTGATGATGGTCATTCGAGCTTACCCTCTCCCTTTTTGTGCGAGTAACGCCATTGTGCACTGTTACTGTGATCATATTGCCATCACAACACTGGCATGCACAGATAGAGAAGAATATAGTTATCCAGCATTCATTCATGCTATGATAGTACTACTGGGTTCTCTTGCTGTTATTGTTTTCTCTTACTGTGCCATCATTGTGGCAGTTCTGCGTATATCGAGCGCTCAAGGAAGGATGAAGACTTTCTCCACCTGCAGTCCTCAGCTCATCATAATTGCCCTTTTTTTCCTACCTAGGTGTTTTAATTATTTATCAAGCAATATTAATATAAAGTTCAGTACTGATTTGCGATTAGTCATTATTATGATGTATAGTCTTCTACCACCCATGATCAACCCCCTCATTTATTGTTTAAGAACAGAAGAGGTAAAGAAGGTTTTAATCAGACAAATTCAAAGGAAAAAAGTAGACCTCAAATCAGGACAGACCTGATTGTACCTATTTTTTTCTGTAGCTTTGTAGACTTCTTTATTTTATTTTCAGCTCATCTGCACCAACACACATATTGTTATTACATTTTTAGTCCCATCTGCCCTCTTTACAATGTAGCAGAATTTAACTGCTGCTTGTTAACTTTTTGGTGATGTTTCAAATGCATAAGATTTGAACATAAGGGAAATCAAATAAATGTAAATGTGTATGATGTACAGTCTAAATTATATAATCACAGATAAAATGTAATTGATAACTACATGATAAATAAAATAGTGATATGAAAAATATTTTGATCCGTTTGTGTCTTTTGCGACATATAAATAGAAGATGTTCAATCATGAATTATCAAACGTCACTGCTTTTGTCTGCATTTTTACTAAAGGAGATATCCTGATTTCATAGTGTATTTTAAGAAAACAACATATACTTTGCTTTAGTAAATGCATTTAGCACTCTTTTTCATGCATTCTGACTTATTTACCTGGTTAAAGAGTTGGATTCTCTTGCTAAACATGGCCAAAGTTTCAAAAAATGAGTTGGACGTATGACGGAGTATTTCTGTGCCAAATACACTCCTTCAGAGTTCGTAAATGTTTCGGAAAGTTTTTTTTTTGAGTATGGCCCTGTATTACATAATAAAGGGTGGAATTCCTTGTATGGGCACTTGTCCTGGAAGAGCGCGCGCACATCAACAAGAGCGAGAGCAAGAGCACGCCCATCAACGCGCTTCGTTCAGGTTACAGAAGTCATCGGAAGCGCTACACAGGACTTGCTCGAGAAAGAATTTATCACTTTGTTTTTAGACCACGAAATCAGCAATGTCACCAAAGAAGTGCATTTTTGGTTGTGAGGGAAAGATAACCTTGCTTCCCAAAGAACCCAGCATTAAGTGGAACTGAGAGATTTGTGCTCACGCATTACATTGATGCGCTCTCGATATTTGTCATTAAAATAATCATAGAAACCGCCATACATTAACTATCAAAATAAGGATAAAGTCGTGTCTGAAAGTTGCAATAAATTTTTTATTGGTTTATATGAATGGAGAATATTTTGTGTTTTCCGTGGCTGCTCGAGCCCTCAGGATTGGCACTTTTGGTTTTATAAACAAGGCCCAGTTTGATGCTGGATTTACAGATCGTTTGAAACTGAAAGATGGAGCGGTCACAGCGGTAAAAGATCGCGGTCATGAGTCGGAACCGCTGGTGGTAAGTAAAACTGCATCAAATGTCTGTTTTGTTGGCAATTGGCGCGTAAGTGCATATAATGTAAACAACACGAACGTATAATGAATCAAAAGTTATCCAGGGATAATGCGATGGTGTACTGTGTGTGTCTAAATACATTTGTTTAGCTGACCATTGATAGTTTCGCTACGCAAAAGCTGTGCGTGCTCATCACACTTTAGCAACGCCCACGGCATGCCTCCAGGAGCTCGGCTGTTTTTGGAAAGTCTCGGTACAGCATATCTTTCTTTTATAAATCTGATAAAACTAAAGACTTTTCGGAGAAATGAAGGATGCTATACTACTCTATAGGTACTCAAGATTAATATGAGACTGGCTGAAACTGTGTGTGTTATGTTTAGATAAATTTAGGTAAAATTAAGTTCTAGAGTCATTAACAAATATTAGGCCATCCTTGTCAATAATTACATTCATCTTAAGCCAAAGGAATAAATATGAAATGAGCAGTTACACAAACATGCTTGTGTCAGAATGGACACTTGGGTTCAAAATTTAAAGAGGAAAACATTTCAATTATTTGAATTACGTTGTGAAGCCTTTGTTCTCTGACATATGTGTGACGCAGAATCACACACATACCATTTTGAATTTACCACTAGATGACAGTAAAAGAACATTTATGCGGCTGAGATTTTACAGAAATGTTTGACATTGATTCTCTCATGAAATGTCACTTGAAAGACTTTGGAATCTGTTTTAACTGTAATCATTATGTTACTTTGAAGAAACTGCTCCGAGACATGAAGGTTAAGGATCCAAACGCAGTATTTATTGAACGGGCAATCCACAATCAAAGTCCAAAACATGCAAAAGGTCAAAACAGGGTAAACAGTCCAAACAGTCACAGGGCACAGGAAAAACCAAGAAACTGAGCTGAAAGTCAAAACCATGAACATGAGAACCAAAAGACAGCACGCTCATAAATGCAGTGTAGACACATACAAGACTTCACAATGAATACCTGAGTGAGTTTATATAGGGTGGGCTAAACAAGGCAATGAGAAACAGCTGTAGACAATCATGGATGATGAGGCTGTGTAATGAGTTATGGGTAATGTAGTTCTTGAATGATGATAGTCTGGGGTGGAGTGCCCTCTGATTGCTATCAAGGGCACTCCAGCTGGTGATCATGACAGTTACACTTTCATTGTAATTTTTGAATCTAATTTAATTTTGATCACCTTTTCAAAAGGGTAACACAATAATCTGTAACATGCACATGTGTATTCGTGTCTGGGTTCATGTCCTTTTTTTTCATGTCCTTTTTTTCAACAACATCAGAAAAACACCAAATGCAAAGAAAATCTAAAAGAGCCTCATCGGCAGATCTCAGACCAACATGCTCATGTTAAAATGGATCCCTGTATTACAAATTCAAACAGGAATACATTGTGAAATATTATTTTATTTATCTCAGTTGATTTTGCAGAAAATCTATCAAAATAAATTTATAGATGACAGAGAATTATACGTTTAACATGAATGTATCAATATAGTAACGACTGCTCACAAAAAGTCAAATAGCTTTTTTTTCTGTCAGTTTTGTCTTGTGATCATTAAAGGCTTACACTTGAAATCAGCTGGATTAATAAATAATTTGATTAACAAGTATAGATAGCATTACTGTCACATATTTTTATACATATATACAAATATTTCTTTCAGAATTTTAAAGAACTTGAGATTGTAAGGGAATACAAAGAAAATATTACTTAACTGGGTTACTCATTCAAAAGTTAATTTTTCAAATTATACATTTCAGAAAAGATATTGTTCACTGACATTGTTCACCTCTGTGCAGCCTGAGCGTGCAGTCTTCATATGGGTAACTTAATTATTTTTAAAGAATTTGTTCATTTTTAAAAATAAATAAACAAACATACATTTTAAATAAATTAACAGACGTTTTAGTCATTTTGAAATGTTCTCTCTAATGGGTGCAGATCTGTTTTTAACCACTTTCCGGATTATGTCTTTGATTTCAGCTGTGTTTAATACATAAATTATGGGATTTAACATTGGTGGAACAGCATATGCTAGAGATGTGCTGATGACCCTTGCATTAAGTGAGAGAGAAACCAACAATGCGGCAATGTATGAGCAACATATGGGGAGGAAATAAATCCCTACTAACAACAGATGTGAAACACAGGTCTTTAGCGCTTTTAAACGTCCTTGCCAAGTTGTAATTTTGATTAAAGCAAGAAAAATGCCCAAATATGACAAGACTATAATGATCAATGGTACTACAAGGTATAAAGCTGAGATGAGAAATGCCATAATCTTATTAATGCTATTGTCATTACATGCCAACCTAAACATAGGTCCATGATCACAAAAGTAACTCTGTATCACATTAGATTCACAGAATGAAAGTCTGGAGATCGAAGCCACCAAAAAGGCCACCACAGAAGAATTAAATACCCAAATTGCTGAGAAAACCAAAACCATACTGGTATTGTTCACAATTGCATGATATCTTAATGGCAGACAAATTGCAATGAAGCGATCATATGCCAGAACAACAAGAGTGACACTTTGCAAACTACTGAAGAGGAACACAAAAAACATGTTTGCCAAACAAGCATTGAAGGAGATGTACTGTGAGTCAAACAGAAAATTCTTCATCATGTTAGGAATCAGTGCATTAGTTTCACCAATATCAGCCAAGGCCAAGTTAAACACGCCAATGTACTTTGGACTGTGCAGGCTCCGGTGAAGAGCTATAATGAGAAGGACTATAGAGTTGCCAACTACAGTTATAAAATAAATGATAAATAAGAATATATAGTAATAGTTGCTGTGCGATATACCTGTAAGTCCAATGATGAAAAAGTATTGAGGATGAACAATGGAGATATTCTGTGAAAAACTTGCATTTACAGAACTCATGGCAGCTTTGAGTTTGGTGTTTTGCACAAGCTGAAAATAGAAATTATCACAGAGACATAAGCAAAATCTAAGGAATTGTATAAAATTGTCATTTAAAACCTGTAACAGGATATTTTAAATACAACTATAATTTTTAATTCCAAAAATATACCTTCATCACAGACATATATACATAAAGTTTTAGAGCCAGAGCAAACAGTGACAATGACAATGACTGTCTGAATGCTTGTGAGCTGCTTTGAATGAAATTACTCCGCTGTAAATTCTTGACCTTATTCATCACCTTATTCTGCCTCATGCTGCAGAGATCACTGGCTATCTCTATCCAAATATATCTTCTGATTCATCTCTTGAGAGCTTTCAGACAAAACAATGATGCAATATTCAAATGTTGCAAATGTTTTGGCCACTGTATTTGGATCTATGTTTTATTGACTGGTCTGTATTCACCCTTATGAGTCATTTGTGCATACCATATAGTAATTCAAGGATGAAATTTTTAAATTTTGGTCTATTATGTGCCAATAATAACTATATAGTGCAATTTATTATTAGTAAATAGTTATAAAAACAATATTGCAACTGCAATACTATATATATTTTTAGAACTTTACATGCATAAGATTTGAACATAAGGGGATACAAATAAATGTAAATGTGTATGATGTACAGTCGAAATGATATAATCACAGATAAAACTGTGATTGATAACTACATAATAAATAAAATAGTGACATGAAAACTGAAACTTTTTTATTTTGATCAGTTTGTGTCTTTTGCGGCTTATAAATAGAAGATGTAATGTTCAGTCATGAAGTATCAAATGTCACTGCTTTTTACACAGAATCAAACAACATACATCATTATGAATTTACCACTAGATGACAGTAAAAGACCATGTATGCGGCTGAGATTTTACAGAAATGTTTGACATTGATTTTCTCATGAAATGTTACTTGAAAGACTTTAGAATCTGTTTTAACTGTAATCATTATGTTACTGTGATAAAATTGCTCAGAGACATGAAGGCTGAGGATCCAAACGCAGTATTTATTGAAAGGGCAATCCACAATCAAAGTCCAAAAGAGGCAAAGGTCAAAACAGGGTAAACAGTCCAAACAGTCACAGGGGCACAGGAAAAATGAAGAAAATGGGCAGAAAATCAAAACCACAAACATAAGAAGCAAAAGACAGCACACATGCAGTGCAGACACATACAAGACTTCTCTATGAATAACTAAGTTAATAGAGTTTATATAGGGTGGGCTAAACAAGGTAAAGAGAAACAGCTGTAGACAATCATGGATGATGAGACCGTGTAATGAGTTATGGGTAATGTAGTTCTTGAATGATAATAGTCTGGGGTGAAGTGTATGGGGTTAGATTCCCGCCTAAAGTATTGCGGTCACGGATCAAAAATTAATAAGAATCAAAAATTTAAAAACACATGTAGCGCTGTTGAAAAAATATATTTTTATTTTACTTTTCAGCAAGATTTATCTTTATATTGTTTTTTGTGTTTATTCAATATATATTGTATATGTGTACTCCTCGTGTATATTATAAACAACTTTATATTGTTAAAAGTGTATAAAGTTTAGCTAGGCTCTGATTG
Source organism: Hypophthalmichthys nobilis (assembly GCA_037950665.1). Classification (NCBI taxonomy): domain Eukaryota; kingdom Metazoa; phylum Chordata; class Actinopteri; order Cypriniformes; family Xenocyprididae; genus Hypophthalmichthys; species Hypophthalmichthys nobilis. The sequence goes on from CM075479.1 coordinate 20,103,419, forward strand.
GATATTTTCACATGTCAGTTCGGTTTGGAGATATGTGATTGGTCAGAGGGGGTGGGAGGGGAGAGTGACAGAAGAGGGGACGAAGACGACACGGAGAGTGACGCAGTTAAGAATACGGAGTTAATTTAGTTATACTAAGTGAAGTGAGTTTGTTACCTCATACATTAGTTAAAGTGTTGAACTCCTACCACATTAGTAATTGTGTATGTGCGGGTAATGCAGACACGGGACTTTGACGCACTTGTTATTCTCCACTGATTCGGAATAACCGGAGACTGAGCTCCTCCGGCTGCGTTGGATTCCCATATCCAGGCAGTGCTTCAGGTAGCCAGGAATTCCTGAAAGCTCCCCTGGCATCGCGGGATTCCCAGATCGGGACCGCACGGTGATGTTATGTCTGTACCTGATGCAGCCCCGTTTTTCTCCGTCCTTAACTCTCCGCGTGGATCCATTGTTCGCTGAACGGAGATACAAGCGACAATCGTGAGTAATAACGCTGTTTCCTATCATGGTTGGCTCTATCAAGAGTGAAGCGGCAATATTGTTTTTTATGCCCCAACGCACACGAGCATCGTTCAGGCCTGCACCGTATTTTATTTATTTATTTTGGGACTATTTTGAGTTTCAAACATTTACAAGAGTCTGGGCCCAGTGAAGTTTACCAATTGACAGAAAAGTCATGTAAAGTGGTGTAAAAGTGTGAAATATACACAAACGATATATAAGTGAGTCCTGTAAAGTTATATAATGTGATTTATTTATTGTTTGAATATTCATTTTCACAAATTTAGTGAAAATTCAAGTAAAAGGCAAACCAATGATTATTTGAACAACTGAGTCTTTATTTAATTATTCTTCTGTCTAAGTTGACATTTTTTTTGAGTTTACTGCATAAAGAGTTCATAAAGAAAATCAGTAAATGAACCCAGGGCACTCTAAACACAGGGACGTATACAGTGCTACACACATGTAAAAATATATAAATTAACTAACAGTGATGGATCGTCAGACAGGCACAACTGTGACAGGTTGTCGTTAGGATGGTGAATTTAACAATAAAAGATTGTCCAGGTAGACATATATACCGGTTGAGTTGCAGGTACATATAGATACATAGTATAACTTTGTCCTGCCACAGAAAAATTTTATCCCAGCTCGGAAATTTCCAGCTGTGACGGTTATCTTCCCCTGCATGAGTGAGCATCAGTAGACATGAGTCGCATTGAAGTGATGTCATCTCCCTCTCTTCGATTGATTGGCTAGAGGAGGAGCTGTCAATCTAGAACTACTGGACCAATGGTGATGCTTAAGCCCATCCTAATTTACATGAAACTCAAACTGCAACATTTGGAAATGCAAAAGTGGAACATGGAAAGAAGAGCAAAGAGAAAAACAGCACAAGCCTACAAAAGAATAAAATATAAGCAGAAAATGTAAGAGAGCACAAAGTACAGAGTAATAAAAGCAAGGAAAACAACTTTTAAGAACACATGTAAGAACACTTTTAAGAACACACTGTAACATGTACATGTGTATTTGTGTCTGGGTTCATGTCTATTTTTTTATTTTTTATTACTGTACAGAAAAAAAACAAAAAACAAAACAAAACAAAAAACAGAAAAACACCAAATGCAGAGAAAATCTAAAAGAGCCTCATCAGCAGATCTCAGACCAACATGCTCATGTCAAAATGGATTCCTGTATTACAAATTCAAACAGGAATACATTGTGAAATATTATTTTATTTATGTCACGTCTCATCAGTTGATTTTGCAGAAAATCTATCAAAATACATTTATAGATGACAGTGAATTATGTGTTTAACATGAATGTATCAATATAGTAACAACTGCTCACAAAAAGTCAAATAGCTTTTTTTTCTGTCAGTTTTGTCTTTTGATCATTAATGGCTTACACCTGAAAACAGCTATTCGGAATCAGTGCATTAGTTTCACCAGGTATGTGGACTATATATATATATATATTAAACAAACAAGCATACATTTAAAATAAATAAACAGACATTTTAGTCATTTTGAAATGTTCTCTCTAATTGGTGCTGATCGGTTTTTAACCACTTTCCGGATTATGTCTTTGATTTCAGCTGTGTTTAATACATAAATTATGGGATTTAACATTGGTGGAACAGCATATGCCAGAGACGTACTGATGACCCTTGCATTGGGTGTGAGAGAAACCAACAATGCAGCAATGTATGAGCAGCATATGGGGAGGAAATAAATCCCTACTAACAACAGATGTGAAGCACAGGTCTTTAGTGCTTTCAAACGTCCTTGCCAAGTTGTAATTTTGATTAAAGCAAGAAAAATGCACAGATATGACAGGATTATAATGATCAATGGTACTACAGTGTATAAACCTGAGATGAGAAATGCCATAATATTATTAATGCTCTTGTCATTACATGCCAACCTAAACATTGGTCCATGATCACAAAAGTAACTCTGTATTACGTTAGATTCACAGAATGAAAGCCGGGAGATTGAAGCCACCATCAAGACCACCACAGAAGAATTAAATGCCCAAGTTGCTGAGAAAATCAAAACCATACTGGTATTGTTCACAATTGCATGATATCTTAATGGCAAACAAATTGCAATGAAGCGATCATATGCCAGAACAACAAGAGTGACACTTTGCAAACTACTGAAGAAGAACACAAAAAACATGTTTGCCAAACAAGCATTGAATGAGATGTACTGTGAGTCAAACAGAAAATTCTTCATCATGTTAGGAATCAGTGCATTAGTTTCACCAATATCAGCCAAGGCCAAGTTAAACACGCCAATGTACTTTGGACTGTGCAGGCTCCGGTCAAGAGCTATAATGAGAAGGACTATAGAGTTGCCAATTACAGTTATAAAATATGTGATAAATAAGAATATATAGTAATAAGTGCTGTACGATATACCTGTAAGTCCAATGATGAAAAAGTATTGAGGATGAACAATGGAGATATTCTGTGAAAAACTTGCATTTACAGAACTCATGGCAGCTTTGAGTTTGGTGTTTTGCACAAGCTGAAAACAGAAATTATCACAAAGACATAAGCAAAATCTAAGGACAAAAACTGTAATTTAAAACCTGTAATAAGGTATTTTAACTACAACTATCATTTTTAATTCCAAAAATATACCTTCATCACAGACATATATACATAACATTTTAGAGCCAGAGCAAACAGTGACAATGACAATGACTGTCTGAACGCTTGTGAGCTGCTTTGAATGAAATTATTCCGCAGTAAATTCTCGTCCTTATTCATCACCTTATTCTTCCTCATGCTGCAGAGATCACTGGCTATCTCTATCCAAATATATCTTCTGATTCATCTCTTGAGAGCTTTCTGACAACACAATGATGTAATATTTAAATGATGCCAATGTTTTGGCCACTACATGTAACGAAACTGTAAATCCGTAGGGGAAATTAAAACAATACCCTGGTTTAGGAGTTCCCACCCTCCTAAACGTAATAATGTATGTGAGACGCCCCTACTCCACGGTAAGTAAAAAAAAAGAATAACCTTCAAACTGTATTGCTTTTAACAATTATTAATTTATTTTCCTTTCCTTAGGAAATTGTATTCTTGTCTTTGTGTTTCGTTTCAATAAAATGAAATAAAATGAAAATAAAAATAAAACAAGTTTCCTGGAATTTCTTTTCAATCTTGGTAAACCTTCCCAAAACGTTAACAGTTCCAAACAGTTTCTGTAAAACACTTCAAATATAATTTTAACAAAAATATTTTCAATACCAGTTTCCAAACTGATTCTTAAACACTGGATAGGTCACAAACTCTTGTAGTTTAACTTAAATGACTCAGTTAAAATGACTCAGTTCAAATAACTTGTTTCAAATAACCCATTTCACATAACTCATTTCACATAGAAAACACTTGTGACTTCCCTCAAATGACTCTTATGAATCAGTTAATGATTCAACTTCCTTTTGATTCAGTTCTCACAGACACGGTTCAAATTGACACTCTCAGTTCATTTAAACACTCAGTTCGGTTCTATCAATATCAGTAAAGTGTTTGTGTGTATGTGTGTAACGAACTCTTGTACCAGTCTGTAGCAAAGATGACTTTGATGCGATGACTTGAGACGACTTGAGATGACTTGAGATGACTTGCAACAATGAGACGACTTGAGATGACTTGCAACAATGAGACGGGTGAGACAGAACAGGGAGATGTCGTAAAGGATGGCAGGGTAATAAACAAAAAAACAAGAGAAGTTTCAGCACGGCCCAGAAAACTCGGGAACTCTCTGGAACAAAATGGCGCTCAGCCACGGGGCGCACACGACACACTAAACAGCGTCTGACTTGCAGTGCTTCTCAAAAAGGGGTTTTCAGAAGTGAAACTTGATCATAACGATTTCAGTCTCTCCAAAAGTGCAAAAATACTCAAAAAATAAAAGAAAAAATAAATCACTCCATAGAAAAACTATAGTTCAGTTCAGAAACACATTCTCACGCACTAACAAGTGCACTTAAGCAACTCGCAGGAGAAAATCAATGTCTCTCGCTCTATAAGACAGTTCATGGGTGACTTGTAGATTCAGTCTCTAGAAAAGTGAAAAAATACCCAAAAAGAAATCACTTCGTAGAAAATTAGTGCAGTTCAAAAACGCATTCTCGCACACTAACAAGCACACTCAAGTGACTCACAGGAAGAAATCAATCTCTCGGTCCAAAAGACAGTTCACGGATGACTCGCAGAAAACAGCAGAACTCTCAAAATGCCGACAGTCAAATGATGCAAAAAAAACAACAGTGTTCTGGATGAAATTCACGGCTCCAGCAACTCATCACTCTCCTCTAAATCCTTTCCACCCAGGACATCTAATGAAAGGCGCGCATCCCTCCCAAACATCAAGTAAAAATGAGAATAGCCAGTGGATGAGTTAATGTGATTGCTGTATGCCATCATTAGCTCTGGCAAGTAAGTTTTCCAGTCTTTCTTCTGCTCAGGTGTCAATGTTCTCAGCATATCATGCATTGTGCGGTTAAACCTCTCTCATTGAGAGTTTCCTTGAGGATGGTAGGGACTTGTACGACTCTTCCCAATCCCATACACTTTACAGAGTTCCTTGATTACTTGCGCTTCGAAACATCTTCCCTGATCCGAATGCAGACGTGCTGGACAGCCATAGTAGACAAACCAATGTTTGATGAGGGCCTTTGCAGTGGTATTCGCTGTTTGGTTCTTGGTCGGAACAGCAACTGTAAATCGAGTGACCATGTCAGTCAGAACAAGTACAGTTTCATATCCTCCTGAGGACATTTCCAGCTGGGTGTAGTCCATTGCCAGAACTTCTAGAGGAGCCGTGACATTGCTACATGTCATCGGAGCTCTGATCCTTGGAAAGACATCCTTCGCAAGGGTACATCTTTTACACTGTTCTATCCATCCTTGGACGTCTTTAGACATGCTAGGCCAATAGTAGTTCCGTGGCTGTCATAAACTGAATGGCGTAAGTGGGCTGGAACAACTAACTGCCTAATTTTCTCTCCACCCCTTGGGTCAAGAATACATTTAAACATCACCCCATGATGCAGCTGAAGACGTTCAAACTCCCTGAAAAGCTTTTTCAACTCTGGCGACTTGCTCTGTTGTTCTGCCCGGCTTGGTCTTCTGTTTTTGGACACGGCATTGTATATGGGACCCATCAAGGAATCACTTTCTTGCAGCTCTAATTTCATCCCAGCTGTAACCATTCAGCACTTTCTTGATGGACGCTTGTACAGCCACTTGAACGTCAGTTTTTCCCCATTTGAACTCTTGCGCTGGCCACAGACATGTACGCACTTCCTCAGAGTTCAGTCGGATGAAATCCTTCTCTGTGTCTTCCCGTTCAGGGACTTCTCTGGAAGGAATCCTCGACAGAGCATCAGCATTGGTATTCAGCCTTCCAGGCTTATACAGAACCTCGAAATTAAGCTCCGCCAACTGAGCCACCCAGCGTTGCTCGACTGCTCCGAGGTTAAGGGTCTCCAGATAACGCAGTGGATTATGGTCAGTGATTACAGTGAACTTGGAGAACATCAGATCCTTTTTGGATTTTTCTGTTGCAGCCCACTTGAGGGACAACAGCTCCAATTTGAATGCACTGTAGTACTTGTCATTTTTCTCTGACCCTCTCAGGCCTCTGCTCGCAAATGCGATGACACGCTCTGCTCCCCCTTGCTTTTGTGTGACGAACAACGATTTAAACTCACTGATAATATTCATTTCAATGATTCCCGAAAGTCCTCTTATCTCCTCTGCTTCTGGGCTGGTGTCTGTCAGCACAAAGATGCAATTCCCTGGGAGAACCTTCCCCATGCACTCCACGTCAGCTTGTAAACATCCTAGGACCAGAATGTCGAGCCCATTAGCTGCAGGGAGTTTGACCCAGTGAGCAGATGACAATTTCAGCTCTTGCTGAAATGACTCTGTAATAGTGGACACTTCCGAGCCTGTATCCAACAAGCAGTTTGTCTTGACACCAGCTATTCTAACTTCAAGTCAAGTCAAGTCACCTTTATTTATATAGTGCTTTTTACAATGCAGATTGTGTCAAAGCAGCTTTACAGTGATAACTGGTATATAATTTTGGCTGCACAGCAGCTCTTAAAGAAAATGGTGTCAATGCAGGCAGATGGAAAGCACTGTTGAATATCAAATGTCAAGTGTCCCCAACTAAGCAAGCCAAAGGTGACAGTGGCAAGGAACCCAAACTCCAACAGGTGACATCAGGTGGCAAACAGGTGGCAAATAGGTGTTAAAATGGAGAAAAAAAACCCTTGGGAGAAACCAGGCTTAGTCGGGGGGCCAGTTCTCCTCTGGCGAACAGTGCTTAGTTACGATTTAGGTAGCTATCATAAGTCCAATGGGATCGCAACATTCAAAGTATTTATTCCAGTTCCATAGTTTGTTTGACTATTGAAAATTGTTTGCGGGTTTTTTTTATTACTTACCCTGTAACTACATGAAACAAAAGTATATTTCCCCATGTATTAAAAAAGATTGCAATAGTTCTTTCTACTTGCCTTGAAACAACTTAATCAGTGCACTTTCTCGCTAAATTGCTCCCAAACGTAAGATTGTTGTCTATCCTAATAGTATAAGTACCCCTCAGTTCTAAAATACTTACAGTATAAATAATTTGTTATTTTCCTGGTTGTTACCCCTTTATTCCCAAGACTTTACATATTGTTCCCCTATACTTACATGTACTTACTTTATAGGTACACTATAATTATCGAAAGTTACGCTGTAAATTCATTATAATTACGCAGTACTTTCCGGGCTGTAATCTAAAGCATTACCAACCTTTTATATAAATTTTAGTATTATTAATTTAAAAATAAATCTACATAACTATACAATTTAAATTAGATTATGTGTCATTTCTAGCTCTACAGCTTGTGGCGCATTCTACTCTACTTATGACCTGTTGACACTTAGGGTGTCCTTCTGTTTACTTTTGAAAAGGAACTCACGCAGCGTCCCCTAGGGGTGGGGCTCACAGATGGAGCTCAAGGATAAATTTGAGAGAAATATGAGTATTTCTCATTCATCTGCAGCTAATGAGAGCAAGCTGCCGGATTGTGATGATGTGTTGTCTCTCACGTCATCTGATCCGGCATCAAGCATGCTCCTGGCTTCGAGCCATGATGAGCAGGACAAGGCTGATGAGATCAATGATGCTTCGGAGTGCTCTCAGCCCACCTGCCCTGCATATGACGAGTTACTGGATGTTATGTCCTAGATCTGCCATGGAAATGTGAGAAGTGCAAGCTCCCTAACAACAGCTTTGATGAACGTTTCCTATCAGGACATAACAGTTCAACTCGTACAAGCCTTCCCTTTCTCCCAGATCTTCACACTGAGCTGTGGAGATCTTGGTGAAAGCCATATTCAGCCCACATCCAACGCAATTATGCTGATGTTGAGGGGGTGCAGGAATATGGGTATGTGTCGATGCCTCTGATCGAAGAGACGCTGACTAGTTGGCTAGGTCTTGCGGTGGATTGAGGGCTCTGTCTCTTCCTGTTAAACCAGTGCGTGTTAACTTGCATCTTAACAGCAGAGCATATGGGGCAGCAGGTCAGGCTGGTGCAGCGCTGCAAACTATGGCTGTGCTGCAGGCCTACCAGGCTGACCTGCTGAAGGACCAGGACCAGGGGCTCCCTTCTGAGGTGGTAGAGGAGCTGCGCCGCACCACTAAACAAACTGGTGGCTCAGAGAGGCATCTCTGGGTGAACCTGGCTGATATCGGAGAAAAAGAGAAAAACTTTCTCCTCAATGTGCCCATTTTGCCATCTGAGCTTTTCGGCACATCTGTTGAGATGGTGGTTGGGAAGTTTAGAGAGGCGAAGGCGCGCTTCTCTGCTTTTAAGACCATGATATCGTGACTGTCCAGGTCCACCCCTCAGCGCTGTGAGGGGGTCTGGCCCCTCCCAGTCTCAGTAGTGGAGACAGGACCAGAGGGCTAGCACAGACTCTCACGCTCCCCCTCCTTCGAGGGGTAGAGCGCGGAGGAGGTTTGAGGCCAGAGGGAGAAGGAAAGATCTGAGTGAACCAGAATAAACACAGTCAGTGTTTTGAGGTCCCAGAGGCAAAATAACATCTGCCTCCTTCCCCATCGGGTTGTTAGACACTCTGGTTGCTTCCTTGACGGGAGCCTCAAGCTGAGTTGTTAGGCTCTCTTGGAGCCTCCTTGGCTGCTCTTTGATATTGTGTTGGAAGGCCTTCTCTTCTTTGAGAATTATTGTTCATTTATGCCTTCTCTCCTCCAGAGCTCTGTCCTGTTACATTTCCAAGCTGCCTTGGGTACAGAACATAGTTAGGCCTCCTCCCTTTTAGGAAAGTCAGTTTATTGAGGACTTTGTTCTCTGAGCCAGATTTGGGCAGTAGTACTGAGTTGTAGGCTCTCCTTCTTGATCCTCCTCTGGTGCATCTAGGTTGGGCTATGCCCCAGTTATATTTTAATGTTTAGTCTTTCTGGGAGCCTCCTTAGCTACTGTGAGCATTGCTAGGCCTCCTCTCGCTAGAGAGAACTATTCTAATGAGGCCTCCACTTCCCAGACTTTGCTACGCTGTTCGCTAGGTTGTTAGGCTTTCTGTGATTCTCCTTGGCTTCTGCAAGCGTTTTTAGGATTCCTTTCGATAGAGAATTATTTTATTGAGGCCTCCGCTCCTCAAGAGCTCCGCTAAGATAGCGATTGCGAGTTGTAGGCTCTCTGTGAGCCTTCTTGCAAGATGTCCTGAGCGTGGGCTGTTGTTAGGCCTCCTCTCCATTTAGAGAGTTGTGAAGTTGAGACCTCTGCTCCTGGAGCTTAACTAGGTATGTTTGCTAAGTTGTTAGGCTTTCTGTGAGCCTCCTTGGCTACTGTGAATGTCAACAGGCCTCCACTCACTGAGAGAATTATTTTCTTGAGGCTTCCGCTCCCTTGAGCTCTGCTGGGATAGCAATTGCGAGTTACAGGCTCTTAATTAGCCTTCTTGCGAGATATCCTGAGTGTAGGGTGTCGTTAGGTCTCCTCTCGGTTTAGAGAGTCATCATGCTGAGGCCTCCGCTCCTATATCTTGGTGCAAGTGTCAACAGGCTGAGAGAGTTATTTTCTTGAGGCTTCTGCTCCCTTGAGCTCTGCTAGGATAAGCGATTGTGGGTAGTAGGCTCTCTTTTTGCAAGATATCCTGAGTGTAGGGTGTTGTTAGGTCTCTTCTCAATTTAGAGAGTTGTCAAGCGGGTTGTTAAGCTCTCTGGGAGCCTCCGTGACTACTGACCTTAACACTCAGGAGTCGGCCATCGCGCCGACAATACCACCTCGGTTTTTTCTTACCAGTGCAAAAGAGACTTAAAATATATTTGTTACAATACAGAAGGGTCGGAGATTGGAGAGTAACGTAGATGGTATTTATTTACACACAGCAGAGATAAAAGAAGTGCAGGTGAGTATGCAGATGAATTCTTGAGTGAAAGGAGGGTGATAGATGGGTGATACTGTCCTTTGTGCTTGCAGTGGTGAGGATCCTGGGCGATGGTGGAGAGATGCAACAATGGAGACGACACACAATTCACACACGGACTGGAGACACAGGAAGAGACTTGGAGACGCTGGAGACAGGTAAGTAGATCGATAGGAGTCCTTGAGGTAAGCATGCAGGTAAGTCCTAATGCGAACGAGACCGGACAGTGACTGGTGTGTGAGTGTGTTATATGAAGTGACTGATGAGGGTGCTGATTGAGTGCAGGTGCGTGTGATCAGTACTCGGGTGATGGAGTGCGTTGTGATTGGATGGTGTTGGAGCCTGGCATGTCTGTGACAGTACCCCACGGCCTGCTTCTGAGGGCCGAGGACCCTGACGTCGTGGTGGTCGTCCTCTTCCGCGTGGGGCAGGTCTGTTAGGGTGAGTGGCGTGGAAGGTGTCTAGCAGGTTGGGGTCAAGAATGTCTTTTCTGGGAACCCATGAGCGCTCCTCGGGTCCGTAGCCTTCCCAGTCCACAAGATATTCCAGTAGACAACCACGGCGCCGGGAGTCCAAGATGTCTCGAACCTCATAGGCTGCTCCGTTGTCCAGGATGAGAGGAAGGGGGGGTTCGGCTGCTGCTACGCCAGGCTCTGTGGAGACAGGGACAGAAGGGTGGTGAGGTTTTAGGAGAGAGACATGGAAAGAGGGATGAATGCGGTACTGAGGAGGCAATTGAAGTTGATACGTCACCGGGTTGATCTGCTTGGTGATGGTGAATGGGCCAATGAACCTAGGACTCAGCTTACGGCAGGGCAGACGCAGTCTGATGTGCCTAGTTGACAGCCAGACCTTCTGTCCAGGTTGATATGCGGGGGTGTTGGAGCGGCGAAGGTCGGCTGTCATCCTGCATCTGCGCAAGGCCCGTTGAAGCTGGTGGTGTGCGGAGTCCCAGACCCTCTTGCTCTCTCGGAACCAGTGGTTGACAGATGGAACGTCCGATGGTTCCCCAGACCAGGGGAACAATGGGGGTTGGTAGCCGAGTACGCACTGGAAGGAAATGAGTCCGGTGGTGGGTTGGCGTAGGGAGTTCTGTGCATACTCGGCCCAACCCAGGTACTGGTTCCAAGAGTCCTGATGGCCGTGACAGAAGGTACAGAGGTAGCGACCGATCTCCTGGATCTTCCTCTCCGTCTGCCTGTTCGACTGTGGGTGGTAACCGGATGATAGGCTGATGGTCACACCTAGGAGTGAGAAGAACGCTCTCCATACCCGGGAGATGAACTGAGGTCCTCTATCTGAAACTATGTCCTCGGGGATCCCATAGTATCGGAATACGTGGTTGAACATTAGCTCGGCAGTCTCCATGGCAGTGGGTAGACCCTTTAAAGGAATCAAACGACAGGATTTAGAGAATCTGTCTATAATCACCAGGATACAGGTACAGCCATTAGAAGCAGGTAAGTCTGTCACAAAGTCCACTCCTAGGTGTGACCAGGGTCGGTTGGAAACGGGCAGAGGATGGAGTTTGCCGAAGGGAAGATGGCGTGGACTCTTTGAGATGGTGCATTCCTTGCAGCCCTGCATGTACCTTCTGACATCAGATGCCATATTCGGCCACCAGAAGCGCTCCTTTAGCAGCGAGAGGGTTTCATTGACCCCCGGGTGGCCAGTGCCGAGTGACGTGTGGGCAGTGTGGATGAGTGGAGTGCGCTGTGTCCTGGTGATGTACTGCAAGCCTGGCGGGCAACCCGGCGGAGTGTTGGCGGAGGCATTGGAGAAGGGCATGGTTTCCTCAGACCAGGTAATGGGGCTGACAATTAGGTTCTCAGGGAGGATGGTTTCAGGTTCTTCTGAGTTCTCTTCTGGAGTATACAGACGTGACAAGGCGTCTGCCTTGGTGTTCATGGATCCTGGACGATAGGAGATAGTGAAATCAAAGCGGGTGAAGAATAGCGCCCAGTGAGCCTGTCTTGGATTTAACCTTTTAGCCACCCTCAGATACTCCAAGTTCTTGTGGTCTGTGAGTATTAGGAAGGGATGTTTGGCACCCTCCAACCAATGCCTCCACTCTTGCCGATGTCGTAGTTTACCTCCGCCGGGTTGAGCTTGCGGGAGAAGAAGGCACATGGCTGGAGTCTACTTGGGTTCCCCTGCTACTGAGATAGGACTGCTCCTACTCCGGAGGTGGAGGCGTCCATCTCCACCACAAAGGGCTTGTCAGGGTCTGGATGGACGAGGAGAGGAGCGGTGGTGAATGCTTCTTTCAAGATGTTAAATGCGTTGGTGGCAGCTGGTGTCCAGGACAGAGACTTAGGCTTGTTACGGAGGAGGTTGGTGAGTGGGCTGGAGATGGTGCTGTAATCCTGAATGAATCTGCGATAGAAGTTAGCAAAACCAAGGAAGCGTTGGAACTCTTTGACAGAAGAGGGTGTAGGCCAGTTCCTGATGACGTCCACCTTCCTCTCGTCCATCCGGATGCCACTGCTGTCGATATTGTATCCAAGGAACTGCACTAAGGGCTGATGGAAGGAACATTTTTCTGCTTTCAGGAAGAGTTGGAACTCCCTCAGGCATTTCAGGACCTCCGCAACGTGGTGGCGATGTTCGGCCATGCTCCGGGAGTATATTAGGATGTCATCGATGTAAACCAAGACGAACTTGTGGAGGAACTGCGGAGGTCCAACTTGGACAAGACAGTGGCACCACGGAGATGTTCAAGAGCAGCAGGGACGAGAGGAAGGGGGTATCTTGACTGTGATGTTGTTAAGTGCCCGGTAATCAATGCATGGCCGCAAGCCTCCATCCTTCTTTGCCACAAAGAAGAAACTCGAAGCAGCAGGGGAAGTAGACGGGTGGATGTATCCTTGCGCCAGAGCCTCCTTGATGTAATCCTCCATGGCCTTCTCCTCTGGGATAGACAGGGGGTAGATCTTTCCCCTGGGCACTGACTCACCCGGAAGCAGATCGATCGCACAGTCCCATGACCGGTGTGGAGGCAGCTTGGAAGCTCTCTTCGGGCAAAAGACATCTCTGAAGGGGGCGTAGCATGGTGGAATGTCCACCGAACGTTTCTCTACTGGGCTCTCGATGGAGGTGGTGCAAACGGAGAGATGTTCGGTGTGTGGAGAGAGTGGTGTAGGTAACGCAGAGAAACAGTTCAGGAAGCAGGAATTGCCCCACTTCAGGACTTCGCCGGTCTTCCATGAGATGACTGGGTTGTGCTGCTCCAACCACGGACGCCCCAGGATCACGTCAGTGGTAGAGATGAGGTTGCCTGCTGACCCAGAATCGAGGAGTGTGTTAACTGGAATGGAAACATTAGCAGCAGTAAGGTTTACAACAGTGGTGAGTGGTTTCATCTTATTTACAGAGGGAATGATGACACTCACCATGGGACGAGGAGGACGAGTTGGGCATGCGGAGATTACATGCCCAGGAGAACCACAATAGAGGCACAGATTCTGGGTCAGCCGTCTCTGCTGTTCAGTGGGTGTCAGTCTTGTGCTATCCAGTTGCATGGGTTTATGGGCTGGTTCTGGAGGGCTGATGGACTCTGGTCGGCAGAGGGAGGTGGCGAACTGTGGCTGGCCCTGGTGCTCTTCGAGACACGACTGCATACGAGTGGCGAAGCGTATGGAGAGTTGGATGAAGCGTTCTAGCCCGATGGTATCCTTGTATGCAGCGAGATGCAACCGCACTCGAGGGTCCAAACCTTGCCAGTAGGTGGTTAACAGGGCATGCCCGTTCCATCCGCTTGTGGCGGCAAGAGTTCTGAATTTAATAGCATAATCATTCACAGTCATTGTGCCTTGCTTTAAATTATAGAGTTTCCCACCGATCGATGAATCCCAGGTTGGTCTTCCGAAAACTTCCTTGAAGTGATGTACGAAGCTGGAATATGACTGGGTGACAGCGTTATTTTGTGACCAAATTGATTCGGCCCATTGCAAAGCTTTGCCGTTCAACTGTGATATAATAAAGGTTACCTTGGAGTGATCGGTGGGAAACAAGTGCGGTTGCATCTCCAGGACCAGCGAACATTGCAGGAGAAATCCGTTGCAATCCTCCGCCGAACCAGAGAAGGGCGCCGGTTTGGCCATGGGACTGGCGTACACAGGCGGTGAAGGAGTGACGGTGTTGTTGACGGAGGTGGTCGCTGGTTGCGGTGATGGCGGGTTGGTGGTGAGTGCTCGGCGCAAAGCGTCAACGAAACGGATCCGAGTGGAACGGGTCCGAGTGACTCATGCTGTGTGTAAACGGTTACGGTCCGGTCTTCTGTTACAATACAGAAGGGTCGGAGACTGGAGAGTAACGTAGATGGTATTTATTTACACACAGCAGAGATAACAGAAGTGCAGGTGAGTATGCAGATGAATTCTTGAGTGAAAGGAGGGTGATAGATGGGTGATACTGTCCTTTGTGCTTGCAGTGGTGAGGATCCTGGGCGATGGTGGAGAGATGCAACAATGGAGACGACACACAACTCACACACGGACTGGAGACACAGGAGGAGACTTGGAGACGCTGGTGACAGGTAAGTAGATCGATAGGAGTCCTTGAGGTAAGCATGCAGGTAAGTCCTAATGCGAACGAGACCGGACAGTGACTAAAGGTGTGTGAGTGTGTTATATGAGGTGACTGATGAGGGTGCTGATTGAGTGCAGGTGCGTGTGATCAGTACTCGGGTGAGGGAGTGCGTTGTGATTGGATGTTGTTGGAGCCTGGCGTGTCTGTGACAATATTATCCAAAAATATTTTGGACATAAAAATAAGAGTTATACACTACCAGTCAAGAGTTTGGAATCAGTAAGATTTTTAATGTTTTAATGACGTTTCATCTGCTCACCAAGGCTGCATTTATTTTATTAAAAATACAGTAAAAACAGTAATATTGTGAAATATTATTACAATTTAAAATAACTGTTTTCTGTTTGAATATATTTTATAAAGTAATTTATTCCTGTGATCAAAGTTGAATTTTCAGCATCATTACTCCAGTCTTCAGTGTCACATGATCCTTCAGAAATCATTCTAATATGCTGATCTGCTACTCAAGAAACATTTATTGTGTACAATTGTACAAAATATTTGTGTACAATATATGTTTTTTTTCAGGATTCTTTGATGAATAGAAAGTTCAAAAGAACAGCATTTATTTGAAATATAATCTTTTGTAACATTATAGATGTCTTTACTGTCACTTTTGATCGATTTAATGCATCCTTGCTGAATAAAAGTATTAATTTCTTTAATTTCTTTTCAAAAAAATAAAAATTCTTACTGACACCAAACTATTTCAGGTAAATGCTGTTCTTTTGAACTTTCTATTCATCAAGGAATCCTGAAAAAAAAAGTACACAACTATTTTCAACATTGATAATAATCATAAATGTTTCTTGAGCAGCAAATCAGCATATTAGAATGATTTCTGAAGGATCATGTAACACTGAAGACTGGAGTAATGATGCTGAAAATTCAGCTTTGCCATCACAGGAATAAATTACTTTATAAAATATATTCAAACAGAAAACAGTTATTTTAAATTGTAATAATATTTCACAATATTACTGTTTTTACTGTATTTTTAATTAAATAAATGCAGCCTTGGTGAGCAGACGAAACTTCTTTTAAAAACATTAAAAATCTTATTGATTCCAAACTTTTGACTGGTAGTGTATATTATTAAAAACTGTGAAATGTCTTTTTTTATTTGTGTACACTCACAGTAAAAACAAAATGTGCTTTTTGCAAAATAAAGAAAACTAACATGATGCGCGAGCTGCAGTCTCTTTCTCAATGAAGTCCATTCTGAAAATGAACTGTACTTAGTGAATCCTAATCACACGAACATGAGACATATATCTAAAGAAACGTTGAAATGCCAGATTTTAAATCATGTAAGTCAAATCGAAAACAAATATTCCCTGTTTATGTAATCTGTTTGAAAAGAAAGAGATGTCAGTTGTTCGCGAGTCATCTCATTATCCACTAATGCGGCCACGCCCACAGAGAGCGCGCACTATTCAAAGGCAAATTCTGAGGCGATCCATGCAACAGAGTGAACGGCCGCATCAACTCGAAAAAATGCATCAAGCTTAATCAGATTCATGTACATCGTTTTGAGAAGCAGTGGGGAATAATTCTGGAAGAATTTACCTCAGAGTAAGAGCATGACTTTCAGTTTTATTTTGAGGATCAACTAGATCAAGCCGATGATTGTGAATGATACGTTTTTTTATTCTCTTTATTCTAATCGCAATATAGTGTCTGTGAATATTAAACCGCAAAAAGACTCTTTAAATATGAATCCTGCAAGTTCTGTGTGTCTCAGTGTGAATTAATGGGGCAGATTGCACGGTTTTGTTTACTACAAATAACTTACATTAGTAAACTGCCATATTGCCTATTCCCAAACTATATTGCTATACTGAGATGAGTGAAATCGACTGAAATATGTAATAAATACTGAAATAAAATGTGTTAGCAACATTTTAAACTGCACATTAACATTTAGGTTCTATAATATAACAAACATAATACATAAAATGCCATAGAGGTAATATGAATGTTTAGACGCTTTGCATCATAGAAACCCATTATTTTAAATTGTAATAATATTCCACAGTATTGCTTTTTTTCTGTATTTTTGATCAAATAAATGCAGGCTTGATGATCATGAGACTTCTTTTAAAAACATAAAAAATAGTAATGTGTCCAATCTGTACTGTAATTTAAAATATAATAGGCCTACACAAAATTTTCTTCACATGATGTGCAATAATACGTGCATGCATGAGATCACAAAAACCATGTTTTCTGTTAAGAGTGGACATTATATTAACGTTAATACAATAGCTGATATGATCCTGTTATCAGCATGCTCACGGAGGGTTTTTTTTTCTTTTATCTCAAAGATATGAAAATCATCGTGACCAGATATTGGCCCACATTAGACTGCATGCATATGATACTGAGATCACTGACTGAAAGCAGGAAAGGTTTTTTCTTCTTCTTTTATTTTCCCTCCAGTGCATAGAAACACCAAACACCAAATGCCAGGTAAGTGATGTTCAGTTATATCTTTGACAGGATTTATTTCCAGGTATAACTGTAGTCAAAATGTGTCTTTGACTCTCATTTACATAGTTAACTGTATTCTAAATAAACTACAAACAAAAAAATTATGTATTTCTTTTGTCATTGCATTCTTTCTTAGTTCACTCAGTCACATTCCTCACTGAATGGCTCATTATGTGGCTCATTAGGGGCAGGGTCTTAATCTCCTCAGGTGTGAATCACAGCATTATTCATGAAGATTCATGTTTCCTCACATATGGCCTTTCTAAACAAAAAGTGTTTACTTTTTTTTTATTTAAAATTAATACATTGTTTTATATGACTGAGTAGGCAGGATGATTTTTACATCATTTTGAACCAAAAACTCTAGACTAAAATATACAGTTCCCAAAAGTCTTGTGAAAAAATGTTTAGTATGTTATGAGGCCTTATTTCAGTGATTTTTTTTTTTTTATTATTATTTTTTTTAAACATGCATATACATAATTCTCTCAAAAATACAAACATGTACATACTCGTTGCTCACATATTATTGTAGGCTAGTTTGTGCTGAATACAGTGCAATGAGACTTTTGTCATTAATATGTTTATAAGCAGCTGAAAAAAAGCACAAATGTCAGGGCATGTCAAAACTACTCCAGGACCCCAAATCAGCCTTAGACCCCAGAGGGTTAAGTGTGGAGTGTAATAGGCTTCCTCATTATAAGAGTCATTGTATTGAGGCCTCCACTCCGCAGAGCTTTGTGAGCCAGTGGACTGAGCTTAGCTCTTTTAAACTCTCTTTCTCTGTATTGCCCGTGGGTTAGAATGTTGCCTAGGCCTCCCTTTTGAGTTTGTGTTAGGCTCTCTGTGAGCATCCTTGGACGCTGGCCTGAATATGAACGTAGTTAGGCTTCCTCTCTTTAGAGTCATCCTGTTGAGGCCTTCGTTCTTGAGAAGCTCTGGTCTATGATCATTGCTGGTGAACCTTAGTGATGAGGACTCCTTTGACTTGGCTCAGCCAATAGGGCACTCATCTCTTCAGCATGGCAGCATGGGTATTCCATTCCCTATAGCGACAAGAAGTGGATGACGTATTTCACAGGTGCCCTTTCATACTCACGGTCGCACCGGTGATGACATCATAGGCTGCCGCCTGCCAATGTCCAGTTCATTGTCATTTATATTGTAACTTTTATATACTACACGTTTTCCCACACAATGTAGAGCATTCACACACCATTTTATTAAGTTAGCAACATTGACTTTCACTAAATCTCAGATGCCGAAACTGTTATCCATGCTTTTATAACCTCACATCTGGACTATTGTAACTCTATTTTGTGGCCTACCCACTAAAGACCTTAATCGCTTGCAACTAGTTAAAAAACTCAACTGCTCCTGCCCTTACATTTAACAAAAAATCAGCTCACATCACTCCCATCCTTCAGCAACTGCACTGGCTCCCTATTGTCTATCACATTCAGTTCTAAATACTTGTCCTATATTTTAAGGCCTGCCATGGTTTAGCACCTTCACACCTTACAGAATGAATACACCCTTATGTTCCTGCCCATATTTTAGTTCGGGTTCTGAGAATTTGCTTGTATTTCCAGAGTTCAAACTTGGTGGTAAGTCGTTCAGCATTTCAGCTCCTAAGCTTTGGAACAAGCTGTCCCAAAACCTCTGTGCTGTTCCTCACTCCAGACCTTTAAGACTTAAAACTCATTTATTTACAATATGTTTTGTTAACTGATTGTTAACTTCCATTATCAGCTCCATACTTATTTCAGTTATTGTCTTGTATTTTATATGATCACTGTCTGACTGCCTGTTCACTTTGTTGTTCTCTGATTGTAAATCTGTATTATTTGTGTTATTTGTTAATATTATGTAATGTGTCCTTGGTTTCTTGAAAGGCGCTATATAAATAAAATTATTATTATTATTAAGTTGTCTGATCTATTTTTTACTGGTTACATCTTCACAACGTGTTCTCATTTGTGCATATCGTTAGAGTTATTCAAGGATGTTAGTCTATTATGTGCCCTGATAACTGCGATGCAACATTGTATTGTGTTGATAGTATAAGTATTGATCTCTGGGTTTTACACAAAAACAAACTCTTATTAAAATGTTGCCACTAGATGACAGAGAAGGACCAGAGTAAACAGAATTCATGCAGCTGAGAGTGTGACATTAACAGTGCATTCCAAACGGGATATATCACCCTCCGAAGAGCACATCGGAGTGAAAACAATCATGGCTGCCATATTGAAGGGTCAGTCCAAATCGAAGTGCTCAAAACTGGCCACTTCAAAGGGCCCTTCGGAATGAAGGATTTCGAAGGGTACAACTGATGGACACTTCGGGCCCATGATCCTTCGCACAGGGAAGTTGTTTGGCGTCACAGAATGGGTCCGTTTGATTTTACCTATAAATATATGTATAGTATTTTTCTATACTACTGTAATATTTTTACGAGTTAGATTTGGTACATTATTATGGTCAAAACGACATTGTACATCAACAAAAATACTTTACAGCTACCGTTATCAGTCCATTCAAATGTTTTAAATACATATACACAATTTACAATATGGTGCGATAAACCAATAATAAATAAATAAACTAACGTTAAGCAAAAGTCGCAGCTTGCACAATCTACTTATCGTTCAGAACGTGTTTTTTTGGGTGTCAACCAGCGTACAAAATGACAACTTGGATAACGATATTTTTCTCATAAAATAACATTTAAATGACTTTGGAAATAGTATTTTCCACACTTAGTTTGAATTTCTAAATATTTAAGGACATTTTCATTGTTATGAATGAAAGCTGAAGGCCTTTGGATTTACAGAATGACATTACTACTAAAGTGCTACTTGTGTCAGCATGACTTTTTATTTTAAGTAGCATTAACAGCAATAATTAAATAAATACAATGGAGAATCATTAATTTTGTGTAAATTCATTATCTATATTTTATCAATTGGTAATAATACCATCAATCAGTTTAGTGGTGAGCAAAAATAAACCTTGCATGCAAATGGACACCTTAATAAGAAGTTCAAAGGTGAAAATATTATGAATGTTATTTTATTTAGTCAAATATTATTTATATGTCAAATGTTGTTTATATGTCAATTTTTTCTTCAGATGGCAACAAAACAACAACAACAAAACATTTATTTGAATTTACCCACTACTAAGAGTGAAAGATGAAAGCTAATACAATTTTGGTGGCTGAAACCCCAGAGTAACATAAAATAAGTAAACACAACAATAATTGTTCACAAATTGCATTATAAAATATTCTTCCTTTTCAAGTTTTGTCTCGATTTCAGTAAGACCACAAGCAGTACTTACACACTTGAAAACAGCTGGATTCATAAATAAACAAGTACATAAATAGCATATTACTGCTATTCACCAACGTATACATCCAGTCCCAGTACTGATGATACTTTTATTTATATATTATCATAAATATTAATAATTAAAAAAACAAAAAACAAAAAAAAAAAAAACAAACAAATTGCAGTCATTTTGAAATATTTTCTCTAATTGGTGCAGATCTGTTGTCAAGCATTTTTCGCAATAACGTTTTGATTTCAGCTGTGTTTAAAACATAAATGATGGGATTTAGCATTGGTGGAACAACATATGCCAGAGATGTGCTGATGACTCTGGCATTGGGAGTGAGAGCAAGCAAAAGTTGTGCAAGGTATGTGAAGCATATTGGGAAGAAATAAATCCCTACTAACAACAGGTGAGAAACACAGGTCTTAAGCGCTTTTAAACGTCTTTCCCAAGTTGTGATTCTGCTTAAAGCAAGAAAAATGCCCAAATATGACAGGAATATAATGACCATTGGTGCTATAAGGTATAAAGATGTGATGACAAATCCCACAGACTTATTGAGGTTATAGTCATTACATGCCAACCTATACACTGGCCCATGATCACAAAAATAACTCTGTATTACATTGGATTCACAAATTGAAAGTCGAGTGATCAAAGACACCATCAAGGCCACCATAGAAGAATTAAATGCCCATATTGCTGGAAAAACTAAAACCATACTGGTATTGTTCAGAATTGCATGATATCTTAATGGCAAACAAATTGCAATGAAGCGATCATATGCCAGAACAACAAGAGTGACACTTTGCAAACTACTGAAGAAGAACACAAAAAACATGTTTGCCAAACAAGCATTGTATGAGATGTACTGTGACTCAAACAGAAAAGTCCTCATCATGTTAGGAATCAGTGCATTAGTTTCACCAATATCAGCCAAGGCCAAGTTAAACACACCAATGTACTTTGGACTGTGCAGGCTTCGGTCAAAAGCTATAATGAGAAGAACTACAGAGTTCCCAAAGATAGTAACAAAATAAATCATAAATAAAAATATATAGTAATAAGTGCTATGTGGTATACCTGAAAGTCCAATGATAAAAAAGTATTGAGGATGAACAATGGAGATATTCTGTGAAAAACTGGCATTTACAGAATTCATGGCAACTTTGCATTTGTTGTTTTGTACAAGCTGAAAATAGAAATTACCGTAAGAAAAATACATAAGAAAAAATTAGAGAATTCACAAAATTGTCATTTCACACATTTAACAGTTATTTTCAAATGCTAGATAAAGTTTCATATAAATTTGAGCATAATGATGATAAATTTGCTGTATAACATTTGAATCATAGACCTGTATAAATAAACATAAAGCTTTAGAGTCAAAGCAAACAATGACAGTGACTGTCTAAATGCTTGTGAGCTGCTTTTAAATATACAGCTGTAAATCCGGTGCTCAGCCTTATTCTGTCATGCTGCAGAGATAATTGGCTGCCTGATTCATCTCAAGAGCTTTGATGACCTTTTGAACACAATGATGTAATCCTTGTATGTTGTAGTTGTTGTTGTTGTTTTTTTTTTTTGGCCATTACAGTAGTTTGAATAGATGTTGTTTTTTTTTTTTTTTTTAACAATCTCTACTACTGCCTTTTGTGTTTTCATTTGAACACCATCATATTACAGTAATTCAAAGATGAACTTAAAGGTGTAATATGTAAGATTTATGTCCGCTAGAGGCCTATTCAAAACAAAGGCGTAGCTTGATGACGGCAAGTTTGAGCGCGGAATCTTGGGACATGTGGTCTTCACATCACAGCCAGTGGAAACAAACGGGATAGGACTCAGGAAGAAATCATGTTCATGGATGAGATTATTAATGTTACTGTAGTATGAAGCAGAGCAGGACCGAGTGTTGTGGGAGCTGAACGAGGCCGCTGGAGCGATTGCGCAACACATGCCTCACGAGCAGCGGAACTTTTATTATGTCACAGTCGCCGGCGCCGCTTCCGCTTTTCCGGTCATGACTGTGAGGTAACACAGCTCTTAGTCCATGGGTCCAGGCCACAATTTTCACTAATTGGTACCACCCAAGGTGGCAAATTCTAGTTTGATTTTTTTTTTTAAGTCCATATCTCTAGATGATATTACAACATGATAACCTTTTGTTAGAGGTAGCTTTGTCACAGAAATCAGCCTTCAATAAAACTAACCGTTAAACCAAAGAATAAAAAAAAATCTTGTAACTTTATTTGAACAGAACGTCATACAAAGAAAAACAAAATCATTCTACCTTGTTCATGAATTTATTGGTCATTGCAAACTGTTTCCGTTTATTCATTATCATCTTCATCATTATTATCATCATATTCACATGAAATTTCAGCCGTCTTAAACTACTTCCATCTCTGCATCTGCACACACTCATCAATCTTTTTTTTAATTACTCACGAAGTTGTTATTGTAGAAAAAAGGTATTAAATAAAACAGTGGACCTTCTGCTTCACAGTGATGCTAGTACCTTGCTTGTAGAACAAAGATGGTCGGAGTAATCTTGATTTGAAAATGCATCAAATTAAAAAAAGTTGCAATCATCAGTCATTTTCACACAGCTGAGTCATAGCTGAATAAGTGTGAAGTGTTTGTAGCCTCCAAGAGTAACACATTTCAAAATAAACAGCAGGACTCACCTTTTCAGATGATGCTAGTGGCTTATCTGTACAACAAAGTGTATTCTATATTGCCAAAAGTATTGGGATACCCCTCCAAATGATTGAATTCAGGTGTTCCAATCACTTTACATGGCCACAGGTGTATAAAATCAAGCACCTAGGCATGCAGACTGCTTCTACAAACATTTGTGAAGGAATGGGTCGCTCTCATGAACTCAGTGAATTCAAGCATGGTACCATGATAGGTTGCCACCTGTGCAATAAGTCCATTCATGAAATTTCCTCACTACTAAATATTCCACGGTCAACTGTTAGTGGTATCATAACAAAGTGGAAGCAGTTGGGAACAACAGCAACTCAGCCACAAAGTGGTAGGCCACATAAAATCACAGAGCGGGTTCAGTGCATGCTGAGGCTTATTGGTGCATTACCGCCCCCTTCTGCTCCAGGGGCAGAGCAGAAGGGGGCGGTAATGCACCAATAAGCTGTGCGTAGAGCGCTTCATGAAATGGGTTTCCATGGCCAAGCAGCTGCATCCAAGCCTTACATCACCAAGTGCAATGCAAAGCGTCGGATGCAGTGGTGTAAAGCACGCCGCCACTGGACTCTAGAGCAGTGGAGACGTGTTCTCTGGAGTGACCAATCACACTTCTCTGTCTGGCAATCCGATGGATAAGTCTGGATTTGGTGGTTCCCAGGAGAAAGGTACTTGCCTGACTGCATTGTGCCAAGTGTAAAGTTTGGTGGAGGGGGGATTATGGTGTGGGGTTGTTTTTCAGGGGTTGGGCTTGGCCTCTTAAGCCCGGGATACACTGCACGATTTTTGGCTGTCCCAGGTGAAAGATTGCCATCGTGAAACAATCGTGGCGATTTCTGTGATCGTGGCTCTTAATCGGTGGTCCTATGTTCTACAGTGAGAGAGGTTCAAAGACAGCCGTTTTCCCGATCTTGCGACCAAAGATAGCCTACGATAGTTTTCTGACAGTGTCAGAAATTCAGCATGATCATTGCACAGTGTATCTGCTGCTACGACCTACATCTTCTGACCAGCCAATAAAAATGCGACATGAAATCCCTGCCCAACATGGAATCGTCTGTGCCTTCATCTCCGCTGGACCTGCCCAGCATAAAGCCTGTATCTTCGCCTGTATAGAGTCTGAGTTGTCTATGTTGATCTTGCCCCGCCTTCCTCTCCCGCCTCTTCATCAAGATACATCTAGTCCTTCATTCCTGTCTTTGCTAGTTGCTTCAGCCCCTCATCTTCTCCTCTGATGCTTGGCTTTGTGGGCAAGCCTCTGGGTTTACGGTCACCAGCTTTGCCCAAGCTAGCAGATCTCCCCAGCTCCGCCTCCAGCCACTGTTCCTGTCACTTTACCTTGCCTTGTTGCCCTGACTCCTCCTCCTTGACTCCTCCTTCCTTTGGCTCCACCGGAGACCTTCAGCCTTACAACTCCACTGGGCTCACTTGTTCCACCGGCTCCTTGACTCCTCCTTCCTTTGGCTCCACCGGAGACCTTCAGCCTTACAACTCCACTGGGCTCACTTGTTCCACCGGCTCCACCTCGTTTAGACATCACCCCTCCCATGCCACAGACTTATGAGCTGTCCACTGCGCTCTGTCTCTCCACCCCTACGCCTCCGTCTGGCTTGCCCTCCCTTCAGCTCCACCTCTGCCTTCAGTCACTCTAACTCTGCCTCAGCCCTCCGGTACCCCGGTTCCACCTCAGGGGGTTGTTGCTGTGGCTCTGTTGCGGCTTTCTCCAAAGCCAATGGTCATGTTAAGTTCCATCTGCTCTCTGTCTGTGCCAAGGGCTCCACTTTCAACGTCTTTTTTCCGTCGGTTATGTTCCCCTACCCGTCTATGGGTCCGGAGGGGAGTAACAAAGGAAAAAGCATAAATAAACAAGTAAGGAAGAAAAGAAAAGGCGAGAACACACTTCAATCCTCTGTCCCAGAGAGAAGATAACACCAGACTATATATCAAAGAAAGGATTTTATTTACAAAAAAAAAAAAAGACATAACATAGGATAATGGGGAGCAATGGCTCAGGGGAGAGCGAGGCCTAAAATAACAAACAAAACAGTCCACTAACTAATTTAGGTAGGAGTTCTAACTAACCTAAGAAGGGACAAACAAAGACAAATAAACAACATAAACTTCCCTCAACTCCCTTGCTGTACAAAAACAGGGACAAAAGCAATGTTAAAAGAAAAAAGGAACTCTTCCCCTACAGCTTCCCTCACAATAGTAATAAACAAACAAGTAAAAAGGAACACAATACCTTTTCCCTAACTTTTAGTTTAAAGATCTCTGAACACTTCCTGTTAACACAGGTTACTGCTAGGCTCAGTTAGCCACTGCTAACACACAACTACTGTTTCTGAATGGCAAACACAAGCAGAGAATCCAACACAGAGTGCAATCTGGAGCAGGGGAGATGTGTGTCTCTCTCAGCAAACTCTGAACCGCCCCAATATATCTTGGCACAGACGGAGGCATTTCTCAATACCAAGTACGCAATGTTCAGACTTGCATCCTTGGTAGTTCGAACTTGGCAAGTTCGACTCAGGAGAACGAACTCCCGAGGACAGGTGGACGCAAGTCCGGTGATTCTGCAAATGGCACAGCACGTACTTGATAGCATCACTCAGGTCGTCAGGCAACGTGTTCATTCATTATCTTTATTGCATTATTTATAACAACACGACATATAAAACACAACGGACTCTTTTCGTTTACATTTTAAAAATATTAAACATATTAATACATGTGCATAGCCTACTCTGATTATCTTCACTGTAATAAAATTAAACATAACTAAATGTCAGTTTTAATGATCAATAATAGCAATTATAAAAGTTTTACAAATAACAATTCAGTCAAAAGTACAAAGTCAGCATTCTAAGGCTACAACAGTGCATTACAAGGCAACAAACATTATAAGCTGACACCAGTACGTTCGTAAACTCCTGTCACATCTCTGCCACAGCAAAATCTTCCAAGCTACCAATAGCAGGGCTACTACATCCCCTACCCACACCACAACGACCTTGTTCACACATAGCCATCGACTTCATCACCGACTTACAAGTCTCACAAGGTAATACTACCATACTAATAGTCATTGATCGTTTCTCCCAAGCATGCCAGTTGATACCCTTACCTAAACTCCTAATCAGCCTTTGAAATGGCAGAACACCTTTTCCACTATGTGTTCCATTATTATGGTCTCCCTGAAGAGCTAGTATCTGACCGGGGCCTTCAATTTACATCAAGGGTCTGGACGGCCTTCTTACGTTTAATTAACAAACACTCAGATACTCAGATACAAATGTATAGTATAATGCAATGTAAGTCGCTTTGGATAAAAGCGTCTGCCAAATGCATAAATGTAAATGTAAAATGTAATTAATGTGAACATAAGCCTCACTTCAGGCTATCACCCTCAGTCAAATGGCCAAACAGAACGTCTTAACCTAGAAATCACCAAGTTCCTCCGTATGTACTGCCAGCAGAACCAATCTGATTGGAGCCGCTTCCTCCCCTGGGCAGAATATGCACAAAATTCCATTGTCAAGCACTCCACGAAGTTAACACCCTTTCAGTGTGTTTTGGGGTTTCAACCTCCTCTGTTTCCTTGGTCTGGTGAGCCATCTGAGGTACCTGCTGTGGATGATTGGTCGGAGTGAGGCCGTATGGAATCAGGCTCATGTCCGCTTACAACAGGCCATAGACAGGAGTAAAGTGCAAGCTGATCATCATCGCCGATCCAGCCCCAACTACTTGCCTGGACAGTGGGTGTGGCTTTCAACCCAGGACCTCCGGCTGCACTTACCTTGTAAGAAACTATCCTAGGTATGTGGGTCCCTTCAAAATCTTGAGACAAATTAATCCTGTGTCATATCGCTTCCAACTGCCTACTAATTATCATATTTCTCCTACTTATCATGTTTCACTGTTGAAACCTGCTGGTGGCCCGAGAGTGCAGACGGAGGATGGTGAATCAGGCCCCCCACCCATGATCATTGACGGTGAGGAAGCATATCAAGTGCGAGATTCCAGACGTCGGGGCCTGGTAGATTGGGAGGGGTACGGGCCAGAGGAGAGATCCTGGGTCAATGCGGATGATATCCTCAGCCCCAATCTCATCACAGAGTTTCACAGGACACATCCGGAAAGACCAGCTCCTCGGCCTCGAGGAAGACCCCGACATCGGATGTGCTCTCACGTCAGAAGCCGCTCGCGGGGGGGGGGGAATGAGTATTAACTGGACTACATATCCCAAGCACCCACATACCTGGCCTGATTACTGCGCTCCTGTTTCGAATCAGCCTGCAATTTAAGCCACACACACACACACACACACTCCTTGCGAAGTATTGTTTGCCCAGCTACAATTCTGAGCATTTGATTCCTGTTCTGTCTGCCCGTGTATCAACCTTGTTTGGATTGACCTTGGATTGTTTGTCGCCTGCCTTGTTGTTTGCCTGGACTGTTACTTTGATTGTTTGCTGCCTGCCCTGATCCATTGCCCGGTTATGACTACGATTATTGTGCTGCCTCTGACACTGTTATTTACACTGGTGATAAGACCCACGCCTGCCTGTACTGTGAGCTTGCTGTTTACTAATAAACTGCTTATTGATCCCAACCAACCTGAGTCGTCGTCACAGAAACAAAACCAATCAGATTGCAGATCGGAATGCCATGCTCTAGCCCAGGCAACATCAAACTCATGAATCAAATTTGATAATGTGGGTGAGAACCAGGGGTTATCTCGACCCTTAACATGATATTTTTTAGAGGCGCATGTCTATTAATAATAGTGGTGAGCCCTTTATAAAAATACTTCCAGGCACACTCAATTACTGGAATCAACGAAATCTTCTCCCAGTCAAACAGAGCAAGGTCATGACCAAAACCTTGCTCACTAAACTGAGACATACACCGCCTAGTAATTATCTGAAGTTTTATTTTAATAAAGTTTGTAATTTTACATTTCTTACCACTTTCACGCATAAGTTTAAAATATTCTAGCTGACCCCCCAGAGTGAGTTTTTTTTTTAACAAAACCGTTATTTTAGAACATTTCCCCTTATTGTTTCCATGGCAACACGTCATGCTTGTCATGTCACACACCTCAGCCACAATTACACTGTATGACAGATGTATTGCTTTTATTTTGTTTCTCCTTTTTAATTCAAAATACAGGTGCTGGTCATATAATTAGAATATCATCAAAAAGTTGATTTATTTCACTAATTCCATTCAAAAAGTGAAACGTGTATATTATATTCATTCATTACACACAGACTGATATATTTTAAATGTTTATTTCTTTTAATTTTGATGATTATAACTGACAACTAAGGAAAATCCCAAATTCAGTATCTCAGAAAATTAGAATATTGTGAAAAGGTTCAATATTGAAGACTCCTGGTGCCACACTCTAATCAGCTAATTAACTCAAAACACCTGCAAAGGCCTTTAAATGGTCTCTCAGTCTAGTTCTGTAGGCTACACAATCATGGGGAAGACTGCTGACTTGACAGTTGTCCAAAAGACGACCATTGACACCTTGCACAAGGAGGGCAAGACACAAAAGGTCATTGCAAAAGAGGCTGGCTGTTCACAGAGCTCTGTGTCCAAGCACATTAATAGAGAGGCGAAGGGAAGGAAAAGATGTGGTAGAAAAAAGTGTACAAGCAATAGGGATAACCGCACCCTGGAGAGGATTGTGAAACAAAACCCATTCAAAAATGTGGGGGAGATTCACAAAGAGTGGACTGCAGCTGGAGTCAGTGCTTCAAGAACCACTACGCACAGACGTATGCAAGACATGGGTTTCAGCTGTCGCATTCCTTGTGTCAAGCCACTCTTGAACAACAGACAGCGTCAGAAGCGTCTCGCCTCGGCTAAAGACAAAAAGGACTGGACTGCTGCTGAGTGGTCCAAAGTTATGTTCTCTGATGAAAGTAAATTTTGCATTTCCTTTGGAAATCAGGGTCCCAGAGTCTGGAGGAAGAGAGGAGAGGCACACAATCCACGTTGCTTGAGGTCCAGTGTAAAGTTTCCACAGTGAGTGATGGTTTGGGGTGCCATGTCATCTGCTGGTGTTGGTCCACTGTGTTTTCTGAGGTCCAAGGTCAACGCAGCCGTATACCAGGAAGTTTTAGAGCACTTCATGCTTCCTGCTGCTGACCAACTTTATGGAGATGCAGATTTCATTTTCTAACAGGACTTGGCACCTGCACACAGTGCCAAAGCTACCAGTACCTGGTTTAAGGACCATGGTATCCCTGTTCTTAATTGGCCAGCAAAAGAAAATCTATGGGGTATTGTGAAGAAGAAGATGCGATATGCCAGACCCAACAATGCAGAAGAGCTGAAGGCCACTATCAGAGCAACCTGGGCTCTTATAACACCTGAGCAGTGCCACAGACTGATCGACTCCATGCCACGCCGCATTGCTGCAGTAATTCAGGCAAAAGGAGCCCCAACTAAGTATTGAGTGCTGTACATGCTCATACTTTTCATGTTCATACTTTTCAGTTGGCCAAGATTTCTAAAAATCCTTTCTTTGTATTGGTCTTAAGTAATATTCTAATTTTCTGAGATACTGAATTTGGGATTTTCCTTAGTTGTCAGTTATAATCATCAAAATTAAAAGAAATAAACATTTGAAATATATCAGTCTGTGTGTAATGAATGAATATAATATACAAGTTTCACTTTTTGAATGGAATTAGTGAAATAAATCAACTTTTTGATGATATTCTAATTATATGACCAGCACCTGTATTTACAAACTTGCTTACCATATGTCATAAACTATCTGCTATTCTGATTCTATGTGTAAGTGAGTGTGTTTTGACATTTAAAAACCTTTATAAATGATCTTGGTCTTGTTGCTGTCATCATCTGCGAACTCAAACGTGTAAGTACTGATCTTTTATACTCCAAGTGTTAGATAATGATTGGTTAGATCTAAACAGAATGGGTGACGTAACATTTAAGTCTTCCTGGCAGAACTTACGCTAGAGCTTTCATATCTTGTACAAACACAGATGCTGCTGAATGATCACACCTGTCTATAATTATTATATACCCTCAAATGTTTGGGGTAAGTAGAATTTTTTATTTATTTATTTATTTTTTTTAAATAAACTGATACTTTCATTCAGCAAAGATCCATTAAACTGATTCAACAATAAGTGTAATACACCTACTACTTGGAAATAACGTCTGTAATGCCACTTGAAGTCAGACATTCAGCATGTGGTGAAGGGAGACTTAGGGGAAGTTCCTCCTCCAATACCCCAAAATAATTCCCAGAGGCCAGGTGCAGCTCACCTTCAGCAGCAGGAGTATGGACAGGGCTTCCATCCATGCCCTTGTACTCCACAATCAACCTCACAGGGACAGATGATGTTGCCAGCTCATACTCCTGGTCAGACTCACTGTGGGGCTTGGGCTTGGACTCTTGGGTGAAGTTTGGTTCAGGTTTTGGTTCTGGCAGTTGCCTCAATGCGGGCTCGGGCTCTGTGTCAGAGGTGGGCTCTGGGTGCGGGTCCGTGAAAGGCATGGTTGGCGACTGGCTGGGCTCTGGATCCGTTACGGGTGCAGGGCTGGTGGTATCCTCCACCACAGTGAAAGAGGATCCACATGCTACAAGCACCTGCTCAACATAATCTATGAATTTCCTTTGAGGACCATCACTGGAATATGAGATCATGGTCATTACCTCATTAATGAGTCCATTCAAATAGAATCAGATGAGTGCACTGTCAGGGTAGTGAGTAAGAAATAGTAAATCCAAAAAGTATGTGGTGTGGTCCTTGAGCAGGAGGAGGTGAACTACTGGTAAATCCATTTTGTTTGGTCAGTTCTTCTGTGACATGGTGTGTTGGTAGCAGTGCACTGACATGCCACCTGGAATGAAGAAAGTAGGAGCAGCCAGGAGTTATCAAATGAATCAATGACACAAAACACCCTTAACTGCTCCCCTGCAACAGACAAACTGCTGTGAGCTAGAGATGAGAAATGGAGATACCTCTTTACTTGGAAATACGTCACTAAACTGAAGTAATGTCGATGACAACCTCCGGTTCACGCAGACTTAGTAACAACAGTCACAAACAGCTGGATGGTTTAATGCAACAAGCGTGATGCTGATACCTAGATATACTTAGGCACGAATATGAGAATTGCTAAAAATTCCCATTTTTTTTTTTCTTTTCTCTTCTCTAATGAGGGAAGCTTACACCCCTAGCAGCAGCAAATCTGATACAACAAGCATGTTGTGAAATCACACTAGTATTAGTATTAACTAGTAGTAGTCTGGTCGGCGAAGCATACACCCGTTGCCTAATACATTAATTAGTGTTTTTTTTTTTTTTTTTATTGTGGGAAGCTTACACCCCTAGCAGCAGTCTGGTTGGGAAAGCATACACCCGTTGCCTAATACATAAACTATTTTTTTATACCTTACACCTCTAGCGGCAGCAAATCTGATACAACAAGCATGTTGTATACTCGCAAAACTAGAATAAACTAGTACGGTCGGGGAAGTATGGTTGTGTACACCCGCCACAATAGCTCAGACTAAGGACAGCAAAATCTGATACAACTAAACATATTGCGTAATAACAGAACTATATTAGCTAGTATTTTGGTTGGGGAAGCATCCACCCTACAGCATAGCTCCGAATACCCGTTGTGGCAGTAGCATGCAACACGTAAAGAGAAGGATCTATTGGGGGAAGCTTACACCCCTAGAAGCAGCAATCCAATACAACAAGCATGTTGTTTTGTCACAGACTAGTATTAAACTTGTGACAGTGTGCTTCCTCATTATGAACATGATTTCTGCTACCGTTGGGCTGATTCCTTCGGCTGTGGAAGTGAAGATGACGACTCCCATGATTCCACACTTCTTTACGGTATTGTCAAGCTATGACCTTAGTGTTGAATAAGAGACCTCTGTAATGAATTGTTTATTTTGTCTCTATGTATTTAAGGACAAGCATGTTACAATACTCTGGATAAGTTTTAAGCCGCAGAAAGTTGCTAACTTAACAGAATGTTGCAATATGACCAGATAGCATAAAGTATAAAGTCTAAAACAACAGCTTTAAGATAAGCATGTACCCAAATAAACTTACCACAGCATGTGCTTATAGTATCTGGCAATAACACTAGAAGCTTAGGTATCAAGCATTTTTGATACATTTGCCTTCTATAGCAACTAGATAGCCTTAAGAACAACATGTTCCCAGTAGCAACTAGGTAGCCTTTAGAACAAGCATGTTTCCAATAGCAACTATAGCTTCAGGAACAAGCGTGTATCCAATAGCAATCATAGCTTTAAGAACAAGTGTTTCAATAGCAACTATAGCTTTAAGAACGACCATGTTTACTATGTGTTGCGCCACAGCAGAATAATTCAGTTTGCACTATGAATCGCTGTTTTCCTGTCTCTCATCACAAAGCTGCTTGAATCGCTTGAATATAGCCGATGTATACGGCTATACAAACAAAGGCGACCCGACCAGCATGTTGCAGCAATCAAGCAAGTTGCCATGACAACAGATAATTAAACGCATATTGCCAATGTGATCGCAAAAGCATAGCACTAACATTTTACCTCAGAATGACTAGAAGCCTAAGCAACACGGATAGCCTTAGCAACGAGCATGTTGCCAATAACCTGATAGCTTTAAAACAATGAGAATTAAAAGGAATTTAGCTTAGCTTTGTGAAAACATTCAGAGATCGAGAGTGAAATATCCTCTTGATATCCTTCTTCTATTTATATAACTTCAGCGAGTGCATGTCAAAATTGCAGCAATGCGAGAAGCAATGCTAACTAGTCACTTCAAAATCAGACGGCTTATGATCAATACGGCGAATTTGCATGTTCAAAAGGTGAAATCCATGTGGGGAACGAATCTCTCTTGCTAAATTCCCAATTACACAATTCCTAGCGAGATGATGCTGTTTTGTCTGTCGAATTCACCATATAATTAGCTCCTGAGAAATGGGATAGCTACTGAAAATACTGAGGAGCTTATATATGGATGCTGTGATAGGCGTCGTATTCCTATAGGTAGACGTGAGTCACCTGGGAGTCAGCTGATGCGAGCCTGACTGACGCGATCTGCCAGAACTGACGCTACGCTTGATATTGTATCATCAAAATAAAACTGAAAAATACAGATCCCACTTTACTGGTATTTAAATAGTGTAAGCTTATTATGTTTATCTTTATTTTTCTTGTACATAAAGGCATTGTATTAAGCAGAAGTAATGATTGAATTTCTGTTTATTTGTCAAATGCTGACAAGTAAAGGATAATCCACGGCTAGCTGAACATTAAACGATTTAAATGCATGACGTGGAGGCTAAGAACCCCAAAGCAGAAATGTGGGAAATCTTGCCAAGCTGTAAGTTTGTTCTCCTTGCCTTGAAAGCAGTCATCCTCTAGCACAGTGGTTCTCTCTGAAAAGAAAGCGATCCGTGAGCGCAAAGAGGCCAGACTCATACTCTTGCAGTGAGAGCAGGTCATTTCAGTGAGCGTGGCTTCTGCGTAGGACTTCTCCAGACATCGCACACACACACTGCCTGTCATCAGCGTGCAGAGGGCTCTGCATGTGCCACAGCCGTGGTGCGACATTTGCAACAACGTTGCAGAAATTTGCTCTTTAGAATATCCCTTTTATTTATAATGCAACTGCGTTCCAGAAGGATACACCGAAGTGCACTCGCTCGATGCAGCAGGTGGCTCGGGAGCAAAGCGCTGACCAGGCTGCTTGGGAGCGGCGAGCTGATCTGGCTGCTGTGAAGCGGCAGGTTGATCAGCGCTGCACAACAGCGGCAATCTGAGCGGTGAGCTGGCAGAGCGGCAAGAGAGCTGCAGGCTACTCAATGGCAGCGAGCAGAGAAGAGGCGAGCTGATCAAACTGCTGCAGAGTGGCAAGCTGATCAGCGGCATATTCCAGCAGCTTGCAGTTGAAGGCGGCTTCAAGTCTCGTAGTCTCAGCGAAGAGCTAATATCCGTGTTGCTAAAGGAGAATGAATCGATTTGCCATTTACATAGCCCGATACCCCACCCCTTTTGGTGGGCTCGAGCGAGCTCGCTCACCATTTGCTTGTGCGGCTCTGCCGCACCGCCATTGGTTCGTTTACTTTAACTTCACGAACCAATGGCCATGCAGTTTCACTGCGTGATTGAAAAAGGCTTCAGAAATCTGAGAAAGAAGGAGTTTTCCCCATTTGCATCTCGTCTTATGTGTAATAAGACATTCGACACAGTACGAGTGTAGTATCGAAAGGGAACAGACATTTGATGCAGTTGTACTTACCACCTGTGGTTCCGACTCATGACCGGCATCATTATCGTTGTAACCACTCCATCTTTCAGTTTCAAACGATCTATAAATCCAGAGTCTAACTGAGCCTTGTGTATAAAACCATAAGCGCCGATCCTGAGGGCTCGAGCAGCCACGGAAAAACAAGATATTCTCCATTCATTTTAACCAATAAAAAACTGATTGCAACTATCAGACACTACTTTATCGTTATTTTGATAGTTACTTTAAGGCTGTAAGGGTGGAACTCCTACAGGGGTTCAGGCTGTAAGGTTGCCGAACGACTAAAGAAACGTTATCAACAAGATGGTAGAAAACTGTACATTTCTTGTCTATTACCACCCACTGCAACTTATACCAACGACGGAAATAAGCGCAGTTATAATAGCAAAATATGTGGGAGAGCGTTGCTATAGGGTGATGATATTATATTGTAATAGGGAGCACATTAATGTTAATACCAAATCAAAACTAGTTAGCACCTCATTTGTAATAGAAAGGGTTTAATGACAATATCTGATTATGGTTACACTTAAAATAATTACAAAATAGATGTATGAGATGATAAAATCATATACCATTAATCGTACACAGCATGTATGAAAAAAGTTACCTGAGAGATAGAGAGAGAGTGAAAGAGAAAGAGAGAGAGAGAGAGAGAGAGAGGGCAAGAGAATGCCCAAGAAAAGCCAAGAATCAAAGAAGACCCAGAGCAACAGTTACAGTCGTCTTTTATCCCTTCCTTGACCATGTGACTGAAACCCAAATATGAGACATTCAAACTGACCAATCAGGAGATTAAAATTTCCCCCATTGTACTAAAGGTGTGACAATTTGTAGACCCCCGATGAACACACATCTTGGCCTACAGGGCCACACATGTGTGTCTTCCAAATGGCCCTTGCAGCAAGAGAGAGGGGGTTGAAACAGTAAAGCAAATGTCTTTGTTCATTTTAAAATATCTTTTAGATATTTTCAATCTTACAAAAGCAAGAAAAATGCCCAGATATGACAGGACTATAATGACCAATGGTACTACAAAGTATAAAGATGCAATGAGAAATGCCATAAACTTATTAAGACTATTGTCATTACATGCCAACCTATAAATTGGTCCATGATCACAAAAATAACTTGGTATCATATAAGATTCACAGAATGAAAGTCGGGTGATAAAAGACACCACCATGGACATCACAGAACAATTAAATACATATATTGCTGTGAAAATTATAGCCATACTGGTATTGTTCACAAGAGCATGATATCTTAATGGCAAACAAATTGCAATGAAGCGATCATATGCCAAAACCACAAGATTGAAACTTTGCATAGAACTGAAGAGGAACACAAAAAACATGTTTGCTAAACAAGCTTTCTATGAGATGTACTGTGAGTTAAACAGAAAAGTCCTCATCATGTTAGGAATCAGTGCATTAGTTTCACCAATATCAGCTAAGGCCAAGTTAAACACACCAATGTACTTTGGACTGTGCAGGCTCCGGTAAAGAGCTATAATGAGAATGACTATCAAGTTCCCAATTATAGAAATAAAATATATGATAGATAAGAAAATATAGTAATAAGTGCTGTGCAGTATACCTGAAAGTCCAATGATAAAGAAGTATTCAGGATGAACAATGAGGATACTCTGGGAAAAACTGGCATTTATAGAGCTCATGGCAGCTTTGCATTTGTTGTTTTGCACAAGCTGAAAACAGAAATTTAGAGAATTCTATAAATTGTCAATTCACACGTTTAACAGCTATTTTCAAATGGATGAAATATACATGCATATATATTTGCTGCATAACATTTGAATCACAGACCTGTATAAATAAACATAAATCTTTAGAGTCAGAGCAAACAATGACAGTGATTGTCTAAACGCTTGTGAGCTGCTTTTAATTACACAGCTGTAAATCCATTTCTCATCCTTATTCTCTTATGCTGCAGAGATAATTGGCTGCCTGTGTTACTGAAATATATTTGCCTGATTCATCTCTTGAGAACAATGATGTAATCCTTGTATGCTGTAGTAAGTGTTTTTTTTTCTTTCTTTTTTTTGTTTTTTTTTGCCACTGTAGTTTGAATGGATGTTTTATAATCTGAAAACAACACCTGCATTTGTGCACCATCATATTACAGTAGTTCAAAGGTGAACATAATGTTTGTCTATTCTGTGTCCTGATAACATCTCGGTTACGTATGTAACCCTCGTTCCCTTTCAGTCGGTCACGTTCAACTTATGTCAGAAGTGACCGACGAACTGGGATTCTTACCTGCAGCTGCCATATACCCCAGGAGCCTCTGTCCTGCGCTTGAGCGAACTCAGGCAGTTCAACACTGACTGGATGCACTCCTCGGTGACGCGCGCTGTCCGGACGACCGAGTCCAGTTCCATACCGAAATAAGAGATTCTCTGCCCGGGGGCAAGTTTGCTGTTGTCCCAGTTGACCCGAAGACCCAACCGACTGAGGTGAGCTGACACCATGTCCCTGTGTTCGCACAACTGCTCTCGCAAGCTGGCCAGAATGAGCCAGTCGTCGAGATAGTTGAGAATGCGAACGCCCTGTTCCTTTAGCGGAACAATGGCCGCCTCAGCAACCTTGGTAAAGACGCGGGGCGACAGGGCCACCCCGAAGGGTAGGACTTTGTACTGATATGCCCGACCCTCGAACGCAAACCGTAGCAAGGGTCTGTGTTGAGGCAGAATCGAGACATGAAAGTACGCGTCCTTCAGGTCGATCGCTGCGAACCAATCCTGGGGACGGATGCATTCGAAAATGCGTTTCTGCGTAAGCATCTTGATTGGCAGCCCGTAAAGGGACAGATTCAGGACACACAGATCCAGGACTGGCCGTAACCCACCGCCTTTCTTGGGTACAATGAAGTAGGGGCTGTAAAACCCTGACTTCATATCGGCTGGAGGGACCGGCTCGATTGCATCCTTCACCAGGAGGACAGCAATCTCCGCCCAGAGAACAGGTGCATTGTCCAGGGACACGCGAGTGTAATGGACACCCCTGAACACCGGGGGACACTGGGCGAACTGAATCGCATAGCCGAGTCTGATGGTATGAATGAGCCAGCGGGACCTGGGAAGCGCTAGCCAGGCTCCCAGACTCCGAGCCAGCGGGACCAAAGGCACCACAGACATACCCGGCGTGGGGCAGCGAAGCAGAGTGCTGGGACCCGACTCGGACGACATAGCGGGCCGAAGTGGGGTCGGACTCTGCGAGGTGGCAGTGTGTATGGGAGATGGCACAAGGGAGGCAGCCTCGACCAACACACTGGAACCTGTTGGCGAAGTGAGAGGGGGCTAAGAGTGGCGAGGCGGGGCACCGCACCCTGCCAGCCGCGCCCTCTTGGGACCCGGAGGATTGGGAAACAGGTCTTTTTGTGAAAAGGAGAGCCAGCGGCGGGACAATACGAGAAACAAATTCCCCTGGCCCTCCTCCGGGGGAGGGAGAGATGCGGGCATCATCTCCCGAAGAGCTGACATCCTCTCCTCCAGGTCACCCGTCTCAGGACCGCTTCCTCATTCTCTTGCCACCTGGCTTGGCTGGGGTCTGCGCGGGCTGGGCGCGGCGTCCGAGACCGGCTCCTTGCTGTCTGCCAGGTGGAGGCTGCTGCTTTGCCGACTTAGCAGGGGCGGAGGACGATGCAGGCGGGTGCCCTCAGCGACGAGCAGACTGAGGTTGCGCAGTCGGCGGTGGGGTGGAGGCAGCAGCGGACCACCGGGGAGTCCAGGAATCGATACTTATCGGTCTCCCTCATCTCTGCCAAGGTCAGCCATAGGTGGCATTGCTGGACTACAAGGGTAGCCATCGCTTGACCAACGGAGCGAGCCGTCACCTTAGTTGCCTGGAGAGTGAGGTCGGTGGCAGCGCGCAGCTCCCCCAGCAGCTGTTGGTCAAGACCACCCTGGGGCATGTCCATGAGCGCTTTGGCCTGATAGACCTGTAACATGGCCATGGCATGCAAGGCAGAGGATGCAAGCCTGATGAGAATTTACAGGCATGGGATGGGAGATGCGGTTCACCGCGCCAGCCAGCGGCCGTTGGACACAGTTGCATCGCAATGGCTCGCTCGACTGGGAGGATCTCAGTGTACCCCTTAGCCTCCCCGCCATCCAGAGTGGTGAAGGCGGAAGAGGGACCAGGCCTGGCACGAATGCTATACAGCGTTCTCTAAGACTTGGTCACCTCCTCATGTACTTCTGGAAAAAAAGGTACCGGGACGGGACGCTGAGGACCAGCGCGGGCCGCCCCGAGATACCGATCGTCCAGCCGAGAAGGTTTGGGACGCGGTGGAAGATTCCAGACAAGCCCGACCTTCTCTGCGGCCCCGGAAAGTATAGCCATCAACTTGGGATCAGCCTCGGGCAACGCTACGGTCCCAGAGGGAGGTAGCGCAGCCAAGTTTTCATCTCCCGAGGACTCAAGCTCACCTTCCGATGCCGCGATCGACATCTGTTTGTCCGCAGGTGCACCGAAGGAAACGGATGGTCGCTCGACAGAGGGACCAGCACGATCCTCCGGTAACACTACAGGCTGCAGTGTTGTAGAGGGGATAGGGGCCCGAGGAGCGGAGCTCAAAGGTGGCAGACCAAATCGCAAACCAAACAGGACAGAAACAATGCTGTGAAAACAGCAGTTAAGAGCTGTATAAAGCTCGAGGAAGCTCACTCCGTGAAAGCTTGCGGCATCGCTGTAGGGTGCCTTAACACCAGCACTGCAAACAAAAGCTCTTCACAGGCTTGAGAAGTTCACTCTCAGTCAATAGCAGGAACACAACAGGTTGGCTCCGAAGTGAAAGACAGAGTGCGATTGCATCCGCTTCCCTATTTATACCCACTTGGCGGGGGCAGTGCGCATTATGCAAATATCGCACGCCAATTCCATTGGCTTGTTTTAGTTTCACTCAAAGCTGATAGGGCTCTCTGGCGATATCCCAATTAGTTGGTCACTACTGACGTACGTCGAACGTGACCGACTGAAAGGGAACTACAGTGCAAGATTGTCAATTGTTTGTTCTTGGAGTTTTGAACAAATCAAACAACATACTCTTGATGACAGTGAAAGACTATACACTATATAGAAGTGTAAGTGCTGTGTTTATGAGTGAATTGTGTTGTATACTATCAGAGCTGGGTAGTAACAGATTACATGTAATATGGATTATGTAAACAGATTCCAAGAATAAAGTACTTGTAATAAGAGTAAACTACTTTTTTAAAATACTCATATTCAGACTACAGTTACTTTTTTATGGATTACATGATTACATACAGTGCTGCTTGAAAGTTTGTGAAACCCTTGCAGAATCTCTGAAAATGTGAATTATTTAAAAAAAATAAGAGGGATCATACAATATGCACGTTATTTTTTATTTAGTACTATCCTGAGTAAGATAGTTTACATAAAAAATGTATACATATGGTCCAGAAGACAAAAAAATAGCTGAATTTATAAAAACGGCCCGCTCAAAAGTTTGTGAACCCTTGATTCTTAATACTATGTGTGGTTACCTGGACGATCTACGACTGTTTTTTTTTTTGTTTTGTGATGGTTGTTCATGAGTCACTTGTTTGTCCTGAGTAGTTAAACTGCCCAATATTATTCTGAAAAATCCTCCAGGTCCCGACAATTCTTCAGTTTTACAGCATTTTTTGCATATTTGAACCCTTTCCAGCAGTGACTAAACATAAAAACAGTCATAGAGGTCATGACACATAGTATTAAGAATCAAAGGTTCATAAACTTTTGAATTTGAAAAAAAAAAAAAAAGTCTTGTGGACTTTATGTAAACATGGTTTATGTAAAATATCTTATTTAGGACAGTACTAAATAAAAAAATGACACGCATTTTGTGTGATCCCTTTTTTTTTTTTTTTTTGTTAAAATTATTCACATTTTCACAGATTCTGCAAGTGGTTCACAAACTTTCAAGCAGCACAGCTGGCTTCCCGAAGACTTCCTTGAAGTGAGCTACGAAGCCGGAGTAAGACTGAGTGACAGGATTATTTTGAGACCAAATGGAATCGGCCCATTGCAGTGCTTTGCCCTGTAGCTGTGAAATTATGAACGCTACCTTGGAGGTTTCGGTGGGATAGGATCTCCAGGATCAGCGAACATTGCAGGAGGAATCCGCTGCAATCCTCTGCCGAACCAGAGAAGGGCGCCAGTTTGGCCATGGGACTGGCGTGCACAGGCGCTGAAGGAGTGGTGGTTGTGTTGACGGAGGTGATCGCTGGTGGTGGTGATAACGGGTTGACGGTGAGTGCTCGGCGCAAAGCGTCAATGAGCTCTTGGAAAGGATCCAGATGACTCATGCTGGTGTCTGACGGTTGTGGTCTGGTCTTCTGTTACAGTACAGAAGGGTCGGAGACTGGAGATCACAGTTTAGGATGTTTATTAGACACACAGCAGAGTAAACAGTCATGCAGGTGAGTATAAGGTGAACTTTGGAGTGAATGGTGATAAGTGGATGAATGATACTGTCCGTTGTGTTTGTAGAGGTGAAGATCCTGGATGATGGTGGAGATGAACAATGCTGGAGACAGGAGACACTCACACACAGACTGGGAACACAGGAGGAGACTTGGAAACGCTGGAGACAGGTAAGTAGATCGCTGGGAGTCCTTGAGGTAAGCATGTAGGTAAGTCTAGAAAAAAAAAATATATATAAAGAACACCAGGTTTGTTGTACCTACTTGTAGGGCTGCATAAAATAATAATAATAATAATAATTTTACTTTACAGATAACTTATTTTTTGGGAAAAATGCAGGTGGCCTATAACTATAAATCATTATAAATGTTATATGTTTAATTCATACTGGAAGCCAGGGCGCCCTTGCGCAGAAAGTCCAAATATGCTTCACAGAAGTAAAATAACATGCCAGTCAACATGGCGATATCCCTAAATCATTGTAGCGGAATAAAAAGAAGATAGAAATGCTTTGACTTATTAAATATAAAGACAAAAATCATAAGACTGTGTTCTTCAAGTCATCTCAGATATTTTTATAAGAATAACTATATTTATGATGCAACTCTAATTGAAATAGCATAAATTTTATATTGAATTCAAAATAATATACTGTCTGCCTAATTCTGACGTAAGAAGCCACTTCAGATCCCAAATGAAAATTATTTCAAACATTTATGACGTTATGAAGTGAGCGCGTTTTGCTTTTCAAATGCACATCGTAAGTGACTCAAACTCACAGCACTTACAGAGACCATTTACTCTATGAAACATTATTGGTTCAAACATCTACGTTTGAGCAGATATTCAGGAACACACTACACTGTACACTTCACAGTAAACACTGTCTAAACATTCTAACATGTTACAGTTTATGTAATAATAACTAATGTAAGTGGAAATAAACAACTTACCTCCGCAAGATATCAATTGCATTCTTCTTCTTAGGAGGTAAATTCAAGGTAAACTCACAGCGCGTCTTCCAAACTCGATGAAAAGCAGAGAAATGATGAAGCTGATGCTTTGTTTTGAGGTGATGGGGGCATTTACAGGTCAGCGTGCCTCACACATGGATGATTTGGTGACACTACAGATAATGAGGCCAGGAAGATTGTACCTCACGTTGGTTTCATACAGATTACTTAAACAGAGTTTAATATTTGTTTTTAATATGAATTCCTTTAAAAGTAGACACTTCAAGCTTTCTAAAGACATATGCAAGTATGTCTTTATGTGTGGCGGTTATAAAAGAGGAAAAAATAAATTAAAAAGGGTAAAATATATTATATTGGGTAGGATTAAGAATGTAGAATAAGGTCATGCAGAATAAGCCATTAAAGTGCCCCATTATGCCTTTTTTAAGGTTCCTAATATTGTTTTGGGAGTCTCCTACAACAGGTTTAAATGCATGCAAGGGCAAAAAACACTTTCGTTTTCTCATAATATACATTTAATTTCACCTGAGTTTTCAATCTTTTGTAAACGACTCGTTTGAAGCAGTTCAGAGAATCAGTCTCTCTAAACCCCTCTTTTCCGTGAGTCTACACTGCTCTGATTGGTCAGATGGCCCAATCCTTTGTGATTGGTCTACTGCTCGCCCATTGCTATAACTGAATGACAGCTATCAATTCACAAGACCTTTTGTATACAATGTATGGACAGAAAAGATAGCATTGATTTTACTGTATCAATTTGAGCCCGAGTCTGACGATGAAACGTCTGAAGTAGTCGATCAACCAGAAACTGGTTTGCAATTACGACTGGAGTACAACGTTTCTATATGGTAAATGTGACCTTAGTTATTTATAAGACGTGATAGCAGCATCATTGTTATACTTTATGTAGGTGCACCTGTGGGTACTTTATCAGAATGCCAAGCGAAGCTGAAAACCTCTAACATAAGATACACATTTAGGCCGGATGTGTACAGACTTTTTCGTCATAATTATTAACAAAGATTGTTTGACATTACAGGGGGTGTTTACTGTTTACAGAGAGAATACTTCAACTAGTTAGCGTGGACTAGCATCTAAACATCCTATTACAATACAGATAGAGCTCTACTCTATTGTAATAATAAAAATGCAGAGAAAAAAAAAAAGTTTTCTGTATGTTGTAAACTCCCACATTAGCCGAGCACAAACATGAATAGCTGATAATGCATTACACTTTGTAAAAAAAGTTGTGCTCCATCCTTGATCATTACTCCAAGTAATAAGACAGACAAGCTGCATTAATCGATTTTTAGACAATATTGGACCCACATCTGAATAGCAGAACTACAGAAACGTGAGTTAGCCGGTTAGCAGGAGACATACAGACCAGAGTGTACGTTACACAACATGACATACAAAACTACGAATTTTGAACGATCTCTAGAAAATATAAACATCTATTATTAATAATACTTACAGGTTGAGATTCAGAGGAGCAAGCTGGTCCAAATAAACTGGGCATTGATCCATATTTTAAGACCAAGCGTTTTGTGAATCCTGCGTTAAACTCCCTGAGGTTTGAGATGCAGTTGTCAGTAAAATGACGGGAACACAACAAAAGATTGTACTGCTGTGGGATTGTTGAAAAAATGAATTTTCCCTGCACCATATGGACTCCATTTGCATCATACGGACTCCATTTCCCACAATTCCCCATCTAGTTACCAATCACACACTCGCACCCGTTTCCCATCAGTGACACTTTATAAGCTGCACTCAAACACACACACATTGCTGAGTATTGTTTAGCCCTTTGTTTGCATTCCATCTGTTCCTTGTCCTGCCTAGCCTTGCCTGTGTTTTTCACCCTGGACTGATTCCTTGTTTATGATCATTTGCTGCCTGCCTTGACCTTTGCCTGTGCATTGGACTACTCTCTTGCCTTGCCTTCCTGTTTCTGTTTGCTGGTGTTTAACCTACTGCCTGTATGACTACTCTCTCCTGTAAATAAAGCCTGCACATGGATCTCCAACTCCTTAGTCCCGCTCCCTACATTACAGAATACTCAGCCATACCAAGATCCAGCGGCTTTTAAGAGCGTTCCCAGTCTAACCATGGACCCAGTCAACCAGCTACTACATCTTTGTCAAAGGGACTTATCTATTGAGGAGTATGTTCACCAGTTTTGTGAGTTATCTTGTCAAGTTCCATTTGATGATGTGGCTTTGAAGGACATTTTCCATTTTAGACTAAATGAGCCCATAAAATACTGGTTGCCAGAAAGGAAGTTTAATTGTAGTCTGAGAGACTTTATGGACTATGCTCTAATTTTGTGTGGTTCAACTTTTACTCTGGGGGAAACCGAGAACTTTAAGAACCCAAAGAATCTTTTGGGGGAGGGCCAATTTCAACAAGCTCCAGTGGCAGCGGAGCTTGTACCGTTGCAAAATTCTATGCCTTCCACTATGCCCTCAGCCGAGATGGCTGCCACGCCTGAGCCC
Organism: Hypophthalmichthys nobilis; assembly: GCA_037950665.1. Lineage (NCBI taxonomy): Eukaryota > Metazoa > Chordata > Actinopteri > Cypriniformes > Xenocyprididae > Hypophthalmichthys > Hypophthalmichthys nobilis. The sequence continues at coordinate 20,147,801 of CM075479.1, forward strand.
TCAGCTGAGATGGCTGCCACGCCTGAGCCCTCAGCCGAGATGGCTGCCACGCCTGAGCCCTCAGCCGAGATGGCTGCAACGCTGGCCATTATGGCCACAGCCATCTGGTGTGTGTGGGCTGTGCACACATCGGCTCCAGCCCATGAGCCCGCTCCAGTCCTTGAATCTGCTCCAGAGCCTGCTCCAGTCCATAAGTCCACTTTTGAGTCCATCTCTGTCCATGAGTCCATTCCAGAGTTTACTCTGGTCCTAGAACACAATTTCGTGGTCCCTGAATTCCCTGTCTGCCCTGTTACGACCACAGAGGCTATCCCTAAGTTCCTTGTCTGCCCTGAAACAACCACGGAGGTTGTCCCTGAATTCCCTGTCTGCCCTGTTACGACCACAGAGGCTATCCCTAAGTTCCTTGTCTGCCCTGAAACAACCACGGAGGTTGTCCCTGAGTTTCCTGTCTGCCCTGACACGATCACAGAGGCCGTTCCTGGGTTTCTTGTCTGCCCTGACATGACCGCAGAGGTCGTCCCTGAGTTTCCTGTCTGCTTTGACACAACCACAGAGGTCATTCCTGAGTTTTCTGTCTGCCTCGATATGACTACAGAGGTCGTACCAGAACTGTCCATTTGTCCCGACGCAACCGCAGAGGTTGTTGCTGAACTGACTGCCTGCCGCTACTTGACCAGAGAGGACGTTCCAGTCAAAGCTCTGGAGGGCTTTTCTGAGCTCCCTGCCTGTACTGTCATGGCCCTAGTAGCCAATGCTAACTTCTCTGTGCTTCATGTTTCAGTTTTTCCTGTTCAGCCATGTTGGTTCCCAGTGCTACCTGATCTGCTGTTGTGGTTGTCTCCGCCGTGGGGGTCTTCAAGCCCATCTGAGCTGCAGTGGTGGTCGTCTGCTCCGCCGTGGGGGTCTTCAAGCCCATCTGAACTGCTTTGGTGGTCGTCTGCTCCGCCGTGGGGGTCTTCAAGCCCATCTGAACAGCTTTGGTGGTCGTCTGCTCCGCCTTGGGGGTCTTCAAGCCTGTCTACCTGGCCGTCTGTCCAGCCTTCTTCACCCTGGCCGTCTGCCCTGCCTCGGTCTCCAGGCCGCCTTCCTCTCCACGGACCTGCCAAACAAAAACCTTAAAATTAAAGTAAAATATTCTATTTTGTGTAACAAACTTTAACAGAAATTTTCATTAAACTTTTTCTACAGAAAACACTGTTGTTTTACACGTATATCCTGAATTGTTATTAACAAAACACATTCAATGTAAAAAGTGAATCTCTTGCATTTAACCAGAAAGAGCACACGTGAATGAATTAATATAACTATATGTTACTGCCTCTGAAATAAATCAACATGCAGCATAACAACAATGTTCTCTGGCTCATCCTGGACTGAAGCACAGGCTCTACTCTTCAGCACAATGGTGACCCACAAAACAGACGATACAGAAACACTTTAAATCCCAACAGAACATGAAACACTAACAGATCTCTCAAGATCTCAGCATCTTTATTTATTACAATCCAGAATTTATTTCATATTAAAGTTCTTATTGAAAATTAACAGAGATTTAGATGTTGATGTTTTATTGAATAAAATACTAAAGTTTGAAGTCACTATTCTGGTGGTCAGTGCTTGCTTTAGTTGGGCTCTTGACACTTGACTCTTTAACATCAGTATTTCTCTAGCTGCTTTAACTGTGTGTTTCTGATACACGTTTGTTATAGCAAAAAAAAAAAAAAAAGCAAGAAAAACTCAGATCAGATGATGTTGGTCACTTTTTAAGTGATGGTATAGTCATCATAAAGTGGTCTAATTCACTGATACCAGAGTCTGGTCTCTGACTAAATTGTTTAATATTAGTTGTAATTTAACATGCCGCCATTACCCATGCGGCAGAAACGCCATCGGAGGGGTATCCACGCCTATCACTGCCAGAAAAATTAGACGGCGATCCCTAGAAGTGTAAGAGTTTCATTCTCCAATGTTCCCTTTTCATTGACCAGCAGCCTGCATTATACCCCACCGAAGCGGGAAAGATTGCATTTGTCTGTTCATTGTTTACCAGGAAAGCGCTGGAGTGGATTACTGCCGTGTGGAGAGATGATGGGGTGGCCTTCCCCTCGTTTGATTACTTCTTGCAGAGATTCAGAGAAGTTTTCGATCACCCCAGTGACGGGAGGGGAGCCGGCGACCGCTTATTAGAGCTGACTCAAGGACGGAGAACGGCGGCTGAGTATGCACTCGCCTTTCGCACGCTTGCTGCACAAACAGATTGGGTGAGTGACACGTTGAAAGTTTGTTTTCGGAGAGGATTATCACATGAATTACAGACGGAATTAGCATGTCGTGATGAGGGCAGGAGCTTGGACCAATTCATTGAACTTGCCATTCAAATAGACAATCTGATTCGATCTCGCAAGTCTGGCCAGAGACGCAGCACTCGTCCCTCTCCGCCCATTGATCCAGAATGTTCCGAGCCCATGCAAATTAATGCCTACCACCTATCCGAAGAAGAGAGAAGCCGTCGTCTTACCCATCGTCTCTGTTTGTATTGTGGTAGCCCCAGTCATGTGAGAAATACCTGCCCTGTGCGAACTCGCCCTGAAAATCTACGGTCGGTGAGTTACTCTAACCCCTGCTACAGTTCTGAAATGTGTGTATCTGTACCCATTACTCTGATTTTCGACAATCAGCGGTTAACCACGACTGCTTTATTGGATTCCGGGGCAGCGGGAAACTTCATGTCCCAAGCTTATGCTCAACAAAACCACATTCTATTAATCGAATGCTCTTCTTCTCTCACAGTGGAAGCAATAGATGGTCGACCGCTGGGCTCCGGAAATGTAAACACCATAACCCAACAACTCACCATGCTTACCGGAGTACTCCATACAGAGGTCATTCAATTTCACATCCTACCCACTTCCACCTCATCCATTATCCTGGGTCTGCCATGGCTACACACGCACAACCCCCAAATCTGCTGGAGAGAGGGTCAAATCACTCACTGGAATACACATTGCCAGACCAAATGCCTGTCTCAACCTTCTCCCCTGTCTGTCAGAGCGATTCAGGCCGTTGAGTCCACCAAATCCTCACCTGACCTCAACCTGCCCAGCGAATACAAGGACCTGATTGTCGCCTTCAGCAAGGTGCGTGCTTCTAAGCTGCCTCCTCATCGCCCTTATGATTGCGCCATAGATCTCATTCCAGGGACCACTCCTCCCAAAGGCCGTATCTTCCCGCTGTCACAACCCGAGTCGGAGGCTATGAAAAAGTACATCGACGAGGAGTTGGCTAAAGGCTTCATTCGTCCTTCTGCATCACCCGCTTCAGCAGGATTCTTCTTCGTGGGCAAGAAAGATGGCGGTCTTCATCCTTGCATCGACTATCGTGGCCTGAACGAAATTACCATCAAGTACCTCTATCCACTGCCCCTGGTTCCAGCAGCATTGGAACAGCTTCGAACGGCCAAATACTTCACTAAGGCTGAGAAGTGCAAATTCCACCAAACCTCTACTACGTTCCTGAGTTATGTCATCAGTCCTGACGGGGTTGCTATGGACGACAAGAAAGTTTTCACCATTCTCAACTGGCCACAACCCACTACCCTCAAAGAACTACAGCGTTTCCTGGGTTTCTCGAACTTCTACCGACGTTTCATCCGTAACTTCAGCTCCATAGCCAGTCCTCTAACAAGTATGGTAAAAAAGGGAAACAGTCATCTCAAATGGACCCCGGTTGCCATTCAGGCCTTCCAACAACTCAAGGAACGCTTCACCACAGCCCCCATCTTGCATCATCCCGATCTGTCACTCCCCTTCATCGTGGAAGTAGACGCCTCAAGCACAGGTATTGGGGCTGTACTCTCTCAAAGACAAGGTAACCCACTTAAACTCTATCCCTGTGCTTACCATTCCAGGAAACTCACCGCTGCCGAAAGGAATTATGACGTTGGTGATCGGGAGTTGCTGGCCATGAAGGCGGCTTTCGAGGAGTGGCGTCACTGGCTGGAGGGAGCCACACATCCCTTCACGGTGCTAACGGATCACAAAAACCTACAGTACTTATGTACTGCTAAGAGACTTAACTCTCGACAAGCCCGCTGGTCCCTGTTCTTCTCACGTTTTCATTTCACTGTCACCTACCGACCTGGTTCCAAGAATGTCAAGGCGGACGCCCTATCACGTCAGTATGAGGGTGAGCACACCACACAACATCCTGAAACGGTCATACCTTCCTCTCTTGTTGTTGCCCCCATACAGTGGGACGTCATGACTGAATTGGAGCAGGCCAACGCCCAGAACGGGGTTCCGACTGATTGCCCACCAGACAAGGTCTTCGTTCCTGAGAACCTCCGCAGTCGAATTCTAGAGATGGTTCATGCTTCAGTCTCGTCCAGGCCATCCAGGTATCACCGCTACCATTCACCTCCTGCAAAACCGCTTCTGGTGGCCTTCATTGACTAAAGACTCTACTCAATATGTAAAACGATGCTCTACCTGCAACATCAACAAACCCTCTCATCAACTGCCTGCTGGCCTCCTGCAACCATTACCTCTGCCTCAACGTCCCTGGTCCCATATTGCTATCGGCTTCGTTACTGACCTACCTACATCCAACGGTCACACCGCTATTCTCACCGTCATCGACCGCTTCTCCAAAGCCTGCCGCCTCATTCCTCTGCCCAAACTGCCCACTGCCATGCAGACCGCAGAACTTTTTTCTGTCTCTACGGCCTGCCAGAGGATATTGTGTCCGACCGTCGTTCCCAGTTTACGTCTCGTCTCTGGTCAGCATTCTGCCAAGCCCTGAACATAAATATCAGTCTCACCTCCAGTTACCATCCACAGTCTAACGGTCAAATTGAACGCCTGAATCAGGAACTCACCCGTTTCCTCCGTTCTCACTGCAACCGCCAACAAAATGACTGGTCCCGATATCTACTGTGTGCGGAGTATGCCCAGAATTCTATCCGGAAGCCAGCAACCAGATTGACTCCATTCCAGTGTGTTCTGGGTTTCCAACCTCCGTTATTCCCCTGGTCTGGAGAACCCACCAACGTACCTGCTGTCAACGACTGGATGAATTGCAGTGAAGCCACATGGAATAGAGCACATACTCACCTGCAGCATGCAGTACGTCGGCAGAGAGAGCAAGCAGATCGTCACCGTCGCCCAGGTCCAGAGTATCATCCCGGCCAGTGGGTATGGCTCTCCACCCGAGATCTACGGCTCAAGCTTCCCTGCAAGAAATTAAGTCCAAGGTACGTTGGCCCATTTCAAATCACACGACAAATTACACCAGTTTCATACCGTCTTGCCTTGCCTAATCACTTTCGCATTTCTCCCACATTCCATGTCTCACTGCTCAACTCTGCCGATGGTCCCAGCGAGGAGGGGGAGGTGGTGTCCGGTGACCAGGGTCCCCTTCCAATCACTGTGGAAGGCGAGGAGGCTTATCGGATCTGTGAGCTGCTGGACTCCAGGCATCGAGGTCGAATTCTCCAGTATCTGGTCGACTGGGAGGGGTACGGTCCTGAGGAACGCTCATGGGTCAACGCGGATGATATCCTAGACCCCAACCTCGTGGAAGAGTTCCACACTAATCATCCCGAGAGGCCAGCCCCTCGACCACGTGGGAGACCTCGGCGTCGGTTGCCTCCTCGCGCCAGGAGGCACTCGCGGGGGGGGGGCTCTGTCACCGAGACGAACTCTGTGGTTCCCTCCTCTGACCATCGGAGGGAACCCTCACCTGAATATTGACACATGCACTCACACTACATTTCCCATCAGCCCGTACCTTGGACCAATCAGTACTCACCACACCCAGCTGCAGCTCGTTACCTGGACTATTTAAGACACTCTCGCTCGCTACCCCTTCGCAAAGTCTTGTATTGCCCCGGTGTACATTACTGAGCGTTATTATTCTGTCTGACTGTCTGCCTGTTGCTGATCCTGTTTGCTACCCGTCTACGAACCTCTGCCGCCTACCCTTGACCTGTGCTTGTACCTTGTTTTGTGAGTGATATCTGCCTGCCCTGATCCTCTGCCTGTTTATTGACCACGACTCTGTCTGTGCCCTGTTACACCTGTTTGCCCCTGTTCTGACCTTGCCTGTACGACTACGCTTATTCTAATAAAGCATGCAAATGGATCCCAGCCTGAATGATGATTCGTTACAGAATCTCAACTAGGGGAAAAAAAAAAAAAAAATTCAGATCAACTAACAACATCACAAAAAAGCTCTGTTGATTGTCACCATTGTTGAGATTCATATGTTGATTATTGATGTCTCCGTGCTCCCAAAAAAAAAAAAAAATTCTGTAAAAAAATATTACTGTAATTTTTATTTAATGTCATAATACATAAAATAACAGCCGAGTTGTTAATTTACATCAATTGTTTGTAATTTTACAGAGTTTTGAGTATAATTTAAAATAAAATGACCAGTGTATAGTCATATTTAATATATTGTACACTGTTAATATATTAATAGATTATACACAAATAATTGTATATAGTTCTTCATTCATTGTCACTGTAATTAACACAATTAATATTGTGTAATTAATTAGCTCATAGTAAAGGAATTGTTAATTGGTTATTAGGAGTAAATAGATTAGGTCAGTGGTTCTCAAACCTGTCCTGGAGTACCACCAGCCCTGCACATTGTGTATGTCTCCCTCATCTATCACACCTGATTCAACTTATGATCTCATTAGTAGAGACTGCAAGACTTGAAATTGGTGCGTCAGATATAGGGAGACATACAAAATGTGCAGGGCTGGTGGTACTCCAGATCAGGTTTGAGAACCACTGGATTAGGTCACAGAAAAAGGGGAAATGTCATTAATTAAGTGCTTTAAACCAACCTTTATTGGGCATAAATTGCATTAGTATTACTTATTCCTTACTATACAGTATATGGGGGGAGTGTGCACTAATCAATATACAATTTGTACAGTATAAAACCATTTTCCCTATGGAGAGTTGCTGTAAACCACATATGCCAACATGTTCTGTATATGTATGTGTGTGCTTAATGTATTTATAAACATTTTAAGGAACACTGAATATCAACGCAATTAATGTCCAAAAAAGGTTGCACTTAATTAATGGCACTTTCCCATTTTCTGACCTAAAGTGAGAACTAGTTAAGGTTAATATTGTTAACAAAGCATATAAAACATCTAACTCTTCACATATGAGCTAATTAAACAAAAATAATTTGGTTAACTACAGTGATAATGAATTAAAGTATATAGCCTATATTAACTATAAGTAATTAATGTAGTTAATTATTAATATATTACCATGTACAGACTACAATATATTAACTATAAATTAACTATAAATAGTTTGCAAATGATTTGCAAAAATGATTACTTTAAATGAAAAAAAAAAGATTACTTTATTACTGTATTATAATGTGTTACCCAAAAAAAAAAAAAAAAAAAGAAGAAGAAGAAGAAGAAGAAGAAGAAGAAAAACAAGAGTGAAACACATTTATTTGAATTTGCCCTCAGTGACATTGAAAAAATTAATAACACTTCGGTGGCTGACATTAAAATTATTTTCAGGTGTCTGGATTATTTAAGGTTTGTTATGTGTGTCTCCCTATTGTGCCACGGATGTGGTCTGTATACAAACAATCTGCATTATTCCTTCACTGGCCTTCTCCCCACAACAGTTTGTGCATGCAAGCCTATTTCTTTAATGATTATAATATATACTGAACATTGAAACATTGTTGTCCACATCTGCCTCTTCTGTTTTTATTACCATAATCTCTGCCGTGTTTTTGCTGTTGTTCATTGTATTCATTAACTGTTATTAAAACATTATCATTATTAAACCTGCTCTTTGGTATTCCTGGTATTCCTAACATAAATTTTAACAATAAAATAATTCAAATTGCTTGCTTAAATATTTTGTCTTTTCAGTTTGTTTTGTCTTGGGATCAGTAACTAAGAACAAACACAATACACTACATACACTTGAAATCAGATGGATTCATTCATAAATAAATAAACAATTTCACTGCTGTTAACCAACACACACGTCCAATGTGTCCACTCTACATGTCTAATGTGTCCACTCTACACTCTAAGAGTCTAGCAGACTGAATTTATTTTCTGCTTGAACACTTTTATTTTCCACTTAATGGATCTAAATATATTTATGAAATACATATAAATGTAAGTTTAGGTAATTTAATTCACAGTGATTGAAGAACACATAGACAATCATTACAGTCATTTTGAAACATTCCCTCTAATTGGTGTAGATCTGTTGTTAAGCACTTTTCGGATTAAGTCTTTGATTTTAGCTGTGTTTAAAACATAAATGATGGGATTTAGCATTGGTGGAAGAGCTAATGAAAGAGATCCGCTGATGACCCTGGCATTAGCAGAAGGTGCAACAATCAAAATGAATATTATGGGAAGAAAGAATGATCCAACTACCAAAAGGTGAGAAACACAGGTCTTCAGTGCTTTAAAACGTCTTTCCCAAGTTGTAATTTTACATAAAGCAATAAAAATGCCCAGATATGACAGGACTATAATGAACGGTGGTGCTCCATAGAAAAAAGCTTCCATTACGATTCCTATAACATTATTAATGGTACCGTCATTGCATGGCATCCTCATCAATCTTCCATAGTCACAATACCAACTCTCTACCACGTTGGATTTACAGAATGAAAGTCTGGTCATCAAAGATGTTGACAGTGTTACAAGAAAGCTGTTAAATGCCCATATTACTGAAAACAGTATAGCCATGAACTTATTATTCACTATGGCATTATATCTTAGTGGCAAACAGATTGCAATGAAACGATCAAATGCCAGAACAACAAGAGTGTAAGTCTGCACAGTAATAAAGAAGTTCACAAAAAACATGCTTGCCAAACAATCATTATATGAGATGTACTGTGAGTCCGATAAAAAAATCTTCATCATGGTAGGGATCAGTGCATTACTTTCACCAATATCCGCCAAGGCCAAGTTAAACACACCAATGTACATTGGACTGTGCAGGCTCCGGTGAAGAGCTATAATGAGAAGGACTATCGAGTTCCCAATTATAGAAAAAATATATATGATCAATAAGAATATATAGAAATAAGTGCTGTACGGTGTACCTGTAAGCCCAGTGATGAAAAAGTGTTCTGGATGAACAATCGAGATGTTCTGGGATAAACTCATGGCAGCTTAGCTTTTGTTGTTTTGCACAGGCTGAAAATATATATTACTATGAAGAAATAACCAAAATATGGACTTTACTAAACTGTCATCTCACACTTTTAATATCTATTTTCAAATGTTGAAAATAAATCTTTATGTAAACTTTCTGCATAATATTTGAATCACAGACTCTAAATAATCTAAAAGTTTTAGAGCCAGAGCAAACAATGACAGTGTCTGAATGCTTGTGAGCTGCTTTGAATTAAAGTAGTCCGTTATAAATGCTCGTCCTTATTCTCTCATGTCGCAAAGATCATTAGACATCTGCGTCATTGAGTCCAAATATATCTGCTGATTCGTCTCTTAAGAGCTTTCAGACAATACAATGATGTAATACTTGTACTGTATATTGAAGTAAATGTTCTGGCCACAGCTTTAGTTTTGATAGACATTTTGTTCACTGGCCACAAAATTCCCCTTTGTGTTCTCATTAGTGCACATTATTTTACAGTAACTCAAGGATATATTTAATGTTAAGTCTATGTGACAGCAACTGCAGTACAGCTTATGTCCATGTGTTGGCCTTAACATTGAGTGTAAATGGTTGAGATCCTCTGGGGGGAAGTCTATTCAAATATACCTCTATAATATACAACAACTATAATATATAACAATCTCCATAATATGTAATACTTACATTTATTGTCTCCTCTAAATCAGGGGTCTTCAAACTGAGGTTCAAGGTTCACCACTAGTTGCTTTGGATCAACATTTATTGTAAAACACTCTAAATAGTATCTCTCATAATTAACTCGGCCTTCCTCAGAGTCCTAGATTTATACAAATTCAGATCATTCCAAGTGGTGCTAACACACCTTTAAACCACACACTTCCACAATGCCCCGTAATCTGTTTCTGTTTTTAAGATTAAAGGGGTCATGAAGTGCATTGTTTTATTGTTTTATAATGTTTCCTGGGGTGCACTTATTATGTTAGTATGCTTTTTACATCCAAAATTATCATAATTTATAAATAAAAGGCATTTTTCCTACCCTGATTTTAGCCCTCTGGTTTGAACGCTCTGTTTTAAGGGGCGTGTCTGCTGTGAGACTTCAGTGTAAACGCCCACTGCTGTGATTGGCTAACGTCTTTCCATTTGAAATAGCCAAGTATTACTCTGTCTTTTAGCGTGTTTTTACTATTTCAGCTCTCAAGGTTAACTAATCGTGAAAAGTGTTGCATTACATTTAGATCTATGGCATTATATTTAGATCATGGCATGAAAGGTTGCAGAGATGAACATTGAAGCCGATCACAGACATGTTGAGCGCATGAAAGCAGTGATCTCATCATTGCAACTCAATTTCTGTACACTAACAAATGCTTTCATCTTCACTAATAGTGCAAACGCGATATAACTTCGTTGAATTAGACGGGAGTTTTGCGCGTGTCAGTCACGATAAACCCGCGCTGTTTGACAGCTTCAGCGCTCGCTGCTCCAACGACTGCAAAGAGAGCTTTCTTTGATCGCTTTCTAATTTAATCACCGTTACATAACAGATTATTTTCATCCTACTAAGAGAAACAATGCAAGTTGACATTTAGTCACGGGTTTGATTTACTGACACACACAAAGAACATCTGACTGTATGAATCATTACATATCAGATCAGGCATTAGAATTAACACAGTTACTTACATGTTGCATTACTGTCGAGTCCAGGCACTGCACAATATTTTGTAATCCTCAACGGCATGTTTATTGCTTGGTAGCTCGATCCGGTTTAGCCCCACGTAGGCCTATAACTTATAAGCTACCTATTCTATTGCATGTCATGAGCGAATTGGTGGGCGGGGCTAAACAGGCAGTGATGAAGTAGGCGTTGATCTTCTTCTGTGGAGATGGTACTTGCTGCCCTTTGACGTCATAGATCCCCACTTTGAAAATCCTGTCGTTTGCTGGGTCTGGTGCCAATAAAAGCTTTTACTGGACTAACAAGGAAGTTTTCAGCTCTGAAACTTACAGGATATTCTTATAGTATGATGACCTCTAATATGTCAAAAGCTCAAGGAAAATTTGATTTCTCAGTTCATCACCCCTTTAAGTGACCCATACCAGCACACAAATAAAAAAGTAATAACGGATTCAATAAAACAAGAGTAAAACATTTTCATATAAGTACTGTCTACAATAAAACCACAAAGCTTCAGCAGAAAATATAAGCACTGGTGGGCTTTCTTACACACACCATCCAGCTGAGCCTTAAAAGTCAACTTTTCATCAATTACAGTAACCAGGCATTTAAAATGATGCACAACCTCAATGTCACGAACTTGGCCTCTGTGGCTCCCTCTGATCGGCACCAGAGGGCTCCCTCACCTGAGTACTAACCTGTCCTGGACTACATTTCCCATAACCCCGTACCTGGGCTGATTACCCACGCACCTGATCCCTATAACCCAGACTATTTAAGCATGCGCACACACTCATCCTGTGCGAAGTCTTGTTTTGCCCTGGCTAACATTACTGAGCGGTTTTCCCTGTTTATTGTGATTCTGTGTATGACCTTAGACTGCCTTATACCTCTGTGTTTTGCCTGCTGCCTGCCTTGTGATTTATCTGTTTCCTGGATTACTCTGCCTTGTCTGCCGCCTGCCCTGACCTTTTGCCTGTCCCTGTTTCTGATTACGTTTGGTCTTTGATATTGCTCTTACTGGTATTTGACCTCTGCCTGTACGACTACGATTGTTTAATAAAGCTGCACATGGATCCCACCGAGCCTGCCGCCTCGTTACAGAAGACTTCGCCAGACCAAGATCCAGCGGCCATTTTTCGTCTGTCTACAGAGATTTCAACCCAGGCCAGCGTGCTAGCTGTCCACCAACAACAACTCACCCGTCTCACCGCTGTTACTGAGGAGCTAGTAAAGACGCTACAGAGCATGCGACTCTCCAACGCTGACGTAAGTCCGCCATCAGCCACGCCACCCACGGTGGCGGCATCACTCACGAACACCACAACCAACCCTTGTTTAGCCTTCCCAGAGAAATATAATGGTTCACCAGCTAGATGCAAGGGGTTTCTGTTACAATGCTCGCTGTTCATTTCTCAACAACCCGCTCTGTACACCAATGACGACAGTCGCATCGCTTTTGTATGTTCTGAATCGCCGTGCAGTCTGTATTTCACACAGCGTGATGAGAAATGGCTTACTCACAGAATACGCAGAGAGGTGCTTTGTTGTTTTTTTTTATTTATTTAACATATTAATAATAAAATTAATAAATTATATTCATATATTTGAAATATATGAATATAATATCCCCCCCCCCCCCCCCGGTGGATCACTGAGGCCCCCTGGTTGAGAACCACTGCTCTAGCATTATTTGTGGCAGATGTACCAGAGACTGGTGGAAGTAAACATACACTTAGAGTCAGAACATTATATGACGTCACGTGAAAAGAGTCTATGATGTTGTAGCCACAACAAAATTAAGAGAACAGATCATGTCCCTTCCAGGTCACTCTAAATACATTGCCAAAACATCTGTGTGTTACACTGTTTATTAATTACTGCACAGCAAAGAAAAATAAATGAGAAAACCACAAATGCAAAAAGACAATAAAAAGAGCCATATCAGCAGATCTCAGACCAACATGCTCATCAAAATGTATCTCTGTATTACAAATTCAAATAGGAATACATTCAGAAATATTGTTTTATTAAAAAACAAGCATTTCAAGAGAAAAAAAAATGAAGCAAAACTTTTAAAAAGGACAGTGAAAGATGTTCTAAGGGTAACATGAAATGTCAACATAGTAATGATTGCTCACAAAAAGTCATTCAAAGAAGTGTTTTTTTGTCTGTTTGTTTTGTCTGTTTGTTCTGTCCTGCAATCAGTAACTAAGAATTCAAGCATTGCAATATAGACATTTGAAATTAGCTGGATTCATAAATTATTAAGCGTATAAATAACATTATTTTGTATTGTAAATCATAGAATCCACTGTGAGGCCTGAGCATGCAATCTTCATATGGGTAATCTAATTCCTATTTTTACAACATAAATTCATAGAAATTTTAATCATTTTGAAATACTTTCAACAACTCTGTTTCTAAACACTTTTTGAATTATATCTTTGATTTCAGCTGTGTTTAAGACATAAATGATGGGATTTAGCATTGGTGGAACAGCATATGCCAGAGATGTGCAGATGACCCTTGCATTGGGTGAGAGAGACAGCAAGAGTTGCGAAAAGTATACACAGAATATGGGAAGAAAAAATGTTCCTACTAACAAAAGGTGTGAAAAACAGGTCTTTAGAGCTTTTAAACGCCCTTCCCAAGATGTAATTTTGATTAAAGCAAGAAAAATGCCCAGATATGACAGGACTATAATGACCAATGGTACTACAAAGTATAAAGATGCAATGAGAAATGCCATAAACTTATTAAGACTATTGTCATTACATGCCAACCTATAAATTGGTCCATGATCACAAAAATAACTTGGTATCATATTAGATTCACAGAATGAAAGTCGGGTGATAAAAGACACCACCATGGACATCACAGAACAATTAAATACATATATTGCTGTGAAAATTATAGCCATACTGGTATTGTTCACAAGAGCATGATATCTTAATGGCAAACAAATTGCAATGAAGCGATCATATGCCAAAACCACAAGAGTGAAACTTTGCATAGAACTGAAGAGGAACACAAAAAACATGTTTGCTAAACAAGCATTGTATGAGATGTACTGTGAGTTAAACAGAAAAGTCCTCATCATGTTAGGAATCAGTGCATTAGTTTCACCAATATCAGCTAAGGCCAAGTTAAATACGCCAATGTACTTTGGACTGTGCAGGCTCCGGTAAAGAGCTATAATGAGAATGACTATCAAGTTCCCAATTATAGAAATAAAATATATGATAAATAAGAAAATATAGTAATAAGTGCTGTGCGGTATACCTGAAAGTCCAATGATGAAAAAGTATTCAGGATGAACAATGAGGATACTCTGGGAAAAACTGGCATTTATAGAGCTCATGGCAGCTTTGCATTTGTTGTTTTGCACAAGCTGAAAACAGAAATTTAGAGAATTCTATAAATTGTCAATTCATACATTTAACAGCTGTTTTCAAATGGATGAAATATACATGCATATACATTTGCTGCATAACATTAGAATCACAGACCTGTATAAATAAACATAAATCTTTAGAGTCAGAGCAAACAATGACAGTGACTGTCTAAACGCTTGTGAGCTGCTTTTAATTACACAGCTGTAAATCCATTTCTCATCCTTATTCTCTTATGCTGCAGAGATAATTGGCTGCCTGTGTTACTGAAATATATTTGCCTGATTCATCTCTTGAGAACAATGATGTAATCCTTGTATGCTGTAGTAAGTGTTTTTTTTTTTTTTTTTTTTTTGCCACTGTAGTTTGAATGGATGTTTTATAATCTGAAAACAACACCTGCATTTGTGCACCATCATATTACAGTAGTTCAAAGGTGAACATAATGTTTGTCTATTCTGTGTCCTGATAACATCTCGGTTACGTATGTAACCCTCGTTCCCTTTCAGTCGGTCACGTTCAACGTATGTCAGAAGTGACCGACGAACTGGGATTCTTCGCGTTACCTGCAGCTGCCATATGCCCCAGGAGCCTCTGTCCTGCGCTTGAGCGAACTCAGGCAGTTCAACACTGACTGGATGCACTCTTCGGTGACGCGCGCTGTCCAGACGACCGAGTCCAGTTCCATACCAAAATAAGAGATTCTCTGCCCGGGGGCAAGTTTGCTCTTGTCCCAGTTGACCCGAAGACCCAACCGACTGAGGTGAGCTGACACCATGTCCCTGTGTTTGCACAACTGCTCTCGCAAGCTGGCCAGAATGAGCCAGTCGTCGAGATAGTTGAGAATGCGAACGCCCTGTTCCTTTAGCGGAACAATGGCCGCCTCAGCAACCTTGGTAAAGACGCGGGCGACAGGGCCAACCCCGAAGGGTAGGACTTTGTACTGATATGCCGACCCTCAAACGCAAACCGTAGCAAGGGTCTGTGTCGAGGCAGAATCGAGACATGAAAGTACGCGTCCTTCAGGTCGATCGCTGCGAACCAATCCTGGGGACGGATGCATTCGAAAATGCGTTTCTGCGTAAGCATCTTGATTGGCAGCCTGTAAAGGGACCGATTCAGGACACGCAGATCCAGGACTGGCCGTAACCCACCGCCTTTCTTGGGTACAATGAAGTAGGGGCTGTAAAACCCTGACTTCATATCGGCTGGAGGGACCGGCTCGATTGCATCCTTCACCAGGAGGACAGCAATCTCCGCCCAGAGAACAGGTGCATTGTCCAGGGACACGCGAGTGTAATGGACACCCCTGAACACCGGGGGACACTGGGCGAACTGAATCGCATAGCCGAGTCTGATGGTATGAATGAGCCAGCAGGACCTGGGACCTGGGAAGCGCTAGCCAGGCTCCCAGACTCCGAGCCAGCGGGACCAAAGGCACCACAGACATACCCGGCGTGGGGCAGCGAAGCAGAGTGCTGGGACCCGACTCGGACGGCATAGCGGGCCGAAGTGGGGTCGGACTCTGCGAGGTGGCAGTGTGTATGGGAGATGGCACAAGGGAGGCGGCCTCGACCAACACACTGGAACCTGCTGGCGAAGTGAGAGGGGGCTAAGAGTGGCGAGGCGGGGCACCGCACCCTGCCAGCCGCGCCCTCTTGGGACCCGGAGGATTGGGAAACAGCTCTTCTTGTGAAATGGTGGGTACCGCTGGACTCCGGAGAGCCAGCGGTGGGACAATACGAGAAACAAATTTCCCCTGGCCCTCCTCCGAGGGAGGGAGAGATGCGGGCATCATCTCCCGAAGAGCTGACATCCTCTCCTCCAGGTCAACCGTCTCAGGACCGCTTCCTCATTCTCTTGCCACCTGGCTTGGCTGGGGTCTGCGCGGGCTGGGCGCGGCGTCCGAGACCGGCTCCCTGCTGTCTGCCGGGTGGAGGCTGCTGCTTTGCCGACTTAGCAGGGGCGGAGGACGATGCAGGCGGGTGCCCTCGGCGACGAGCAGACTGAGGTTGCACAGCCGGCGGTGGGGTGGAGGCAGCAGCGGACTGCCGAGGAGTCCAGGAATCGATACTTATTGGTCTCCCTCATCTCTGCCAAGGTCAGCCATAGGTGGCATTGCTGGACTACAAGGGTAGCCATCGCTTGACCAACGGAGCGAGCCGTCACCTTAGTTGCCCGGAGAGTGAGGTCGGTGGCAGCGCGCAGCTCCCCCAGCAGCTGTTGGTCAAGACCACCCTGGGGCATGTCCATGAGCGCTTTGGCCTGATAGACCTGTAACATGGCCATGGCATGCAAGGCAGAGGATGCAAGCCTGACGAGAATTTACAGGCATGGGATGGGAGATGCGGTTCACCGCGCCAGCCAGCGGCCATTGGACACAGTTGCATCGCAACGGCTCGCTCGACTGGGAGGATCCCAGTGTACCCCTTAGCCTCCCCGCCATCCAGAGTGGTGAAGGCGGAAGAGGGACCAGGCCTGGCACGAATGCTATACAGCATTCTCCAAGACTTGGTCACCTCCTCATGCACTTCTGGAAAAAAAGGTAACGGGGCAGGACGCTGAGGACCAGCGCGGGCCGCCCCGAGATACCAATCGTCCAGCCGAGAAGGTTTGGGACGCGGTGGAAGATTCCAGACGAGCCCGACCTTCTCTGCGGCCCGGGAAAGTATAGCCGTCAACTCGGGATCAGCCTCGGGCAACGCTACGGTCCCAGAGGGAGGTAGCGCAGCCAAGTTTTCATCTCCCGAGGACTCAAGCTCACCTTCCGATGCCGCGATCGACATCTGTTTGTCCGCAGGTGCACCGAAGGAAACGGATGGTCGCTCGACAGAGGGACCAGCACGATCCTCCGGTAACACTACAGGCTGCAGTGTTGTAGAGGGGATAGGGGCCCGAGGAGCGGAGCTCAAAGGTGGCAGACCAAATCGCAAACCAAACAGGGCAGAAACAATGCTGTGAAAACAGCAGTTAAGAGCTGTATAAAGCTCAAGGAAGCTCACTCCGTGAAAGCTTGCGGCATCGCTGTAGGGTGCCTTAACACCAGCACTGCAAACAAAGGCTCTTCACAGGCTTGAGAAGTTCACTCTCAGTCAATAGCAGGAACACAACAGGTTGGCTCCGAAGTGAAAGACAGAGTGCGATTGCATCCGCTTCCCTATTTATACCCACTTGGCGGGGGCGGTGTGCATTATGCAAATATCACACGCCAATTCCATTGGCTTGTTTTAGTTTCACTCAAAGCTGATAGGGCTCTCTGGCGATATCCCAATTAGTTGGTCACTACTGACGTACGTCGAACGTGACCGACTGAAAGGGAAATACAGTGCAAGATTGTCAATTGTTTGTTCTTAGAGTTTTGAACAAAATCAAACAACACTCTTGATGACAGTGAAAGACTATACACTATATAGAAGTGTAAATGCTGTGTTCATGAGTGAATTGTGTTGTATACTATCAGAGCTGGGTAGTAATGGATTACATGTAATATGGATTATGTAAACAGATTCCAAGAATAAAGTACTTGTAATAAGAGTAAACTACTTTTTTAAAATACTCATATTCAGACTACAGTTACTTTTTTATGGATTACATGATTACATACAGTGCTGCTTGAAAGTTTGTGAAACCCTTGCAGAATCTCTGAAAATGTGAATTATTTTAACAAAATAAGAGGGATCATACAATATGCATGTTATTTTTTATTTAGTACTATCCTGAGTAAGATATTTTACATAAATGTATACATATGGTCCAGAAGACAAAAAAATAGC
The DNA here is from genome assembly GCA_037950665.1 of Hypophthalmichthys nobilis. Lineage (NCBI taxonomy): Eukaryota > Metazoa > Chordata > Actinopteri > Cypriniformes > Xenocyprididae > Hypophthalmichthys > Hypophthalmichthys nobilis. Next base: position 20,165,841 of record CM075479.1, read on the forward strand.
TGAATTTATAAAAACGGCCCGCTCAAAAGTTTGTGAACCCTTGATTCTTAATACTATGTGTGGTTACCTGGACGATCTACGACTGTTTTTTTGTTTTGTTTTGTGATGGTTGTTCATGAGTCGCTTGTTTGTCCTGAGTAGTTAAACTGCCCAATATTTTTCTGAAAAATCCTCCAGGTCCCGACAATTCTTCAGTTTTACAGCATTTTTTGCATATTTGAACCCTTTCCAGCAGTGACTAAACATAAAAACAGTCATAGAGGTCATGACACATAGTATTAAGAATCAAAGTTTCATAAACTTTTGAATTTGAAAAAAAAAAAAGTCTTGTGGACTTTATGTAAACATGGTTTATGTAAAATATCTTATTTAGGACAGTACTAAATAAAAAAATGACACGCGTTTTGTGTGATCCCTCTTTTTTTTTTTTTTGTTAAAATTATTCACATTTTCACAGATTCTGCAAGTGGTTCACAAACTTTCAAGCAGCACAGCTGGCTTCCCGAAGACTTCCTTGAAGTGAGCTACGAAACCGGAGTAAGAATGAGTGACAGGATTATTTTGAGACCAAATGGAATCGGCCCATTGCAGTGCTTTGCCCTGTAGCTGTGAAATTATGAACGCTACCTTGGAGGTTTCGGTGGGATAGAAGTGCGGTTGCATCTCCAGGACCAGCGAACATTGCAGGAGGAATCCGCTGCAATCCTCCGCCGAACCAGAGAAGGGCGCCGGTTTGGCCATGGGACTGGCGTGCACAGGCGGTGAAGGAGTGGTGGTTGTGTTGACGGAGGTGATTGCTGGTGGTGGTGATGACGGGTTGACGGTGAGTGCTCAGCGCAAAGCGTCAACGAGCTCTTGGAAAGGATCCGGATGACTCATGCTGGTGTCTGATGGTTGTGGTCCAGTGTTCAGTTACAGTACAGAAGGGTCGGAGACTGGAGATCACAGTTCAGGATGTTTATTAGACACACAGCAGAGTAAACAGTCATGCAGGTGAGTATAAGGTAAACTTTGGAGTGATTGGTGATAAGTGGATGAATGATACTGTCCGTTGTGTTTGTAGAGGTGAAGATCCTGGATGATGGTGGAGATGAACAACGCTGGAGACAGGAGACACTCACACACAGACTGGGAACACAGGAGGAGACTTGGAAACGCTGGAGACAGGTAAGTAGATCGCTGGAAGTCCCTGAGGTAAGCATGTAGGTAAGTCTAGATGCGAACGAGAACGGACAGTGACTGAGTAAGTGTGAGTGTCTTTTATACTGGTGCTGATTGGCGTGCTGATGAGGTGCAGGTGCGTGTGATCAGTACTCAGGAGATGGAGTGTGCTGTGAGGTAGTGTATTTCTCCAAAAAAAAAAAAAAAGACTTAAAATTCACAAAAAATATAAAGAACACCAGGTTTGTTGTAAAATCTGCATCTGCAGGTCTGCATAAAATAATAATAATAATAATTTTACTTTACAGATAACTTATTTTTTGGGAAAAATGCAGGTGGCCTATAACTATAAATCATTATAAATATTATATGTTTAATTCATACTGGAAGCCAGGGCGCCCTCGCGCAGAAAGTCCAAATATGCTTCACAGAAGTAAAATAACATGCCGATATCCCTAAATCATTGTAGCTGAATAAAAAGAAGATAGAAATGCTTTGACTTAAATATAAAGACAAAAATCATAAGACTGTGTTCTTCAAGTCATCTCAGATATTTTCATAAGAATAACTATATTTATGATGCAACTCTAATCGAAATAGCATTAATTTTATATAGAATTCAAAATAATATACTGTCTGCCTAATTCTGTGGTAAGAAGCCACTTCAGATCCCAAATGAAAATTATTTCAAACATTTATGACGTTATGAAGTGAGCGCGTTTTGCTTTTCAAATGCACATCGTAAGTGACTCAAACTCACAGCACTAACAGAGACCATTTACTCTACGAAACATTATTGTTTCAAACATCTACGTTTGAGCAGATATTCAGGAACACACTACACTGTACACTTCACAGTAAACACTGTCTAAACATTTTAACATGTTACAGTTTATGTAATAATAACTAATGTTAGTGGAAATAAACGACTTACCTCCGCAAGATATCAATTGCATTCTTCTTCTTAGGAGGTAAATTCAAGGTAAACTCACAGCGCGTCTTCCAAACTCGATGAAAAGCAGAGAAATGATGAAGCTGATGCTTTGTTTTGAGGTGATGGGGGCATTTACAGGTCAGCGTGCCTCACACATGGATGATTTGGTGACATTACAGATAATGAGGCCAGGAAGATTGTACCTCTCGTTGGTTTCATACAGATTACTTAAACAGAGTTTAATATTTGTTTTTAATATGAATTCCTTTAAAAGTAGACACTTCAAGCTTTCTAAAGACATATGCAAGTATGTCTTTATGTGTAGCGGTTATAAAAGAGATAAAAATAAATTAAAAAGGGTAAAATATATTATATTGGGTAGGATTAAGAATGTAGAATAAGGTCATGCAGAATAAGCCATTAAAGTGCCCCTATTATGCCTTTTTAAGGTTCCTAATATTGTTTTGGGAGTCTCCTACAACAGGTTTAAATGCATGCAAGGTCAAAAAACACTTTTATTTTCTCATAATATACATTTAATTTCACCTGAGTTTTCAATCTTTTGTAAACGACTCGTTTGAAGCAGTTCAGAGAATCAGTCTCTCTAAACCCCTCCTTTCCGTGAGCCTACACTGCTCTGATTGGTCAGATGGCCCAATCCTTTGTGATTGGTCTACTGCTCGCCCATTGCTATAACTGAATGACAGCTATCAATTCACAAGACCTTTTGTATACAATGTATGGACAGAAAAGATAGCATCGATTTTACTGTATCAATTTGAGCCCGAGTCTGACGATGAAACATCTGAAGTAGTCGATCAACAAGAAACTGATTTGCAATTACGACTGGAGTACAACGTTTCTATATGGTAAGTGTGACCTTAGTTATTTATAAGACGTGATAGCAGCGTCATTGTTATACTTTATGTAGGTGCACCTGTGGGTACTTTATCAGAATGCCAAGCGAAGCTGAAAACCTCTAACATAAGATACACATTTAGGCCGGATGTGTACAGACTTTTTCGTCATAATTATTAACAAAGATTGTTTGACATTACAGGGGGCGTTTACTGTTTACAGAGAGAATACTTCAACTAGTTAGCATGGACTAGCATCTTAACATCCTATTACAATACAGATAGAGCTCTACTCTATTGTAATAATAAAAACGCAGAGAAAAAAAAACAGTTTTCTGTATGTTGTAAACTCCCACATTAGCCGAGCACAAACGTGAATAGCTGATAATGCATTACACTTTGTAAAAAAAGTCGTGCTCCATCCTTGATCCTTACTCCAAGTAATAAGATAGACAAGCTGCATTAATCGATTTTTAGACAATATTGGACCCACATCTGAATAGCAGAACTACAGAAACGTGAGTTAGCCGGTTAGCAGGAGACATACAGACCAGGGTGTACGTTACACAACATAACATACAAAACTACGAATTTTGAACGATCGCTAGAAAATATAAGCATCTATTATTAATAATACTTACAGGTTGAGATTCAGAGGAGCAAGCTAGTCCAAATAAACTGGGCATTGATCCATATTTTAAGACCAAGCGTTTTGTGAATCCTGTGTTGAACTCCCTGAGGTTTGAGATGCAGTTGTCAGTAAAATGACGGGAACACAACAAAAGATTGTACTGCTGTGGGATTGTTGAAAAAATGAATTTTCCCTGCACACGCAATAAGTGGGTGGACAATATGCTAATGTTTCATTGTGACGTCACAACAAAACAGCTTGGGATTTGTTTTACAAACGACTCGTTTAATTGACTCAGAGTCGACTCTTACTTTTGAGAGACAATAACTTATATGGTGCACTTTCAGATTTAAAACTTTGCAGGACGTTTTCATTCACTTAGAACTATGTTTGTTACATGTGCCCTGTGTTACATGTGTTCTATTGTCATCATATGGACTCCATTTCCCACAATTCCCCATCTAGGAACCAATCACACACTCGCACCTGTTTCCCATCAGTGACACTTTATAAGCTGCACTCAAACACACACACATTGCTGAGTATTGTTTAGCCCTTTGTTTGCATTCCATCTATTCCTTGTCCTGCCTAGCCTTGCCTGTGTTTTTCACCCTGGACTGATTCCTTGTTTATGATCATTTGCTGCCTGCCTTGACCTTTGCCTGTGCATTGGACTACTCTCTTGCCTTGCCTTCCTGTTTCTGTTTGCTGGTGTTTGACTTACTGCCTGTACGACTACTCTCTCCTGTAAATAAAGCCTGCACGTGGATCTCCAACTCCGTAGTCCCGCTCCCTACATTACAGAATACTCAGCCATACCAAGATCCAGCGGCTTTTAAGAGCGTTCCCAGTCTAACCATGGACCCAGTCAACCAGCTACTACATCTTTGTCAAAGGGACTTATGTATTGAGGAGTATGTTCACCAGTTTTGTGAGTTATCTTATCAAGTTCCATTTGATGATGTGGCTTTGAAGGACATTTTCCATTTTAGACTAAATGAGCCCATAAAATACTGGTTGCCAGAAAGGAAGTTTAATTGTAGTCTTGAGAGACTTTATGGACTATGCTCTAATTTTGTGTGGTTCATCTTTTACTGTGGGGGAAACCGAGAACTTTAAGAACCCAAAGAATCTTTTGGGGGAGGGCCAATTTCAACAAGCTCCAGTGGCAGCGGAGCTTGTACCGTTGCAAAATTCTATGCCTTCCACTATGCCCTCGGCCGAGATGGCTGCCACGCCTGAGCCCTCGGCCGAGATGGCTGCCACGCCTGAGCCCTCAGAGATTGCAATGCTGGCCATTATGGCCACAGCCATCTGGTGTGTGTGGGCTGTGCACATATCGGCTCCAGCCCGTGAGCCCGCTCCAGTCCTTGAATCTGCTCCAGAGCCTGCTCCAGTCCATAAGTCCACTTTTGAGTCCATCTCTGTCCATGAGTCCATTCCAGAGTTTACTCCGGTCCTAGAACCCAATCTCGTGGTCCCTGAATTCCCTGTCTGCCCTGTTACGACCACAGAGGCTATCCCTAAGTTCCTTGTCTGCCCTCAAACAACCACGGAGGTTGTCCCTGAGTTTCCTGTCTGCCCTGACACGATCACAGAGGCTGTTCCTGAGTTTCCTGTCTGCTTTGACACAACCACGGAGGTCATTCCTGAGCCTGTACTGTCATGGCCCTAGTAGCCAATGCTAACTTCTCTGTGCTTCATGTTTCAGTTTTTCCTGTTCAGCCATATTGGTTCCCAGTGCTACCTGATCTGCTGTTGTGGTCGTCTCCGCCGTGGGGGTCTTCAAGCCCGTCTGAGCTGCAGTGGTGGTCGTCTGCTCCGCCGTGGGGGTCTTCAAGCCCATCTGAACTGCTTTGGTGGTTGTCTGCTCCGCCGTGGGGGTCTTCAAGCCCATCTGAACTGCTTTGGTGGTCGTCTGCTCCGCCTTGGGGGTCTTCAAGCCTGTCTACCTGGCCGTCTGTCCAGCCTTCTTCACCCTGGCCGTCTGCCCTGCCTCAGTCTCCAGGCCGCCTTCCTCTCCACGGACCTGCCAAACAAAAACCTTAAAATTAAAGTAAAATATTCTATTTTGTGTAACAAACTTTAACAGAAATTTTCATTAAGCTTTTTCTATAGAAAACACTGTTGTTTTACACGTATATCCTGAATTGTTATTAACAAAACACATTCACTGTAAAAAGTGAATCTCTTGCATTTAACCAGAAAGAGCACACATGAATGAATTAATATAACTATATGTTACTGCCTCTGAAATAAATCAACATGCAGCATAACAACAATGTTCTCTGGCTCATCCTGGACTGAAGCACAGGCTCTACTCTTCAGCACAATGGTGACCCACAAAACAGACGATACAGAAACACTTTAAATCCCAACAGAACATGAAACACTAACAGATCTCTCAAGATCTCAGCATCTTTATTCATTACAATCCAGAATTTATTTCATATTAAAGTTCTTATTGAAAATTAACAGAGATTTAGATGTTGATGTTTTATTGAATAAAATAATAAAGTTTGAAGTCACTATTCTGGTGGTCAGTGCTTGCTTTAGTTTGGCCCTTGACTCTTTAACATCAGTATTTCTCTGGCTGCTTTAACTGTGTGTTTCTGATACACGTTTGTTATAGCAAAAAAAAAAAAAAAAAAAAAAGCAAGAAAAACTCAGATCAGATGATGTTGGTCACTTTTTAAGTGATGGTATAGTCATCATAAAGTGGTCTAATTCACTGATACCAGAGTCTGGTCTCTGACTAAATTGTTTAATATTAGTTGTAATTTAACATGCCACTACTAGCTACTGCAGTGCTGTAATACTATAAACAATTTTATTAAATCATTATGCAGAAAATGTTGTGTCAAGGTCATGCAGACTCACATAGACATCAAGAATCAGCCTATGAATCTCAAAAAAAAAAAAAAAAAAAATCAGATCAACTCACAACATCACAAAAAAGCTTTGTTGATTGTCACCATTGTTGAGATTCATATGTTGATTATTGATGTCTCTGTGCTCCCAAAAAAAAAAAATTCTGTAAAAAAAATATGAATTACTGTAATTTTTATTTAATGTCATAATACATAAAATAACAACCGAGTTGTTAATTTACATACATTGTTTGTAATTTTACAGAGTTTTGAGTATAATTTTAAATAAAATGACCAGTGTATAGTCACAGTTAATATATTGTACATTGTTAATATATTAATAGATTATACACAAATAATTGTATATAGTTCTTCATTCATTGTCACTGTAATTAACACAATTAATATTGTGTAATTAATTAGCTCATAAAGGAATTGTTAATTGGTTATTAGGAGTAAATAGATTAGGTCACAGAAAAAGGGGAAATGTCATTAATTAAGTGCTTTAAACCAACCTTTATTGGGCATAAATTACATTAGTATTACTTATTCATTACTATACAGTATATGGGGGGAGTGTGCACTAATCAATATACAATTTGTACAGTATAAAAACCATTTTCCCTATGGAGAGTTGCTGTAAACCACATATGCCAACATGTACTGTATATGTATGTGTGTGCTTAATGTATTTATAAACATTTTAAGGAACACTGAAAATCAACGCAATTAATGTCCAAAAAAGGTTGCACATAATTAATGGCATTTTCCCATTTTCTGTGACCTAAAGTGAGAACTAGTTAAGGTTAATATTGTTAACAAAGCATATATGTGACGAGGCAGCATACACAGAATAGCAAAAACAGGGATAAACGCTCAGTAATGTCAGCCGGGGCAAAACAAGACTTCGCAAAGTGTGAATGTGTGCGGCTGCTTAAATAGTCCGGGTATGGGAATCAGGTGTGTGCGTAATCAGCCCAGGCACGGGGTAATGGGAAGTGTAGTCCATAGGGGTTAATACTCGGGTGAGGGAGCCCTCTGGTGGAGGTCGGAGGGAGCCACAGAGGCCAGGTTCATGACAGAGCCCCCCCCCGAGCAGCTCCTGAAGCGAGGAGGCGGTCGACGCCGGGGTCTTCCACGTGGGCGAGGGGCAGGTCGCTCCGGATGGGTCCTATGGAAGTCGTTGATAAGAGATGGGTCCAGAATGTCATCTGCGTTTACCCAGGACCGTTCCTCCGGGCCATACCCCTCCCAGTCGACAAGGTATTGAAGTAGTCTGCCCCGGCGTCTGGAATCCAAGAGTTTGTGTACTTGATATGCCTCCTCGCCTTCCACGATTAGGGGAGGAGGCCTCTGGTCACTGGCCTCATCTAGGTTCTCCACTCCTCTCGGGCTTGAGCAAAGAAACATGGAAAGTGGGTGAGATACGGTATTCAGGAGGTAATGCCAAACGGAAGGAAACTGGAGTTATCTGTCTAATGATCTTGAATGGACTCGCGTACCTGGGACTGAGCTTTTTGCAGGGTAACCGGAGACGAAGATCCCTGGTTGACAACCAGACCCACTGTCCAGGTTGGTATCCTGGATGAGGGCGACGGTGTTGGTCAGCAAGTTCCTTCTGGCGCCGGACGGCCCTTTGGAGGTGAACATGAGCCTCATTCCAGACAGCCTCACTCCGCTGGAGCCAGTGGTCGACGGCTGGGAGATCTGATGGTTCACCTGACCATGGGAACAGTGGCGGTTGGTATCCAAGGATGCACTTGAATGGTGTAAGTCCAGTTGACGGTTTCTGAAGTGAGTTTTGCGCATATTCGGCCCACAACAGATACCAACTCCAGTCGGACTGGTTTTCGTGACAATAAGAGCGCAAATAGCGGGTTAGTTCCTGATTAAGGCGTTCGACTTGCCCATTGGCCTGAGGGTGATAGCCTGACGTTAAACTGACGTTGACATTAAGTTTTTGGAAGAAGGAACTCCAGAGTCGTGACGTGAATTGTGGCCCTCGGTCGGATACTATGTCCTCTGGTAGACCATAGAACCAGAACACATAATTGCAGAGATGTCAACAAAGTCTATGGCGATATGCGACCAGGGGCGCTGTGGTATGGGCAGAGGTTGCAACAGTCCAGCCGGAACCTGATGGGAAGATTTGGTGGTTTGACATATGGTACAGTTGCGGATGAAGGTGATGACATCAGATTGTAAGGAGGACCACCAGAAGCGATTACTAATGAGTTGAGTAGTGGCTGTGATACCTGGGTGTCCTGAACTGGGAGAAGTGTGGACCTGTTGAATGACCTTCGTGCGAAGAGCTGTGGGAACATAAGTGCAGTCTGTGGAGCAGTTAGGAGGAGGTGGTTCGGTATGATGAGCATCAGCGATTTCGGTCATGATGTCCCATTGAACGGGTGCGAGGATGATCACGGGTGGCAGAATGGGTTTGTTTGAGGGTGGTACTAAGGAGGATTCATATTGGCGTGAGAGTGCATCAGCCTTAGTGTTCTTTGATCCTGGTCTGTAAGTCACTGAACTGGAATCGGCTGAAAAAGAGGGCCCATCTGGCCTGTCTGGAGTTTAGACGTTTCGCTGAGCGCAAGTATTCTAGGTTTCTGTGGTCGGTTAGCACAATGAACGGGTGATTACTTCCCTCTAACCAATGCTGCCACTGTTCTAAGGCTGCTTTAATGGCCAGTAGTTCACGATCTCCCATGTCATAATTTTGTTCGGCAGGAGTGAGTTTGCGGGAGTAATACGCACATGGGAACAGTTTGGTAGGGTTGCCCTGGTGTTGTGACAAGATTGCCCCGATCCCGTGCTGGAGGCATCCACCTCGACCAGGAACTCACGTTCGGGATCTGGATGATGTAATATGGGAGCCGTTGTAAACAGTTCCTTAAGCTTGTGGAAAGCATCCCGGGACGTAGGTGACCAGACCAGCCTGATATTTCCCTTCTTGAGCATGGAGGTGAGTGATGACGCAATCATGCTGAAGTTTCTAATAAATCGTCGGTAGAAGTTAGCAAACCCCAAGAAGCATTGTAGTTCTTTGATGGTGGTGGGTAATGGCCAGTTTAGAACAGATTGAACCTTGCTGTCATCCATAGCAACCCCTTCGGAACTGATAATGTAACCCAGGAAAGATGTGGCCGTCTGGTGGAATTCACATTTCTCTATTTCAAGTCTGTTGTCGATTAGTCGTTGAAGCACAGAGCGGATATGGCGAATGTGATCGGTGTAGGTGTCTGAATAAATGAGAATGTCATCGATGTAGACAATAACCCATTTGTTGAGCATATCCCGGAAGACGTCGTTGATGAAGGCTTGAAGATGGACGGACTATTGACCAGCCCGAACGGCATAACCCGGTATTCGTAGTGCCCAGTGGTGGTGGAGAAAGCCGTCTTCCATTCATCCCCCTCTCTGATGCGGATCAGGTTATAGGCGCTTCGTAGGTCTAGCTTGGTGAAGTATTTGGCAGTACGAAGTTGTTCTAGGGCAGCAGGAACTAACGGCAGGGGGTAACGGAACTTTACCGTGATATCGTTGAGGCCTCGGTAGTCAATGCAGGGTCTCAAACCTCCGTCTTTCTTTTTAACGAAGAAGAAACCAGCCGCGGCAGGAGAGATGGATGGTTGAATGAATCCTTTGGCCAGTTCTTCCTCGATATATTTCCTCATAGCTTCAGACTCAGGTTGAGAAAGTGGGAAGATGCGACCCTTGGGAGGCGATGTACCCGGCAGCAGATCGATAGCACAGTCGCAGGGGCGATGTGGTGGTAACTGGGCCGCCTTGGTCTTACTGAAAGCTTCGGCGAGATCTTGGTACTCAGCTGGCAATGCATTCACGGGTGGAGATGGTTTGGGAGATTTCTAGGGGACTGGAGACATTTACGGTGACACAGGTCTGACCACTGGATGATCTGATTGTCGGCCCAAGAGATTTGTGGATCATGGAGGCGTAACCAAGTTAACCCGAGGATGATAGGGTTCAGAGGTGACTTGATGATGTAGAAGCGGATTAATTCGGTGTGCAATGCGCCAATTTGAAGAGTAATGTCGCTGGTGGTGTATTGAACCTGTCCAGTCCCCAGGGGGCGTCCGTCTAGCGCTGCCACTGACAATACAGAATAGCAAGGGATAAGAGCTATGTTGTGTGCTTTAGCGAAATCACAATCCATGAAATTACCAGCTGCTCCTGAGTCTATCATGGCTAGGGCATTCACAGAACTGCCAGTTTGACTGGGACTTCAATATTAAGAGAGGTTGAAGGAGAACTCACCACAGTGGCATTACGACTGGTGGGTCAAGTGGGACACGATGCTCTCAGATGACCGGGTAGACCACAATAGAGGCACAGGTGTTGCTGAACACGTCTCTCTCTCTCCTCCGGCGACAGGTGAGTGACGCCGATCTGCATGGGTTCAGCCGCCGGCATTGGTGGAGTGGCGGCCGCGGACGATGTGATGTTTCTCAGGGGTCGTCGGGAGCGAATTAAGTTGTCGAGGCGGATGGCTAGGTCAATGAAGCCATTTAAAGTGTTTCCCTCGTCACGGCATCCCAATTCAGATTGAAGATCCGAGTTCAAACCCTTGCGGAACAGTAACTTTAACGTATCATCCACCCAAGTTGTCTGAGCAGCCAGTGTGCGGAAAGTGAGAGCGTATTCTGCCGCCGTCTGCTTCCCTTGGCGCAGCGCCAGCAGTAACTCACCAGCCTCCTTTCCCCCCTCAGCGTGCTCAAAGATCTCCCGGAAACGTTGCAGGAATTTGTCAAGTGAGGTGAAGGCAGGATGACCGTTAATCCACACCGTAGTTGCCCATTCTAATGCCTTGCCCATCAGCAGGGAGCACACGAAGGCGATGCGACTCTCGTCATTGGTATACAGAGCGGGTTGCTGAGATATGAACAGTGAGCACTGTAACAGAAACCCCTTGCATCTTGCTGGCGAGCCGTCATATTTCTCGGGAAAGGCTAGACGCGGGTTCGCTGTGGCGAAAGATGGTAACGGTGATGCCGCTGCCGCGGGCGGCGTGGTTAATGGCGGACTTACATCAGCAGGGGAGATGTCTTTACCAGCTCCTCGGTTACAGCGGTGAGACGGGTAAGTTGCTGTTGGTGGACGGCTAGAACGCTGGCTTGGGTGGAGACCTCTGTTGTCAGACGATAGACAGCCGCTGGAACTTGGTCTGGCGAAGTCTTCTGTGACGAGGCAGCAGACTCAGTGGGCTCCATGTGCAGCTTTATTAGAGATAATCGTAGTCGTACAGGCAAGGATCAAGCACCAGCAATAACAAAGTCCAAGGCAAAACAGAAACCAGGAAGGGCAAATGGTCAGGGCAGGCGAGGCAGAGTAATCCAGAAAACAGTCAGGTAAATCATTAGGCAGGCAGCAAACAATCACGAGGGTACAAGGCAGTCCAAGGTCATACACAGAATAGCAAAAACAGGGATAAACGCTCAGTAATGTCAGCCGGGGTAAAACAAGACTTCACAAAGGGTGAATGTGTGCGTCTGCTTAAATAGTCCGGGTATGGGAATCAGGTGTGTGCGTAATCAGCCCAGGCACGGGGTCATGGGAAATGTAGTCCATAGGGGTTAATACTCGGGTGAGGGAGCCCTCTGGTGGAGGTCGGAGGGAGCCACAGAGGCCAGGTTCGTGACAATATAAAACTCTTCACATATGAGCTAATTAAACAATAATAATTTGGTTAATTACAGTGACAATGAATTAAACTATATTGCCTATATTAACTATAAGTAATTAATGTAGTTAATTATTAATATATTACCATGTAGAGACTACAATATATTAACTATAAATAGTTTGCAAATGATTTGCAAAAATGATTACTTTAAATGAAAAAAAAAAAAGAGATTACTTTACTTTATTACTTTATTATAATGTGTTACCCATAACTGTTTGCAAAAAAAAAAAAAAAAAAAAAAAAGAAGAAGGAGAAGGAGAAAAACAAGAGTGAAATACATTTATTTGAATTTGCCCTCAGTGACATTGAAAAAATTAATAACACTTCGGTGGCTGACATTAAAATTATTTTCAGGTGTCTGGATTATTTAAGGTTTGTTATGTGTGTCTCCCTATTGTGCCACGGATGTGGTCTGTATACAAACAATCTGAATTATTCCTTCACTGGCCTTCTCCCCACAACAGTTTGTGCATGCCAGCCTGTTTCTTTAATGATTATAGTATATACTGAACATTGAAACATTGTTGTCCACATCTGCCTCTTCTGTTTTTATTACCATCATCTCTGCCGTGTTTTTGCTGTTGTTCATTGTATTCATTAACTGTTATTAAAACATTATCTTTATTAAACCTGCTCTTTGGTATTCCTGGTATTCCTAACATAAATTTTAACAATAAAATAATTCAAATTGCTTGCTTAAATATTTTGTCTTTTCAGTTTGTTTTGTCTTGGGGTCAGTAACTAAGAACAAACACAATACACTACACACACTTGAAATCAGATGGATTCATTCATAAATAAATAAACAATTTCACTGCTGTTAACCAACACACACGTCTAATGTGTCCACTCTACATGTTAAGAGTCTAGCAGACTGAATTTATTTTCTGCTTGAACACTTTTATTTTCCACTTAATGGATCTAAATATATTTATGAAATACATATAAATGTAAGTTTAGGTAATTTAATTCACAGTGATTGAAGAACACATAGACAATCATTACAGTCATTTTGAAACATTCCCTCTAATTGGTGCAGATCTGTTGTTAAGCACTTTTCGGATTAAGTCTTTGATTTTAGCTGTGTTTAAAACATAAATGATGGGATTTAGCATTGGTGGAAGAGCTAATGAAAGAGATCCGCTGATGACCCTGGCATTAGCAGAAGGTGCAGCAATCAAAATGAATATTATGGGAAGAAAGAATGATCCAACTACCAAAAGGTGAGAAACACAGGTCTTTAGTGCTTTAAAACGTCTTTCCCAAGTTGTAATTTTACATAAAGCAATAAAAATGCCCAGATATGACAGGACTATAATCAATGGTGGTGCTCCATAGAAAAAAGCTTGAATGAGGATTCCTATAACATTATTAATGGTACCGTCATTGCATGGCATCCTCATCAATCTTCCATAGTCACAATACCAACTCTCTATCACGTTGGATTTACAGAATGAAAGTCTGGTCATCAAAGATGTTGACAGTGTTACAAGAAAGGTGTTAAATGCCCATATCACTGAAAACAATATAGCCATGAACTTATTATTCACTATGGCATTATATCTTAGTGGCAAACAGATTGCAATGAAACGATCAAATGCCAGAACAACAAGAGTGTAAGTCTGCACAGTAATAAAGAAGTTCACAAAAAACATGTTTGCCAAACAATCATTATATGAGATGTACTGTGAGTCCGATAAAAAAATCTTCATCATGTTAGGGATCAGTGCATTACTTTCACCAATATCCGCCAAGGCCAAGTTAAACACACCAATGTACATTGGACTGTGCAGGCTCCGGTGAAGAGCTATAATGAGAAGGACTATCGAGTTCCCAATTATAGAAAAAATATATATGATCAATAAGAATATATAGAAATAAGTGCTGTACGGTGTACCTGTAAGCCCAGTGATGAAAAAGTGTTCTGGATGAACAATCGAGATGTTCTGGGATAAACTCATGGCAGCTTAGCGTTTGTTGTTTTGCACAGGCTGAAAATATATATTACTATGAAGAAATAACCAAAATATGGACTTTACTAAACTGTCATCTCACACTTTTAATATCTATTTTCAAATGTTGAAAATATATCTTTATGTAAACTTTCTGCATAATATTTGAATCACAGACTTGTCTAAATAATCTAAAAGTTCTAGAGCCAGAGCAAACAATGACAGTGTCTGAATGCTTGTGAGCTGCTTTGAATTAAAGTAGTCCGTTATAAATGCTCGTCCTTATTCTCTCATGTCGCAAAGATCATTAGACATCTGCGTCATTGAGTCCAAATATATCTGCTGATTCGTCTCTTAAGAGCTTTCAGACAATACAATGATGTAATACTTGTACTGTATATTGAAGTAAATGTTCTGGCCACAGCTTTAGTTTTGATAGACATTTTGTTCACTGGCCACAAAATTCCCCTTTGTGTTCTCATTAGTGCACATTATTTTACAGTAACTCAAGGATATTTTTAATGTTAAGTCTATGTGACAGCAACTGCAGTACAGCTCATGTCTATGTGCTGGCTTTAACATTGAGTGTAAATGATTGAGATCCTCTGGGGGGAGGTCTATTCAAATATACCTCTATAATATACAACAACTATAATATATAACAACCTCCATAATATGTAATACTTACATTTATTGTTTCCTCTAAATCAGGGGTCTTCAAACTGAGGTTCAAGGTTCACCACTAGTTGCTTTGGATCAACATTTATTGTAAAACACTCTAAATAGTATCTCTCATAATTAACTTGGCCTTCCTCAGAATCCTAGATTTATACAAATTCAGATCATTCCAAGTGGTGCTAACACACCTTTAAACCACACACTTCAACAATGCCCCGTAATCTGTTTCTGTTTTTAAGATTAAAGGGGTCATGAAGTGCATTGTTTTATTGTTTTATAATGTTTCCTGGGGTGCACTTATTATGTTAGTATGCTTTTTACATCCAAAATTATCATAATTTATAAATAAAAGGCATTTTTCCTACCCTGATTTTAGCCCTCTGGTTTGAACGCTCTGTTTTAAGGGGCGTGTCTGCTGTGAGACTTTAGTGTAAACGCCCACTGCTGTGATTGGCTTACGTCTTTCCATTTGAAATAGCCAAGTATTACTCTGTCTTTTAGCGCGTTTTTACTATTTCAGCTCTCAAGGTTAACTAATCGTGAAAAGTGTTGCATTACATTTAGATCTATGGCATTATATTTAGATCATGGCATGAAAGGTTGCAGAGATGAACACTGAAGCCGATCACAGACATGTTGAGCGCATGAAAGCAGTGATCTCGTCATTGCAACTCAATTTCTGTACAATAACAAATGCTTTCATCTTCACTCTCAGTGCAAACGCGATATAACTAAGAGATTCGTTGAATTAAACGGGAGTTTTGCGCGTGTCAGTCACGATAAACCCGCGCTGTTTGATTGACAGCTTCAGCGCTCGCTGCTCCAACGATTGCAAAGAGAGCTTTCTTTGATCGCTTTCTTTACATAATTTAATCACTGTTAAATAACAGATTATTTTCATCCTACTAAGAGAAACAACGCAAGTTGACGTTTAGTCACGGGTTTGATTTATTGACACACACAAAGAACATCTGACTATATGAATCATTACATATCAGATCAGGCATTAGAATTAACACAGTTACTTACATGTTGCATTACTGTCGAGTCCAGGCACTGCACAATATTTTGTAATCCTCAACGGCATGTTTATTGCTTGGTAGCTCGATCCGGTTTAGCCCCACGTAGGCCTATAACTTATAAGCTACCTATTCTATTGCATGTCATGAGCGAATTGGTGGGCGGGGCTAAACAGGCAGTGATGAAGTAGGCGTTGATCTTCTTCTGTGGAGATGGTACCTGCTGCCCTTTGACGTCATAGATCCCCACTTTGAAAATCCTGTCGTTTGCTGGGTCTGGTGCCAATAAAAGCTTTTACTGGACTAACAAGGAAGTTTTCAGCTCTGAAACTTACAGGATATTCTTATAGTATGATGACCTCTAATATGTCAAAAGCTCAAGGAAACTTTGATTTCTCAGTTCATCACCCCTTTAAGTGACCCATACCAGCACACAAATGAAAAAGTAATAACAGATTCAATAAAACAAGAATAAAACATTTTCATATAAGTACTGTCTACAATAAAACCACAAACTAAGCAGAAAATATAAGCACTGGTGGGCTTTCTTACACACAGCATCCACCTGAGCCTCAAAAGTCAACTTTTCATCAATTACAGAAACCAGGCATTTAAAATGATGCACAACCTCAACAGCATGATCATTTGAAGAGTTTGGTTCCAAAACGCAATGAACGCCTTTTAAAAAAAAATTTAGTTCTTGCCAAAATCAGTATTGTATCTAGTCGGCATTGAAAAGCCAATTTTTAATTTTACTCAAAATGCAAAATCCGTCTTGTCATTCTGTCATGTTTTCTCCCTTTCTTTCCAAACCGCGACAAACGGCAGTCTCCCATCTCTGCAGAACACGATATATCCGCTCAACCAATCACAGCACACCATTCCACGCAGTGTAAACAGTAATGGCGGCGCTCTGAATACACCTGGCATTCTAGTTTTCCTGATCTACTTTGTACTTTGTGATCAACAAAAACATAAAAATGATTAATTTTGCGGTGGGTAAGAAACGTAAGCCATCGGAATCTAATCATTTATGTAAGGAAATTAAGAAGATGAGGCACTCGGGAGGAGGAAAAATGCCGGTGGCTGTTGCTTGTTCTCACACGGCAGCATCACACTTATGTCACAGTCCCCAAAACTGCATCCTGAACAGTTTTTAAAAGAATTTTGACCAAGAATGACTATTTCTCGAATCTGGCATTGCTAGTTTTGATTCTAAACATCTAAATAGAAAAAAAAAAAAGACATAACATGATTGCTATTTGAATGTTTGCAGTTTAGCGACGCCCCTGGGTAGTTGCAGTCAATTCCAATGTACTCGGCAAATGTGTTGTTTTTATTCTAACCTTCTATTCTAAAAAAAAAAAAAAAAAAAACTTGTCATGGATTTATTGCATTTTGGGGCGAAAAAAATCAGTTTCTTTAATAAATCTTTGAAAATCAAAATCTGGATTTTAATTTTTAATTTTATTATAACCTAAAGATGCTATGTGAAAAACAGAAAATAGTGGTTTTCATTTTGCCACTTTCTTGGTAAAGAAAACGTCTCAGGTTACGTATATGTAACCATGGTTCCCTGAGAGAGAACAAGACGCTGCGTCAAAGCGCTTTGGGAACGCCTCTGCATGATTGCATCGTGAAGCATATGTAAAATCAGTCCAATGGCGTGATGGAACGTTATAGGCGGGTGACGTCATGATCAGGAAACTATAAAGCACTCCTGAACCAAACAGTGTTAGCTTCTGATAGGTCGAAGCAAGTAGGTCAGGCATGCTGGGAGTATGGCAACGCGACGCGGCATCTCGTTCCCTCTCAGGGAACCATGGTTACATACATAACCTGAGACATTCCCTTTCAAGGGAACTTGCGCTGCGTCAAAGCGCTTTGGGAACGATATACCCACACCGCCATAGTAACAAGTGTCTGTCTGTGAGAAGTCGTGTCACGCACACTAAGACAAGAGCACCCGTGACCCCGGAGTCAAGGCCAAGTCCAGGTTATAAAACCTAACAAACGTGTGGCGAGGACCGATCTGCCGCATCACACACTTCCGAAAGTAAAGCCTTAGAAGCAGCCATACTCCTAGTTGAGTGAGCTCGGACCATAATAGGTGAAGGCTGGCCGGCCGACTCATAAGCCAGTGATATAGCCTCAACTATCCACTTACTCAAAGTCTGCTTAGATGCAGGGTACCCTTACCGCGGGGACACCAAACACACAAAAAATTGATTTGATTTATGCCACAGGGAAGCTTTGTGGACGTAAGCATCTAAGGCCCTAACTGGGCAGAGCAGATTTTGTTTCTCCTGGTTCTTTAGAGTGTCACGGAGGAAACGATTTACCCATGGGTGTCTCCCAATTGAAGTACCATCTAAAGGAGTGTGGTAAGCAGCTATGGCCGTCACATACACCTTCAAGGTGGATTGGGATCACCCTGCAGAGAATCGGTCTTGCAAGAACTCCAGTACTGACCAACTGGGCAGTTAGCTGGGTACAGCATGCAACTCCTGCACCATGAAGTGAAAACATTCCACATTAGGGCATACAGCCTCCTTGTGGAGGGAGCTCTGAAATGGAGTATGGTCTCTACAACCTCGGTTAAGAGACCTGAACCTACGAGCTGGGCCCCCTCAGAGGCCAAGCCCACAGTTTCCATAACTCCAGCCGGGGTTCAAGAAGTGAACCCCCCACCTGAGAGAGAAGGTCCATCCTGACTAGAATCTCCCACTGAGAGCCGTCGAAGAAAGACACTAGGTCCTCGGCCACGTCTGTGCCATCGCATCCAACCCCAGAGGGGCTTGGATACACGAGGGAGTAAAACACTGGATAGTAAGTAGTCTCTCGAGATGCAAACAGATCCACTTCCGCTTTCCCAAAGCACTTCCCACAGGAGCTCCACCACCTTAGGGTGAAGTCTCCACGCCCCGGGCCTCAGCCCCTGCCTCAACAGGATGTCTGCTCCCTGGTTCAAACGCCCCGGGATGTAAACCCACAGTTACCCTTGGGCCCACAAGAGGATCTGGAGTGCCAAAGGCATAATGTGTAGTGCAGACCCCTTTGATGATTTATATATGAGACCACTGCTGTGTTGTCCATGCAGACCAACACATGGTGGCCACTCAGGTCTTGGAGGAAGTGCTTGAGTGCCAAGAACACAGCCATCATCTCTAGCTGGTTTATATGCCACGAAAGATGATGGCCCTGCCACAGACCCTGAGCTGAGCGACCACTCATGATCACCCCCCAGCCGGTGAGGGACGCATCCATCGTAAGCATTACGTGATGACAAGGAGCTCCCAACACTGGCCCTTGGGAAAGAAACCAATGTTTTTTTCACACGACACAGGCACGAAAGCATCGCCGTGTGATCCCAATCATGCAAAACGGGTTTCCTCTCAGGGAGACCCCCTTGGTTTTGAGCCACCACTGTAAGGGTATCATGTACAGCAGGCCAAAAGGTATCCCGTCAGATGCAGCTGCCATCAAACCCAACTGAAACTGTTTGAAACTGTTTTACAGTGAGTGACTGGCCTAGCTTTAACTTGTTTACGTCTATGAGAATCAAATCTACTCAAGCAGGAGATAGATGTGCCTGCAGCGTAGTTAAATCCCATACTATGCCTAGAAAAGTTGTTCTCTGTACTGGAGATAAAACACTTCTTGGTGTTTAGCCTCAACCCCAACATTTTCATGTGTGCGAGAACAGCACCTCAATGCTGAACTGCTAACTGTTCTGACTGTGCCAGAATGAGCCGGTCGTTGATGTAGTTCGACATGTGAATGCCCTGGAGTCACAAAGGAGCCAGAGCTGCATCCACACATTTTGTGAACATGCGGGGAGATAAAGCTAGACCGAATGGAAGAACCCGATAATGGTACGCTTCGCCCCCAAAAGCGAACCTTGAGAACTTCCTGTGTTTAGGAAGGATGGAAATATGGAAGTATGCGTCTTTTAGATCTATCGTGACAAATCAGCCCTCGGACCTTATTTGTTCCATGATTTGTGTCAAAGTGAGCATTATGAAATTGAGCTTCTTGACAATGATATACCTTAGATCTAAAAGGGAAGCAACCCTCCATCCTTCTTTGAAACTATGAAGTATCGGCTGTAAAACCCAGACTCCCTGCTGGGAGGAGGGACCCGTTCTATTGCCTCCTTTTGCAGAAAAGCCTGTATCTCCTGTTCCTTGACCAGAGCCTGCTCGGAGATTACCACTGTGGACAAAACCCCTCTGAACCTGGGCGGGCGAAACCCGAACTGAATTCTCTACCCTTTTTCTACTGTCTGCAGGACCCATTGAGATATATTTGGTAGAAGTTTCCACACTACCAAAAATCTATTAAGGGAACCAGTCTCTCAAGACTGGTCTCTGGTATAAGACGAGTGCCCAACTCGGTGCCCTGAAGTGGCGAACCGGCAGGGAACAACTGAGTTAATGAAATAATTAAGCTATTAATTAAGTGATGATTGAACATTAATGATGAACACCTGCTGTTAACAAGCAGAATCACTGAAGAAAAGAGAAACACAAGAACTACAACTGACTTCAGCCAAAACCATTTAATTGAAACCAGATTGACTTTATTTCTGTCACACGTCTAAAGAATTTCTTATTGAGAATTAACAGAGGTTTAGATGTTGGTGTTTTATTGGTCAAAAAATTATGCCAACGTCGTGGTGGTCAGGGTTTGTTTTAGTTGGGCTCTTAACACTTTTATGTTTTTAAAATAATTTGTATTTTCATACAGACATACACTTTTCAAAGCAGATAATATTTCATTTAACTTTTAAGAGTTATATAGCATTCTAATCTGTGTATATGTCGTCTTTTATTTGTGTACACTCAGAGTAAAAACAAAATGTTGTGCTTTTTGCAAAATAAAGAAAACTAACATGATGCTCGAGCCGCAGTCTCCCTCTGAATGAAGTCCAATCAGATAGTTTTCAGAAAATGAATTGTAACGTAATAAATACTAATGACACAAAAATGAGACTTATGTCTAAAGAAACGATGAAATGTCAGGTATTAAATCATGTAAGTCAAATCGAAAACAAATATTCTCTGTTTATGTAATCTGTATGAAAAGAGAGACATGTCAGTAGTTTGCGGCTCAGCTCATTATCCGCTAATGCGGCCACACCCACGGACTGCTCGCGCTATTTAGACGCAAATTCTGAGGCGATCAATGCAGCAGAGTGAATGCCCGTGTCAGCTCGGAAAAACACATCAAGTTTAGTCAGTTCCCTTTCAGTCGGTCACGTTCGATGTACGTTAGTAGTGACCGACGAATTGGGATATCGCCAGAGAGCCCTATCAGCTTCGAGTAGACTAAAACAAGCCAATGGAATTGGCGTGCGATATTTGCATAATGCGCACCGCCCCCGCCAGGTGGTATAAATAGGGGAGCAGATGCAATCGCACTCTGTCTTTCGCTTCGGAGCCAACCATGTTCCTGTGAGCTTATTCAAGAATGAGAGTAAACTCTACTAGCCTTTGAGAGAGAAAGCGTCTGTTCCTCTTGGTGTGACGGCACGTTGCAGCGACGTTGCGAGCTTCAGAGGAGCCTAAGCGTGTGTACTGCGCTCAACTGCTGTTTTTACGGCACTATTTGGTCTCACTATTTGCAACCTACACCCGCCAGACAACAGGGAGTCGGTCGTGGACGCTGTGCCCAGCCCGCTCAGAACCTAGCCAAACCAGGTGGCAAGAGAACGAGGAAGCGGTCCTGAGACGGGCGATCTGGAGGAGAGGGATTCAGCTCTTCGGGAGATGATACCCGGACCCCACTTCGGGCCGCTATGCCGTCCGAGTCGGGTCCCAGCACTCTGCCTTGCTGCCCCACGCCCGGTACGTCTGTGGTGCCTTTGGTCCCGCTGGCTCGGAGTCTGGAAGCCTGGCTAGCACTTCCTAGCCCGTCCCGCTGGCTCATTCGTACCATCAGACTCGGCTATGCGATTCAGTTTGCCCGGCGTCCCCCGGTTTTCAGGGGTGTCCATTACACTCACGTGTCCCTGGACAATGCATCTGTTCTGCGAGCGGAGATTGCTGTCCTCCTGGTGAAGGATACAATCGAGCCAGTCCCTCCAGCCGATATGGAGTCAGGGTTCTACAGCCCCTACTTCAATGTACCCAAGAAGGGCGGTGGGTGACGGCCAACACTGGATCTGCGTGTCCTGAATCGGTCACTTCACAGGCTGCCGTTCAAGATGCTTATGCAGAAGCATATTTTCGGATGCATCCGTCCCCAGGATTGGTTTGCAGCGATGGACCTGAAGGACGTGTACTTTCATGTTTCAATTCTGCCTCGACACAGACCCTTCCTACGGTTTGAGTTCGAGGGTCGGGCATATCACTACAAAGTCCTACCCTTCGGGCTGGCCCTGTCGCCCCGCGTCTTTACGAAGGTTGCGGAGGCGGCCACTGTTCCGCTAGAGGAACAGGACGTTCGCATCCTCAACTACCTCGCCGACTGGCTCATCCTGGCCAGCTCGCGGGAGCAGTTGTGCGAACACAGAGACATGGTGTTAGCTCACCTCAGCCGGTTGGGTCTTCGGGTCAACTGGGACAAGAGCAAACTCGCCCCCGGGCAGAGGATCTCTTATCTCGGTATGGAACTGGACTCGGTTGCCCAGACAGCGTGCCTCACCCAGGAGCGCGTCCAGTCAGTGTTGAACTGCCTGAGTACGCTCAAGCGCAGGACAGCGGCCCGAGTGAAACTTTTTCAGAGGCTCCTGGGGCATATGGCATCCGCAGCCACAGTCTCGCCGCTCGGATTGCTTCATATGAGGCCGCTTCAACACTGGCTTCACGGCCGGGTCCCGAGATGGGCGTGGCAGCGCGGTACGTTCCATGTCCCCGTGACACCGAACTGCCATTGCACCCTCACTCAGTGGTCGGACCCTTCGTTCCTGCGGGCTGGAGTTCCCCTCGAACAAGTGTCCAGGCATGCTGTGGTCCACACAGATGCTTCTGCCACCGGGTGGGGAGCCAAATACAACGGGCATGCAGTATCAGATCTGATTGCCTCGAGTTGCTAGCAGTACGTCTTGCACTGAGCCGCTTCAAGGAGCTGTTGACAGACAAGCACGTACTGGTCCGCTCGGACAGCACTGCGGCCGTTGCGTACATCAACCATCAGGGTAGTCTACTCTCCCGTCGCATGTCGCAACTCGCCCGCCATCTCTTGCTATGGAGTCAGAAGCATCTGAGGTCGCTTCATGCCATTCATGTCCCAGGCGTGCTCAACCGTGCAGCCGACGAGCTCTCACGGCAGCCTCCGCTTCCGGGTGAATGGAGACTCCATCCCCAGGTGGTCCAGCTGATCTGGCAGCGCTTCGGGGCCACACAGGTAGATCTGTTTGCCTCCCCGGACACTGCCCACTGCCAGTTGTTCTATTCCCTGACCGAGGGCACGCTCGGCACAGATGCTCTGGCACACAGCTGGCCCAGGGGCCTACGCAAATATGCGTTTCCCCCATGATCCTTCTCGCACAGCTCCTGTGCAAAGTCAGGGAGGACGAGGAACAGGTCTTGCTAGTGGCTCCGTATTGGCCCACTCGGACCTGGTTTTCGGATCTGACGCTCCTCGCAACAGCACCTCCTTGGCCCATTCCTCTGAGGAAGGACCTTCTGACTCAGAGACGGGGCACCCTCTGGCACCCACGTCCCAACCTGTGGAAACTCCATGTGTGGTCCCTGGACGGGATGCGGAGGTTCTAAGTGATCTCCCCCAGTCGGTCGTAGACACTATCACTTCTGCTAGAGCTCCTTCTACGAGGAACCTCTATGCGTTGAAGTGGAACCTGTTCGTCGAATGGTGTTCGTCTCACCGAGAGGACCCCCAATCATGTTCGGTCAGGTCTGTGCTTTCCTTCCTGCAAGAGGGCTTGGAGCGAAGGCTGTCTCCCTCCACCCTCAAGGTGTATGTTGCCGCTATTGCCGCACATCACGATGCAGTTGAAGGTAAGTCTTTGGGGAAGCACTGAATCTGCCTCGCCCTTCCTCTATACCCTCTTGGGATCTCTCCCTGGTTCTAACTTCTCTCCGGGGTCATCCCTTCGAGCCTTTGCAATCAGCTGAGTTAAAAGTATTGTCCCTTAAGACCGTCCTCCTGGTTGCATTGGCCTCGGTGAAGAGGGTAGGGAACCTGCACGCATTTTCGGTCAACGAATCGTGCCTGGATTTCAGGCCCGGTGACATTCACGTTATCCTGAGACCCCGGCCTGGATATGTGCCCAAGGTTCCTACCACTCCCTTCAGAGATCAGGTGGTGAACCTGCAAGCGCTGCCTTCGGAGGAGGCAGACCCAGCCCTGGCTTTGCTCTGTCCCATCCGCGCTCTGCGCCTGTACGTGGATAGAACGCGAAGCTTTAGGACCTCAGATCAGCTCTTTGTCTGTTACGGAGGCCAGCAGAAGGGAAAGGCTGTCTCCAAGCAGAGAATGGTCCATTGGATAGTGGATGCCATTGCCTTGGCTTATCAGTCTCAAGGCGTGCCTTGCCCGTTCGGGTTGAGAGCTCACTCCACCAGAGGAGTTGCCTCTTCCTGACAGATATCTGTAGAGCTACGGGCTGGGCGACACCCAACACGTTCGCTAGATTCTATAGCCTTCGTGTGGAACTGGTATCTTCCCGTGTACTCGCTTCCAGCCGGTAACGCGAAGAACCCGTTCTAGTGTCGGCTTGCAATGCCATTCCCCCCCCCCTGGGCTGGATACATGCATCCATTTACTCCAGTAAATTCCCCGCTTGGCGAACCCTGTTGTGTTTCTCCGTCTCCCCTTGCAGCTCGGACATTGCGGAGTGTCTGATGCCAGGCCAAACGTCCGTCACCGACATTGATGTTTGGCTGGGTGCCATATGTCGCGACCCCTCCACATGAGTGGTCCCATATGTGTATTGTCCACGGTCAAACTCCCCACGGTGAGCCTGTGTCTTTCCCTTAGCAGAGCCAGCTCTGCCATCACCTGTCAGATGAGTCTCCCCCTATCTCTAGGCTGGAGCCATCCCAGGGACTCCATATGCGTACTGCCCACGGCCAGTCCATATGTGTATTTCCACATAAATTCCTCCCCTGCAGGGTAGGTGGTGGCCTCCGCAGCATCCCCTACGGGTTCGCTTCCCCAGTGTTGTCTAAGTGTTCTGTAGTGGGTCTTGCGGAACAACAGTAGACTCTCTCAGTGTAAGCTCGCCCCCTTCTCCGTCCCCCAGGTGCGGCGAGTGGCTGGAGCTTGTGCTGGGCGCTGGAAGGGGTCAGTAACTATGGCGTTTTATTTGGGATCCCAATTCATCGGTCACTACTGACGTACTTCGAACGTGACCGACTGAAAGGGAACGTCTCGGTTACGTATGTAACCCTCGTTCCCTGAAGGAGGAGACGTATGTCCCGTCGCCACAGTTCCTGTGCCCTCGCTGCAGTGCAGACTCAAGGTTGTCTCCTCAGTGAAAAACAGAGTGCGATTGCATCTGCTCCCCTATTTATACCACCTGGCGGGGGCGGTGCACATTATGCAAATATCGCACACCAATTCCATTGGCTTGTTTTAGTTTACTCGAAGCTGATAGGGCTCTCTGGCGATATCCCAATTTGTCGGTCACTACTGACGTACGTCTCCATTCCCTCCTTCAGGGAACGAGGGTTACATACGTAACCGAGACGTTTCATGTACTTTTCATCATTCTGAGATGCTGTGAGGAATAATTCTAAAAGGATTTACCTCAGAGGAAGAGTTGGTTTCACTTTAATTTCGAGGATCAACTCAAGCCGATGATTGTGAAAGGTAAGTTGTTTTTAATTCTTAAATTCTTTATTCTAATTGCAATATAGCCTAGTGTCTGTGAATATTAAACTGCAAAAAAACTGTTTTAATATGAATCCTGCAAGTTTTGTGTGTCTCAGTGTGACTTAATGGGGCAGATCGACATGGGGTTTTGTTTACTACACAACTTAGTAAATTGCCATAGCTATTCCCAAACTATATTGCTATACTGAGATGAGTGAAATACCATATAGGTAATATGGTATAGTAAAATACCATGTAGGTAATATGAATGTTTAGACGCTTTGCATCACAGAAATACATTATTTTTTAAAGTATATTAAAATAGAAAAACATTATTTTAAATTGTAATAATATTTCACAGTGTTGCTGTTTTGAGAAACATTTTCATACAGATTACATAAACAGAGAATATTTGTTTTCGATTTGACTTACATGATTTAAAACCTGACATTTCAACGTTTCTTTAGACATGTCTCATTTTTGTGTCATTAGTATTCACTAAGTTACAGTTCATTTTCTGAGGGAGTATCAGATTGGACTTCATTCAGAAAGAGACGACAGATCACGCATCATGTTAGTTTTCTTTATTTTGCAAAAAGCACAACATTTTGTTTTTACTCTGAGTGTACACAAATAAAAGAAGACATTTCACAGATTAGAATGGTATATAACTCTTAACTGATATGTCCAAAATTGACAGAGTATTTTTAGTCTCTTTCACACTGGTCAGAAAAAAACCGAGGTGGTATCGCTGGCGATACCGCCAACTCCAGAGTGTTAGCCTAGGGTAACTCCCATGAATGTGTCTATTGTGGTAATGTTAACATGCACTCTCTACACCTCTGTTGCAAAGATTTAAAGAAATTAGAAGTTGTGCAAAATATTGTATGCCAAGACAATTAGGACAAGTAGCCTGCGGCTTTACCAAAAAACAGAAACAATTAAAAAATAAACAGATTTATATACGAATGACTTAAAGGAAGCACAAATTAGACACCTGGAATGGACATGTTGCTAATATTTTCCTTCCAAGATTGACCGAATCACCGTCTATTAGGCCTGATTCAAAAATCTCAATAACAGAGGTGATACGACATTAAAACACACTCTTTTTCGCTTGTCTCTGCACTCGCATTTCAATTTGACTTTTATAGCAGCTGAACTGAAAAACATCAACAACAAAAAAGGCAGACAAATGATGATTAATTATTTATTTTCCTTTTAAGAATGACAATACGCAGTAAAATGTACCTGGTGGGTAATATAATCGAAACCCTTCACAGCCCTTAGCAGTTTCAGATGTATGCTCTCTTATAAGCATCACTTTTTACAATGTAATCTTTGTACTTATCTGTAATTAGAAATATATTTTAGAAAATAAACAGAAAGGCAAAATTGTCAAGCTTGAACAAATATAAACACAAATCAATGAACACTACCATAGTTGGCTGGTCAGCTCAAACAAAGTAATTGTATGTTCATAACATGTTTTTTCAAAGATCATTTACCTCATTACAATGAAACCAAATTGTTCAGGAAATCAGAAATAAATACAACTTAAATTTGCAAATAAAAATAAAGTTAAATGTAATGTTGTATATGTTATTAATGACTATTATTTTTCTGCCTATGCATTGGACAATGTTTTATAGTTGTTATAAGACAGACAAATGTCACCACATAGATTTTAAACAGATTTATCAAGTCTTTAGAAAGGGACTTTGACTTTATACCAGTCCTTAAGTTGCAAGATATCTAGTGTCAGTATCACGTTACAGCGGTTAATGTCCGTATTCCATGTTTTATCTGTTAGGAAATGCATAGCAGCCCTATCCACCAACAAAAAAACTAAATAGTGAGCTTTTTATTTATGCAAACAGCAACTAAAAAATTACCAGTTACTTCTCCGGGCAGCATCTTTATCTGTTCGCGTCTGATTGGTCAAATTGAATGTAGTTGCACTGAAAAAGACATGCTGTTACACTCTGTATCAAAAATATCACTGGCACAGACAAGTAACGTTAATTAAATACACTGTAATCCCAGATAGTACTACTAACTTATAAAGATCGAGTACTCTGGAATTAAAGTCTGTTAAATCATTGATGGAACTTGAAACAATTACATTTTCTGAATGAGGAGTTTAGTTTTATTTTTGTGTAGCTCAAAATATTTGAGTAAACCCTTATCCTTAAATTATTATTTTTAAGTTTACTGAGCGATATAAAGTGACGTCATCCATGTCACGTTCTTGCCGATGTAACTGACGTAACCGATGTTATCAGAAGAGTCCGTTCAACATTAAACTGAGTTGCAGCAGATTTGAAGTTGACAGCATGCTTTGCTTCACTCTCTGTAAGGGGTAATAAATGTTGGAACTGAGTGTTATTTGTTGTGTTTTTGCTCAAGATTAATACAGGGGAAGATGTGTTATTGTTTAATGTTCTGTTATTTTGGTATGTAAAGGTGTTTCTGTGATGTTTAAGTTTTTAGGGTTACCATCATGGTGAAGAGTAGTGCCTGTGGTTAGGCTGAGAATGGGCTGTGAAATGTTAAGACTATATATACTGCATGTTCTTTAACAGTTCATGCAAGTAATTAATGATAGTCTCTTTGATGGTTACATTAGTGTGTGCGCTGTTACTAACTAACACTAAATTGTAAACATTAGGTGTTAGTTTATTCAATATTTCAATTAAATTATTATTATTGAATTTTTGTGGTGTAAAATAATCTTTCAGATGTTTACTTAAATGTTTTGAGTATTCTGAACTTATTGTGTTTTACAACCACTACATCAAAATAATTGAAAAATAAGAAACATTATGTATGGTAAACAATAGTTTGACAAGTTGACTTAATTGTTATTTATAATTATTCTTTACTTAAAAGATTTGAGTTGCTTTAATTAAATTTTTTGAGGTAATCGGTGTCTACAATAATTGAGTACTCTGAACTTATCAGGTTTTACAAGTCTTACCTGGAGTCACAAAATAACAGGGTTCCAAAAGCCACACGAAAGAAAAACTGAGATATTTTAATGAAATCTCAGAGATTTATATCCCTCCGATGAAAGACGATTCACCAAAACTGTTAGCGTTTCAAAAAAAAAAAAAAAAAGGAAAAAAAAGAAAAAAAATCCACATGAATCGCGTGGTCTCTTCCAAGTGCTCTAAAGTGATTTGATCGCTCTAGTATATATACAGTGCCCTCCACAAATATTGGCACCCTTAGTAAATATGAGCAAGGGTGGCTGTGAAATTAAATCTGCATTGTTTATCCTTTTGATCTTTCATTCAAAAAATTCACAAAATTCTAACCTTTTATTTAAGTAAAACAATTGAAAGTGGGGGGAAACTCACATTATGAAATAAACGTTTTTCTCCCAATTATTGGCACCCAATTATTGCAACGTCCCTTTCCCAAGATAACATCTCTGAGTCTTCTTCTATAATGCCTGATGAGTTTGGAGAACACCTGACAAGAGATCAGAGACCATTCCTTCATACAGAATCTCCCCAGATCCTTCAGATTCCCAGCTCCATGTTGGTGCTTCTCTTCAGTTCACTCCACTCATTTTCTATAGGGTTCAGGTCAGGGGACTGGGATAGCAATGGCAGAAGCTTCATTTTGTGCTCAGTGACACGATGTTTTGATTTTGATGTTTGTTTTGGATCATCGTCCTAATGGAAGATCCAACCATGGCCCATTATAGGATTTCTAGCAGAAGCAATCAGGTTTTTATCTGTTGGTATTTAATAGAATCCATGATGCCATGTATCTGAACAAGATGTCCAGGACCTCCAGCAGAAAAACAGGCCCACAGCATTAAAGATCCAGCAGTACATTTAACTGGCAGATTTGTAACATCTTTAGTTGATTGGAACTTATTTCCCTGATGGTGAAAATGCTGATTTTCAATGTGTTAGCTTTTTTCTTATAGCCATTTTCTATTTTGTAAAGCTCAAAAATCTTTTGCTGCACATCAGAACTATATTCTTTGGTTTTACTCATTGTGATGAATGATTAAGGGAATTTGGCCTTTGTGTTTACACATATATACTCCTGTGGAACAGGAAGTCATGGCTGGACAATTTCATGCTCCTAGTCACCCTGGTGTGCTAAAAAATGTAAATATGAATGGGAATATACTTCAAAGATATTTCAGTCATAAGAATTTCTGGGGGTGCCAATAATTGTGGCCAACATGTATTGGAGAAAAACATTTATTTCATAATTTGAGTTTCCCCCCTCTTTCAATTGATGAAAGGTTAGAGTTTTGTGAATTTTTTGATCTTTCAAAAGGATAAACAATGCAGATTTATTTTCACAGCCACCTTTGCTCATATTTACTAAGGGTGCCAATATTTGTGGAGGGCACTGTAATTTAACAGTTTAAATGTTCTATTAACATTTAAGTTGCATAGTTTTACTGGCGCCCTTATAGTTATTTACCATGGTGTGTAAGAATATTCTGAGATAGGGTAATAAAAATGCATTATACTTATAAAAAAAAAAAAAAAAAGCCTTTGAATGGCCGAGTGACAATAATACTGATTTACCTGTTCAGCACAAATAAATAAAAAGTAAATCACACAATTTATTCATCATTTAGTTGTGCTCAGTGTAGAATGCTCTTTGTAAATGTTTTGAAACTTTTGTGCAAGAGCTGCATCAAATTTGATTGAAAGTGTTTTTGCCCCAGGGTAACTTCTGTTCCCTTTCGAAAGGGAACTCTACACTGCGTTTGAAACACATATAGGGAACGCCCCCGCGTGAACCGGTGTTTGAAAACAATATCAACTCACGACAATCCTATTGGCCGGCGACAGCCTATGACGTCATCATAGCGCGACCCGGAAGTATATAAGGAGCGCCTAGAGAACCAGTCAGTATCTTTTCGTCTTCAGGGACTATTTTGTTTGAAACAATATCAAACCGATATTAAGGTAAGACTATTTATGTCTGACAAACGTTTCAGGAAGTGTGTGCATCCGTGTCCCATAGTGTTGACATCTGATCACACAAATAACTTATAACGTTGTGTTTTATGAGAACAAAAGAGCATGTACAGGCAGTTCTTGTGAGTGTGTTTACTTGTAAAATGCTCCACTCTCTTCTGGTCTTTTCCTCGAGAGGAGAAGGACCGGCAGCTGCACCTAATGGTTCGGGTCTTACTCTTGCTGAGTGTTACGGAATTATTAATTACAGAATTGTAATTCTGTTTGTTGTTTATTTTTCTGCTATTGCTATTTCTGTGTGTGTTCTCTTTGTTTTTGCTGGCTTTAAGCAGGATATCGTTAAACAGTAAACCAATCGGGTTGGCTCTATCTCTCTCTGCTGGGATTGGATTACGATCATCGAATGAAGGTTTAAAACCGTCTCTTCCGTTTCCTGCAGTGAGCTGTTGCGACTTCGGGCCGGTCGCACTTCTCCTGTCTCCTCTCCGGCCGCCAGACCACCATTACACATTGTGCATTGTTATATTTTCTTTTTCTTTACAGTAACGGTGCACTGTAGGGTTGACCTGCCCTTTTCTTTTGAAACTAAGTTCGCTCTGTTTTTGTTAGTGTAGTAAGGGTAATTTGTTGTATTTTGATTTTTATATTTTGAGGGAAGTTATTTTGGATATTTTTTGTTTATTACCTGTTTTGTTTGTTATTTTGGGCCTTGGGTCTTCCCGAAGTTTATGCACTTACTGGTTTATGTTATTCTGGAAATGTTTATTTATTTAATTTCTTTCATCTCAATAAAACGTTAATCGTTTTTTTTCTGAACTATAAATCCAATGGTTTATCTGATTTATTTATTTTGGTCTGACGACTGGGTGGGGGAGGCATTTTTCTTTATTTATTCTATTTATTGCGATTTAACCTAGACGGATCGTAATAAAA
This sequence comes from Hypophthalmichthys nobilis, assembly GCA_037950665.1. Classification (NCBI taxonomy): domain Eukaryota; kingdom Metazoa; phylum Chordata; class Actinopteri; order Cypriniformes; family Xenocyprididae; genus Hypophthalmichthys; species Hypophthalmichthys nobilis. The sequence continues at coordinate 20,197,324 of CM075479.1, forward strand.
TGGGGGCTCGTCCGTTTGTTTCTTTTTTTCCCTTTTTTTCGTTAGGCCATTTGTTGTTCGTGCATCGAATTTCTATCGTTTCGGAAAGAGAAGTAGGATATCTTACTGGTGAGTACGCTATTTGCTAAATGCATATATTGTTAATTCTGATTGGCAGTTTTATCTTTGTAATTTGGTGAATATTAGTTATACGATGGAATTCAGTATTGAAGCTTTTAGAATTTCACCTACTTTCCAAGCATTACAGAGGTGTCGTAAATCTGACTTGCTTTTGGTAGCAGGTTTTTATGACATATCTGTTCCAAAGGCTGGGACAAAGCGGGAAATTAGAGAAACATTGCGTGAAAAATTGGTGAATATCGGAGTTTTGGAGGGTGAATCCATTCCAGATTTTCCACATGCCGAAGCAGGTGTACAGGACGGAAGTTCCTTTTGCAGATTGTGTTGAGGTAAACGCTGTTCCTAATTCCCTTGTAGGCTCAAATACTGAGGATTTTAGATTGGCAGTTAGACTTAAAGAACTTGACTTGGAGGTTAAACGGCAAGAGCATAGTACACAGCTGTTAAAGATGAAGCAGTATGAACTGGAAAGACAAGGCGCACGCCGTTTGTCGGTGAGTAGTGTTAGTTGTAAACTCCCTACCTCACCAATGCCTGATACTGCTAATGTTAATTCTCTCAGTTTACCTATGGCAAATTCTAACGATTTTGACATTAGTAAACAAATTCGGTTGGTTCCCACGTTTAGAGAAACTGAGGTCGATTCATATTTTAACGCATTTGAACGCATAGCTGCCGCGTTGCATTGGCCTAGAGAAATTTGGCCGCTTTTGCTTCAGTGTAAGTTAGTTGGAAAGGCTCAGGACGTTTGTGCTGCGTTGTCACTTGAAGAGAGTCTTAATTATGAGTCTTTAAAAGCATCTGTACTTAGAGCTTATGAATTAGTTCCGGAAGCTTATCGCCAGAAGTTTCGTTGTCATGTAAAGAGTGCTAATCAGACATTCGTGGAGTTCGCCCGTGAAAAGGCGACTCTTTTTGATAAGTGGTGCCAATCCAGTAAGATATCTGATTTTGTGAAGCTTCGTGAATTAGTGTTGCTTGAAGATTTCAAGAATTCGTTGTCCGATAAAATTGTGGTGCATTTGAATGATCAGAAGGTGACCACACTTTCGCAGGCCGCCGTTTGTGCAGATGAATTCGTTCTAACGCACAAAAATATTTTTTTTTCACCTAATCGCAGGGAAAATTCTCAAATTGGTGTGGGTAAAAATGTAAGGTATTCGAAACCCTCTGTTCCAAATCAAGTAGAAACTCGCGAATGCTTCTACTGCCACGAATTTGGGCATTTGATTGCGGTTTGTCCGGTACTGAAAAAGAAAAATCAGTCACTAAAAGGAGATAATCTTAAAAGTGTTGGTTTTGTTCGTGTAGAATCGAAAGCTAGTTACAGTGAACGAAGTGTTGATCCGCTTTATGATCCGTTTATTTTCGATGGCACGGTGTCTTTCGTTGATCAAAAAGAAACCAAACCAATTCGAATTCTCCGTGACACCGGATCAGCTCAGTCATTTATACTTGATAGTGTGTTACCATTTTCCAAAGATTCCTCATGCAATTCAAATGTCTTGATTCAAGGTATTGAGATGGGAATACTTGAAGTACCTTTACATTATGTACATATTCAGTCTGATTTAGTTTCTGGCCCTGTCAAAATGGCTGTACGTCCTCAGTTGCCTATTAGAGGAATTGATTTGATTCTCGGCAATGATCTTGCCGGAGAAAAAGTGTTATCACTTCCTGAAGTGATCAATGATCCGATTTGTGAACCTCAAAGTTCAAAGGATCTAGCTTCTGAATTTCCCTCTGTGTTTCCTATGTAATGCGATTACGCGAGCACAAGCTCGTAAGTTTGGAGATGTAGTAGGGCTTTCCGATAGTTTTTGAATTTGACTAATGGTGTTGATGAATCTCCTAAGTCTCTTGATGTTCCTATATTAAAGCGCGCTGAGCCGCTGTCCATGCATTTGAGTGCTGAAGTTGACCTGTCGTCGTCTATCGACAGAGAAACATTGGTCACTGAACAACAACAGGATGCTTCTCTTTCGTTGCCGAATGTCAGCGGTTGGGAAGGATGATTTAGATGAGCGACCTATTGCTTATTTCTGGGATGATGGATTACTCATGCGTAAGTGGTCATTTGTTGTTTCTGGATCTGAATGTAATTCTGTTTATCAAATCGTGGTACCGGTTAACTCACGTCCTCAAGTTTTGAATTTGGCTCATGATCACAATTTTTCTGGTCATTTGGGTATTACGTAAGACGTATAAACGCATCCTAAGACATTTTTCTGGCCTGGTTTAAAATCAGACGTAGTGAAATATTGTCGCTCCTGTCATGTGTGTCAGCTCGTTGGAAAGCCGAATCAGATTATTCCTCCTGCTCCTTTGTGTCCTATTCCCATTGTGGGAGAACCATTTGAGCATCTTATTTTAGATTGTGTTGGTCCCTTGCCGAAAACAAAAACTGGGCATCAATATTTACTCACAATGATGTGTACAGCTACTCGATTCCCAGAGGCTGTACCATTACGCTCTTTGAGTACTAAGGCTGTCCTTCGATCTTTAATTAAATTCTTTTCTACTTTTGGGTTGCCGAAAATAGTACAGACCGACCAAGGATCTAACTTTATGTCCAAAGTGTTTAAACAAGTGTTGACTCAACTAAATATAAAACATCAGGTGGCTAGTGCCTATCATCCAGAGTCGCAAGGCGCTCTGGAAAGATTTCACCAGACTTTAAAGTCTATGTTACGTACTTATTGTGCTGACTCTGCGAAAGATTGGGACGAAGGCTTACCGTTATTGTTGTTTGCTATACGTGAAACTACACAAGAATCTTTGGGTTTCAGTCCAGCAGACTTGGTTTTTGGACATACTGTCCGAGGTCCGCTTAAGCTTTTGAAAGAAAAGTGGATGTCCAAGGAATCTCCTTCGACCAATGTGTTAGATTATGTGAGCTCATTTCGGAGCGTTTGCATAAAGCGTGTGATCTGGCTCGTATCTCACTATCGTCTACCCAGGCGAAAATGAAAGCCCATTTTGATCAAAAATCTGTTTTTCGCTGTTTTCAGAAAGGCGACAAAGTTTTAGTCCTACTACCAATTTCGGGATCTGCTCTGCAAGCACGTTTCTATGGTCCTTATGTTGTTGATTCTAAGCTCAGTGAGACCGACTATGTGATCTGCACACCTGACAGAAGAAGGAACACTCGCGTGTGTCATATTAATATGTTGAAATCGTATGTGGCGAGGCGAGGTCAAAGAGTCTAATAGCCCTATTGCCTCGGTTGCTTCTGTGCATTCAACATATTGTCCAGATGAGGATGGTTTGACTCTCTGTATTCCTGTGAGTGGTATGCGATTGCAGAATTCGCAAATTCTGGCAGATTTAGAATCATTTCTGTCATACCTGTCTGATCGGTTTTGAAATGATGTGAGTGAATTGATACGGTCCCACTCTGCTCTTTTCTCAGATGTACCTTCTCGTACTACTGCTGCATATCATGATATTGAGGTAGGAGATCATTCTCCGATTAAGCAGCATGCGTATCGTTTAAATCCTACTAAACGTGAATTAATGCAATCTGAGATAAAGTATCTTCTTGACAATGGTTTTGCTGTTCCTAGTAACAGTCCATGGAGTTCGCCGTGTCTGCTTGTTCCTAAGAGTGATGGTTCAGTTCGTTTCTGCACTGATTATCGGCGTGTTAATGCAGTTACGAAAGCAGATTCGTTTCCCCCTTCCTCGTATGGAGGACTGTGTGGATAAAGTGGGATCGGCTGTGTTTGTTACTAAGTTGGACCTGCTTAAGGGTTACTGGCAGGTACCCTTAACACCTCGGGCTGCCGAAATTTCTGCGTTTGTCACTTCTGACAACCTACTAGAATACACCGTTATGGCTTTCGGCCTTCCGAAATGCTCCGGCCACATTTCAGCGCCTTATGAATTCTGTACTAGCCGATGTATCTAATTGTGAGGCATATTTGGATGACATTGTGATTTATTCCTCTACTTGGGATGATCATTTAAAAACCATTTGCACTGTCTTTGATCGTTTGCAAGGGGCTTCGCTTACAGTTAACCTCGCAAAATGCGAGTTTGGTAAAGCCACTGTAACTTATCTAGGAAAGCAGGTGGGTCAAGGACAAATTCGCCCAGTGTCTGCCAAAGTACAAGCTATCCTAAATTTTCCTATGCCTAGAACTAAAAGGGAATTGAGACGGTTCTTAGGTATGGTGGGTTATTACCGTGGGTTCTGTCGCAATTTCTCAGATGTTGTTTTGCCTCTTACGAATTTGCTTTGTCAGTCTCAAGATTTTATTTGGTCTGACTTGTGTCAAACAGCTTTCGATTCAGTTAAATTTTTGTTATGTAGCACCCCTGTGTTAATTGCCCCGAATTTTTCGTTTCCTTTCAAAATTGATGTGGATGCTAGCGCTACCGGAGCTGGTGCTGCGCTCTTACAAGAGGATCAGCACGGTGTGGATCATCCTGTGTGCTACTTCTCAAAGTTTCTGAAACATCAGCTCCATTACAGTACTATCGAAAAGGAAGCTTTAGCGCTATTACTATCTCTTCAACACTTTGAAGTGTACGTCGGCTCCAGTTCATTGCCAGTGAAAGTTTTTACTGATCATAATCCACTAACCTTCCTTGCAAGAATGCGAAACTCTAATCAACGCATTATGCGGTGGGCGTTGATTGTACAAGAGTTCAATATTGAGATCTCTTATAAGAAAGGAAAAGAAAATGTCCTAGCTGATGCGTTGTCACGCTCTGTATAGGGATTATGTTGGTTTTTAGTCGGGGGGGTGTTACGGAATTATTAATTACAGAATTGTAATTCTGTTTGTTGTTTATTTTTCTGCTATTGCTATTTCTGTGTGTGTTCTCTTTGTTTTTGCTGGCTTTAAGCAGGATATCGTTAAACAGTAAACCAATCGGGTTGGCTCTATCTCTCTCTGCTGGGATTGGATTACGATCATCGAATGAAGGTTTAAAACCGTCTCTTCCGTTTCCTGCAGTGAGCTGTTGCGACTTCGGGGCGGTCGCACTTCTCCTGTCTCCTCTCCGGCCGCCAGACCACCATTACACATTGTGCATTGTTATATTTTCTTTTTCTTTACAGTAACGGTGCACTGTAGGGTTGACCTGCCCTTTTCTTTTGAAACTAAGTTCGCTCTGTTTTTGTTAGTGTAGTAAGGGTAATTTGTTGTATTTTGATTTTTATATTTTGAGGGAAGTTATTTTGGATATTTTTTGTTTATTACCTGTTTTGTTTGTTATTTTGGGCCTTGGGTCTTCCCGAAGTTTATGCACTTACTGGTTTATGTTATTCTGGAAATGTTTATTTATTTAATTTCTTTCATCTCAATAAAACGTTAATCGTTTTTTTTCTGAACTATAAATCCAATGGTTTATCTGATTTATTTATTTTGGTCTGACGACTGGGTGGGGGAGGCATTTTTCTTTATTTATTCTATTTATTGCGATTTAACCTAGACGGATCGTAATACTGAGGCAGAGTAGAGACTATATCATGGGGTTCTCAGCTGAAGCTTGTTGAAGAGTTGAAGAGGTGAAAATTCCCCGCGACCTTCGACAGCTGACGGGAGAGAGCTGTGTGATTATGATGATGTGTTGTCTATGACATCATTAGATTCAGCAGCAGTTGCTCTTCTTGTTCTAAGCCTAACAAGAGAGCAGGAGATGGCTGATGAGGATTAAGTTGTGAGCCTCCTGAATCCTCAAAGCCACCCTGCCCCTGCGTATGTACAGCTGTGTGAGATTATGGAACACGCCTCTGACAGACTGCAGCTGCCATTGGAGCAGGTTAAGAAAGAAACCGCTCGCGGATTGTTCATCGAACGGTTCCTTTTTTGCTATAATCCTCCAGCCACTGTAAGCTTTCCTTTTCCAGAAGGCATGGAAGGACCTGTATTCAGCTCACATTCATCAACATCAGCAGGTTAATTCGCTGGTGTTGATGGAGTGAGTATGGGTACGCGTCGATGCCTCCTTCTGACGAGATGGGTGCAACTATCTCGTGATATAGGTAGGCTCCAACGCTCTATACGTGGCAGCAGGTCAGGCTGGTGTTGCTTTACACACAATGTCTGTTTGTAAGCATATCAGTTAGACCTGCTGAAATTGGCATGGTAGATCTCTTTATATTTATAATCAGTTTCCTGTATAGGATGCGGACTAAGGGCCCTGAAGTTCCATTAGGTTGGCTGGAACGATATATTATTAAAAAGGTAGTAACTTTGTTTGTCCCCTTTTTTGGATGTGTTGGCTTCAGATAATGAAGCCACCGTTCATATGTATTCAGATGTCGGCTTTAACTAAGCCGCACTGTTAGCCACCTTTTGGTTAATTAGCTTTCTCCTCTGGTAAATGCTAGAGTTTTGAGATTAGCTTTCACTAACTTCAGATAGATCTATGTTTAGCGTCGGCCTTACAGGCCGCCTGACATTGTGTGCTTGGGTTGAGCTTTGCTCCTCTGAGCTTTACTGTAGAAATTTAGTATTCTCAGAGTTTGCCTCCTCTCAGCTGAGAGTCGTTGGTAGAGGCTGTTGTTTCTTAGCCCCAGGCAGATCTATGCTTATGTGTTGGCCTTTTAGGCCCACAGCTATAGCTGGCCTAGGCTAGAACTAGGGTTTAGGCGGTCTGCTAGTAGCATTTTATGCCCTTTTTATACTACCCCTGTTATGTGAGTGTAGTTTTTCCTAGTTCTGGCCTCCTCTTATCAGAGTTGTCAGGTCAAGGCCCATTGTCTCTTCGCTGTAGGTGCAAAATGGATAGCAGCTAAGGTAGCAGACTATTGCTAAGTCTCCCTGGTGCCATTGTCTCAGGCGGTGTAGGCCCCTTTTCACTATGTGAATAGAAACTTTGTTGCTGTGGCCCCGATCCCCCAGAACTATCTAGTCGTACTTTGACTTCAGTTTTTCCCCTGAACCCCTTGAACTATGTTCAAGCTTGAGTGATATGGTTGTAACTTTTTATGAAATCTCCTGTTCCCTAGGGTTCAGTACAGATTGTATCTGTTTTTGGTGAGAATTTCTGATGTGAAGTACCCACCCTGTATTTTTCAGGGTTGGATTAATAGTACTCCCTTGTTGTTCAAGGTTATTGTACTTTAATATGTTAGTTCTGATTCCTGCCCTACACTTTGTGAGCTCAGTAACTCTAATACTGCCACAGGCTAGCACCCGTGTGTTCTGGAGTAGTAGGCCTGACTTTGGCATCCTTTAGAGTATGGTGACGTAGTTTGTACTCCCCTTGCTGTAAGGGTAAAATGAGTTTTTACTGAGTATATTGCCTGTTGGAATGTATAAGTTCAGGTTGAGTACAATAAAGCTAACCTCACTACATAGTTTGGTTTTCATATATGGCTGCCTTACAGCTTGAACACTGCCACAAGCTGACACTCGTTTTGTGTGAAGTAGAAGGCTCCGTTTGGGCCTCCTTCAGAGCACAATAGCTTGTTGTATTACAAGGCTTGTTGGTAGATGTTTCAGTTAGAGTTTGCTCACTTGGAAACTAGCACTGCCACAGGTTGACGCCTGTGTCATTCTGAAGTTGCAGGTCCTGTTTGGACCTCCCTCAGAGCATGATGGCATAAGTTTGTACTCCTCTTGCTTAAAGAATAAAAAGTGTTTTTACTGAGTATGTTGCCTGGTGGAATGTGTAGATAAAATTAAGCTCAGGTTGAGCTAAACTAGTTAACCTCACTGGATGGTTTGGTTCTCAGATTTGGCTCCCTTAGAGCTTAGACACTGCCACTAGCTGATGCCACGTGTCTTTCTGGAGTCGCAGGCCCTGTTTGGGCCTCCTTCAGAGCATGATGGCGTGAGTTTGTACTCCTCTTGCTTAAAGAGTAAAAAGTGTTTTTACTGAGTACACTGCTTGTTGGTATGTGTGGAGAAGATTAGCTCAGATTGAGTTAAACTAGTTAACCTCACTGGATAGTTTGGTTCTAAGATTTGGCTCCCTTAGAGTTTAGACTGCCACTGGCTGACGCCCATGTCATTCTGAGGTTGCAGGTCCTGTTTGGACCTCCTTCAGAGTATGATGGTGTAAGTTTGTACTCCTCTTGCTTAAAGAGTAAAAAGTGTTTTTACTGAGTACATTGCCGGTTGGAAGGTGTGTTCAGGTTGAGATAAACTAGTCAACCACACTGGATAGTTTTTTTCTCAGATTTGGCTCCCTTAGAGCATAGACACTGCTACTAGCCGATGGCACGTGTCTTTCTGGAGTCGCAGGCCCTGTTTGGGGCCTCCTTCAGAGCATGATGGTGTTAGTTTGTACTCCTCTTGCTTAAAAGAGTAAAAAGTGTTTTTACTGAGTACACTGCTTGCTGGAATGTGTGGATAGAATTAGCTCAGGTTGAGTTAAACTAGTTAACCTCACTGGAGAGTTTGGTTCTCAGATTTGGCTCCCTTAGAGCATAGACACTGCCACTAGCTGACGCCCGTGTCATTCTGAAGTCGCAGGTCCTGTTTGGACCTCCTCTAGAGCATGATGGCGTAAGTTGTACTCTTGCTTAAAGAGTAAAAAGTGTCTTTTACTGAGTACACTGCTTGTTGGAATGTGTTGAGGTAGACTGTAATGTGTGGGCACTCTACAGTCTTATCTGCTAGTTAAACTTGGTTCATTCTGAGCGAGTTCCATGTTTGTGGGATCTTGCTTATCAGCAAGCAAGCTATTCTAGGTGTGTGGCCTTCACAGGCCACCCTTTAAGCTTTTCCCCCCACATCTGGGTGTTCTTTAAGCAAGTAGTTTCACAAGTTGGCCTTTCGCAAGGCTGCCGTGAGGTATTTCTACACAATGTAGAATTTGCGTCATGTTGCAGGCCCCTTCCAGGGCCTCCATGATTCTGTGCCTACAGTACGGTTTATCTGTTAGGTTGAGCTCTGTACTCCCCTCATTTGAGGGTTGTCCTGCATAGTACTTAGCTCCCTAAGCTGGTCAGTGGTTGAAGGCCTCTCTGAGGCCTCTCTATTGAGGATCAGCCCCCAGGCTGGTAAATGTACTCCCCTTGTTGGGTTCCTTTAGAGTGCACAGCCTCCTCAGTGCAAATAATCACACGCTGAGTAGATCCTAGGATTGAGCAGAGTGTTACTCCCCTCATTGGTAAGGGTAAAAAGCGCTAAGCTGAGTCCTGCTCTCCGAGATGCCCGTCTCTACGCTCTGGTCTGAGTTGGTTACTGCCTCTTTGCAGTCACTCTTACTGGATATCTTCTCTGAAGAATGTGATTTGAGACTCTGTAAACAGACAGGTTGTTGGCCATGACTAGGTTTCTGTAAAAGTAGAACAGGTCGGCCTTCCTGGTGGCAATCAGGGTCGAGTACGTTCCCCTGACAAGTGACTGGCTAGGGTTCCCTCGGGCCCTCGGGCCCCCTGGCCACATTCCCTTAAAGGTACCCTCTTTTCTTTGAAAAGAAGCTTGGTTCCAGAAGCCTTTGAGCGGCCTTGGTAGGCCTGCTGCGGGAGGCCTCTTTGAGGCTTATAGCTTGGGCTGTTGGCCATAGGGAATCCTGTCACTGACAGCCTATGTATGACCCGTAGAGGGAGTGGTTCTGGCATTTCAGTTGAAGCTGCTAGTTCTGACGTTTGTCTAGCCATTTTTGGCATGCACTCCCCTCAAGCATGGCGGCGTGGGTATATCGTTCCCCATATGCATTTCAAACGCAGTGTAGAGTTCCCTTTCGAAAGGGAACGTCTCAGTTTACGTATGTAACCATGGTTCCCTGAGAACAGGGAACGAGACACTGCGTTTCCTAGCCATGCATCGGGGCTGCCTGCTGAACAGTCCCTTCAGACAATAAGGTACTGACTGGTTTTCTAGGCGCTCCTTATATACTTCCGGGTCGCTCTATGATGACGTCATAGGCTGTCGCCGGCTAATAGGATTGTCGTGAGTTGATATTGTTTTCAGACACCGGTTCACACAGAGGTGTTCCCCATATGTGTTTCAAACGCAGTGTAGAGTTCCCTGTTCTCAGGGAACCATGGTTAGATACGTAACCTGAGACATTAATTAATTCAGTAAGAACCTTTGTATAAAAGAAATAAAGTCTAGACTGTAATAAGTGAAGATGCTGAGATCTTGAGAGATCTGGTAGTGTTTAATGTTCTGTTGTTGCCAGTCATTTGAAACAAATCAGGAAATACCTGTAAAAGAAGTGTTTTTTAACATTAAATATTTAATTTAACATTAAAATATTTTACTTTAATTTTATGGTTTTTGTTTGGCAGCCATAGCTGCCAGTCATTGACCATCTTTTTTTTTTTTTTTTTAGGATTTTTTTAAAGTCAAGGTAATAATTCAGGAAATACCTGTAAAATAACAGTGTTTTTCGGTTTATTTAAATTAGAATATTTTACTTTAATTTTACAGTTTTTGTTTGGCAGCCGTAGCTGCCAGTCATTGACTGTTTTTTTTTAGGATTTTTTTACAGTGAAGGTATTTGATTGTAATAATTCAGGAAATACCTGTAAAATAACAATGTTTTTCGGTTCATTTAAATTAGGACATTTTACTTTAATTTTACAGTCTTTGTTTGGCAGCCGTAGCTGCCAGTCATTGACCGTTTTTTTACGATTTTTTTTAAAGTGAAGGTATTTGATTGTAATAATTCAGGAAATACCTTTAAAATAACTGCTTTTCAGTTTATTTAAATTAGGATATTTTACTTTAATTCTACAGGGTTTTTTGGCTGCCATTCATTTGACCTTTTTATCATTTAACTGTTTTGTTACTGTTTAATTACTGATTATTTTTGTAATTTTACATACATTTGTTTGTAATTTAAGAAAACTGAAAAAATACAGTAAATTTTCTGTAAAAAAAATGTGAATTACTGTAATTGTTCAGTAATGTCATAATAAATAAAATAACAGCCGAGTTGTTAATTTACATACATTGTTTGTAATTTTACAGTTTTGGGTATAATTTAAAATAAAAGAAAATGACCGTTAAAAAAAAAATCAGTCATTTTCTGTAAAAATTGGGATTTTTTTTTTTTTTTTTACCGTGTATAGTCATAGTTAATTATATTAATATTAATAATATTAATAGATTATATACAAATAATTGTATATAGTTCTTTATTCATTGTCACTGTAATTAACACAATTAATATTGCTCATAGTAAAGGACACACAATTAGCTCATAGTAAAGGAATTGTTAATTGGTTATTAGGAGATTAGGTCACAGAAAAAGGGGAAATGTCATTAATTAAGTGCTTTAAACCAACCTTTATTGGACATAAATTGCATTAGTATTACTTATTCCTTACTATACAGTATATGGGGGGAGTGTGCACTAAGCAATATACAATTTGTACAGTATAAAAACGTCTCGGGTTACGTCTGTAACTCTGGTTCCCTGAATAGGGAACGAGACGCTGCGTAATACGCATTGGGAACGCCACTGCGTGATTGCGTCGTGAAGCACTCGTGAATCTAACCAATAACATGACGAGACATCAGAAGCGGGTGACGTCACGGACCAGGAAACTATAAAGCATACCCAGAACAAAGAACGCTAGCTTCTGAAATATGGCTGAAGCAAGACGCTCACAGGTACGCCGGGGGTACGGCAAAGCGATGCAGCGTCTCGTTCCCTATTCAGGGAACCAGGGTTACAGACGTAACCCGAGACGTTCCCTTTCATGGGAAATGTCGACGCTGCGTAATACGCATTGGGAACGCTATCCCAACTACACCGTAGTGCCAAGTACCTGTCTGTTATCTTGAGACAGCACAGCTGACCCCGGAGTGGAGCCGACATCGAGGTTATAAAACCTAATAAATGTATGCTGGGAGGACCACCCAGCCGCATCACATATGTCATGGATGGAAACTCCTGACATTAATGCCTTGGAGGCCGCCATACCCCTAGTCGAATGGGCACGGACAGCTAAGGGAGATGGCTGCCCGGCCGCTTCATAAGCGAGTGAGATGGCCTCAACCACCCACTTGCCCATCCTCTGCTTAGACGCCGGGCCTCCTTTCTTAGGAGACCCATAGCATACAAACAGCTGGTCTGTTTTACGCCACAGGGCAGCTCTGTGGACATACGTGTCTAAAGCCCTTACTGGGCACAGCAGATTGAGTTTTTCCTGATCCGAATTAGCAAATGGAGGAGGACAGAAGGCCTGAAGCACAATGGGCCCTGGGACATTGGTGGGGACCTTTGGCACATAGCCAGGTCTAGTGTGAAGAAAAGCCTTAACCATACCAGGCGCAAAGTCTAGGCACGAAGGAGCAACTGATAGTGCTTGAAGATCTCCTATTCTCTTCAGAGACGAGATAGCCAGTAGAAACACTGTTTTCAAAGTGAGGAACTTCTCAGAAACCTCCTCCAGTGGTTCGAAGGGAGCCTCAGCTAACCCTTCCAGTACCACGGCCAAGTCCCAGGCCGGAGTTCTCGTACGAACAGCAGGCCTCAGCCTCCGAGTACCACGAAGGAAGCGTATAACAAGGGGGTCTCGACCCACCGAGGAATCCCCCAAAGGGGCATGATAGGCCGATATGGCCGCAACATAAACCTTCAGAGTTGAAGGGGATAGACCATCCGAGAACTTGTCTTGGAGAAATTGCAGCACTAAGCCGGTAGAAGAATGGACAGGGTCCACATGACGTTGTCTACACCAAGTAGCAAATAGCTTCCATTTATAGGCATAAAGCTTCCTCGTGGAGGGAGCTCTGGAGTGGAGTATGGTCTCTACAACCTCAGTTGGGAGACCAGCATCTATGAGCCTGGCCCCCTCAGAGGCCAGGCCCACAGTCTCCATAGTTCTGGGCGAGGATGAAGTATCGTGCCGCCCGCTTGAGACAGAAGATCGAGACAGCAGCCTCGGCCACGTCTGTAACATGGCATCCAGGCCCAGTGGTGCTGGATGTGACAGAGAGAACCATAGTGGACACTGGGTTGACTCCTCTGAAGCAAACAGGTCGACATCTGCTCGACCGAAATTTTTCCAAATGAGCTCCACCACCTCGGGGTGGAGTCTCCATTCCCCGGGCCTCGGCCCCTGCCTCGACAGGGCGTCTGCTCCCAAATTTTGATGCCCTGGGATATAAGCTGCTCTCAGTGAGAGGAGCTTCCCCTGGGACCACAGGAGGATCCGACGGGCCAAGTTGCATAGTTGGCGAGACCGCAGACCCCCCTGATGGTTGATATATGCGACCACCGACATGTTGTCTGTACAGACCAACACATGGTGGCCTCTCAGGTCTGGGAGAAAGTATTTCAGTGCTTGGAATACTGCCATCATTTCTAGCCGATTTATGTGCCAAAGAAGTTGATGATCCTCCCAAAGACCCTGAGCTGAGCGACCACTCATGATCGCCCCCCAACCCGTGAGGGAAGCATCCGTCGTTAGCATTACACAATGACAAGGAGCCCCCAACACTGGACCTTGGGACAGGAACCAGGGCTTCTTCCACATGACCAGAGCACGAAGGCATCGCCGCGTGACCTTGATCATGCGAAAAGGATTTCCCCTTGGAGAAAACCCCTTGGTCCTGAGCCACCACTGTAAGGGTCTCATGTACAGCAGGCCAAAAGGTATCACGTTGGACGCAGCTGCCATAAGACCCAACAGCCTCTGAAACTGCTTTACAGTGAGTGACTGGCCTAGTTTCACCCCATTCACGGCCCCGAGAATGGAACTCACACGAGCAGGGGACAACTGTGCCTGCATCGTGGTGGAGTCCCAAACTACCCCTAAGTAGTTGGTATTTTGAGCCGGAACAAGCACACTCTTCTCGGCATTGAGCCTCAGCCCAAGCCTCTTCATATGGGACAGAACAACATCTCGATGTTGAGCTGCCAGATGTTTGGTTTGAGCTATAATCAGCCAGTCGTCGATATAGTTCAGTACGCGGATGCCCTGGAGTCTTAACGGAGCCAGAGCTGCATCCACACATTTCGTGAACGTGCGGGGTGATAATGCTAGGCCGAAAGGAAGAACCCTGTGTTGAGGATGGATGGATACGTGAAAGTAAGCGTCTTTCAGGTCTATCGCCACAAACCAGTCCTCGGACCTGATCTGTGGGATAATCTGTTTGAGTGTGAGCATCTTGAACTTGAGCTTTTGCACAGAGCGATTTAACACGCGCAAATCTATGATGGGACGCAACCCTCCATCCTTCTTTGGAACTATGAAGTAACGGCTGTAAAACCCTGACAGCTTGCTGGGAGGAGAAACCCTTTCTATAGCTCCTTTTTGCAAGAGCGTCATAACCTCCTGTTCCATCACCAGAGACTGCTCAGGGGCCACCACTGTGGGAAGGACCCCATTGAACTGGGGCGGGCGAGACCCGAACTGAATTTTGTAACCCTTTTCTATTGTGAGCAGCACCCAATTCGAGACCCGCTCAGCAGTCTCGGGGGGATAAGAACGGCGGGGAAGGAACCTCTGGAATGCCGCTGATTGCTTACGTGTCTCCTGGAACCTCTCGACGACCGATGTAACAGAGTCGCCGAAGAGGCCCACAGGAGACAGCGGCGCATCCATCAGGATGCTCTTATCTTTTTCCTTGATGTCCGAGAGGTTGAGCCATAAATGTCTCTCCGTGGCCACCAGGGCTGCCATAGAATGGCCTATTGACTTGGCCGTCTCCTTGGTGGCACGGAGAGCCAGGTCGGTAGCTTTCCTGAGCTCTTGAATAGTTTCAAATGTAGCTTCCCCACTGTCATCGATTTCCCCCAGCAGGTCGGCTTGGTAGGCTTGTAATATAGACATTGTATGTAAACAAGCCACTGCCTGACCTGCCGCCGTATAAGCTTTGCCCACCAGTTTAGATGTTGTTTTTAATGGTCTGGTGGGCAGCGTCGGGGAATTTAGGGACGATGCGGACTCGGGTGAGAGATAGCTCGCAAGCGTCTCTTCTACCCGAGGCATCGCCCCATAACCGTGTTGCTTCAACCCTGTGATGTTACTATATGTGGACGTTTGGGGGTTGAACACACGATACTGCACAGGTCTCTGCCACGACCTCGACACCTCGGTGTGGAGATCGGGAAAGAACGGCAGCTCCCGACGCTGAGGTAGCGACCGCGCGGGGAGAAAGCGTTCATCGAGTTTGCTTTTTGATTTTACTTCACTCTTCTCCGTGGGCCATTCGATTTTTAACTTATCCACAGCCCTGGTCACTACCTCTAACAGCTCCTCATAAGCTGGAGAAGAGGATGGCGAGCTCTCTTCTCCAGCCTCGACGCTCATCACATCCAACTCCTCAGAGCTGGATAGATGAAGCGCCGGTGCCTCTCTCCGGGGGGAAGAAACCACAGCGCGCGTTTCCGCCGCCGGAGAAGAGACACTGGCAGGTGAAGGCAGAGATAAGGCTGAGCCCGTCTCTAACCCCGCTACCAGATCCATTTGTGAACCCCACGAATGGAGCCGGCGTTCTGCCTCAGCAGACGCAGGACCCGATCCGCGGGGAACACTGGCCGCGGCACCCTCTTTATCAAAGAGTGCCTGGCGCGATCTCAGTGTCCTGAGAGTGAGCTTCTCGCAATGCACACAGACAGCTCCCTCAAGAGCTGCCTGGGCATGCTCAACTCCCAGACATATAACACACAGCTCGTGTGTATCCCCACCCGTGATGTAACGAGGGCAGGGATGAACACACTTAACAAACTGCTGTTTATCCGCCATAATATCGTGTCTTTTTTATATATATATATATGGTGTGGTGCACTGACACTCTTGTCCTCAGACGAAGAGATCGTGATATATATGTGTATATATAGGGAGAGACAAACAACACCAAATAAGACACACAAGATAACACTGAGCGCTTGTGAAGACACAGAAGCTAGCGTTCTTTGTTCTGGGTATGCTTTATAGTTTCCTGGTCCGTGACGTCACCCGCTTCTGACGTCTCGTCATGTTATTGGTTAGATTCACGAGTGCTTCACGACGCAATCACGCAGAGGCGTTCCCAATGCGTATTACGCAGCGTCGACAGTTCCCATGAAAGGGAACCATTTTCCCTATGGAGAGTCGCTGTAAACCACGTATGCCAACATGTACTGTAAATGTATGTGTGTGCTTAATGTATTTATAAACATTTTAAGGAACACTGAATATCAATGCAATTAATGTCCGATAAAGGTTGCACTTAATTAATGGCATTTTTCCATTTTCTGTGACCTAAAGTGAAAACTAGTTACGGTTAATATTGTTAACAAAGCATATAAAACATCTAACTCTTCACATATGAGCTAATTAAACAATAATAATTTGGTTAATTACAGTGACAATGAATTAAAGTATGTAGCCTATATTAATTAATTAATGTAGTTAATTATTAATATATTACCATGTAGAGACTACAATATATTAACTATAAATTAACTATAAATAGTTTGCAAATGATTTGCAAAAATTATTACTTTAAATGAAAAAAAAAAAAAGATTACTTTATCACTGTATTATAAAGGGTTACCCATAACTTGACATTTTTGCAAAAAAAAAAAAAAAGATTGAAATACATTTATTTGAATTTGCCCTCAGTGACATTGAAAAAATTAATAACACTTCGGTGGCTGACATTAAAATTATTTTCAGGTGTCTGGATTATTTCAGGTTTGTTATGTGTGTCTCCCTATTGTGCCACGGATGTGGTCTGTATACAAACAATCTGCATTATTCCTTCACTGGCCTTCTCCCCACAACAGTTTGTGCATGCAAGCCTATTTCTTTAATGATTATAATATATACTGAACATTGAAACATTGTTGTCCACATCTGCCTCTTCTGTTTTTATTACCATCATCTCTGCCGTGTTTTTGCTGTTATTAAAACACTATCATTATTAAACCTGCTCTTTGGTATTCCTGTTATTCCTAACAGAAATTTTAACAATAAAATAATTCAAATTGCTTGCTTAAATATTTTGTCTTTTCAGTTTGTTTTGTCTTGGGGTCAGTAACTAAGAACAAACACAATACACTACATACACTTGAAATCAGATGGATTCATTCATAAATAAATAAACAACATTTCACTGCTGTTAACCAACACATACATTTAATGTGTCCACTATACATGTTAAGAGTCTAGCAGACTGAATTTATTTTCTGTTTGTACACTTTTATTTTCCACTTAATGGATCTAAAAATATTTATGAAATGCATATAAATGTAATTTTAGGTAATTTAATTCACAATGATTGAACACAGACAATCATTACAGTCATTTTGAAACGTTCCCTCTAATTGGTGTAGATCTGTTGTTAAACACTTTTCGGATTAAGTCTTTGATTTTAGCTGTGTTTAAAACATAAATGATGGGATTTAGCATTGGTGGAAGAGCAAATGAAAGAGATCCGCTGATGATCCTGGCATTAACAGAAGGTGCAGCAATCATATTGCATAATATGGGAAGAAAGAATGATCCAACTACCAAAAGGTGAGAAACACAGGTCTTCAGTGCTTTAAAACGTCCTTCCCAAGTTGTAATTTTACATAAAGCAATAAAAATGCCCAGATATGACAGGACTATAATCAATGGTGGTGCTACAAGGAAAAAAGCTTGAATGAGGAATGCTATAACATTATTAATGGTACCGTCATTGCATGGCATCCTCATCAATCTTCCATAGTCACAATACCAACTCTCTACCACGTTGGATTTACAGAATGAAAGTCTGGTCATCATAGATGTTGACAGTGTTACAAGAAAGGTGTTAAATGCCCATATTACTGAAAACAATACAGCCATGAACTTATTATTCACTATGGCATTATATCTTAGTGGCAAACAGATTGCAATGAAACGATCAAATGCCAGAACAACAAGAGTGTAAGTCTGCACAGTAATAAAGAAGTTCACAAAAAACATGCTTGCCAAACAATCATTATATGAGATGTACTGTGAGTCCGATAAAAAAATCTTCATCATGTTAGGGATCAGTGCATTACTTTCACCAATATCCGCCAAGGCCAAGTTAAACACACCAATGTACATTGGATTATGCAGGCTCCGGTGAAGAGCTATAATGAGAAGGACTATCGAGTTCCCAATTATAGAAAAAATATATATGATCAATAAGAATATATAGAAATAAGTGCTGTACGGTGTACCTGTAAGCCCAGTGATGAAAAAGTGTTCTGGATGAACAATCGAGATATTCTGGGATAAACTCATGGCAGCTTAGCGTTTGTTGTTTTGCACAGGCTGAAAATATAAATTACTATGAAGAAATAACCAAAATATGGACTTTTACTGAACTGTCATCTCACACTTTTAATATCTATTTTCAAATGTTGAAAATATATCTTTATGTAAACTTTCTGCATAATATTTGAATCACAGACTTGTCTAAATAATCTAAAAGTTTTAGAGCCAGAGCAAAAAATGACAGCATCTGAATGCTTGTGAGCTGCTTTGAATTAAATTAGTCCGTTATCAATGCTCGTCCTTATTCTCTCATGTCGCAAAGATCGTTAGACATCATTGAGTCCGAATATATCTGCTGATTCGTCTCTTGAGAGCTTTCTGACAACACAATGATGTAATACTTGTACTGTATATTGAAGTAAATGTTCTGGCCACAGCTTTAGTTTTGATAGACATTTTGTTCACTGGCCACAAAATTCCCCTTTGTGTTCTCATTAGTGCACATTATTTTACAGTAACTTAAGGATATATTTAATGTTAAGTCTATGTGACCGCAACTGCAGTACAGCTCATGTCTATGTGTTGGCTTTGACATTGAGTGTAAATGGTTGAGATCCTCTGGGGGGAGGTCTATTCAAATATACCTCTATAATATACAACAACTATAATATATAACAACCTCTATAATATGTAATACTTACATTTATTGTCTCCTCTAAATCAGGGGTCTCCAAACTGAAGTTCAAGGTTCACCACTAGTTGCTTTGGATCAATATTTATTGTAAAACACACTAAATAGTACAATGACAACATAAAATGCAAATCATTGTAAAGGTAAACTTTATCCCCAGGGGGCAATTTGTTATACAGCCAGCAGTAAAACCATACAGTCAACAAAACAAACACACACACACAAAAGACTTCCATGAAATAATTACCTAGAAATATTTAAAAAAACCAATGGCAGCTGGTACAAAAGAGTTTTTAAATCTATTCTTCCAACAAAAAGGCAGATAATATCTATGAGTAGAAGGAAGCAAATTAAAAACCTTCTGCAAGGGATGGCTAGAATCTCTCATAATTAACTCGGCCTTCCTCAGAGTCCTAGATTTATACAAATTCAGATCATTCCAAGTGGTGCTAACACACCTTTAAACCACACACTTCAACAATGCCCCGTAATCTGTTTCTGTTTTTAAGATTAAGTGACCTATACCAGCACACAAATGAAAAAGTAATAACGGATTCAATAAAACAAGAATAAAACATTTTGAAATAAGTATTGTCTACATTAAAACCACAAAGCTTTAGTAGAAAATATAAGCACTGGTGGGCTTTCTTACACACAGCATCCACCTGAGCCTCAAAAGTCAACTTTTCATCAATTACAGTACCCAGGTATTTAAACTGATGCACAACCTCAACAGCATGATCATTTGAAGAGTTTGGTTCCAAAACGCAATAAACGCCATTTAAAAAAAACTGAGTTCATGCCAAAAGCAATATTGTATCTGGTCGGCATTGAAAAGCCAATTTTCTTTCCAAACCGCAACAAACGCCAGTCTCCCTTCTCTGCAGAACGCGATATATCCGCTCAACCATTTACATTTACATTTAGTCATTTAGCAGATGCTTTTCACCAAAGCGACTTACAAATGAGAGTAGTAGAAGCAATCAAATCAACATGAGTACAACAGTAAGTAAGTGCTGTGTGAAGTCACAGTTTCGTCAGTAAAGTGTTCGTAGCAAGAATTTTTTTTTTTTTTTTTTAAATAAATACACAAAGATGGAAAAAGAATAGAAATCGAAAAAATATTAAAATAGATAAAGTAGTAAGTGCTACTATTACTGGGTCAAGTGCTGTCAACCAATCATAGCGCACCATTCCATGCGGTGTAAACAGTAATGGCGGCGTTCTGAATACACCCGGCATTTTAGTTTTCCTTATCTACTTTGTGATCAACAAAAACAGAAAAATGATTAATTTTGACGGCATTGATGAACCTGTGGTGGTTTCTGCGGTGGGTAAGAAACGTAAGCCATCGGAATCTAATCATTTACGTGAAGAGATTAAGATGAGGCACTCGGGAGGAAGAAAAATGCCGGTGGCTGTTGCTTGTTCTCACACGGCAGCATCACATTTATGTCACGGTCCCCAAAACTGAATCATGAACAGTTTTTAAAAGCAGTTTGACCAAGAATGATTATTTCTCGAATCTGGCATTGCTAGTTTTGATTCTAAACATCTAAATAGAAAAAAAAAAAAAAAACATAACATGATTGCTATTTGAATGTTTGCAGTTTAGCAACACCCCTGGGTAGTTGCAGTCAATTCCAATGTACTCGGCAAATGTGTTGTTTTTATTTTAACCGTGCGGTGGTGCCAGATACTCTTTAACCAGTAATGACAAATGGAGACATAATTAATTTATAGCATTAACAATATGACCCATTGGATTCATTTTGGGAGCGATGACTGAATGTATTTTTAGTCCAGTGTCTGAATATAAGATTAGTACTGACCAAGTTCAGAGAATGTCATATATGTGGATCAACTTACTTTGTTGTGTATTTGCAACAGTTTCAATATGAAAAATAACTTTTATATTCATTCAATGGATTAATTGCATTTTTGAAAAAAAAGAAAAAAAAAAACGTGTCTTGGACTTTTGGGAATTTTTTGGGCATTTTGGGGGAAAAAATAATCAGTTTTTTTAATAAATCTTTGAAAATCAAAATCTGGATTTGAATTTTTAATGTTAATTATAACCTTAAAGATGCTATGTGAAAGTTTAAAAACAGAAAATAGTGGTTTTCATCTTGCCACTTTCTTGGTAAAGAAAACGTCTCAGGTTACGTATATGTAACCATGGTTCCCTGAGAGGGAACGAGATGCTGCGTCAAAGCACTTTGGGAACGCCTCTGCGTGATTGCGTCGTGAAGCACATGTGAAATCAGTCCAATGGCGTGATGGAACGTCATAGGCGGGTGACGTCAAAAGCTATAAAGCACTCCTGAACCAAACAGTGTTAGCTTCTGATAGGTCGAAGCATGTCGGTCAGGCATGCTGGGAGTATGGCAACGCGACGCAGCATCTCGTTCCCTCTCAGGGAACCATGGTTACATACGTAACCTGAGACGTTCCCTTTCAAGGGAACTCGTGCTGCGTCAAAGCGCTTTGGGAACGATATTCCCACACCGCCATAGTAACAAGTGCCTGTCTGTGTGAAATCGTGTCGCGCACACTAAGACGAGAGCACCCATGATCCCGGAGTCGAGGCCAAGTCCAGGTTACAAAACCTAACAAACGTGTGTGGCGAGGACCAACCTGCCGCATCACACACTTCCGAAAGTAAAGCCTTAGAAGCAGCCATACTCCGAGTTGAGTGAGCTCAGACCATAAGAGGTGAAGGTTGGCCGGCCGACTCATAAGCCAGTGAAAAAGCCTCAACTATCCACTTACTCAAAGTCTGCTTAGATGCAGGGTACCCTTTCCGCGGGGACCCCAAACACACAAATAATTGATTTGATTTACGCCACAGGGTAGCTTTGTGGACGTAAGCATCTAACTCCCTAACTGGGCAGAGCAGATTTTGTTTCTCCTGGTTCTTCAGAGTGCCACGGAGGAAGCGAGTTACCCATGGGTGTCTCCCAAATGAAGTACCATCTAAAGGAGTGTGGTAAGCAGCTATGGCTGGGATCACCCTGCAGAGAATCGGTCTTGCAAGAACTCCAGTACTGACCAACTGGGCAGTTAGCTGGGTACAGCATGCGACTCCTGCACCATGAAGTGAAAACATTCCACTTTAGGGCATACAGCCTCCTTGTGGAGGGAGCTCTGGAATGGAGTATGGTCTCTACAACCTAGGTTGAGAGACCTGAACCTACGAGCTGGGCCCCCTCAGAGGCCAAGCCCACAGTTTTCATTACTCTGGCCGGGGTTCAAGAAGTGAACCCCCTGCCTGAGAGAGAAGGTCCCTCCTGACCGGAATCTCCCACTGAGAGCCATCGAGGAAAGACACTAGGTCCGAGAACCATACTCGGCCCAGCCAGAACGGGGCTACTAGCAAAAGATGAACCCCGGAAAAGACGGAAAAAATGCAGCCTTGGCCATGTCTGTACCATCGGATCCAACCCCAGAGGGGCTTGGATACATGAGGGAGTAAAACACTGGACAGTAAGTAGTCTCTCGAGATGCAAACAGATCCACTTCCGCTTTCCCAAAGCACTTCCCACAGGAGCTCCACCACCTCAGGGTGAACAGAATGCCTCAACAGGATATCTGCTCCCTGGTTCAAACGCCCCGGGATGTAAACGGCTCTTAATGACAACAGTTACCCTTGGGCCCACAAGAGGATCTGGTGTGTCAAAGGCATAATGGGCGTGAGTGCAGACCCCCTTGATGGTTTATATATGAGACCACTGCTGTGTTGTCCGTGCGGACCAACACATGGTGGCCCCTCAGGTCTTGGAGGAAGTGCTTGAGTGCCAAGAACACAGCCATCATCTCCAGCTGGTTTATATACCACGAAAGATGATGGCCCCGCCACAGACCCTGAGCTGAGCGACCACTCATGATCACCCCCCAGCCGGTGATGGACACATCCGTCGTAAGCATTATGTGATGACAAGGAGCTCCCAACACTGGCCCTTGGGAAAGAAACCAATGTTTTTTCCACATGACACGGGCACGAAGGCATCACCATGTGATCCCGATCAAGCGAAATGGGCTTCCTCTCAGGGAGAACCCCTTGATTTTGAGCCACCACTGTAAGGGTCTCATGTACAGCAGGCCAAAAGGTATCCCATTGGACGCAGCTGCCATCAGACCCAACAGTCTTTGAAACTGTTTTATAGTGAGTGACTGGCCTAGCTTTAACTTGTTTACGGCTATGAGAATCGAATCTACTCAAGCAGGAGATAGATGTGCCTGCAGCGTAGTTAAATCCCATACTACGCCTAGAAAAGTTGTTCTCTGTACTGGAGATAAAACACTTCTTGGTGTTTAGCCTCAACCCCAACATTTTCATGTGTGCGAGAACAGCACCTCAATGCTGAACTGCTAACTGTCTGACTGTGCCAGAATGAGCTGGCGTTAATGTAGTTCAACACAATCGAATGCCCTGGAGTCACAAAGGAGCCAGAGCGGCATCCACGCATTTTGTGCACATGCAGGGAGATAAAGCTAGACCGAATGGAAGAACCCGATAATGGTACGCTTCGCCCCCAAAAGCGAACCTCGAGAACTTCCTGTGTTTAGGAAGGATGGAAATATGGAAGTATGTGTCTTTTAGATCTATCGTGACAAATCAGCCCTCGGACCTTATTTGTTCCATGATTTGTCTCAGAGTGAGCATTATGAAATTGAGCTTCTTGACAATGATATACCTTAGATCTAAAAGGGAAGCAACCCTCCATCCTTCTTTGAAACTATGAAGTATCGGCTGTAAAACCCAGACTCCCTGCTGGGAGGAGGGACCCGTTCTATTGCCTCCTTTTGCAGAAGAGCCTGTACCTCCTGTTCCTTGACCAGAGCCTGCTCGGGGATTACCACTGTGGACAAAACCCCTCTGAACCTGGGCGGGCGAAACCCGAACTGAATTTCTGTACCTTTTTTCTACTGTCTGCAGAACCCATTGAGATATATTTGGTAGAAGTTTCCACGCTACAAAAAATCTATTAAGGGAACCAGTCTCTCAAGACTGGTCTCTGGTATAAGACGCTCAGAGGGAGCGAACTTCCTACATAGTAAAATCCCCAGAGTTAAATCAACTCTGCTCAGAGTACATTTGGTCTTTCTCTGAATAGTGTTAACATAACACTGAAGCAGAGTTAAAGTTAATGAGATAATTAAGCTATTAATTAAGTGATGATTGAACATTAATGATGAACACCTGCTGTTAACTGAAATACAGAATCACTGAAGAAAAGAGAAACACAAGAACTACAACTGACTTCAGCCAAAACCATTTAATTGAAATCAACTGAAGGTAAAAGACAATAAATCTCTCAAGATCTGATTAAAAGATCTGATTTAATTATTACTAACCAGATTGACTTTATTTCTGTCACACGTCTAAAGAATTTCTTATTGAGAATTAACAGAGGTTTAGATGTTGGTGTTTTATTGGTCAAAAAATTATGCCACCATCGTGGTGGTCAGGGTTTGTTTTAGTTGGGCTCTTGACACTTTTATGTTTTTAAAATAATTTGTGTTTGAACAATTGCAATAGTGTTTCACAGCAAACACTTGTGCATTGCTGAATCAAAAGACTAAAGGAGCAGATCAGCTTGAATTTGCTGTTTGAAAGCCATTTTAAATAAGCATCACAAAGAGATCTCTTTCTCTTTGGTTTCTTGACTGAGATTCAGCTATTACAAAATTGCAACAAAATAAAAAATAAAAAATTCCATTAAACAAATGCCATTGTAATGCTTCAGTGCTAAAAATGAACCACTATTACCACTCAGGCTTATACATGAAAATATAGCATACAATCCTCAACAGTGGTGACAATAATTATTCATACTGCAGTGCATGATGGGAGTTTTGTCCTATGGTGATACCCAGCATGCATTGCAGCATGAAACATTTTGTTTATGACCATTGTTGAGAATCATATGCTGATTCTTGATGTCTGTGTGTCTCTAAGTGACACAGTAGTTAAAAAAATTTTATGCACAAAATGACTCAACATATCTGTTTGCTGCAGCACTTTCTTCTCATGCTGTAGTTTCACAGGGTTGGTAATGTAAAACCAAAATGTACAAATGACAAAACATATGATCAGTTGCTTTGGATGCAATCAGGCCATCTCACAATGACTATATCAGCATATAAGCACTGATTTCACTGCTTTACAGCAACATATGCATTGTTGCAGAGAAAAATCTGACATAGAAAGTCAAGGGTCAAGAGCCCAGCTTAAGCAAACGCTGATCTTTATGATGGTGGCGTCTTTTTTCTTTTCTTTTCTTTTCTTGACCAATAAACCTGGTCTATTTACCTCTGTTAATTCTCAATTCGGTAGATGTTTGAAAATAAAGTCAATGTGGTTAGTAATAATTGAAGCTGGTAATGCTGTTTGTGGAGTTGTTTAATCAGATCTTCAGAGATATTAATGATTTTTATCTTCAGTTAATTTCATCTAAGGCTGTGACTGAAGTCAGTTGTAGTTCTTGTGTTTTTCTTTTCTTCAGTGATTCTGCTTGTTAATAGCAGGTGTTTATCATTATTGCTAAATCATCACTTAATTAATTGCTTAATTATCTTATTAACTTTAACTCTGCTTCAGTGTTATTTTAACACTATTTAGAGAGGGACCAAATGTACTCTGAGCAGAGTTGATTTAACTCTGTGGATTTTGCTGTGTACAGCCGCTACTTTTCCGGGCGGACACCGAGACATATGTTCGCTGAGAACCACTGCGCCCTGAAGCACAAGAGGTGGCAGGGCTGGCAGAACAGCTCCCTGAGAGCACCGAGGGGAGATGGGCACCGTGTAATGAGGTGAACACCAACTCGCCCCGGAGGGGATCACCACTAAGGGAACCAGTCTCTCGAGACTGGCTTCTAGTGCTATATGAGCGACCAGCTTAGTGCCCTGAAGCAGCAAACCGACAGGGAACAACTGAACTGGCCCATCTGAGACCCTCCTCAGAGGGTAGCGAACATCCTAGCGCCGCTACGTTTCCAGGCGGACACTGAGACATTTGTTCGCTGAGGACCGCTGCGCCCTGAAACACACGAGGTGGCAAGGTTGGCAGAACGGCCCCCTGAGGGCATGGAGAGGAGACAGGCACTGTATAATGAGGTGTAATACGACTCATCCCAGAGGGCACTGCCCTCAGAAGCCCAGCACATCTGGCGTCAGGCCTTCTTAGCGATAAGGACGGTCCTCAGATCCGGCCTATCAAGAAAAGACTTCGGCTGTGAGCGCCCACCCAATTCCCAGTCTCTCTGCGGGAGAGCTCAGGTGGCAACGTTCACCTTTTTCTTCTTTTTTTTTTTCTCTTCTAAATTCCTCTGAATTTAATGCAGCCAGATATCAAAGATATCAAACAGACAAGTTAAAATGGTCTGGATAAAAGGCTGAATATAATGTATTAATACAGACATCTTACTTCTGAAAAGTATTTACCATTTAATTACGGGCACGTAATCTACGTGCTGCCTCGGCAAACCCGAGATCCAAGCCATAGATCTTTATTGCAGACCATGATCCACGCGTTGCCTCTGCAAACGCGAGATCCAAGCCTTGCATTAGACTTTTATTCCCTCAAGAATAAAGCCAACAGGAACGGAGTTAAAAAAAACTCCTGATAGTGCATGCTTTTCTTTACACATCGGGACATTTTTACGAATGAACACTGTCAGCCCCAATGAGAGCTGACGTGCATGCTCCACTCCCAACAAACAACACATAAATCGCGTGTATCCCCACTCGTAGTGTAGCGAGTGCAGGGAGGAACACACGATTCAAACTGCTGTTTGCTCGCCATTATACTCCTGTCTAGATAAATATATGCTTGTGGACAAACAACAATAAATAGACAGAGACAATTTCACACAGAGCGCTTGCTGAAGACACAGAAGCTAACACTGTTTGGTTTAGGAGTGCATTATAGTTTCCTGGTCATGACGTCACCCGCCTATGACGTTCTGTCACACCATTGGACTGATTTCACATGTGCTTCACGACGCAATCACACAGAGGCGTTTCCAAAGTGCTTTGACACAGCGCAAGTTACCTTGAAAGGGAACAAATTTTTACACAAATTAATCAAAATGGATTTATAGCGTTTTGGAACCAAACTCTTCATTTATAACTTCAAGAGAGATGACTGTAGTATTCTTCCTAAAACCTATAATCATCTCTTTAGTTTTAAATACATTGATGTCCAAAAAAGGGAAAATTACACCAATCAGTGAAGTCTGCCAGTACAGAACCATGATCAGGATCCTCGTTATTAAGGAGGGAAACAATCACTGCACTGTAAATCCGGATAAGATCTACTAACTCAAAAAATTTGAGGCAACTGATTGCCTCTATTTTTGTAAGTTTGCAAACTTAAATATCATCAGTAAGCATAGCTAGTTTTTTTTTTTTTTTTTGAATAACTGTAAATTACAAATAAACATTAATTTAAATCAAAATGTATATTTAGTGTTTTTTTTCATCTTAATTTATTGCAACTCAAAGTTTGAAGTACACTCTAATCCTGAATTTGGCAAAACTAAAATAAATGAGGCAATCAGTTGCCTCAACATTTTTAAGTTAAGAAATTCAAAGTTTAAGTAAGCAGAACTGGTAGATTTTTATTTTGTACTACTCATACATTTTAATTGCTCTTAACTTGAAATGTTTGAGTACACTCATACATTTAACTTAAAATTATCATGTAACCCTGTAATGCAGTGGTCGGCAGTAGGCGGCCCGCGGGCCAAAACTGGCCCGCCAGCAATAATATCTGGCCCGTGCCCGCAGTCAGATTATTTTGATAGCAGCTGATTCTGAAATAGATCTGTCTGGAGAGCGCGGTTCATGGTTGCATAGCAATGACAGACGCCACGGGAGCGCAAGCGCTTAGCAAAGGAGGAGAAAGCGGCGCGGCCGCGCTTTCCATGCGTTTTTAGACGCGACATGTGAATGGCCCCTAATATTATATTCTTTGCAAACAACGACAACATCGTTGCAGATGAGACACACCGGCTTTGCATTCACAAAACAAGGTAGGATGAACGCATGAATACCCTATTTTCGCTGTCAACTTTCCTCCTTAGACTCTTTGATAGTGCCATTTTCTCTCACCAGCTAGCTTAAATGTTAACATCACTCTGCACGCGACGTAATAGCGTTCCTCCAGCACGCAAACTATTTAAAAAAATGCAGTTTAGTACGTGAGAATGCCAAGGAATAATTTTGAGTGTAAAAGTAGGCTATGTCAAATAATTTTTACAATATGTTAGGCTCCATTGTGTAACAACAAGCAAATTAAAATGATACACATTTATTATTCACAATACGGACAGAGGAAATCAAACATAGTTCGTTAGGATTTAATTAATTAATAGGCTTATTCATTAATGGGCTTATTCAAGACCTCTTTTATTTTTTGAGTTATTTTTATCAATTCCGCATCTCCCACATGTGTTTTAGCATTGCAAGTTGGTGAATGAAGATACTTGCCAGGTTACGTGTCACTGATCTGCTTTATTCATTTATCCAGTGTAAAACCCGGACAATGCCACAGAAATGTGGCTTTTTGTTAACGACTGTCCTACTACAGCATTTAACACAGAGTAACAGCTCACTACTAGTTACAAAAGACACTGTAACAGTCTGTCACAGGCAATTCTAGTTGATTTTTTTTTTTTTTTTCATCAATTATCCTTTGACTATGTTCTAGCCCTCCAACTAGTGGCGAAAAATTTTTTTTGGCCCGATGCCAAACTTATTTGCCGACCCCTCCTGTAGTGCATAGTTTTGTTTCACGTTCATGTGTCATGTTTTTTATTTTGTAGTTTGATTCATGTTGCTTGGTTGTTCTATGCTTCCCTTGCACCTCATGTGTTCCCTTAGCCAATGTGTTATGTACTGATTGGTTGTTTATCAGAGATGGAAACTCGAGTCTGCGACTTGAACTCGAGTCACACTTAAGTTGCAACAACTTGCGACTACTTGCGACTTGACTTGGACTGGTGAACTACTAACTCGAGACTTGACTTGGACTCGTGAACTACTAACCCGAGACTTGACTTGGACTTGAAGACAGACTTGTGAAAAATACAAGTCTTTTGGCATGACATTCGATTACGTTCTCTATTTACTACCCCACGTGATGGCACGAAACATCACATTTTACTATCCATTCATTCCCGAATATATGCTGCAGCAGTGAATATCACAAATCATCTCTAAACACACTAAGCCACCGAGCGTGTGACGCATCTGAATGCACGCGAATTCATCGCCCATTACAAAACCTGTTAAATTAGCAACAAATAATAACAATATAGCCAAGCCTTACCTTGCGATAAACTTTGTCATTTCATTTGAAAAGCAATCAATTAATCCAAAGGGAAGCTGCGGTGTTGCACAGCTGCAGAGGCTTGCTTGTGGTCCATTTTCAAGAAGTACATGTCCTTTTCATTTTTTTATTTATTTTTGCCCAAGTATTTGATAATGCATACAATATCCAGATTTACCATGTTAAATTGTATTTGGATTGGACAAACACTTCCATACGCATTTTATGACGCATTTCTGTCTGACTCATTTCCACAGATCGGTTTGCTAAGTCGCAGTGCGTTATTATATCGGCTTATCACAAACAAGACACACAGATGAAAATGTTGTTCATTGTTTTGTTTACTGTAATGCTTGTCTAAACCTAGGTTTTGTTACCGCCGGACTACATTTTCCAGCATTGCTTGCGATCTACAGCAAACTACTGCAACTCATATAGCTCAAAATACACAGCACTTTTTTTCCTTGTGGTGGTTCTAAATGGTATAATTTTGTATAAAGTTAGAAAGTAATAGAAATGATTTAAGTAGTATTTTGTGTGCTTTATTAGACAATTTTAAAGTAAAAGTAATCTGTTTTGATATTTAAATACACTGTTAATTACAATAACAACTAGCTGAAAAAAATATATTGATAAAAATAGAACAAAGACTTGACTTGAGACTTAATTTGGACCCCTAAAGACTTGAGACTTGACTTGGACTTGGACCTCAAAGACTTGAGACTTGACTTGACTTGGACCTCAAAGACTTGAGACTTGACTTTGAACATGTCTGCTGTTTATGGTAACGTGGTTTCTCGGTTCTGTTCTGTGATTGGTTCCCTTATTCCTTGTGTCACTTGCCCAGTGGCTGCTGTTGTCATATGTTCCCCAAGTTCATGTATTTAAGCCCTCATGCTACGATTGTTCTCTTAATAATAAATAATAATATGTTTAATTTATATAGTGCCTTTCCCAAGCTCAAGGATGCTTTACAAAAACGGTAACATAATAGACAGTTGATTCACATTAACAAAAACAGTCGTTTCACAATCAATTAATCAGTTAAGTGGACAGTAGACATTTGCCCAGTCCAGGGATAGAAATGCAGTTGCATATCATGGTACAATTACACACATAAAACAGAGATACATAACATAGTACAAGTAACAACAGAAAAGGATTGTGTCAATAAGTGACAAACAAAGAATAGTAGATGCAACATAAATACACAGAACAAAATTACTCACAGAGAATTACAGCTGGTATTATAGGATGAGGAGAGTGTTTAAAGAACATGTTATGACTGATAGTATTGCAATAGGAAAGTAATAGCTTGTGACAGACAGTATCAAATGCTGAGCTGAGGTCAAGCAGTAGGAGAATGGAGAGATTACCTGAGTCACCAGAAAGTAACAGATCATTGACAACTTTAACTAAAGCAGTTTCAGTGCCGTGATGAGAGTGGAAACCAGATTGAAATACATCAAACTGATCGCTGAGAGCTAGAAAAGACTGTAGCTGATTGGCAACAACTTTTTTCATAATTTCATAATAAATGGTAAATTGGAGATTGGACGATAGTTGGTGAAATCTCTCCGGTGTACGGGCCCCCGACCAGCGGTCCGTCATCCGATGCCATTCAACCCCTTGTCATGCGGGCAGAGGCCTGGCAGGCCATCCCCGGGGTGTCAAGCTGGGTCCTGGGGACCATAAGTCGGGGCTACTCGCTTCAGTTTGCCCGAAGGCCCCCGCGCTTCAGACAGTGAGACAGATGGGAATTATCTCGACGACTGGCTCATTCTGGCCCAGTCACGAGCCGAGCTAGAACATCACAGATCCGTGCTCCTCAGCCACTTGGAATGCCTGGGACTCAGGGTCAACTTTGCCAAGAGCTCACTGCTTCCCAGCCAACGTATCACGTTCCTGGGTGCAGTTTTCGACTCAGTCCGTATGACGGCGGTAGTCTCGCCAGAGCGCGCCCTGGCCATTCAGCAGCTCGCGGCTTCAGTCAGGAACAAAGCCTACCTCCCTCTGAAGTTCTTCCAGAGGATGCTAGGGCTGATGGCTTCCGCCTTCCCGGTTTTGCAGCTCGGCCTCCTCCGGATGCGGCCTCTACAATACTGGTTGAAGTTTCGGATCCCTCCTCACGCCTGGTGGCACGGCCGCCTGCGTCTCAGGTTCAATCAGGCCTGTTTGACAGCTCTGAAACCTTGGACGAACCCTGTATGGTTCAGTCATGGAGTACCCCTACAGGCGGTGTCCAGAAGGACGGTGCTCTCGACGGATGCGTCCAACACGGGTTGGGGTGCTCTTTGCGAGGGCATACCGGCCTTCGGCTTGTGGTCTCGCGAGGAAAGCTATCTGCACATCAACTGCCTCGAGATGCTGGCAGTGATCTGAGCCCTTCAGGCGTTTCAGGCACACCTGACGGGACGCCACGTCCTAGTCCAGTCGGACAGCATGACAGTGGTGTCATACATAAATCACCAGGGCGGCCTTTCGTCCAGCCGCTTATGCGCACTGGCGAAACATCTTCTGGAGTGGGCGTTTCCGAGGTTACAGTCGCTCAAAGCGACTCACATACCCGGGAGAACGAACTTGGGAGCAGATATGCTATCTCGGAGCAACGTCCCCTCAGACGAGTGGATGCTCCACCCCCAGATGGTTCTCACGATCTGGGAGCTCTTCGGGAGGGCAGAGATAGATCTCTTCACCTCAGAAGACAACTCTCACTGCCCAATTTATTTCTCAGGAGGAAGATGCTCTGGCTCACGACTGGCCCTGCACCCTCCTTTACGCTTTTCCCCCGATCGCCCTGATCCCTCAGGTCATCAGGCGACTCAGGGAAGACAAACACAGAGTCCTGTGACTGGTGCTCTGCACGCAACATAGACCCTGTGGAGTGTGACGTATCACCGATACTGTCTTTCCTCCAGGGGTGTTTAGATATGGGTCGCACCCCTTCAACGCTCAAGGTTTACGTAGCAGCCATTGCAGCGTTTCACGCTCCTATCGCTGGCCAGTCAGTGGGACGAAACAGCCTTGTGGCGCATTTCTTGAGAGGTTCTAGGCGATTGAATCCACCTCGACCTCTCACCGTTCCCACCTGGGATCTCTCTTTGGTCCTCAGAGCTCTCAAAGGGCCCCCCTTTGAGCCACTGCGTTCAGCTGACCTCAGGCCCCTGACGCTCAAAACCGCTCTGCTACTTGCACTAGCATCGGTCAAGCATGTTGGCGACTTGCAGGCCCTCTCCGTGAGCCCTGCATGCCTTGAGTTCGGGCCTAATGACTCCAAAGTCGTTCTGAAACCTAGGCATGGCTACGTTCTTAAGGTGCTCTCGACTCCATTCAGAGCACAGGTCATTTCCCTCTCAGCGCTTCCTCCCTCGTCGGACGGGCGAGAGCTGGAATTACTCTGCCCTGTCAGGGCATTGAGGACCTATGTCGAGCGATCACAGCCTTTCCGGCAATCCGATCAGCTCTTTATCTGCTTTGGCGGCCGCACCAAAGGGTCTTCAGTCTCAAAGCAACGTCTTTCGCGTTGGATAGTCAACGCTATTGCTCTTTGCTACTCCTCTATGGGCCTGAACTGCCCCATAGGAGTTAGAGCCCACTCCACTAGAGGAATGGCTTCCTCTTGGGCATGGTCCAGTGGAGTTTCTATTAAAGACATCTGTGAGGCGGCCGGCTGGTCCTCGCCGTCCACTTTTGTCAGATTTTATAGCTTGAATATCCCGACCTTACAAGCTCGGGTCCTCTCGGTATGACCCAGCGGCCTCTATCAAGCTCCGCCTCATGCCACTTCGGGAGTTAGCTCCCCTTTTGCAAGTGTAACACTTGGGTTTGACGGCTCCGGCCCTCTCACTTGTCCGCTGGTTCCCTCGCGGTGTCCATGACAAGTTCAGTCGTTCCCTGCCGTGGCACGGCGCTGTTGAATTCGTTCCCCATATGCAGTACAAATGAAGTATCGAAAGGGAACGTACTCGGTTACTAATGTAACCTCGGTTCCCTGAGATACGGAACGAGTACTGCGTTACATGCCGTGCCACGAGGCTGCGGCTTCAGTGTCGTCGCTTCAGTCGTATGACCTGAAATCCTATGGCGAAATGCCTGCTTATATAGCCGTAAGCCCCGCCCCTTTTGGCAGGCTTCTTCGCACGCTTTGTCGCCATAGGCCGCGCAGCCATGCCGCGCCGCCATTGGTTCAACAACTTTCCATGAGTGAACCAATGACGATGCAGTTACACTGCGTTATTGAAAAAGGCTTCAGTAACGGGCAAAAAGGAGACCTTCCCCATACGCAGTACTCGTTCCGTATCTCAGGGAACTGAGGTTACATTAGTAACCGAGTACGTTAAGATAGGTTCCTGCGTGTACTAGTTCCCTAGAATTGAGCAGATGGTTATCAGGTAGTCCAGGCTCCAGTGGAGTCTCCCTGATACTAGCCCTGGAATTCTGGATCTGCTAGCAAGTAGTTGGCCCTCGAGCGGGCCACCTTGAAGGTGATCCTCTGGGTCGAGTAGGTCCTTAGCACATCCAGCTAAGTTTGTATCCTAACTCCCTAGAGTTATATCAGAGTGTAGGCTCTTCAGGAGCCTCCCTGGTACTTGTGTGAGCTTGGTCAATACTCGTCTCGGTTAAGTCTAGTTTGTACTCCCCTCGCATTGAGGGTCGTTCCTTAGAGTACAGCGCTCCCGAGTTCTGGTGGGAAGGTCTTTTGTGAGACCTCCCTGGTAGATTAGTATTTTAGGCTGTAGGTACTCCCCTCTCTTGTGTGGGTCGTCATATAGAGGACCTCGCTCCCTGAGTCGATCTTAAAGGTTTAAGAGATTCTTTTAGTAAGAACTCCCTTGGTAGATCAGCTCCTGTTGAGGCTGGAGGTATGCCTCTCATTAGGGATCCTATGTAGAGTACTCCTCCTGATTGCAAGGGTTTTAAGTGCTTTGCTGAGTCCTGCTCCCCAGGATGCCCGTCTCTACGATCCGGTCTGAGTTGGTTACTGCCAGTTTGCAGTCCCTCTTTCTGGACGCCTCCTCTGGAGGCAAGTGCTTTAGAGACTCTGTTTAGGTAACAGACAGGTTGCTGGCCAGACTAGGTCACTAAGATAGGACCAGGTCGGCCTCCCTGGTGGCGTTGGAGGTAGACTATTCTTCCCTGAGTAGTGACTGGCCGGGGCTCCTTTCAGCTCCCTGGCCGCATTCCCTTAAAGAGACCCCTTCTGTTTGAAGTTGTTGGTTCCAAGCCCTTAAGCGGCCTTGGTAGGCCTCTGGATATCTCTGGGGGCCTCTTTGAGGCTTATAGCTTGGGCGTTGGCCATAGGGAATGCTGTCACTGACAGCCTATTAGACCCGTAGGAGGAGTGATTTTGACATTTCTGTTGGAATTGTCCATCTGTTTTTTGTCAGCCATTCTTTGGCATGCACTCCCCTCAGCATGGCGGCGTGGGTATTTCATTCCCCATTAGCGTTCTAGGATACAATGTGAGTTCCCTTTCGAAAGGGAGCGCCTCACGTTACGCATGTAACCATGGTTCCCTGAGAACAGGGAACGAGACATTGCGTCTCCCTGCCATGCCTCGGGGCCGCCTGCTGAACAGTCCCTTCAGACGATAAGTGGTCGACTTGTTCTCTAGGCACCACTTATGTGCGTTCGGGTTGCACTAGTAGTGACGTCATAGGCTGTAGCTGGCTAATATGATTGGTGTGATTTGATAGCGTTTTGAGACACCGGTTCCCGCGGAGGCGTTCCCCATTAGCGTTCTAGGACGCAATGTCTTGTTCCCTGCTCTCAGGGAACCATGGTTACATGCGTAACCTGAGGCGTTAAGATGTACGAAATCATTCGGTGTTTGCCAGATTTCAGTAAGAAATAACATATCCAGGTTGTTGTCCGTAGTTAGTTCATTTAGAGAAAGACCCTTATCCGAGATGGAGCGGCAGTTGAGGAGGGCAAAGTGATTTTGCAGTACACCTTTATTTCCAGTTGTGTTGTAATTGAAGCTTGTCCTGTTTATATAAAGAAGCGATCGCAGTGAACGACAGTCGCACTGTAGATGGGTCAGTTTATTCATAGTTCTGTTTTTTGACCAGATACATGGAATCCCAGTAGGTGTTGACTGGTACACATTGAAAATCCTGCGGGTTGAACGTAGCGCGGGCGTCGGATGATGCCAAGTGAACAACAGTGCTCATACGTCGCAACGTCAAGGCGCGGGTGCCCATTAAGCGCCTTGAGTTCATATGGCAGATACGCAGTTTCCATGTTGGAAGTTACTCCAACAATAAGGAGAACCAAAAGTGGGATGAGAGAAAAAAGTTTTGGCGTATTTTTAGCAATAGCCATGAGAAAGCTAGTTATCTGCAAAACTATGTTAGCCAAAACCACAACCATCACAGCACCTAAAGCTTACGGAAAAGTAGGCTTCCCAACCAGACAGTAAGCGAATATGGATGACTGGTAAGAGGAGTGCTAACTCACCTCACAGTCAGTCCAACAGATGAAGGATAGAGGGGTTAGAGGGCTCGTAGTGTGGCTTTTGTGTCTCCATCAAGATGACCGGGCTATTGAAGATTATGTTGAAAAGTTTTGTGGACTGTGATACAAGGTGGACTTCAATGACGTTGCCTTGAAAGACATTTTTCGTTTGAGGTTAAAGGAACCCATTCGTTTCCAGTTGCCTGGAGGGAAAATACACTGGTCCCTTGAGGAATATATTTATTATGCACTTTTACTCAGTGGTTCATCATTCACCGTGGGTCTTGCAGATGTGGAGCCCTGCAATCCCACAGTATCCTCTATCCTCAGGCCAAGGCCTGTTCACGCCATGCCTGCCACTCCAAGGCCTGTTCAATCCACGACTGCCACACCAAAAGACCTGTTCACGTCATGCCAGCCAGGTCAGTACCTATTCATGTCATGTCTGCCAAGCCTGAGTTTGTTCATGTCATGCCTGCAATGCCTGTGTCTTCTGACAAGATGGCTGCCATGCCTGAGCCCTCAGCCTAGATGGCTTGGGTACCAAGCTCCAGCGGCTATGTTAACAATAGCATGGTATAACATTTGCTGAATGAGTACAGCAATATAAAGCATTTAACATACTTGCTCTCAAACCAAGTCGCATGCACCGCTTGTCACTGTAGCATCTGGACCAATCAGACACACAATTATTCATTATATTTAATGAATAATCCAGAAACTTAATCTCTCAAAGTTCTGTGAATCCATCCCCCTAAACTGCAACAAAACACATCAAAACACATTTCTTTCTGGTGTCAGCTCTTGGTAGTTCAGGGCTTTGTGATGGAGGGTCTGTTTATCACTATTTTTTAGGTGGGTATGGAATTTAATGGCCCTTTTTTGAATTGTGATTATAAGTGGGTATAATCCTAATTCTGCTCTGCAGGCATTATTTGGGGTTTTGCGCTGTACTCGGAGCAAAACTTTGCATAGTTCGGTCTGCAGAGTCTCTATTGGGTGTTTGTCCCATTTAGTGAACTCTTGGTTTGTGAGTGGGCCCCAGACTTCACACCCGTAAGAGCGTGATGAGTTCTATTACTGATTTGATTATTTTTATCCAGATTCTGATTGGGATGTCAGTTTTGATATTTCTCTTAATAGCGTAAAAAGCTCCCCGTGCCTTGTCTCTCAGGTCGTTCACAGCTTTGTTAAAATTCCCTGTATTGCTAATATTTATGCCAAGATAAGTGTAGTTCTGTGTGTGCTCAAGGAGCATGTTGTCTAATTTAAAACTATGATCATTATTTTTGTCTTTTTGGGGTTAACTGACAGGGCCCATGACTGACAGAAGCTGTGCAGGAGGTCTAGATGATGCTGTAGACCCTCTTTAGTCGGAGACAGCAGCACCAGATCATCAGCAAACAGGAGGCATTTGATTTCAGTGTCTAGTAGAGTAAGACCAGGTGCTGCAGACTGATCCAGAGCCCTCGTTAACTTGTTTATGTATAGTGCAGGACTTAAGCTACAGCCCTGTCTCACTCCACGATACTGAGGGAGGAATTATGTGTGTTTGTTACCAATTTTAACAGCAAATTTGTTGTTTGTGTACATTGATTTGATGATGTCATATGTTTTTCCTCTGATGCCGCACTAAATTAATTGAAGAAAAAGACCTTCATGCCAAATGGAGTCAAAAGCTTTTTTGAAGTCAACAAAGCATGAGAAAATTTTGCTTTTGTTTTGGTTGATTTGCTTATCGATTAAGGTATGGAGAGTGTATATATGGTCTGATGTGCAATATTTTGGTTAGAAGCCAATTTGATACTTGCTTAGGACATTTCTGTCTCTGAGAAAATGGGCTAGTCTGGTGTTTAGGATGTTGCAGACAAGTTTACCTAGGTTGCTGTTTACACATATGCCACAGTAGTTATTAGGGTCAAATCTGTCCCTGTTTATGGATTAGGGTAATTAGGCCTTTGTTCCAAATGTTGGGGAATATACCCGAGCTAAGGATGATATTGAAGAGCTTGAGGATGGCTAATTTGAATTTGTGGTCTGTATATTTTATCATTTCATTTAGGATGCCATCAACACCACAGGCTTTTTGGATTTTCAGGGTTTGTATTTTGTCTAATAGTTCAGCTAGTGTAACTGGAGAGTCTAAGGGGTTCTGGTAGTCTTTGATGGTCGACTCTAAAACCCTTAGTTTTTCGTACATTGCATTTTGTTCCCGATTGTTGACTATACTAAAAAGGTTGGAGAAGTGGTTTATCCAAACATTTCTATTCTGGATGGCTAGTTCTTGATGGTAAGATTTGTTTAGTGTGTTCCAGTGTTTCCAGAAGTGGTTGGATTCTAAGGATTCTTCAATTTCTCTGAGTTGACTTTTTGTGTTTTGTTCTTTCTTCTTACTTAAAGTATTCCTATATTGTTTAAGTTTTTCATGATAGAGATGACGGATGTTCTCATTGTCAGCATCTCTGTGTTTCTGGTTTGATAGATTCTTAAGTCTTTTGCAGTCATTGTCAAACCATTTCTCAGTGGCATGTGGTCTTTTTGCTTTTCTTTTTGTGGTTTGATAATGTTGCTGAGACCTCAAATATTCTGTTCAGCTTGTCTACTGCTAGGTTTGTACCTTCACTGTTATGTAGGAAAGGATTGGCAAGGAATTGATCTAATAGGGCTTGAATTTTTGGTTGACTAATTGTACTTGGATATGTATCTTTACTCTTTTGTTTCCATTTATACGTGTTTCTAAGTGAGTGGAGCTAGGTTTGTTTAGATGCTTCTTGGTTTGGCATTGCTCTGGTTAAGTAGAGGGTTATTTTACTGCGGTCTGATAGTGGGTTTAGTCGGCTGACTGTGAACGCTCTGAAGGAGTTTGGGTTAAGGTCTGTAAGAAAATAGTCAACTGTACTGCTATCAAAAGGTGAGCTGTAGGTGTATCTACCGTAGAAATCTCCTCTTAGTCTGCCATTGACTATGTACATACCTAGTGTGCGACACAGATGAAGAAGACGTGTTCCACTTTTGTTTGTTGTTTTATCATAGTTGTGTCTTCATGTGTATATAGGTAAGGGGAAGAAGTCACGTCCAGGTAGGTGTTTGTCCCCCTGAGAGTTAAGTGTGTCCAGTTCTTCACTTTTTCTCTGTTGCGGTGACTGTCCTATTAATTTCCAACCATGTATGGAATTGTCCTGTTTTAGCTACTTTGATGGCATGGACAAGATTTGATCTGTACCAAATAAGCATGCCTGCTGAGTCTCTTCCTTGTGTCACTCCAGGCAGTTTAATGGATGGGATGATGAGTTCTCTGTAGTCTTTGGGGCAGCCGGTGGATCCATCTCTGCTTCATGTCTCCTGCAGGATGGTGATGTCTGAATTTTTATTTCTGAGTAAAAATCTGTGTTTCTGCTTTTGAGGCCAAAGGTAGATGATCTCAGGCCTTGAATATTCCAACATGGTATTATAAATGCTTTGTTGTCCATAGGGTCTTAGTTCTGTTGATACGTTTTGACCTATGACAGTAGGTGTGAGCAGATGAGATTGAGCATCTGGCGCATGTCTCTGAGCTCTGATGTTGTGGCTTGCACTTGTCATGTTTTTGGTTTTCTGCTCACTACTTGAGCATAGCTGTGGCTGCCAGGGGCCTGCTGTGTATGAAGGGGGTAGGCCGGAGAGGCTTTGGTCTGGCCTGATTCACTGAATGTGAGGATGTGAGGGCTGGGAGAAGATGCTCAGGTGTCTCAGCATGTGAGAGTGCTGTTGTCATGAAGGAAGTCTTATGGATGTTCTTTCTGGGGGTACACTGTGCTTTCTTACAGGTCTGGGTGGAGGTTGTTGGACTTTGTTGCTCCTGGGGGTGTTGCCTGTTGCAGTTCCAATTCAGGGCCACATCTTTTAGGGTCCTGGCGAAGACAGGAACAGATGTTTTGTACAGATGGACATGGTCGTAGAGGCATGTGAAGTCCAGGGTGGGGTGGTGTGCCAGGTGCACATTGGGTTTAAGTGCACAGGCACGGGAGAGGTTGGCATTCACCCGCTGGATAGTGTCAGGGTGGAAGTCTTTTCGGGGCAGCAGTGTGGAGATGGTAATTTTAGTTTAGTTTGTGCCGGTGTGAATTATTATATGGCTTGGGGATCCCAGTTTGTCCACACTTAGTGACACCAGAGTTTGGCCACTCTGTGTTTGGGAAAGAGCTTCTTTTCATCAATAAATTTCCCATTTGAATCAATTAAAAGAGCGACCTCTGGTTTAAGCGTTCCTTCTGTTGGTGTGGAGGGATCGTCTGAGTGTGATGTGAGGGAAGTGTCTGATGGGAGAGGAGGATTCTGGCTGTGCTGAATCTCTGTTGTTTGGGAGCTGTGATCAGGGTGAAGGGTGTCCTGCTCCACCAGTTCCTCTGATGAGCTGAACTCGCTGTGCTGTGCTCCTCTGTCCTGCCTCAGTTCTATTTCCATCCTCATCGCTGTTAGTTGTGCCCTTTGTATCTCAGTCTGTTGTAAGAACTGTGTTTCCAGCATCTCCAGCTGGGCCCTTAGCCCCTCTCTCTCCTGCTGAAGTTCCTTCACTTCAGTCTGCAGTGTAGACAGCTCTCTCCTGAGGCTGTCCTTTTCTCTGTGCTTGGCTGTGGGGCTGTTGCTGCTCTGTTGTCTGAACTTTTTGCAAGGAAAAGATCATCTCCTTGAGCTGTACCATTTCTCCCTCTAGCTCTGTAAACCTCTCCCTCATGTCAGTGCAATAGTAGTGTGAATGGGGATCTTTGGTCTGGTTTATGCTCGAAGGGTCTCTCTGTTCTGTCTGATCCTCATCTGTGTGGATGGTGTGGGAGACTGACTCCTCAGGAGTGATTAGTTGGTCTCTGGTAATGGTCTCTTTCTGTGCTCTGTCTTTGATGCAGAGGAAGTCTTGTTCGAAGAGCCTATTGATGCTCTTTACAACCACTATACCTGTTGTTTTGTAGATATTAACATTGGTGGTAGTTGTTTCTTCCTAGTTTCTTATTTTTTAGCTGGAAACCCCCACAGATCCCTTTTCTTTCAGCAGAGGGGTAGTGTGTAATGATGGCCTTGTGCCATGCATAGGGCTTGTTAGTGTAGAATATGAGGTTACTTATGCTGCCATCTTCATGTTGGTCTGCAAAAAGTGTTTCTGGGTTGTCAGTCAGTCTTTTGTTTTTGTATACTTTCCATGCTGTTTCATTTGTGACATCTTTGGGACAGTGCAGTGCGATGACCTCCACATATGGGTGTTGTTTAGGCCTGATGCTCTGGTTGGAGGCTTCAGAACTCTTCTGAGGGCAGAAGGGTGCAGGGCCAAGATGATGTACTGGCCATAGTTGATTTAGAATGTAAACAGAATCAACTGAAATAACTTCCAGTTTTTTGTTTATTTTTTCTCAGTGAAGATAATAATAATAAAAAATAATAAATAAGTATATCCTCCTTCCCCCGGGAGAGGGCCGGGTGGAAAATCCTGTGTTTCGTTTTATTTCTGTTCCCACCTTTTCAATAAAAGAGCAGTTTCCAAAATCTCTGGGCCATACAGGGTCTGTGCTGACAGTGTGTGACGCACCACTTCCTCACTTTCAGCCACACTCTCATTCACCACGGGCAGGGTACTGGCTGCTGTCCAGATGGTGCCACTCGTACGGTGCTTGGGGGCCTGGCTACGCCACCCCAACCCGTGTGGTCATCACACCGAGTTATCGCCGTACATTCAGCCCGTGGTCGGAACTTTTCTTTTCTACGGGCCAGACTGCCACAACAGGTGCCTCCACCACCGGCCGGGGTGCCATATGCAGTGGGCATGCTGCGTCGGGCTCCTGGACAGGACCCTAACGACAGTGGCATATCAACTGCCGAGCTCAATCGTGCAGCCGACGAGCTCTCACGACAGCTCACATTCCCGGGGGAATGGAGACTCCACCCCCATGTGGTCTAGCTGATTTGGAGCCAATTCGGGGGCGCACAGGTAGACCTGTTTGCCTCCCACGAATCCGCTCACTGCCAGTTGTTTTACTCCCTGACTGAAGGGACCCTCGGCACAGATGCACTGGCACACAGCTGGCCCCGGGGTCTACGCAAATATGTGTTTCCCCCAGTGAGCCTCCTCGCACAGACACTGTGCAAGGTCAGGGAGGACGAGGAGCAGGTCTTGCTAGTTGCGCCGTACTGGCCCAACCGGACCTGATTCCCAGAGCTGATGCTCCTCGCGACAGCCCCTCCCTGGCGGATTCTCCTGAGGAAGGACCTGCTTTCTCAGGGATGGGGCACCATGTGGCATCCACGTCCTGACCTCTGGAACCTCCACGTGTGGAGGACTTAAGTGGCCTACCGCCAGCAGTAGTTGACACTATCAGTGGTGTTCTTCCCGCCAGGAAGACCCCTGAAAATGCCCAGTCAGCTTTGTGCATTCCTACCTTTAAGATGGCTTGGAGCTGAGGATGTCCCCCTCCACCTTGAAGGTCTATGTGGCCGCCATCGCAGCACATCACGATGTGGTCGGTGGCAGGTCACTAGAAAAGCACGGCCTGATCATCAGGTTCCTCAGAGGCACCAGGAGGTTAAATCCTCCTAGGCCTCGCCTTGTTCTGTCTCGTTCCCTGGCGGGACTATGGAGAGCTTCTTTCGAGCGCCTTAAGTCAGTTGAGCTGAAACATCTGTCGTTGAAGACAATGCTCCTGACTGCACTCGCTTCCTTTAAGAGGGTAGGGGACCATCAAGCAATTTTGGTCAGTGAATCGTGCCTAGAATTCGGGCTGGCTTCCGCTCACATTATCCTGAGACCCTGGCTTGGATATGTGCCCAAATTTCCCACCACTCCCTTCCGGGACCAGGTGGTGAACTTGCAAGCGCTGCCCCTGGAGGAGGCAGACCCATCCCTAGCGTTGCTGCGTCCCGTTCTCACTCTGCGCGTTTACATGGACTGCACGCAGAGCTTCAGAAGCTCTCAGCAGCTCTTTGTTTGCTTTGGAGGTCAGCAGAAGGGAAAGGCTGTCTCCAAACAGAGATTAGCCCACTGGATAGTGGATGCCGTCGCCTTGGCGTATCAGTCCCAAGGCGAGCTGTGCCCCCTCAGGTTGAGAGCTCACTCCACTCGGGGTGTTGCTTCCTCCTAGGCGTTGGCGCACGGCGCCTCTGTGGCAGACATCTGCAGAGCTGCAGGCTGGGTGACACCAAACACATTCGCGAGATTTTATAATCTCCGAGTGGACCTACTGTGTGCTGTCTACACGTAGATAGCCACAGGTTTTCGCTTGCTTGTGCCATTTCCCTCGCACAAGGGAATACGAACACTTTTTCTACTCCTCAGTTCAGTTCCCCAGATGGTGAACCCTGTGAAGTTCCTCCTGCATCCTGCGGCAGTCTGACGTGGTGGAGGCGACCGACGCCAGGTCCAGTACTCATGTGCATGCCCAGTTGGTCAGCCCTTGTACTGGGCTAGATGCCCATGTGATGTGATTCCCTGCCGGTAATCCCATATGTGTCTGTCCACGGTACGGTTTCCCTGAGGGTAAACCCGTGTCTTTCCCTGGGTGGCTCAGCTCTGCCCTATCTCTGTTCCGTAATGTTCCTCCCTGGTTAGGTAGGTCCTACCTCAGAGATTTTCATATGCATTACTGCCCCACGGGTCAGTCCATATGTGTCTTCCACACACCACCTCCCTTCGGGCAGGGTGTGGTCTCCGTAGCTTTCCCCTCCTTGGACTGGGAACGCTTTCCCATTGGCTCGTTTTGTACCACTTGGAGGTGACTGGGCTCCCAAGCGAGACCCCATTACATCAGTATCGACGTAACGTCTCCATTCCCTTCTTCAGGGAACGGGGGTTACAATAGTAACCTAGACGCTTTAAAATACATAGTTGCTTTATTTTAGGAAGTGAGTCCTTTGCTAGGAAATCATATATGGGGATCCCTGGCATCAAATAGTTTGAAAACATTTTAACTAAATGATATACTTTCTTGGGACTTCAGACAGACATCTTGAGGAAGACCACGACTCAGTATCTTATTTATTTGTACAGTATAGGCTACTTTTGTGTGAAAAAAAAGAAAAAAAGTATTTTCGTGTTCTGAATTGCTTGTAGTTTTGTACATGTGTGGATTTATGTGTGCATTTGTGGCTCTGTTGCGTAAGCGGCAGTGCTGGTCCTTCCTGTACGCAAAGCATGCAAGTTGTGTAGGGCCCACGAACCATCATGTTGCTGTCAAAGATGATTTAGGTAGCCTATTAGTATATAATGTATACTTCCCACCTGTATATATGTTTTATAACATGCAAAAATAAATGCAGATTCAACTTTAGAGGAATC
This sequence comes from Hypophthalmichthys nobilis, assembly GCA_037950665.1. NCBI lineage: Eukaryota > Metazoa > Chordata > Actinopteri > Cypriniformes > Xenocyprididae > Hypophthalmichthys > Hypophthalmichthys nobilis. The sequence goes on from CM075479.1 coordinate 20,241,311, forward strand.
ATGTGGAAATTTCATTTCTTTTCTTTTTTTAAAGATTGGACTGGACCAACATAGGAGGAATAGTTTCATGGGTGGGGACAAGGGTGGGAAATGGCTCTGCCGAATTTTCTCAGCCAATTTTCATCATCCAGCTCCTCTAACACTACCACAGGGACAGATGTATAAACAGGCTCACAGACCTGGTCAGGCAGAGATGTCAGGCTTTGTTTCCAGGATGGACAAAGCTCTGGCTCAGGCACAGGGTCCATGGCAGGCATTGGCTCAGGCACAGGGTCCGTGGCAGGCATTCACTGGGTCTATTGGTCTGTGGTAGGCGTGGGCTTGATGAATGGCTGGACGGTGAGGGATGGGTGGGGTGGACTGCAGGAGCAATAAGATCCTCCTCTCTCTCACAGATGGTGAAAGGGGATTCATTTTGTAAAAGCACTCAGTCCACATAAACCATAAACATCCCTTGAGGAGCATCTGCAGGCAGGCATGCCTTAGTCTAAGCACTGAGCCCTGAGAAATAAATGGTTTTGTGCAATAATGTCATTTTATTTATAAAGTTTGATGAAATGGTTTTTGTCACCTTACAAAGAAGACTGCAGCTTAACTCTCTGGGGTCTGAGGATTTTTGGGGCCCTGGAGAAGTTTTGACATGCCCCGACATTTGTGCTTTTTTCAGTTCATAAACATATTAATGGAAAAGGTGTCATTACACTGTATTCAGCACGAACTAGGCTACCATAATATATAAGCAACATGTATTTATGTGTTTGTATTTTTGAAGGAATAACGTTTATGCGTGGTTATTGAAAAAAACAAAAAACTTAAGTCACTGAAATAAAGCCACAAAACTAATATTATATATGTGTTCACAAGACTTCTGGGTATCGGAGGTTGTAGACTAGAGTTTTTGCTTCAAAATGATGTAAAAATTATCCTGTCTACTCGTTCATATAAAACAATATATTGATTTAAATTTTCTGAGACACTTTTTGTCAAGAAACACAGTATGCATGGAGGCGTGAATCTTCATGAATAATGCTGTGATTCACACCTGAGAAGACAATGACCTGCATAATGAGCCCTTTTAGTCAGGTAGGCTATGTGAAAAAAGCCTCTGATAAAAGGATCATATCAGCTGTATTAACGTAAATATAATGTCCACTTTTGACAAAAAAACATGATTTTTGTGATCTCATGCATGCACGTATTATTGCACATGTGAAGAAAAATTTGTATAGGCCTATATAGTTTAAATTACATTACCAGTCAAAATATTGGACACATTACTATTATAATGTTTTTAAAAGAAGTCTCAAGTCTCCAACCAAATAATGCTTTTCTATTTTAATATACTTTAAAATATAATGTATTTCTGTGATGCAAAGCATCTGAACATTCATGTTACCTCTATGGCATTTCAGGCTATTATATTTGTTATATTATATAGCCTTAATGTTAATGTGCAGTTGACAAACTATACATTATTAAAAAAAATCTAAGACTCAAGCTTCACATTTTGACCTCTGTTTTATTCTTATAGTGACCGTAAATTGTTAATAGCCTATGCGTCAGGAGTTATGAATATGAAAACGGAGTCGATACCTTTGACAAAACAACATCCATCAGGGCTTTTAGCTTAAAAGCATGCGCATTTGGAGAAATATTGATGGATTCTCATATGTTTATGTCAGTTTTCTATACAGAGGAGTAATATTTATTCAATATTTATTGTCATCACTATGAACGCTGTATACTCAATTCATACTTGCAGCCGGAGGGCGCTCTGTGCACATTTAGTCCACAAATGTCTTGTTAGAAGAACAGGCATACCATGTGACATTCCAGAAACTAACAGAGGCTTCCAGAGATCGCTAACCATGGCTATAACATGCCAATAAACACTTTTGAAGATAATAGATACACAATTGCGACAATGTATACATATATTGCCTCAGAATTTGCGTCTGAATAGCGCTCGCTCCGTGGGCGTGGCTGAATTAGTGGATAATGAGCTGACACATGGACGTCTGACATGCCTCTCTTTTCATTCAGATTACATAAACCGAGAATATTTGTTTTCGATTTGACTTAAAAGATTTAAAACCTGACATTTCAATGTTTATTTAGACATAAGTCTCATTTTTTTGTGATTAGTATTCACTAAGTTACAGTTCATTTACTGAGAACTATTAGATTGGACTTCATTCAGAGGGAGACGACTGATCACGCATCATGTTAGTTTTCTTTATTTTGCAAAAAGCACAACATTTTACACTGAGTGTACACAAATAAAAAAAAGATATTGCACTGATTAAAATGGTGTATAACTCTTAATTGTATGTGCACAATTGACAGAATATTTTGAGTCTCTTTCATACTGATAAGGAAGAAAGCAAGGTGGTATCGCCGGCACGACTAGCCGACCTCTGAGGGTTAACTTTATTAAATCAAACAAAAAACAAGAAATAAACACAACCAACACAAGACAATGAACGGGGTTAATGAAGGCATTATATACACGTAATTATACATAATATACACAAATAATTGAACTCAATACATAACAGGTGTGTAATAATCAATGAAACGTCTAGGTTACTATTGTAACCCCCGTTCCCTGAAGGATGGAACCGAGATGTTACGTTGATACTGACAAAATGGGGTCTCGCCTGGGAGCCCAATCACCTCCAAATGGTAGAAAACGCGCCAATGGGTATTGGCCAGTGAGATTTACATGCCGAGCCACACCCGACCGGCTTACTCACTTCCATTCATATTTTGCTGAGGAGCTGAGACAAGGAACCCGGCCATTCAGCGGTGGTCCAGGGCTCAGGGAAGAGTGCTTTGGACCTCAATTCCCACATTTCAGCAATGACCAATGCTAGGGAAGCGTTCCCAGTCCAAGGGAGTGGAACGCTATGGAAACCACACCCTGCCCGAAGGGAGGTAACGTGTGGAAGTACACATATGGACTGACCCATGGGGTAGCACTACGTCTGAAGTAGGTCCTACCTAACCAGGGAGGAACACTACTGGCACAGGGGCCAGGCAGAGTAGAGCTGCCCAGGGAAAGACACAGGTTTACCGTCAGGGAAATCATACTGTGGACAGTACACATATGGGATTATTGGTAGGGAATCACATCACATGGGCATCTGGCCCAGTACAAGGCCTGACCAAACTGGCAGGCGCACAAGTACTGGGCCCGGCGTCGGACGCCTCCACCACGTCTGACTGCCACAAGATGCAGGAGGAACTCCACAGGATTCGCCATCTGGGAAACTGAAGTGAGGAGCAAGTAAGTGCTCACATCCCCTCCTTGGAGGAAAATGGCGCTGCAAACGAGAACCTGTGGCTATCTACTTGGCATCCACTATCCAGTGGGCCAACCTCTGTTTGGAGACAGCCTTTCCCTTCTGCTGACCTCCAAATCAGGCAAAGACCTGCTCTGAGCTTCTGAAGCTCTGCGTGCGGTCCACATAAGCGTGCATAGAGTGAACAGGACACAGCAACGCGAGGGCTGGGTCTGCCTCCTCCAAGGCAACGCTTGCAAGTTCACCACCTGGTCCCGGAAGGGCTCTCAGGATGACGTGAGACACGGCTGGCCCGAATTCTAGGCATGATTCGCTGAAGAAAATGCTTGCAGATCCCCGACCCTCTTGAAGGAAGCGAGCACGGTCGGGAGCGCTGTCTTCAACGACAGATGTTTAAGCACAACTGACTCTAGGGGTTCAAAGGGAGCTCTCCGTAGGCCCGCCAGAATGACAGAGAGAATGAAGAAAGGCTCTGGAGCAGCTGTGAATCAATCATCCACGGTGGAGGGTTCCACTCGAGCCCAATGCCCATGGCGGCCCGGGAAAGCATGGCCGTCAATTCTGAATCTGATTTGGCCTGAACAACCACCCCAGAAGGGGGCAGTTCCGCCTCCTCATCCTCTCCAGAGGACAAAAACCCACTCTCTGATGCCACGATCAACATCAGATCCTCATCCAGAGCGCCGAATGAGATATGAGGTGCCTCATGCGAGGGACCTGCACCAACATCCGGCAACTCGACGACACATGGCACGCTAGAGGAGTGGGAGGTTTGTGGGGGCAGACCAGAAGAAGAAGCTCCCACTGTAACCCTCAGATCTCCCAAAGTTCTAACCAGGGGCTGGGTAGCAGCAGAGGAGACTCGTGTCTCTGTGTTAAAGAAGGAGAGTTGTGATCGCAACACCAACATGGACATGCTCTCGCAGTCCACAAGCACTCTCTCAGCGCTCTGTATGTCCAGGCACGTGAGACAGCGATTGTGGCCATCAGATGAGGTCAGGAAACGACCGCATCCAAAAACACACAGACTGAAAAAGACCCTGAACGCCCATGCTTGCTCTTTTAGCGATTGCTTTTATAGCTGAAACACTCAGGGATGAGATGTTGCGCTGCTTGTCAGCGCGCTGACGTACAGAACACTGAACTGCGCCTTCACACCAGCTGAGAATCCCATGAGTTTTGAGGCAGAAAGCAATGGAAATTGCTCTTGAGGAGAAATTCCAGTAGCAATTAAAATTGCTGTTTTGCTCTCTTAATTTCAGGAATTTGTTCTCTTTGAAAAGGTGACTGGATTAAGAGCAATCGCTTGCGACCGCTCGGCTCCGAAGCAAAAGTATGAATTGAAGTGAGTATGCCGGTCCTATTTATACCCGGATATGCCGGATGGGTGTGACTCAGCATGTAAATCTAAATAACAAACTAAAAGTCCTTGAAAACGAAACCAAAGCACCAACCTAACATGGTTAACACTAACTATAACTATACCGTAATTAAGTATTTCATAGTTAATATTAAATATTTATTTTAAATAAAATAAATAAATATTTATTTTATTATTATATGAAATGTTTATTCATAGTTAATATATAGTACCATGTTAATATATTAATAGGCTATATACAAATAATGAGTTCCTTATTCATTGTCACTGTAATTAACACAATTATTATTGTGTAATTAATTAGCTCATAGTAAAGGAATTGTTAATTGGTTATTAGGAGTAAATAGATTATGTCACAGAAAAAAGGGAAATGTCATTAATTAAGTGCTTTAAACCAACCTTTATTGGACGTTAATTGCATTAGTATTACTTATTCTTATATATACTCCCCCCTATATACAGTATATATAATAATTAATATACAGTTTGCAAAGTATAAAAACCATTTCCCCTATGGAGAGTCCCTGTAAACCACATATGCCAACATGTACTGTATATGCATGTGTTTGCCTAATGTATTTATAAACACTTTAAGGAACACTGAATATCAGTGCAATCATTGTCCAATAAAGGTTGGTTTAAAACATTTAATTAATGGCATTTTTCCATTTTCTGTGACCTAATCTAAAGTGAGAACTATTTACGGTTAATTGTAAATAATAGTTGTGAAAAAAGCATAAAAAATATTATCTAACTCTTAACATGAGCTAATTAAACAATAATAATTTGATTACAGTGACAATGAACTAAGAACTCACTATTAGTATATAGCCTATATTAACAATATAGAGACTACAATATATATATTATAATACTATGAATTACCTATAAACTAATAGTTTGCAAATGATTTGTAAGTACTTTATCACTGTTATTATGAAGTGTTACCCATAACATGACAGTTTTGCAAAAAAAAACAAAAAAACAAACAAACAAAACAAACAAGTGAAATACATTTATTTGAATTTATCCTCAGTGACATTGAAAAATGAGAATTAATAACACTTCAGTGGCTGACATTAAAATTATTCTCAGGTGTCTGTATTGTTTCAGGTTTGTTTTGTGTCTTCCTATTGTGCCGTGGATGTGGTCTGAGCTGCTGGACAGCATTACATAAGCACTAATGAGAAATCAGCCAGTAATGAGAAATCTTTTGCTTGATACATTGCCTATTTATATACTGTGTTTGCAATGAGTGCTTGTCAAAACATCTTGTCCAAAGGAATGAATTTTACTGCTACTCACTCGTGTTTTCTTGTCCAGTTGGATTTGCTCTTGTTCTTTCTTGCCCCAGCACCCTGGAGGCTTTGTTTGTGAATTATTGTTTGCTGTATACAGACAATCTGCATTATACCTTCACTGGCCTTCTCCCCCCACAACAGTTTGTGCATGCCAGCCTGTTTCTTTAATTATTATAGTATATATCGAACATTGAAACATTGCTGTTCACATCTGCCTCTTCTGTTTTTATTACCATCATCTCTGCCTTGTTTTTGCTGTTGTTCATTGTATTCATTAACTGTTATTAAAACATTATCCTTATCAAACCGGCTCTTTGGTATTCCTGTTATTCCTGACAGAAATATATTAAAATAAAATAATTCAAATTGCTTGCTAAAATATTTTGCCTTTTCAATTTGTTGTCTTGGGGTCAGTAACTAAGAACAAACACAGTACACTACATTGAAATCAGATGGATTCATTCTTAAATAAATAAACATTTCACTGCTGTTAACCAACACACACATCTAATGTGTCCACTCTCAGTCTAGCAGACAGAATTTATTTTCTGCTTGTACACTTTTATTTCCCACATAATAGATCTAAAAATATTTATGAAATACATATAAATGTAATTTTAGGTAATTTAATTCACAATGATTGAAAAACACATAGACAATCATTACAGTCATTTTGAAACGTTCCCTCTAATTGGTGCAGATCTGTTGTTAAGCACTTTTCGAATTAAGTCTTTGATTTTAGCTGTGTTTAAAACATAAATGATGGGATTTAGCATTGGTGGAAGAGCAAATGAAAGAGATCCGCTGATGATCCTGGCATTAGTAGTAGGTGCAGCAATCAAAATGCATAATATGGGAAGAAAGAATGATCCAACTACCAAAAGGTGTGAAACACAGGTCTTCAGTGCTTTAAAACGTCCTTCCCAAGTTGTAATTTTACATAAAGCAATAAAAATTCCCACATATGACAGGACTATAATGAACGGTGGTGCTACAAGGAAAAAAGCTTGAATGAGGACTGCTATAAACTTATTAATGCTATTGTCATTGCATGGCAGCCTCAACAATGTTCCATAGTCACAATACCAACTCTCTACCACGTTGGAATTACAGAATGAAAGTCTGGTCATCAAAGATGTTGACAGTGTTACAAGAAAGGTGTTAAATGCCCATATTATTGAAAAAACTATAGCCATGAACTTATTATTTACTATGGCATTATATCTTAGTGGCAAACAGATTGCAACGAAACGATCAAATGCCAGAACAACAAGAGTGTAAGTCTGCACAGTAATAAAGAAGTTCACAAAAAACATGTTTGCCAAACAATCATTGTATGAGATGTATTGTGAGTCAAAAAAAAAAATCTTGATCATGCTAGGAATCAGTGCATTAGTTTCACCAATATCTGCCAAGGCCAAGTTAAACACACCAATGTACATTGGACTGTGCAGGCTCCGGTGAAGAGCTATAATGAGAATGACTATCGAGTTCCCAATTATAGAAATAGAATATATGATAAATAAGAATATATAGTAATAAGTGCTGTACGGCGTACCTGTAAGCCCAGTGATGAAAAAGTGTTCTGGATGAACAATCGAGATATTCTGGGATAAAAACATGGCAGCTTTGCGTTTGTTGTTTTATGCAGGCTGAAAATATAAATTACAATGAAGAAATAACCAAAATATGGACTTTACTAAACTGCCATCTCAGACTTTTAACATCTATTTTCAAATGTTGAAAATATATCTTTATGTAAACTTTATGCATAATATTTGAATCACAGACTTATGTAATAATAAATCTAAATAATCTTAAAGTTTTAGAGCCAGAGCAAACAATGACTGCTTTGAATTAAATTAGTCTGTTATAAATGCTAGTCCTTATTCTCTCATGTCACAAAGATCATTAGACATCTGCGTCATCGAATGCAAACATATCTACTGATTCATCTCTTGAGAGCTTTCTGACAACACAATGATGTAATAATTGTATATTGAAGTAAATGTTCTGGCCACAGCTTTAGTTTTGATAGACATTTGCTCACTGACCACACAATTCACCTTTGTGTTCTCATTAGTGCACATTATATTACAGTAACTCAAGGATATATTTAATATTAAGTGTGACAGCAATTGTAGTACAACTTATGTCCATGTGTTGGCCTTAAAGGGTTAGTTCACCCAAAAATGAAATAAATGTCACTTATTACTCACCCTTGTGCCGTTCCACACCTGTAAGACCTTCGTTAATCTTCGGAATGCAAATTAAGATATTTTTGTTGAAATCCGATGGCTCAGTGAGGCCTGCATAGCCAGCAATGACATTTCCTCTCTCAAGATCCATAAATGTATTAAAAACATATTTAAATCAGTTCATGTGAGTACAGTGGTTCAATATTAATATTATAAAGCGACAAGAATATTTTTGGTGCGGCAAAAAAACAAAATAACAACTTATATAGTGATGGCCGATTTCAAAACTCTGCTTCAGGAAGCTTCGGAGAGTTATGAATCTTTTGTGTCGAATCAGCGGTTCGGAGCGCCAAAGTCACGCGATTTCAGCAGTTTGGCGGATTGACACACGATCCGAATCATGATTCGACACAAAAGATTCATAACGCTCCGAAGCTTACTGATGCAGTGTTTTGAAATCGGCCATCACTATAAAAGTCATTATTTAGTTTTTTTGGCGCACCAAAATTATTCTCGTTGATTTATAATATTAATATTGAACCACTGTACTCATATGAACTTATTTAAATATGTTTTTAGTACATTAATGGATCTTGAGAGAGGAAATCTCATATGCAGGCCTCACTGAGCCATCGGATTTCAACAAAAATATCTTAATTTGTGTTCCGAAGATGAACGAAGGTCTTACGGGTGTGGAACGGCATAAGGGTTAGTAATAAATGACATTTTTTCATTTTTGGGTGAACTAACCCTTTAACATCGAGTGTAAATGGTTGAAATCCTCTGGGGCGAGGTCTATTCAAATATACCTCTATAATATACAGCAACTAAAATATATAACAATCTCTATAATTGTTGCAGTACAGAAAGGTCGGAGACAACGGGAAACAGGTAAGTGATGTTTATTAAACAACCAGTAGCATAAACAGGAATGCAGGTGAGTGAATGGCAGTATTGCAGGTAGAATGGTGAATAACGGAGTGGTAATACTGTCCTTTGTGTTGTAGGGTTGGAGATCGTGGATGACAGATGAATGGCGTTGGTAGCAGAGCAGAGAAGACACTTGGGAACTCACACGAAGACAGGAACACAGGAGGAGACAAGACAGTAAGTATACTGGAGTCCTTGAGGTAAGCATAGAGGAAAGTCTATATGCAAACGAGACCGGACGCTGACTGGAGTGAGTGAGTGAGTGTCTCTTATGTGGTGACTGATTGGGGTGCTGATTGAGTGCAGGTGCGTGTGATCAGTACTCTGGTGAGGGAGTGCGCTATGATTGGGTGATGTTGGAGCCTGGTGTGTCTGTCACAGTACCCCCCCTCCATGGCCCACTCCTGAGGGCCGAGGACCCTGACGTCGTGGTGGTCGTCCTCTTCCACGTGGAGCAGGTCTGTCAGGATGAAGAGCGTGGAAGGTGTCGAGCAGGTTTGGCTCTAGGATGTCGTTTCTGGGTACCCATGAGCGTTCCTCGGGACCGTAGCCCTCCCAGTCCACCAAGTACTCCAAAAGACCACCACGCCGCTGGGAGTCCAAGATCTCGTTCACTTGGTACGCGGCTCCGTCCTCCAGGATTAGAGGAAGTGGGGGTTCAGCTGCTGCGTCAGGCTCTGTGGAAACAGGAACAGAGGGGTGGTAAGGTTTGAGTAAAGACACATGGAATGTGGGATGAATACAGTACTGTGCAGGTAATTGGAGTTGGTAAGTGGATGATTTGCTTCGTGATTGTGAAGGGGCCAATGAATCTGGGACTTAGCTTTCGGCAAGGCAGACGCAGTCTGATGTCCCGAGTAGACAGCCAGACCTTCTGTCCTGGTTGGTAGACTGGAGTGTTGGAGTGTCGAAGGTCGGCTGTCATCCTGTGTCTGCGCAAGGCCCGTTGAAGCTGATGGTGTGCGGAGTCCCAGACCCTCTCGCTCTCTTGGAACCAGTGGCCGACACCTGGTACATCCGACGGTTCCCCAGACCAGGGGAACAATGGGGGTTGGTAGCCGAGCACGCACTGGAAGGGAGTAAGTCCAGTGGTAGATTGGCGCAGGGAATTCTGTGCGTACTCGGCCCAACCCAGGAACTGGTTCCAAGAGTCCTGGTGGCCATGGCAGAAGGTATGGAGGAACCGGCCGATCTCCTGGATCTTCCTCTCCGTCTGCCCGTTCGACTGCGGGTGGTATCCAGACAAGAGGCTAACGGTCACACCTAGGAGAGAGAAGAAAGCACGCCATATTTTGGAGATGAACTGAGGTCCTCGGTCTGATACAATATCTTCTGGGATTCCGTAATATCTGAAGATGTGGTTGAACATGATCTCAGCAGTTTCCATTGCTGTGGGCAGACCCTTTAAGGGAATCAGACGACAAGACTTAGAGAATCTGTCAACTACCACTAGGATACAGGTACAGTTGTTAGATGCAGGTAGGTCTGTTATGAAATCCACTCCTAGGTGTGACCATGGTCTGTTGGGAATGGGCAGAGAATGGAGCTTGCCGGAGGCAAGATGGCGAGGGCTCTTTGAGATGGCGCATTCCTGACATCCTTGCAATTACCTTCTGACGTCCCTTGCCCGTAGATCTTCCCACGGGGCACTGACTCACGCAGAAGCAGATCGATGGCACAGTCCCATGGCCGGTGTGGAGGCAGCTTGGAGGCTCTTTTCGGGCAGAAAACATCGCTGAAGGGGGCGTAACATGGAGGAATATCCACTGAACGTTTCTCCACAGGACTTTCGATGAAAGTAGTGCAGACAGACAGACGTTCTGGATGAGGAGAGGAATGTAGTGGTAACATAGGGAAACAGTTCGAGAAACAGTTTTCGCCCCATTTCAGGATCTCACCAGTCTTCCAGGAGATGACGGGATTGTGCTGCTCCAACCATGGGCGCCCTAAGATCACATCAGCGGTGGATTCCTCCAGAACCAGCAGATGTTGATGCTCGATGTGTAGAATACCAACTTGAAGTTGTAATGGTCCAACACACTGATGTACCCGTCTACGGCTGGGAGGTCTTCCTGTTATAGAATGGATCTGGTATCGTTCTAGCCCGATGGAATCCTCGTATGCAGCGAGATGCAACCGCACTCGTGGATCCAGGCCTTGACGGTAGGTGGTTAACAGTGACTGTTCGTTCCATCCACTAGCGGCAGCAAGGGTTGCAGTGGGAAGAAAGGAGTTGAAAATCCGTTTCACAATCTTGAACACGAAGTACTTGTGAACTCCTGGAGCACAGAGAAGGTCCTTTTCCTGGAACACGCAGAAGAAGAAGAAACTAGCTAGACACACCTGAACAGAATACTCAGTCAATTAGTAACCTAGGAAACAAAGAGGCAGGGAACAGTGGAGAACAGAACTAATTAATAAACTAGAAAACTGACCATGAAACTAAAACAGAAGATAAGACATGAAAGCTAAACAAAACCAAACTCTAAACATGAACAAACAAACTCAAAACGTGACAATTCTGGTCAGCTGGAACTATGTTTTCCCCTGTCTGTCCACCATTTTAGAAAGGTTAAAATCTGTAAACTTTACAACTAAATTTGATTAGTTAAAAATTTGTGAAAAGCTCCACATTAACAGTGAGGAAATGACATAAAACACATATGACTCACTGTAAAGTATGTTTTCTAATATTGCAATACAAAATAAAGTTCAGTGTTCTGGGGTATAAAATTATGTGTGCATGTAGGTGCCCTAGGTGTCAGAGCTGTTTCTACATGCCTGCCTGTGTATCAACACATAATTAGTCATCTATTATGAGTGCTGCTCATTAACAGGTGAAGTTTGAAAAACAGAGTTATTCTGGGGCATAAACAATCAAAGATGATACAACTCTTGTTAAAAGTTTCACAACAAATACAGAAAACCTTCTACTTTGAGGTGCAGAAAAAAAAGGATCATTCATGATTTCATCATCTTTAATAACGAAAGGCATCAGTATACTGTAGTTTTTTCCTTATTATATTTCTGTGATTTACCCCAATATATATTTAGAAAGCTACATGTAAATTGTATTATGTCTTCTCATCTTGTTCTGCTTCAGAACCTGTTTTGCACTGAACATCAAATAGATTGTGTCAGCATTGTCACAGACACGCCAGGTTCCATCCAATCACAGCGCACTCAATCCCCAGAATACTAATCACCGGCACCTGCACCTCATCAGTTCACTCATCACGGCACTTTAAAAGACACTCACACACCCTCACTCATCGTCCGGTCTCGTTTGAGTTAAGACATCTCTTATGCTTACCTCAAGGACTCCTTACCTGCAAACTTACCTGTCTCCAACGTCTACCAGTCTCCTCGTGTGTTTCCAGTCCGTGTGTGAGTGTCTCCGTTCTCCAGCGTCTCCATTCTCCAGCGTCTCCATTCTCCAGCGTCTCCATTCTCCAGCGACTCCATTCTCCTTCACCAATCGTCCACCTGTAACTATATCAAAGACTGAATTACTCATCTTCATCCAAATACCATCCACGTATCATCACATACTCACCTGCTTCACTGTTTTCTCTGCTGTGTTTTTAAATAAATCCATCTTGCATTACTTCCTGTCTCTGTGCCGTCCGTGTTGTAACAGAAGACCGGACCAAGACAGAGAAACACCAGCATGAGCAACCTGGATCCCTTTCAAGAGCTCGTCGAAGCACTTCGTCGAGCATTCACCACTCATCCACCGTCCTCTTCACCTGTCATCACCTCCGTCAACACAACACCGACTCCTTCACCTTCAGTGCACGCCAGTCCCATGGCCAAACCGGCGCCCTTCTCTGGTTCGGCGGAAGATTGCAGCGGTTTCCTCCTGCAATGTTCGCTGACCCTGGAGATGCAATCGCACCTGTTCCCCACCGACACCGCCAAGGTGGCCTTTATTATCTCTCAGCTGCAAGGTAAAGCTTTACAATGGGCCGACTCAATATGGTCACAAAATAACCTCATCATCAAATCCTATTCTGGTTTCGTAGCCGCTTCCGGGAAGTGTTCAGCAGACCCTCTACTGATTCTTCAGCTGGTGAGAAACTTTACAAATTGAAACAAGGCTCTATGACCATTAATGAGTATGCTTTACGATTCAGAACGCTTGCAGCTTCGAGTGGATGGAATGAGCAGGCGCTCATTACAACATATCGTCAAGGATTGGACCCTCGCGTGCGGTTGCATCTCGCTGCATACGAGGACTCCATCGGCCTAGAACGTTTCATTCAGCTCTCCATCCGTTTCGCCACTCGTATGCAGTCGTGTCTCGAAGAGCACCAGGGTCAGTCGTTGTTCAACACCTCACCCTGCCGACCAGAGTCCGTCAGCCCTCCAGAACCAGCCAACGAACCCATGTCAGTGGAAGGCTCCAGGCTCTCTCCGACTGAACGGCAGAGGCGGCTGACCCAGAATTTATGCCTCTACTGTGGCTCTCCAGGGCATGTAATCTCCGCATGCCCCATTCGCTCCTCATCCCATGGTGAGTGCCATAATCCCTTCAATTAAGAAGATGCAACCACTCACCACTGTAGTAAACCTTACTGCTGCTAATGTTTCAATTCCAGTTATCGCCCTCCTTGATTCTGGGTCAGCCGGCAACTTCATCTCCGGCGCCCTCTGCCGTCAGCTCGCCCTCAAGACCACGGCCAAGCCGACCACCTACCAGATCCGTTCAGTAACTGGAAAACCTCTCAGTAAGAAACATGTCCATCTAAACGTCGGTCCTATACAACTGCAAGTTGGCCTCTTACATGTGGAAGATCTCCATCTGCTGGTTCTGGAGGAATCCACCTCTGACATGATCCTAGGGCGACCGTGGTTGGAGCAGCACAATCCCATCGTCTCCTGGAAAACTGGCGAAGTCCTGAAGTGGGGCGAAACCTGTTTCCCGAGCTGCTTTCCCAACCTCCCAAAACCATCTTCTCCACACCCAGATCATCTTACTCTCTGCGCTACGACCATCGAGAGCCCTGTAGAGCAGCGCTCGGTGGAGATCCCAGACTGTTACGCCCCCTTCAGTGACGTCTTCTGCCCTCAGAGAGCTTCTAAGCTGCCTCCTCACCGGCCATGGGACTGCGCCATCGATCTGCTTCCGGGTGAGTCAATGCCAAGGGGTAGGGTTTATCCCCTATCCATCCCGGAGGAGAAGGCCATGGAGGAATACATCAAGGAGGCCACAACTGCCCCATTTTGTCAACCAGTGTGAAATTCAGAATAAGTGTATCCATTGTCCAAGCTTTTAACTACTACTGCAAATGATTAAATTAACTATATATTTGTAGGCCTTCATGGTAAATAATCAGCATATAAGTAATGGGAGATTTTTTTAATGGGTCAATGGGTCATTTTTAACCACTTCAAGACATTGTGTGTATTTTATCTCTGTCATTCTCTTCTGGTCACGTGTGAATACATATACTAGCAGGTGATTTGGGTTACTAAGAGGCCTTTTAAAACTCCAAGTTTGCGTTAAGCCTTTTTCAGTTCCAGAATTTTCAAGTAAACCTATTCTGAGAATGTATTATTTTAAACACAAGCAGAAAATGGTTAGGAGTTTTGTTGGACAGTTTGTTTAGCGGTCTGCAACTTCCTGCATTGAGATCTGATATATCTGTAATTCCCTTTTGAAAGGGAACTCGCACTGTGTCAAGCGCTATGGGGAACACCTCGCTTATCAACGCTTATCAAATAACGGCAATTGTGTTGACCAGTGACAGCCCATGACATCATCACTGTATGACCTGAAAGTATATAAGGGGCTCCTAGAGAACATGTCATCCTCTTTTCGCTCAGAGGAGCGATGCTTACCCAGGTAACAATGTCAGGCGGCCCCATGGGCAGACGCTAGATATTTAATCTATCTGAAGTTCAAGCGCTCGTCTCTTGCACAATAACTCTCCAAGCCTTGTACGAGAGGAGACAAACTACTCTACCCTGAGGTGGCCATCAAGGCAGCCAGCCTTCAACAGAGCGGTGGCCTCAAACCCATTCCTATTCTGGGAGGAAGCCAACTCACTCTATACTATTTCTATTCTTAAAAGCTGAAATGTGCAGTGGCCTCACCCGTGAATTCACAATAAGCGAAGCCAACACACCCACTAGAGAAGACCAAAAGATGATACTTCCCTAAATTATTGTTCTAGCCAACCTACAATGGGAACTTCAGGGCCCTATTGTGGATACCACTTATTACAGTATATAAAAATATATTCTAAAATATTATGAATAATTGCCCCCTTTTATTCACTTCCATAGGGAGCTGAGGTCACTGAATTTAAAACTACTCTCACCAATGGTGAGGTTGACCTACAAAGCTCAACCTGTGACTTCAAAGAGCGGAGGCTTTAATGTAAAAGAGGCCTGCCATACTCTTAAAGAGGAGATGTTATCTACCTCCTTACACTGATCTACACGACGCAGAGCACGTCTGCACTGGATCACTTCCCTCTGATCCTGTTTCCTGGAGATCCTGAGATCGTGGAGTCTCATGAAGCTCATTGAAGAGGTGGAGAGAGGTGTTATCTCTCTCTCGCTCTTCGATGGCTAAACAAACGAGAGACAGTGCTCCGCTGGCATCAGGCCGGGGAGAGCAGGAGACAGCTGCTGGTAGTGGAGGCAGTCTGCTAAAGCATTCTCACCCCTGATCCCTCATTATCTGAGTGTGGGTTCTTTTTGGCATCCTTAGTGTTGGCCTCCTTTCAGTGGAGAGTCGTCTGGCCAAGGCCCGCCCCCTCTCTGCATTTGGGGCATAATACAGGTTGGTGCAGAGATAGAATAGGTAGCGACTTGGGTCGCAGGTCATTGGAAGGCCTCGCTGGTGCAGTTGTCTCCTGGGCGGTGTTGGCCCCTTTCACTTTGTGAATAGAGTGCTCTTTTGCTGTGGCCCCACTCTTCGGAAGCTAGTTAACAGTTAGGTTCCTATCTAGGCTCTCCCTTAAGCCCGCTGAACTAATGTTCAAACGTCCACCATGTAGCTTTCTTAGGGTCATGGTGATAGTACTCCCTTGTTAAAACAAGGTATTAATTCAGTGCTTCACTTATAGCTCTGTGTTTATCTGCCCTGCTCCATCGTGGCTTAGGTCGAGTTGAATGTTTAACATTCACTCCCGTCTGGTTATTTAATACGCTACTTTGAAGCCTGAGCATTGCCACAAGGTGACACCCGTGTTTCATCTGGAGTGGTTGGCCTAGGTGGGGCCTCCTCCAGGGCAAGACTGTACTCCCCTTGCTTAAAGGGTAAAAAGTGCTTTTACTGAGTACACTGCTTGTCAGCAATGTGATAGGTCTCAGGCTTAGACGCTGTGTAAACAGTCTATTTCTGCTACTAGACTTGCTATAAGGTAGCTGGCCTTATCAGGCCTCCCTTCAGAGTGAGTCCCCACCACGTTGGGTTCTTAGCAGTCAGCAGATGCGCCGTCAGGTTGCTGGCCTTAGCAGGCCTCCCTGTGAGCAGCCCCCATTAAATGGATTTCTGGTAGCTAGCAATGACAGGCCATCAGATAGTAAGGCCTTAGCAGGCCTCTCTGTGAGCGAGTCCCCATCAGTGTGGGTGTTTTGTAAGCAACAAGACTCGCTCCGGGTAGCTGGCCTTAGCAGGCCTCCCTGAGAGTGAGTCCCCAGCACTTTGGGTATGTAGCAGCCGGCAGAGACTTGCTATTAGGTAGCTGGCCTTAATAGGCCTCCCTGTGAGCGAGTCCCCAACATTTAGGTAGCAATGATTTGCTATTGGATAAGTAGACCTTAGCAGGTCTCTCTGTGAGCAAGTTCCAGTAGTGTGGGTGTTTTTTAGCATCGAGACTTGCCATAGTGTAGTGGCCTTAGCAGGCCTCCCTGTGAGCGAGTCCCCATCTTGTTGGGCACTTGGCAGCCAGTAAGATTTGTTGTCGGGTAGTTGGCCTTAGCAGGCCTCCCTGTGGGCAAGTCCCCAGTATTTCCCAGTACAGCTGGCAATGACTTGCTATCAGATAAGTGGCCTTAGTAGGCCTCTCTGAAGGTGAGCCCCAACAGTGTGGGCGCTGTTTTTAGCCACATAGGACTTGCTAACAGGTAGCTGGCCTTATTAGGTCACCCTGGAGGCTAGTCCCTGCAGTTTTGGGTTTTTGGCAGCTAGCAAATACTTGCTTTCAGTTTGTTGGCCTTAGCAGGCCTCTCTCAGGGCGAGTCCCCAGCAGTGTGGGTACTTGGCAGCTAGCAAATGCTTGTTTTCAGTTTGTTGGCCTTAGCAGGCCTCTCTGAAGGTGAGTCCCCAATGCTTTGGGTATCGAGTGGCCAGCTGAACTCGCTGTCAGGCTCCCTGAGAGCCAGTCCCCAACAATGGGTCCCTGGAGGCTAGCAATGACTCGCTATCAGATCTGGTTTTAGCGGGCCTCTCTTTGGGCGAGCCCCCAGCATTGCAGGCACTGAACAGCCAGATAGACTTGATAGCAAGGAGCTGGCCTTAGCAGGCCTCCCTGAGAGCCAGTCCCCAACAATTGGGTGCTTGGTGGCTAGCAATGACTTGCTATCAGATGTTTGGCATTAGCAGGCCTCTCTGAGAGCGAGTCCCCGATGTTTAGGTACTTTCAGCAAGTAAACATTTGCCATCGAGGTGACTGGCCCACAGTGTGGGTATTCAAGGTGACTGACCCACAGTGTGGGTATTTGTCAGCCAGCAAAGACTCGATACCAGGTAGTTGGCCACTGTAGGCCTCCCTGATGGCGAGTCCCCAGTAGTTGTGTATATGTCAGCCAGCAAGGTCTTGCTGTCAGGTAGTTGGCCTTATCAGGCCCAGAGACTGCACGTTACTTGGTGTAGCTGGCGTGGCTAACTGTAGATCACTTTAAGAATTCTAGCCTATAGCCTGGTGACCTAGTAGGTCAAGCTTGGGACTCCCCTCATTCTGAGGGTGGGTTTAGTGTACTTAGCTCCCTAAGTCTGGTCAGAAGGTTGAAGGCCTCTCATGAGGCCTCCCTGTTAAATCAGCCCTTAGGCTGGGAGCACTCCCCTCACAAGTGCACAGCCTCCTCAGCGCCTTGAAACACAGGTGCTTTGTAGATCCCTTCTGTTGAAGTTGTTGGTTCCAGGCTTTTGAGCGACCTTGGCAGGCCTTCATGCATTATGGAGGCCTCTTTGAGGCTTATAGCTTGGGCTTTGACCATAGGGAGTGCTGTCACTTACAGCCCAGTTGTGACCCGTAGGGAGAGTGGTTCTTGCATTTAATTTGAAACTGCTTGACTCTGACAGTTGTCACTTGGCGTTTGACTCAGCACGAGTTCCCTTTCGAAAGGGAACGTCTCCGGTTACACATGTAACCATGGTTCCCTGAGAACAGGGAACGAGGCGTTGCTTCTCCCTGCCATGCCTCGAGGCTCGCCTGCTGAAAAGTCCCTTCAGACGATAAGTGGATGACATGTTCTCTAGGTGGCCCTTATATACTTTGCAGTGTCAACACTGCATTGGCTTCCTGTTAAACATCGTATAGATTTTAAAATCTTGCTAATTACTTACAAAGCACTAAATGGTTTAGCTCCCCAGTACCTGAGCGAGCTCTTAAAGCATTATAGTCCTTCACGTCTATTACGATCTCAGAATTCAGGCCAGCTGATAATACCTAGAATATCAAAATCAACCGCAGGCGGTAGATCCTTCTCCTATTTGGCATCTAAACTCTGGAACAATCTTCCTAGCATTGTTCGGGAAGCAGACACACTCTGTCAGTTTAAATCTAGACTTAAAATGCATTTCTTTAACCTGGCATACACATAACACATTATCAATTTATATTTTCAAATCCATTAAAGGACTATTAGGCTGCATAAATTAGGTCAGCCAGAACCGGGAACACTTCCTATAACACCAGATGTACTCGTTACATCAGAAGAAGACTGGCATCTACGCTAATATTAGTCTTTCTGTTTATCCCGAGGTTTACCGTAGTCAACCAGATCCAGGCTGTATCCAGGTGAGACTGAGGACCGGCGCCTTGACACGACCACAACGCAGCCCTGAAGTATCAGCAGAGATTGAGTCAACTAGATCATCCATTGTGAAGGCCTCATCAACACGACAGCCAGTGGCACAGCTCCTCAACAAACCGTCCATACCGGTGTGATGAATACGATCCTCAACTGGATTGAACTGGAATAAATACTTTGAATGTTACGATCCTATCGGACATATGATAGCAACCTGAATCGTAACAAAGCACTGTTCGCCAGAGGAGAACTGGCCCCCCGACTAAGCCTGGTTTCTCCCAAGGTTTTTTTCTCCATTTTAACACAGAAGTCTATTTGCCACCTTTTTGCCATCTGATGTCACCTGTTGGAGTTTGGGTTCCTTGCCGCTGTCGCCTTTGGCTTTCTTAGTTGGGGACACTTGACATTTGACTTGACATTTGATATTCAACAGTGCTTTGATCTGCCAGCATTGACGCTATTCTTTAAGAGCTGCTGTGCAGCCAAAATTATATACCAGTTATCAATGTAAAGCTGTTTTGACACAATCTGCATTGTAAAAGCGCTATATAAATAAAGGTGACTTGACTTTCAGGTCGCACATTGATGATGTCATGGGCTGTCACCAGTCAATACAATTGCCATGATTTGATAAGCGTTTCAGACACCGGTTCACGTGGAGGCATTCCCCATAGCGCTTGATGCAGCATCTCGTTCCCTGTTCTCAGAGAACCATGGTTACATGCGTAACCTGAGACGTTTCCCAGGTGAAAGGGAAATATATTTATATTGTGCTTTTTTGGACACACTTAATATATTAAAATTATACTATACTAGTGCATATTAAATTTATTATTTTGAAACAACTTTAAGTATAATAAGTGCATTTCAAGATAAACCTAAGTTCAATTTTAAGCTATTTGCAATATATTAAATACAATGAAACTGTTAAAATTTTATCCCATTTTAAGTACATTTAGTGCAATTTAAGTGCATTTCTTTAAATACATTTAAAATGTACGTTTAATACTTCTTAAATTACATTTAGAGTATATTTAAAGCATCCTTTTAATGTGTTTTATGTACATTTCCAATACAATTTCAGATCATTACAAATGCATTAGCTTTACACTACTTTTATGATAAAGCTGTTTTTTTCAGAATATACATATGTACACACACACTTTGAAATCTAGAAAACTTTAATGTACTCTATATTGTTGTGTAATGTAAATGTAAGCATGCAAATGCCTGAACCAAACAAAGTTTAAATGTTGCATCTTCATCTTCAAGTGGAGGGTCACTTCTTTGAGCACAACTTGGATTTTCTGCAACTGAGGGCTTGCAATTCAGACACTGTAATTTTTGAAGGCTGCTTTATCACAGGATCTGTGAAAGGGAATTTATATAAAATTAACCAATGAATAGAAGTTTTGCATCCATGATTGAATATACAGTATGTATTGTAATTTGCATTGATATTCATAGAATTTTGTTGACTTCTCAATTTACCTTTTGACTACATCCTCATCAAGATTGACTTATGAGTGTCCATTTTTATCCTCTTGTCTGTCGTCACTATACAGCACTCTATGAGTTACAATGAACATAAGATTAGAAGAAACCCAACAACACCACTTACAGTGAGCAAAGTTCAATCACAAAGTCACTTATATTGATATTTGAAGCAATAAAGCAACATGTGAGTATTACAGGGTATGTTGTATATTGATAATTGTGGTTTATTTTAACGCTCTGGAGTCTGAGGATTTTTGGGGCCCTGGAGAAGTTTTGACATGCCCTGACATTTGTGCTTTTTTCAGTTGCTTATGAACATATTAATGGCAAAAGTGTAATTACACTGTATTCAGCACGAACTAGGCTACTATAATATGTGAGCAACATGTATGTACATGTTTCTATTTTTGAGAGAATAACCTTTATGCGTGGTTATTGAAAAAACAAAAAACTTAAGTCACTGAAATACGGCCAGAAAACAAATACTAAATATGTGTTCACAAGACTTCTGGGTATTGGAGGTTGTAGACAAGAATTTTTGCTTCAAAATGATGTAAAAATGATCCTGCCTACTCGTTCATATAAAACTTTTTGTCAAGAAAGACACTTTTTGTCAAGAAAGACAGTATGCGGGAGGCGTGAATCTTCATGAATAATGCTGTGATTCACACCTGAGAAGACAAAGACCCGCATAATGAGCCCGGGAATGGAAGATGCAGGAACAAGGAGGCATAGCGGTAAGTGGAGCAGATAAGTGAGTCCCAACACAAAGTCGAGACCAGACAAAGTGCTGTGGTGAAGTGTGTGCTTATATACTGCTTGTGGTGATGGGGTGATGATGTTCAGGTGCGGGTGATTAGTACCCTGGTGATTGTGACCTCTGTGACTGGGTGGTGATGGAGCCTGGCCGATCTCTGACAGTACGGCTGGGAGGACACCCGGCGGAGATGGTTCGGAAGTATTGGAGGAGGAGATTTGTTGATCGAGGGACCACTGGATGTGACAGAGAGTTAGTTGTGTAGGCAAGATGGGCTCAAGCTCTTCGGTGCTCTCCTCTAGGGTATGGAGACGGGATAGAGCGTCTGCCTTGAGGTTCTTGTTGCCTGGGTGATAGGAGATGGAGAAATTGAACCGTGTGAAGAATAAAGCCCATCTTGCCTGTCTGGGGTTGAGACGTTTAGCGTCCCGGAGGTACTGGAGATTCTTGTGATCAGTGAGATCTGTGAACTTCTCCTTGGCTCCCTCCAGCCAATGTCTCCACTCCTCCAATGTGAGCTTGATGGCCAGTAACTCTCTATTCCCGATGTCGTAATTCATCTCTGTTGAGGAGAGCTTCTTTGAAAAGAAGGCGCATGGATGGAGTCATGCTGGATTCCCCTGCTGCTGAGAAAGCACCGCTCCTACCCCGGTGGTAGATGCATCGACTTTGACGACGAGGGGCTTGTTGGGGTCAGGATGGATGAGGAGCGGTGCCTTGGTGAAGGAGTCTTTGAGGCTCTGGAAAGCCTGGGTGGTGTCTGGAGTCCTGGACAGAGACTTGGACTTATTGTGGAGAAGGTTGGAGAGTGGAGCGGTGATGGAGCTGTAATCTGGTATGAAGCGACGGTAGAAATTGGAGAATCCCAAGAAACGTTGAAGCTCTTTGATAGTTGAAGGTGTTGGCCAGTTGCGTACCGCCTCGACCTTCCTCTCGTCCATCTGGATGCCATGTTCACTGATGTTATAGCCGAGAAACTGGGTGGAGGATTGGTGGATGGAGCATTTCTCAGCTTTGAGGTAGAGTTGGTGTTCTCTCAGGCATTGGAGGACCTCCGCAATGTGTTGGTGATGTTCGGCCAGGCTTCAGGAGTAGATGAGGATGTCATCAATGTAAAAGCGATGGAGGAACTCCCGGAGCACCTCGTGCATGAAGTCCTGGAATACGGAGAGGGCGTTGACCAGGTCATACGGCATAACAAGGTACTCGTAGTGTCCAGTAGGGGTCACGAAGGCTATCTTCCACTTATCCCCCTCACGTATCCGGATGAGGTTGTAAGCGCTGCGGAGGTCCAACTTAGTGAACACGGCTGCTCCACGAAGTTGACCCAGTGCTGCTGGGACGAGGGGAAGAGGGTACCGGAATTTTATGGTGATTTTATTGAGTGCTCTGTAGTCAATGCAGGGCCGCAAGCCTCCGTCCTTCTTTGCCACGAAGGAAAAAACTCAAAGCAGCAGGGGGTGGAAGGGCGGATGTAACCCTGTTGAAGAGCCTCTTCTGTGTACTCCTCCATGGCCTTCTGTTCAGGGAGAGAGAGAGGATAAATCTTTCCGTGGGGCACTGGCTCATCCGGAAGGAGGTTAATGGCACAGTCCCATGACCGATGTGGAGGCAAGAGAGATGGAGAGAGGTTCCACTGGATGAGGAAGATTTGTGAAGCATCCGGGAAAACAGCTATCGCCCCACTTCAGGATTTCGCCGGTGTTCCTGGAGAGAACAGGGTCATGTTGCACTAGCCACGGGCGCCCTAGAATAATACCAGTGGTGGAATTCTCCAGAACCAGGAAGACGGACCCATCCAACTTGCAGCTGGATGGGTCCTACAGCATGGCGTACATTCTTCTAGTTTAATGGTTTGCCGATGATCGACTGGACCTGGTAATGAGTCTTAATGGGTTTCTTCTTGAGGTTGAACTGGTGGCAGAGGGATTCGGAGATGAAGTTTGCAGCTGACCCAGAGTCAAGGGAGACATTGGAGGCAATAAGAATAACTTCAGCAGTGAGTGGCTTGGTATTAACAGATACGGAATGGATGACACTCACCAAAGGTCGTGGTAGACTAATGGGACAGGCTGTGATAACATGTCCCCCAGAACCACAATAAAAAAACAAAGACCCTGGGTCAGCCTCCTCTGCCTCTCAGATACAGTCAGGCAAGTGTTATCCAGTTGCATCGCCTCTGGTTCTGGAGAGGTACTCTCTGGCTGGCGTGGACGAGGTGGAGAGGGCTGGCCCTGTAAGTCTTCCAGGCAGGGCTGCATACGACGATCGGTGCGAATGGAGAGATGGATGAAACGTTCTAGCCCGATGGCATTGTCGTATGCAGCCAGATGCAGTCGCAACCGAGAATTTAACCCATGACATTTGCTTGGCTATGAATTAATATTTTGCTATCTTCCTTACTCATCTTTCGATATTTGCGTTTTAACGCGAGTTCAACCATCATTTGGCCGCAGGGTGTCAAAGCCGGGAAAACAAAGCTAGAACGCAGTAACATCACTTACCGAGGGTTGCCTTGGTATTAGCTTCGAATTTGTAGTTACTGCAATTTTGACACCCTCGTTTTTCAAAAACGGGACAAATTTGAACCAGGAGACTTTGTCACAAAAGACAGAACAGATGTCACAAAGCCCATTTCAAGCCTTAACTCAATTTTGATCAAATGTGTAGTTACTGCACTTTGCCTTTGGACGGCAGTATACTTCAAAGATATTTTACTCATAAGAATTTCTAGGGGTGCCAATAATTGTGGCTAACATGTATTGGAGAAAAACATTTATTTCATAATGTGAGTTTCCCCCCACTTTCAATTGTATTACTTTTATGAAAGGTTAGAATTTTGTGAATTTTTTGAATGAAAGATCAAAAGGATAAACAATGCAGATTTATTTTCACAGCCACCTTTGCTCATATTTACTAAGGGTGCCAATATTTGTGGAGGGCACTGTAATTTAACAGTTTGAATGTTCTATTAAGATTTAAGTTGCATAGTTTTACTGGCGCCCTTATAGTTATTTACCATGGTGTGTAAGGATTTCCTGAGATAGGGTAATTAAAAATACATTATACTTATAAAAAAATAAATAAAAAAAAGCCTTTGAATGGCCGAGTGACAATAATACTGATTTACCTGTTTAGCACAAATAAATAAAAAGTAAATCACACAATTTATTCATCATTTAGTTGTGCTCAGTGTAGAATGCTCTTTGTAAATGTTTTGAAACTTTTGTGCAAGAGTTGCATCATATTTGACTGAAAGTGTTTTTGCTCCAGGGTAACTTCTGTTTTTCAAACTTCACCTGTTAATGAGCTGTGTAAAGGCACAGAGACATGTAGAAACAAAATATTGTCTGATAAACAAAATGTCACTCAGTGATCATGAAAGAGGCCTGTTTGCTGTTTGAATGCTCAGAACTCTTCAGAGACAATGAACAAGTAACAAATTAAGCCTTTGGGGAAAAGACACTTTTTATGGCAACTGTTTGCATGTTACTGACTGTTTATCATGTCATTTATCAGCAACAAAACAGTTGCTATTGTGATAGTTACCATTCATTTCATTGAATGTCACTTAGCAATTATACAGTAAAGGTCCAGAGAGACACTGTATACATCTCAATGATCAACAAAGAGAGAGAAAAAAAAAAAAACAGATAAAGAAGACTGAGGCCTGTTATGCTGATAGCCACTGATAGCTGATAGCTGATAGTTATGTTTGAAAGCCTGCTTTATCTGATGCAAGCAGGGGAAGTCATGCAAAAAGTTACTCCTGCTTTGTTAACGGTCACAAAAGGTAAATAATTATTATAGGTTATTAATTCATGTGCCTTAGAGATACAGACCTGGGCAGTGGGGACTTCTCCCAAATGTGCTAAATTAGTAACTGATTAATCAATTTGGGGCCTAGAGACATTTAAATAATCCCAGTGGAAAGATTATTAAAATAAGTGATAGAACTGTGAATCACAGTCATGTGGCCTGCTGTCTGTCGAGTATAGTGGGATAACACATTTTAACACCAATCCTTCTCACAGTACACAGTACTTAAAGCACTATAAAATGCACAGATTGACTTAGCACAAATTCTGCATAACGTATATACAAGTTTAATTTGTTTCCTTCATTATCCAGTTTTTAAAATGAGAACTTCTCACTCTAAGCATGACTTAAATATGTCAAACGTGTAACCAAGCTAAATTAAGCTAACTTTAAAAAAGGGAAGACACCTTTAAACACACAGAATACCTAGTGTTTGTCCATTATAGTTATAGCTGTTACAGTTCACGCCTGTCCCGGACTCCGTTTCCCATGATCCTCCCTGTTCCACAACTGAACTCACTTCCTCATCGTCTCTCCCGCTCTCCCCGGATTCCCTGCACCTGGTCTTCGTCATTAGCACTCCCTTTATATTGGGCTCACTCCCTGCACTCCTGGTCTGTTTGCTATGTTGGTTATATTGGTGTAGTTGCTCTGTTCTCATGCTATGTTTGAATAAACCCATTGTTCCTGATGTTCGTTCCTGATGTTCGTTCCTGAATCCTCTCTTGCTGCAACTGCAACCGTAACAATAGCATAGATACCATAGTTAATTTCTGACTTTTTCTCAGTTTTGACTGTTAGAATTGTGAGAAAAAAAAAATCAGAATTGTGAAATATAAACTCAGAATTGTTGTTAACTCAATTTTGAGAAGAAAAGTCTGAATTTTGAGAAATAACCTCACAGTTGTGAGGGAAATAAAATAATTTCCAAGTTATCAGAATTCTGAGGAAAAAAGTTTTAATTAACTTCCAATTAACATATCGCAAATTTATAACTCACAGTTCTGAGAAAAAATGTCAGAATTGCCAGATATAAACTCGCAATTACCTTTTATATTTCTTTATTCTGTGGTGAAAGTTTCCAGACATGCTGTCAGTCTGTGGGGATTTTTTTTATTGACTAAGGTTACATCCTTACACCAGTAAGTGGCATAAGGGACTGACTTTATGAATGAGTCATTGGAACTCACATTCAAACAATTTGTTCAAAACAAGTGACTGTTTTCATTAATTTAATCAAGTACTGTGTGTTGCATTGATTCTGTGGCTTTGTTTGGAACTATTTT
Source organism: Hypophthalmichthys nobilis (assembly GCA_037950665.1). Classification (NCBI taxonomy): domain Eukaryota; kingdom Metazoa; phylum Chordata; class Actinopteri; order Cypriniformes; family Xenocyprididae; genus Hypophthalmichthys; species Hypophthalmichthys nobilis. The sequence continues at coordinate 20,267,775 of CM075479.1, forward strand.
TGTTGCTTAAGTTACTTAATATTAACGTCTTTTACTGTTTATAACAAAATCACATAACCGTGCTACGTTGTCGTTCCGATAACATCAAAAACTACCAAAGTCATCACTGCTAGTTTTAATATAATGTTTTTTAATTAGTAAGGAGGCTTAGACACATCTACATGTATGAGGTTTATAATAAATGATGAATTGCAAAGTACACTTGCAAAAGGCCACTATGTTACGTTTTCTGTGACTAAAGCTTGAAAACTGTACCTATGCCATTAAGGACTTTAGTCAGGGTAGCACCATATTTAATTTTTGACAGGAATGAAAACTTTGAGGGCTCTGAGGGATATAATTAAAGTGCGTTCAATGGATTGTACTGTTTAATAACATATCAATTGTTCAGCTAAATAAAAAAAAAAAATAAAAAAAACCTTTATGTAAATAAAAACTCCATAAAATAGTTGTAAAAGTTCTGAGTTGTAAAAAATATGTGATCCAGAACCAATGCATACCATTGACTGTAAGTACATCCCTCACAGCCTCGTTTTCTTCTGAGTTAAATTCAATATTGTGTCTACCTGACTAAGGTACTACAGATAGTTCCAGTGTTACAGTAGGTACTGAGTTAAAAGCAGTAATATTTAAGTAGAATGCATTGCCTTGCCAAATTAGACAAGACAAAATTAGATTAGTTGCATGGACTGTTTCCTGGTGATAAGTTCTTTCCTGGATTTGTGTAGAAACGTCTTGGTTACGTATGTAACCCTCGTTCCCTGAAGAAGGGAACGGAGACGTTACGTCAGAATGACTGACGAAATGGGGTCTCGCCCGAGAGCCCAATCACCTTCGAGTGTTATAAAACGAGCCAATGATACGAAGAGTATCTTGGTCTGCGGGATTTGCATGCGCGAACTCCGCCCCACTGTGTGGGTATATAAGGAGCAGCGCGAGCAACACGCATTCAAGTCTTCGCTGAGGAGCCGAGCCATGTGACCCGGCCGTTCAGCGGTACAGCGATTGTGGCAAGGGGACGTAACGTCTCCGTTCCCTCCTTCAGGGAACGAGGGTTATAAACGTAACCGAGACCTTCCCTTTCAGTCGGTCACATTCGACGTTATGTCAGAATGACTGACGAAATGGGGTCCCTACCAACACGCCACAATGGCTGTCTTCCAGTGAAATGGCGTAAGTGATAGCACCTTGTCGTGAGGGCCAGCACGAACAAGGACTACACAAACACAGAATGCACTGGGTAGCATACCCAGCTGGAATATGCTAACAGGCTGCCTGCTTGAGGAGGTCTTACAAGGACATATCAACCAGCATAGCGGTGATAGGAATCGGAGGTATCCAGCCCGCAGGCCAGCTCTGTGGAGGTGGCAAGGAAAGAGGGGGACAAGAGTGACGTGGCGTAACAGTGCACAGTCATCCGCGCCCTCTTGGGACCTGGAGGTAGAGGAAACAGCTCTTTTATTGAAACTATGGGTACCACTGGTTGAGGGGCCAGTGGCGGAACAAACACAAAAGAACAACAAAGGATTCTCCCCCGGCCCTCCTCCGGGGGAAGGAGCGGTCCTGCAACTGTCTCCTGCAGAGCTGTCATCTCCGACTCCGGGTCGCCTGTCTCAGGATCGCCACTTCTAGGCCTGACGTTTGGCAGGGGGAGGGGCAGAGACGGGCTGCGCCGCTTTCCCGCAACTATCTCCTCGCTGCAGCCGGGGTGAAGGCTGCTGCTGTGGCCGAGCGGGAGTGGAGGAGACCGCAGGAGGGCGCCCTCGGCAACGAGCAGGCTGAGGTGTCTGAGCTGGCGGCGGTGTAGGAGCAGCAGCTGGCCGCCGGGGCAGAATATGTTTAATTGCCTCAGACTGCTGGGCAACAATCTCGACCACATCGCCGAAGAGGCCAGCCTGAGAGACGGGAGTTTAGGAGCTGGTTGCGGTCTGACTCCCTTATGTCCGCCAGAGTCAGCCATAGGTGGCGCTCCTGGACCATCAAGGTGGACATCACCTGACCTAGGGAACGCGCAGTGACCTTCATCGCCCGGAGGGCGAGGTCGGCAGCAGTGCGCGCCTCTTGCAAGGCTCCCTGGTCAGCACCAGCCTCGTGCAGCTTTTTGAGCACCTTAGCCTGGTAGACCTGCAAGGTGGCCATGGCATGCAGGGCGGAGGTGGCCTGACCTGCAGCTCTGTAAGCCTTGGCCACAAGCGTGGACGAGAACTTACAGGCCTTGGACGGGAGCTTGGGATCGCCACGCCAGGTGGAGGCACTCTGAGGACACAGTTACATCGCAACAGAGCGCTTCACTGGGGGTATCCCAGCATACCCTTTGGCCGCCGCACCATCGAGGGAGGTGAAGGCGGAGGTAGCACCAGAACGATTTCGGGCAGTTAAAGGTGCTTTCCATGAACTGGTAACTTCCTCATGCACTTCCGTGAAGAAAGGAACCGGTGGGGGGCGCTGGCGTTCATCTGCGTGTGCAGCCCCCAGGAACCAATCATCCATCCTTGAGCGCTCGGGACAGGGCGGAGGATTCCACTCCAGTCCGATGCTCTCAGCTGCCCGGGCAAGCAGAGGAGGACCAGCTGGCTCGTCGGGGAGCTCCACGGGCTCCGGTGCTTGTGAGGGGGGTGCGGCCCGAGGAGGTTGACTCGTCAGGTTGTTCCACACTGTAACCCTCAGATCACCCTGGCCACCAGCCGAAGTAGCCCTCTCATGTGAAGAGGAACTAGATCGGGGTGTGGCAGAGGGGACTCGATACTGTTTAAGGTAATCGAGTCTCGATCTGAGCACCTTGATGGTCATATTTCTGCAGTGGGAACATGAACCATCCACGAAAGCCGCCTCAGCGTGCTGAAAGCCCAAACACGTGAGACAGTGATCGTGGCCGTCAAGAGGAGCCATATAGCGACCGCACCCAGAAACACACGGGCGGTATGACATCTTGAAAAAGACACAACTGTTTAGACCCGTAAGCTCTTTTATGAGAAATCACTCTTTCAGATGCACTGAAGCGCTCAGGGGAACACAGGCAGAAGCAGAAACACTGGAACCGCTGAATCGCGCTGTGACACCAGTACAGCTGAGACTCGTTCTCGTAACACACTCCGGTGAAGCAACAGATGTGCTCGGCTCCGAAGCGAAAGCTTGAATGCGTGTTGCTCGCGCTGCTCCTTATATACCCACACAGTGGGGCGAAGTTCGCGCATGCAAATCCTGCAGACCAAGATACTCTTCGTATCATTGGCTCGTTTTGTAACACTCGAAGGTGATTGGGCTCTCGGGAGAGACCACATTTCATCAGTCATTCTGACGTAACGTCGAACGTGACCGACTTGACCGAAGCATAGTTGAGTAAATTCATCCCTTAGGTCACTGGTTAGTAGCCTATAAGAAAGATGTGAGGTATACTGTCAGTGTCATCGAGCAACCACAAAATGTCCTGTCTTGATTAGAAGGAAAAAAAGAGAGATTTATGAGCCTTAAATATCTTTGACTCAGACATATTTTTGGAGTGTAGAAAGATGTATATTGTAAGTAAATGATTCTACTGGTATTTCAGAGTTAGATCAGATGCTTTTCCAGTTTATTTAAAAACTTCTTTTTAATGCATCACAAACTAGTACACATACATGCACATCTACACATTACTTACAATAATAATAGTAATAATAATAATAATAAAAAAAAAAAAAAAAAGGGGCGGGGGTACACTGTAGGCGTGGCATGTGAGTGGCCTAGGGTGGGTGGTGTCCTGTGGGAGGGGTGGGGTGGGCCTTGGGTCCTGTGTCCTGCAGCGTCTCTCCCTGACACCTCATTGTGGCCTGATATGGACTGGGGTCTAATTTACTGTATGTGGTAACCCTAATAATTAATAATAATAATAATTATTATTATTATTATTATTGCCCTCTTCCTCATCCTCGAGCCCCTCCCCATTTCTTAACAACATTATTATTATTATTATTATAAATGTTATAAATACTATTATTATAATTATTGTTGTCAAAAGTTTTTGTTGTCCTTACTGTTTTATTGTTACACTTGTTATCTATTATTATGTCTGTTAGATATTCTACTCTCTTATATTTGATTCATATGACCGCACCTTAACACCCAGATACACTCACACACATACACATACACACACACGCATACACGTGCACACAGATACTCGTACAGGAGTTATTGTACTAGACTTGTACTTATTGTTGGCTGTTAATATATGTGTTTGTAATGTAAATATTGTTGCATTCTACACAAAAAAATTAAAGACTAAAGACCCCCAAAAGACGCCGAGAACTGGTGGACTGGCGTTTCAAGAAGCCTGGTCGCTTGACCAGGAGAGCCCATGTTGCCGCTGACAGGAGCGTATCGCTGTCCAAGGCGGACGGGCCCTACTGGTCAACAAATGAGGAGTAGCTGAAATCTAAAATGACCGATTGGGAGGGCTCTTGTGACATCCGATGGGAGACCAAGGCTCCGGGAGACCAATGCTCGTTGTATCGGATGGGTAAAGCCCTACCGGCTGATAAATGAGGAGCAGTATGAGTTCAACCGTCCGACCGGGGGAGCGGGGGTGGGGTCCGTGCTGCCTCTGACGGGATTGTGCATCGCCGGGTAGACAGGCCCTACCATCCGATTGATAGGGATCATGTGATTTGGAGCGCCCGATCCTGGAGTGGGTCCTATTGGTCGACAGTGGGCTGAACGGAATTGGAATGCCCGACCAGGTGGGAGACCAAGGCTCCAGGAGACCAATGCTCATGACATCGGACGGGTAAGACTCGCTAGCAAACAGGCGGAAAGTAAAGTGCAGAGGCTTGACTGGGAGGCTCTCGTGGCGTCCAACGGGAGACCAATGCTCCAGGAGACCAATCCTCAGGGCCTCGGACGGGTAACCCTCATCAGACAAGGAAAGATGAGCACTGAGGCTCTCGCGGCATCCGATGGGAGACCAAGGCTCCAGGAGACCAAAGCCAACAGCCTCGGACGGGTAAGCCTCGCTAGCGGACAGGCAGAAGGTAAAGCACTGAAGATTGACCAGAAGGCTCTCGTGGCGTCCAAAGGGAGACCAAGGCTCCAGGAGACCAATGCTTATGGCATCAGACGGGTAAGCCTCGCTGGACAGAGAAGGATATCAAAATAGAAGCTGATCGGGAGGGCTCTCGCTGCGACCGATGGGAGATCAATACTCTCGCGTCGATCGGGTAAGCCTCGCTGGATGGATAAGGGGAAAAGTTGGAAACTGAGCGGGAGGGCTCTTGCAACATCCAGTGGGAGATCGCAGCATCGGCGGGGGAATTTTTTTTTTTTCCTTCTTCTCCCTCTCTCTCTGATGACAGATGAGGGTTGAGGGTTTTTTGATATGGAAACGGTTGGTCCTGATGTAGCTTTGGAAAGCGTCTGAAGACCATCTTCCTAGAGCTTGAATCTGCTGCTGGGAGAGGCCTTTTTGGGCTGCTGATCTTGTTGCCCCGATGTGGAACGAATGACTGGAAAAATTTTGCGCTGAGATCCCGGATTGCTGGAGAGCTGATTTGAGATGTTTTTGGAACCAGAAGCGTGAAGTAGGTTAATTGGAAGCATCGATGAAAAGTGGTTCAAGAGGAGATTTAGCCTGGGAGTTTATAAATTTGAGATACGCTAGGACAGTTTGGTATGGTTGTATTGGAGACGAGAAGTTGAAAATGTATATAAAGTGGCCTTTTTTAGCTTGGTCTGTTTTGCTTTGCTTAATCAGGTATGAGATTGTTTCGCTGTCTATTACTGAAAAGTCTGAAATGGTGGAGTGGACTTTCGGGTTGAAATTTGAGGTGATTGTGATTTCAGAGCATCTGAGAAAGCCGAAAAAAGCAAGAATGAACATGGTGTCGAGGGTGCAGGCGGTATTGAGGGGCTGATACCTTGTGCGAAAAAACTTTTTGAACTGTAAGGATGTGTGCATCTGGGATGGCGTCGGGGGGCGAAATGACCAGAAAATTGTCTAGTAAATGAATGAGGAATCGTGTAATTGTTTGACAAAATCCAGCAAACAGCTTCTGAAAGCATGTCGAAAATCTTTTGCCACTTTTGCATCCAAAAGTTAAACATATGGCAAAATATAATTTCCTGTGCCAGTGTACCCCGAACAGGTGCCAAAAATCAGGGTGGATAGGCATCACTTTAAAAGCAGAAGTCATGTCGATTTTTGCAAGCCAAGCGCCTCGACTTGTGATTTTTATCATCTCGATTGCTTGATCTATGTCACAATATTTTAGACAGAATTTGTCGAGAGGGATCAAGCTAATGATGCTTGGTAACGAGGAATTGTGCAGGGCTTATAGATCTATTATAAGATGTTTTTTTACCAGAAAATTTCCTCATAGCCACTCTGATGGGGCTGATTCGAAATATTTCAAAAGGGGGGTTGTTGAACGGGCCGATCATGAAACCTGACTTGACTTCTTTTTTTTTTTGATCAGTTTATCTACTACTTCAGGTTCTGCAAGTGCAGATTGGAGATTATTACAAATGATAGACAGAGAGCGGGCATTCCACGCTGGGGTTAAAGCCGAGTTCGAGACCAGAGAGCAGATAATTCAGTGCCGAGGTGACCGCATTCGGTGGGACGGTGCTGCTGTGAAGAGAGAGTATGGTGATTTGTATTGCAGGGGTGGATTGCAGAAAGCAGGGGCCGGGGCTGCATTTGTCAGTAGCAGTGGCTTCATGCTTGAATCAGCCTCTGGGGATTGAAAAGGAAGATTTAATAGAGCATGAAGGTGAGCTGTATAATCTTGAGCTGAAGGCGTAGGCGCCCTTGCGTTAACTTGAGCTGCCTGCCACTGAAAAGGGGAGGGGTTAGACATGTTTTGAGGGAACCGATGGAAGGTTTGAGCCTGAGTTGCCAGCATACTTGCGCTAGTGTCTCCGATGGGAGCTGGAGGCCACTGAAAAGGGGGAAGGTTATGGACGACGGGAAAAGGCTGAGAGGCTGAGAGGCTGAGGGGAGGCCGGCGGGCCCAGCCCCATACGGCACTGCAGTGAGAGAAGCCGAGTTGAAATGCTGGGCTTCAGTGGGAGGCAAACTAGGTCTTACAGCGGAGAAATCTGGGGCACAGCCCAGGCTCGCTGAAGGTCTGTTGCTATGGTCCAACAACTGAGTCAAGCCAGATCTTGTGCGGGAGGAAGATGGAGTTGAGTGAGGCGAACGTTGGGCTTTGCGGGATTTGCTTTGCCTGCTGGCCGTCTTGGGAGCGACAATGGATGCTCTTGGGTGCTCCTCACTCATCTCACATTAGTGGAAGTTGGGAACAAATAATTGGAGACTCAAGGCGGATCCATGAATCTATGTTACAAGGACTTGGACCATCAAAGTTGTCCCATGAGGTTTTGACCACATTCATGGCTGAAGTCACACCCATAGTCAATGCTGGTACCTGTGTCTACAGAAGCAGATGCTCCTTTCATTCTGATTCCAGCAACTCTACTCATTCAAAAGACTTCTGTAGTTCCTTCTCCACCAGGAGAATCTGGTGAAAAGGACCTCTTCATTCGTCAGTGGAGGCAAGTCCAAAGCTTGGCCAATACATTCTGGAATCGCTGGAGAAAAGAATATTTAGCAACCTTGCAAAACTGTAGAAAATGGCAGAATCAGAGCTTCAGTCTCCAAGTGGGAGATGTTGTGCTACTGAAAAACATTAAAGCCAAAAGGAATGATTGGCTCATGGGCATCGTGTTGGAGACATTTCCCGGGAGAGATGGAAGAGTAAGGAAAGCTGAGGTCAAGGTGGTCAAAGATGGATCACCTAAGGTGTTCCTGCAACCTATATTGAATGTCGTTTACTGCTGTCTCCTAGGACTGAATAGACAAACTTTATTAAGCTTAATGATGGCATCTTACAGATACCAGACGGGGAGTGTACTGTTTCCAGTGTAGTTTAGTGTAGTTTCATTTTTGAGAGTAACCTCTGACCTTAATAGCAGCTATCTTGTTTTACTCAGTTGATGCTGATAGTCACATGGTTAAAGCAGCTATTTTCAATCTGTTCATCATCTTTACAATCATTTAAAGAAGCTTTGACTATAAGTATTAAAGATTTTACAAGAACTTTATCATCATCGTATGTTTGGTATTGGTGATGTTATTTAGGATAAGTTTTAAGTTTAGAGAGATTATTTTCAGTACAGTGTTACATGCATCTATGTTATTTTTGTATATAGTATATGCAGTTATCCCTTGAGTGAACTGTTACATTTCTTTAATGCATATTTTAAGTTTAGAAACTTATTTTTCATTTTTCTGTATTGCAGTTTTAATCTGTTCCACATATATTTGAAGTGGTGGTCCTAATAAATCCATGCTTCAATTCATCGTCCCTGTGGAAGAAGTTATCTATCTGCCTAGTTGAAGAAGGGAAACTTTTTTACGAGGGCAGAATGATCTGGGATGTCATCTCTCTCCTGTGGAATTTCAATGGCATCAACATTGACACAAGTTGTCTATCTCCAATAGAGTATAGAATGTCTGTAAATGTCAATCCCAATGCGTATTTTTCATTATCTACATGGATATTAAAATCACTAACAATTTTGACTTTATCTGCAGCCAGTACTAAATCCGATAGAAAGTCAGCAAATTCTAATTCTTTGATTAAGTCTGTATGGTGCCCTGGTGGCCAGTATTCAGTAGCCAGCACAAATGTCAAATGGGATTTATCATTTACACTATACTGTGTTACCTAAAGCACCATCAATTCAAAAGAATTATATTTTAAACTAGACTACTGAGCATTACTGAAGATATTACTATAATTTTCAGCAACATCGCCTTCTTTTGCCTTTCAGATGAGGCTCCTGTTTAAAACAGTAATCTTGGGGAGTGGACTTATTTAACCCTTTGGGGCCGTATTCTCAAAACATTTTATCTCACCACTAAGAGTTCTCCTAAATAGCAGTAAAAGTTCTTAGCAAAGAGTTTTCTCTTAAAACTTTTTCACAAAGTTGCGGAGACCAACTTTTACTAAGGAGTAGACAGAAGTCTTAAGCCAAGAGTAAGGGCGGGGTTGGCCTCATTGCTATGGATGATGTCAACACGTTAACTAACTATGGCCACAGTGATTGGCTGATAGTGAAGGAGTCTCTGTCAGTGAATTAATCATAGAAATATTGTAGAATGAGGTATCAGGTTTCCTTATAAAAATAAAAGTTTAAAATTACATATGTTGCCATATTCAAATAAAGATTTTGAATAAAAATGTTGTCATATTTAAATAAAGAGTATAAGTGTAAGTATAAGTGTAATAATTGTCAGCCTCTTACATGACTGTGTCTCGAGAGATTGCAGAATTCAAGTGACAAATGATGTTTTATGAGCAAAGTTTTGGAGGAGCGCGTTCAAACAGTTAATCTAATCAGCTCAAGTGGAGGTATATATATAGACAGACCATAGCCGACTCACCTATAGTTACCTCACTCTCAGCTGGGGAGATACTGGGAGCCCCATTTTGTTTTTGTTTTTTTTTTTTGTTTTTTTTGTTTTTTGTTTTTTTGCCATTTTATCATAGATTAAAATATATAAATCAAAATATGTATTGCATTTATTAAGAAAAGTCTCAACACTCAAAGATCTATCACCCATTGCCTCAATTGTGTTCATTATCTTTGGGCAACAATCATTTGTGATTTGGTCTTAGTGACATAGGAGTCCTCTTGACTACTCCTAATGTTTCACAGATTTAGGGGCTAGTTTTAGCGATAAAATGCTTTGTGAAATGCTCTTAGAGCAAAAAATAGGAGTCCTAAAATTAGGACTGACACGGCCATTATTTTTAAGAGTTTATCCTAAATCTGCAAGTTAGGAGCTACTTTTAGCCTTAAGATGTTTCGTGAATACGGCCCCTGGGGTCTGTGGTGTTTTTGGGGCCCTGGAGATGTTTTGACAAGCCCTGACATTTGTGCTTTTATCGGTAACACTTTAGTATACTGTTTCTTAGAGCTTCAGGTTTTGAATAACTGTGTGTAAATGATACATCCAAAAATAGAATATTATGGCAAAGGTGCTTGCAACTTAAGACAAATGTTTGTGTTTGAGATGTGTTTGTGATATTTTGAATGCAGTGCTTCATTTTGCAAGAGATGTGAAGCCTTTTGTGTGTGCAATTCTTGGATTTGTGTGTAAAGTTTTGAAAAAAAGAGGCAAAGTTTTGAAAATGTGTGTAAGCAGTTGAAAAAAAAAAAACTGTAAAAGAAAATACAGTACAGCCAGATATGTTCTCATAATTTACTCATCTTTTCATCTCCGACCAACTGTCACCAGCAGTTGCATGAGAGTCGAGTTCACGTTTGATGTAAAACTAGGCTTGTTCAACATGCATCGGCGCTGTGCAGACCGATCACATATGATATCAAAGTACTGCGAGAGCAATTCAAAAGCATAAGGTGTCATATGCTCTCAAATCGCTTTCACAGTACTTTGATGTCATGCGCAGATGCATCTCAAATAAGCCTGTTTGTGAAGAGCAACATGAAGTGTGATGTAAGCGCACTGTGAAACTCGCGTGAGAACTTGAGTCTCTGTTCTCCTGTCTTGTTTGTTTCTTGTTGTTATTCATGTTATTGTTTCTATTTTGTTGTATTATTTAAAAAAAAAAAAACTGAAGGTATCCACCATCCGCATGACTTTCGAAAGAGTTTCTCAGCATGAACTCAACCAAAGACTATATAGAAAGACGGTTCACTCCTATTTGTTATGAATGGGAGAAACTGCAACGCACAATATGGCGGAATAGTTCATGCCTTCTAAGTAAAAGAGCCAAACGCTGATTGATAAAGTCATTGCATCACTACAGCTGCCATTAGAAGGTCCAGTTCCCATAGAAACCTGAGACTTGCACTTAGGACTGCACATGCGCATTGGCTCGTCTAGCCTGAAAAATAAGCCTTTTTAATGCTATTTGAGCATATGAAAGTACATTTATGGAACAGTTCATGTCAGATTTTGTTGCTGATTTGAAATGTTATTTATTGTGAGTTTACCAAGCAGTTTTTGAGATTTCAGGATTCCCCCATTCAAATAGATAGGACTTGGATGCCCGAAATAGCTGTCTGGAGGCGTTGCAAATATGGCAGAGGAGTGAACAGACTTTACTTGAAAAGGACTTTGACTCAGCCCTCTCATGCACGCGCAGGTGACAGTTGGTCGGAAGCGATATTCTAGTTTAAAAAGTTTAAAATATTGGTATTTTTTCTTACAAACACTTATTGTTTCACTTCAGAAGACATTGATTCATCCATTTGTCAGGATTATGTTATGTGTTGAGTTAGTTTCATTCCTGTGTGCTTGTTTCCTGTGCTTCAGTTCAGTGTAGTCTTAATTGCATTCTAGTTAGTCTCCTTGGATACTGATTTTGTTCAGGTGTCTGTCTGTGTATTTATACTCTCTGTCTGTGTATTTATACTCCCTGTCTCATTCACTTCATTGTCAGTTCTCGTCTGAGTTAGTGTGTGTGTGTGTGTGTTGCTATCTGTTCACTGTTCTTTTGGATTGTATCAATAAACCTTTGTGTTGGAATTATTATCTTCATTTTTATCTGCCTTCCTGCAACCCACCGTGACACTATTAGGGTCGTATGGAGTACCGTTGTTATTGCTGAATGTACTGGTTGATGCTTCAGCTTTTAGGAACCCATGAGCATGCATTAGCAGAGATTATTTATTTTTCTAAAAACCTTTGTGTTCATCTGAAGACGTATAGGCTATATTCTTGGATGACATAATGGGTAAAAGATGAACAAATGGTGAGGACTTTAGCATTTGAAATGAAATGCTGATAAAAAAAAAAAAAATAGTTTTAAACAAATAACAAGTGTTGTAAATCTGTTTTGAAATAAGTTGTTTTTCAGATAAAGGTTTCCGAGTCAGTTATATCAGATTGTGTGAATGTGTTTTTATTTTACTTACCCTGTAACTTCATGGAACAAGAGGGTAACAAACACCACTTTAATTTACAGCCCACAATATCACACTTACCCTGTAACTACATGAAACGAGAGTAACAAGCACCACTTTAATTTACAGCTTGCAATGTCACACTTACCCTGTAATTTCATGAAATGAGCATATTTCCCCAGTATTTAAAAAAAAAGTTGCAATAGTTTTAGTTTAACTTGCATTGTAACTGTCACACAACGGAAGGGATCAGATGGGTTGTAGAGTTGTAGAAAACAGTGTTTATTGAAACAACTGGAACTGGAACAGGAGTGTAGAAATGGTGAGTAGATATCAATATGTAGATAGACTGATTACTTAGCTTGTGGTAATGGAATGTCTCTCTTGCAGATGCCTGAAACAGAAGTAGACGAAGGGCAGATGACGGATGACAGATGACTGAAGACGGGTAAGGATGCCAGTGGACAGGTAAGTAGCAGGTAAGGAGTCTTGTTGTGTACGCAAGGGACGTATAGACGGGATCAGACCATGTGGTGGAGTGAACATGGAGTTTAAGTAGGGTGTGCTGATGAGACTGTGGTAAGGGATTGGAACTATCACTGTTCCCTTATACCTACATTGTTACCATCATTGTTCCCTTATACCTACTCATATGTACTAAAGCGTTACTGATATATTCACTATATACAGTATGTTTTCATAGCATTCAGCTGGCACGTTTGTTTGAAGGACAGCATTGGGCAGGATGTAGAATAGTGTTTTTTTTTTTTTGCCAATAAAATAAAAAAGAATATTGGTCTTGTTACCCAATTAATCGATTAATCGAAAAATAATCAGCCAACTAATTGATTATCAAAATAATCGCTAGTTGCAGCCCTACTGACAACACCTTTGAGTAAAAGTGTGATTATTGTATTTTATATTTTAATGATGAAGTTTTATTTGCTTTTGCAAAGAAAAGTAACCAATTAAGAGAAATTTAATTGATTACAAAAACTACCGATGCTTTGATTTTTGGTGTTTTAAGCAAGAACATCTAATCTTCTAACCAAATTGAAAGTATTTCAAAAGCTTATAATTTAGGCCAAACTCGATCTACTTTACCTAACCTGAGAATAATAAATAATAAGATTAAAGGTGTTAAAGGGTTAGTTCACACAAAAATGAAAATTCTGTCATTAATTACTCACCCTCATGACACTGTTTACATCCAGCACTTCCAGGTTCTACATCAGAATATCGAGTCATTATTGGCCGGATCCTGCTTCAGCATCACACGTATGCGTTGTGCTGTTCAAGTGAACAGCGTCTTCCAATACTGAGCTGGCGTTCTGATGTAGAACCTGGAAGTGCTGGACATAAACAAAGTAAGAGAATGATACAGAAGAAAAGATATTGTTGAACAAAGCTGTTATTTTTGTTTAGTTTTTTTTTTTTTTTTTGCACACAAAAATATTCTGAAAGAGATTAGAGAACACCTGACAAGATATCAGAGAACATTCCTTCATACAGAATCTCTCCAGATCCTTCAGATTCCCAGCTCCATGTTGGTGCTTCTTCTCTTCAGTTCACTCCACTCATTTCACATCAGAACTATATTCTTTGGTTTTACTCATTGTGATGAATGATTAAGGGAATTTGGCCTTTGTGTTTACACATATTTGTACTCCTGTGGAACAGGAAGTCATGGCTGGACAATTTCATGTCACCCTGGTGTGCTAAAAAATGTAAATATGAATGGGAATATACTTCAGAGATATTTTACTCATAAGAACTTCTAGGGGTGCCAATAATTGTGGCCAACATGTATTGAAGAAAAACATTTCATAACGTGAGTTTCCCCCCATTTTCAATTGTTTTACTTTGATGAAAGGTTAGAATTTTGTGAATTTTTTTGTATGAAAGATCAAAAGGATAAACAATGCAGATTTATTTTCACAGCCGCCTTTGCTCATATTTACTAAGGGTGCCAATATTTGTGGAGGGCACTATACATTGGGAACAAATATTTTATTTAATAAAGTGTGTCATCGAATGGTTTTGCAAAAACCTTAGTAATAATTGCTTACAAAAAGCCATTGTCACAGCTTAGTTGCAGTAATAATCGCACAAAAAACTAATTACTGAACAGGTAACAGTTTTTAATCCAATAATACACACAGGAGCAATCACAGGGAGCTGACAACCAACAAAAAAAATGTCATGGAACAAACAACAGAGTGAACTGAGGGTTTATATACTGTACGTACAGAAATAAACACAGAAACAGGACGGGTGTGATTAACTAATTAACTACTTAGGAGATTAACTAGAGAACAAATGACAGCAAACAGAGGCATACAGCAACTGAACAAAGCACTGAAGGACTGAACCAAAACACTGCAACTAAACAGAACAGAAGTATAACCTTGATAATCATTTAAATTGCTGGTGATTTTTACTGTTTGTTTTGTCTTGGGAAGAGTAACTAACAATATAAGCAGTACAGACATTTGAAATCATTTGGATTAATAAATAAAGTACAGATAAATAAATAGCACATCACTACTGTATAGTTGTATACATAGAGATATTGTTCATTGACATAATCGTTTTTTTTACTGTCATACAGACCGCTGTGAGGCATAAGCATGCAGTCTTCATATGGGTAATTTAATATCTAATGATTAAAAGAATCAATGAATGCACATTTTATTCATTTTGAAATAATTCCAGTTGGTGCAGATCTGTTTTTAAGCACTTTTTGAATTTTGTCTCTGATTTCAGAGGTGATTAAAACATAAATTATGGGATTTAGCATTGCTGGAACAGTATATGCCAGAGATGTGCTGATGATTCTGGAATTTGGAGTGCTATAAAGCAATAAAGAAGTAAGGTATGTGAGGAATATTGGGAGGAAATATATTCCTACTAACAACAGGTGTGAAACACAGGTCTTCAGTGCTTTTAAACGTCCTTCCCAAGTTGCAATTTTGCTTACAACACAAAAAATGCCCAAATATGACAGGATTATAATGAGCAATGGTGCTATAAGGTATAAAGATGTGTAGAGAAATCCCATAATCTTATTAATGCTATTGTCATTACATGCCAACCTGAACATTGGTCCATGATCACAAAAATAACTCTGTATTACATTGGTTTTACAGAATGAAATTTGGGTGATCAAAGACACCATCATGGCCACAATGAAAAAATTAAATAAAAAAATTGCTGAGAAAAGTAAACACATATTGGTATTGTTCACAAAAACATGATATCTCAGTGGCAAACAAATTGCAATTAAACGATCATATGCCATAACAATAAGAGTCAGACTCTGCATGGCACTAAAGAGGAACACAAAAAACATATTTACCAAACAAGCATTGAAGGAGATGTACTGTGAATCAAACAGAAAAGTCTTCATCATGTTAGGAATCAGTGCATTAGTTTCACAAATATCAGCCAAGGCCAAGTTAAACACAGCAATGTACTTTGGACTGTGCAGGCTCCGGTCAAGAGCTATAATGAGAAGGACTATAGAGTTCCCAATTACAGTTATAAAATAAATGATAAATAAGAATATATAGTAATAAGTGCTGTACGGTATACCTGTAAGTCCAATGATGAAAAAGTATTCAGGATGGACAATGGAAATATTCTGGAAAAAACTTGCATTTAAAGAACTCATGGCAGCTTTTGCATTTGGTGTTTTGTACAAACTGAAAATAGAAATTACCAAAAACATATAAGAGAAATCTAGAGAATTCACAAAATTGTCATTTTGCATAATACAAATACTGCATAACATTTGAAACAAAGTTTTAGAGCTAAAGCAAACAATGACTGTCTGACTGCTTATAAATTGCTTTGAATTCCTCACCAGTCAAAGCTCATCCTTACTCTCTCATTCCACAAAAATCACTGGATAACTGCATTAGCGATATATCTAGAATATATCTCCTGTTTCCCCCCTTGAGATCACACAATGATGTAATACTTGTATGTTGTTGTAAATGCTTTGGTCAGTAGTTTGGATGGATGTTGCCTTTTCTTAATGGTCTCCAAAAATTTTCTACAACAACAGCTCTTTGTGTTCTCATTTGTGCATTTGAGGATGAATTCAAGGAACTTAGTCTATTATGTGACTATGATAAAATTCAAACATAAAAATGAAAGTTATCACACTTGAAAATGTAAATAGGCCTGTTATTTAAATGACCAAATCATCTGTTATTCTGTATGTATTTTTTATTTATTTTTTATTTATTAATTACTGTAAAGAAAAGAAGGCAATCCAAAGAGGCAATCAAATGAGCCATATCAGCAGATCTCAGACCAACATTGTAATTTCAAAATGGACACCTGAATTACACATTTAGCCTGCATAAATGGTAGCACTTTATTTTACAGTATGTGTACTTTCCCGGTACATATATAGTAATTATGACAACTGAGTATACCAACTACAGTGTTACTGATCTGTATGTATGTCATCAAAATACCCCTATTGGACCAATCGGTTAAGTGAATTATTGTCCAGTAAAGATTAGGCAAGTTGAACCGCAATAGTATATCATCCAGTACTTAAGAAGTATATTGTACCATGCTTACCCCCCTCCCAACCTAAGTAATGTGTAACTTACTCATTAACCCTTAAATGCATACCTTGGGTCTTTATCAACCCGGGACGTCATTCACTACCCTCCTCCTCATTCATTTTTTAAAGTTAGACATCAACCTTCTTAGTATTCCTCAATCAATTCATTATAAACAATATAACAAGAAAAAAATCATAAAACTATAGAAGAATACCCGTTTTCCTATTCATTTTTTGTAAAAAATTGTATAAGGTCACTAACGACCCGAGGTGTGTATAAGTATACGTATATTTTTTTCTGCACAACAATAATTGAATCTTTGATGACGGAATAATTGCAATTCACCTTTATTCCACAAGGTGGCAATGTCTGATACACAATGATGAAGTGACATTTCATTCAGACAGAAAACGAGAGAATATGAAGTATCATTAGCAAAACGTGAAATGGCTCTGCGATTTACTGCAAGTAGAGCAAGTAGTTTTAGAATTAACTTTGAAAGGAAACTGCAGGTTTTGTCCACCAAAACCTCAGTCCGCCGATCTTTTACCAACTCTAAAGAGGAATTTACTCTTCTGGCCAAGAGGAATAATCTATCCTAGCATCAATAGTACAAAGCATATAGCAATGAAATCAGAAATGTTAAAGGGGCTTGTTTTTTTTTTTTTTTTTTTTTTATGAGCATCAATAGAGATAATCAAGCATGAATATTTAATGGATTTAATATGAAATATGGATACATACGGCTAAATATAAGCAAAGAATACATATACAGAAACGAAAGTAAAGAGGAAAAGAAAGAAAACAAAAGAATGGCAAAACTTCCTTGACAGCCAGCAAAGAATCAGTATCACCTTGTTAGGGCAGGTAAACTTGCATGAGTTTGAGTGCTGGGTTTCAGATAGATACGTTTGGAGATTCAGTGCGTCCGTGGCTGAAGTTCGTTGGCTTCTTCAGTTGCGCCCCTTATACAAGCTGGCTCATCTTGTTAATGTTATGAATTAATTATGTCTCTGTTTGTCATTACCGATTAAAGAGTATCTGGCGCCACTGCACGTTTGTCGAGTACATTGGTATTAAAAACGGCTTCATGATTCAGTTTTGGGGACCGTGACAGAAGTCTGATGCTGTCGTAGAACAAGCAACAGCCAGCATTTTTTCTCCTCCTGACTCGAATGCCTCATCTTCTTAATCTCTTCACGTAAATGATTACATTTCGATGACTTACGTTTCTTCCCCACCGCAGAAACCACCACAGGTTCATCAATGCCGTCAAAATTATTCATTTTTCTGTCTTTGTTGATCACAAAGTACAAAGCAGATAAGGAAAACTACACAGTAAAATCCACAGAGTTAAATCAACTCTGGTCAGAGTACATTTGGTCCCTCTCTGAATAGTGTTAAAATAACACTGAAGCAGAGTTAAAATTAATGAGATAATTAAGCTATTAATTAAGTGATGATTGAACATTAATTATGAACACCTGCTGTTAACAAGTAGAATCACTGAAGAAAAGAGAAACACAGGAACTACAACTGACTTCAGCCAAAACCATTTAATTGAAATCAACTGAAGGTTTAAGACATTAAATCTCTCAAGATCTGATTAAAAGATCTGATTTACTTATTACTAACCAGATTGACTTTATTTCTGTCACACGTCTAAAGAATTTCTTATTGAGAATCAACAGAGGTTTAGATGTTGGTGTTTTATTGGTCAAAAAATTATGCCACCATCGTGGTGGTTAGGGTTTGTTTTAGTTGGGCTCTTGACACTTTTATGTTTTTAAAATAATTCCATTAAACAAATGCCACCGTAATGCTTCAGTACTAAAAATGAACAACTATTACCACTCAGGCTTATACATGAAAATATAGCATACAATTCTCAACAGTGGTGACAATAATTATTCATACTGCAGTGCATGATGGGAGTTTTGTCCTATGGTGATACCCAGCATGCATTGCAGCGTGAAGCATTTTTTTTTTTTTATCACATATGCTGATTCTTGATGTCTGTGTGTGTCTAAGTGACACAGTAGTTCAATTTTTTTTTTTTTTTTATGCACTGCATGGTTTTAAAATTACTCAATAAATCTGTTTGCTGCAGCACTTTCTTCTAATGCTGTATTTTCACTGGGCTGGTAATGCAAAACCAAAATGTACAAATCGTCCCCTTGGAATTATAAGGTTCTATCTGACATTTTTGTCAAAATTGAGTTATTCACATATTCTTATTCTGTGACAACTTAATTACATTATGCGATGTTTTTGGTAATGTTGATTAAATATAGGGACTTTTTATTTAGAAAACAAAATGGTTCTATCTACAAAGTCCAATGGAATGCAAAAACTTTGAAGCTCAATATCTCAGAACTGCTCAGAATGCAGATAGAACCTTATAATTCCAAGGGGACGAAATGACAAAACATATGATCAGTTGCTTTGGATGCAATCAGGCCATCTCACATTGACTATATCAGCATATAAGCACTGACTTCACAGCTTTACAGCAACATATGCATTATTGCAGAGAAAAATCTAACATAGAAAGTCAAGGGTCAAGAGCCCAGCTTAAGCAAATGCTGATCTCCATGATGGTGGCATCTTTTTTCTTTTCTTTCTTTTCTTTTCTTGACCAATAAACCTGGTCTATTTACCACTGTTAATTCTCAATTCTGTAGATGTTTGAAAATAAAGTCAATGTAGTTAGTAATAATTGAAGCTGGTAATGCTGTTTGTGGAGTTGTTTAATCAGATCTTCAGAGATATTAATGATTTTTATCTTCAGTTGATTTCATCTAAGGCTGTGACTGAAGTCAGTTGTAGTTCTTGTTTCTCTTTTCTTCAGTGATTCTGCTTGTTAACAGCAGGTGTTTATCATTATTGCTAAATCATCACTTAATTAATTGCTTAAATATCTCATTAACTTTAACTCTGCTTCAGTGTAATTTTAACACTATTTAGAGAGGGACCAAATGTACTCTGAGCAGAGTTGATTTAACTCTGTGGATTTTGCTGTGTTGGATGCCGGGTGTATTCAGAGCTCCGCCATTACTGTTTAAAGTGTGTGGAATGGTGCGCTGTGATTGGTTGAGTGGATATATTGCGTTCTGCAGAGAAGGGAGACTGGCGTTTGTTGCGTTTTGGAAAGAAAGTGAGAAAACATTACAGAATAACACGACGGATATTGCATTTTGCGCAAAATTAATAAATGACTCTTCAATACCAACCAAATATAATACTGATTTTAGCGGAAACTCAATTAAAAAAAAAAAAAAAAAAAAAAGGCGTTTATCACATTTTGGAACCAAACTCTTCATATATTACCTATGAATTAACTATAATAGTTTGCAAATGATTTGTAGGTACTTTTACTGTATACTTATTATAAAGTGTTACCCATAACGTGAGAGTTTTGCAAAAAAAAACGAGAGAAGTACATTTTATTTGAATTTACCCTCAATGACATTGAAAAATGAGAATTAATAACACTTCAGTGGCTGACATTAAAATTATTCTCAGGTGTCTGGATTGTTTCAGGTTTGTGTCTCCCTATTGTGCCACGGGTGTGGTCTGAGCTGCTGGACAGCATCACATAAGCACTAATGAGTAATCAGCCACTAATGAGCAATGTTTTGCTTCTTACCTTGCCTGTTTATATCCTGTGTTTGCATTGAGTGCTTGTCAAGACATCTTGTCTAGAGAATTGCATTTTTCTGCTACTCACTAGTGTTCTCTTGTCCAGTTGGATTTGCTCTTGTTCCTTCTTGCCCCAGCACCCTGGAGGCATTGGGTCTCATTCACTAAGCATGCATACTCACAAATTTGTGCGTGAAATGTGTGTAGGAACGATTTTAAGAACAAATCACGATTCACCAAAACTTGATTCTGAATTTATGACAAAATATAGGAAGAACTGAGAGCACTCGTACACAAAAAAAAACGACCACTCTGTAGGCTACAGCCTTATAATCGTGTTAAGTTATATAAATATGAAATTTCATCCTAACAAGACTATAATTATATTAAAGTATGTTACATTAATTGTATTAAATAATCCATATGAAATTATATAATACAGTTATTAAATAATACAATTTGCAAATGCAAAGTTTTTCTGAATAACGCAGGTTTACGCGTAGGCCTAAGTAACACTGTATAATGAGAGGTCTGTAATCTGGGTCTGTATGAAAGGTGTTTATTGTGAGAACTGGTGAGAATGGCACGCTTGGCATTGCTCGAGGATTAGGTGAGAGCGCGTCTTTAAACAGCGGCATGTCTGACGAGAGTGACATAAGCCTGTTAGGAAAGCGTGCGTGGAAAGCCCTTGGTCACCATGATTTTGCCAAGTAAGACATGTTCCTGGATCAACATATTTTGTTGATCCTGGAGCAACATTCCAGTCTAAAAATTTAGTCTTAACCCTATTCCTACCCATAACTTATCCCTAAAATCAGAGGGGAAAGATAGGTGAATAACACTGATGTAGAAGCACTTAACCCAAGCCTAAACTTGACATAAACGGTAAACTTGTCCCTCAATCTGATCGGTTGAATGGAATGTTGTTCCAGGATCAACAAAGATGTTAATCCAGGAACATGACTTACTTGGCAAAATCACGGTGACTGAAAGGCCTTATATGGACATGGTTTGGGTGTGTTTTATGCAAATGACTAACCTCGTGCACACGGCCACTCATTTAGAATACTCCTAATTCACTAAAATAAGAACAAAGTCTGCCTCTTCTGTTTTTATTACCATCATCTCGGCCATGTTTTTGCTGTTGTTCCTTGTATTCATTAACTGTTATTAAAATATTATCTTTATCAAACCTGTTCTTTGGTGTTCCTGTTATTCCTGACAGAGATACATTAACAATAAAATAATTCAAATTGCTTGCTAAAATGTTTTAGGGTCAGTAACAAACAGTACACTACACAGACTAGAAATCAGACGGATTTATTCATAAATAAATAAACAACATTTCACTGATGTTAACCAACACACACGTCTAATATGTTCACTCTACATGTTAAGAGTCTAGCAGACTGAATGTATTTTCTGCTTGGACACTTTTATTTTCCACATAATGGATCTAAAAAAATATCTGTGAAATACATATACATGTAGTTTTAGGTAATTTAATTCACAATGATTGAAGAACACAGACAATCATTACAGTCTTTTTGTAACATTCCCTCTAATTGGTGCAGATCTGTTGTTAAGCACTTTTCGGATTAAGTCTTTGATTTTAGCTGTGTTTAAAACATAAATGATGGGATTTAGCATTGGTGGAAGAGCTAATGAAAATGATCCGCTGATGATCCTGGCATTAGAAGAAGGTGCAGCAATCAAAATGCATATTATGGGAAGAAAGAAAGATCCAACTACCAAAAGGTGAGAAACACAGGTCTTCAGTGCTTTAAAACGTCCTTCCCAAGTTGTAATTTTACATAAAGCAATAAAAATGCCAACATATGACAGGACTATAATGAATGGTGGTGCTACAAGGAATAAAACTTCACATAGGAGTGATAGAAAATGATTAATGCTATTGTCATTGCATGGCATCTTCACCAAACATCCATAGTCACAATACCAACTCTCTACCATGTTGGATTTACAGAATGAAAGTTTTGTCATCAAAGATGTTGACAGTGTTACTATAAAGGTGTTAAATGCCCATATTACTGAAAACACTATAGCCATGAACTTATTATTCACTATGGCATTATATCTTAGTGGCCAACAGATTGCAATGAAACGATCAAATGCCAGAACAACAAGAGTGTAAGTCTGTACAGTAATAAAGAAGTTCACAAAAAACATGCTTGCCAAACAAGCATTGTAGGAGATGTACTGTGAGTCCGAAAAAAAAATCTTCATCATTTGAGGAATCAGTGCATTAATTTCACCAATATCCGCCAAGGCCAAGTTAAACACACCAATGTACATTGGACTGTGCAGGCTCCGGTGAAGAGCTATAACGAGAAGGACTATCGAGTTCCCAATTATAGAAATAAAATATATGATAAATAAGAATATATAAAAATAAGTGCTGTATGGTGTACCTGTAAGCCCAGTGATGAAAAAGTGTTCTGGATGAATAATCGAGATATTCTGGGATAAACTCATGGCAACTTTGTGTTTGTTGTTTTGCACAGGCTGAAAATATAAATGACTATAAAGAAATAACCAAAATATGAACTTTCTTAAATTGTCATATCACACTTTTAACATCTATTTTCAAATGTTGAAAATGTATCTTTATGTAAACTTGCTGCATAATATTTGAATCACAGACTTGTCTAAATAATCTTAAAGTTTGTGTCTGAATGCTTGTGAGCTGCTTTGAATTAAATTAGTCCGTTATAAATGCTCGTCCTTATTTTCTTATGTCGCAAAGGTCTTTGGACATCTGCGTCATTGAATCCAAATATATCTACTGGTTCATCTCTTGAGAGCTTTCAGACAACACAATGATGTAATACTTGTACTGTATGTTGAAGTAAATGTTCTGGCCACAGCTTTAGTTTTGATAGACATTTTGTTTACTGACCACAAAATTCCCATTTGTGTTCTCATTAGTGCACATTATATTACAGTCACTCAAGGATATATTTAATGTTGAGTCTATGTGACAGCAACTGCAGTACAACTTATGTCCATGTGTTGGCCTTAAAATCGAGTGTAAATGGTTGAGATCCTCTGGGGGGAGGTCTATTCAAATATACCTCTATAATATACAACAACTAAAATATATAAAAACCTCTATAATATGTAATACTTACATTTATTGTCTCCTCTAGATCAGGGGTTTTCAAACTGAGGTTCAGGGTTCAGATATCTCAAGGAAGACCAATACAAATGACTCAGTAGTCTATTAGTCTACAGGAGTTGTACAGTATAGGCTAATTTTATGTGAGAAAAAAAGAGAGAAAAAGTATTTTCACGTTCTTCCGGGGTGAGAATTTGTAAATTGAGTGCTTGTACTTTTGAGCATGTGTGGATTTATGTGTGCATTTGTGGATCTGTTGCGTAAGCGGCAGTGCTGGTCCTCCCTGTACGCAAAGCATGCAAGTTGTGTCCCCACCCATGAAACTCTTCCTCCTCTGTTGGTCCAGTCCAATCTTAAAAAAAATAAAAATAAATTTCCCCATGACTCCTCTAAAGTTGAACAGATTCAACATTAAGTACTGTACAGATAAATAACACAGGAGGATCATAACAAATTTAGGCGATAATATAAAGTGCTAACATAATTAAAAATGTAAACATTTAGGGGCAATGCCGTCATAGCGATCTTTAATCTCTCTCAAGTACGTATTACGCAATAAAATATGCAAATATACTTACAATTAGTTGCACGCACACACATAATTCTCAATTTTTAGATGGCAACACTTCTGACGAATTTAACTATTATTTACAATAAACTAGCACATCTACACATGCTCTATCCATAACATCATTTTCCAACTCCCCGGAAAGTTTTGGAACAGTTTGGGAGAGTACTTTTTCTGAAGGGTGGCCTTTTTTACAGGGACAGATGTATAAACCGGACTGGATGTCAGGCTTTGTTTCCAGGATGGACGAGACTCTGGCTTTGACTCCGGCTCCGCTGCAGGCACTGGCTCAGGCACAGGGTATTCACTGGGTCTATTGGTCTGTGGTATGCATGAGCTTGATGAGTGGCTGAATGGTGAAGGCTGGGTAGGGTGGACTGCAGGAGCCATGAGATCCTCCTCTCTCACTGATGGTGGAGGGGGATCCATTTTGTAAAAGCACTCATTCCACATAAACCATAAACATCCCTCCAGGATCATCTCCGGGCATTAGTCTAAGCATTGAACCCCCATTGAGTTTTGTGAAATAATATTTTATTTATAAAGTGTTTGATCAGAAGGTTTTTTGTCACATTACAAGGAAGACTGCAGCTTAACTTTATTAAATCAAAGAAAAGCCAAAAGAAAAACAAAAAATAAACAAAAAGTGTTTGCTAAACACAACCAACACAAGACAACGAATGGAGTTCATGAAGGCATTATATACAGATAATTATACATAATATACACAAATATTTGAACTCAATATATGTTATGTTTGTGCACTCACATAACAGTAAGACACTCAGATAGGAGCTTAGCTTGAACACGTCTTTACTGCGCAATTGCAATTATCACATTCAACACTAGAGTGCGCAAATGCAGAATACCTTTTTAGTTATCGACTCAATACACAACAGTTACTCCCCTCCAGCCTTGATGTACTCACTTCAAGGTGCACTGAATTACATTGAACACAAAGAACATTGGTATACAGAACAGTCTCTCTTTTTTTTTTTTTTTTTTTTTTTTTTTGCAAAACAGCTTGAGCTATGTCAACAATTACGACCATTATTTTCAGAAAACTTCTCTTGCTTTTTGTTAATGGCATCTACCAGGGTGTATACAACTACAAGTCTAGCCTGTTAGGTGGTCTACGAACACGCTCAGGCACGCCTGTCTCCTGCTCACATCGCTTTGTTTCTCTCAGCTGTGAACGAACCAAAGGTAGGCCAATCACTAACTGTCAAACAGTTTTGTCCAACATTGTACCTTTTGGCCTGCTGTACATGAGACCGCTGCAGTGGTTTCCCCAAGGGAAAATCCGTCACACGGTGATACCTTAGTCATGTGGAAAAAACCTTGGTTCCTTTCCCAAGGGCCTGTGCTGCGGGTTCCTTGTCGTCGCGTTACACTAACGACAGATGCTCGGCTCAAGGTCTATGGTATGACCATCATCTCCCATGGCAAATAAATTGCCTGGAAATGCTGGCCGTGTTTCAGGCCCTGAAACACTTCCTCCTAGACCTGAGAGGCCGTCATGTGCTTGTTTGTACCGACAACACATCGGTAGTCTCTTACATCAGGGGGGTCTGCGGTTGCGCCCATTATACAAGCTGGCTCACAAGATCCTCCTGTGGGCCCAAGGGAAACTGTTCTCTATCAGGGCAGTTTACAGCTAAACCAGGGAGCACCATTCAAACCATTCTCTGCAAGGTTATCCCCCTCCATAATGAAGGTGTATGTGGTGGCCTTAGCTGCTTACCACACACCTTTGGGTGGTTTGTCTTTGGGGGGACACCCTCTATTTACCCGTTTCCTTCGTGGCACCTTGAGGCTTAGACCCGCAGTCTGCACGAGTGGGACCTGGCCATAGCATTGGAAGGCCATTCTTTGGCTCCCTTTGAGCCTATTGAGGAAGTTTCTGAGAAGTTTCTCACACTGAAAACTATTTTTCTCCTCTCTATCTCGTCTCTCAAAAGAATTGGAGACATACAAGCCTTCTTGGTTTCTCCCTTGTGCTTGGAATTTGCGCCTGGTATGGTAAAGGCTATCGTACTGCAGGCCTTTTGTCCTCCTCCTTTCAGGACATCAGACCAAGAGAAACTAAATCTGCTCTGCCCAGTTAGGGCTTTAGATGCTTACCTTCACAGAGCTGCTGTGGAGAAAGTCTGAACAACTGTTCATTTGTTTTGGTTCACTCAGGAAGGGGTCCTCTGCATCTAAGCAGAGAATGAGCAAGTGGGTGGTCAAGGCCATGTCACTTGCTTATGCGTCGGCCAGTCAGCCTTCATCTTTGGCTGTATGGGCCCACTCTACCAAGAGTATGGCTGCTTCTAAAGCATTACTGTCAGGAGGTTCTCTCCAAGATGTTTGTGATGCAGCACACGTTCATGAGGTTTTATGACTTTGACCTCGGCTCTTAAAGCACTTAAATTAATGGTATTTTTCCATTTTCTGTGACCTAATCTAAAGTGAGAACTATTTACGGAAAATAAGTTGTTAACAAAGCATAAAAAACATCATCCAACTCTTCACATATGAGCTAACTAAACAATAATAATTTGGTTAATTACAGTGACAATGAATTAACAACTCACTATTAATATATAGCCTATTAATATATTAGCAATGTAGAGAAAACCATATGAAGTGTTTGGTTCCAAAACGCTATAAATCCTTTTTGATTAATTTGAGAAAAAAATGTGCTTTCTTTACCAAGAAAGCAGCAAGATGAAAATGTCTCAGGTTACATATGTAACCATGGTTCCCTGAGAACAGGGAACGAGACTCTGCGTTCGAAAACGCTATGGGGAACGTCATCACGTGAACCGGTGTCTGAAAGCAATTGTCAAATCTCACCAATCCTTTTGGCCTGCGACAGCCTTTGACGTCATCATAGCGCGACCCGGAAGTATATAAGGAGCGCCTAGAGAACCAGTCAGTACCTTATCGTTCGAAGGGACTGTTCAGCAGGCAGCCCCGTTGCATGGCTAGGAAACACAGAGTCTCATTCCCTGTTCTCAGGGAACCATGGTTACATACATAACCTGAGACATTCCCTTTCGAAAGGGAACTCAACTCTGCGTTGAAAACGCTATGGGGAACGATATACCCACGCCGCCATGCTTGAGGGGACTGCATGCCAAAGATGGCTAGACAAACGTCAGAACTAGCAGCTTCAACTGAAGTGCCAGAACCACTCCCCCTACGGGTCATACATAGGCTGTCAGTGACAGCATTCCCTATGGCCAGCAGCCCAAGCTATAAGCCTCAAAGAGGCCTTCCACAGAAGGCCTACCAAGGCCGCTCAAGGCTTCTGGAACCAAGCTTCTTTTCAGAGAAAAGAGGGTACCTTTAAGGGAACGTGGCCAGGGGCCCCAAGGGAACCCTAGCCAGTCACTTGTCAGGGGAACGTACTCGCCCCTGATTGCCACCAGGGAGGCCTGACCTGGTCTACTTTACAGAAACCTAGTCTCGGCCAACAACCTGTCTGATCACAGAGTCTCCAATCGCATTTCTTCAGAGAAGCTATCCAGTAAGAGTGACTACAAAAGAGGCAGTAACCAACTCAGACCAGAGCATAGAGACGGGCATCCCGGAGAGCAGGACTCAGCTTAGCGCTTTTTACCCTTACCAAAGAGGGGAGTAACACTCTGCCCAATCCTAGGATCTACTCAGTGCGTGATTATTTGCACTGAGGAGGCTGTGCACTCTAAAGGAATTCTTCTAGGGGAGTACATTTACCAGCCTGGGGGCTGATCCTCAATAGGGAGGCCTCAGTGAGGCCTTCAACCACTGACCAGCTTATGGAGCTAAGTACTATGCAGGACAACCCTCAATGAGGGGAGTACAGAGCTCAACCTAACAGATAAACCATACTGTAGGCACAGAATCATGGAGGCCCCGGAAGGGAAGCTTAAAGGGTGGCCTGTGAAGGCCACACACCTAGAATAGCTTGCTTGCTGATAAGCAAGATCCCACAAACATGGAACTCGCTCAGAATGAACCGAGTTTAGCTAGCAGATAAGACTGTAGAGTGCCCACATATTACAGTCTACCTCAACACATTCCAACAAGCAGTGTACTCAGTAAAACACTTTTTACTCTTTAAGCAAGAGAAGTACAACTTACGCCATCATGCTCTAGAGGAGGTCCAAACAGGACCTGCGACTTCAGAATGACACAGGCATCAGCTAGTGGCAGTGTCTATGCTCTAAGGGAGCCAAATCTGAGAACCAAACTCTCCAGTGAGGTTAACTAGTTTAGCTCAACCTGAGCACACATTCCAACAGGCAGTGTACTCAGTAAAAACACTTTTACTCTTAAAGCAAGAGGGGTACAAACTTACGGCATCATGCTCTGAAGGAGGTCCAAACAAGACCTGCAACCTCAGAATGACAAGGGCGTCAGCCAGTGGCAGTCTAAACTCTAAGGGAGCTAAATCTTAGAACCCAACTAACCAGTGAGGTTAACTAGTTTAACTCAACCTGAGCTAATTCTATCCATACATTCCAACAAGCAGTGTACTCAGTAAAAACACTTTTTACTCTTTTAAGCAAGAGGAGTAACAAACTTACGCCATCATGCTCTGAAGGAGGCCCCAAACAGGGCCTGCGGGTCAGCTGTCAAATCGCTCCAATCACTACCATTCTCCTATTAGACACGGAACATACATACGTGGCATTACTGCTCAGTAAGTATGCTCAAACTGCTTGCAAGCTTTGCGATACAGCTACAAACAGCATGAAAATTACATTCACGTTATTTCTTTAACATATTACCTGCTGCTTCCTGGTCATGGATACTTCGGACATCCTAGGACAAATCCTATGCGAAGAGTCTCCGGACGAGATTCTGGATCATTACACCGAAGACGTCGATCCAACCCAGCTAGTGAGACGCAGCTCTAGGATAGCAGCGAGGAATCTTTTCTCCATCAATGAATGGCCCAAAGAAAGGATCTTGGCCACCTTGTACTCTCTCAATGTACAAGTGCCTCCGAATCTGAAACATGATCAGCTCTTGACTCTTTTACAAGAAGTCAATCAAGACCCGCAGCCCCCATCTACCAACGCAGTATCTTCTCAGCCCCCATCTACTAACTCAGTATCTTCTCAACGCAGTATCTTCACGGAGAAGAGGAAAAATATCTCCACTGATCAAGCGTCTCCAACTTCAAAGAAGGTAAAATCATCTTCATGTCTTCTGCACCTCGGGTGATGTTTGACGGGCAGACTTCCAGCTCGACATCAAACTGCGCCCTTACTCCGGACCTGGCTCTTCTTAGAAGATCTCTCGGATCAGCGTTACCTGCAGCTTCCACCGGGGTGCCCTTTTTCCCCCCAGCAGCTGCCATTTCTCCCCAACTGTGCGCTCAAATCCTGTCAGGTAATGTCATTAACTTAGTTAAAATATTGCTATGCACAGAAACTAACGAAAGAAGGATTGTGGATTGTGGGGATATATCTGTCATTCTTAAAGATAATGATCCAAGACTCACCAAAAGTCTAACTATGGCAGAATTTAACGTTGCTTTCGGCGTGTTCAGAGACATTATCTGTGAAGTGTATCCAGACAGGAGAAAGGAATTAGATACCTATCTAGCCATCATTTCGGATTTCGCCATGTCTTACGGAGGCACACTATTCTATGAATACCACAAATCATTTTCATCTAAAGCAGCAATGTACATACAACGTTTTAATTAGCGACTGGACTGGTCCGTGGTCGATCTTGCACTCATTAGCAGACACTTTACGGGCCACCGAGCGCTGTCATGCTCACTCTGCGGTTCGTTTTCCCACACCGCATCTCTCTGCCCTAAGACCGCTTCAACTCACGACACTAGCGCTTCAGCGCCAGAACAGGTGAAGCCTGAAAGACAAACCCCTCTTTGCTATAATTTCAATGAGAATGTTTGTACTCGTAATAATTGTAAATTTTTTCATGCTTGCAGCTATTGCGGGAACAGTCACCCGAAGTTTTCTTGTCCACGCCGCGCAAAATTTCTAAAAAAGAAATAAACACTCCGGTGAACACCAAGGAGCTATCTAAAGCTCTGGAAAAGCATCCAAATCGCTGTTTTGTGTCTTACTTCATTCTAGGGCTCATGCATGGGTTCCTAGCTGGTCTTTCCTATCTGCCCACTTTCTCTTTCACCTGTCAAAACCTCCAGTCGGCTATCAAAGATGATCTGATGGGGAAAGAAATAGAAAAGGGGTACATGATCGGACCTTTTAATCAACCTCCTTTCAAACTTTTCCGCATTAACCCTTTAGGAGTTGCAGTTAGGAAATACTCAGGGAAAAAACGTCTAATTATTGATTTATCCGCTCCCCACTCCACAGTAGGGGTTCCAAGCATTAACAGTTTAATTCCCTCAGAACCATTTTTCCTGGCTTATTCCACAGTGGACAACGCAATTAAACTCATTAAATTAGCCGGCAGAGGAGCGTGGCTCAGTAAAGCTGATATTACCGACGCCTTCAAAATCATGCCCTTACACCCTTCTCAGTGGCATCTTTTTGGGGTCAGTTGACGAGGAAAATTTTATTTTTCAGTCAGACTCGCCTTTGGGTGTAAAAGCAGCCCAAAGATTTTTGATACACTGTCTGAAGCACTCTGCTGGATCTTACTAAATAATTTCAAACTACCATTTGTTCTTCACCTGTTGGATGACTTCCTGCTCATCGATTTTCCAGATGCCAACCCATCGTGCAGCATCAATTCCCTGGTTAAAGCATTCAATAAATTTGGCATTTCTCTTGCAGAAGAAAAAAACAAAAGGCCCATCTCGTGTCCTCGATTTTCTGGGGATCACGCTAGATTCAGTGAAAATGCAAGCATCTCTTCCGCTAGACAAACTAGAAAGGATTAGTGGTTTCATCAGAACTTATTCCCAATTACCTCCCTTAACAAAAAGGGATCTTCTTTCTTTGCTGGGCCATCTCAATTTTGCTATGAGGATTATTCCCCAAGGTCGTTCCTTTATTTCCAGACTTTTAGATCTGTCTAAAACAGTCAAGAAAATGCATGACACGGTCACGTTAGATGAAGGCTGCAGGTCCGATTTAATTTTCTGGTCTAAATTATGCGACAACTGGAACGGCATTTCCTTCTTCCACAAAGAAGATATAGAAACCTCAATTAAATTACAGTTCTTCACCGATGCAGCTCCGTCCATCGGGTTTGGGGAGATTTTTAAAAAACAATGGTTTGCAGAAAGATGGCCAAAAGAACTTAAGGAACTGGCTCCTACTATCCAATCGACAGCACTTATGGAACTATATCCTATAACGATTGCTTGCTTATTATGGGCAGATCAATGGACTAGGAAAAACATCCTCGTTTTCTGTGATAACAAAGCCACAGTGATAACAAAGTCCCAGCTAACATACCTACTATATGTGCTTTCAGTACGCACTGCTTCGAATCCAGAAATCTTAAGCCTTCCACCATCAAGATTATGATCTCAGGCATTCAATTCCACATTAGATGTTTAGATCCTTCCTCTCAAAGCCTGTTACAAAATCCCTCCATATGCCTTCTCCTCAACGGGTTAAAAAAGGAAAGCCCTGCAGTTCCAGATAAACGACTACCGCTGTCTCTCTCACAGGTGCACACGATGGTGGATAAATTAAGATCAGGCCTTTTCACTCCGCACACAAACTTGCTACTAACACTAAAATATTCGACCCTTCACACGATCTCACAATCAAAGACTTATCATTTCACACCAATTACTTTTCCATCTATCTGAAACATTCCAAAACAGACTAAAAACGGCAGTACCATTAACATTTCTAGAACCAACGACGGATATTGTCCCCTCTCAGCCATGAACCGGCTGGTAAGCTCACGCAGTAAATTAAACCTTACAGATCCACTTTTCATCACAGAGAAAGGAGAAGTTATGTCTAAGCATTGGTTTGCCTCACGTCTCCGAACCGCATGCCTCCATTGTGGCATGAACCCCGCGCTTTATACCAGCCATTCATTCCGCATAGGCGCAGCAACCACCGCAGCTTCAACAGTCTCTATACCCATGCTCAAAGCAATGGGTCGATGGTCATCATCAGCGTATCAACGATACATTAGGCCTACAACTCAGGATGTAATATTAGCGCAAAAAGCCTTGAGCAGCTCTTCCATTTAAAAAAAACAACAACAAAAAAAACAACGCACTCTGCATTCTCGTAGTATTCACAATACCATAAGGGGCACGCTGCTCTCCTACCCCTCATGCAATCTCAGGGACATGCTGCTTTGTTTTTGTGGTTCTCCCACTGGAGAGAACACCACTGCTGCATATTTGGGGCCAGCCCTTTGCTGCTATAACTGCAGGGGCCTGCTGTTCATCCTTCAGCAGGGGATGAACACCCCTCACTACTTAAATTAAAAGAGGGGCCTGCTATTCTCTCCCTCCTTTTAGAGGGGAGAATACCCCTCTGCTAGTCAGTATGCTACATTAAGAATATTTCAATAACATTGTCTTTTCTCTTTTGCAGGGATGGAACAAGGATGGTGGGGGGGTTCTTCTTTGGGCAAGTTAATACCTCTCATTATGTTTGGGGGTTAATGCTAAAACTCTTGTATGTTCAATTAATTTTGGAGCAAGAACCCCCATAAGGAACCATACCTTATGGGGGTTAAATTGTGTTTCAATAAACTCAAGTAACTTGCCAAAGTGGTCCTGTCTGAAATCGAGCGCAGCATTAGTTCAGTCAGGCCACGTAGGCATAGTGCTGTGACCAGCTGACGCGGTCAGCTGTCAAATCGCTTCAATCACTACCATTCTTCTATTAGACACGGGACATATATATGTGGCATTACTGCTCGGTAAGTATGCTCAAACTGCTTGCAACCCTCCCTCCCTCCCCATTATAAGCATGAGCATATTACTGTGCACCTTCTGGTTGTCGTCTTCTTTTGTTTCAGATCACTAAGGCTTTCAAGTCCCAGCTGGCATGGACCTCACTGCTGAGAGACACTCATCCTCATAACCAAGCTACAGTATAAATGTCCCACTGCCATATCTACACGATTACTATGTTCGCTTTTAAAGACATTACTAAGTATCTTAACTGTCTATGTATTTCCAAGCTGATGGTTCTGGGGGGTTAATGTTAAAGCTCTTGTATGTTCAATTCATTTTGGAGCAAGAACCCCCATGAGAAACCATACCGCCAAAGATAAATTGTGTTTCAATAAACTCAAGTAACTTGCCAAAGTGGTCCTGTCTGAACTAAATCTTAGAACCAAACTATCCAGTGAGGTTAACTAGTTTAACTCAACCTGAGCTAATCTTCTCCACACATACCAACAAGCAGTGTACTCAGTAAAACACTTTTTACTCTTTAAGCAAGAGGAGTACAAACTTATGCCATCATGCTCTAAAGGAAGGTCCAAACAAGACCTGCGACTTCAGAATGACACAGGCGTCAACCTGTGGCAGTGCTAGTTTCCAAGTGAGCAAACTCTAACTCAAACATCTACCAATAAGCCTTGTAATACAACAAGCTATTGTGCTCTGAAGGAGGCCCAAATGGAGCCTTCTACTTCAAACAACACGAGTGTCAGCTTGGGGCAGTGTTCAAGCTCTAAGGGAGCCATATATGAAAACCAAACTATGTAGTGAAGTTAGCTTAAATAAACTCAACCTGAGCTTATACATTCCAGCAGGCAATATACTCAATAAATACCCTTTAAGCAAGGGGAGTACAAACTATGTCACCATACACTAAAGGAGGCCAAAGTCAGGCCTACTATTCCAGAACACACGGGTGCTAGCCTGTGGCAATATTAGAGTTACTGAGCTCACAAAGTGTAGGGCAGGAATCAGAACTAACGTATTAAAGTACAATAACCTTGACCAAGAAGGGAGTACTATTAATCCAACCCTGAAAAATACAGGGTGGGTACACATCAGAAATTCTCACCAAAAACAGATACAATCTGTACTGAACCCAAGGGAACAGGAGCTTTCATAAAAGCTATAACCATATCACTCAAACTTGAACATAGTTCAAGGGGTTCAGGGGAAAAACTGAAGTCAAAGTACCACTAGATAGTTCTGGGGAAGCAGGGCCACAGCAACAAAGTTTTTATTCACATAGTGAAAAGGGGCCTACACCGCCTGAGACAACGGCACCAGGGAGACTTAGCAATAGTCTGCTACCTTAGCTGCTATCTATTCTGCCCGTACACTGAAGGGACAATGGGCCTTGGCCTGACAACTCTGATAAGAAGAGGCCAGAACTAGGAAAAACTACACTCACATAACAGGGGTAGTATAAAAAGGGCGTAAATGCTACTAGCAGACCGCCTAAACACTAGTTCTAGCCTAGGCCAGCTATAGCTGTGGGCCTATAAGGCCAACACATGAGCATAGATCTGCCTGGGGCTAAGAACAATAGCCTCTACTAACGACTCTCAACTGAGAGGAGGCAAACTCTGAGAATACTAAATTTCAACAGTAAAGCTCAGAGGAGTAAAGCTCAGAGGAGCAAAGCTCAACCCAAGCACACAATGTCAGGTGGCCTGTAAGGCCGACGTTAAACAGAGATCTATCTGAAGTTAGTGAAAGCTAATCTCAAAACTCTAGCATTTACCAGAGGAGAAAGCTAATAAACCAAAAGGTGGCTAACAGTGCGGCTTAGTTAAAGCTGACATCTGAATATATATGAACGGTGGCATCATTATCTGAAGCCAACACATCCAAAAAAGGGGACAAACAAAGTACTACCCTTAATAATATATTATCGTTACAGCCAACCTAATGGAACTCCAGGGCCCTAAGTCCGCATCCTATACAAGAAACTGATTATAAATAAAAAGAGATCTACCAAGCCAAATTCAGCAGGTCTAACTGATATGCTTACAAACAGACATTGTGTGTAAGCAACACCCACCCGACCTGCTGCCGCGTATAGAGCGTTGGAGCCTACCTACATCACAAGATAGTTGCACCATCTCGTCAGTAGGAGGCATCGACGCGTACCCATACTCACTCCATCAACACCAGCGAATTAATCTGCTGATGTTGATGAATGGGAGCTGAATACAGGTCCTTTCATGCCTTCTCGATCTCAATATGAAGATCAAGAAGGAATGAAAAGCTTATGGTGGCTGGAGGATTATGGCCAAAAAAGGAACCGTTCGACGAACAATCTGTGAGCGGTTTCTTTCTTAACCTGCTCCAATGGCAGCTGCAGTCTGCCAGAGGTGCATTCCATAATCTCACACAGCTGTACATACGCGGGGGCAGGGTGGCTTTGAGGATTCAGGAGGCTCACCATCTTCATCCTCATCAGCCATCTCCTGCTCTCTTGTTTGGCTTAGAACAAGAAGAGCAACTGCTGCTGATTCTAATGATGTCATAGACAACACATCATCATAATCACACAGCTCTCTCCCGTCAGCCATCGAAGGTCGCAGGGAATTTCACCCCTTCAACAAGCTCCAGCTGAAAAACCCTTGATCTAGTCTCTACTCTGCCTCAGCAAGAGTAAGACCCGAACCATTAGGTGCAGCTGCCGGTCCTTTTCCTCTCGAGGAAAAGACCAGAAGAGAGTAAACAAGTAAAACATACTCACAATAACAAACAGGCAGATCCCACAAGAATTGCCTGTACATGCTCTTTTGTTCTCATAAAAGACAACGTTATAAGTTATGTACGTGATCGGATGTCAACACTATGGGACATGGATGCACACACTTCCTGAAACATTTGTCAGACATAGTAAATTCTCTTACCAGATTTGAAGCAATCGCAATCAGACAAAAAAGTCCCTGAAGACGATGAGATACTGTCTGGTTCTCTAGGTGCTCCTTATATACTTCCGGGTCGCGCTATGATGACGTCATAGGCTGTCGCCGGCCAATAGGATTGGTGAGATTTGACAATTGCTTTCAGACACCGGTTCACGTGATGACGTTCCCCATAGTGTTTTCGAGAATTGAGTTCCCTTTCGAAAGGGAACCACTATTTTCTGTTTCAAACTTTAACATTACATCTTTTGGTTATAAAAACATTAAAAATTCAAATTTAGATTTAGATTTTTAAAGGTTTATTATATAAAAACGGATTATTTTCCCCCCAAAATGCAATAAATCCATGACAGTTTTTTTTCTTTTCAAAATGCAATTAATCCATCAATATAAAAGTTATTTTTCATATTTAAAATACACAACAAAGTAAGTTGATTCACATATATGACATCCTCTGAACTTTGTCAATACTAATCTTATATACAGGCATTTGACTAAAAATACATTCAGTCGTCGCTCCCAAAATGAATTCAACAACTCATCTTGATAATGTTATAAATTAATTATGTCTCTGTTTGTCATTACTGATTAAAGAGTATGTGGCGCCACCGCACGGTTAAAATAAACATGTTTGCCGAGTACATTGGTATTAAAAACGGCTTCATGATTCAGTTTTGGGGACCATGACAGAAGTTTGATGCTGTCGTAGAACAAGCAACAGCCGGCATTTTTCCTCCTCCTGACTCGAGTGCCTCATTTTCTTAATCTCCTCACGTAAATTATTACATTTCGATGACTTACGTTTCTTCCCCACCACAGAAACTACCACAGGTTCATCAATGCCGTCAAAATTATTAATTTTTCTGTTTTTGTTGATCACAAAGTACAAAGCAGATAAGGAAAACTAGGATGCCGGGTGTATTCAGAGCGTCCGCCATTACTGTTTACGGTGTGTGCGCTGTGATTGGTTGAGCGGATATATCAAGTTCTGCAGAGAAGGGAGACTGGCGTTTGTCGCGTTTTGGAAAGAAAGGGAGAAAACATGACAGAATAACACAACGGATGTCGCATTTTGCGCAAAATGAATAAATGACTCTTTAATACCAACCAGAACATTACTGATTTTAGCGGAAGCTCAATTTTTGTTTTTTTTTTAAATGCCGTTTATCACATTTTGGAACCAAACTCTTCATATATTAACTATGAATTAACTATAAACTAATAGTTTGCAAATGATTTGTAAGTACTTTTACTGTATACCTATTATAAAGTGTTACCCATAACGTGAGAGTTTTGCAAAAAAACGAGAGAAATACATTTTATTTGAATTTACCTTTAATGACATTGAAAAATGAGAATTAATAACACTTCAGTGGCTGACATTAAAATTATTCTCAGGTGTCTGGATTGTTTCAGGTTTGTGTCTCCCTATTGTGCCACGGGTGTGGTCTGAGCTGCTGGACAGCATCACATAAGCACTAATGAGTAATCAGCCACTAATGAGCAATGTTTTGCTTCTTACCTTGCCTATTTATATTCTGTGTTTGCATTGAGTGCTTGTCAAGACATCTTGTCCAGAGAATTGCATTTTTCTGCTACTCACTTGTGTTCTCTTGTCCAGTTGGATTTGCTCTTGTTCCTTCTTGCCCCAGCACCCTGGAGGCATTGGGTCTCATTCACTAAGCATGCGTACGCACACATTTGTTTGTGAAATGTGTGTAGGAACGATTTTAAGAACAAATCACGATCCACCAAAACTTGATTCTAAATTTATGACAAAATATAGGAAGAAAGCACTCATACGCAAAAAAAAGCACCACTCTGTAGGCTACGGCCTTATAATCATGTTAAGAAGTTACATAAATATGAAATTTCATCCTAACAAGACTATAATTATATTAAAGTATGTTACATTAATTGTATTAAATAATCTATATAAAATTATATAATACAATTATTAAATAATACAATTTAATCTTAATTAAAATAGCCTAGATTTCATCTTATACAGTAATTATGTTCAGCTGCAAAGTTTTTCTGAATAACACAGATTTACGCGTAGACCTAAGTACAGCTCTATAATGAGAGGTCTGTAATCTGGGTCTGTATGAAAGGTGTTTATTGTGAGAACTGGTGAGAATGGCACGCTTGTCATTGCTCGAGGATTAGGCGAGAGCGCATATTTAAACAGCGGCATGTCTGACGAGAGTGACATAAGCCTGTTAGGAAAGCGTGCATGGAAACCCCTTGGTCACCGTGATTTTGCCAAGTAAGACATGTTCCTGGATCAACAAATTTTGTTGATCCAGGAACATGTCTTACTTGGCAAAATCATGGTGACCGAAAGGGCCTTATGTGGACATGGTTTGGGCGTGTTTTATGCAAATGACTAACCTTGTGCACACGGCCACTCATTTAGAATACTCCAAATTCACTAAAATAAGAACAAAGTCTGCCTCTTCTGTTTTTATTACCATCATCTCGGCCGTGTTTTTGCTGTTGTTCATTGTATTAATTAACTGTTATTAAAACATTATCTTTATCAAACCTGCTCTTTGGTATTCCTGTTATTCCTGACAGAGATACATTAACAATAAAATAATTCAAATTGCTTGCTAAAATGTTTTGCCTTTTCAATTTGTTTTGTCTTAGGGTCAGTAACAAACAGTACACTACACACACTAGAAATCAGACGGATTTATTCATAAATAAATAAACAACATTTCACTGATGTTAACCAACACACACGTCTAATATGTTCACTCTACATGTTAAGAGTCTAGCAGACTGAATGTATTTTCTGCTTGGACACTTTTATTTTCCACATAATGGATCTAAAAAAATATTTGTGAAATAAATTACCTAAAATTACATGTATATGTAATTCACAATGATTGAAGAACACATAGACAATCATTACAGTCATTTTGAAACATTCCCTCTAATTGGTGCAGATCTGTTGTTAAGCACTTTTCGGATTAAGTCTTTGATTTTAGCTGTGTTTAAAACATAAATGATGGGATTTAGCATTGGTGGAAGAGCTAATGAAAATGATCCGCTGATGATCCTGGCATTAGAAGAAGGTGCAGCAGCAAAAATGCATATTATGGGAAGAAAGAAAGATCCAACTACCAAAAGGTGAGAAACACAGGTCTTTAGTGCTTTAAAACGTCCTTCCCAAGTTGTAATTTTACATAAAGCAATAAAAATGCCAACATATGACAGGACTATAATGAATGGTGGTGCTACGAGGAATAAAACTTCACATAGGAGTGCTAGAAAATGATTAATGCTATTGTCATTGCATGACATGCTCATCAAACATCCATAGTCACAATACCAACTCTCTACCATGTTGGATTTACAGAATGAAAGTCTGGTCAACAAAGATGTTGACAGTGTTACTATAAAGGTGTTAAATGCCCATATTACTGAAAACACTATAGCCATGAACTTATTATTCACTATGGCATTATATCTTAGTGGCCAACAGATTGCAATGAAACGATCAAATGCCAGAACAACAAGAGTGTAAGTCTGTACAGTAATAAAGAAGTTCACAAAAAACATGCTTGCCAAACAAGCATTGTAGGAGATGTACTGTGAGTCCGAAAAAAAAATCTTCATCATGTGAGGAATCAGTGCATTAATTTCACCAATATCCGCCAAGGCCAAGTTAAACACACCAATGTACATTGGACTGTGCAGGTTCCGGTGAAGAGCTATAACGAGAAGGACTATCGAGTTCCCAATTATAGAAATAAAATATATGATAAATAAGAATATATAAAAATAAGTGCTGTATGGTGTACCTGTAAGCCCAGTGATGAAAAAGTGTTCTGGATGAATAATCGAGATATTCTGGGATAAACTCATGGCAACTTTGTGTTTGTTGTTTTGCACAGGCTGAAAATATAAATGACTATAAAGAAATAACCAAAATATGGACTTTCTTAAATTGTCATATCACACTTTTAACATCTATTTTCAAATGTTGAAAATGTATCTTTATGTAAACTTGCTGCATAATATTTGAATCACAGACTCTAAATAATCTTAAAGTTTTAGAGCCAGAGCAAACAATGACAGTGTCTGAATGCTTGTGAGCTGCTTTGAATTAAATTAGTCCGTTATAAATGCTCGTCCTTATTCTCTCATGTCGCAAAGATCTTTGGACATCTGCGTCATTGAATCCAAATATATCTACTGGTTCATCTCTTGAGAGCTTTCAGACAACACAATGATGTAATACTTGTACTGTATGTTGAAGTAAATGTTCTGGCCACATCTTTAGTTTTGATAGACATTTTGTTTACTGACCACAAAATTCCCATTTGTGTTCTCATTAGTGCACATTATATTACAGTAACTCAAGGATATATTTAATGTTAAGTCTATGTGACAGCAACTGCAGTACAACTTATGTCCATGTGTTGGCCTTAAAATCGAGTGTAAATGGTTGAGATCCTCTGGGGGGAGGTCTATTCAAATATACCTCTATAATATACAACAACTAAAATATATAAAAACCTCTATAATATGTAATACTTACATTTATTGTCTCCTCTAGATCAGGGGTTTTCAAACTGAGGTTCAGGGTTCAGACATGTCAAGGAAGACCAATACAAATGACTCAGTAGTCTATTTATTTGTACAGTATAGGCTAATTTTGTGTGAGAAAAAAAGAGAAAAAAAAAGTATTTTCACGTTCTTCCGGGGCGAGAATTTGTAAATTGAGTGCTTGTAGTTTTGTGCATGTGTGGATTTATGTGTGCATTTGTGGATCTGTTGCGTAAGCGGCAGTGCTGGTCCTCCCTGTACGCAAAGCATGTAAGTTGTGTAGTAGATCCTCCAATACTCCCACAGGGACTGAAAAAACTACTGTTCGCGCTTTTTATCTTTATTTATAACTTTAGAGGAGTCATGGAGAAATGTATTTTTATTTATTTTTTTTTTAAGATTGGACTGGACCAACAGAGGAGGAAGAGTTTCATGGGTGGGGACAGGGGTGGGAAATGGCTCCGCCAAAATCCCAGTCAATCAGCCACTTTTCATCATCCAGATCCTCCAATACTCCCACAGGGACTGAAAAAACTACTGTTCACACTTTTTATCTTTTCTGGTTCAGAGTAATTGAACAGCTACAGGATGTCCGGTTAGAACATTACGTCTCACACCAGAGGTACCAGATGATCTACTGTGCAAATGTCATGTATGTGTGGTTCTGTAAACATAAACAATATACAAAATATAAATAAACAATTGGACAATCATAGATATATAAACTACTAGATCTATAAAGCAGTATTTGAATACTGGTTATAAGTATAATCAGCATGGTAAAGGGCATTAGAGAACTAGACATAAAGAAAATAATATATATATATATCCTACTATATATACACACACAAAAAATTCTATATAAATGATTATACTACTGCATTGTATGCCAGCGCATGTAGTGCTAACCGCGAATACATCTAACTCACTAGATAAACATGTCCGTACATGTTCTCTGAGACACGTTTTAATTCTACACTATATAATGCAGATTCAACATTAAGTACTGTACATATAAATAACACCGGAGGATCATAAGAAATTTAAGCAATAATATAAAGTGCAAACATAATTAACAATGTAAACGTTTAGGGGCAATGCCGCCATAGCGATATTTAATCTCTCTCAAGTACATATTACGCAATAAAATATCCAAATATACTTACAATTAGTTGCACGCGCACATAATCCTCAAATTTTTTAGATGGCAACACTTCTGACGAATTTAACTATTATTTACAATAAACTAGCACATCTACACATGCTCTATCCATAACATTGTTTTCCAACTCCCCGGAAAGTTTTGGAACAGTCCAAATCACAAACAGAGGCAGGGAAGTTTGGGAGAGTACTTTTTCTGAAGGGTGGCCTTTTTTACAGGGACAGATGTATAAACCGGACTGGATGTCAGGCTTTGTTTCCAGGATGGACGAGACTCTGGCTTTGACTCCGGCTCCACTGCAGGCACTGGCTCAGGCACAAGGTATTCACTGGGTCTATTGGTCTGTGGTATGCATGAGCTTGATTAGTGGCTGGATGGTGAAGGCTGGGTGGGGTGGACTGCAGGAGCCATGAGATCCTCCTCTCTCACTGATGGTGAAGGGGGATCCATTTTGTAAAAGCACTCAGTCCACATAAAACATAAACATCAATCGAGGATCATCTCCGGGCATTAGTCTAAGCATTGAACCCTGAGTTTTGTGCAATAATATTTTATTCATAAAGTGTTTGATCAGAAGGTTTTTGTCACATTACAAGGAAGACTGCA
Source organism: Hypophthalmichthys nobilis (assembly GCA_037950665.1). Lineage (NCBI taxonomy): Eukaryota > Metazoa > Chordata > Actinopteri > Cypriniformes > Xenocyprididae > Hypophthalmichthys > Hypophthalmichthys nobilis. The sequence goes on from CM075479.1 coordinate 20,309,699, forward strand.
GCTTAACTTTATTAAATCAAACAAAAGCAAAATGAAAAACAAGAAATAAACAAAAAGTGTTTGCTAAACACAACCAACACAAGACAACGAATGGAGTTCATGAAGGCATTATATACAGATAATTATACATAGTATACACAAATAATTGAACTCAATATATGTTATGTTTGGGCACTCCCATAACAGTAAGACAGACACTCAGATAGGAGCTTAGCTTGAACACATCTTTACTGCGCAATTGCAATTATCACATTCAACACTAGAGTGCGCAAATGCAGAATATCTTTTTAGTTATTGACTCAATACACAACAGTTCCTCCCCTCCAGCCTTGATGTACTCACTTCAAGGTGCACCGAATTACATTGAACACAAAGAACATTTTCTTATACAGAACAATCTCTCTATTGCTGATCAAATGCTCTGGTAAGCCAGTGGGGGAGAACAATGTGCGAAGCAGTTCAACAGTCTTGGACATAGCGTTTTTGACTAAAAATACCTCTGGCCATTTTGAATATGTGTCTACTAATACCAGGAACATTTTGTCAAGGAAAGGTCCCGCATAGTCAATGTAGACTCGCTGCTAGGGACTGGTGGGAAATTCCCACACATGCAAAGGTGCTACTTGTGGCTGTCATTGAATATGTTGACACCCAGAACATGTTGTAACTAGATCTTCAATTTGGTGGTCTAATCCAGGCCACCAAACATAGGTTCTGGCCAGGCTTTTCATTTTAACAACACCTAAATGTCCTTCATGTAGGGCAGAAAATACTCTATCACGTAGCTTGGGTGGCACGATCACTCGGGTACCCCACATGACTCATCCTTGTGTTACAGAAAGCTGTTCACGGCGGATTGAGTAGTCAGGAAGCTGTGAATCACCTTTAGCTGGCCAATCTTTATGGTCAGATCAAACACCTTGGCCAATACAGGATCTCGATTTGTCTCCCATTGAATTTGAGCACTCGTGACAGGCAGTGGTTCCATCTGAGTAATGTGAAACATATCCATGTTTTCCTCGACCTCCTCTGGTTTCTCCTGAGGAAGGCGCGACAATCCATCTGCATTGCCATGGTACTTTGTGCCTTTGAACTCTATTGAATAGTCATGACCACCAAGGAATACTGCCCAACGCTGTAGTCGTGCTGCTGCCATCACTGGAACACTTGTACTAGGGCTGAAAATAGCCACTAAAGGCTGATGATCAGTAATCAGAGTGAAGTGTTTCCCGTGGAGGTACTGATTAAACTTCTTCACTCCCCATATCAAGCTTAGAGCCTCTCAATCGATCTGGGCGACTTTGCCTTCCGCAAGCAATCAAGAACTTAGATGCAAATGCGATCGGTTTCTCAGATCCACCAGTCATTTTGTGAGAAATATATAAGTTAACAGTATACAAGTAATGGGAGATGGTCATTTTTAACCACTTCAAAGACATTGTAAGTATTTTATCTCTGCCATCGTCTTCTGGTCATGTATGGATACACATACTAGCAGGTGATTTATGTTACTAAGAGGCCTTTTAAAACTCCATGTTTGCAGTGGGCCTTTTTCAGTTCCAGAATTTTCAAGTAATCTATTCTGAGAATGTATTATTTTAAACACAAGCAGAATATGGTGAAAGTTGGGAGTTTTGTTGGGACAATTTGTTTAGCGAAGTCTGCAACTTCCTGCTGAGATCAGATATATCTGTAATTTGTTATGCAAAAAGATTTTTATTACTATAATTATAACAATATGAGATATGTATGGTAATGAAATATTCATTGTTTTTATTTAATTGACACATAAAAAAGTGATTGATTTTCTATATAAAATATCAGAATTATATAATGCATATCCATATGTTTTGCAGCAAATCAATAAGGAATAAGTAAATTACAGTATAATCTATCAAAGATGATGAAATCCTTAATGAATTATATTTTTTTGCTCCGCAAGTAGAAAGTTTTCTCTATTTGCTTTGAAACTTTTAGCACAAGAAAGTTTAAGAGTGTTTATGCACCAGAATAACTCTGTTAATGAGCAGCACTCATAATAGATGACTAATATTGTGTTGATGCACATGGGGCCCTGTAGAAACAGCTCTGACACCTGGGAAAATCTTGTCTCCCATCACCTTGAGTACTGTAGATCAAAACATCATTAAGACGTTTGTTAATAAGGGCAATGACTCTGTGACCTCATAAAAGAAGTTTATTAACACTTTTTATTTTCCTCTTTATCTTGGCATAATGGGTATACAAGACGCATATATTGTCTAAATAACATGGAGGAAGTCAACACCAAAACATACGACTTCTCGGTTTTCTGTAATATGTACACATGTATCTATGCATGTATTTATGTACGTATGTGTAAACACACAGTGAACGCGTCAAAGCCAACATTCTAAATTGATCTTAATATTCTTCTTTACTGATTTGTCCTGTTGTAAAATTAGTATGTGATAAATTGAACAAAGCTTCCTTATACTGGACCTGTTAAGGCCAATTCACACCACACAGACAAACACCAACAAACACGCTTGTTGGGTTTTGTTGGATCAGTGTGTTACCCCTATCGGCATCTGTTGACATTGGTCTGGGTTTGTTTTCACCTGAGTGAACATCTTAAATCAGTGTTTGTTGGCGTCTGTTGGGGCAGTGTTAACATGACAATTATTTTTCATAAAATTCTAAATCCAACGGCCAACTTGTTCGTTGGTGTTTGTTGGCTTTTGTCTGTGCGGTGTGAATTGGCCTTTATACGTGCTGTCTTTGCACTTGATAATTGTCTACTTACATTACGTATTTCCTGTATTTGGCCCAAGTGTTCAAGTGGGGCATGAAGATTGCAAGTATGTGAAGAACTTTTGATTAATTTGCATTAATCTAATGATTTGAGGCGCACTGTTGTGCCAAAGGTTTCAGATAATCGCCTTTAACTTTACAGCAGGTAGCTTATATGCTGTTATTTCGACTTTTTGAAATCAATTGTTTTAAAATAATGTTACAAAAGTACATAACTCTTGCTATTAATATCAGATAATGGTGGAAGCTATAATTTGACAAGGATTTTTATACCCAGGATTTTTATGCCCCGGCTGCAATTGCAACCAAGGGGGAAACACCCCCACCCCGGACCGCTTTGTGGGTTCTGACGCCAACTCTGTGCGAAGTTACACTTTAAGCCTATTGGCTCCATCATGAAATGGAAATACAAAATGACCAAAAATAGTAACTGGATTAGAGACTGGAATTGTTATCAACACAAACACAGCAAAGGTAATGCTACGCAAACTATGTTGATTTGACTTTTTTTTGGTTTGATGTTCAGTTGTTGTGGCTTCTAATTACTTCCACTGCATACAGTAGTAGCGTGACGTGTTGGACTTGAACACATCCTGAGAAATCCATCCAGACAACTCTAAAATATAAATCATTCCTTTAAGACAAGTCATTTCACTCGGTGGCCATCTTTGAAATGCCTCTCGGGCATGCAAATCATCAAATTCTCCAAAGCTGTTTACCAAAGTTTTCGATTAAATTTCATAATTGAAATCACCAATGAAATCTGACAACTGTCTCATAAATTGTTTCTAAACGCTCGAATCATGACAAAAAAAACAGTATTTTTCAGGCTGGATCAAGCTAATGCGCATGCGCAGTCCTAAAGTGCACGTCTCTTGTCTCGTTTCGGAGGCGTGCATCTGACTATTTATATAGGAACCAGAGCTTCTAACGGCTGCTACAGCGACTCGATGACTTTACCAATCAGCGATTGGCTCTTATTTAGAAGGCGGGACTTATTCCGCCATATTGCGCATTGCACTTTCTCCCATTCAAAACAATACGAGTGACGAGTCTTGTGTTATTCTATAGACTTTGTTTAGGCTTACAATAGTGATTTAGGGTAAGGCAAAAACATGGTTTTGAAGATGTTTTTATGATGCACTTGCTCATTGTTTAAATTTTGTTAATTTTGAACAAAAGGTTACATAGTGTAGCTTTAAAATAAACTTCTAAATGTCTGTTTAGTAGTCCCTATGGAACAGGCGACACAAATCAGTAACTGTCATTGTCAATAGTGTGGATTTAATGTGCATTAAAGCACTGATTTTGGCATTTTTCAGACCTGGGACAGTCTTGCGCACTTACTTCCTGTCGCATACACACGCATGTCAACACTAATGGGTTCTGTTTGCTTTTGACCCTACGCATAACTTGTGATAGGATATGGCTGGTCAATCAATGTTGTGAATGACCAGTCAGAATATTTTTTTTCCAAACAGACTTTTAACATGATTGGTATGATTGCTATGCTAAACTATGTGTGTTCTCTGTATTGTGTTTAACTGATTGCAGCAAGTTGCAAAGTTTTACTGGCACCCTTATAGTTATTTACCCTGGTGTGTAAGAATATCCTGAGATAGGGTAATTAAAAATGCATTATACTTAAAAAGCCTTTGAATGGCCGAGTGACAATGATACTGATTTACCTGTTTAGCACAAATTAATAAAAATTAAATCACACAATTTAAGTTTCTTTCCTAATGATTCATCATTTAGTTGTGCTCAGTGTAGAATGCTCTTTGTAAATGTTTTGAAACTTCTGTGCAAGAGTTGCATCATATTTGATTATAAGTGTTTTTGCTCCAGGGTAACTTCTGTTTTTCAAACATCACCTGTTAATGAGCTGTGTAAAGGCACAGAGACATGTAGAAACAAATTAATGTCTGATAAACAAAATGTCACTCAGTGATCATGAAGGGAGGCCTGTTTGCTGTTTGAATGCTCAGAAGTCTTCAGGGACAATGAAGAAGTAACAAATTAAGCCTCTGGGGAAAAGACACTTTTTACGGCAACTGTTTGCATGTTACTGACTGTTTATCAGCAACAAAACAGTTGCTATTGTGATAGTTACCATTCATTTCATTGAATGTCACCTAGCAATTATACAGTAAAGGTCCAGAGAGACACTGTATACATCACAATGATCAACAAAGAGAAGTGAAAGAGAAAAAAAAAAAAAACAGAGAAAGAAGACAGAGGCCTGTTATGCTGATAGGCACTGAAAGCCTGCTTTATCTGATGCAAGCAGGGGAAGCCATGCAAAAAAAAAAAAATAATAATAATAATAAAAAAATGTCACACCTGCTTTGTTAACTGTCACAAAAGATATTGATAGAAACCTGTGCAGTTGGGACTTCCCCCAAATGTGCTAAATTAGTAACTGATTAATCAATTTGGGGCCTAGAGACATTTAAATAATCCCAGTGGAAAGATTATTAAAATAAGTGATAGAACTGTGAATCACAGTCATGTGGCCTGCTGTCTGTCGAGTATAGTGGGATTACACATCTGAACACCAATCAGTACAAACTGTCTTAAATAAAGCACTATAAAATGCACAGATTGACTTAGCACAAATTCTGGTAACTCTTTAGATTACAGCCCAGAAAGTACTGCGTAATTACAACGAATTTGCAGCATAACTTTCGATAATTATAGTGTACCTATAAAGTAAGTACATGTAAGTATAGGGGAACAATATGTAAAGTCTTGGGAATAAAGGGGTAACAACCAGGAAAATAACAAATTATTTATACTGTAAGTATTTTAGAACTAAGGGGTACTTAGACAACAATCTTACGTTTGGGAGCAATTTAGCGAGAAAGTGCACTGATTAAGTTGTTTCAAGGCAAGTAGAAAGAACTATTGCAATCTTTTTTAATACATGGGGAAATATACTTTTGTTTCATGTAGTTACAGGGTAAGTATGACATTGCAGGCTGAAAATTAAAGTGGTGCTTGTTACACTCTTGTTTCATGTAGTTACAGGGTAGGTAAAAAAAAAAAAAAACGCAAACAATCTGATATCACTTGGTAAAGTTACAAGACTTCTTATTCGTTTCTCTTGCTTGGCTTCTTCATCCTCTTGTTCCTCTTCTTTTTCCTTTCTTTCCACTGATGAATCTTAAGAGGGAATCCCATGTCATTTGCTATTTCGTATTAAAACAGTACAGTACAGTATACCCGGAAATGTGCTCACCGTTTACTCATCTTTTACCCTCATGCCATCTGAGAGGTACACGACTTTCCTTCTTAAGATAAACACAAAGGTTTTTAGAAAAATAAATAATCTCTGGGAATGCTTTATAATGCAAGCTCGTGTTCCTAAAAGTTAAAGCATCAAACAGCACATACAGCAATAACTACAGTAATCCATACAACCCCAATGGATGAATCAATGTCTTCTGAAGTGAAACGATACGTATTTGTAAGAAAAATACCAAATATTTTGAAATTTTACACTTTCAACCAACTGTCACCTGCGCGTGCATGAGAGTGTTGAGTTTATATATATATATATATATATATATATATTTATTTATAGATGACAATTTATAGATGATTTATAGATGACATTAATGAAATAGAATGTATAACAGAATGTATCAACAATACGTCCAAAGTCATCTGAACATATGGAAGAGAAAAAAATAAATTGACAATGACCGTTAAAAGAGAAAGATACATTTAAATAGCTTTTTAAGAACAAAGAAAGGAAGGGACAGAAAAAAAAAAAAAAAAAAAAAAAAAAAAACACCAGAGGGTTGAGAGTTCATGCTTGACGTAACTTGAAGCGTGATGTAAGCACGCTGAGAAACTCGTGCGGATGTCGGATGCCATTTTTTAAATTTTTTTTTATTAATGCTCACAACAAAATACACAGAATAACAGATAATGATAATAAGAAACAAACAAGACAGAATAACAGAGATGGCAGTTCTCGCACAAGTTTCAAATGAATCTCCCGTGATAACGTCATGAAAGCTTCACATTGCTCATTACAATATGCTTCGTCGAACGCAAAGTCGACTCATGCAGGTGCTGGTGACAGTTGGTCGGAAGTGAAAAGATGAATAGCCTAAACCATGAGAAAATTTCTGGGTGTACTGTATTTTCTTTTAATGGGATTCCTTCTTAAGATTCAACGGTTCAAACAAGAGGAGGAGGAAGCCAAGCAAGAGAAACAACAACAACAAAATGAGGGGCAAAATGTGTTACTTTCTGCAAGGACTTTAGAATTTGAAATGAAAAGTTGATTTAAAAAAATAATAATAATAATAATAATAATAATAATAAGTGTTGTAGACCTGTTTTTAATTAAGTTGTTTTTCAAATAAAGGTTTCAGAGTCAGTGATATCAGATTGTTTGCGGGGTTTTTTTATTACTTACCCTGTAACTACATGAAATAAGAGTGTAACAAGCGCCACTTTAATTTACAGCCCGCAATGTCATACTTACCCTGAAACAAAAGTATATTTTCACAGGTATTAAAAAAAGATTGCAATAGTTCTTTCTACTTGCCTTGAAACTTAATCAGTGCTCCTTCTCGCTAAATTGCTCCCAAACGTAAGTGTAACGTTGGGAGTCGTGACGACAAGGGGTAGATCCAAACGCAGGCTTTATTAGAATGAGCGTAGTCGTACAGGCAAGGGTCAAACACCAGCAAACAGAAACATAAGGGCAAGGCAGAAGAGTAATCCAAGTCACAGGCAATGGTCAAGGCAGGCAGCAAACGATCATCAAACAAGGAATAAACAGTCCAGGGTCAAAAACAAGGCAAGGCTAGGCAAGGCTAGGCTAGGCTAGGCTAGGAACTAAGAACAAGGATAAACACGGAAAACATTCGACTAAACAATACTCAGCCCTGTGTGTGTGTCTGGGTGCAGCTTATAAAAGGTCCACTGATGGGAAACAGGTGCGAGTGTGTGATTGGTTCCTAGATGGGGAATTATGGGAAATGTAGTCCAGAGTGATGTATGACTGTGTGTGCAATGAAATGGTGAACCGGCGGTGGGGAGTAGCAGGAACCAGCAGGCACCGGATACGTAACAGTAAGATTGTTGTCTATCATAATAGTATAAGTACCCCTTAGTTCTAAAATACTTAGAGTATAAATAATTTGTTATTTTTCTGGTTGTTACCCCTTTATTCCCAAGACTTTACATATTGTTCCCCTATACTTACACGTACTTCCTTTATAGGTACACTATAATTATCGAAAGTTACGCTGTAAATTTGTTGTAATTACGCAGCCCTTTCCGGGCTGTAATCTAAAGCGTTACCCAAATTCTACATAAAATATATAGTTTAATTTGTTTCCTTCATTAGCCAGTTTTTAAAATGATAACTTCTCATGACTTAAATATGTCAAATGTGTAAGCAAGCTAAATTAAGCTAACTTTAAAAAGGAAGACACTTTTAAACACTCAGAATACCTAGTGTTTGTCCGTTATAGTTATAGCATAGATACCATAGTTAATTACTTTTGTGATTAACATTTTTTATTGATTTTCAGGCGCTTTTCAGAATACAACATAATGCATGTGTACAAAATCAACATTTTCACTCCAATATCAACACCCACCCACCCACAACAAGAAATCCCCAACTACAGCTTGAGGTCACAACTTGGCTATACAATTCAATACAATAAGTATAACTTCCAGCATATATTGGAGAGAAAAGGAGAATAATAATAATAAAAACATGAACATGTGAACATGTTTCTCTCACATAATTATTATCCAGATAAGATAAATATCTGGACCATTTCTTATAAAATAAATTTAGTTTGTCCATCTGTTTATAAGACATATTTTCATATGCAGCCACTTTACCTAGTTCTGCTATCCATTCCTGAAAGGAAGGGGCCTCCTCTGACTTCCAGCTCCTAAGAATTATTTGTCTGCCAATCATTAAACTGGTTTGTACCCAGTATTTTATGTGTTTGTCTCTTATGTCACTGTCTGTCCACCCACCTAATATAAACAACTGAGGACATAGTGAAACCTGAGTATCCAAAACAGTGCAAATGTGTTCATGAACCCTTTTCCAGAAATCCTGAATTTTTGTACAAAACCAGAGGGCATGAGTTAAGTCTCCATCCTCAGTCTTACATCTCCAGCAATATGGTGTATCTTTTAACCCAAGCCTAAACAGTGTGGAAGGGGTCCAGTAAAAACAGTGCACGATCTTAAACTGGATAAGGCGTATTTTTGCATCCCTAGATGCCGTTTTGACATTCTTTAAAACTCTATGCCACTCCTCGTCATCAAATGTTATATTTTCTTAAGAGCTAATAACTCTCCATCACCGTGATTTTGAATCAACCAGGAGTAGTGTGTTGATGCTTCATGACCCTTCCCATATGCCGAAATTATCATGCAATGAATGTCTGCTGTCTTAGGAGGCTGTGTACTAGAACCAAAAGTAGTACAAAGTAAATGTCGTAACTGTAAATACCGGAAAAACTGAGATCTAGATATACCATACTGCTGACGTAAGTGTTCAAATAACTTCAGACTACCATTTTCATAAAGGTCACTTAATTTAATAACACCTTTCTTAATCCATTCCCTCCATAGAAATGGGGCTTTATTAATACACAGTTTAGGGTTCAACCATATACTTGAACAAGCATTCAGGTAAGGGTCATAGCTACGCAGACGGGAAATCTTTAACCATACTGTATGCAGATGTGAAATAATAGGATGTTTTTTCACCTCACTATCCAGTTTAATGGACAGACTCTGCAATAATGAGATCGAAGGCAAGACCGATTGTTCAGTCGTATACCAAGGGGGAGCTAGCTCAGGCGGCAGTGACCAATGAGCCAGGTGTCTGAGACTTAAAGCATAATAATAAAATAAAACATTAGGCAGGCCTAGACCACCTTTCTCAACAGGTCTCTGTAACCTATTAGAATTACCATTCCAAATAAAAACCTTACATATTCTGTCAAACTGTTTAAAGTAGTAAAGCGGTATTTGTATTGGGAGAGACTGTAATAAATATTTCAATTTTGGCGTACAACTCATTTTAATTACATTGACTTTTCCAGCCATTGACATATGGAGTGGAACCCATCTATCCATATCGCAGGAAATCTTCTTCATTAAGGGGTCAAAATTAGCTCTCACTAAGTCATTTAAATTTAGGGGAAATAGAATTCCTAAATATCTAATACCTGACATAGGCCATTGGAACATGCCAGAATGAAAAGCTGACGCAGGGCAAAATGCAGTCAGTGCAAGGGCTTCTGATTTAGACCTATTCACCCTATAACCTGAAAATTTAGAAAAAATGTCAATTATTCTAAGGAGACAAGGTATAGACCCACCAGGATCAGAGACAAATAATAAAATGTCATCTGCATAAAGCATAAGCTTGTGTATTTGTCTCCCTGCTACAATGCCAGGAAAATCCTCGTTTTTTCTAATTGCGGCAGCTAAAGGTTCCAAAGCAAGACAAAACAGCAACAGGGAGAGTGGAGAGCCTTGCCGTGTTCCTCTACCTAGTACAAAATACTCAGAAATTAATCCATTGGTTTGTACCGCTGCTACCGGTTGTTTGTACAATAATTTAATCCATCTTATAAACGTGTTTCCAAACCCATAGACTTCTAGAATTTTAAAAAGGTACCTCCACTCCACCATGTCAAAAGCCTTCTCGGCATCTAATGAGATGGCTGCAATTGGGGTCTGTTCCTCCCTTACTGACCACATAATGTCAATAAACCGATGAATATTATCAGAAGAGCTACGGCCGCTAATGAACCCTACTTGATCCACATGTATAAGTGATGATATAACTTTATTTAAACAATTAGTCAAGATTTTTGACAAGATTTTCATATCAAGTTGAATCAGTGATATTGGGCGGTAATTTTTACAATCACTTGAATCCTTATCCTTTTTAAGTATAAGACTAATTAGAGCTTGTGACATCGTTGGTGGTAACTCCTCTCTCTGAAATGCCTCCATAAAAACTTCTAGCGTTAAAGGAGCAAGGTATTTAACGTGTTCCTTAAAAAATTCTGCGGGGAAACCATCCGGACCAGGAGCTTTTCCTGTAGGCAATGCTCTGATCACCTCAATCACTTCCTCTAGAGTTATATCGGAGTGAAAGAGGTTGCTTCTGTTCATTTGATAGTTTAGGGAGATCTAACGGTTCCAGGAATCTGCTAATATCCTCATCAGTTGATGATGATGCTGACTTGTAAAGATCTATATAAAATTCTTTAAATGTATTATTTATATCTGTAGCAGTAGTAAATATATCTCCCCTAGAAGACCTAACAGATGGAATAATGGAAGAACACTCCTTGTGCTTGATATAATTAGCTAGAAGTTTTCCTGCTTTATCTCCTGACTCAAAATATGTCTGTCTTGTCCTGAATAGCAAAAATTCAATCTTTTGAGACAGAATGGTGTTATATCTATATTTCAGCTGAGTTAATTCTCGAAGACCACTAGGTGTCACTTGACGTTTTATCTTTGTTTCAGCCCTTTTATTGCTATTTTCCAACTCCAAAAGTTCTTGTGCTTTAAGTTTCTTGGAATGCACCGCAAATTGAATGATACGTCCCCTAATAACTGCCTTAAAAGCATCCCAAGCCACTCCCACCGAGGATACTGATGACCAATTAGTGTCTATGTACTCATTAATTTCTGTTTTTAACATTTGTTGAAATACTGGGTTTTGTAAGAGAGATGTATTAAGACGGCATCTATATGATTTTTTCCTCTCTATATAAGGCTTCAACTCTAAACATACCCAAGCATGGTCCGAAATTAAGATATTTCCAATTTTGCATGCGATAACAGAAGGGATAAGTGATTTTGATAAAAGGAAAAAGTCAATTCTAGAATAAATTTTATGTGCATTAGAAAAAAAGGTGTAGTCCCTTCCATGTGGATTCAGGAGTCTCCAAATATCTATGAGGCCGAGAGATTGACACATCCTAAGTAATGACAACTTCGCTTTAGGCGTGTTATACACTTTTGGGCTGCTATGGTCTAAGAGTGGATCCATTAACAAATTAAAACCTCCACCCAACACAATCTCATAATTCACAGCAGCTCGCAACTTCACTTCCAAATCTATAAAAAAAAATTTGGTCGTCAATATTGGGCGCATAGATATTGGCCAATAATAAATTCTGCCCCAGTATTTCAGCCCAAACCATAATAACTCTTCCAGACTTATCTTTCATTTGTTTAATACATCTAAATTGTAAATGCTTTTTTATTAATATTATAACTCCCTTATTATTACTTGACCCTTCACTGCAAAACATATAATCGCCAAATGCCCTGCCAAGTTTTTCAGCTTCCTGCATAGCAAGATGTGTCTCTTGGAGAAATACTATATCCAATTTATTACGCTTAAGAGAAGCCACCACCTTCTTCCTTTTAATAGGGTGCCCCAACCCATTTACATTCCACGTGGAAAAAGATAATTTACCTAAGTCAACGAGTGACATTCTTGAGATGCAAAGACATATGTAGCCAAGTTCACATTCTCTAAACCATATTCAAGCAATAGTGTGACCATAAAACCCCAAACAACCCACAGAAAAACAAAAACAAATTGCGCATCAACATGAACATCGCACATCAACGTTTTAACTAAAGTCCATCCCACAAAAGTCCAATGGTCCATGACTCATTCAAGAGAAGTTCCACGACACTTCGCTACTCCAAAAAAATCAAGGCCGATGAAGTTAAAAAAACTCTCCTCAATTTTTAAATGTAACCAACAACCAAAGAAATATTCTTAACATGAATATATTGTATACAGTTACAAAAAATTAATAAAAAACCAAAAAAAAAAAAAAAAAAAAAAAAAAAAAAAAACACCAGCGGCAGAGCTTGAGAAAAAAGAATATCAAGGCTCACTACATTTTTTCAATGAAAGCCATAGCCTGTCGTGGGCAAGAAAAAGTGTTAAAGTGTGGAAAAGAAAAATTTGTAGTTTTGCAGGATAAAGCAGTGCCAAGCTCACCTTCTTCGTGTGAAGCATTTTCTTGCATTCCTTGAATCTGTCTCGCTTCTGCTGTGTTGCTCTGACCGGCGCTGACCGGGAGATCTGTGTGCGCGCTCTATTTCAAGTTGCCGGCCCGACGAGTCTATCAATTGTGGGATAAGTCCATCCAGAAACCTCACCATTAGGGTGACCACCTGGCTATTGATCTGTTGCAGGACAGTAGATGTGATTTTGCGGGACTATGCGGGACAGTGCGGGACACGTGAGACCGATAAATTTACAACTATTACGCTATTGATTTAAATTTGTTGGCAAACTTGGCATATGCGCCGATTAATGTTTCTGCCGGATGGATGATTACATGCTTTAAATCATTGATTTGGGCAGCTTTGAGCAGCTCTTGAGGTTCTTATCTAGTATGTGCGATGAAATCCTTGCTGGTGTAGTTGTGTTTACCACCTTTGAGGCCCGCTCATCCCTTTGCGCTGTCCACTCAGTTGTCATCAGCGGGAAAACCTCTCTGTACGATTGCGTTGGTTGGTTATTTTCACAGCTAGAATATGACGGCTGCACAAACAGATTTTTAAACGCCAGTCACAGTTTTTATTATATTTTCTTACTGTGGTATTGTAATTTCGGGATAAAAAAAATTACAGACATAAATGAAATGCGGGACACTACTTAAGTCTTGCGGGACGCGGGACAAAGCTCCCAATTTCGGGACTGTTCCGCAAAATGCGGGACGGTGGTAAATTTACGTAGTCTATAGGCCTATCCTTCCGTCAGCCCAGATGAATTGTTAGCGCAGGCGCGGCCCACTTAAGGCAGAAAAACTCTAATCCGTTTAGTGTGCTCAGTCTGTCTAAAAGCGCTCGTCAATGTCAAAATGTTTGAGATATCCAATCAAATCAAAGGAGGCGGATTTACTGTCCACAGAAACCGAGCAGCGCGGCTCTTTTTAATGCTTGAAGAATGCGAGCCAAGGTAAGATAAGCAGCTGAACATGACGAGACAATATACTAGTGGCGAGCGGTGACTTTTTTAACCGGGTATGCTGGGTGGTGCGTCATGTATAAAAATGTGGTCAATGTAGTTACGTTGAATGGGTTTATAGCTAATATGCCAGACGCTCGCGTTCTCAGTGTTAGTTTACTCATTTGCTCATGACAAATAGCAACACAGCGAAAAGTATTTCTAATATGTTGGACCTTTTATTGAGAGTAGCCCATATTTAGTTGTTGAGACGTGCCTTCACAAGCAACCATAAGAGCTTTTGTGATGTTTGAGTCGACGAAGGCTCGACATGCAAAAGGTGCATTTGCAAAATATGCTGTTTTTTTGTAATCCGCTAGGTGCCGCTAGTGTCACACAAACAACATACTTCACCTTTAAACGTATCAGTTTAGGACACAGATCTAAATCAGACACGACAAATAAAAAACACCATTGCGTCAATTTAAATGTATGCCAGAAGTATTTTTTAAACTAATAATTAAAAGTAAGTATAACATAGTAAGTATTAGCAGCCCATTATAAATAAAAAATAAAATGTAATTATAATAAATATAAGTAGGCTATAATAAATAAAAATATCAGTATTCTTTAAAAAATAAGTTGAAATTGTGCAAACTGATGACTTTTAACAAACGCATTTAACATCCTCTGATAGGGTCAGACTGTTTTAAACAAGTTTTGACAAGTTTTCATTAAAAAAATCTCTATGGAGAAAATGAAATACTATGAAAATAGTTTTAGTTATGATTAAGTCTAGTTAGTTTTGTATCAAATACAATGTGATTTTCGGTGATCGAGATCTGGCAGCAGCTCATTTTTCCTCTTGGGCGAGCGGTCTGCTCACAGCTTATCCTGCCATGAAAACTCCCATAGAGCAGCAAACCAATGAGAACGCGGGACATTGATGACGCTCCATAACAAAAGCGCGAAGGCGCAAAAGCTGCTGTAGATCAGCTTACCCAGAAGTCTCCGTAACTGGCATATTTAAAGAAAATTACCGTCGTTTGGCAAATAAATAAATTACGGACAGTTACATACACATTTCGAATCATGTAGGCTTTATGGTACGCTTCAAACAAGGGATTTAATAGTCATTTATAATGTTAATATTAGTTACCGAGTCCACGAATGGCTTGGGTATGCAGAGCATTTGCAGCTTATATGGACTGCACGCTACTGCAATATACAGCAATATTTGCCTACTGTTTACGATAACAAAATGTTAAACGACAGACATTCATTTCCAGGGATGCACTTCTGACCTTTTTGAATTTTTAATATTTTAATGCCATTCACGTTATTCGTCACACAATGCACAAAGAAACATTAATGTAGCCTATAGTTTTCAGCATGTCAGATAAGAGGGAATGTTTGTGTATCTGTTGTCAGGATTTCTTCAGCAAGTTCACAATCATTTGAAAATTTGAAATATTCTCAAACTTACACTAAACATGGCAAAACCAGCAACTTTCATATTCAAGTAGCCTATGTCTTGTGTTAGAAAAAGTGTAATTAGTTCTAATTAGTTCACATGCATTATTTTACAGACTGACGATCAAAAGTTTGAAATAAGACTTCTTTAATGTTTTTGAAAGAGGAAGGCGGAATTTATTTGATCGAAAATACAGTCAAATAGCTGTTCCCTTTCGAAAGGGAACTCAACTCTGCATTTGAAACGCTATGGGGAACGTCATCACGTGAACCGGTGTCTGAAAGCAACTGTCAAATCTCACCAATCCTATTGGCCGGCGACAGCCTATGACGTCATCATAGCGTGACCCGGAAGTATATAAGGAGCGCCTAGAGAACCAGTCAGTATCTTATCGTCTTCAGGGACTGTTTTGTCTGATTGTGATTGCTTAGAATCTGGTAAGAGAATTTACTATGTCTGACAAACGTTTCAGGAAGTGTGTGCATCCGTGTCCCATAGTGTGGACATTTGATCACACACATAACTTATAACGTTGTCTTTTATGAGAAAAAAAGAGCATATACAGGCAGTACTTGTGGGATCTGCCTGTTTGTTATTGTGAGTATATTTTACTTGTAAAATGTTCCACTCTCTTCTGGTCTTTTCCTCGAGAGGAAAAGGACCGGCAGCTGCACCTAATGGTTTGGGTCTTTCTCTTGCTGAGGCAGAGTAGAGACTAGATCAAGGGGTTATCAGCTGGAGCTTGTTGAAGAGTTGAAGGGGTGAAATTCCCCGCGACCTTCGACGGCTGACGGGAGAGAGCTGTGTGATTATGATGATGTGTTGTCTATGACATTGTTAGATTCAGCAGCAGTTGCTCTTTTTGTTCTAAGCAAAACAAGAGAGCAGGAGATGGCTGATGAGGATGAAGATGGTGAGCCTTCTGAATCCTCAAAGCCACCCTGCCCCCGCGTATTTACAGCTGTGTGAGATTATGGAACGTGCCTCTGGCAGACTGCAGCTGCCATTGGAGCAGGTTAAGTAAGAAACCGCTCGTGGATTGTTCGTTGAACGGTTCCTTTTTTGGCCATAATCCTCCAACCACCATAAGCTTTTCATTCCTTCTTGATCTTCATACTGAGAGGTCAGGCGGGTGTTGCTTATACACAATGTCTGTTTGTAAGCATATCAGTTAGACCTGCTGAATTTGGCTTGGTAGGTCTCTTTTATTTATAATCAGTTTCTAAATAGGAAAATGCGGACTTAGGGCCCTGAAGTTCTATTAGGTTGGCTGGAACGATATTATATTATTAAGGCTAGTACTTTGTTTGTCCCCTTTTTTGGATGTGTTGGCTTCAGATAATGAAGCCACCGTTCATATTTATTCAGATGTTGGCTTTAACTAAGCCGCACTGTTAGCCACCTTTTAGTTTATTAGCTTTCTCCTCGGGTAAATGCTAGAGTTTTGAGATTAGCTTTCACAGCTTTCAACTTCAGATAGATCTATGTTTAGCGTCGGCCTTACAGGCTGCCTGACATTGTGTGCTTGGGTTGAGCTTTGCTCCTCTGAGCTTTACTGTAGAAATTTAGTATTCTCAGAGTTTGCCTCCTCTCAGTTGAGAGTCATTGTTAGAGGCTATTGTTCTTAGCCCCAGGCAGATCTATGCTTATGTGTTGGCCTTATAGGCCCACAACTATAGCTGGCCTAGGCTAGAACTAGGGTTTAGGCGGTCTGCTAGTAGCATTTACGCCCTTTTATACTACCCCTGTTATGTGAGTGTAGTTTTTCCTAGTTCTGGCCTCCTCTTATCAGAGTTGTCAGGCCAAGGCCCATTGTCCCTTCGGTGTAGGTGCAGAATAGATAGCAGCTAAGGTAGCAGACTAATGCTAAGTCTCCTTGGTGCCGTTGTCTCAGGTGGTGTAGGGCCCTTTTTCACTATGTGAATAGAAACTTTGTTGCTGTGGCCTCGCTCCCCCAGAACTAAAATCTAGTGGTACTTTGACTTCAGTTTTTCCCCTGAACCCCTTGAACTATGTTCAAGTTTGAGTGATATGGTCATAGCTTTTATGAAAGCTCCTGTTCCCTTGGGTTCAGTACAGATTGTATCTGTTTTTGGTGAGAATTTCTGATGTGAAGTACCCACCCTGTATTTTTCAGGGTTGGATTAATAGTAAGTTTTGTACTTTAAAATGTTAGTTCTGATTCCTGCCCTACACACTGTGAGCTCAGTAACTCTAATACTGCCACAGGCTAGCACCCGTGTGTTCTGGAGTAGTAGGCCTGACTTTGGCCTCCTTTAGTGCATGGTGACATAATTTGTACTCCCCTTGCTGAAAGGGTATTTACAGAGTATATTGCCTGCTGAAATGTATAAGCTCAGGTTGAGTTTATTTAAGCTAACCTCACTACATAGTTTGGTTTTCATACATGGCTCCCTTAGAGCTTGAACACTGCCCCAAGCTGACACTCGTGTTGTTTGAAGTAGAAGGCTCCATTTGGGCCTCCTTCAGAGCACAATAGCTTGTTGTATTACAAGGCTTGTTGGTAGATGTTTTAGTTAGAGTTTGCTGACTTAGAAACTAGCACTGCCACTGGCTGACGCCCATGTCTTTCTGAGGTCGTAGGTCCTGTTTGGACCTCCCTCAGAGCATGATGGTGTAAGTTTGTACTCCTCTTGCTTAAAGAGTAAAAAGTGTTTTTACTGAGTGCATTGCCGGTTGGAAGGTTTGCTCAGGTTGAGCTTAACTAGTCAATCTCACTGGATAGTTGGTTCTCAGATTTGGCTCCCTTAGAGCATAGATACTGCCACTAGCTGACGCCACCCGTCTTTCTGGAGTCGTAGGCCCTGTTTGGGGCCTCCTTCAGAGCATGATGGCGTAGGTTTGTACTCCTCTTGCTTAAAAGAGTAAAAAGTGTTTTTACTGAGTACACTGCTTGTTAAAATGTATTGCATTGCTCACTTAGAAACTAGCACTGCCACAGGTTGACGCCCGTGTCATTCTGAAGTCGCAGGTCCTGTTTGGATCTCCCTCAGAGCATGATGGCGTCAGTTTGTACTCCTCTTGCTTAAAGAGTAAAAAGTGTTTTTACTGAGTACATTGCCTGGTGGAATGTGTGGATAAATTAAGCTCAGGTTGAGCTAAACTAGTTAACCTCACTGGATGGTTTGGTTCTCAGATTTGGCTCCGTTAGAGTTTAGAAAACTGCCACTGGCTGACGCCCATGTCATTCTGAGGTCGCAGGTCCTGTTTGGACCTCCTTCAGAGCATGATGGCGTAAGTTTGTACTCCCCTTGCTTAAAGAGTAAAAGTGTTTTTACTGAGTACACTACCTGTTGGAATGTGTGCTCAGGTTGAGCTAAACTAGTCAACCTCTCTGGAGAGTTTGGTTCTCAGATTTGGCTCCCTTAGAGCATAGATACTGCCACTAGCTGATGCCACGTGTCTTTCTTGAGTCGCAGGCCCTATTTGGGGCCCCCTTCAGAGCATGATGGCGTAAGTTTGTACTCCTCTTGCTTAAAAGAGTAAAAAGTGTTTTTACTGAGTACACTGCTTGTTGGAATGTATGGATAGAATTATCTCAGGTTGAGTTAAACTAGTTAACCTCACTGGTTAGTTGGGTTCTAAGATTTAGCTCCCTTAGGGGCGGTTTCCCGGACAGGGTTTAAATTAAGCCAGGATAGGCCTTAATCCAGAATAGTTAATCGTGGTTTAAAAAATGGCTTTCTGAAACACAGATTAAGTACAGATTACTAAAACCTGGACTATGGAGACTTGAATTAAAATAATCCAGATTAATTTAAAACCAACTGTGCAAATCTGAATTAGCATGAGAGAGGTTGCCTGTAAAACATGGAATGAACCAATAAAAGCTTAAAATTGCATGGAACTCAGAAGCAAATCCAAGGAAAACAATGGCAGCAAAAAAGACTCCAATATAAAAACTTAACTAGACAAAGGACATTTATTTTAAAGCAAGCAAAATACATCAGCTGTGAAAACAAAAAAGAAATGCCAGGAAATCTGTTTGTAATGAATTATTTTAAATAGATGAATTCTATATATATAATAATCATATGATTATTAATGCTTTTGTTTTGTCCTTTACATAGCAACAAACTAAACATAACTATTTTCACATGTGATAATTGGTGTTGGCAGTCTAGAAATGATACTGGTTTGATCCAAAGCACTATCATAGTGGTTGCTTCATTAAATAAATAAAGGCAATTCTTGTTAGCAGGTCCTCAACCCAAGCACAAGCTCAACACTTCACCACAATGGTAATCTCCAAAAAACACAAACATAACAAAAACTTTTACATAATAGAACATTAAACAGTAAGAAGTCTCTCCATATTCTCATCTTTCTAAAAAAAAAAATGCATAAAATAAGACTTTTAGATTCTAGAAAACTGCCAGAGCATAGACACTGCCACTAGCTGAGGCCTGTGTCATTCTGAAGTCGCAGGTCCTGTTTGGACCTCCTCTAGAGCACGATGGCGTAAGTTGTACTCCTCTTGCTTAAAGAGTAAAAAGTGTTTTTACTGAGTACACTGCTTGTTGGAATGTGTTGAGGTAGACTGTAATATGTGATCTTATCTGCTAGCTAAACTCGGTTCATTCTGAGCAAGTTCCATGTTTGTGGGATCTTGCTTATCAGCAAGCAAGCTGTTCTATGTGTGTGGCCTTCACAGGCCGCCCTTTAAGCTTTTCCCCCACATCTGGTGTTCTTTAGCAGATTGAGCATGTAGTTTCACATGTTGGCCTTTCACAAGGCTGCAGTGAGGTATTTCTACACATTGTAGAATTTGCGTCATGTTGCAGGCCCCCTCCAGGGCCTCCATGATTCTGTGCCTACAGTACGGTTTATTTGTTAGGTTGAGCTCTGTACTCCCTTCGTTGAGGGTTGTCCTGCATAGTACTTAGCTCCCTAAGCTGTACTCCCTTAGAAAAATTCCTTTAGAGTGCACAGCCTCCTCATTGCAAATAATCACACGCTGAGTAGATCCTAGGATTGAGCAGAGTGTTACTCCCCTCTTTGGTAAGGGTAAAAAGCGCCACGCTGAGTCCTGCTCTCCGGGATGCCCGTCTCTATGCTCTGGTCTGAGTTGGTTACTGCCTCTAAAATTTGCAGTCACTCTTACTGGAGATCTTCTCTGAAGAAATACGTAACCTGAGACGTTTTCTGTGTGGATTTATTGTAAACTAATTTATTCATGAGATCAAAGCTGAATTTTTAGCATAATTACTCCAGTCCTCAGTCACGTGATCCTTCAGAAATCATTCTAATATGCTGTATTTTTCAAAAACATTAGAATTTTTACACTCTTTTCCACAATTGGACCTCTTTTCCATAAAATGACAGTTGTCAAGCTCCTGAAAGGACAAACACTAGAAAGGCACCATAAAACAGTCCACATTCTGCACTACATTCTAAGTCTTCTAGATCATACCAGAGCATTGTTATATATGGTCTGATTTAATGGTAGGTATTGAACTTTAGTGATATTAAACTTCCCTGTATGGAAAAGAGATTTAAATTTTTTATATATTTTATTTTATTTTTTTTAAATTATTTATTTTATTAATTATTTATTTGCCATGTGCATCAGGAAAGACAAATAATAACTTTAAGATATATGCCAGTCATTCATTAAAGTTAATGATTTCAATAATAATAATTTAAAAAATAACATTTATATTCCTGTAAAAATAGCATTATATATTTATGTTTTTATATTTTTTTTAAAAATTGCTCTGTGCATAATGAGCTGGTGGGTTTTATAGTGAGGTGTGTTGCAGACCGGTTGTGATGGGCCGCTTTGTGCCAGAAAGTCCAGGGCCACTTTTTTGCCCCAGTCCACCCCTGAAACTGACTAAGCTTGATGCATTTTTTCTAGCTGACGTGGGCATTCACTCTCTGTTGCATGTATCGCTTCAGAATTTGCGTCTGAATAGCGCGTGCACGCTCTGTCGCAATAATGAGCTGACTCACGAACGACTGACATCTCTCTCTTTTCAAACAGTGCGACGTCTTGATTAGCCCCGGTTGTCATTTCTGAGCATTTACTACCTTTCTGCCTGCCTGTGTATTGACTTGGACTGTTTATCTGGATTCTGATTTCTGCTGCCTGCCTCGACCCCTCACCTGTTTATCGTTTGTGTTTTGCTTGCTGCCTGCCCTGACTCTCTGCCCGATTCTCGGATTTGTTCACTGTTGTTTTCTGCACTGCCCTGTACTACCATTGTCTAGTAAACTGCAGATGGATCAATACCCTTCTGACTCGTCACAGCACCCTTCATTGCACACTGATATTACTGGCCATTTCAGAGACACTGTTATTGTTATTGTTATTTTTTTCTGCTTTATTATTTAATGTTACTTTTTCTGTAGTTAATAAAGTGTTTCTTTGAGCCTTAACCTTTAGTTTTGCGTGCATCCCTTGTTTTGTTGCTTCTCTTGAGCCACGGGTCGTAACAGTGATAATATAGCATAATGAGAGATTTATCATTTTTGACCGGGAACACCACAAGTGTTAAAGGGTTTTCAACACAGCACAAGGGTTAAGAACTCACTATTAGTATACAGCCTATTAATATATTACCATGTAGTGACTACAATATATTAACTATAAATTAACTATAAATAGTTTGCAAATGACTTGTAAGTACTTTATCACTGTATTATAAAGTGTTACCCCTAACTTGACATATTTGCAAAAAAAAATGTGTGTGTCTCCCTGTTGTGCCACGGGTGTGGTCTGTATACAGACAATCTGCATTATTTCTTCACTGGCCTTCTCCCCGCAACAGTTTGTGCATGCCAGCCTGTTTCTTTAATGATTATAGTATATACTGAATATTGAAACATTGCTGTCCACATCTGCCTCTTCTGTTTTTATTACCATCATCTCTGCCATGTTTTTGCTGTTGCATTGTATTCATTAACTGTTATTAAAACATTATCTTTATCAAACCTGCTCTTTGGTATTCTTGTTGTTGACAGAAATTTTAACAATAAAATAATTCAAATTGCTTGCTTAAATATTTTGCCTTTTCAGTTTGTTTTGTCTTGGGGTCATTAACTAAGAACAAACACAATACACTACATACACTTGAAATCAGATGGATTCATTCATAAATAAATAAACAATTTCACTGCTGTTAACCAACACACATGTCTAATGTGTCCACTCTACATGTAGCACACTGAATTTATTTTCTGCTTGTACACTTTTATTTTCCACATAATGGATCTAAAAATATTTATGAAGTACATATAGTTGTAATTTTAGATAATTTAATTCACAGTGATTGAAGATCACATAGACGATCATTACAGTCATTTTGAAACGTTCGCTCTAATTGGTGCAGATCTGTTGTTAAACACTTTTCGGATTAAGTCTTTGATTTTAGCTGTGTTTAAAACATAAATTATGGGATTTAGCATTGGTGGAAGAGCAAATGAAAGAGATCCGCTGATGATCCTGGCATTAGCAGCAGGTGTAGCAATCATAATGCATATTATGGGAAGAAAGAATGATCCAACTACCAAAAGGTGTGAAACACAGGTCTTCAGTGCTTTAAAACGTCCTTCCCAAGTTGTAATTTTACATAAAGCAAGAAAAATGCCCAGATATGACAGGACTATAATGAACGGTGGTGCTACAAGGAAAAAAGCTTCAATGACGAATGCTATAAACTTATTAATGGTACCGTCATTGCATGGCATCCTCATCAATCTTCCATAGTCACAATACCAACTCTCTACTACATTGGATTTACAGAATGAAAGTCTGGTCAACATAGATACTGACATTGCTACCATACAGGTGTTAAAAACCCATATTACTGAAAACACTATAGCCATGAACTTATTATTCACTATGGCATTATATCTTAGTGGCAAACAGATTGCAATGAAACGATCAAATGCCAGAACAACAAGAGTGTAAGTCTGCACAGTAATAAAGAAGTTCACAAAAAACATGCTTGCCAAACAAGCATTATATGAGATGTACTGTGAGTCAAAAAAAAAAATCTTCATCATGTTAGGGATCAGTGCATTACTTTCACCAATATCTGCCAAGGCCAAGTTAAACACACCAATGTACATTGGACTGTGCAGGCTCCGGTGAAGAGCTATAATGAGAAGGACTATCGAGTTCCCAATTATAGAAATAAAATATATGATAAATAAGAATATATAGAAATAGGTGCTGTACGGTGTACCTGTAAGCCCAGTGATGAAAAAGTGTTCTGGATGAACAATCGAGATATTCTGGGATAAACTCATGGCAGTTTAGCGTTTGTTGTTTTGCACAGGCTGAAAATATAAATTACTATGAAGAAATAACCAAAAATGGACTTTACTGAACTGTCATCTCACACTTTTAATATCTATTTTCAAATGTTGAAAATATATCGTTATGTAAACTTTCTGTATAATATTTGAATCACAGACTTGTCTAAATAATCTTAAAGTTTTAGAGCCAGAGCAAACAATGACAGTGTCTGAATGCTTGTGAGCTGCTTTGAATTAAATTAGTCCATTACAAATGCTAATCCTTAGTCTCTTATGTCGCAAAGATCATTAGACATCTGCATCATTGAGTCCAAATATATCTACTGATTCGTCTCTTGAGAGCTTTCAGACAACACAATGATGTAATACTTGTACTGAATGTTGAAGTAAATGTTCTGGCCACAGCTTTAGTTTTGATAGACATTTTGTTCACTGGCCACAAAATTCCCCTTTGTGTTCTCATTAGTGCACATTATTTTAAAGTAACTCAAGGATATATTTAATGTTAAGTCTATGTGACAGCAACTGCAGTACAACTTATGTCCATGTGTTGGCCTTAACATTGAGTGTAAATGGTTGAGATCCTCTGGGGGGAGTTCTGTTCAAATATACCTCTATAATATACAACAACTATAATATATGACAACCTCTAAAATATGTAATATTTACATTTATTGTATCCAAAAAATCAGGGGTTTTCAAACTGAGGTTCAGTGTTCACCACTAAACTTGCTTTGGATCAATATTTATTGTGAAACACTCTAAATAGAACAATGACAACATAAAATGCAAATCATTGTAGAGGCAAATCATCAAAGTGGCTCTGGTGAGGGCCAGCCCAAAGCATAGATCTACCTGGCGCTCTTCTGAGCAGCAGCCTCACAGAACAACTCTCACAGGCAAGAGGAGGCACAATCACCTTACTGAAACTGCTAAAGGTGGCAGAAATCTCCATTAACCCTCTAGGGTCTAAGGATTTTTGGGGCCCTGGAGAAGTTTTGACATGCCCTGACATTTGTGCTTTTTTCAGTTGTTCATAAACATATTAATGGAAAAGGTGTCATTACACTGTATTCAGCACGAACTAGGCTACCATAATATGTGAGGAACATTTATGTACATGTTTGTATTTTTGAAGGAATAACGTTTATGCGTGGTTATTGAAAAAAAAAAATTTAAGTCACTGAAATAAGGTCACAAAATAAATACAAAATATGTGTTCACAAGACTTCTGGGTATTTGAGGTTGTAGACTAGCGTTTTTGCTTCAAAATGATGTAAAAATTATTCTGCCTACTCGTTCATATAAAACAATATTTTGATTTAAATTTTGTAAGACACTTTTTGTCAAGAAACACAGTATGCATGGAGGCGTGAATCTTCATGAATAATGCTGTAATTCACACCTGAGAAGACAAAGACCCGCAAATGACCTGCATAATGACCCGCATAATGAGCCCTTTCAGTGAGGTAGGCTATGTGAAAAAACCCTCTGTGATCATGCTGATAACAGGATCATATCAGCTATTGTATTAACGTTAATATAATGTCCACTCTTGACAAAAAAACATGATTTTTGTGATCTCATGTATGCACGTATTATTGCACATCACGTGAAGAAAATTTTGTATAGGCCTATTATAGTTTAAATTACAGTACCAGTCAAAAGATTGGACGCATTACTATTATAATGTTTTCAAAAGAAGTCTTATGCTCATCCTGCTGTATATCAAACATACAGAAAAAAACAGCAATACTGTGAAATATTATTACAATTTAAAATAATGGTTTTCTATTTTAATATACTTTAAAATATAATGTAT
This sequence comes from Hypophthalmichthys nobilis, assembly GCA_037950665.1. NCBI lineage: Eukaryota > Metazoa > Chordata > Actinopteri > Cypriniformes > Xenocyprididae > Hypophthalmichthys > Hypophthalmichthys nobilis. The sequence goes on from CM075479.1 coordinate 20,335,076, forward strand.
TTCTGTGATGCAAAGCGTCTGAACATTTATGTTACCTCTATGGCATTTCATATAAGCTATTATATTTGTTATATTATATAGCCTAAATGTTAAAGTGCAGCTGACAAACTATACATCATTAAAAAAGATCTAAGACTCAAGATTCACATTTTGACCTCTGTTTTACTCTTAAAATCTTATAGTGACCGTAAATTGTTAATATGCGTCAGGAGTTATGAATATGAAAAATGGAGTCGTTACCTTTGACAAAACAACATCCATCAGGGCTTTTAGCTTAAAAGCATGTACATTTGGAGAAATATTGATGGATTCTCATATGTTTATGTCAATTTTCTATACAGAGGAGTAATATTTATTGAATATTTATTGTCATCACTATGAGCGCTGGATACTGTTTTCAATTCATACTTGCAGCCGGAGGGCGCTCTGTGCACATTTAGTCCACAAATGACTCGTGGTGAAGAACAGGCATACCATGTGACATTCCAGGAACTAGAAGAGGCTTCCAGAGATCGCAATAACCATGGCTATAACATGCAGATAGACACTTTTGAAGATAATAAATACATGATTGCAACGATGTATACATGTATTGCCTCAGAATTTGTGTCTGAATAGAGCGTGAGCTCCGTGGGTGTGGCCGCATTAGCGGATAATGAGCTGACTCGCAAATGACTTGAATCTCTCTCTTTTCATTCAGATTACATAAACAGAGAATATTTGTTTTCAATTTGACTTACATGATTTAAAACCTGACATTTCAACGTTTCTTTAGACATAAGTCTCATTTTTTTGTGATTAGTATTCACTAAGTTACAGTTCATTTTCTGAGGACTATCAGAATGGAATTCGTTTAGAGGGAGACGACAGATCACACATCATATTAGTTTTCTTTATTTTGCAAAAAGCACAACATTTAGTTTTTACTCTGAGAGTACACAAATAAAAGAAGATATTGCACAGATTAAAATGGAGTATAACTCTTAATTGTATGTGCAAAATTGACAGAGTATTTTGAGTCTCTTTCATACTGATTAGAAAAAAAAGCGATACCGCCGACTCCAGGGGGTTAAAGCCTTAGCTATCCTAAATAATATAGGAAAGTGATGCTGACCAGGTAACAATGTCAGGCGGCCCCGAGGGCCAACGCTAGACATTTAATCTATGTGAAGTCAAAGCGCTTGTCTCTGTACAAAATCACCCTCCAAACCTTGTAGGAGAGGAGACAAACTACTCTACTCTGAGGTGGCTACCAAGGCGGCCTGCAGAGGGCAACAGAGCAGCGGCCTCAAACCCACTCCCATTTTTTTTTTTTTTTTTTTTTTGGGGAGGAAGCCAACTTACTCGCTAAAAGAGAACATAAAGAGCAGTGGTCTCACCAGAGAGCATACAATCAGCAAGACCAGCAAACTCATTTCTTAAGAAGACACAATGGTACTTCTCTCTCTCTAAAAGTATCGTTCTAGCCAACCTACAGGGACTTCAGGGCCCTAGTAACTCACAATAAATAAAATAACATTTTAAATTTAGACAAATGCCCACGCACATCCTACACAGTGAACAGGGGTCTAAAATAATTTTTTTTTTTTATTATTTTCTTACTTTTTTTAAGTTTATTATTGTTATTATAATTATTATCAGTCGGTGGCATCGACACATACCCATATTCCTTCCACAAACCTTACACAGGGAACAGTGGTATAAAGAAATAAAGAAAACAAAGAAATAAAGTCTATAAAGAAATACTTTAGTATTTATATAGTAACCAGGACCTAAAACCGTTCATCCTGCGGCCACAGGGTGGTGACCTAACACCATGGAAAATGTGAGGTCTACAACCCTTTCGAGCCTGAAAGGGCATTCCTTTTTTCTTTTTTCTTTTTTTTCAGAATATGGGTTCTTCCATGCCCCCTCAACCTCAGTATGGAGGTCAGGAAGGAATGGAAGTCTCAGTGGAGCTGTAGGATTATGGCCAGAGAGACACCAAAAGTCATTCTTTTTTACCGAGCACGGTCTCTCTCAACGCGCTGCCATGTCAACTTTAATCTGCCTGCAGCGCGTTCCATAAACTCCGATAGTTCAGCATACGCGGTACAGGGTGGCTGATCCTCCTCAGCCATCTCCTGCTCGGCCAGAAGAGCACTCGCCGCTGAATTTGCAGATGCAGATGCAGATGACAATGCATCCTCTCCCAGCAGCTCACTCTCGTGAGCGGTGTTCAGTGAGCTCCATCTGAACGCCCCATGATCTGAGTCTCCGCTCTGCCTCAGCGTGAGCAGGACCCAAACCACCAGGCCCAGATGCTGAACTCTCTTCCCTCAAGAAGAGACCCAGACAAGAACGAAGCGTTCTTAAAGGAAAACGTTCACAGTTTGCACAGGCAGCTCCCTCGAGAATTTCCCGTGTGTGCTCTTCCCTCCAGACAGAGAACGCACAGCTCGTGTGTGTCATCTGGTGTCAAATAACGACGACGCGGATCCACACACTTAGTAAACCTTCCAGTTTCTCTGTGCGTTTCATAATTGCCACGATAGTGTTTCACACATAACAGTCCCTGAAGACGAAAAGATGATGACATGTTATCTGGACGCCCTTATATACTTTTGGGTTGCATCGTTATGATGTTATCGGCTGTCGCCGGTCAATATGAAATTGCCAAGATTGGATATGTGTTTCAGATGCGTTTCCCACGGAGGTGGTTCTCCTAGCGCTCTGACGCAACAGAACACCTGCCATGAGTTCTGAAGATGCAAGTTTTTTCCAGAATATCTCGATTGTTAATGCAGAACATGTTTTCATCACTGGGCTTACAAGTACACCGTACAGCACTTATTACTATATATTCTTATTTATCATATATTTTATTTCTATAATTGGGAACTCGATAGTCGTTCTCATTATAACTTCTCACTAGGCATGTGATGGTATCAAATTTTCATGTTGCGATTAATTGCTGAAGATTTTATCACGATATACGGTATTATCACGATATTGAAATAAGTTGCAAAAAAAAAGTGTTGTCATAGTATAACAGGTTTAAGAACTCTTTTTGTAATAACAAAAAGAACTCTGAATGTTTAAATACAATAATACAATACACCAAAAATATATAAAGTAAAATTTTCAAACAGATTAAAGTGCAAAAGAATTAGGCTATAAAGAACAACAGGTAACACTTTACAATAAGGTCTCATTATTTAATGCATTAACTAAGACTGAGCAATAACTACATTTGTTACAGAAAGTATTATTTTTTTGTCAATGTTAGTTAAGAAATACAACTAATCATTGTTAGTTTTATCTCAGGTCCATTAAATAAGTTCTTTTGATTTTAGTAATGTTATTAAACAGTAACTAAGAAATGAACATTAACTAAGAATAATTAATGCTTTATAAGTATTTTTCATTGTCAGTTTGGTAATAATGAATTAACATGTTAACTAATGAAGCCGTATGTCTCAAAGTTTTACTGAACAATAACAAATAATCAGAACATTTCTAATCATTAGGGGATGTTGTAGTCCAGATTAAAATATAAAAATGTTTAAGTTTGAAAATAAATAGCCTATTAAGTCTTTAAATATTAAGTATTTGGTGCTGTGATGAACAACATTGAGATTACAAAAAAATGAATGGCTGTTTGAAGCATTTTAAAAACTTCACTAGAGAAGCTGCTTTGTTTGCGGGGTTTCCGGGGTAACCGCTGCATTCTGCTGTTCCATCAGCGCCCTCTGCTGTCAGGTAGTGAACGTGCACTTTCATTCAGCGTGTCTCCTTCACTCGTTCCTCCGTGTACTTCTCATGCACGTTGGGCTTGTTTACATCTGAGCGTGTGTCCCTTTGACACAGAATACAGAGGTGTTGTGCATTTTATACGGTTGATGGAGAAAGTATTCTTAAATGCATTAAAAAAATATAATAATTGGTAATTCGCCTTATTCACCTCGAACGTTCTAAGGAGCTTGAGGGGTACACCTACCACTTCCGGGAATTCTTGCGTCGCGATTTTTCTTAGCGGCAATGGCGCCGCACTGCTGTGTTCCCTAGTGCATTTCGTCACACAGGAAAAAATCCAACAGAGGACAAACCTTTCACTGTTCTCCAGAGGATAAGGGACTACGTCGAGAGTGGATAAAAAATATCAGAAGGGATCCTGGTCACTGGCATAAGGTTGGTTTGATGCTGGACATTTGATATTCGCAAATTTAAGGACTGTCTCTAAAGTTACATCCGACAATAGGTATGCACGATTCTAACTTCAATAACATTTGAAGGGAATAATTAACAGCCATAAAACCAGCTGTAAAGTGTTCATCCAGGTGTCAGCTATGATGCACACCTTTTATATGTTTAATATTTATTAAAATAAACTGTCAAATCATGTGTAAAAATGGCAAGATTTGTAGTCCACAAAGTTTCCATTGCTGCTACTGATTGATAGTACCGTATAGTCCAACTTCCGGGTTTGTGTACCCCTCAACGGCGTTCGAGTTTTCAAAATGGCCGCCAGGTGAATAAGGCAAATAAATTATTATTTACGGTATTTTGAAGTGCCCACGATAACAATATTGTGCATATTCATTATCGTGACATATCGCATTACAGAATATCGGCACATGTCTACTCTTCACCAAAGCCTGTACAGTCCAATGTACATTGGTGTGTTTTAACTTGGCCTTGGCTGATATTGGTGAAACTAATGTACTGATTCCTAACATGATGAAGTTTTTTTTTTGACTCACAGTACATCTCATAAAATGCTTGATTGGCAAACATGTTTTTTGTGAATTTATTTATTACTGTGCAGACTTACACTCTTGATGTTCTGGCATTTGATCATTTCATTGCAATCTATCTGCCACTAAGATATAATGCCATAGTGAATAATAAGTTCATGTTTTCAGTAATATGGGCATTTAACACCTTTATTGTAACACTGTCAACATCTTTGATGACCACACTTTCGTTCTGTAATTCCAACATGGTACAGAGTTGGAATTGTGACTAAGGAACATTGTTGAGGCTGTCATGCAATGACAATAGCATTAATAAGTTTATAGCAATCCTCATTCAAGCTAATTCAAGTTCATTATAGTTCTACCATAAAGACTCAAAGGGCAGGGCCCGGTTGCATGAAAGCCCTTAAGTTAAAAAAAAAAAAACCCTTATTTATAAGTTTAAGGGTACCCTTAGTGAAACATGGGTTGCAAGAAAAAAAACCTTAAGACTGTCACTAAGTCTTTCCCTTAATTGCTTCCCTTAAGTTCTGTTATGCGTTTCAACAAAGTCCTTAGTAATCATTTAGCCCTAAAAAAATTAGGGGGTCAAAACAGGTCCCTTAAGTCATCTGCTGAACTCAAACACGATGGATGATTTCATGTTAACTGAGGATGAGGAAGTACCGATGTATATTTTTAGCGATCGAAATAAGCCTGTTGAAAGTATGACGTGAAACAGCATGTATTATAAAAAATAAAATTGAATGAACACAGCGTTTTCATATTTTTATCACTTCCACTATGCACTTGAATTAACTATCTTATGCCAGGCTTTTGTCTTGTGCACTAGAGTGACTGATTATAGCGGCAAGCTTGGGTGTTTACCCCTTTTTAAAAAAAAAAGGGGGAAAAAATAGCTTTTTTTTTTTTTTATCCTTGGTCCAGTTTGGGTTTTGATTTCTTTTTTTTTTTTTTTTTAGTGCACAGGACTAGGCATCGGGCCGTGCTGCATATAACGTTAGGTCACCGAACGCATCATTCAGTAAATAATCACCGAACAGGCAAAGTGGCGCTGATGCGTGAGTAGGCTACAATACAATAACAATGAGTTGGACTAATATAATGTAATTTAATGGAAAACTGTGAGTGGCAGGATTTTGAGTATCCTCCGGTGTCATAGCTGTACTCACAATGTGCTTGAATTTTAGTATGCTCTGTGTTGTCCGTCAGGCTGTCTTTAATAATCTCCATAACTCAAATATTGTAGAACAGTTGTTTAGTAAATGATAAACTTGTTTAAAAGTCAGTGGTCCGTTATGTTCGGTGTTCTCTTAGATAACATTAGAAAAACATGTATCTACTGTCATTGCTTCAAGCTTTTTCAGCTTCGCTTACTTTCTAAAATAAAAAATTTTTTATCTGAAAAGTCTCTTGAGATAGCTATCCACGCTTTTATAACTACGCGGTTGGACTACTGCAATTCTCTGCTCTATGGTATCTCAAAGACCCAGGTAGCTCGACGTCAACTGGTGCAAAATGCTGCAGCCAAATTTCTAAAGAATAGTCATAAATATCATCATGTCACTTCCATTTTACGAGTGCTCCATTGGCTTCCAGTTCAATTCAGGATCAATTTTAAAATTCTTTTATTTGTGTATAAATGTTTAAATAACCTCGCTCCAAATTATCTGTCCGATTTATTGTGTCCCTACAACCCTCCCAGAAGTTTAAGATCTGGTAATCTTAATTTACTTTCAGTCCCTTGTTCAAGGCTAAAACGCAGAGGAGATAGAGCCTTTTCGGTGGTGGGGCCGAGATTGTGGAATAGCTTGCCTGTCCATCTTAGAGCAGCTCCTTCCTTATCAGTTTTAAATCTTTTCTTAAAACTCATTTGTTTTATTTAGCCTTTAATACTTGTTAATTATTGCTTTTGTTATGTTTCTATTATTATTTTTATTATTATTGTTGTTGTTTTTATTTATTTCATTCATGTACAGCACTTTGGTCAGTCCTGCGGCTGTTTTAAAGGTGCTTTAAAAATAAATAAACTTAAACTTAAACTTCTGTTTATTGTGGGAGATTTCGTAACTATAGCAACTGCTTCTCCATTGCCGTGTTTTGCCAGAAAATATCGCAAAATGCTTAGTATAAACACTTTGGTAAGGGTGACAGTTGTTTGTTGCAACACTCTTAAATAAATCCCTTGCCTCAGGGATTTTTTCCCTACACAGGTGAACGTTTACATGTTATTTATTCCATAAAGTATAAACAGATGGTAGTGAGCTACAATGTTTCATGTCTAGTTGTACGGAAAAGTTCTTTGGTGTAGGCCCCGTCCTTCATCCGAATCCTGGGGATACAGATTTGGCTGATTCTGCCTGAAGATGAAGGCAGGGGCGGAGCCTACTACCAAAGAGAAATTTGAATTGATACCCACCAGTTGAGGTTTTCTTAATTGGATTACCTGAAATGGAACGACCAAAAGGTTAGTATTAAATTATGACAACTGAAGGCATACATAAATATTAACCCTTTGAGCAGTACGGTCCCACATATGGGATTATTATTTCTGTGCCCCTGGGCGTACGGTCCCACATATGGGATTTAGAACGTTCAGCGACGTCACATAACTGCCAGATTTAAACTATGCTTTCGCGCTTTGGCTGTGAGACCGACGCGCTCAGCGCTTGTTATATTTCACAACTATGCAGTGTTTTCAGCCACCGATGGCAATGATACGCCATATAATGTGATGGCAGCGATAGGCCCGATGGCAACGATAGGCCATTTAATGTTATGGCAACATTACTATTACAAGTGAGGCTCTCGCACCTCCTTCCTCGCACCACCGGAGGGAGCCATCACCCGAATATTGACTGTTTCCCATTCGGACTTCATTACCCACAGGCCCTCATTCCTGGGACTGATTGCACACACACCTGCACCACATTACACACACACATTGTGAAGTCTTGATTTGCCCCGGTGATCATTTCTGAGCATTTTCATTGTGGATTGTTATACCTGTGTTTGACTTGGACTGTTTCTCATACCTGATTCTCTGCTGCCTGCCTAGACCCTTGCCTGTTCCTAGATTTTGTATGTTTCCCACCTGCCCTGATATCTGCCTGCCTTTGGACTCTGTTTGTTTGCCGCATGCCCTGATCACTGCCTGTCCCTGTTTCTGTTACTGCCTCGTCCTAGCCATTGTTGTTGCTGTGAATTTAACTTTAAAAAAACTGCAGATGGATCCTCACTCCGTTGACCCTTCATTACAGAAGACTTTGCCTAACAGCGATCCAGCAGCCATTATGCAACTATCATCGGAATTGTCTGTGCAAGCCAACCAGCTCGCTACACACCAACATCAGCTCAACCGGCTGACTTCACTCACAGAGGAGCTCGTCAAAACACTACAGAGCCTTCGTCTAACACCAAATGAGGCCACGTCTGCTCAAATTACAACCTCAGTGAACCCTACAGCCATTCCTACCTCCTCAGTGAACCCACTACTCAAGTTTACCGAAAAATTTGATGGAGATCCAGCTAAGTGTAAGAGATTTTTGTTACAATGCTCTATTTTCGTCAACAGCCCACTTTGTATCCCACGGAATATCATTTGTGTGTTCGCTGTTGATCGGAAAGGCTTTAGACTGGGCCACCGCCATGTGGAGAGAGGATGGTTCAACATTCCCTTCCTTTCAAATATTTCTACAATGCTGCATAGAGGTTTTCGAACATCCTGCTGGAGGTAAGAGTACGGGTGACCAATTACTCACTCTTTGTCAGGGAAAAAACACTGCAGCTGAATATGCTTTGACTTTTCACACTCTCGCTGCACAAATGGAGTGGATTGATGGCGCGTTAAAATTATTGTTCAGAAAAGGACTGAATCTCAAACTTCAAGCTGAGTTAGCCTGTCGTGACAAGGGGAGAACGCTGAACGAATTCACTGAGTTGACGATACAGATCAATAATCTGATTCGATCACGATGCCCTGTTCGCTCACAGTTCCTCCATGCACAAGCCACGGTATCCAGTCCAGAGCCCATGCAACTCGGCTACATTCCTCTAACCCCTGAAGAAAGAGAATGTAGAATGCAACATCATCTGTGTTTGTACTGTGGCCAAGCCAGTCATCTCAAGACATCATGCCGATCCAACCAGCCTCTTCCAACTCCAAGTCGGCAAGTTCCTGAAAGCAAATAAATCATTCTGCATCCTGTATCAAAATACCGGTGAAAATGACTATCAATGGCAAGACAATATCCACTTACGCTCTGTTAGACTTAGGAGCAGCTGGTAATTTCATGTCCAGCACATTTACCCAACAACATAAAATCACACTAACCTCGTGCAACTCTCACTTGGCAGCGGAGGCGCTAGATGGTCGTCCCATAGGAGAAGGAAGAGTTGCACATATCACCAGGGAGGTCCACATACAAGTGGGAGTACTTCACAAAGAAAATATCAGATTCTATGTCATTCATTCACCCAGCAAACCAGTCATCCTCGGCTTACCGTGGCTGCGCAGACACAGCCCGCATATCTCCTGGAAAGAAGGTCAGATCGTTCAGTGGGACACATTTTGTCACAAACAATGCTTGAGTCAAGTTTCCCCATCTCTATCAAAGAAATGAACGCCGACAACCCTGAAATACCTGTTGAATATTCGGACCTGGCTGTTGCCTTCAGTCAAGTCAAGTCAAGTCACCTTTATTTATATAGCGCTTTTTACAATGCAGATTGTGTCAAAGCAGCTTTACATTGATAACTGGTATATAATTTTGGCTGCACAGCAGCTCTTAAAGAATAGTGTCAATGTCGGCAGATCAAAGCACTGTTGAATATCAAATGTCAAGTGTCCCCAACTAAGCAAGCCAAAGGCGACAGCGGCAAGGAACCCAAACTCCAACAGGTGACATCAGATGGCAAACAGGTGGCAAATAGACTTCTGTGTTAAAATGGAGAAAAAAACCTTGGGAGAAACCAGGCTTAGTCGGGGGGCCAGTTCTCCTCTGGCGAACAGTGCTTTGTTACGATTCAGGTTGCTATCATATGTCTGATAGGATCGCAACATTCAAAGTATTTATTCCAGTTCAGTCCAGTTGAGGATCGTATTCATCACACGGTATGGACGGTGTGTTGAGGAGCTGTGCCACTGGTTGTCGTGTCGATGAGGCCTTCACAATGGATGATCTAGTTGGTTCAATCTCTGCTGATACTTCAGGGCTGCGTTGTGGTCGTGTCAAGGCGCCGGTCCTCGGTCTCACCTGGATACGCCCGGATCTGGTTGACTACGGTAAACCTCGGGATAAACAGAAAGACTAATATTAGCGTAGATGCCATTCTTCTTCTGATGTAACGAGTACATCTGGTGTTATAGGAAGTGTTCCCGGTTCCGCTGACCTAATTTATGCAGCCTAATAATCCTTTAACGGATTTGAAAATATAAATTGATAATGTGTTATGTGTATGCCAGGTTAAAGAGATGCGTTTTTAGTCTAGATTTAAACTGACAGAGTGTGTCTGCTTCCCGAACAATGCTAGGAAGATTGTTCCAGAGTTTAGGTGCCAGATAGGAGAAGAATCTACCGCCTGCGGTTGATTTTGATATTCTAGGTATTATCAGCTGGCCTGAATTCTGAGATCGCAATAGACGTGAAGGACTATAATGCTTTAAGAGCTCGCTCAGGTACTGGGAGCTAAACCATTTAGTGCTTTGTAAGTAATTAGCAAGATTTTAAAATCTATACGATGTTTAACAGGAAGCCAATGCAGTGTTGACAGAACTGGGCTAATATGGTCATACTTCCTAGTTCTAGTAAGAACTCTAGCTGCTGCATTTTGTACGAGCTGTAGTTTATTTATCAGGCGAGCGGAACAACCACCCAGTAGAGCATTACAGTAATCTAGCCTTGAGGTCATGAACGCATGAACTAACTGTTCTGCATTTTCATTGAAAGCATATGTCGTAGTTTAGATATATTTTTAAGATGGAAGAATGCGGTTTTACAGATGCTAGTAACATGGCTTTCAAATGAGAGATTGGTATCAAAGAGCACACCCAGGTTCCTAACTGACGACGAAGACTTAACAGAGCAGCCATCAAGTGTTAGACAGTATTCTAGGTTATTACGTGAAGAAGTTTTTGGTCCAAAAATTAGAATCTCTGTTTTTTCTGAATTTAGAAGTAGGAAATTACTGGTCATCCAATTTTTTATATCAGCTATGCATTCTGTTAATTTTGTGAATTGGTAAGTTTCACAGGCGCGAAGAAATATAGAGCTGAGTATCATCAGCGTAACAGTGAAAACTAACGCCATGCTTCCTAATGATATCTCCCAAGGGTAGCATGTACAGAGTGAAAAGCAACGGTCCTAGTACTGAGCCTTGCGGTACTCCATATTGAACTTGTGATCGATATGACCTCTCTTCGTTTACTACTACAAACTGATAACGGTCAGATAAGTATGATTTGAACCATGACAATGCAGTTCCACTAATGCCAACATAATTTTCGAGTCTATTTAAAAGAATGTTGTGATCGATAGTGTCAAATGCAGCACTAAGATCCAGTAACACTAATAGAGACATACAACCACGATCTGATGATAAGAGCAAATCATTAGTAACTCTAATGAGAGCAGTCTCAGTACTATGGTACGGTCTAAAACCTGACTGGAAATCCTCACAGATACTATTTCTGTCTAAAAGGAACATAGTTGTGATGATACTGCCTTTTCTAGTATTTTTGACAGAAAAGTGAGATTTGAGATCGGCCTGTAATTGACTAATTCTCTAGGATCAAGTTGTGGTTTTTAATAAGAGGTTTAATAATAGCCAGCTTAAAACTTTTTGGTACGTATCCTAGTGATAAAGATGAATTGATGATATTAAGAAGAGGATCTATGATCTCTGGAAGCATCTCTTTCAATAGTTTAGTCGGTATAGGGTCTAACATACATGTTGTTGATTTTGATGATTTAATAAGTTTAGACAATTCTTCCTTTCCTAAAGCAGTAAATGAATTTAATTTTTCCTCAGGGACACTACAATGCACTGTCTGACGCGATACTGTAGTAGACGGTTGCATGGTTATAATTTTTTCTCTAATATTATCAATCTTACAAGTAAAGAAGTTCATAAAGTCATTACTGCTGTGCTCTTTGGAAACATCAGAAGTTGAAGCTTTATTTCTTGTTAATTTAGCCACTGTATCAAATAAATACCTAGGGTTGTGCTTATTTTCTTCTAAAAGTTTTGAAAAATAGGCAGATCTAGCAGTTTTTAAGGCCTTTCTGTACTCAATCATTCTCTCTCTCCACGAAATGCGAAAAACTTCTAGTTTTGTTTTCTTCCAGCTGCGCTCCATTTTTCTGGCTGCTACCTTTAGGGCCCGAGTGTGCTCATCGTACCACAGCGTTGGATTAATTTCCTTAATCTTTTTTAAACGCAAAGGAGCAACCGAGTCTAATGTGCTGGAAAAGACAGAGGCAATAGTTTCTGTTTCAACATCGAGGTCTTCTAAGCTATCTGGTATGCTAAGGCGATGAAACTGATCAGGAAGATTATTTAGAAAGCGATCTTTAGTGGTAGAAGTGATGGTTCTACCATATTTATGGCAGGGAGGCAGTTTAGCTGCCTTGACTAAATGTAGTATACATGAGACTAAATAATGATCTGAGATGTCGTCACTCTGCTGCAGAATTTCAACGGCATCAATATCGATTCCATGTGACAATATTAGATCTAAAGTATGATTACGACAATGAGTGGGTCCTGACACGTGTTGTCTAACACCAATAGAGTTTAGAATGTCTGTAAATGCCAATCCCAATGAGTCTTTTTATTATCTACATGGATATTAAAATCACCAACAACAAGGACTTTATCTGCAGTTAGTACTAACTCTGAAAGAAAAGCAGCAAATTCTTTGATAAAGTCTGTATGGTGCCCTGGTGGCCTGTATACAGTAGCCAGCACAAATGTCAACTTACATAATGTTACGTAAAGCACCATCACTTCGAAGGAATTATATTTGGAAGACTTTTGACTAATACTGTAAATATTACTATAAATTACAGCAACACCTCCCCCTTTGCCTTTCTGATGAGGATTGTGTCGATAATCATAACCTTGCGGGCTAGACTCATTTAAAGTAATGTAATCATCTGGTTTTAGCCAAGTTTCTGTCAAACACAGCACATCTAGATTATTGTCTGTGATAATATCATTTACAATAAGTGCTTTTGAAGAAAGGGATCTAATATTTAACAACCCAAGCTTTATCATTTGTTTATCATTTTTATCTCTATTTTTATTTGTTGAACATCAATTAAATTTTTACCATTAAATGGGTTTGGAAGTTTTTGTTTTTACTAATTCGGTACAGACACAGTCTCTATGTTATAATATCTAGGTGTAAGAGTTTCTATGTGTTGGGAATTATCTGACTTCTGTAACGTGAGGCAGCTAGCAGACGGTCGGTTTAGCCAGTTTGTCTGCTTCCTGACCTGGACCCCAGTTTGTCATGTTTTAGTTCTAAGACTATGTGCCATATTACTAGAGAGAAGAGCAGCACCATCCCGGGAGGGATGAATACCATCTCTTTTCAACAGGTCAGGTCTGCCCCAAAAACTTTTCCAATTGTCTATGAAACCTATATTATTCTGCGGACACCACTTAGACAGCCAGCCATTGAGTGATGATAATCTGCTAACTATCTCATCACTCCGATGAACAGGAAGAGGGCCAGAGCAAATTACTTCTTCTGACATTGTACTTGCGAGTTCACACACCTCTTTAATGTTAATTTTAGTGATCTCCGACTGCCGAAGTCGAACATCATTAGTGCCGGCGTGAATAACAATTTTAGTGTATTTACGATTAGCATTAGCCAGCACTTTTAAATTTGCTTTGATGTCAGGTGCTCTGGCTCCCGGCAAACATGTGACTATGGTGGCTGGTGTCTCTATTTTCACGTTTAGTAATAGAATCGCCAATAACTAGGGCACTTTCAACAGGATTCTCAGTGGGTGCGTCACTGAGTGGGGAGAACCTGTTTGATGTTCTAATTGGAACGGAAGAGTGGTGTTTTCCGCGGCTAGGCCGCCTCACCGTTACCCAATTGCCCTGCTGCGCGGGCTCTACAGCGGAACCGAACAATGTACAGAGTTCACTAAGCTAGTCGCATCCAAAACAGTATCTGAAGCCCTTGCATTCTTACTATCCTCGATTAAAGTTTTAATGCGTGTCTCTAATTCTGAGATTCTCTCTGTCAGCCTGACTATTTCCCTACATTTATGACATGTAAATCCCTCATCGCTGACAGAGAGAGCTATACTGAACATGTTGCATATGGAACACGACACGATACAAGGAAAGGATGACATGACTCACCGTGTTTGTAGACTGATCCGAGTTACCACAGCTGTTTGATGAACGCGTTGAAAAAGGAGCGCGCGAGAGACTGATGACAAGTTAACAAGCTAGCGAGATGCAAACGCGTTGTAACAGCGATTTAGATTCAAAGATTACAAGCTAGCGACGTCAGATTAATGTGGTAGGCAATATTATATAAGGTAATGATAATATAAGCAACAATGAACAAAAGTAAGAGATTCAAAACAAAGCTATACGGAGTCACAGACGCAAACCACTCTGAGCAGCTTCAGCAAAACCAAGGCATCTGAGTTATCTCCTCACCGCTCCTGTGATTGTGCAATTGACTTATTACCTGGCACCACTCCTCCTAATGGCCAAATTTTCCCTCTGTCCCAGCCCGAATCAACTGCCATGAAGAAATACATCGAAGAAGAACTCGCTAAAGGCTTCATCAGACCCTCAACATCTCCCGCTGCATCCGGGTTCTTCTTCGTAAAGAAAAAGGATGGCAGTCTCGCTGCTTAATTTCAAGGTTTTCTTTTGATGTTAAATCTAAAATCATATTTAAACTTCAAATTTTCTGTAGGTTTTACACTTATCCAGTCTTGAATCATGTCTGTTCATTATAATTTGTTTTTAGGAAAGTCAGCTGGGTTGTTTTGGTCCTAATCTCATTGCTTTGTTTTGTTTAAACTTTAGCAGGCTGATAACGGACAGACAGAGCACCCTTGCCTCCACCCCAGCAATCTCTCTCTCTCTCTCTCTGCACAAATAATCTTTTTAACAGCCTCACAAGACTGTAACTTAGACAAAATGTAATATTGAATTCATTACTATATAGAACCTTTAATCATTCACTAAGATTAAAATGTAAATGTTTATTTTTCAAATAAAAAAACATTACCACAATCTAAAAAATGTTATTGCCAGGGGCACTTTTAAAGTTATCTTTTGGTTAAATGCTAAATTCACTTAACTTTCTCTTGAGTGAAAGCCACCACCATGTCTTGGAATTATACTATGCCATGTCTAATGACCTGCAGGAGTAAAACTATGATAGAGACATATTAGTTCAATATCAACACAGCCTTGTGTATTCAAGGGTTCATGTAATGCTGAATCCAAAAATTCTATACAGTTCTTGCCAATAGGGTAACCAACATCATGTTAATAAATTTTGCTATGGTCTCCCCAGAAATGATGGACAATCACCTCATGGTCTCAGTCAGCTCTTGAAAGCTCATTCCTATCAGCTCTTTATAAATAATCTCCTTTTCCTAAGGGTGTTGTATCCTGGTATAGTTGGATCAAGTTGTGGACACTTGTCACAATAAAAAAAAACAAGCCATCCTAGGAATGCGGTTTCTGGTGAGTGGTATGCAGGAACATTTTTGGGGCAGACTACTGTACTTCTCACAGGTCATCCCCCCTTAACAATGCTGCTAGCCTCACAGACATCCGCTCCACTCTCATACCCATCTTACATATCACACCTCCCTTCAGGGTAGATGCCCAGTGGCGGGGTGACCCCCTGCCTTAGGTTGTCCCCTGTTTGGCCAAAGAGGGTCTTACCCGTCATTGAGAAATCACCTCATGCACATTGGTAACCGCTCTTTCCCCGTTGCAAAATTTTTGATAGTTTTCTTCAACAGAATCAGGTGTTTTCTGGAGCTTAGGGAAGATGCATTCAAGAGCCACCAGAGCCATTGGATTGCCTAATAAACAAGGAGACAGGTTAATTACAGCAGTATTTAATCACTAAAATTCATTAGACATCTTCAAAGCAGCAACATATCAATGCTGAAATTATACTCTGAATGAATTATCACAACCGTCCATTCACTGTAAGGTTCTGCTACATCTGTAACCGGAGCTATGTCCAAAGAAACATTGAAATGTCAGGTTTTAAATAATGTAAGTCGAAAACAAATAGTCTCTGTTTATGTAATCTGTTTGAAAAGAGAGAGATGTCAGTTGTTCGTGAGTCACCTCATTATCCGCAAACGTGGCCACGCCCACGGACAGCGCACACTATTCACAGGAAAATTCTAAGGCAATCCATGAAACAGTCAACAGGCGGTCCATTGTCATCAACTCAAAAACGCATCAAGTTTAGTCAGACTTATGTAATTTTCATCGCTTTGAGACAAGATAAGTAATAATGCTGGAAGAATTTACCTCAGAGGAAGAGTGTGACTGGTTTCAGTTCAATTTTGATGATCAAGACAAGGATTGTGAATGGTAAGCTCTGTATTCTTAAAACCTTTATTCTAATCGTGATATAGACTAGTGTCTGTGAGTATTAAACTGCAAAAAGACCATTTAAATATGAATCCTGCATGTTCTGTGTGTCTCTGTATGAATGGCATAGATGCGTGGTTTTGTTTACTACACATAACTTACTTTAGTAAACATGCCATATTGGCTTTTACTGAGATGAGTGAAATCGACTGAAATATGTAATAAATGTTGAAATAAAATGTGTTAGCAACATATTAAATTGTAAATTAGCCACTATGTGAAGTGCCACATCAATGAAGCTTTTGTTCAAAGTGAATGATGAAAATTCAGCTTTGCATCACAGAAATAAATTATATTTTAAAGTATATTCAAATTGAAAACCATTATTTTAAATTGTAATAATATTTCACAATATTGCTGTTTTTTTCTGTATTTTTATCAAATAAATGCAGGCTTAATGAGCAAGAGACTTCTTTCAAAAACATGAAAAATAGTAATGTGTCCAATCTTTTGACCGGTACTGTATATAATTTAAATATAATAGGCCTATACAAAATTTTCTACACATGATGTGCAATAATACGTGCATGCATGAGATCACAAAAATCATGTTTTTTTTTTGTTGTTGTTGTTGTTTTGTTTTGTTTTTCTCCAGTGCATAGAAACACCGAACACCTTGGAATGCCAGGTAAGTGATGTTCGCTTATATCTTTGAACAGGATTTATTTTCAGGTAAAACTGTATACTCAAAATGTGCCCTCATTTCCTCAAAATGTGTCTCATTTATATTGTTAACTATATTCTAATTAAACTACAGAATGAACTACTTTGTTCTAAGATTCTTTAGTTTTCTCACACATAGCCTACCTGACTGAAAGGCTCATTATGCGGCTCATTATGAGGTCATTGTCTCCTCAGGTGTGAATCACAGCATTTTTCAGGATTATTCACATCTCCATACTTACTCTCTTTCTAAACAAAAAGTGTCTTACAAAATTTAAATCAATATATTTTTATGTGAATGAGTAGGCAGAATGATTTTCACATCATTTTGAAGCAAAAATTCTAGGCTTCTACATTCAGTACCCAGAAGTCTTGTGGACACATATTTAGTATTTGTTTTGTGGCCTTATTTCAGTGACTTAAGTTTTTTGTTTTTTCAATAACCACACATAAACTCAAAAATACAAACATGTACATACATGTTGCTCACATATTATGGTAGCCTAGTTTGTGCTGAATACAGTGTAATGACATTTGCCTTAATATGTTTATAAACAACTGAAAAAAGGTCGCAAAATGTCAGGGCTTGTCAAAACTTCTCCAGTGCCCCAAAAATCATCAGACCCCAGAGGGTTAATCTATCCCCCTACACTGATAAATATGGCTTACTCCGGGTTTTCCTTTCACAAACAAACCTTGGGAGAGACTAAGTGTGTCCTCTTATTCTCCCTTGTCATTGTCCCCTCACATCCCTACTTATTCAACATCACTATCAATATCACAAATAGGTTGAACATCAGGGACGTGTCTTCACTGAGGGTGCATTGAGAGAGGCTGGTTTCTGGATCATAAGTAGTAAGAGATGCATCAGTAATGTGATCTTTCAATGTTTTTAAAGTCGCAGACTGCGTGAAATGATTTTGACTCAGAAGATGTCTGACCTACTTGAGGGTTGGATGTTTTCAGGCATTGGATAGTCACCTCACGTTGAACCAGAGGCAAACTCCAAACTCTGGGCAGTGCTGTTCACTTGTATGAGCACTAGGGCCACACATATTGAAGTCATAGAGTCAATGGATAGCTCCAGATTTATAAATGCTCTCTGCAGATTCTTTGCTATTCAAAGTCCAGCAAAGCAGTTGCGGTCGGACTGTGGCACCAACTTTGTTGGAGCATGCAAGATGGATTCAGTCACAGAAGACAGAAATGTATAAGAGTATCTGAGTGACAATGGGTGCTCTTGGGTGTTCAACTTTTTGGGTGAAAGTTGGGAACAAATGATTGGAGTCTCAAGGTGGATCCTTGAATCTATGCTACAAGGACTTGGACCATCAAAGTTGTCCCATTAGGTTTTTACCACCTTCATGGCTGAAGTCACAGCCATAGTCACAGCATAGTCAATGCTCGTCCCCTGGTACCTGTGTTTACAGAACAGGACGCTCCTTTCATTCAGACTCCAGCAACTCTACTCACTCAACAGACTTCTGTAGTTCCTCCTCCACCAGGAGAATCTGGTGAAAAGGACCTCTTCATTCATCAGTGGAGGCAAGTCCAAAGCTTGGCCAATATATTCTGGAATCGCTGGAGAAAAGAATATTTAGCAACCTTGCAAAACTGTAGAAAATGGCAGAATCAGAGCTTCATGTGGGAGATGTTTTGCTACTGAAAAACATTAAAGCCAAAAGGAATGACTGGCCCATGGGAATGGTGTTGGAGACATTTCCCAGAAGAGATGGAATAGTAAGGAAAGTTGAGGTCAAGGTGGTCAAAGACGGATCGCCTAAGGTGTTCCTGCGACCTATACTGAATGTCGTTTACCGCTGTCTCCTAGGACTGAATAGACCAACTTTATTATGCTTAATGATGGCATCTTACAGATACCAGATGGGGAGTGTACTGTTTCCAGTGTAGTTTAATGTAGTTTCATTTTTGACAGTAACCTCTGACCTTAATAGCAGCCATCTTGTTTTACTCAGTTGATGCTGATAGCCACATGGTTAAAGCAGCTATTTTCAATCTGTTCATAATCTTTGCAATCATTTAAAGAAGCTTTGACTGTAAGTATTAAAGACTTTACAAGAACTTTATCATCATCTTATGTTTGGTATTGGTGATGTTATTCAAGTTTTATGTTTAGAGAGATTTTTTCAGTACAGTGTTACATGCATCTATGTTATCATTGTGTATAGTATATGCAGTTATCCCTTAAGTGAACTGTTACATTTCTTTAATGCATATTTTAAGTTTAGAAACTTATTTTATTTTATTTTATTTTATTTTTTTCATTTTTCTGTATTGCAGTTTTATTCTGTTCTACATATATTTGAAGTGGTGGTCCTAATAAATCCATGCTTCAATTCATCGTTCCTGTTGAAGGAGTTATCTATCTGCCTAGTTGAAGAAGGGGAACTCTTATACGAGGGCAGAATAATCTGGGGTGTCATCCACTCTCCTGCGGAATTTCAATGGCATCAACATTGATTCCATGAGACAATAGCCAGCACAAATGTATCACTTACACTAGACTGTGTTACCTAAAGCACCATCACTTCAAAAGAATTATATTTGAAACTAGACTTCTGAGTATTATTGAAGATACTACTATAATTTTCAGCAACACCGCCTTCTTTTGCCTTTCAGATGAGGCTACTGTTTATAACAGTAATCTTGGGGGATGGACTCATTTAACCCTATGGGGTCTGTGGTGTTTTTGGGGTCCTGAAGATCTTTTGACAAGCCCTGACATTTGTGCTTTTTTCAGTAACTTAGAATATTTTCATGGCCTTATATGACTACACTGTGTCCAGCACAAACTCTTCTATTTAAGTATGAAGTATGTATTTGTATTTTTTGAGAAAATGTTTATGCGTGGTTAGTGAAAAAATCCTTTTTTTTTTTTTTTCTTTTTTTTTTTTTAGTCACTGAAATAAGGCACAGACACAGACTGAACCTATTTTCACAAGACTTTTGAGAGCTGGCTCTTATAGACTAGAATTTTTACTCCAAAATGATGTGAAAATCTTCCTGAGCACTCATTCTCATAAAACAATACATTTATTTAAAATCATGAATATTACCTTGTAACTACATGAAACAAGAGAGTAACCAGCACCACTTTAGTTTACAGCCTGCAATGTCACACTTACCCTGTAATTTCATGAAATGAGTATATTTCGCCAGTGTTTAAAAAAAAAAAAAAGTTGCAATATTTTGTTTTACTTGCATTGTAACACATAAGATCAAACTTGATCAGTGCAATTTTGTCATCAAAAAGATTACTGTATTAATGCACTGATATATACCCCATAATTTTAAAAAGCCTTTATGTATTGGTACACTATTTTTACAAAAATTTATTTCAGAGATATTTTAATCAAGAATTTCTAGGGGTGCCAATAATTCTGGCCAACATGTATTGGAGAAAAAACATTTATTTTATAATGTGAGTTTCTGCCTACTTTCAAATGTTTTACTTTGATGAAAGGTTAAAATTTTGTGAATTTTTTGAATGAAAGATCAAAAGGATAAACAATGCAGATTTATTTTCACAGCCGCCAGTGTGTCATCAAATGGTTTTACAAAAAACAGTAATAATTGCTTACAAAAAGTCATTGTCACAGGTAACAGTGTTTAATCCAATAATACACACAGGAGCAATCACAGGGAGCTAACAACCAACAAAACAATGTCACGGAACAAACAACAGAATGAACTGAGGGTTTATATACATACAGAGATAATAAACATAGAAACAGGATAGGTGTGATTAACTAATAAACTACTTAGGAGATTAACTGGAGAACAAATTACAGCGAATATAGGTATACAGAAACTGAACAAAGCACTGAAGGACTGAACCAAATCACTGAAACTAAACAGGGGTGCGTTTCCCAAAGCGAACTATGGTCGCAAGTTCCGTCGTTACCAATAGAGTTCAATGTGACTTACGAACTAAGTTGGCTAACAATGCTTTCGGGAAACGCACCCCAGAACAGAAGTATAACCCTGACAGTCATTTAAATTGCTGGTGATTTTTAACTATTTGTTTTGTCTTGAGATCAGTAACTAAGCATATAAGCAGGACAGACATTTGAAATCATTTGGATTAATAAATAAAGGACCGATAAATAAATCACTACTGTATAGTTGTATACATAGAGATATTGTTCATTGACATAATTGTTTTTTTACTATCATACAGACCACTGTGAGGCATAAGCATGCAGTCTTCATATGGGTAATTTAATTTCTAATGATTAAAAGAATCAATGAATGCACATTTTATTCATTTTGAAATAATTCCAGTTGGTGCAGATCTGTTTTTAAGCACTTTTCGAATTTTGTCTCTGATTTCAGCTGTGTTTAAAACATAAATTATGGGATTTAACATTGCTGGAACAGCATATGCCAGAGATGTGCTGATGATTCTGGAATTTGGAGTGGTATAAAGCAATAAGACCCAAAAAGAAGTAAGGTATGTGAAAAATATTGGGAGGAAATATATTCCTACTAACAACAGGTGCGAAACACAGGTCTTTAATGCTCTTAAACGTCCTTCCCAAGTTGCAATTTTGCTTACAACATAAAAAATGCACAGATATGACAGGATTATAATGAGCAATGGTGCTATAAGATATAAAGATGTGTAAAGAAGTCCCATAATCTTATTAATGCTATTGTCATTACATGCCAACCTATACATCGGTCCATGGTCACAAAAATAACTCTGTATTACATTGGTTTTACAGAATGAAATTTGAGTGATCAAAGACACCATCATGGCCACAATGAAAAAATTAAATAAAAAAATTGCTGAGAAAAGTAAACACATATTGGTATTGTTCACAAAAACATGATATCTCAATGGCAAACAAATTGCAATTAAACGATCATATGCCATAACAACGAGAGTCAGACTCTGCATGGCACTAAAGAGAAACACAAAAAACATGTTTACCAAACAAGCATTGAAGGAGATGTACTGTGAATCAAACAGAAAAGTTTTCATAATGTTAGGAATCAGTGCATTAGTTTCACAAATATCAGCCAAGGCCAAGTTAAACACACCAATGTACTTTGGACTGTGCAGGCTCCGGTCAAGAGCTATAATGAGAAGGACTGTAGAGTTCCCAATTACAGTTATAAAATAAATGATAAATAAGAATATATAGTAATAGTTGCTGTACGGTATACCTGTAAGTCCAATGATGAAAAAGTATTTAGGATGGACAATGGAAATATTCTGGGAAAAACTTGCATTTAAAGAACTCATGGCAGTTTTTGCATTTGGTGTGTTGTTCAAGCTGAAAATTGAAATTACCAAAAAGATATAAGAAAAATCTAGAGAATTCACAAAAATTGTCATTTCACCCTTTTAACAAATATTTTTAAGTGTTCAAAATATACATAAATAAACATTTGCATAATACAAATACTGCATAACATTTGAAACAGAACAAAGTTTTAGAGCCAAAGCAAACAATGACTGACTGACTGCTTATAAATGGCTTTGAATTCCTCACCAGTCAAAGCTTGTCCTTATTCTCTCATTCCACAAAGATCACTGGATAACTGCATCAGCGATCCAAATATATGTTCTGTTTCACCTCTTGAGAGCCTTCAGATCACACAATGATGTAATACTTGTATGTTGTTGTAAATGCTTTGGTCAGTAGTTTGGATGGATGTTGCCTTTTCTTACTGGTCTGCAAAAATTTTCTACAACAACAGCTCTTTGTGTTCTTATTTGTGCATTCAAGGATGAATTGAAGGAACTTATTCTCAATGATAACTGTAATTTTTATGTTTGAATTTTATCACACTTGAAAATGTAAATAGGCCTGTTAAGTAAAGAAAGAAATAGGAAAATAACAAATCCAAAGATGCAACCAAATGAGCCATATCAGCAGATCTCAGACCAACATTGTAATTTCAAAATGGACACCTGAATTACACATTTAGGCTAAATAAATAAACAATATTGTGCAATAATATCATTTTATTTCAGGCCCTGAAACACTTTCTTTGGCTCCCTTTGAGCCTATTGAGGAAGTTTCTGAGAAGTTTCTCACTCTGAAAACTATTTTTCTCCTCTCTATCTCATCTCTCAAAAGAATTTGAGACATACAAGCCCTCTCGATTTCTCCCTCGTGCTTGGAATTTGCGCCTGGTATGTTAAAGACTTTTCTTCACCCTAGACCGGGGCTATGTTCCTAAGGTTCCTACTATATTGAAGACCTATCGTACTGCAGGCCTTTTGTCCTCCTCCTTTCAGAATGACAGACCAAGAGAAACTAAATCTGCTCTGTCCAGTTAGGGCTTTAGATGCTTACGTCCAACAGAGCTGCTGTGGAGAAAGTCTGAACAACTGTTCGTTTGTTTTGGTTCACCCAGGAAAGGGTGGTCAAGGCCATCTCACTTGCTTACGGGTCGGTCGGCCAGTCGGCCAGTCAGCCTTCATCTTTGGCTGTACGGGCCCACTCTTCCTAGAGTATGGCTGCTTATAAAGCATTACTGTCAGGAGTTTATCTCCAAGATGTTTGTAATGTGGCAGGCTGGTCCTCGCCGCACACGTTTGTGAGGTTTTATGACCTTGACCTCGGCTCCACTCCAGGGGTGCAGGTGCTTTCATCTTAGTGTGCGCATACGAATTCACATGGGTAGGCACTTGCTCGTACGGCTGAATTAACAACTCACTATTAGTATATAGCCTATTTCTATATTAACAATGTAGAGACTACAATATATTAACTATTGATTAACTATAAACTAATAGTTTGCAAATGATTTGTAAGTATCACTGTATACTTATTATAAAGTGTTAACCATAACGTGAGAGTTTTGCAAAAAATGAGTGAAATACATTTTATTTGAATTTACCCTCAATGACATTGAAAAATGAGAATTAATAACACTTCAGTGGCTGACATTAAAATTGTTCTCAGGTGTCTGGATTGTTTCAGGTTTGTGTCTCCCTATTGTGCCACGGGTGTGGTCTGAGCTGCTGGACAGCATTACCTAAGCACTAATGAGCAATGTTTTGCTTCTTACCTTGCTTGTTTATATCCTGTGTTTGCATTGAGTGCTTGTCAAAACATCTTGTTCAGAGGATTGCATTTTTCTGTTACTCACTTGTGTTCTCTTGCCCAGTTGGATTTGCTCTTGTTCTTTCTTGCCCCAGCACCCTGGAGGCATTGGGTCTCATTCACTAAGCATGTGTAAGCACAAATTTGTGCGTGAAATGTGTGTAGGAACGATTTTAAGAACAAATCACGATTCACCAAAATTTTCAAACTAAAAATCATCCTAAATTTACGACAAAATATAGAAAGAACTGAAAGCACTGGTACGCAAAAAAACCACAACTCTGTAGGCTATGGTCTTATAATCATGTTAAGAAGTTGAAATTTCATCCTAACAAGACTATAATTATATTAAAGTATGTTACATTCCTTGTATTAAATAATCCATATACAAATTATATAATAAAATTATTAAATAATACAATTTAATCTTAAATAGCCTACATTTCATCTTATACAGTGATTATGTTCAGCTGCAAAGTTTTTCTGAATAACGCAGATTTACGCGTAGGCCTAAGTACAGCTGTCTAATGAGATGTCTAATCTGGGTCTGTATGAAAGGTGTTTATTGTGAGAACTGGTGAGAATGGCACGCTTGGCATTGCTCGAGGATCAGGCGAGAGCGGGTCTTTAAACAGCAGCATGTCGAGAGTGACATAAGCCTGTTATTATTATTCTTTTATTATACCCCATTATTCCTTAAATGCCTTCTCCCCGCAACATTTTGTGCATTCTCTTTAATGATTATAGTATATACCGAATATTGAAACATTGTTGTCCACATCTGCCTCTTCTGTTTTTATTACCATCATCTGGGCCGTGTTTTTGCTGTTGTTCATTGTATTCATTAACTGTTATTAAAACATTATTTTTATCAAACCTGCTCTTTGGTATTCCTGTTATTCCTGACAGAAATACATTAACAATAAAATAATAAAAATTGCTTGCTAAAATGTTTTGCCTTTTCAATTTGTTTTGTCTTGGGGTCAGTAACAAACACAGTACACTACACACACTAGAAATCAGACGGATTTATTCATAAATAAATAAACAACATTTCACTGCTGTTAACCAACAAACATGTCTAATGTGTTCACTCTTCATGTTAAGAGTCTAGCAGACTGAAAGTATTTTCTGCTTGGACACTTTTATTTTCCACATAATGGATCTAAAAATATTTGTGAAATACATACAGTTGCAAGAATAAGTATGTGAGCCACTTGCAGAATCTGTAAAAATGTGCAAAATTTTAACAAAATAAGAGAGATCATACAAAATGCATGTTATTTTTTATTTAGTACTGTCCTGAGTAAGATATTTTACATAAAAGATGTTTACATATAATCCATAAGACAAAAAAAATAGCTGAATTTCTTAAAATGACCCAGTTCAAAAGTTTGTGAACCATTGATTCTTAATACTGTGTGTGGTTACCTGGATGATCTACGACTGTTTTTTGTTGTTGTTGTTGTTGTTGTTGTTGTTGTGTGATGGTTGTTCATGAGTCCCTTGTTTATTCTGAGCAGTTAAACTGAGCTCTGTTCTTCAGAAAAAATCTCCAGGTCCCAAAAATTTTCTGTTTTCCACCATCTTTTGTATATTTGAACCCTTTACAACAGTGGCTGAATGATTTTGAGATCCATCTTTTCACATGGAGGACAACTGAGGGACTCAAACACAACTATTAAAAAAGGTTCAAACATTCACTGATGCTTCAGAAGGAAACACGATACATTAAGAGTCGGGGGGTGAAAATTTTTGAACAGGATGAAGAGGTCCAAATTTTTCTTATTTCGCTTGAATATCATTTTTTTCATTTAGCACTGCACTTCGGAAGCAACAGAAGATACTTGCATGTTTCACGGAAGACAAATTAAATACAATTTACCTTGATCTTCAAATTCTAAATGCTTTCACCCCCCATCTATTAATCCATCATGTTTTTTTCTGGAGCATCAGTGAATGTTTGAACCTTTTTTAAAAGTTGTGTTTGAGTCCCTCAGTTGTCCTCAGTGTGAAAAGACGGATCTCAAAATCATTCAGTCACTGCTGTAAAGGGTTCAAATATGCAAAAAATGCTGGAAAACTGAAGAATCTGCAGGACCTGGAGATTTTTTCTGAAGAACAGAGCTCAGTTTAACTGCTCAGAATAAACAAGGGACTCATGAACAACCATCACAAAACAAAAAAACAGTTGTAGATCATCCAGGTAACCACACAGTATTAAGAATCAATGGTTCACATACTTATGAATGGGGTTATTTTAATAGCTGAATTTATTTATTTATTTATTTATTTATTGTGGATTATACGTAAACATCTTTTATGTAAAATGTCTTACTCAGGACAGTACTAAATAAAAAATAACATGCATTTTGTATTATCTCCCTTATTTTGTTAAAATTATTAACATTTTCACAGATTCTGCAAGTGGTTCTTTTTCTTGCAACTGTATGTAATTCAGTCAGGACCACTTGAGTCAAAAAATTACCAGAGACAAACTTTTTAGTCAATTTTTTATTGACATATTTTGCTGAAGTTACATTTGGTGGTATGGCTCTGTTCTAAATTCCCCATCCTTTTCATGAGCTCCATGAAAGCTAAGACCGGGAACAGCAGCAGCTTCTGGGGACAACCTCCCATTTTTTAACTGGGAGAGCAGCACAAAATCCCCCTATTGAGAACAGAGCATGCATCAATGACAACAGAATGACCCTGATTAAGTTAAACACAAGTTTAAGGAGGAGCTGGGGAGGAGGTAGGTTGCAAGCAGCATGCAGTGGAAGCAGCCAAGCAAGCAGAGAGACGGTAGCTGTGTTTAAGTAATGCGCCTTATTTGAGAGTTGCCAGTTGAGTCCATAGAAATCAGATCAGCTGATATGGGTGGGGTTGGAATTTGCAAATCAACAGATAGCGGAGCTTGACTACGAGGCCTGCCTGAACTAATGCAGAATGCTTGATTTTTAGGAAATTTAATTCACAATGATTGAAGAACACAGACAATCATTACAGTCTTTTTCAAACATTCCCTCTAATTGGTGCAGATCTGTTGTTAAGCACTTTTCGGATTACGTCTTTGATTTTAGCTGTGTTTAAAACATAAATGATGGGATTTAGCATTGCTGAAAGAGCAAATGAAAGAAATCTGCTGATGATCCTGGCATTAGTAGAAGGTGCAGCAATCATTATGCATATTATGGGAAGAAAGAATGATCCAACTACCAAAAGGTGAGAAACACAGTGTCAGGAGGGACAAAGGACCCAAAAGCGATGGCAGGAACAGAAACAGTTTATTAATAATGACAATGAAACACAGACAGTCTGTCGAGCACTGGCTCTCAGGGTGAACGAAATGAAGAAAAGGGTCCCAAGCTTGTTAGTGGGCACACAGCGAATAGGTTACAGTTTTGCCAAACAAGCACTGTAGGAGATGTATTGAGTCATGTTAGGAATCAGTGCATTACTTTCACCAATATCTGCCAAGGCCAAGTTAAACACACCAGTATACATTGGACTGTGCAGGCTCCGGTGAAGAGTTATAATGAGAAGGACTATCAAGTTCCCAATTACAGAAATAAAATATATGATAAATAAGAATATATAGAATTAAGTGCTGTACAGTGTACCTGTAAGACCAGTGATGAAAAAGTGTTCTGGATGAACAATCAAGATATTCTGGGATAAATTCATGGCAGCGTTAACGTGAAAATATGCTGAAAATATAAATGACTATGAAGAAATAACCAAAATATGGACTTTACTAAATTGTCATCTCACACTTTTAACATCTATTTTCAAATGTTGAAAATATATCTTTATGTAAACTTGCTGCATTTGAATCTCAGACTTGTCTAAATAATCTTAAAGTTTGCCAGAGCAAACAATGACAGCGTCTGAACGCTTGTGAGCTGCTTAGAATTAAATTAGTCCGTGAAAAATATTTGTCCTTATTCTCTTATGTCGCAAAGATCATTGGACATCTGCGTCATTGAATCCAAATATATATACTGATTCATCTCTTGAGAGCTTTCAGACAACACAGTGATGTAATACTAGTATGTTGAAGTATGTTCTGGCCACAGCTTTAGTTTTGATAGACATTTTGTTCACTGGCCACACAATTCACCTTTGTGTTCTTATCCATTTTGTAAAAGCACTCAGTCCACATAAACCATACATCCCTCGAGGATCATCTCCAGGCAGGCATGCCTTAGTCTCAGAAATAAACAAAAAACAAAAAAGTGTGTGCTAAGCACAACCAACACAAGACAATGAACGGAGTTCATGAAGGCATTATATACAGATAATTATACATAATATACACAAATAATTTAACTCAATACATGTTATGTTTGTGCACACACAAACAGTAAGACAGACACCCAGATAGGAGCTTAGCTTGAACACGTCTTTACTGCTCAATTGCAATTATCACATTCAACACTAGAGTGCGCAAATGCAGAATACCTTTTTGGTTATTGACTCAATACACAACAGTTCCTCCCCTCCAGCCTTGATGTACTCACTTCAAGGTGCACCGAATTACATTGAACACAAAGAACATTGGTATACAGAACAGTCTCTTTCTTTTCTTTTACAAAACAGCAAAACTTGAACCCCAACCCAAGCACCCTTATGTGTGTTCATACCATTTCATGGATGGGAAGCCGACTGACGAACACCCTTATCCCGAGAAATGGCTCGGCTACGATGGTGCGGTAAAGAAGTCACGCCGGGTACTGAACAGGTTGTCAGATTCTGGTAACATAAGCTAACAAAGCTAGCCATGTGCTTGTTAGCCTAATACATTTGACATCAGTAACGAGCAGTTAACAAAATACAATGAATCTTGCATTATTACCATTGCCACCTATATATTTCATATTTAAGATAGTACAATGGTACCTATTTACAATAGTATTATGGTACATTATAGTCTTACAGTAGCTTACATTATTCCTGTAAGTTACAGAGGCCAGTTAGCTACATCTCTCATTCAGATATTGATATTGACCTACGTAATAACACTAGAGTTAGAGATTGTGTGTATACTTTCTCGTTTTTAATGCATCTCTCTCTCTTACACTGTTCTGTTAAAGTATGGGTGCCATCATAAATTAATTCTCATGATGTATTAGTACTAATGTAAAAACTGTTTATGGTTATATTATTTCCACAGGTGCATCGATGAGTGTCAGTGATGCAGTGGACAACAGTGAGGATGATCACATCCACATGCCCTGAACTGTGATGCAGAAACACAATAGGAGGTTCAAAATCACAACTCAACCTGAAGCCACCTACATCTGATATGAGAACACAATGCATTGAGCCGGTGCCATTATACATAACTCTGCTGAGAAACAACCACCTTTGTCAGCTCACAGGGTTGACTTTGGATGCATTTCATTCAGTCGCTGAGCACCTCACCAATACATACACCAACAGCTTCCAGCTACACACTGGGGATCAGCTCTTGATGACTCTGATGAAGCTGCATCTTAATTTATTGCAGGGTGATCTTGCTGAAAGGTTTGGTGTTTCAAAACCTGGTGTTGTGATAAATTCATAACTGCAAATTGAGGGTTCCTGGAATACCTTCGTCCAGGCAATGAAGTAACTGCATACAGAGGCTTCACCATTACCGATCTCCTCTATGAAAGGAAGGTGAAACTTGTCATTCCAGCATTCACCAAGAGAGGCATGCAACTCTCTGAAGAAGACACCACCAACACTAGGCACATCGCCAAAGTATGTGTCCATGTTGAGCGGGTCATATGCCGATTGAAAACCTTCAAAATTAACTTCAGTCCTAAAATTGATCAAATTTAGAGAATTTGCCCTGTGTAACCTTCTAAGCAACATAATTTCTGATGTAGAGGATGAATAAGTGTTGATTTGTAGGTGCGTTCCACGCTGTGCTGTGGTTTTGCTTTAACTAATCAGCGTATGTAGTTATTTTTGTAAACCTTTACAATGTGACCAGATCTTACCTGTTCTAGTAATTTTTTATAAACCTTTACAATGTGACCAGATGTTATCTGTTGTTTTTTTTTTTTATCATTACAATGTGAGAAGATGTCAGCTGTTAGTAATTTCTTATAAAACCATATAATGTGAGCTCTGTAGATTCCCCTTAAAACTTAAAGTAATTAAGTCCTCTGATTTAAATGGAATAAGTCATGTCAAGTTTGCAAATGAATTCCATTTTGGTTTATTACATATGAAAATGAAATAGTGAAATATTACCTCTACATGAAGGTCAGGAAAAGGTGTCTCTAGTTTCAAGATAACAACAAACACTCCTACAACTGATTTTATCCCAACTTATATTATACATTTTCTAAAACACAAATCACAAAGTTATCTCTTGTTTAACAAAACTGATTTAAAATAATTCCAGTCTTCTTCACCTACACCCTCTCCTGACAGTCCCCATAGGTTACCTCTGGCCACTTCTTCATATCGTCTACCCATGTTAACAATTACGATGGATGGGACAATATGAGACCATCTGATCGTCGAATAAAGTTTTCTCCGTGCTCCCAATTTAAAACATTTACGGCATTAACATTATTTGTCATTTCCCTAAAGTAACAGCTAGCTACTAAAAATTTTCTAAGTACTGAACTAGCTACCGGATGTGCCGCGTCTGTTTAGCGGAAGTCGGATGACAAAATGCGGAAAAGTATTAAAAGTGGGCTTTATGACTTTACCAAATTGGCGATTGGTTCTTATTTAGAAGGCGGGACTTATTATGTTGCACTTTCTCCCATTCAAAACAATACGAGTGACGCGTCTTGTGTTATTTACTTTGTTTAGGCTTACCATAGTGATTTAGGGTAAGGCAAAAACATGGTTTTGAAGATGTTTTTATGATGCACTCGCTCATTATTTAAATTTTGTTAATTTTGAACAAAAGGTTACATAGTGTTTCTTTAAAATAAACTTCTAAATGTCTGTTTAGTAGTCCCTATGGAACAGGCGACACAAATCAGTAATTATCATTATAATAGTGTGGATTTAGTGTGCACTGATTTTGGCATTTTTCAGACCTGGGATAGTCTTGCTCACTTACTTCCTGTCGCATACACACATGTCGACACTAATGGGTTCTGTTTGCTTTTGACCCTACGCATAACTTGTGACAGGTTATGGCTGGTCAATCAATGTTGTGATTGACGAGTCAGAATACGTTTTTTCCAGACAGACATTTAACAAATGATGGTATGATTGCTATGCTAAACTATTTATGCTCTCTGTATTGTATTTACCTGATTGCAGCAAATTGCATAGTTTTACTGGCACCCTTATAGTTATTTACCCTGGTGTGCAAGAATATCCTGAGATAGAGTAATTAAAATGCATTATACTTAAAAAGCCTTTGAATGTCTGAGTATCCTATCTTATGCAAATATTGTGATAATAATACTGATTTAGCTGTTTAGCACAAATAAATAAAAAGTAAATCACACACAATTTCAATTTCTTAATGATTCATAATTTAGTTGTGCTCAGTGTAGAATGCTCTTTGTAAATGTTTTTAAACTTTTGTGCAAGAGTTGCATCATATTTGATTGAAAGTGTTTTTGATCCAGGGTAACTTCTGTTTTTCAAACTTCACCTGTTAATGAGCTGTGTAAAGGCACAGAGACATGTAGAAACAAAATAAATGTCTGATAAACAAAATGTCACTTAGTGATCATGAAGGAGGCCTGTTTGCATGCTCAGAACTCTTGAGGGACAAAGAACAGCAAGTAACAAATTAAGCCTCTGGGGAAAAGACTACTGACTGTTATTGACTGTTTATCAGCAACAAAACAGTTGCTATTATGATGTTTACCATTCATTTCATTGAATGTCACCTAGCAATTATACAGTAAAGGTCCAGAGAGACACTGTATACATCTCAATAATGATCAACAAAGAGAAGCAAGAAAAAAAAAAAAAAAAACAGAGGACAGAGGCCTGTTATGATGATAACCACTGAAAGCCTGCTTTATCTGATGCAAGCAGGGGAAGCCATGCAAAAAAATGCCACTCCTGCTTTGCTGACTGTTACAAAAGATAAATAATTATTATAGGTTATTAATTCATGTGCCTTAGAGATACAGACCTGTGCAGTGGGGACTTCCCCCAAATGTGCTAAATTAGTAACTGATTAATCAATTTGGGGCCTAGAGACATTTAAATAATCCCAGTGGAAAGATTATTAAAATAAGTGATAGAACTGTAAATCACAGTCATGTGGCCTGCTGTCTGTTGAGTATAGTGGGATTACACATTTGAACACCAATCCCTCTAACAGTACAGACTGTCCTAAATAAAGCACTATAAAATGCACAGATTGACTTAGCACAAATTCTACATAAAGTATATATGTATATACGGATGCTGTGCGCGCAGCATCCGATCGTTTCGTGTCTTAGGACATCAATGTGTCGTCACAAGCCATAGGGTTTAATTTGGATTTGTCTGTGCGTGTTTTTTTTACTCTCATAGATTTTGTTACCATTGCCATGGATTATAAGACTGACATACTGTAACGGTTGGAGTTAAAAATCATCATTTGTGTTCTACTGAAGAAACAAAGTCACCTACATCTTGGATGCCCTGGGGGTAAGCAGATAAATATCAAATTTTCATTTTTGGGTGAAGTATCCCTTTAATTAGTTTCCTTCAATGATAACTTCTCACTCTAAGCATGATTTAAATACAGTCCAACCAAAATTTATTCAGACATCTTGAACATTTCATTCATTAATTCAGTTTATTCACTATAGTTTAAAAAAAAATGGTAATAAAATATGATCTCAGAGTTAAACTGTGTCAAAAAAATTTAATCTTAATTATGTCAGATAACACTTAAGCAAAACATGGTCAGGTCAAAGTGTCTGAATAATTTTTGGTTTCAGTCTTTGAGTATAATATGTCACAGTTTACTTTATTTTGCTATCCTCACATAAATCAACTATAGTGAAAAATAAATAAGTAAATATATATATATATATATATATATAAAAAATATCAAAAGTGTCTGAATAATTTTTGGTTTGACTGTATGTCAAATGTGTAACCAAGCTAAAGTAAGCTAACTTTAACAAAGGGAAGACACTTTTAAACACACAGAATACCAAGTGTCTACCTATTGTCTGTGATAGTTATAGCATAGATACCATACTTAATTTCTGACTTTTTCTCGCAGTTCTGATTGTTAGAATTGCGAGAAAAAATGTCAGAATTGCGAGATATAAACTCAGAATTGTGAGATGTTAATTCAGTTTTGAGAAGAAAAGTCTGAATTTTGAGAAATAACCTCACAATTGTGAGGAGAAAAAAAAACAGAATTGCCAAGTTACCAGAATTCTGAGGAAAAACTTTTAATTAACTTCCAGTTAACATAAATTATAACTCGCAGTTCTGAGGAAAGATGTCAGAATTGCCAGATGTAAACTTGCAATTACCTTTTTTATTTCTTTATTCTGTGGCGAAAGCTTTTAGACATGTTATTAGTCTGTGAGGATTTTTTATTGACTCTTTCTGCAGATTACATCCTTACACCAGTAGGTGGCACAAGGGACTGACTTTATGAATGAGTCATTTATATATGAGTCATTGGATTGCTCATTCAAACAATTTGTTCAAAACTCTTATTCAGGAATGAAACAAGTGACTGCTTTTCATTAATTTAATCAAGTACTGTGTGTTGCATTGATTCTGTGGCTTTGTTTGGAACTATTTTTGTTGGTGGAGCAAAACAGACAAAGTAGCCTAACTGGCAATGTTGTCTCTAAAATGTAAGTTACTTAATATTAACGTCTTTTACTGTTTATAAAAACAATATCACATGACAGTGCTACTTTGTTATTCCAATAACATCAAAAACTGCCAAAGTCATCACTGCTAGTTTTAATATAATGGTTTTTTTAATTAGTAAGGAGGCTTGGACACATCTACAGGTATGATGTTTGTAATAAACAAAGAATTGCAAAGTACACTTGCAAAAGGCCACGTTATGTTTTCTGTGACTAAAGCTTGAAAACGTCTTGGTTATGTATGTAACCTTAGTTCCCTGAATAGGGAACGAGACACTGCGTCAAGCACTTTGGGAACGCGTCTGCGTGATGTCGTCGTGAAGCACGTATGCAATCAGTCCAATAGAGTGACATAACGTCATAGGAGGGTGATGTCACTGACCAGGAAACTATGAAGCCTACCCGAAAACACATTCATTCAGCTTCTGAAGCCTGAAGCAAGGCGCTTATGGGCATGCCGGGAGTATGGCAGGGCGACGCAGCGTCTCGTTCCCTATTCAGGGAATTAAGGTTACATACGTAACCGAGACGTTCCCTTTCAAGGGAACTCGTGCTGCGTCAAGCGCTTTGGGAACGAAATGCCCACGTCGCCATGCGAGCAAGTGACCGTCCGTGTGAAAAAGGCATGCTAAGACGATAGCACCTGCGCCCCTGGAGTGGAGCCGAGGTCTAGCTCGTAGAACCTCACGAAAGTATGCGGTGAGGACCAGCCCGCCGCATCACATACTTCCTGAAGGGATACACCTGATAACAAAGCCATGGAGGCAGCCATACTCCTAGTAGAATGGGCCTGGACAGCCAAAGGTGAAGGCTGTCCGGCCGACTCGTAAGGAAGTGAGATGGCCTCAACCACCCACTTGCTCATTCTCTGCTTAGATGCAGGGTGACCTTTCCTAGGAGACCCGAAACAGACAAACAATTGGTCAGATTTTCTCCACAGGGCAGCTCTGTAGACATAGGCATCTAGAGCCCTAACAGAGCACAGCAGATTAAGCTTTTCCTGGTCTGACGTCCGAAAGGGAGGAGGACAAAAGGCCTGCAGAACAATAGGCCTCACAGGATTAGTGAGAACTTTAGGAACATACCCTGGCCTGGGATGCTAGAAAGCTTTGACCATGCCAGGTGCAAATTCCAAGCACGAGGGAGAAACCGAGAGGGATTGAACGTCTCCAATTCTCTTGAGAGACGAGATAGCGAGAAGGTAG
Source organism: Hypophthalmichthys nobilis (assembly GCA_037950665.1). Classification (NCBI taxonomy): domain Eukaryota; kingdom Metazoa; phylum Chordata; class Actinopteri; order Cypriniformes; family Xenocyprididae; genus Hypophthalmichthys; species Hypophthalmichthys nobilis. The sequence goes on from CM075479.1 coordinate 20,370,247, forward strand.
TCTTTAGAGTGAGAAACTTCTCAGGAACTTCTTCGATAGGCTCGAAGGGGGCCAGAGAAAGGCCTTGTAACACAACGGCCAGATCCCAAGCCGGTACCCTCGTGCGAACCGCAGGTCTAAGTCTCAAAGTGCCACGGAGGAAACAAGTAATAAGCGGGTGTCTCCCCAAAGATACCCCACTCAAAGGAGTGTGGTAAGCAGCTAAGGCCGCCACGTAAACCTTTATTGTGGAGGGGGATAGCCCTGTAGAAAACCTTTCCTGCAGGAACTCCAGCACCACGCCAACGGGGCAGTTAACTGGGTCCCACTGGTGATTTTCACACCAAGAAGCAAATAATTTCCACCTTAAGGCGTAGAGTTTCCTCGTGGAGGGAGCTCTGGATTGGAGGATGGTCTCAACAACCTCAGTTGAGAGACCTGAACTTATGAGCTGGGCCCCCTCAGAGGCCAAGCCCAAAGTTTCCACAACTCTGGGCGGGGGTGAAGAATCGACCCGCCCGCCTGAGAGAGAAGGTCCTTCCTGATCGGAATCTCCATCGGAGAGCCGTCTAGCAAGGAGATCAGGTCCGAGAACCATACTCGGGCCGGCCAAAACGGGGCTACTAACAACAGACGGACCCTGTCCTGGCTCCGGGAGCAGCGCAATCGGGGGAAACGCGTACAGCCGCAGCCTCGGCCACGGCTGCACCATAGCATCCAGCCCGAGAGGTGCTGGGTTGTCATGGAGAACCATAAGGGGCAGTGAGTCGTCTCTCGAGATGCAAACAGATCCACTTCGGCTCTGCCGAAGTTCTCCCTTAGGAGCTTCACCACCTCGGGGTGAAGTCTCCATTTCCCTGCCTCGACAGGATGTCTGCTCCCACATTGAGGTACCCCGGGATGTAAACTACCTTGAGAGAGAGCAGTTTCCCCTGGGCCCACAGGAGGATCTGATGAGCCAGCTTGTAGAGCGGGCGCGACCTCAGATCCCCCTGATGATTGATATATGAGACCACAGACGTATTGTCTAAACAAACTAGCACATGATGGTCCCTGAGGTCTGGAAGGAAGTGCTTCAGAGCCTGAAACACCGCCAGCATCTCCAGGCAATTTATGTGCCAGGAGAGATGATGGTCCTGCCACAGACCTCGAGCAGAGCGACCACTCATGATCGCCCCCCAGCCCGTGAGGGACGCATCTGTCGTTAGCGTGAGGCCGATGACCAAGAGCTCCCAACACAGGTCCCAGGTCAAAGGCAGCGCCGCGTGACCCTGATCACACGAAAAGGTTCTCCCTCGGTGAGAACCCCTTGGTTTTGAGCCACCACTGCAACGGTCTCATGTTCAGCAGGCCAAAGGGAACCACGCTGAATGCTGCTGCCGTAAGACCTAACAGTCTCTGGAACTGTTTCACAGTGAGTGACTGGCCTAGCTTTATGTCTGAGACGGTCGAGAGAATCGATGTTATGTGAGCAGGAGATAGACGAGCACACGTGACATTCAAATCCCACACCACGCCTAGATGAGTGGTCCTCTGAGCTGGAGAAAGCACACTTTTCTTCGCGTTTAGTCTCAACCCCAACCTTTTCATGTCAGCAAGAACAACATCTCGATGTTGAACCGCCATCTGCTCTGATTGAGCCAGAATCAACCAATCGTCTATGTAGTTCAGGATGCGGATGCCCTACATACGCAAGGGCGTCAGTGCCGCGTCTACACATTTGGTGAAGGTGCGGGGTGACAGTGCTAGACCGAAGGGAAGAACCCGATATTGGTATGCTTTGCCCCCGAAAGCAAACCTCAGGAACTTTCTGTGTTGTGGGAGAATTGATACGTGGAAGTATGCGTCTTTTAGATCTATCGTGACAAGCCAGTCCTCGGACCTGATTTGTGACAGGATGTGTTTGATAGTCAGCATCTTGAACTTGAGCTTGGCTACTGTTCGATTTAGCTGACGTAGATCTAAAATCGGACGCAATCCCCCATCTTTTTTTGGAACAATGAAGTAGCGACTGTAAAATCCTGACTCCCTGCTGGGAGGAGGGACCCTTTCTATAGCCTCCTTTCGCAGCAGAGTCTCTACTTCCTGTGCCAACACCAGAGCCTGCTCGGGGCCCACCACTGTGGGCAGGACCCTGCCCGGGGTGGGCATGATCTGAACTGAATGGCATACTTCTTTTCTATTGTGTGCAGGACCCACTGAGATATATTTGACAGACATTTCCATTCTGTTAGAAAATCTACTAAGGGAACCAGCCTCTCAAGGCTGGCCTCTGGTGTAATATGGGCAGCCAGCGCAGTGCCCTGAAGCGGCACCCCGGCAGGGAACAACTGGCTGGGCTGCCCCGAGGGGCACAAGCCACCCTCGGGTGACTCGCAGGGAGCTACTGCGGCATGGCGGCGGGGTTGGCAGAGCGCCCCCCTGAGGGCACCGAAGGCAGACGGGCACCGATGGACGAGGTGAACGCCGTCTGACTTCGGAGGGGACCACCCTCAGGATCCTGACACTCCTGGCATCAGGACTTTTTAGGCGAAGCCCTCTTAGCAGCAATCACGGTCCTCAGATCAACTTTGCCCTTCGAGGACTTCGTCTGAGAGCGTTGCCCCGACTCCTAGCTCCTCGGAGGGGGAGTACGGGTAGCAACGCTCTGCTTCTGCTGTTGCCTGTGTGAAGAGCTGGTACTCGGCTTGGGCTGCTCCTGCCCAGCAGCCGCAGAGACTTGGGGACGGCGGGGAAGAAACTGCTGCAAGGCTGCAGCCTGTTTCTTCGACTTCAGGAACCTCTCAGTGACGGAGGTGATAGTGTCACCGAAGAGGCCGGAGGGATTCAGTGGGGCGTTGAGGAGAAACGTCTTATCTCGATCTTTGATGTCAGTGAGATTTATCCAAAGATGCCTCTCCGTGGCCACCGTCTCCTTGGTGGCACGGAGGGCAAGATCAGCTGACTGACGTAACTCCTGAATAACTTCAGCACCCACTTCATCACTCTCACCCAAGTCTCTAAGCAGGTCGGCTTGGTATGCTTGCAGGATGGACATGGTGTGCAAGCATGCCGCAGCCTGACCTGCAGCCGAGTACGCTTTGCCCACCAGCGCAGATGTAGTCTTTAGGGGCTTGGTGGGCAGTGTCGGGGCTTTCAGAGACGATGCCGCTTGGGGGGAGAGATGGCTCGTGAGCGTCTCTTCCGCCTTTGGCATCGCTCCATAACCATATTTCCTCATACCAACCACGTTACTGTAGGTGGAGGTCTGAGGTGTATATATGCGGTATGAAACAGGTTTCTTCCACGACCTCGACACCTCAGTGTGGAAGTCGGGAAAAAATGGTAAGCCCCGACGTGGAGGTTGAGCCGATCTAGATGGAAGAAAACGTTCATCTAGTTTGCTTTTCACTTGTTGCTCCTGTTTCTCGGCCGGCCAATCGATGTTTAACTTGGCCACGGCACGAGTCAACACCTCCACAAGCTCTTCACTAGTGGGAGAGTGAAGTGGCGAGTCTTCGATCTCTCCCGTTGCCACACTGACGACGTCCAATTCCTCAGAACTAGACGCCATCAATATGACTGTATCAATCGGAGCGGAAGAAACCGCAATGCGTGCTTCCTGACTCCGAAAAGATACACTGGATGCGGCAGGTGAAGGCTGAGATAGGGCAGGGCCCGTCTCTAACCCCTCTGCCACATCCATCTGCGAACCCCACGACATGAGGCGCCACTCTGCCTCAGCAACAGCAGGACCCGAGCCGTGGAGAACGCGAGCCGAGCCGCCCTCCTCGAAGAGAGCTCGGCGGGAGCACAGCGTTCTAAGAGGTAGCTGCTCGCAATGCTCACAGGCAGCCCCCTCGAGAGCTGCCTGGGCATGCTGCACTCCCAGACAAACAACACACATCTGGTGTGTATCCCCACCCGTGATGTAACGAGGGCAGGGATGAACACACTTTATGAATTGTTGTTCGCTCGCCATTATAACTGTTTGCTTGTAATAGGACAGACAACAATAAATAAGACAGACAAGATCACACGTAGCGCTTGCTGAAGACACAGAAGCTGAATGAATGTGTTTTCGGGTAGGCTTTATAGTTTCCTGGTCAGTGATGTCACCCGCCTATGATGTTCCGTCACTCTATTGGACTGATTGCATACGTGCTTCATGACGACATCACGCAGAGGTGTTCCCAAAGCACTTGACGCAGCGCGAGTTCCCTTGAAAGGGAACTGTACCTATGCCATTATGGACCTTAGTCAGGGTAGCACCATATTTAATTTTTGACAGGAATGAAAACGAGGCTCTGAGGGATATAATTAAAGTGCGTTCAATGGATTGTTCTGTTAATAACCAGTGGCGTGCAGTGGTATTCTGAAATGAGGAGGCAAAGTCCTCACATTTTTTATTTATTTACTTATAAATCAAAAGTAAATTCATGTGCATTACTCTTAACTTTGTCACATTTTCCTCATTAAATGAACATTACATTACATCAAAAAACAAATACAATTCTATTTTGTATTTTTACATTAACAATGTAATGGATGTTCTATTTATTAAAACCAAGTCAGTCTCATCAAAGTAGAGTTTAAGCAGTTTTACATTTATTCCAAAATAATAATTAAAGGCGGGAACAATTTAAACAATATATTTTATTTGTGTATTGATGTTCAGCTGTTCTTTTAAATAGTCAACTTAGGCTGTATTGGATCATCAGTCATGCTCGGTAAACACTGTCTGTCACAGACACAAAGATGTATCTTTAATTTCACCAAGCTGATTGCAATAAAAAACCCGCAGTCATCATGTTTTCAGGCTTTTCCAAGTTTGATTTTGACATGAAATAAAGCGGTGATATCTAAATGGCTGAGCTGTTTACTTACTTTTCAATCAGTCTTCCTATTGACGCCGTCATTTTGTTCATTCAGACTGACATGCGGAACGCACACATAAAGAAGAGGCGGATTTATCGCACAAACCAATCATATCTAATCATAACTAATTTCATCCAATCATAGCGCAATGGAGGCATTGCCTCCTCTCACGTGACTTTCCCCCATTTATTCTCAATTACCCACAAAACCGCACGAGAGATGCAGACTTCCGCTGTAACTTTACCTGCGGGTGTCGCTGTTGGACAGTGTTTCATTAGAAAAACGAGTGACTTGCACACTTTTTAATGTCACATTTTGTAATATTTGCGTTGTTTTATTTTTGTAATATGGATTATTTTCTCATTCTATTTTTTTGAGGAGGCACTGCCTCCCTTGCCTCCTCGGAGGAAACGCCCCTGTTAATAACATATCAATTGCTCAGCTAATAAAAAAAAACAGTAAAAAAATAGTATTGAAGTAGTATGCACTGCCTTGCCTTGTCTTGTCAAATTAGACAAGACAAAATTAGATTAGTTTAATGGACTGTTTCCTGGTGATAAGTTCTTTTCTGGATTTGTGTAGAAAGCATAGTTAAGTAAATTAATCCCTTAGGTCACTGGTTAGTAGCCTATAAGAAACGTGTGAGGTATACAGTCAGTGTCATCGACCAACTACTAAATGTCCGCCTTGATTAGAAGAAGAAAAAAGAGAGATTTATGAGCCTTAAATATCTTTGACTCAGACATATTTTTGGAGTGTAGAAAGACGTATACTGTAAGTAAATGATTCTACTGGTATATTTCAGAGTTAGATCAGATGCTTTTCCGGTTTACTTAAAATATTTTTTATGTGATAATGTGCTAAATTCTGTCATTTCTTGTATTTTAAAAAATGATAAAATACAAATTAATATTTTAATTAGCTGTTATGATTCTGTGTTCCAATGTTGTAATTTGTGATATATATATATGATTTCATGCCAAAACCAGCAGTATAACAATGCATTCAAGAATATGCATCTCATTGTACCTTAATCTAATTTTTCATCCAGCGATCAGGTCATCATGTCAGCCGGAAACATCAGCTTTAAGGACTTTTTCATTGTCGGTTTTCCTGGGCTTCAAACAGAATACTATGGCACAGTGGCTGCTCTGCTGCTTTTTGTATATGTGTGTATCTTAGTAGGGAATGGAATATTTATAGTACTTTTTGCTCTAGAAAAATGCCTTCATAAACCTATGTATTATGTCATCTTAAATCTGGTTGTAAATGATATATTATTCAGCACTACTACCTTACCAAAAATTATTGCTAGGTATTGGTTCCAAGCTGGTAGTATTTCATTTATTGGATGCTTCATTCAAATGTATTTTGTGCATTATTTTGGTACAGTTAATGCTTTTATCCTGGCAATAATGGCCTTTGATAGGTATGCAGCCATCTGTTATCCCCTAAAATATCCTAATATAGTCACAAGGTCAAATATTTTCTATCTTTGTCTCGTTGCATGGGTGGTAGGAAATACATGCCCTTTAATGATGGCAATAAGGGCATACCCTCTCCCTTACTGTGCAGAAAACACCATTATACACTGTTACTGTGATCACATTTCTATTACATCACTTGCATGCACTAACAGGGCACCATACAGTGTTCCAGCCTTTGTGTTTGCTATGGTTGTGTTGCTTAGTCCTCTGGCCTTCATTGTTTTCTCTTATTGTGCCATCATTGTGGCAGTTCTGCGTATATCGAGCACTCAAGGAAGACTGAAGACTTTCTCCACATGCAGTCCTCAGCTCATCATAATTGCTCTCTATTTCCTACCCAGGTGTTTTATTTATTTGTCTAGCAATATTGGTATCAACTTCAGCACGGATTTACGATTAGTCATTATTATGATGTACAGTCTGTTTCCACCCATGATCAACCCCCTCATTTACTGTTTAAGAACAAAAGATGTCAAGGAAAGCTTGCTTAAAAGGCTAAAAATTTCAACAAATCCCCAAAATAATCCAACAAAAGTAAATGTATCCACTGTGTGTACATAAATTATTACAGCAGTCATACATTAGAAGAAACTAAACAAAATAGTATTCTTTGAATGTCATGCAGCATACTGAACTAGAGCAACTGTGAAAACTTTGGATTTATCCACAATACATGTATAACAGGAAATATATATCTTTTGTCTTTTGCTTATATTCCAGTTCTCACATTTTAATGCTCTGCTTTCTGAAGCCAAGAAAACATAGCTGCTGTATTTTTTTTTACTGTAAAAAAAAAAAAACCTTAAAACTATATTTTAAAGAAAAAGCTAAAATTTTTATTTGTACATGACTTAATGTAACAATGTGTTATTGCAACTTTATTTACTTAAATAAAGTCTGTTTACTTAAAAAATTCATTGCATTTACGCTGAAAGTGTGAATACATTTTGTACATTGTGTTTTGTAAATTTATGTCAGGAACTGAATAATGGCTATTAAGGAACATTTAACGAGTACAATACATTTTGGTATCCCATTACATAAGCATTAGGAACACTTTTTATTTATTTATTTATTGTAGTGAGAACCATTAGGTACGTTTATAGTTTTTTGTTGTTATTGTTGTTGTTTAACAGTTGCTAGGATGCAAATCTCTTTACACAGTTCTCCTAACCACTTTCAGCTTGGCACTACAGTTAATTTCACATTCAAAATGCATATAGAATAATGAGTTTTATATGTTTATAAAGAATAAACTTTTTTCTCATTCTTCAACTCATTCTTCTATAACACTAGCAAAGGTTGTCAACAAACACACTTTGTCACTCATAAAATGATCTAAAAAAACACTCAAAACACAATATGTTTTCTTTTTTCTCTTTTTACAAAACAAGAATGACACTCGTGCTGTTTAGAATCCACTGCAGTGTTACATGGTCCATGTTTACATTACAGTACAAAATTATTCCTACTATAGATAGTAATGAAACTGAAAGGCTAACACTGCGTTGGTGTTCAGCTATATCTAATTGTTTTGATAGTATTTCATTTTTGTTTAGATTCAGAATATACTTAAATATGGCATTACTTTATAAATGTTACAAATGTCTTATTCATTTTTGTCTTGTTTTAAGTGTTAAACTCAAGTTTAACAGATTTGAAAAAAACTATGTAAATGTGCAAATTAGCCTGTAGATTACATAAAGTTATGGTGGTGTTTGTGTCTAAATGAGAAAAGAAGTTTCTTGAGCTCTCCCATCAGGTGAGCTGGCCTGACGCCTCTCTCAGTGTGTGTTTTCGTATGGGACTGGATGAAGACACAATTCGTTATAGCGAACCTGCTTGTTATTTCTCTCTAGTCGAGTCTATTAATCTTATTCTCTATTTAAATGGTTCAAATTTTGAAGTTGAAGAAGTTAAAGTAGAGAAGTATCTTCCTCATCCAGCCCCATCGGAAACACACGTGGCCTCACCAGCTCACTCCACGCCGGTTCCCTCCACATACCGCTCCAATGGATTGGTCCATTTCTGTCCTCTGGCATTCCCCGTGCATGAAAATGGGTGTCCAACAACACTGACCTGGGGACCAATGTTACAGACCTGGCAATTACAACGGTCAGGTCAGCGCTGAAGTCTGCTTCACTCCATCCATCTGCAGTTCCTAAGACCATCCTGGTCCTCAGTCCAGAGAATAAGATGACCACTGCTCCTGCGCCTCGTCCCAAGATGGCCGCCACTCCTGAGCACTCGATCAAGATGGCCGCCACACCTGAGCACTCGATCAAGATGGCCGCCACCACTCCTGAGTCATGGCCGTTATGCCACCACACTTGTGCCTTTAGGCATTTTGGTGGAGATGAGGGGATGTCCTGGAGCCCAGAGATGGTTCCAGCACCTTGGTCCACTCCAGTGTCCAGGCTCCCGAGTCGGCTCCGGCCCCCGAGTCTGCCTGATCCGCCATGGCATCCCTGAATGGCCGGCTCCGCCCTGGTCACATGGACGGCTGGTGCCACCCTGGAGGCCTCCTAACCTGCCAGTACCTGCCCTCGACCTCCAGGGTGCCCACCCCCCCTCCCTGGTTGGATTCTTTCTGGCGCAAGGAGTAATGTCAGGGTTATATCTGTTTATAGTTTTTTTTTTTTTTTTTTTTTCTGTTTGCCTGTTGTTGTAGTCTGTTTCTTAGTTGTATTCTAGGTTGCTTATTAGTCCTGTCCTTGTTAGTTCCCTTGGTTACTGATTTGATTAGTGTCCTCGTTTCAGGTGTGTCTAGTTAGTCTCTCCCTTTGTTTGACGTGTGTGTGTGTGTGTGTATATATATATATATATATATATATATATATATATATATTCCTGTGTTCTCCCTCAGTTTTTGTCGGTTCTCGTTTATTGTGAATGTGGTTGCCTCCTGTTTAATTCCTGGTTCCTGTGTATTTTGTCATTAAAGTCTGCATTCCTGCATTTCTCCTCATTGTGAGTGTTTCCTGGTGATAAGTTCTTTCCTGGATTTGTGTAGAAAGCATAGTTAAGTAAATTAATCCCTTAGGTCACTGGTTAGTAGCCTATAAGAAACGTGTGAGGTATACAGTCAGTGTCATCGACCAACCACTAAATGTCCTGCCTTGATTAGAAGAACAAAAAAGAGAGATTTATGAGCATTAAATATCTTTGACTCAGACATATTTTGGGAGTGTAGAAAGACGTATACTGTAAGTAAATGATTCTACTGGTATATTTCAGAGTTAGATCAGATGCTTTTCCAGTTTACTTAAAATATTTTTTATGTGATAATGTGCTAAATTCTGTCATTTCCTGTATTTTAAAAAATGATAAAATACAATTTAATATTTTAACTAGCTGTTATGATTCTGTGATCCAATGTTGTAATTTGTGATATATATATATATATATATATATATATGATTTCATGCCAAAACCAGCAGTATAACAATGCATTCAAGAATATGCATCTCATTGTACCTTAATCTAATTTTTCATCCAGCGATCAGGTCATCATGTCAGCCGGAAACATCAGCTTTAAGGACTTTTTCATTGTCGGTTTTCCTGGGCTTCAAACAGAATACTATGGCACAGTGGCTGCTCTGCTGCTTTTTGTATATGTGTGTATCTTAGTAGGGAATGGAATATTTATAGTACTTTTTGCTCTAGAAAAATGCCTTCATAAACCTATGTATTATGTCATCTTAAATCTGGTTGTAAGTGATATATTATTCAGCACTACTACCTTACCAAAAATTATTGCTAGGTATTGGTTCCAAGCTGGTAGTATTTCATTTATTGGATGCTTCATTCAAATGTATTTTGTGCATTATTTTGGTTCAGTTAATGCTTTTATCCTGGCAATAATGGCCTTTGATAGGTATGCAGCCATCTGTTATCCCCTAAAATATCCTAATATAGTCACAAGGTCAAATATTTTCTATCTTTGTCTCGTTGCATGGGTGGTAGGAAATGCATTCTCTTTAATAATGGCAATAAGGGCATATCCTCTCCCTTACTGTGCAGAAAACACCATTATACACTGTTACTGTGATCACATTTCTATTACATCACTTGCATGCACTAACAGGGCACCGTACAGTGTTCCAGCCTTTGTGTTTGCTATGGTTGTGTTGCTTAGTCCTCTGGCCTTCATTGTTTTCTCTTATTGTGCCATCATTGTGGCAGTTCTGCGTATATCGAGCACTCAAGGAAGACTGAAGACTTTCTCCACATGCAGTCCTCAGCTCATCATAATTGCTCTCTATTTCCTACCCAGGTGTTTTATTTATTTGTCTAGCAATATTGGTATCAACTTCAGCACGGATTTACGATTAGTCATTATTATGATGTACAGTCTGTTTCCACCCATGATCAACCCCCTCATTTACTGTTTAAGAACAAAAGATGTCAAGGAAAGCTTGCTTAAAAGGCTAAAAATTTCAACAAATCCCCAAAATAATCCAACAAAAGTAAATGTATCCACTGTGTGTACATAAATTATTACAGCAGTCATACATTAGAAGAAACTAAACAAAATAGTATTCTTTGAATGTCATGCAGCATACTGAACTAGAGCAACTGTGAAAACTTTGGATTTATCCACAATACATGTATAACAGGAAATATATATCTTTTGTCTTTTGCTTATATTCCAGTTCTCACATTTTAATGCTCTGCTTTCTGAAGCCAAGAAAACATAGCTGCTGTATTTTTTTATACTGTAAAAAAAAAAGCCTTAAAACTATATTTTAAAGAAAAAGCTAAAATTTTTATTTGTACATGACTTAATGTAACAATGTGTTATTGCAACTTTATTTACTTAAATAAAGTCTGTTTACTTAAAAAATTAATTGCATTTACACTGAAAGTGTGAATACATTTTGTACATTGTGTTTTGTAAATTTATGTCAGGAACTGAATAATGGCTATTAAGGAACATTTAACGAGTACAATACATTTTGGTATCCCATTACATAAGCATTAGGAGCATTTTTTATTTATTTATTTATTTTTTGTCGTGAGAACCATTAGGTATGTTTATAGTTTTTTGTTGTTATTGTTGTTGTTTAACAGTTGCTAGGATGCAAATCTCTTTACACAGTTCTCCTAACCACTTTCAGCTTGGCACTACAGTTAATTTCACATTCAAAATGCATATAGAATAATGAGTTTTATATGTTTATGAAGAATAAACTTTTTTCTCATTCTTCAACTCATTCTTCTATAACACTAGCAAAGGTTGTCAACAAACACACTTTGTCACTCATAAAATGATCTAAAAAAACACTCAAAACACAATATGTTTTCTTTTTTCTCTTTTTACAAAACAAGAATGACACTCGTGCTGTTTAGAATCCACTGCAGTGTTACATGGTCCATGTTTACATTACAGTACAAAATTATTCCTACTATAGATAGTAATGAAACTGAAAGGCTAACACTGCGTTGGTGTTCAGCTATATCTAATTGTTTTGATAGTATTTCATTTTTGTTTAGATTCAGAATATATTTAAATATGGCATTACTTTGTAAATGTTACAAATGTCTTATTCATTTTTGTCTTGTTCTAAGTGTTGAACTCAAGTTTAACAGTTTTGAAAAAAACTATGTAAATGTGCAAATTAGCAGCTTATAAGAATTGCATACCGCTCAGATCCGATTCTGGGCCCAGACAGCCGGGAGGCCCTGGCCCGTCTCGAGCCGAGGCTCAGAGACAGGGCCAGCGATCCAGTGTCGCCGCTCGAGCGCCTCCTCCACCTCGGAGTAAGTCGCAAAAGCGGCGGGACACGAGGAAGAGGAAGCAAGACCTAAGGGAGGTGATTGAGTACAGGGCCAGCAGCGCCGGTAATCGGTCTCCTCTCTGGCGGAGGTAGATTAATTTCTACCCCCGCCCCTCTTCCCCGGCCTCCCGGGAATGTTTTTAATAACTATGCATGTTCAGGAAACACCTTTGAACAGTCAGGCTGACGGCTGGGCCCATGATGAGTTTTTCTCTGACGGCCCGCCTTCTGGCTTGATAGTGAAAGGGTTCTTGGCCTAAGAACCAGGTTGATATCCTTCCGTCTATGTCTGAAGGGAGAGTCCTTGGTCTTTGAGCCGCGGGAAGGTAAGACAAGGTCCGATTTATTTCTTAAATTTTGACCTTGTTTTGTTCCTATGTATATTATATTTTCCTGAACATGTAACAGTAAGATATGTTTAGGGGTTTTGGGCAGAAAACTGAAGTGGTTTTTAAGTTGACTGAGCAGGCCACAAAATGGCTGCTGTTTAGTCTTTAGCTTCTCAGCTATCTTCAGTATAGTTTGGGTTGGCACTTACTACTTCAGTTTACATGTATCGGTGGCTTCTTTTGGCCACCTGACATGTCTGCTTGTGAACTTCGCTTCCTTTTCTCCTTCTATGAGATTTGGAAGCGAATAACAGGTTTTATTAGGCTGTTTGGTGCCTATTTTGGTTTAGGCCCATAGCTTAGCGGCCAGGCTAGAGCTAGGTTTACTGTGTTATTTTTCATAACCCCTTATATATATATATTATCCTCTGGATGTATATTTCCTAGTTCTGGCCTCCTCCTGAGGGAGTTGTTAGGCCGTATGCCCATTACCCCCTTGCTATGTAGGTGCAATTGTTGAGTTTAACAGCTAAGTGTAGACTGTTTTTAGACTCCCTGCTGCTGTTATCTCAGGTGGATTAGGCCCTTATCTTTGTGTAGATAAGTTATGCGGTTGTGCTAGGCCCCACTTCTAGAACATTTATGCTGTGGAAATTGTATTTTTTCCTCTGAGCTACTTGTTTTCTTAAACAAGTTTGAGTTGACGTTGCTAAGCTATTAGCTTCCGTCCTCTTTGGCTCGGTACAGATTTGAGAATCTGTATGGAGAAAATTATTTCCCCTTTAGAAAAAGCATATTCATCAAAGCATTGAATGACTTTGAATGTTCTGGACTTTTGCCCTACATTTTATGTGAGCTATTTATGCTGCCTCAGGTTGGCACCTGCTCTCTTTCAGCGGGCTTTCATTAGCCGTTTTAGAGATTTGATGACCTTATTCCTCTTTAGTTGGTTTATTGTTGTTATTTAGTGCTTTACCTGTTGGCTCGCATACTTAGGGTGGTAGTACCACTTTCTGAGGAAAGATGGTTGCTATTAACCCCTTCTTGTGGTCTCTTAACGGTTATTTGCATATAACTTAGATTGTAGGCCTGTTTGTCTAGCCTCCTTCTAGTTAGCATTTATTTCCATGCATGCTGTTACTTGATCAGTGTTTGCTCACATATCTACACTGCCACAGGCCTTGCCATGTGTTTGTTTGAGGTGTAGGCCTTATGGGCCTTCCTTAGACCATTTGGCTTGTTTGGTCCCATTTAGCCTTTTATGTTAGGGTACATTGCCTGTTGGAATGTGTAGCTTAGCTCAGGTTGCAGTTAGTTAAGCTGGTTCCCTGTAGCTTGGCTCCTTTATTCAAAACATGCTGAAGCCTCGTGTTGTTTAAATGGTAGGCCCCTTTAGGCCTCCTTTTTATTTAACATGTTGGCACAGTTGTGTTTATTTTGCTTTAGGGCTGAACGCCACTTGTCGCTGAGATTGTAGGCCCCTTGAGGCCTCTTTTTTAGTTTGACTTGCTGGCAGGATGCTCGGGAAACCATACCACCATCGGCCACGCCCCATCGCTGACGGATAGGCCCTAAACAGGCCTGTTCACGTTGTATGGCAGCGTTTTATGTATTCCCTTTTTAAATAAAAAGATCTGAATACATGGCCCATTGGTCAGTATGGTTATGATAGCCACTTGCTGATGCCACGTGTTTACTAAGGTAGGCCTACTTCGGCCTCCGGTGTAGCATGTGGAGTTCAGCTATGTACTCCTCTCGCTGTGAGAGTAATAGGGTGCTTTTACCGAGTACTTTTGAGTGGCTGGCCCCTCAGGGTGAATGCTGAAACCTTACTGAGGTTTGGTTTAAACTACATCTGCCTCCCTGAGTCTGATTCTACTCTAGTTGAGCTGAATAGCCACCTAGCGCCTAGGGTGGATCTATTGTGCTCCTAGGAATGGCCACTAGACTTACGCTGTGTGTCTTAAAGGTTGCTAGGCCCTATGGGCCGCCTTTTTGAACATACTGGTGTATGTTTGTGTATATTTCTCTACAGAATTATCTATATACACTTCCGGTTGGCCAGAGGCCCAAGTGATAAATCTAACCTCCTATAGTTCGGTTATTTATCGGTCTTGGTGTCTAAAACACTGCCACGAGCTGATGCCACATGTCTGTTAAGGTTATAGGCCTATCCAGGCCTTCCTTAGTACGTGTTGGCGTACGTTGTACTCCTCTTGTTTTAAAAAGTAAAAGGTGCTTTTACTGAGTACACTGCTCGTTGGATTGTGTTAGGTGGATGGTCTTGTGGGCGCATTGGCAGCCCCTTCTGCTGCCATTGAAGTTTTCCTGTCTGTCCCAGTAAGGCAGGTGTTCAGAGTGGCCCCTCCAGGCCACTTTCTGAATTTACTTCTGTTTCACATATAGCTACTATCATGCTGTAGGCCCCTCTTCGGCCTCCATGATTATGTGCCCATTGCATGGTCTACCTGTTAGGTGAGCTTTGTACTTCCCTTTTGGGTTATGTTTGTAATAGTGCTTAGCTCCCTAAGCTGATCATGGTGGTAGGCCTTAATCAGGCCTCCTCCTAAGATTCAGCCCTAGGCTGGTTTGTGCTCCCCTGTATAACAGGCGTTTAGCGCACAGCCTCCTCAGTGCGTTAATTAAGCACTGAGTAGATCCTAGGATGAGCGGATTTTACTCCCCTCAATGTGAGGGTTCATAGCACTCAGCTGAGTTCTGCTCTCCAGGATGCCCATCTCTATGTGTGGGTCTGAGTTGCTCCTGCCTTTTGCAGTCGCTCTTTCCTGCTCTCTTCAGTTTGTCCTATAACAGACCAGGTTGGCCTCCCTGGTGGCATTGAGGGTGACTCCGTTCCCCTCTAGTGACTGGTCGGGGTTCCTTTCGGTTCCTTGACCACATTCCCTTAAAGAGACCACTTTATCTGCGGAAAAGTTGGTCTCAGATGCCTTTAGCGGTCCTGGTAGGCCTTTTCCTCTGGAGGGCCTTCCTTAGGCTCAGCTTGGGCTGTTGGCCGTAGGGAATGCTGTCACTGACAGCCTGGTGTGACCCGAGGGGGAGTTGCTGCAGTTTCTTCAGAAACTGTTCTCTTGTCCTAGCCATTCTTTGGCATGCACTCTCCTCAAGCATGGCGGCGTGGGTATATCGTTCCCCATATGCGTCTCGAGCGCAGAGTTGAAGTTCCCTTTCGAAGGAACGTCTCAGGTTACGTATGTAACCATGGTTCCCTGAGAACAGGGAGCGAGACTCTGCGTTTCCTGCCATGCTTCGGGCTGCCTGCGGAACAGTCCCTCAAAGGCGACTGATATTGACTGCTTCCCTAGGCGCTCCTTTATACTTCCGGGTCGCGCCATATGACATCATAGGCTGTCGCCGGCCAATAGGATTGGAGTTTTTTGATAGTGGTTTCGAACACCGGGTCACGAGTGATGTTCCCCATATGCGTCTCGAACGCAGAGTCTCGTTCCCTGTTCTCAGGGAACCATGGTTACATACGTAACCTGAGACGTTTTTTTTTTTTTTTTAATCTGTTTGCCTGTTGTTAGTCTGTTTCTTAGTTGTATTCTAGGTTGCTTATTAGTCCTGTCCTTGTTAGTTCCCTTGGTTACTGATTTGATTAGTGTCCTCGTTTCAGGTGTGTCTAGTTAGTCTCTCCCTTTTTTTGACGTGTGTGTGTGTGTATATATATATATATATATATATACATATATATTCCCTGTGTTCTCCCTCAGTCTCTGTTGGTTCTCGTTTATTGTGAATGTGGTTGTCTCCTGTTTATTTCCTGGTTCCTGTGTATTTTGTCATTAAAGTCTGCATTCTTGCATTTCTCCTCATTGTGAGTGTTCCTACACCATGTTCCATGACACTAACTGCATTATTTGTATATGTACATTTCTGAAACTACATAACTTGCACCTTTGATAACAGATCACTCCAAACTGTAATGTTGACATGCATTTTCTGTAAAGCTGCTTTGAAATTATATGTATTGTGAAAAGCACTATGCAAATAAATGTGACTTGAACTTAAAGTGACTTAAGTATTGAGAAATGTGTCCTAGTGGTTGTAAAAAACTGTAATCCTGCCTCAGCATCACAGCATATTTTTGGCAAATGTGAAGGTCCTTTCACACCAAAAGTGAAATGAATAAGCCTCAGACTGAAAGAAATGCAAATTCACATCTGTACAGTAGAGGTCAAAATGGGAAAACAAAGTAACTTGCATTACTTTTTTGAAAAACTCATGTTTTGCTGTAAATTAAAAGTAATCCGTTACTTTGCTCATAAAAAAAAAAGTAATCTGATTATGTAATTCAAGTTACTTGTAATGCATTACCCCCAACACTGGACCACATCTGTAATGCAGAGTGCTCTCAGAGATGATTGAAGGCATGATCCATGTGCAGGAGAACCTTATTTAAATAATAGCAATAACAAAGTAAACCAAAATAAGCATGAGAAAACCAGGGAGCAGAAATAGGACCTCAATGAAACATCCAACAAAGGACAACACCAGACAAGGAACATGAGAAACACTGGGGTTTAAATACACACAAAGGGCTGACGAGGGACAGGTAAAGATGATTAGTAGTCATGGAAACTAACTAGGTTTGCTGTGGTGACAAACAAAGGTAACTGTGGGAACAAAGAAAGTACAAAGCAAACAGGAACTGAATACAGAAAGATAACAGAAACAATAGGAACAGAAAACACTTCAATTTAAGAGTCCTTAAACACAAAACAGGGGAACACAAGCCAGGAATGATGACAACATCACAGACAATGACTGAGCAGAAGACCACCAGGGCAGATCAGGGCAGG
This sequence comes from Hypophthalmichthys nobilis, assembly GCA_037950665.1. Taxonomy (NCBI): domain Eukaryota; kingdom Metazoa; phylum Chordata; class Actinopteri; order Cypriniformes; family Xenocyprididae; genus Hypophthalmichthys; species Hypophthalmichthys nobilis. The sequence goes on from CM075479.1 coordinate 20,387,499, forward strand.
ACAAGGCAGACCACCACAGCGTAGCAGGAGGAACTGGAGACCACAGCAGCAGATCAGGCAGAACTAGAGACCACCCTGGCGGAGCAGGAGCCCACCACGTTGGAGCAGGGGGAACTGTAAGAGAGAACACAGAAGTTAGCAACGGCATCTTTGGCCCATTCTGGAACGGCAGGGAGCTCATAGACTGTCTCAATGACCATGTTATGGCAGACAGCAAGTTCAAAGGCAGCCTCCTTGGTCATAACAGGGCAGACAGAAGGGGACACAGATTTCAGGGGCAACCTCCGTGATCATGTCAGGACAGAGCATGTCAGGGTTCAGGAGTGGTCACTACCACCTCAGGAGGCTCTGTAGTGGACGCCACCATCTCGGGAGGCTTTGTAGCAGATGCCGCCACTTCGGGAGGAGCTGTAGCAGACGCCGTCACCTCAAAAGGAGCTGTAGCTGTGTGCATGACATAAACACATATGATGGCAACTGCCATTACAGGAAAGCGCTGCTGATGGCGATAGGACCTCTGGGACCAATGGACTTGAATGCAATGAGACCACTGGACTTTGGACCACTGCATTTGAATTTGCCAAGTTCACCCGAAATGCGGCTGCTCGCACTGACATACTCTGTGGGTCCACCACACTGGACACCAATCTCGAACACCTTGGGACAGTTGCTTCGGGTGTGGCGGCCATGACAGCTAACTCTGGTGTGGTGGCCATGCTGGCTGGAGACTCTGGTGTGGTGGCCATGCTGGCTGGAGACTCTGGTGTGGCGGCCATGACAGCTGGAGACTCTGATGGCATGGCATATACTAGCCTACAACAACACCCACCCCCCACCACCCCAGGAAGAGAACACAGCAAAAATAGGAATCATGATAATGTATCAGTGCAAAATGAGTTTTAGTGATGGAGAATGTGTTTAGAGTTTTGCAAAAAGCATGCACGAGATTTGCAAATTGTGTCTAACTACATGAACTTGTTTATAGTTTTGAAAAAAAAAGATTGATTTATTTGACAAATATGTTTAGGCCACTGAGCATTCGGTTCAGAGAATGGGGTTTAGTGTTTTAGCAATTGAGAAAAACTGTAGAGGTTTAGAAGAATTACATGGTAATTTTGTCACTGTCCCTGGAGAAACTGCATCATTTGTTTTTCTGGCCATAGACTTTTTACAATGTACATGTCAGATATATATATAAAAAAATGAGACCAGCACATCTCAGTGTAAGGAGCATAATACACTTTAACAGCCTGTGAAACAGACAGGTTTGTTTCTTTTAACTTGTTAAACTATCCAGCTATTGCTATTATTAGTTATTGTGTATTCTATAGCAAGTACATTATAAAATTAAAATATTACTTTATATATACAGTATATATATATATATATATATATATAAAATAAATAAATATTGTACTAATATTAAATGATAAATTTTATGCATACAGAAGAAGACACAGATTTCTTTAAGGACTAATTCAACTTATCAATGGGAAACATCAGCTTTGTAAAGGATTTTGTCATAGTCGGCTTTCCTGGACTTCAACCTCATTACTATGGCCTTGTATCAGCACTTCTCATTTTTGTTTATGTGTGTACATTGGTGGGAAATGCTGTATTTTTTACTCTGTTTGTAATGACTAAGAGCCTTCAGAAGCCTGTATATTATTTCATTATAAATCTTGTTGTGTGTGATGTATTATTCAGCACCACAACATTACCAAAGATAATTAGCAGGTATTGGTTCCAAGATGGAACCATTTCATTCTTGGGTTGCTTTGTTCAGATGTTCTTTGTGCATTATTTAGGCAGCGTCTGTTCACTTGTTCTGGCAGTAATTGCTATAGATCGCTATGTAGCAATATGTTACCCACTTCAATATCATAGTATCATGACAAACAGAAATGTAATCATTCTGTTCTTTGGCTCTTGGATTTTAGGCTTGTTAGGCCCGTTGGCAATGGTCATTCGAACTTACCCTCTCCCTTATTGTACAGAAAACACCATTATACACTGTTACTGTGATCATTTTTCCATCACAACATTGGCATGCACAGACAGAACACTATATAGTGTTCCAGCTCTCATCTATGCCTTTGCAATACTGTTGGGACCCTTTGCTCTTATTATTTTCTCATACTGCTCCATATTTGCAGCAGTTATGCGAATTTCAGGTACTCAAGGAAGGATGAAGACTTTCTCCACCTGCAGTCCTCAGCTCATCATAATTGCTCTCTTTTTCCTACCCAGGTTATTTAATTATTTATCTGGCAACATTGGTATAAAATTCAGCACTGATTTGCGATTAGTTATTATTATGATGTATAGTCTGCTACCACCCATGATCAACCCCCTTATTTATTGTTTGAGAACAGAAGAGGTAAAAAAGGTATTTAGAAGACATTTTCAAAAGAAACAAATTAGTATTCCTTTACGGTTGCTCTGATGTGCTTTATTTAAATAGGTGGTCAAACTGTTGCCATTGTTTTAAGGTCCTCAACTTTAGATAATATCCCCATTTTACAAAACATACAAAAAAAAAAATCCAGTAGGTGTTGAACTGGACTGAATGCCAAGAACAGTAATCTAAGCCTTTTGAAGGTCTCCTGACCTTGAAAAATTGATTTTTAACTTTCAGAAATAAAGAAATTTTTGGTCCCTTTGGTTCTAACATTATTTACAGTGGTTATAATATATTGTGGACAATATGGTAGTTTTGTAATGATAATTTATGAAATAGGTTGGCCTAATGTTTGCATTTAGAATAGTTTGTTAGAATTTTTCACTATGCCTCTAAAAATACATGAATTAATCATATACATAATGTAAATTCATAGAAATGTAAAGAGTATAAAAGGAAAGATAAATGTGAATGAAATGTCATATTGTTATGATTCAAGATGAGGTCTTTGAGTTCTAATTTCCTTGAACACCCCGTTTTTATTGCATGTGATGTTCAGTATGTTTGTCATGAGATGGAACATAAAACTCTCCTATAAGTTATTTTATCTTAGTTCCTGTTTATGTTGCAGAGGAAATTGACTTATGTTGTTGAACCTATTGTATTTGTTGTTTATATTGTTATAGTTGAGGAACTTGTACATGCTCACAAGAAACTTTAGCTGAGCGTACCGGAAAATGTGATGTAAATAAACCAGAAACAATAATGAGTGAGAACATGTTTTTCATGCACAGGAAAAGTCGACATGAAACAGAAGTTGCAAAGATCTTTTCTTCCCTATATTGAGTATTATATCCGAGTGAAATGGCTTCTTGAACAAGAAAAAATGTAGGGTGGGATGATTTTGTCCATTGGGAATTTATTGGATAAGTTAATTTGATTAAAGATTACAGTACAAGGGCACATGGATTTTAAAAAATAATCATGTAAATCAGATGATTATGAATCAGATGAATCAGTTATGATAAATACTGCAATAATAATTGTTAATTTTGATGTCAAGGTGACTTTAAGATTATGACACAAAAAGCTTGCACTGTCAGCATTCTGCTGATAGATAAAGTTGGATGCGCTGTGGTGCTCAATCCAACTCTCACACTTAGGCAGGTAATGACAGCATTTGAAATAATATATGATTGATCTTGCCAGTTTTTTATATAAAATGGTTCCCTATCTGTCAATCACGTTCAACGTTATGTCGATACTGACAAAGCCGACATCTTTTTAATCTTGGATTTCATCAAAAATATCTTAATTTGTGTTCCGAAGATAAACGAAGGTCTTACAGGTGTGGAACGACATGAGGGTGTGTAATTAATGAAAGAATTTTCATTTCCGGGTGAGGATCAGATATCAATAGGTGCATCAGAGAGTGAGCTATTGTCCTCTGGAGAGGAAGATGAAGCTGAGCTTCCCCCTTCTGGGGTGATCACTCACGCTGAATCAGATTTAAAGTTGATGGCCATGCTTGCCCAGGCAGCCGCAAGCATCAGAATCGAGTGGAACCCTCCACCTTGTCCTGAGCTCTTGCGGTTGGATGACTGGTTCCTGTGTGCGACTTGCGGTTCACAGCCACGTCCCGCCTCAGTGCCTTTCTTCCCGGAAGTGCACAAGGAGGTTTAGAGGTTGTGGAAGGCACCTTTTACTGGTCAAACCTTGCAGATGTGGGATGCCGACAAAGTGCGGTTTCTTGACGCCATGATCTTGCAAGGTGGCCTCTTCAGCGACACTGTCGAGGACTTTGCCCAGCAGTTCTAAGCAGTCCAAAAGCAGACGGAGGCCATAAAGCACATCCTGCTCTGGCGTGATACCACCGCCACCAAGCTGCTGCAGGCTGGCCCCCAGTCTGCTCGTCGCCAAGGGGGACAATCTTCAGGTATGTTGGTTGTCCCTTTGGTGCCACGTGTGCAGAGCCTGGGAGCCTGGCTAGCGCTTCCAACCCTGTCCCACTGGCTCATTCGGACAATTCGGCTACATGATTTAGTTCACCAGGTATCCCCCCAGGTTCAGCGGTGTCCTATTTACCTCAGTGGCAGACTGTCCTATGCATGCAGATTGTGGTCATTCTGGCGAAGGACGCAATAGAGCCTGTCCCTCAAGCCGAGATGAAGTTGGGGTTTTACAGCCCTTACTTTATCGTACCCAAGGAAGGCAATGGGTTACGGCCAATCTTGGATCTGCGAGTATTGAACCAGGCCCTTCATAAGATCCCGTTCAAAATGCTATCTCAGAAATGCTCATGTGTTCTCCCCACAAGATTGGTTTGAAGTGATCGATCTGAAGGACACGTACTTCTGTGTCTCGATTCTGCCTCGACACAGACTGTTTCTTCGGTTTGCTTTCGAGGGTTGAGTGTTTCAGTACAAGGTCCTCCCCTTTTGGCTGTCCCTGTCTCCTCATGTCTTTACCAAAGTTGCAGAGGCTGCCCTTGCCCCGTTAAAGGAAGTGGGTGTGTGCGTTCTCAACTAACTCAATGACCGCTTCAGCAATGCCTACACAGTCCAGTCCAGGACTGACGGCATCTGGGGGGCGACTGACGGAGACTCGGCAGGTGGATCCAGGGGCGCAGACGGAGAGCTGGCGAACTCCCGCGACGTCGCAGACTTAGGAGACCCCGGTGACGTCACGGTGACGACCGACGAAGGTGGAACTGGAGATCCCGAAGGCTGAGTTGACGCCGGTGCAAAGGAGGATAGAGGCGACCCTGTGGGGAAGGAGGAACCCCCTGTAGCCGTAGGGGTGGAGGAACGGAGTGGAACGGACGGCCCGCAAGTCCGTGGCGGAAGAGGTGGGACGACTGACCAAGGGGGAGCCAGCCGGACGAGGGAGACTGGAGGAGCCGTCAGTCGGAGGGTCTCCGGAGGAACCGTAGGTGGGAGGAGCCTGGACGGAGCCAGCAGGTCGACGGGCCGAGATGGAGCGAAGAGGTAGACTGCGAAGCGAAGCCACAGGATCCTCTTGCTTGGGTGCTGCGGATGGATGTACAACCTGCAGCTCGACGTCACAGGGATTCCCCGGAGACGGCGCAGGGCTGGAGACATCCGGCAGCGATGGGACTGGAGGACTGGCTGAGCACTGCGGTGATGTCAGCGTGGGCAGCTCAACAGTAAGGAGGTCAGAGTTCATTGTGTAGTCCATAGAAAATAATGCTGATGATGATGATGATACCGGGTGGGATAGGGTGGGAGTTGAATCCTCACTGAAATCAATCAGCCAGTCCTCCCTCTCCGAGGTTGTTTCTCCCTCATCAGCAGATGTCGTGGGCTCATGCCCCTGGTCAGACGTCAGATGGAGTTCCACTTCCGGGGCAATGGTCACCTCTGTCCTCGTAGTTTCGGGCTCTGGCTGACACGTCTGCGGGGGGTTCGCACGAGTACTCCGCGGTCTGTGGAGGAGATTCAGGCTCTGGGTCTGGCTGTGTTCTGGACCGGGACGTGACGCTCTCCAGATGATCGCTTCTCTACAGCTTAGTCCGGTGGTGTCTGGGAGGTCAACAGGATGGTGGAAGTTAGCCCCGATCCAGAACAACGACTTCAGTGTCTCGTCGTTGAAGGGGCAGGTGAGTGCAAGACGAACAAACTCTTGGGTGAAGAAACAAAAACTTATTTGCGTAATCCATTTTTGTGGTCCGGTATTCTGTCACGGGTTAGCTTCAAAGAAGACGAAGGCAGAAGATTCACGAAATACAACAAAGTTTAATATAGATCCAACACTGGTAGAGAGACGACAGCAACAACACGTAACATAGACAATACCGGACAATGAACTGAACTAAGGCAGGAACTTAAATACACAAAGGTAAATGACAAACAGCTGTGAGATGATTAGTGTCCAAGGTGACTGATGAGTGGCGGGAACTTAGAACAGAGAAGCACATGTGAGGAATGACAACCAAAACAAACAGAACGGTGACTGTGACAGAGGGTGAGTAAACAGAATTGTCATTTTTAATCATTATATATTCATCATCATTATTCACAGTAAGTGCTGAAGTTGTTCCTCAAAGTCATAATTTTCAGGGTCAGAACTCACTAGCAAAAAAAAAAAGAGAGAGAGAGAGAGAGAAAACATTTTGCTTGAATGTATACTTTCTTGACTAAGAAAAAAATTACAGGCTAAGAACTGCATGGAAATTTTGTCAATGTCCCTGGAGCATCTGTGTCATCAGTGTTTCAGGCCATAGTCTTCATGATTTACATGTCAGATATAAACAAACTGAGTCCAGCACATCTCAGCGTAAGGAGCAGAATGGACTATAATAGTAGCCTGTGAAACAAATGTGGCAGGTTGTTTCTCTTTATTCTTTGTTATTATCTGTTAAACTATCCAGATATATAGTGTATTTTAGTAGCATGCTAAGTGGAGTATAAAATCAAAATACTGTTTTATTTTAAAAGTGTATTTTTAGAGTTGTAAATATTGTACTAATGTTGAACGCTACATTTTCTTCATACAGAAGATGAAAAGGCACATTTAGAGATTTCTCTAAGGAGGACTAATATTCATCATGTCAATGCAAAACATCAGCTTTGTTAATGAATTTGTCATAGTTGGCTTTCCTGGACTTAAGCCTCATTACTATGCCCTTGTATCAGCACTTCTGTTTCTTGTTTATGTGTGTACATTGGTGGGAAATGCTGTATTTTTTACTCTGTTTGTAATGACTAAGAGCCTTCAGAAGCCTGTATATTATTTCATTATAAATCTTGTTGTGTGTGATGTACTATTCAGCACCACAACATTACCAAAGATAATTAGCAGGTATTGGTTCCAAGATGAAACCATTTCATTCTTGGGTTGCTTTGTTCAGATGTTCTTTGTGCATTATTTAGGCGGTGTCTGTTCATATGTTCTAGCAGTAATGGCTTTAGATCGCTATACAGCAATATGTTACCCACTTCAATATCATAGTATCATGACAAACAGAAATGTACTCATTTTGATCATTGGTTCTTGGGTTTTGAGTTTAGTAGGACCCTTAATGATAGTCATTCGAGCTTACCCTCTCCCTTATTGTGCAGAAAATACAATTATACACTGTTACTGTGATCATGTTTCAATTACAACACTGGCATGTACAGACAGAGCACTGTATAGTGTTCCAGCTCTCATCAATGCCCTTGTAGTACTGATGGGGTCCCTTGCTGTTATTATTTTTTCATACTTTTCCATCTTTGTGGCAGTTATACGAATTTCAAGCACTCGAGGAAAGATAAAGACTTTCTCCACCTGCAGTCCTCAGCTCATCATAATTGCTCTCTATTTTCTACCCAGGTGTTTTATTTATTTGTTTGGCAACATCGGTTTTAAGTTCAGTACTGATTTGCGATTAGTCATTATTATGATGTACAGTCTGTTACCACCCATGATCAACCCCCTCATTTATTGTTTAAGAACAGAAGAGGTAAAAAAGATTTTAAGAAGACAATTTCAAAAGAGGCAAATTGGTATTTCTTTACGTTTATGATCTGCTATATTTAATTTATTATATTTTATTGGTAACACTTTAAAATAAGGTTTATTAGTTAAACATTAGTTAATGTGTTAACTAACAAGAACTAACCATGAAAAATTCGTTAACGTTAGTTAATGAAAATACAGTTGTTCAGTGTATGTTCATGTTAGTTCACTATAACATTGACTAATGTTAACAAGATTTTAATAATGTATTAGTAAATGTTGAAATCAACATTAACAAAGATTAATAAATGCTATATAAGTGCAGTTCATTATTAGTTCATGTTAACTAATGTAGTTAACTAATGTTAACTAAAGAACTTTATTGTAAAGTGTTACCTTTTTATTTATTTAATATATTTAAGTTAGACTGCAATGTTGCAGAATTTAGATGCAAATGCTGCATTAAAAATAGCTGATGCTGATGAACATCTTGTAATTTTTTTTCTTTATATGGTCAGCCCAGTCTCATTAGAAAAACCAACCTGGTCTCATTAGAAAAACGTACCAGTGGGCACGTTTTCGCGAGTCGCAAAATACGTACCAATACGTACGTATCGCTGCAGTTTCGATGTGAAATGTCCACTGAGTGGCGCTAAAAGCGTGTTCATATTTTTTTGGCCGGAACAGATAAACGTGAATATGGTAAGTTAGGTTGTTTTTTTATATATATATATATATATATATATATATATATATATATATATATATATACGAATAGCCGCGGTTCTGATTTGACATTTGCACTCCATTGCGTTTTAAAATAACGTACCACCAAACACTATACCTAAACCTACCCGATAGCGTTCACAAAAGCAAATGTGACTTAAATAGCATCCGTATTCGTGCCGTTTTAGCTTGTTTGGGTCTCTTTTTGAGCTCTTTTTACCTCGACACGCCTTTCGCGGGATTCGTACCCAGGGCCTCCTCCTCTTAAGTCCAACTCCGTATCAGCTGAGCTATACCGAGCAAGCTCGTTACATCAGAAAAGCGAAACGTATGAAGCTGGTGAAGCGACGCAAAGTCCAAAATATATATTCGTTTACAAATCGTGCGCTTTGAAGTCATAACATAATATTGTGCGAGGAGACGCGAAAACGAGTCTTTATTAATCCATAATCTGCCCTTGGAATCGTAACTGTGTATGAAAACGATTTTAAAAAAAGCGCTTGCCGTTTTACTGCCTCTAGCGTTCATTTCTGTCGGAAACTACAGCGATATGTACGCATTGGTACGTATTTCGGCGACTCGCGAAAACGTGCCCACAGGTACGTCTTTCCTATGAGACCAGGTTGCAAAAAACGTACCTGTGGAACATTTTTGCAAAATGAAAATACGTAGCGCCATGTACGTTTCGTGACAGTTTCAATGTGAAATGTCCACTGAGTGGCGATAAAAGTGTGTTCAGTTTTTTTCCGAAACGGATGAACGTGAATATGGCACGTTTTTATTACGTTGGTTTTATAAGTAGTTCTGATTTGAAATGTCCAGTGAGTAACTCTAATGCTCCATTACATTTAAAAATAACGTACCACAAACACACCTAAACCTACCCGATAGTGTTAACAAAAGCAAATGTGACTCTACAAGGCACTCGCTTGTTTTTGATCTCTCATCTTTGAGCTCTTTTACCATGCCTTCCACATCCTAAGTACAACCCCGTATCAGCTGAGCTACCAAGCACACTTGTTATATAAGAAAAGCGAAACATATGGAGCTGGTTAAGCGATGCAAAGTCCAAAATGTATTTGTTTATAAATCGTGCATTTTGGTAAAAGCGTTTTGATATCATAACATAATATTGTGCAAGGAGATGTGAAAAAGTCTTTATTAATCCATAATCTGACCCTGTAATCATAGCTGTGTATGAAAATGATTTAAAGTGCTTGCTGTTTTACTGCCTCCAGTGTTCATTTCTGTTGGAAACTGCAGTGATATGTACGTATCGATACGTATTTTGCGACTTGCAAAAATGTTCCCACAAGTAGCTATGTCTTTCCATGAGACCAGGTTGGATATGGTTATCTAGACCTATATAATGTTTATACATTGTAATACAGAGCCCCTTAAATTAGCATTTGCAGGGGGAAAAAATTAGACTTTCCCTGAATACTGATGGAAAATTTCTGCATGCGCACCAGATAGACACTGGTGGTTGGAATACATTGTTATTCAATAGGCCTCAGAGGTCTCAACCTTCTTGACAGTTTCTAAGAATTAAAATAAAGTCATACTTTTGATATAATGTGAATTGTATGCATCCTGTTATTGTAGTAGCTGTAGCCAGTGTTGGGGGTAATTACAATGTAATCAGGTTTCTTATTTGAGATACTTTATATATATATATATATATATATATATATATATATATAATGCACATTTCCTTTAAGTTTAATTAATTTATTTAAACAAAAACAAATAGTTGTGGCCTAATGGTTAGAGTCACGGGTTTGAGTCTCAGTACTGGCAGGAAATGTAGGTGTGGGGAGTGAATAAACATTACACACAACTGAGGTGCTCTTGAGCAAGGCACCTAACCCCCAGTCATTCCCCAAGCACTGCAGCAAAAATGTCTGCCCACTGCTCCGGGTGTGTGTTTACGGTGGTTCACTTGGATGGGTGAAATGCAGAGCACAAATTCTGAGGATGAGACACTTCAACTTTCAATAAAATGATTTGTACGACTTTAAAAAAAATAAAACAAAAAATTAATTGGTTCATTCTGAGTAGAATCAGTATTTTTATTTTATTTTTATTTATTTATTCCTTGCTTGCTGATAGCCTGCTTTATACCAGAGCTTGAATTGAACTTTATACTAAGACCTTGAGACTAAACCTTGTAACTAGAGTGGATCCTCAAATTGTCGGCAAAACATACTCGGCACGTACGTACGTAACCTCGGTTCCCTGAGATACGGGAACGAGTACTGCGTATAGAGACAGAGCGACACGCGTCATAATCTGAAAACCACGCCCACCGGGGGCGAAAACAATCAAACAGTCCCCATTGACTTTGTATTGCGTGAGGCTGCCTCCTTGTCATTTCTGGCTTATAACAAAAAATAGAACAATGTCTAAAAGCTGCTGTGTGACAAGGTGTACAGCAAACAAGCTAAAAAACCCAGAACTAAGTTTTTATAAGCTGTCGACCCCCAAAAACGAATGTTTAAGGACACAAAAGTGGATACAGGCAGTGAGACAGATCGCAACGGGTCATATTACTATAAGAACTACACTGGAGGGGAACGTAATCGGTGACAACATATGCTAAATTGCGATTAGTTATTGATATGATGTACAGTCTGTTACCACCCATGATCAACCCCCTCATTTATTGTTTAAGAACAGAAGAGGTAAAAACGGTTTTAAGAAGCTTATTTCAAAAGAAACAAATTGGTATTCCTTTACAGTTGCTCTAATGTGCTTTATCACTTGAGCTGGACAAACTGCCCTAGTGAAAAAATAGTATACTTAAGCACAATTTATTCGTATGTACTTTAGTATAACTAAATGTGCTTGTGGCACGCTATAAATTGGTACACTTAAAGTCTGCTAAATTGGAACAACTAATTTTGTACTAAATGCATTTTAGTTGTCCAAAAGCAGTGCTGAAGTTCAACTAAAGTTGTATTAAATATACTTGTTTGTGCTAAAGCGGAACTATTCCAAGTATACTTAAGTACACTTTAAATATATCTTGTATTTAAATTTTGAAATGCAGAATTCACTCAGCATAAACTTTAAATGTATTTTGGTGACATTAGAATTGCAATGCAATTCCATTGTAAGAGTGTTGAACATACATTAATATTATACTGATAACAAACTTTTAGTGATTTTAAAACACATTGCAATGGCATTCCAAGTTAACTTGTAGTGTGCTAATGGCATCATTATAGTGTGCTTCAAATAGGCTACAATAAAGTAATCTTTATAAATAAAGTTACAGCTTTAGAATATGCCTTTTACAGAGAGCCCCAGTATACCAGTAACTTACTTATCCAGTGAACATCAGTGAGACAATGGGAACAGATTTATATGTATATTGAATGCAGGAACCTGTACGGGCTGGAATCGAACCCGGGTCGCGCGGGCCACAGATATAGACTACGCTAAACTGGTGTTACTTTGTGTTCTCTCTATACTGTTACAAGTACAACTATAAGCGCGCAGACATTATTAATGACAACTATTAATGACAGCACAAATTATATGGATTAAAAGACTGAGTCGCCGACAAAATTATTAATATAGACACAGTAAGTGGTGCGTGAAAATAAACGTGAAACGGCCTGTTGCTATACAACACGAACATGCATTAAACTTTACACTGTTGAAGAAATAAAACCATTAGATGCAACATTAAATATCAAGAATGTTTTGCTTCCCTTTTACCTGACATTATCTGTCATTAACGCAACATGAAGCAATTGCATAAACCGGCACAACATTAGTTTTATTCTTGTGCGTGCTCTAAAACACAGACAGTTCCGTTCATTGGTGGAAAAATGTGAACGTGCAGAACTGCTTGTGTTTCCGTGTGTGCGGATGAAATATAATCATCCGTAACATTCCTCTGCCAATTCTCTGCGCGCTTTAACTCTCAGTGCACCACAACTGCTCCTGACAAAAACACAATTAAATGATTTGGTGGTCTTGCATTAAGCTGTGGATTTCTATGTGACGCATAAATTAAAATGATTTACTTTTCATGCAGTAAACGTTTCTGGATTTATTTGACATTTTAACTTTCTGCTTTTTTTTTGCTCAGGATCATTTTAATAATTAATTTAATAATTCATAATATTTGGCAGCCCAAAGGGCTACAGTCCATATTTCAAAGCGCAGGGCCATTAAAGTAGCATTAATGGGAAAAGTGTATTACAGTAGGTGCATTGAAGTGCATTAGGAATACACAAATGTAATTTCTTTCACCATTTCAAACTGACTATATGTTGTTTTCTTTTTTTGTCATAATTACAAATATTTACTTATGTAACTACTTTCTATATGTATATACATGTTTGCAACCATGCAAAATTGTGAAATGTGCTATTGAATTAAATTAACAATAGCCTACCTGATATTCAAAGTGTGAGCAAATTATTAAAAAAGGTAAAGGTCATAATTATAAAACTTACTTATGATTGTTTTTTGCAACTCAAAACACATTTCCTGTAAACTTTTATCTAGGCCAATACTATTTTTTATACTAAACAAGTAGAACTCAAATACTGTTCATTAAATTGGACATTTAATAACAGGTCAACATAGTATTCAACAAAAATAACTTACTGAAGTACTTAAAAATTTAATTTTTATTTGCAAATTTGTCATGGTTACATCTGAGCTGTAGGCAAAAATTGGGTTTGAACATTCTGCCCTTACAGCCAATTAGCAGAAACAAACTAGATGTTTTAGTTCATACCTTATGTTTTCTGTGGTTTGCACAAAAAGAAAGTCTCATCTAAAAAATTATATAGCATCATCTAAAAATAATTTGATCATTCTCTGATTTGAAATACATGGTGAGACTTGTGTCTTTAGCTACAATGACTTTCTAGACTCTAAAGTTTCCTTCTGACAAATGTGCCAAAATCTGCAACACAGATTCCCAATAGTGTGCACTCCAGAGTTCGGTTGTTTAGCAAAACCGATTGTTGGTGAGTGTGATGGCATTGGCTTTATGGCGTGTTCAAAACATATCAATCATTGTGGTTCAACCAATAGTAGGATGTTGGGGCAGCCAAGGTTTAGCTTCAGCAGTTACAGTGTTTTCAAGTCATGTCAGAAAGAATGTATTTAAAATGCACATGAACATCAGCACAACTCATAATTTTGAGTTTAGGTAACTCTGGATTTCCTTAAGAGTTTCCGAGTTTAAGTACGTGACGGTGAGAAAACATGTCAGAGACAATGGATGCAGAATCTGCCCTAGTGAAGAAAACCTACCAAAATGTATTTAAAATAGGCCTACATTCATTTCACACTAACTAAAAACCCATTAATATACAGTAGTCAGCATTTGAAGTGGATCAAAAAAGTTCAAAGTTGTCCTTAGAAGAAGGTTTTATATAAGCAAGCATTTTGCCATGACAGGATTTCAGGTCAGTCGACTGAAGCGACGACACTGAGTCATACAGCTCTATGGCACGGCAGCAAACGCAGTATTTGTTCCCGTATCTCAGGGAACCAAGGTTATGTACGTAACCGAGTACGTTCCCTTTCGATACTTCACTCATACTGCGTATGGGGAACGAATACAATCACGCCGTGCCATGGAAAGGAACGACTGAACCTATCTTAAGCACCGAGGGGGCCCAGGGGATAAGTAGGAAGGTAAAGCTTGCAGTGCAAGGGTAAATAAATAATAAAAAAAATGCTATTTGAATAAGTACAGCGTTTTCTTTATTCAAAACATTATGTGTGTAAAGGCTAATGTTTTATGTATTTGAGGAATGGAGAAGAGTGTCTTTCCTGTAGCTCAGTGGTTAGAGCATGGCACTAGCAATGCCAAGGTCATGGGTTCGATCCCAGGGATTGCACATACTCAGATACAAATGTATAGTATAATGCAATGTAAGTCGCTTTGGATAAAAGTGTCTGCCAAATGCCTAAATGTAAATGTGTCTTAGTCTGGTATTTGCCATCTAACTGTAATAGTTTGTCTTTTATAACACAAGCTTTTTGCTAAATATATTAAATGACAATAAAAACTGAGCACCCACATAGCTACAATAACCTTTGTAACCTGTAAGTTGATAACTCGATGCTATGCACTTACGACTGATTCATGTCAGTGTTAATGTTTCTCATTCACTCTGAGTGGGTGACATCATGTGTTGCCGAACTGAATTTTGGGTTCCATTACGTTGCGTCACTGGCCATTGCTTGTGGCATAAGTTGAAAAAATGAACAAGCACCAATGCATAAGAATTACGTTTTAGTGGCTTAGAAGTATTTTGTCACTGTCCCTGGAGCTACTGCGTTATTTGTTTTTCAGGCCATGGTCTTTATAATTAGCATGTCAGATATAAACAAACCAGCACATCGTAGCACATCTCAGTGTAAGGAGCAGAATGCACTTTAACTGTAGCCTGTGAAACAAATGTGGCAGGTTTGATTTTCTTCATTCTTTACTTTAATTTGTTCAACTATCCAGCTATTGCTATTATTGTGTATTCTATAACCATTACGGTTAAGATAAGGTTCATTTGTTAACATTAGTTAATGTATTAACTAACATGAACTAACCATGAGCAATACATTTGTTACTGTATTTGTTAATCTTTGTTAATGTTAGTTAATAAAAATACATCAGTTCATTGTTTGTTCATGTTACTTCACAGTGCATTAACTTATGTTAACAAATACAACTCTTGATTTTAATAATGTATTAGTAAATGTTGAAATTAACATTAACAAAGATTAATAAATGCTGTAGAAGTGCAGCTCATTATTAGTTCATGTTAACTAATGTAATGTTAACTAATGAGCCTTATTGTGAAGTGTTACCACAATCACATTATAAAATCAAAACGAATAACTAATATTAAATACTAAATTTTCCTCATACAGAAGATGAAAAGTTTGGACTGATATTCATCATGTCAGTGGGAAACATCAGCTTTGTAAGGGATTTCGTCATAGTCGGCTTTCCTGGACTTCAACCTCATTACTATGGCCTTGTATCAGCACTTCTGTTTTTTGTTTATGTGTGTACATTGGTAGGAAATGCTGTATTTTTTACTCTGTTTGTAATGACTAAGAGCCTGCAGAGGCCTCTGTATTATTTCATTATAAATCTTGTTGTGTGTGATGTATTATTCAGCACCACAATATTACCAAAGATAATTAGCAGGTATTGGTTCCAAGATGGAACCATTTCATTCTTGGGTTGCTTTATTCAGATGTTCTTTGTGCATTATTTAACCAATGTCTGTTCATATGTTCTAGCAGTAATGGCTATAGATCGCTATGCAGCAATATGTTACCCGCTTCAATATCATAGTATCATGACAAACAGAAATGTACTCATTTTGATCCTTGGCTCTTGGGTTTTGAGTTTAGTAGGACCCTTAATGATAGTCATTCGAGCTTACCCTCTCCCTTATTGTGCAGAAAACACAATTACTCACTGTTACTGTGATCATGTTTCAATTACAACACTGGCATGCACAAACAGAGCACTGTATGGTGTTCCAGCTCTCATTTATGCCCTTCTAGTACTGATGGGGTCCTTTGCTATTATTGTTTTTTCATACTGCTTCATCTTTGTAGCAGTTATGCGAATTTCAAGCACTCGAGGAAGGATGAAGACTTTCTCCACCTGCAGTCCTCAGCTCATCATAATTGCTCTCTATTTTCTACCCAGGTGTTTTATTTATTTGTTTGGCAACATTGGTATAAACTTCAGTACTGATTTGCGATTAGTCATTGATATGATGTACAGTCTGTTACCACCCATGATCAACCCCCTCATTTATTGTTTAAGAACAGAAGAGGTAAAAACGGTTTTAAGAAGCTTATTTCAAAAGAAACAAATTGGTATTCCTTTACAGTTGCTCTAATGTGCTTTATCGCTTGAGCTGGACAAACTGCCCTAGTGAAAAAATAGTATACTTAAGCTCAATTTATTCGTATGTACTTTAGTATAACTAAATGTGCTTGTGGCACGCTATACATTGGTACACTTAAAGTCTGCTAAATTAGAACAACTAATTTTGTACTAAATGCATTTTAGTTGTGCAAAAGCAGTGCTGAAGTTCAACAAATTAAATATACTTGTTTGTGCTAAAGTGGAACTATTCCAAGTATACTTAAGTACACTTTAAATATATCTTGTATTTAAATTTTGAAATGCAGAATTCACTCAGCATAAACTTTAAATGTATTTTGGTGACATTAGAATTGCAATGCAATTCCATTGTAAGAGTGTTGAACATACATTAATATTATACTGATAACAAACTTTTAGTGATTTTAAAACACATTGCAATGGCATTCCAAGTTAACTTGTAGTGTGCTAATGGCATCATTATAGTGTGCTTCAAATAGGCTACAATAAAGTAATCTTTATAAATAAAGTTAAAGCTTTAGAATATGCCTTTTACAGACAGCCCCAATGTACCAGTAACTTACTTATCCAGTGAACATCAGTGAGACAATGGGAACAGATTTATATGTATATTGAATGCAGGAACCTGTACGGGCTGGAATCGAACCCGGGTCGCGCGGGCCACTGTCGCACAAGAGCACTCGGTTTACCTGTTGCGCCACCACACAGATATAGACTACGCTAAAGTGGTGTTACTTTGTGTTCTCTCTATACTGTTACAAGTACAACTATAAGCGCGCAGACATTATTAATGACAACTATTAATGACAGCACAAATTATATGGATTAAAAGACTGAGTCGCCGACAAAATTATTAATATAGACACAGTAAGTGGTGCTTGAAAATAAACGTGAAACGGCCTGTTGCTATACAACACGAACGTGCATTAAACTTTAAACTGTTGAAGAAATAAAACCATTAGACGCAACATTAAATATCAAGAATGTTTTGCTTCCCTTTTACCTGACATTATCTGTCATTAACGCAACATGAAGCAATTGCATAAACCGGCACAACATTAGTTTTGTTCTTGTGCGTGCTCTAAAACACAGACAGTTCCGCTCATTGGTGGAAAAATGTGAACGTGCAGAACTGCTTGTGTTTCCGTGTGTGCGGATGAAATATAATCATCCGTAACATTCCTCTGCCAATTCTCTGCACGCTTTAACTCTCAATGCGCCACAACTGCTCCTGACAAAAACACAATTAAATGATTTGGTGGTCTTGCATTAAGCTGCGGATTTATATGTGACGCATAAATTAAAATGATTTACTTTTCATGCAGTAAACGTTTCTGGATTTATTTGACATTTTAACTTTCTGCATTAGGAATACACAAATGTAATAAAACTTCTGATCAGGTACGTCAATTTCTTTCACCATTTCAAACTGACTATATGTTGTTTTCTTTATTTGTCATAATTACAAATATTTACTTATGTCACTACTTTCTATATGTATGTATATATGTTTGCAACCATGCAAAATTGTGAAATGTGCTATTGAATTAAATTAAACAATAGCCTACCTGATATTCAAAGTGTGAGCAAATTATTAAAAAAGGTAAAGGTCATAATTATAAAACTTACTTATGATTGTTTTTTGCAACTCAAAACACATTTCCTGTAAACTTTTATCTAGGCCAATACTATTTTTTATACTAAACAAGTAGAACTCAAATACAGTTCATTAAATTGGACATTTAATAACAGGTCAACATAGTATTCAACAAAAATAAATTACTGAAGTACTTAAAAATTTAATTTTTATTTGCAAATTTGTCATGGTTAAACTAGATGTTTTAGTTCATACCTTATGTTTTCTGTGGTTTGCACAAAAAGAAAGTCTCATCTAAAAAATTATATAGCATCATCTAAAAATAATTTGATCATTCTCTGATTTGAAATACATGGTGAGACTTGTGTCTTTAGCTACAATGACTTTCTAGACTCTAAAGTTTCCTTCTGACAAATGTGCCAAAATCTGCAACACAGATTCCCAATAGTGTGCACTCCAGAGTTCGGTTGTTTAGCAAAACCGATTGTTGGTGAGTGTGATGGCATTGGCTTTATGGCGTGTTCAAAACATATCAATCATTGTGGTTCAACCAATAGTAGGATGTTGGGGCAGGCCAATGGGGGTCAAGGTTTAGCTTCAGCAGTTACAGTGTTTTCAAGTCATGTCAGAAAGAATGTATTTAAAATGCACATGAACATCAGCACAACTCATAATTATGAGTTTAGGTAACTCTGGATTTCCTTAAGAGTTTCCGAGTTTAAGTATGTGACGGTGAGAAAACATGTCAGAGGCAATGGATGCAGAGTCTGCCCTAGTGAAGAAAACCTACCAAAATGTATTTAAAATAGGCCTACATTCATTTCACACTAACTACAAACCCATTAATATACAGTAGTCAGCATTTGAAGTGGATCAAAAAAGTTCAAAGTTGTCCTTAGAAGAAGGTTTTAGGACAACTCTGATGAAGGGTTTTGATCCGCTTCAAATGTTGACTATTTACAGACATAAATATTTTAATTAAACTTTATTTGCAGTTCTTCTTTATTGCACAATGCATATTTCTAAATATTAAGCCTAAAATGTGTTTAATATCACTATTAGTAAGGATAGTATGATCACTGTATAATTAAATGCAAGATATATATACTTGTACTAAAGTATACTTGCAATAGTTCCACTTTAGCATAATCAAATATACGTAAGTATATCTTTAGTTGGACCTCAACACAAAAATACTTGTTCCAGTTTAGCAAACTTTAAGTATACCAATTTAGTATACTAAAAGTACAATTGCAGGGTATTTATATTAAGTACATGCAAATGTAAATGCAATTGTAGTACACTTAGCATAAAATAAACGTATTTCAAATAGATTTTAGTATATTTATTTTTCACTAGGGTGCAGTCAAACTAATATTAATCCTCATATTGTTACGTAACGTGTGTATATAAAGGTACAAGGATGAAGGAGAATACGAAGAGTAATATTTAATAACAAAAACAGGCAGGAACTCACTTTACACAGCTTAACATCAACGAATGAGGGAGAACACAGGGTATATATACAAGTGGCAAACAAAGGGAACATAAGATAATTAACGGGACACAGGTGAATGAAATGACTAATTAAACAGAATGGGGAAAACTAGGTCACAGACAACACAGGAGACATGTGACACATTAACATAAAACAGATTTCAGTGTTGGATATCAATTTGATTGGTTTCTTATTTGCATCTATTTGACGTTATTTAAATAATCATAAATAATAAATAATCACTGTGACAATTAAATTTATTCAGTTAAAAAGTATGAACATGATTAAAATATGGCTAGCTGTGGAACAAACAATATTCATTTAGTTCATGCATTTGTTCATGGGGATTGGAGGATTTCATGGAACATTCTGTGATTTTGTCAGAAAGATCTGAATAGTCTGACTGAAGATGAATTGTGTGATAGTGCACTCATTAAAACTAATTAAATCAAGTTGTTTATTTAAAGCAATTTAATTTTAAACTCTTTTGGCCTCGTCTTAGTCTCAAACATGAACTACTCATCAAATTTTTCCAAGAAATTTGTATCTTAGCTATGTCAACAATTGTGGTCACTTAATAGTAGCATGCCCCCAAACATTTTGTAGGGATTATGGAGGGTTATTTCAAACCATAGCATGACACAAGCATGTCAGTTTTGTCAAAGAAATCAAACTGTTTTCATGAAAAACGATAATCGTGCTGTAATGAGACAGGAGAAACTCCAAACAACACGTCACCCTGTAGGAGGTGTCATTAGTTTTAAAGAGTGATGATAAACGGTGTCTTTGTCATTGTCAGATGGATGCACAGAGAGATAGATGTTTTTATATGTCATACCAATGGCATGCATGGTAAATTTTGTGCATTAATACAATTGGTGATTCAGTGAATATTCTCCAGTTGGTCAGATCCCATTAAACTCAAAATAATGCAAAATTATTACATTATGCTATTCATATCTAAATAGTTTCCATGGAGGTATGTATGTGAATTATAACTTATCAATATAATCTGTACTTTATTAAGTCAATAATTGTACAAAATGTGTGTATGTTGTTTAATTTTGCCTTGACAGTCAAATGCTTGTGTAATTGCCAATGTAAAAATTGTCTTTTTTACATTCTTGTTGTATGAGGTAATTGTGAAGCCGTATAGAGTCATGCCCTATACCAATGTCACTGTCTTTACTGAATTCTACCTGCTGGGATTTCCAGGACTCCATCCTCAGTATTATGGAGCTGTAGGAACCCTTTTGTTCTTTGTCTACTTGACACTGGCAGGAGGAAATATCTTTATTATTGCATTCATTGCTTATGAGAGAAGCCTTCAGAAACCCACTTATTTAATCTTCTGTAATCTTGCTGTGTGTGATCTTGCTTTTGGAACTGTCACACTGCCTAAAGCAATTGCAAAATACTTTTTCAATAGCAGTGAAATATCATTTTATAGTTGCTTTGTGCAGATGTTTTCTGTTCACTACTTAGGGAGTATTAACTCTTTCCTAATGCTATTAATGGCCATTGATCGGTTTGTTGCAGTGTGTAACCCACTTAGATACTGTGTCCTTATTACAAACAAAACAATTTTTATGGCATGTGCTGCATTTTGGGCAATCTGTATATCGTGGATGTCAGTCACTGTTTTTCATGCCTTCAATGAGCCCTATTGCAATTCTAATGTAATAATCCAAAATTACTGTGACCAAAATTCAATAATTAAACTGTCTTGTGGAGATATAAGGCAAAAACAATTTTTTTCATTTTCATGTGCTATGTTTGTTCTTTTGGGCCCATTAATATTTATTATATTTTCTTTCATTGCCATCATCGCATCTGTTTTCAAAATCTCAGACATTCAGGCCCGATATAAAACTTTCTCAACTTGCACTCCTCAGCTTCTTATCATTTGTCTGTACTATGTGCCCAGATGTGTTGTTTATGCGCATGATGTGACAATTGGGATCCCACCTGGCATCCGGGTTATGTTAATTCTGTGGTACAGTCTGCTCCCACCTGTTGTCAATCCGATGATATACTGCTTCAGAACCAAAGAGATCAAAGATGCATTAAAGAAAAAGATTAGAGATAGGAAAGTGAGTATGCTGATATGAATGGAGAATATATATAAATATATATATATATATATATATATATATATATATATATATTGAAATTGCTTTACAGTTTTTTCAACTGCTTACACACAAAAACCACACACCAAATCTGCAAAGCCATTCACTAATTCTTGGCCTTCGACTTGGTTTTCAGTTTCATGAAACACTTTTTGCAAAACACAACACACAATTCTCTATGTAACACACAAAAATCTAACAGGAAGTATCTTAATTTCCTTTTTCAAACATAACCATTGTTTCTGTCCAACTATACATGATGTATTTCTTTTCTTTCGTACTGTGTACTCTGTATTTACAACCACAAATGCTTACAGTAAAAAAATAAATAGTTTGGTTTCAGTCTTGCTTTCGTGTTTACCATGAATTTTTCAAAGCTCTGGTCCTGCTCGTATATAACAGGACATGCGCGGCAGCAGATTGCGCTCTGTGCTCCTGCCCCAACTCCCCTCTCCTTTCGTGAGAGCCATTTAAAATTCAGTGACCTCAGATCCCTGTAGAAAGGAATAAAGGGGGTGTTTATTCTTCATGTGTTAGATTATATATACACTACCAGTCAAAAGTTTGGACATGGTAAGATTTTTTAAGTTTTAAAAAGAAGTTTCGTCTGCTCACCAAGGCTGCATTTATTTAATTAAAAATACAGTAAAAACAGTGATATTGTGAAATATTATTACAATTTAAAATAACTGTGTTCTATTTGAAAATATTTTAAAATGTAATTTATTCTTGTGTTGGCAAAGCTGAATTTTCAGCATCATTACTCCAGTCTTCAGTGTCACATGATCCTTCAGAAATCATTCAAACTGTTCATGATTCAGTTCTGGGGACCGTGACAGAAGTTTGATGCTGTCGTGGAACAAGCAACAGCCAGTATTTTTCCTCCTCCCGACTCGAGTGCCTCATCTTCTTAATCTCTTCACGTAAATGATTAACATTTCGATGACTTGCGTTTCTTCCCCACCGCAGAACCCACCACAGGTTCATCAATACCGTCAAAATTATTCATTTTATGGTGTTTGTTGATCACGAAGTACAAAGTAGATAAGGAAAACTAGGATGCCGGGTGTATTCAGAGCGCCACCATTACTGTTTACAGTGCGTGGAATAGTGCGCTGTGATTGGTTGAATGGATATATCGCATTCTGCAAAGAAGGGAGACTGGCGTTTGTCGCGTTTTGGAAAGAAAGGGAGAAAACATGACAAAATAACATGACGGATATCGCATTTTGAGTAAAATTAATAAATGACTTTTCAATACCGACCAGATACAATACTGATTTTGGCGGAAACTCAATTTTTTTAAAAATGGCGTTTGTCGCGTTTTGGAACCACACTTCTCTTGATTTTAATAATGTATTAGTAAATGTTGAAATTAACATTAACAAAGATTAATAAATGCTGTAGAAGTGCAGCTCATTATTAGTTCATGTTAACTAATGTAGTTAATAATGTTAACTAATGAGCCTTATTGTAAAGTGTTGCTACAATCACATTATGAAAGCAAAACGAATAACTAATATTAAATACTAAATTTTCCTCATACAGAAGATGAAAGGTTTGGTCTGATATTCATCATGTCAGTGGGATCAGCTTTGTAAGGGATTTCGTCATGGTCGGCTTTCCTGGACTTCAGCCGTACTATGGCCTTGTATCAGCACTTCTGTTTTTTGTTTATGTGTGTACATTGGTGGGAAAAGCTGTATTTTTTACTCTGTTTGTAATGACTAAGAGCCTGCAGAGGCCTCTGTATTATTTCATTATAAATCTTGTTGTGTGTGATGTAGGCCTACTATTCAGCACCACAACATTACCAAAGATAATTAGCAGGTATTGGTTCCAAGATTAAACCATTTCATTCTTGGGTTGCTTTATTCAGATGTTCTTTGTGTATGATTTAGGCAGTGTCTGTTCAAATGTTCTGGCAGTAATGGCTATAGATCGCTATGCAGCAATATGTTACCCGCTTCAATATCATAGTATCATGACAAACAGAAATGTACTCATTTTGATCCTTGGCTCTTGGGTTTTGAGTTTAGTAGGACCCTTAAAGGGTTAGTTCACCCAAAAATGAAAATAATGTAATTTATTACTCACTCTCATGCCGTTCCACACCCGTAAGACCTTTGTTCATCTTCGGAACACAAATTAAGATATTTTTGTTGAAATCCGATGGCTCAGCGAGGCCTGCATAGCCAGCAATGACATTTCCTCTCTCAAGATCCATTAATGTACTAAAAACATATTTAAATCAGTTCATGTGAGTACAGTGGTTCACTATTAATATTATAAAGTGACGAGAATATTTTTGGTGTGCCAAAAAAACAAAATAATGACTTATATAGTGATGGCCGATTTCAAAACACTGCTTCATGAAGCTTCGGAGCGTTATGAATCTTTTGTGTCGAATCATGATTTGGATCGCGTGTCAAACCGCCAAACTACTGAAATCACGTGACTTTGGCGCTCCGAACCACCGATTCGACACAAAAGATTCATAACGCTCCGAAGCTTCCTGAAGCAATGTTTTGAAATTTTTGGTGCACCAAAAATATTAATATTGAACCACTGTACTCACATGAACTGATTTAAATATGATTTTAGTACATTAATGGATTTTGAGAGAGGAAATGTCATTGCTGGCTATGCAGGCCTCACTGAGCCATCGGATTTCAACAAAAATATCTTAATTTGCTTTCCGAAGATTAACGAAGGTCTTACGGGTGTGGAACGACATGAGGGTGAGTAATACATGACATTATTTTCCTTTTTGGGTGAACTAACCCTTTAATGATAGTCATTTGAGCTTATTGTTATATTATTGTTTTTTCATACTGCTTCATCTTTGTAGCAGTTATGCGAATTTCAAGCACTCAAGGAAGGATGAAGACTTTCTCCACCTGCAGTCCTCAGCTCATCATAATTGCTCTCTATTTTCTACCCAGGTGTTTTATTTATTTGTTTGGCAACATTGGTATAAACTTCAGTACTGATTTGCGATTAGTCATTGATATGATGTACAGTCTGTTACCACCCATGATCAACCCCCTCATTTATTATTTAAGAACACAAGATGTAAAAACGGTTTTAAGAAGCCTATTTCAAAAGAAACAAATTGGTATTCCTTTACAGTTGCTCTAATGTGCTTTATCGCTTAAGCTGGACAAACTGTAGTCAAACTAATATTAATCCTCATATTAACATAAAACAGATTCCAGTGTTGGATATCAGTTGAATTGGTTTCTTATTTGCATCTATTTGATGTTATTTAAATAATCATAAATAATAAATAATCATTGTGACAATTAAATTTATTCAGTTAAAAAGTATGAACATGATTAAAATATGGCTAGCTGTGGAACAAACAATATTCATTTAGTTCATGCATTTGTTCATGGGGATTGGAGGATTTCATGGAACATTCTGTGATTTTGTCAGAAAGATCTGAATAGTCTGACTGAAGATGAATTGTGTGATAGTGCACTCATTAAAACTAATTAAATCAAGTTGTTTATTTAAAGCAATTTAATTTTAAACTGTTTTGGCCTCGTCTTAGTCTCAAACATGAACTACTCATCAAATTTTTCCAAGAAATTTGTATCTCAGCTATGTCAACAATTGTGGTCACTTAATAGTAGCATGCCCCCAAACATTTTGTAGGGATTATGGAGGGTTATTTCAAACCATAGCATGACACAAGCATGTCAGTTTTGTCAAAGAAATCAAACTGTTTTCATGAAAAACGATAATCGTGCTGTAATGAGACAGGAGAAACTCCAAACAACACGTCACCCTGTAGGAGGTGTCATTAGTTTTAAAGAGTGATGATAAACGGTGTCTTTGTCATTGTCAGACGGATGCACAGAGAGATAGATGTTTTCATATGTCATACCAATGGCATACATGGTAGATTTTGTGCATTAATACAACTGGTGATTCAGTGAATATTCTCCAGTTGGTCAGATCCCATTAAACTCAAAATAATGCAAATTTATTACATTATGCTATTCATATCTAAATAGTTTCCATGGAGGTATGTATGTGAATTATAACTTATCAATATAATCTGTACTTTATTAAGTCAATAATTGTACAAAATGTGTGTATGTTGTTTAATTTTGCCTTGACAGTCAAATGCTTGTGTAATTGCCAATGTAAAAATTGTCTTTTTTTACATTCTTGTTGTATGAGGTAATTGTGAAGCCGTATAGAGTCATGCCCTATACCAATGTCACTGTCTTTACTGAATTCTACCTGCTGGGATTTCCAGGACTCCATCCTCAGTATTATGGAGCTGTAGGAACCCTTTTGTTCTTTGTCTACTTGACACTGGCAGGAGGAAATATCTTTATTATTGCATTCATTGCTTATGAGAGAAGCCTTCAGAAACCCACTTATTTAATCTTCTGTAATCTTGCTGTGTGTGATCTTGCTTTTGGAACTGTCACGCTGCCTAAAGCAATTGCAAAATACTTTTTCAATAGCAGTGAAATATCATTTTATAGTTGCTTAGTGCAGATGTTTTTTGTTCACTACTTAGGGACTATTAACTCTTTCTTAATGCTATTAATGGCCATTGATCGGTTTGTTGCTGTACGTAACCCACTTAGATACTGTGTCCTTATTACAAACAAAACAATTTTTATGGCATGTGCTGCATTTTGGGCAATCTGTATATCGTGGCTGTCAGTCATTGTTTTTCATGCCTTCAGTGAGCCCTATTGCAATTCTAATGTAATAATCCAAAATTACTGTGACCAAAATTCAATAATTAAACTGTCTTGTGGAGATATAAGGCAAAAACAATTTTTTTCATTTTCATGTGCTATGTTTGTTCTTTTGGGCCCATTAATATTTATTATATTTTCTTTCATTGCCATCATCGCATCTGTTTTCAAAATCTCAGACATTCAGGCCCGATATAAAACATTCTCAACTTGCACTCCTCAGCTTCTTATCATTTGTCTGTACTATGTGCCCAGATGTGTTGTTTATGCGCATGATGTGACAATTGGGATCCCACCTGGCATCCGGGTTATGTTAATTATGTGGTACAGTCTGCTCCCACCTGTTGTCAATCCGATGATATACTGCTTCAGAACCAAAGAGATCAAAGATGCATTAAAGAAAAAAATTAGAGATAGGAAAGTGAGTATGCAGATATAAATAGAGTGTATATATATATAGAGAGAGAGAGAGAGAGAGATTGCTTTAATACAGTAGAAGTGCATTGTTTACACTTGCCTTGTTTATGTACTTATATCACTGTTATTTTGGCTGTGCTAACCTCTTCAACCAGAATCAATGATATATTTTATTTAATAAAATCTGCAAAATGTAAAAATAATTGTAATTTTCCTGATGTATAAATGAATTTGTTCAATATATATTTTATTGCCCTCTAAATGAGTATCAAAACAAATAGTTTCTTTTTTGCATATAAGGTTTAGCAAATGTTAATTTAATGGACTGTAATGATTTTTTGTCTGTGTTCACCTGTTATCATTAAGACACTCCAAACCATTTAAAACTGTATGGTTTAGTTATTATTTATATTTATTCCAAAGGTGAATTTACCTTATTAAAAATAATACAAAATGTACAAAAAATGTACAGAAATGTTATCTTAAATTTGAATTGTCCATTTAATAAACACAATTTAATAAAAGAGAAAGTAATTTTACTTATAGATGAGTGTGAAAATTGAAATGAAATAACCAATATTAAGAACCAATGGGATTTCTAATTCTGCCTTGTTATATGCATACAAATAAAGTGTTGGCCTACTGATTCTGTAAATACAGAAAATTCTTTTGTCATCTGACATGCATGTATGCATGCCGTTTACTCTAATAGGTTCAGTAGGTTTAATAAAAACAGTAGGATGACAACAATTTTCTTAAACATGACATAACTTTATATTATTTACCATCATTTCTGCTCTGATTCAGACAATGCAGAAAGTGCTGAAATTTGTAGACGAATGTCACAATTCCCCTATGTCTATGTTCATGAGCTGTTATTTTGATATTCTTTTGTCTTGTATTGTCTGTGTTCAGCTCCTGTGTGTTCCTGTTTCCTTGGGCAAATCCCTATGCCCTACTCCCTTCGAAGGGGACTTTATGTAGCCGTTTGGAATGCACTTGGCGAAGGGAGCAATGTAATTTCTTCATTATCTTCACCTGGGATGTTCCCATGACAATGCAGCATGGCGTCCATTAGCTGATTAGCTGTTCTTACGACAGAAATTATTGCTGTTAACATAGCTGTTGCAAATAAAGATACATTTATATATATTTTAAAATATATTTGTGTGTGAGTGTATTTCTCTGTTCTCAACTTTAAAAATTTGCCATCTCATCTTTGGATACTGAAAGAAAACACATTTCTAACCTGAAATTTATTTAAATATAACATGACAAAAATGTGTGAAATATATCACGAAAAAAAAAAGTTAACTCGAACTCTCCCGACATCTACCTTTAAAATGAATAAATCACGAGTATTCGCTGGGTCATATGACCATAATTAATAAAATCACTTCCTCGAAGTGATCATCTCATGTACCCTTCGCCAACGGCCTTGTGGAAGGGCCCTTCGTGAAGGGATTCAGTTGTTCACTCTCGTTTGGAGCACCCCTGCAAATGGCGTCCCCTTTTTGAAGTGCCCTTTAAGGGTGCAAAAATGCCGTTTGGAATTTGCCCCTTGCAAGGGCGTAGAATAAGCGGGGGATGGGGGGGACGTGTCCCCTGCACTTTTAATAAAACGTAAATTCATCCCCCGCACTTTTTGCATGACCTGTCGTTTTATTCTTAAATAAAATGAGGCGATCTAAACATGGAGCGCTCACTCTCGTGTAAAAAATGTTTCATTCATACTGGAAGCCGGAGGGTGCTCTCTCGTAGAAACAGTTTTGTAGAAGTAATTCAGCTATTCGTTGTAGCAGAAACATGAAGACAAACACACGATTGCGACAAGATATGGTTTATGTGTGTTTTTCAAGCAATCTCAAGGTATTTTTTGACAATAAAGTATATGAATAATGCAATGCTAATTGACAACCTTTTTAATGTTTTTGAAAGTAGTCGCTTATGCTCGCCAAGGCTGCATTTAGCCTATTTAATAAAAAATAAAAAAAATACAGTAAAAACAGTAATATTGGGAAATATTTTTACAAATTAAAATAGCTGTTTTCTATGTGAATATACTTTAAACTGTAATTTATTCCTGTGATGCAAAGCTGAATTTTCAGCATCATTACTCCAGTCTTCAGTGTCACATGATCCTTCAGAAATTTGCTTGTGGAAACCATGATACTTTTTTTTTTTTACTTTGATGAATAGAAAGTTCAATGAACAGCATTTATTTGCATTTATTGTCACTGTCACTTTGATAAATTTAATGCATCCTTAATGAATAAAAGTATTAATATCTCTCTTTTTTTTTTATCTTACCACATATGTTTTAATGGTAGCATGGTTTCCAAAAAAATATGAAGTACCACAACTGTTTTCAACATTGATAATAATCATTAATGTTTCTTGAGCATCAAATCATTATATTAGAATGATTTCTGAAGATCACGTGACACTGAAAACTGGAGTAATGATGCTGAAAATTCAGCTTTGATCACAGGAGTAAATTACATTTTACAATATATTCACATAGAAAACATCTGTTTTAAATTGTAATACTATTTCACAATATTACTGTTTTTACTGCATTTTTCGATTAAATAAATCCAGCCTTGGTGAGCAGAAGAGACATTTACTTTAAACATTAAACTTTTGATAGGTACTGTATTTTCTGCCTTATTCTATGATCTTTTTTGTATTGTATTGTATTACATTGTATAAAATCCATGAGGACTTAATGCACAAGTGTTTGTAGTACATAAATCAATTCTAAAATTGTCATAAAAATATAGGAGAAAATATTAGATATTGATTATTGTTGAGCAGTGTATTTAATTTCTTATTAAAAGCAAAATGATTTCAAATTAAAAGCAAGAGATGAGATATCAGTTAGACAAAGGTCAGATAAAAACTGGTATTACACCCAACATTTCTGTCCCCCTCACTTCTGAAATGATGGCTGTGCCCCTGGCCCCTTGATTGCCATAGTTATTCATTGTTTCATTGATTATTGTCTCACCTGTTACTCTTCATCCTGTGGATTTATACCCTCAGTTACCTTCTGTTCTTTGTGTTGTGTTAATTTTCTGCTTGTGTTTCTCGTTATTGTTCCTTGTGTTTATTAAATGTGATTCCATTGTTATTCTGCATCAAGCCTCTTGAGTCTGGATTATCACATCTAGCCAGACAACGAGATGAAAGAGAAAGAGGAGGAGTAAAAGCAATGCCAAATCTTCCTCTACTGAACTCTGGCAGACTGTGAGAATGAACCAAAAAATCTATTTAGTCACATATTTATGTTACCATACATGTACTTTACTTTTTAAAATAATAATAATAATAATAAATATAGCTGCGAGCAGCAATCATCGGGGATCAAGCACTTTAAGGCCATTATGCACATGCGTAAAAAGATATTATATTTATATTTTATTATAGCATGTAAGCACTTGGATCATAGATGGAAATACCATTTACAGCCGATACAGGCAATTTAGTAAGGAAAAACATTTTTTTAAAGGTTTTTTGACAGTGCCACCTATTGGCTGATCTCCACCAATTTGTTTGAGTGTCCTCAGAGTGTGCCCATACATATGCGTGTTAATTTTGGTGAAAATATCTCATTTCGTTTTGAAGTTTCAGACACTTATATATATGAGAGCATAAAAAAATGACCCATGAGAGACTTTGATTGGATTTTTTTGCTACTTCCTATCAAAATTTTGTCATTTGAGCATTTATATTTTGTAAACCAACTTAGGTTCCGTGTTTCCTATGTTGGTTTTGTCTCGATTGGACTAACGGTTTAGAAGATCTTCGTAAAAGTTTTTTAAGCGCTAAATCACAACGTTGCACGAACCATAAGGCAAAACCTGGCAAGTCTGGTATCGATGGACTTGGCAAGGTTTCAGGAGTCTAAAGACATAACTCCCGTGAAAATAAGTCAATCACACCCAGAGTTATATATATTTTCAGCCAAAACCATTAAAAACATACGTTTTTAAAAGCTTTTTAACAGTTATAGTGCCACCAATGGTCCGATCTCCATAAAAGTTGCCATGCTTCTTTAGAGTCATATGCTGCATGTGCTCCCTTAATTCCATGAAGTTCTGAGTTTTCTTTTAGGATTTATAGGCTTTCGGGTATATTTAGCCACGCCCACTTTCTAAATGTCCCTGTTATAGCGACCCAAAGGGTAAAGTTCAACTTTTTTTTGATAATTATTGATCTAGAGAGTCCAGAGACTCATCCTGCACTGGTTTTGGTCCGATCGGGTGAAAAACCAATTAAGTTTGAGCACCAAGTTTGAGCACCATCGCAAAAGTAGGGTTTTCAGCTATTCATGAATAATTAATGAACGATTTGATTGACAGCACTGGTTCTTGAGGCAAAGTTGTTCAGCATGAGGAGATCTGTCAAATGATATGCATATTATGTGAATCTGTGAAACACCACGTGATTACTGACGCGTAAAACACATTAGCGCCAACTAGTGGCCGATTTCTTTCAATATTCTTACAGACCTCTAGGCCCATGAGTCGAACAAGCCCACCGAGTTTCGTTCCAGTCGGCCTCCATTAACCTTGTCTAATAGGTGCTCAAACTTCATTGGCCGATGGTGGCCATGTTTATTGAGATACGCCAATGTCCTCATAGACTATCATGCCCCCTTGGACCAAGACACATGCCAAATTTCAAGTTGATCGGACTAACGGTTGGGTAGTTACAGCTGTTTTCATGTTTTTTTCAAGTTTTAGCGCCACCTAGTGTCCAATCGAAGCATTTTTTTATCGTAGCCAAAGATTGAGCCCATACACACGGGAACCGAGTTTGGAGCAAATATCTCATTTCTTTCTCGATTTATAGCCATTTTAGTAGAAGTGGCTCGCCCACATCGTAGTTTTTGGCGCCCCCTAGTAGAGTGTGCTCGTAGTCCTATTGGGGGCTCTAAATTTGCATTATTGTAACATAATACGATGGCCTCCACCACCCAGTGAGAAAGGCGTTGACGGGAGATAGGTTTTCCTTTGTAAGAGTCAGCCCACGAGACAAAAAGCTGATTGCTCTTACGAAGTGTGCGGGTTCTCTGAACATACGTATGCAGAGTACAAATCAGTCATAAACTGTGTAACCTCTCCTCCTCTGGGGATGAAAAGGGTGGTGGATGAAAAGCTAGCAGGTCCACTGATTTAACTGCACCAGCATGACCAAACACTTTGGGCACAAACGCAGGGTTAGTTCTAAATGTTACTTTTTGACCACCTGGAGCAAACATCATACATGAGGAGTAAACTGATAAAGCATGAAGTTCACTCACCCTTTTTGCTTCAAGGCAATTTTATCAATGGGCTCGAAAGGGGCTTTTGAGAGCACGTTCAGAACCATGGACAAGTCCCAGGGTGGGACCAGCGGCTTCGATACTGGGTGTAACTGACGTGCCCCTCTCATAAATCGACAGAGGAGAGGGTGCTGGCCAATAGTACTTGAGTTAAGACCCACATGACATGCAGAGATAGCGGACAGATAAACCTTAACTGTAGAAAAGACTCTGCCCTTATCTAGAAGGTCCTGTAGAAAACCAGTACATCCGAAACTGAACACAAGAAAGGAACGATGTTCCTATCTGCGCACCATCCCTCAAACACTCTCCATTTGAGATTATATAAAGAACGTGTTGAGGCAGCCCTCGTGTTCTGAATTGTCTCAATCACTTTCGGAGGTAACCCAGCTGCATTCAGATTTAGCCTCTCGCGGGCCAGGCCCAGAGAGCTAGTTTCTGAGGGGAGGGGTGAAATATTTCCCCCCGTGTTTGTGAGAGGAGATCCCTGCACGCTGGTAATGGCCATGGCTGGTCGTAGAGCAGTTTCGCAATCTCCGCAACCCAAAGTCTCCCCGGCCAGTAAGGCGTGATCATGTTTGAGTTCCCGAATCCTGTCGGCTCGATCAGGCTCAACAGAGGGAACGCGTAAAGTAACACGTCTGGCCACTCGTGGGCTAGAGCATCCACACCCAACAGCGCATCGTTGCCGGCCAGAGAGAAGAACAGGGGACATTGCGCGTCTCCGTGCGATGCGAAGAGATCTACGGCGTACACCATGAGCATAACTTGGGGGTGGAGTCTCCACTCCCCGTACAGAGGATTCCCTTTGGACAGTAAATCTGCTCCCCTTTTCATTATTCCTGGAACATGTGTCACACGTAATGACAGGAGGGTCCTGCTGCTTCACATAATCAGGTCTTTCGCTAACAAGTGAAGCTTGTGAGAACGCACTCCTCCCTGTCGATTTATGTAGGCTATCACCATTGTATTGTCTGTCCTGACCAATACATGATGATTCTTGAGAAAATGCACAGAATGTCTCAGAGCTAGTAACACTGTCAGTAGTTCTAGAAAATTTATGTGCTTCTCTCTCAGTGCAGTGTTAATTTCGTTGACGAATAATTTTCGTCATAATTTTCGTCAATGATATTTTTTCACGAGCGAAAACGAGACGCTGACTAAATAAAAATGCGTTTTGAATGATTAAAACTATGACTAAAATCTACTGTAATTTTCATCAACAAATAAAAATGAGACGAAAATGAAAGAGCGGGACGATTTGGGAAGATATCCAGTCAGGACTGCTGTCCTGTGTGGAAGATGCGCACATTTGAAGGGTAACGTGCTGATCTAACCGCGGGAAACGCAGCGCTGTTGCGTGCTCTACAGGCTCGTCCAGCAGCACTTCAGACTGCTTCGCAATTAATGAATAGCGCACATTTATGCCAAGCGATTGCTTATGAGATAATGTTGATGAATTATGATAATGTTTACTATGTTTATACGGTAATATGTTTTAGACGATTGTGAGAACACATATTTTATCATCCCTCACCTGAACTTAAATGAGCAGCCTGCAACTACTGTACAGACCGCAGATTTCAGAACAACAGTCACGGTGTATTTCGGGATGGTTTATTATTATTATTTATTATTATGGTTATTTTGTTTACACAATAAACTGTATTTAACTTAATTTAATTTCTATCTTCTGTCACAGGAAGGAAAGACTAAGAACATTATTTGACACATTATTCAATATATTTTACAAGTATATGGGTTATTATAGTTAACTAAACCTAAAACCATAAAAAAAAAAAAAATCTTTATTACTTGAAATAAATGTTATCTGAAATAAAACTTTTTCATCTAGTTTCCAAGCTTTAGCTTAACCTGATGTACTAAAATAACTAAAACAGAAATAAAAAGCTATATAGACATTTAAAAGCAAAAACTGAATTGAAATGACAAGTACTGAATTGAGCTCTCTTTCGTGTCTTTTGCTCTTGAACAATCAAAAACTGCCCGCTTTGGCAAGTAAAGTACAGTTGGTTGTCTTAAGTGAACATAAGTTTGGACAATATCAGATGAATATCAGTGTATTGCATCTGTGTATTGTTAGAGAAATGCTTACTTAATGCATTACAATTTAACTAAATTAGATTTTAGTCGACTAAATCTACTGTAAATTTAGTCGACTAAAACTAGACTACAACTAAAACAATTTCCGATGACTAAAATATGACTAAAACTAAATGCCATTTTAGTCAAAAGACTATAACTAAAACTAAATTAAAATCTGCTGTCAAAATTAACACTGTCAGTGCAGGAGACCAAACTCCCCGCACTGTTCTGCCCTCGAACACCGATGAGCCCATGAGAGATGCATCTGTTGTCACCACTTCCCAGAGGGCATCCTGTCCTGAGAAAAGACGGGGCTCTCCGATGACAGAGAGCGCTCATGCATTCTGGTGAGACGTGCACTCTGCGGCTGAGATGGCTCGTGGGCGAATGCCCTGTGACGCTGTCCAGTTCTGAAAATCCCTCATTCGCAGCAGTCCCAGGGGAACCACTGACACTGTTGAGGCCATCAGACCCAGTAGTCGAAGACACATTCCGAAAGAGACTAAACTCCCTCGTTGAAAAAGGGAGAGGCAGCTGTGAAATGTCTTGATGCGTTCCTCTGAAAGGAAAGCTCGAAACATCACTGAATTCAACCTGAGACCCAAGTAGACTATTTCCTGTGAAGGAATTAGATGACTCTTCGTCTGGTTTATCTTGAAACCTAATCTCTCCAGATGCGTCACTAGTGTGTATGTATCACTCTCTGCTTGCCGCGGGGACGGCGCACAGATGAGCAGATCGTCCAGATCGTCCATATATGATGAAACTCTGACTCTCCCATTTCTTAACGGCGTCAGAGCCGCTTCCACACATTTTGTGAAAACTCTGGGTGCTAAAGCAAGGCCAAATGGGATTCCCTTTCGATACTTCACTCGTACTGCGTATGGGGAAAAACTCCTTTTTTCCTCGATGCTGAAGCCTTTTTCAATAACGCAGTGTAACTGCACGGCCATTGGTTCAAACTGGAAAACTTTTTGAACCAATGACGGCGCGGCGTAGCTGCGCGAGCCTATGGCGATGCGGTGCGCCGAAGCCCGCCAAAATGGGTGGGGCGACGGGCTATATAAGCAAGCGTTTCGCCATAGGATTTCAGTTCTCTCTCCTTCAGCGACGACAACGCTTCTCTTCGCTGGATCTTCGAGCTGAACGCCTTCGCCTGCTGGAACGAGCTCTCCGCCGTCGAAGAGGCACTGCAGCGGACCAGCTGAGATCGCCGAACGCTTACAGCGCCGGCGCCCTCGCAGACTGCCGCCCTCGAGCGCTCTCTCGAGCCGCCCACTTCCCGCTTCCGGCCGCCTTCTCAGCGCGTCTCCTGCCGCCATCCAGCGCGTCTGAAAGAGCTTTTTCCGCGGTTTTACCGCTTGCTTAAAAGAGCTTTTCCTCAGCGGTTCTCGCCGCTCTAAAAGAGCCCCACAATCGCCGTTTTCACGGCGGCGGCGTTGCTACAAATGCCGTGCCACAACTGCATGATGACGACGGGCACGGTGAGTGCGTCTGTTGCCTGGGCAAGTCCCACGCTGAGGCGGCGCTCACCGAGACTTCATGCTCTCACTGCGAGAGTATGAGTCTCGCCTCTCTGCGCTCGCGGATCGCTTTCTTCAATGAAAGCGGCCCCGCCCCTCGCGCCCTCCCGTCTTCTTCTCGCGAATCCGCGAAGAAGAGACAGCGGGGCAGAGGGGCTCAGCGCCCGGAGTCGTGTGAGCTCATGCCGGCTCAGCTCCCGCGTGCCTCACCCTCTCCCACGAGAGAGCCGTCCCCCGTCTTGTTCTCCCGCCCTGAGCTGCGTCCCTCGGCTGAAGCGAGCGACCTCATCTCTTTTGGCGGATCAGAGGACGAGCCACTTGATGACTCCATGTCACTGGCGGCTTCTGAAACAGAGGAATGGGTCGGCGATCCTGAAGACCCCGCCCACCTGCCGTCGCTTGAGCCCATTGATGCCAGAGCTGGGATGGATGCCGAGTTGTTCCACGTCCTCTCTAAAGCTGTCGAGGAACTCGATCTCGAATGGGCTCCACCTGAAGAGCCAACGCGCAGCAGACTGGACGAGTGGTTCCTGCCGGGTCGTCGCCAGGCCCCCCGCCAGCGCTCTGCGCCGTTCTTCCCTGAAGTTCACGATGAGCTGACCAAGTCGTGGCGCGCTCCCTACTCAGCCCGCTTACGCACTTCCTCTTCGGCAGCTCTTACTTCAGTCGATGGCTCTCAGGAGAAGGGTTACGAGCACATGCCGCCCCTGGACGAAGCCGTGGCCGCTCACCTCTGCCCCCCCGCGGCCATGGGGTGGAAAAACAAAAGAGCCCTTCCTTCTAAGCCCTGCAGAACTACCTCCGCCTTGGCTGGCAGAGCTTATTCTTCTGCGGGTCAAGCTGCTTCGGCGCTTCACACCATGGCCATTCTCCAGGTGTTCCAGGCCAAGCTCCTCCGTTCCCTGGACGAGTCTGGAACTGACGCACCTGCCTTTCGCGACCTCCGCAGTGCCACAGATTTAGCCCTGCGCGCCACGAAAGCCACAGCCCAGGCCATTGGAACGTTCCATGGCCAACCTGGTCGTGCTAGAGCGCCACCTCTGGCTCAATTTGACAGAGATCAAAGAGTGCGACAAGGTGGCCTTTCTCGACGCCCCAGTCTCTCCAGCCGGTCTCTTCGGGCCAGCCGTAGAAGGATTCACTGAGCGCTTCACTGCGGCGCAGAAGTCGTCCCAGGCCATGCGACACTTCCTGCCCAAGCGCTCCAGCTCAGCCTCTGCCTCGAGTCGCCCCAGGACTGCGCCGACTCAGCACCAGAGCAAGCCTGCTCCTTCTACCTCCCAAGCAGCGCCCCCTAAGGAGCAGCGACAGCGAGCTTGTCCCGCTAAGCGCTCTACCTTCCCGAGACGCCAGGGCCCCCGACCTAAGATTGTGCTGGACCCGACGCCTCCAAAGTCTTCCTGATCACACGGGAAGAAAGAGGAAGGGGCAAAGTCCCGCTGCGGCTGGACCGCCCCAAAAGCTCTCGCGACTTCATCCCCCACCACCCCGTTCAGTTCCGGGTGTTGGGGAAAAAGTGTTTGTTCTGCGCCCTGGGCCCACTGCTGTTGTGCCCACGCAAAACGCCGTTGTTATGGCGAACACGATAAAAAATTTACATTTTCAAAAAGAGAGCAATTTTCCTCTTCCACATTCGTCGATGCACAGGCCCCTACACAGCGGTCTGTCATCCGACGCCATTCAACCCCTTGTCACTCGGGCCGAGGCCTGGCAGGCCATCCCCGGGGTGTCAAAATGGGTTCTGGGAATAATAAACCAAGGCTACTCACTGCAGTTCGCCCGAAGACCCCCGCGTTTCAGCGGGGTGATTCCCACTTTGGTAAATTCGGATGACGCTCATGTCCTCCGTGCCGAAGTGATGACTTTGCTAGGGAAGGGAGCCATAGAAATAGTTCCCCCCTCAGAGAGCGAATCGGGGTTCTACAGCCGTTATTTCCTTGTTCCCAAGAAAGACGGCGGTCTCAGACCCATCTTAGATCTCAGACTCCTGAACCTCTCCCTCATGAGACGGAAGTTCAAGATGTTAACGTTGAAACAGATCCTCATGCAAATTTGCCTCGAGGACTGGTTCTTCTCGCTGGATCTGAAGGACGCTTACTTTCACATCCAGATAGCCCCCCATCACAGACGATTCTTGAGATTCGCATTCGAGGGCGTGGCTTACCAATATACAGTCCTTCCCTTCGGGCTGTCCCTAGCTCCTCGCACATTTACAAAGTACATGGACGCCGGCGCTTTCCCTCTGAGACAGATGGGAATCCGGGTTCTGAATTACCTCGACGACTGGCTCATTCTGGCCCAGTCGCGTACCGAGCTAGACCATCACAGATCCGTGCTCCTCAGCCACTTGGAGTGCCTGGGACTCAGGGTCAACTTTGCCAAGAGCTCACTGCTCCCCAGCCAACGGATTACGTTCCTGGGTGCAGTTTTCGACTCAGTCAGAATGAGGGCTATAGTCTCACCAGAGCGCGCCCTGACAATTCAGCAGCTCGTGGCTTCCGTCAAGAACAAAGCCTGTCTCCCTCTGAAGTTTTTCCAGAGGATGTTAGGGCTGATGGCTTCCGCCTCCCCGGTTTTGCAGCTCGGCCTTCTACGGATGCGGCCCCTGCAATACTGGCTGAAACTCCGGGTCCCACCTCACGCTTGGCGGCATGGCCGCTTTCGTGTCAGGATCAATCAGGCCTGTTTAGCAGCCCTGAAACCTTGGACGAACCCTATTTGGTTCAGTCGTGGGGTACCCCTAGAGGCGGTTTCCAGAAGGATGGTGCTCTCCACAGATGCGTCCAACTGGGGTTGGGGCGCTCTGTGCGAGGGCAGACCAGCCTTCGGCTCGTGGTCTCACGAGGAGAGCCATCTCCACATAAATTGCCTCGAGATGCTGGCAGTATGTCGGGCCCTTCACTTCTTCCAGGCCATCCTGAAGGGGCGCCACGTCTTAGTCCAATCGGACAGCATGACAGTGGTGTCCTACATAAATCACCAAGGCGGCCTTTCGTCCAGCCGCCTCTGCGCACTGGCAAAGTCCCTCTTGGAATGGGTATTACCCAGGCTGCGGTCGCTCAAAGCGACACACATACCAGGCAGAAGGAATCTGGGAGCAGATATGCTATCTCGGAGCAGTGTCCCCTCGGACGAGTGGATGCTCCACCCCCAGACGGTTCTCTTAATCTGGGAAATCTTCGGGAAGGCGCAGGTCGACCTCTTCGCCTCAGAAGACAATTCTCACTGCCCAACCTATTTTTCGAAGGAAACAGATGCGCTGGCCCACAACTGGCCCAGCCTTCTCCTTTATGCTTTCCCCCCGATCGCTCTGATCCCTCAAGTCATCAGACGAATCAGGGAAGACAAGCACAGAGTCCTCTTGGTGGCCCGCTCTGGAGGAGCCAAGTTTGGTCTTCGGAGCTGTTCAGGCTTTCCACAAAAGCCCCATGGCCGATCCCCCTGAGACGGGACCTCCTCTCTCAGGCGAACAGGACAATCTGGCATCCACAGCCAGAACTCTGGGCTCTGCACCTATGGTCCCTCGATGGGAGCCTTTAAACCTCCCGGGACGTGCTAAACACCATTTCTCAGGCGAGAGCCCCATCTACGCAGACGCCTCTACGCCCAGAAGTGGTCGGTCTTCGTTGATTGGTGCTCTGCACAAAACGAGGATCCTGTTGAGTGTGACGTATCTCCGATACTGTCATTTCTCCAGGAGCGTCTGGATAAGGGCCTCACTCCTTCCACGCTCAAAGTATACGTAGCAGCCATCGCAGCTGCCCACGCTCCTATCGCTGGCCAATTAGTGGGTCGACATAGCCTCATTGTGCATT
Source organism: Hypophthalmichthys nobilis (assembly GCA_037950665.1). Classification (NCBI taxonomy): domain Eukaryota; kingdom Metazoa; phylum Chordata; class Actinopteri; order Cypriniformes; family Xenocyprididae; genus Hypophthalmichthys; species Hypophthalmichthys nobilis. The sequence continues at coordinate 20,427,139 of CM075479.1, forward strand.
TCCTGAGAGGTGCTAGGCGGTTAAACCCCCCACGTCCTCTCACTGTCCCCACCTGGGACCTTTCTTTGGTCCTCAGAGCACTCAAAGGGCTCCCCTTTGAGCCGCTGCGGTCAGCTGACCTTCGGCCATTAACACTCAAAACTGCTCTGCTACTTGCTCTAGCATCGGTTAAGCGTGTTGGCGACCTGCAGGCCCTCTCCGTGAGCCCTGCATGCCTTGAGTTTGGGCCTAACGACTCGAAGGTCATTTTAAAGCCCAGGCATGGCTACGTTCCCAAAGTGCTCTCAACCCTGTTCAGAGCACAAGTCATTTCCCTCTCAGCACTGCCTCCCTCATCGGATGCAAGAGTTGGAATTACTCTGCCCGGTAAGGGCATTGAGGATCTACATTGAGCGGTCACAGCCGTTTCGGCTATCTGACCAGCTCTTTGTCTGCTTTGGTGGCCGCACCAAAGGGTCCCCGGTCTCAAAGCAACGACTCTCCCATTGGATAGTCGATGCTATCGCTCTGTGCTACTCCTCTATGGGCCTTGATTGCCCCATAGGAGTAAGAGCCCACTCCACTAGAGGGATGGCCTCTTCGTGGGCCTGGTCTAGTGGTGTCTCCATCAAAGACATTTGTGAGGCGGCCGGCTGGTCCTCGCCGTCCACTTTTGTCAGATTTTATAACCTGGACGTTCCGATCTTGCATGCTCGGGTCCTCCCAGTATGATGCGACGGCCTCAGTCGAGCTCCGTTATCATGCTACTCCTAGGGAGCCAACTCCCCCCTAGCTAGTGTAACTTAGGGTTCGAAGGCTTCGGCCTCCTCACTTGTCCCCTGGACCCCTCCGGTGTCCAAGATAAGCCAGTCGAGGTTACCGAGTACGTTTTTGTATACTCGTATTCTGTGCCCTGATAAGCGAACCTCAGATATTTCCTGTGAGCAGGAAAAGTATCTATGTGAAAATATGCGTCCTGGAGGTCCACTGAGGTGAACCAATCCCCTTGACGAATACTTTGACACAAAGTTCTGAGCAAAAGCATTTTGAAATTGTATTTTCTGTGGTGTTTGTTGAGGACCCGTAAATCTAAAATGGGACAGAGACCTCCCCCTCGTTTGGGAATCACAAAATTACTTTGTACTGTCCACCACTGCTTAAACAGCCCAAGCCATCGTTACTAGTTCTAAAGTGTCGTTTCAACCAACATTGATTTAAAGAAGGAAGTAGCAAACTTATTTATTTATTGATTTATTTTAGTTTGGCTGAACTCTGCACTTCATCATTAGGCAATATAAAGTTGACAGTGAATAAGTATATAAATACACTATACAGTATATATATGCAACAAAACCCCCCACTGTAATTTTAAAACAATAGCACAATGAAATTGCTGTTCTACAGGGCCCTTAGAGGGCTTTTGTACATGGGAGAGTTATACATTACGTCAAAGAGTTTAAGTGTATCTACAGTGGGAGCATTTATAAACCAAAGCCAAAGCAAACTTGTACCCATAATGTAACTGAGGACACGCTGACCTGTGCTGTAAGTATATTCATGTAGCTATCATTGTCTAGAAAAAGTTCTTGTGCCTTTGTTTTCTCTTATACACATAACAGTTTTATTGTGCTATTTCACTTTTTATTTCCGCCAGATGGGGTCGGACAGCAATGATGGAACCTACCAAGATACAAACACAACAAAGATCACTGAGTTTGTTCTACGAGGTTTTCCTAGCCTCCCTCCTGAGTATTACGGGTGTGTGGGAGCTTTGTTTTTCATCTTATACCTTCTTCTTGCTACTGGGAATATTTTTATCATTGTCTTTGTGATATGTGAAAAAAGCATTCAGAAACCAACATACATAATCTTCTGTAACTTTGCAATGGCAGATCTTGCACTTGGAACGACAACCTACCCAAGAGTCATTGCAAAGTACTGGATGTCTGACAAAATCATATCATTCAATGCCTGCTTCGTGCAGATGTATTTTGTCCATTTTCTTGGGGCTACAAATTCATTTCTCATGGCACTGATGGCTCTTGATCGATTCATAGCTATTTGCAATCCCCTCAGATATCATACCCTGATTAAAAATTCAACTATTGCCATTCTGTGTGCATGTGTTTGGATAGCAAACATGCTGCAGTTAGTTGGAGTCACTCTCCTGGCCCTCAATGTGAATTACTGTGGGTCAAATGTCATACCTCATTGCTACTGTGATCATGTTGCTTTAAGCAAACTGACATGTGGAGATGTAACTACCATAAAAGCCACAACTGCAGCCATTGCCATGTTTGTTCTGTGGGGTCCTTTAAGTTTCATCTTATTTTCTTACGTCTCTATCATCATCTCTGTGTTGAGAATCTCAAATTCAGAAGGACGTTATAAAACATTTTCCACGTGCACTCCACAGTTACTGATCATATGTCTGTATTATCTACCCAGAACTTTTGTGTATATGACACACATTGCTGGCTATGAATTTAGTACTGATATCCGCATTGTGGTTTCCATGATGTATAGTCTCTTCCCTGCTGTTGTTAACCCATTTATATATTGCTTCAGGACTAAAGAGATCAAAGAGGCAATAATTAAAAAAATTAAGATAAAACAGGTTGGAGTCAATAGAAAAGTCAGTCTTGGTTAAAAAGAATCTGGTCCAGTATTGTTGCTTACTATATATATATACATTCAAACCAAAAATTATTCAGACATTTTTTATATATTTTTACTAGTGGGTGCAGGACACTATAGTTCATTTATGTAAGTGAGGATAGCAAAATAAAGTAACCAAAAATTATTCAGACACTTTGACCTGACCATGTTTTACTTGTGTTATCTGATATAATTAAGATTATTTTTTTCTGACACAGTTTAACTCTGAGATCTTCTCATATTTTATTACCATTTTTTTTAAACTATAGTGAATAAACTGTAATAATGAATGAAATGTTCAAAGTGTCTGAATAAATTTTGGTTTGACTGTATATATATATATCAAATTATGAACCCTGATGCATAGAAATAATTATTCAGATATATACAAATACTATTTAATTTGGCAGATACTCTATGTTCACCTCTTTAATAAGACATTTATGTTAAATGTACAATTGTTTAAATTAAAATTTAAAACTCTGTGATTGCATGTAATTGAACAAGCCTGTCTTTAGTTCCTCAATATTTCTCTATGTTTGTGCTTTAAAAACTTATATAAGAGAATTAAGCTTTAAATTAATTGTTTTGTATAGTTAAGAAAAATCTGTCCATATATACAGTATACTACAGAGGTTACACACACACTCCGCAACAAGACTAACCATTTATCTTTATTTATTGATGTTATTTTTCTGACATTTTTTTCTTTATTATTAAAATTACCTGTTTACCTTAAATATCGGTCACCATTAAATACAAAATTAAAATACCATAAATTTTTGTTAAGGGATAGAAGCCTTTTCTTTCCCCCATGGGAAATTTACTGCAATATGCAGCAACAAACAAATTTGTGGTCTTATGTGTTTATTTTATTAAAGGATGAAGCAGACTGAAAACAAAGTGATAAAAAGTGAATTTTATGAGTGCCCTCTACCTGTTGTACTTGGTAAAGCTTTGATGGCATTTTCTTCCATAGGAAGGTTTGAGATGTTTTCTCTTTTTTTTTTTTTTTTTTTTTTTTTTTAATTTATTTTATATTTTCCTCAGTCAATTTGTAAAAGAATATAACTTATATACCTTCTGCTTATATACATTATACCTGAGCCATACTAAGAATTGTTTTTGTTTTTTTGTTTGTTTGTTTGTTTGTTTTTTGTTTTCTGTTTTAAAAATTAGCAAATATCTGCATTTTTAAATGCACCCTAAAACACTTTTCTTCATATGGACATAACATTATATTATATTATATTCCCAGAAAAAACATGAATTTCACATGTGGACAACATGTCACCACATATGTCTCCATATGTTCACATGTGAATATATCACCACATATGTCACCACATATGTTCACGTGACCACATGTGGACAATATGTGGCCACATGTGAATATGTCACCACATACACTACCAGTCAAAAGTTTGGACACGGTAAGATTTTTAATGTTTTAAAAAGAAGTTTCGTCTGCTCAGTAAAAACAGTAATATTGTGAAATATTATTACAATTTAAAATAACTGTGTTCTATTTGAAAATATTTTAAAATGTAATTTATTCTTGTGTTGGCAAAGCTGAATTTTCAGCATCATTACTCCAGTCTTCAGTGTCACATGATCCTTCAGAAATCATTCTAATATGATGATTTGATGCTCAAGAAACATTTATTGTCTACAATTGTACAAAATATTTGTGTACAATATTTCTTTTTCAGGATTCTTTGATGAATAGAAAGTTCAAAAGAACAGCATTTATCTGAAATACAAAGCTTTTGTAACATTATACACTACTGTTCAAAAGTTTGGGGTCAGTAAGAATTTTTATTTTTATTTTTTTGAAAAGAAATTAAAGAAATTAATTATTTTTTTGGGCAAGGATGCATTAAGTCGATCAAAAGTGACAGTAAAGATATTTATAATGTTACAAAAGATTATATTTCAGATAAATGCTGTTCTTTTGAACTTTCTATTCATCAAAGAATCCTAAACAAGTAATATTGTACACAAATATTTTGTACAGTTGTACACAATAAATGTTTCTTGAGCATCAAATCATCATATTAGAATGATTTCTGAAGGATCATGTGACACTGAAGACTGGAGTAATGATGCTGAAAATTCAGCTTTGCCATCACAAGAATAAATTACATTTTAAAATATTTTCAAATAGAACACAGTTATTTTAAATTGTAATAATATTTCACAATATCACTGTTTTTACTGTATTTTTAATTAAATAAATGCAGCCTTGGTGAGCAGATGAAACTTCTTTTTAAAACATTAAAAATCTTACCGTGTCCAAACTTTTGACTGGTAGTGTATGTCACCACATATGTTCACATGTGAATATGTCACCACATCCCACCCAGCACCAGACGTCATTTCGACATTGTTTTTTGGGCTAAATAAAGTCGGACCTTCATGGCCTTCATTTTTTTTTTGCAATTTTATTTCTACACCACATTTACCATTTCTAAAGCTATTATATTATATTATATTATATTATACCTGAGCCATACTAAGAATTGCTTTTTTTTCTGTTTTAAAAATTAGCAAATATCTGCATTTTAAATGCACCCTAAACCACTTTTCTTCATATGAACATAACATTATATTATATTATTATATTCATGTTTAATCTGTTTTTGTTTCGTTTTCAAGGACTTTTAGTATGTTTATTTTTGTTTTCTTTGTTCTATGTGCTTCTTGTTCCTTGGTTGTCATGACAATTAATTACATGATTAATTACAGCACAACTCTTTGTATTTTAGTTCATTATCTTGTGTATATAATGCCGTCAGTTATCTCAGTTCATTGTCTGGTGATGTATGTGTTTAAATACACTGTTACTTTGATTCTCAAGTTTGTTTCATTTTATTAAAGTTACACTTGCTGTTTGAACTCAAACCTTTCTCTTCAACATCCTTTGGGGACCGCATGACAGAACCATAAAAATGGTTCATTGCACACTAATGACATCTTGTGGTCAAAAGGTGGAAAAGCTGCCTTTGCGTCCCAGACAACCTAACCATTTTTTTTGTTTCATGTAATAAATTAGTATAACCATATAAGGCAATAAACGTATTTAGTCTATATAAATAATAGTCTTTCACATGTCATTGTACTTACACAATGTATGAATAAATGAGTCTGAGAATAAAATTTATGAAAAATGGGACAAATTAACATACTGTAGTGTTGTACTGTAGCAGTTTTTAGGAATTTAGCTTCAATCAACACATGCATCCTTATTCATATAAGCTTTTGCCTTGATCCTAAACCTATGAGTTCATAAGCAAGGCTCGTGTAGGCATATATGATCAAAATAAATTAAGATTGTGGAGCCCCCTCAGCTCCACCTGGGACCGACATCCTCACAGCTGCATCGGGTTGCCTTGTCCCACTGGCTCCACCTTGCCTAGACGTTGCTCTGCCTGTGACATGGACTTCCGGGCCTTCAGCTGCCCTTCCTCCCTCCACCCCTTTGGCTCCAAGCTCCACCGTCCCTCTGGCTCCACCATGGTCCTTAGTTGCATCAGCTCTGCCCCAGTTCACTGGCACCTTGGCTCCAGCTCAGGTGCTCATCACTGCGGCTCTGCCTAGGCCTCCGGATCCTGTGGTGTCGTCCAGTCCCGTCATTTCTTATTTTAAGAAAGTACCATATCTATTACTGAGTATAGCTACAGCAATGCCTTCAGCTAGTCACCTTAAGATCCTTTCCATCTAAACTGGTTGTATCTCTTAAGGCTAGTAGTGAATGTTTTATGAGCAGTAGGATAATCATATTCATCCGCAGAGTCACTCAGAGCCGAAGCACAACCAAAATAGTGTTCTTCTGCTAAATGCATGCAGTTTTGTTTTTTTTAACTGCTAGAGGGACAAAAGTTACATAGTGTTCCTTTAAAAGATCGCAGTCTCAAATAGGGCTCCGCGATTAATCGATTTGGCTCAGTGCAATTATGACATCGCAAAGGCTGTGATTTTTTTTTTTTTTTTTTAATTATATAAATATGTACACAGCATGTTGGTGAAGAGCTGCTCTGTGATCAGTAGCAAATGACACTCCATCTGAGAGCACTGCATTAGAAAAAGCAACACAAGTCAAACATACAAACTTACCAAACATGAGAAGCATTTATGAACATCTTGTCCAACAAAAGATAACATTTAATAACGTGTTTTTACTCCAAACTCACTTCATAACGTCAGTCAAGTGTTTGAAATAGCATTTTGATTAGCATTGCATTATAAATACACTATATTATTATCAGTGTTGTGCAAGTTACTTCCAAACTGTAATACATTATAGATTACTTATTACTGTTATTTAAAAATAATTCTTTACCTTACAATATTACTGTCTCAGAATTGTAATGCGTTACATTACTCCTGTATTACTTTTGAGTTACTTTCACCAAAATAACTACAGAAGTAGAACTTAACATAATGTCACACAATACAAAGTTACACCAGCGAGAGGGAGATGAATGAAATAAATCGCTAAACAAATATATCAGAAGCTGTCATTTATTCTTTATTTACAAACTTGGACACCACACGCGGGTACTGACTGACCACGAACAGGTAATAGAACTTACTTGCGGCATTTTTCATTCGTTAAAGTCCACTTTCTAATAAAAGATTCCTGATAATTTACTCACCCCCATGTCATCCAAGATGTCCATGTCCTTATAGTGGACTTCAACTGGCCCCAAACGGTTGAAGGTCAAAATTACAGTTTCAGTGCAGCTTCAAGGGGCTTTAAACGATCCCAGACGAGGAATATGGGTCTTATCTAGAGAAATGATCGGTCATTTTCTTAAAAAAATGAAAATATGCTTTATAGACACAAATGATCGCATCACAAGTGTTTCCTCCAGACCGCGATTCCATATTCTTCAAAAAGCTTACGCTGAATGTCCTACACCTTCCCTATTCAACTTATGGAACGAACGCGGCGCCAGTTCTGTTTTTTCCGTAAATTTAATAGGGAAGGTGTAGGACATTCAGCTTAATAAGCTTAATTTGGCCTTATGATTCCCCTGAATCAGACTAATTCTTGAAATATGTGACAAATAAGACCACAATGTTACTGAATTCTACCTGCTGGGATTTCCGGGATTCAATCCTCAGTATTATGGAGCTGTAGGAACCCTTTTGTTCTTTGTCTACTTGACACTGGCAGGAGGAAATATCTTTATTATTGCATTCATTGCTTATGAGAGAAGCCTTCAGAAACCCACTGATTTAATCTTCTGTATTCTTGCTGTGTGTGATTTTGCTTTTGGAACTGTCACACTGCCTAAAGCAATTGCAAAATATCTATTCAGTATCAACACTATATCATTTTATAGTTGCTTTGTGCATAAGTTTTTTGTTCATTACTTGGGGAGTATTAATTCTTTTGTTATACTATTAGTGGCCATTGATCGGTTTGTTGCTGTACGTAACCCACTGAGATACTGTGTCCTTATTACAAACAAAACTGTTTTCATTGCATGTGGAGTGATTTGGACAATGTTCATACCTTTGATGGCAATCATTGTTTATCATGCCTTCGATTACTGTGCTTCTAATGCAATAATCCAAAATTATTGTGAACGAAATGCAATAATTAAACTCTCTTGTCGAGATATAAACTAGAAAAGGCTTTTTGCTTTTGGATGGGCCATGTTTATTATTTTGGGCCTTTTGATTTTAATTATATTTTCTTTTATTGCCATCTTCACATCTGTTTTCAAAATTTCTGACATTCAGGCTCGATATAAAACATTCTCAACTTGCACTCCTCAGCTTCTTATTGTTTTTCTGTATTATCTCCCCAGATGTGTTGCCTATACATTTGATGTGACAGCTGCATTCACTCCTGACATCCAGATTATGTTAATTATGTGGTACAGTCTGCTCCCACCTGTTGTCAATCTGATGATATACTGCTTCAGAACCAGAGATCAAAGATGCATTAGGGAGGTAAATGAGACACAGAGAAGTTAGCATGCAGATGACCATGCTGTTGGGCAGAGCCTAAAATATTCCAATAACTTAATCAGTAGTGTGAATTGTTTAATTTGCAGGCTTTTCCTATTTCCTTGTTATTCTGTCTGTGAAACTACCGATCAGACTAATGACAAATTTCTAACATGGTTTCATTTTCTTTTTAGAAAAGATGAGTTTTTGTCATTTTCTTAATTCGAAATGGCATACATGATAAAGGTTAAAGAGTTTTGCTCTTGTTTTGTTTTGTCTGAAGTGAAGAATCTCTGAAAACATAAGCTGAGAATTATACTTCACATATTTATCCAAAGATCACTATTTTTATTTCCTTTATATGTTGTTCTTTAGAAATAGTATAAATGTTCACCTAATCATTTTCCTGGCTAGTTTTTAGCCATGCATTTAAACATTTTTAGTTAAATAAATAAACACTTAACCAAGATAATGCATAAAATGAATGAGAAATATTGAATATCCTGGATTATTTCTTGTTTTATTCACTAAGATGTAGTTAAAAGGATAATAGAAAATGAAAAATGTAATTTATTTACATTACTTATGAATATTAACACCTGAAAATTCACCAGAATTCTCAATGAATGACCATGGTTTTCAGTTTGGACTAACGGCCACTAGATGGCATCATCTTTTTTATTTTCCTCAGATAGCCATAAGTCATCACTTTCTGAGATGATTTGGGAATTATCAGGTCATAGCCTATAAATCATAGACTGGAAATTTTGCCTAGAATAGCTGTAGCCTATACTGTGTAGGCTATATGTGACGTAGTCGTAACTACTGAAATACCTGCCGGTGTTCGGATTAGCCAGTATTCTCCCATGGTCCCACCTGTTGTTAACCCAATGATATAGCTGCTGAAGAGAATGAGAGGTTAAAAAATAAAATAAAAAATATTCTGAAACCATCTTCATGCTCTGACAAAGATAGCCTATGTTTTATTAATCTATTTATTTCTAAAATCAGTGGCTTTGTAAATATCACAGTAATAATTAACTTTATTAATTTAATCAGATCTCTGAATATTTACTCAATATTTTTAAGCGTAAAAATGTTTCACCAAAAAATTTGAGAAAATCATAGTTAAAGTTTTTAGTGTATACTGCCTATAATCAAATGTTTCAGAATAAGGATTTATGACATACTTTGTTGCTTTTTTGACAATTTTACTGACTAATAAGAAACCAATAAAATATTTTGTAATGATATTATTAATCAGTTTTTAATTTTTATGTGGCAAATAAATGAATCTCTTATTAGTTTTTCTTGTAGTATACACAAAATGTCAGTCCAAGTAAATATTGCTTCAAGACTAAAATTTAAATGTTGGAAATGTATACAGTTGATTAACTTAATGTGATTTCAAATCAGTTGAAAGGTTAAATTCCTTTTTTACAGCAAAGACTTTACATTATGAGCCTGTACATAAATTGATTTAAAAAAAATAAATTCACCTTGAGAAATATTAACTGGAGTGAAAAGTCTGACAGTTAGGCCTGCATTTTTCCATTTTCATGAATATGCATTAGCATGTAAATAAAATGTAGAGCAAACAGATACCCAGCTGCAACATGCAGTAATTTCATTCCATATAAAAAGCACATTTCACCTCCTCTTTGACAATTTTAATAATGGTTACAAAATTCATAGTTCAGCTCCATAAAAAAAGTGAAGAATCAGACAAGAACTGACCTTTAGTATTGAAACTTGCACTCTGTGTAGGATATAAGCAGATGTAATGTTAGAGATCTGACAACAGATGGCGCTAATGTAACAATGTTATTACCCCCTTCAAAACACTGATATACACAGGGAAGTCACTAGAGATATGGATGGGGACTGTTTTAGGGGGGTCTTCCCAAGGATTTTAGCCCCCCAACATTTTCATTCATGTACTTTTAGAGTAACAGTGGGTAAAACCTATCAAAATAATGTTATTTTTGGTCAAGTTCGGCTAAAAGTAAACTCCCCCCTAAGATAAGCCTAGTGACATCCCTGGTTATACACAGAGATAAAAGCAATATATACATAAACATAAACCTTCCATATATTATAAATAATAGTTTTATTAAAGTTATTAAAGAATAAATGATTCACCAGTATTTCACTGGTCAACCATATAAAGTACAAGTACATTGATTAAATAATAAAGGAGTTTTATGTGAATTGTGTTTTTAACATACTTTCAAATGATTTCCTCTTGATCACTATGAAAATCACAGTCGGTTAGCTGATTGGTCGATAAGCTGGCTATGTCCTCAAACACATCTGCATAGTTGTTAAAGTGAATGCCTAGATTTAGGATATTCTCTAGCTGCTGGATCCCGCCGGAGACAGAGATGTTGTGGAGACTGTGGACGGAGGGGGATGTGACCACGTCTTTGAAGGGTGAAGGGGCCGTTAGTATAAACTGTCCTCTGGACCTATCTGCAGCTGAAACAGTCAAATAAGAATCAAATAAAAACCAAACACGACCAAAGACACACTGTATTGGTTCAATAATTGTCATAATCAAACTTAATGCTGTGCATTCACATTTGATATTTAACCAATTAAATTAGTCTCTTAATGTTTCATTTGAATAGTCTAGAATATTAAAAGGTAAAAAAATAAGGTCTTTCATGTTTCCTAATACATAATGTGAAAGTTAGATGTTAAATGGCCACTAGATGGTGCAAAATCATCAGAATGGCTCTGACAGAAGTTGTTTTAAAAAAAAAAAATGCATTATATGTTGATTACTAGTTATTCATATTAAAAAAAAAAATAGTATATTTAGTAAATAGTATAGTACAAAAAAAAAGGCACAACTGCTGGAAACATGCTTTCCATTAAGATGATATTTTATGGAAATTAAAAAATTTAGGTCAGGGGGCATGATTAAATCTGTTCATTTGTTTAAAAAAATATATATATATTATTATTATTTTTTTCTTCTACCTTTAAGATCTTGTTTCCTAATTTTAGTGTGAAAAGATGGTGAACGGATGTTACATGGCCACAAGATGGCGCCAAATCTCCAGAATGGCTCTGACAGAAGTTGTTTTAAAAATGCATCATTTGCCAAAGAGTAAGTAATGCTTTCCATTAAGATGACATTTTAGGAAAATTACAAAATTTACATAAGGATCAGAGGTATGATTAAATCTGTTCATTTGTTTAAAAATATAATTAACTAAATTTTTGAATGAATTTTTTTCTTTAACTTTGAGTGGCCACAATTCCTTTGTACCAAGACACAAATGTCCATCTTTTCTTGTTTGTATCTCACACATGTATATTATTTTATTTCTGAATATTATAACTAAAGGGCCAAAACAATATTCACCCCATTTTTATGAGCCTCTTTGAAGGATTAGTTCACTTTAAAATGAAAATTACCCCAAGCTTTACTCACCCTCAAACCATCCTAGGTGTATTTGACTTTCTTCTTTCTGATGAACACAGTCGGAGAAATATTAATAAATATCCTGACGCATCCAAGCTTTATAATGGCAGTGAACGGGACCAACAAGTATAAAGCTCAAGAAAGTGCATACATCCAAAGCAAAACTTACTCCACACGTCTCCGGGAGGTTATAAAGGCCTTCTGATGTGTTTGTGTAAAAAAAATATCCATATTTAACAAGTTATAAAGAAACATATCTAGCGTCCGCCACACCACCTTCAGTATTCAACTTGCGAAGAAAGTGTCATGCCTCTCACAGATCAAAACGCTTACTCTATGTCCTACGCCTTTCGTATTCAACTTACGAAAAAACGGGGACACACTTAACTACTAGCTGAAACATTCTAAGACTGAACTAAACACACTATATGATTTTAAATGCTGTCTGTAAACACAGACTGAATGCAACTGGCTCTGACTCAGCGCATTTGGGCATGATCAGTCGTAAGTATCAAATTACATTCATAATCAGCCTTACAGTTGTTAAGTGTGTCCCTGGCTTTAGTTGAATACGTATTTTACTTTATAACTTGGTAAATAAGGACATTTTTCTTCCAGCAAGAAGAAAGTAATTTACACCTAGGATGGCTTGAGGGTGAGTAAAGCTTGGGGTCATTTTCATTTGAAAGTGAACTAATCCTTTAATTTAGATGTCATAATTGAAACTGCCAGTGTGTCCTTGCCTTCAGGTGGATGTTCATCTTTGTCATGTGAGCTGATGAGGGACAGTTCTCTCTCACAGTCAAACTCTGAGCCGGTGAAAGAGCAGTGACTTTCACTCTCTGATGACGTCTCTGTCGCCCCGCTTCTGCATGGCTTTATGGGACACTCTCTGAAATTGTGATGAGGGTATCCCTTGTGGTCCCGTGGGGCGTTCAGCTTCTCAACTTCATCTGCTGAGAGATGCTGTGGAGGGCTTGTCAGATCAGGAGCAAGTTTTCTCTTGAAGAACAGTTGGGATTGACGTTGCCACTGGTGAAAATCGCCTCTAGACGTTTTCTGGTGAAGTTTAGGAGATGGATCATGATTAGTTTGAGGTTGCATGATGGATTGAGAAAATTTCGGATTGCCATTCACCTGATCTCCACGTTCATCCTCCTTCTTCAGCTGTGGGGTCTTCACATCTGAGTATGTGCTGTCAATCTCGTAGTACTCCAGTTCACTCCCTCCAAAACCTGAGACATGACAAGAAGGCCCACCTTCAGTACAACTTTCCACTCCTTGTGTCGAATCCCTTGGTTTTATCAAATCTGGTTGCTTGCTGGCCTCATTTGAGACATTCCGATGAGACTCATCAGCAGGACCTAAACTAAATGCCGGGTTATCCGTTCCGTGCTGTTTGCTTGGTGGCATGAGATAGACATGACTCTTCTTTTCTCCCTCACAGAGTTTGCCTTGTCTCCTGAGGACAATACATAGTACCAGGATCAGCAGAATGAGGATGATGGGAAGAATGATGGCCACAATCCATAAGGGGACGGTGTTTTGTGTTTGAGAACAGGCCTCGTTGTGGACGACGTCAGATGAGCAGGATCCACACGAAGACCCAGACATGTTGTGTAGACAAATGCACCAGTAGTCATCTTTGGAAGAAGATCCACAGTCACTATCATTCCAGCAGGGCTCAGATAGACAGGAATCCTCGAGGCATGGAGTCAGAACACAGCGGTTTGGAGAAGCGCAGAAGGTTTGGAAGACAGATGGGCTGGAGCTGGCCTGGACTATCTCATTGTAGCCGCTGAAGGATAGGAGGTGGCCATTGAATTTGATGTATTCCACACACCCTCTAAAACCTGGAAAGACAAGATAAGCAATATCAGCAGCAAAATACTGTATAAGGGCTTTATTATCAAGTTGGCGGTTTTAATTAATGGTTATATCAGTAAGGAAAACTAAATTTAAACAACAGAAAAATTAATAATTGAAAAAAAAAAACTGAAACTAAACTAAAATACATTTTCATGACTCCAAAACTAACTAAACTAAAAATGGCCACCAAATAGTTTTAAAATTAATTTAAAGGCACAATATGTAAGATTTTTAGATTCAAATATCCAAAAACCACTAGAACATTGTTATATATTTTGTAGACTTGTGTACTTACATTATTCCAAATGTTTCCAAGATTGTTTAAATCCAGAAAAATAAGCAATTTTCACTAGGACACAGATCGTGTCCGTGCGTTGCCTATCAATGACATCATACCCGCATTACCCTTGATCTCCGGTTTTATTTAGTAGAAACCATGGAAACATCAAAGACGCTTTAATATACGTTTTATTAGACAGGCAAGCAACTGTTTGGATACATTCATTAACAAAAAAAAAAGAATCACTGTTATATAGCTCAACCATAGACTGAATAAAACATGGATGTTGTGTCCGTGACATTAACGTAGGTTTCTGAAGAGCATTTTTGAAGCCTAAAGTGGGCGGGGCGGCCGTCGCCATCTTGGCAGCACATCACCGCGCGATAACCGAAACTGGGCAAAGAGGCGGGACGTGGGTGGAGCTGAGGTGTCTGGTTGCTGAAACCACACCCGCCTAGCTCAACGTGATCATGTTAGCAGCAGGCTAAGGAGCTATCTATCTTAGATACTATCTAAAATATTAATAAAGATAACAAATTATACATCGTTTGAAAGTTCTAAAGGTTTACTGTCAATCGCGCTCATCTCTCATTAGCAATTGCTCCAGCGGCCTCATTCTGCTCCAACGGCTTTCAGCCCCACCCTGCTTCTTACTACAGTAATGTTAATAAATCTTTAATACATTAGCTCATCCATAAATATGATTTCTGCCCGAATCCTGTCGGATTCTTTCCATCGGTTGAAGACGTGTAGACAACTCCTCCCATGATTCCGCGAAATTAGGGCTGTGCGATATCGTATATATCGTAGTATGTAAATATATTGCACTATTGACACTTCAGAGTGATGAAATGCATGAATGAGAATTTAAAGAGTGGGACGTGCTTGATGTTAAAAGAGTTATAAGCACAATATATCCTGAAAAGGAACTCGGTGCAGCGCTCGTGCTGACTGGCACTGCCAAAGTGCGCTGCCTCTCTTAGAAGGCGATCGCGAATTAGAGACATGCTCGATGTTGAAGTGTATTTAGCACAATAAGTAGGGGTGGGCGATATACTGGAAGACACGATTAGCCAGTTGAAATTTGTCAACTGGTAGAGATTTTGGACTATCGTCTCTGTCAAGGTTACGCTCACGCGAGGTTGCTATGCTGCGCGGTCACGAAAGCATGAGTATAATTTGCATGAGTTTTTAAGCATTGCGGTGGTTTTAAACCATTTAAGTGCAATTAGCAGCGAAAGACAACTTATTTCAGCATATGCATGCGCTCTCTGAAGACTGTGTCTCAGCGCCGTCTGAGAGACGCGCAACATGAAGCCATTGCTCATAAAGCGCGTGAGGACTTAACTGAGTGCTTTTTGACACCTAATTGGGCTTGAACGGTTAAATACACATACCTATGTGCCAAAGTGACCACGTATTTGCAAGTAAACAGAGCCATTTATGTCTTAAGTGAAGGTACAAGGCTCGAGTTAATGGATCGGTGCAGTCAGTCTTAAAGGGACAGCATCCAAATTTACCTGCTATAATTTTTAATGCTAGTCAAACAACAAAAAAGAGAAAATCTCTCACTGCTTGCTTTTGTAACTTTAATAAGAATAAATGTATATTTAATTTACACAGTAAAGATTATGCATTGTTTTTATACCTTTGATTACTTTATACATTTTCTAGTGCTTGAAGTTTTTTTCATGTAGGTCTTTGTTCTATTGTAGTTTGTCTTCTTTGCTCTTTCAGTTTATTTGTCTTCAGTAAGCTTGAGAGTTTTTTAGGTTAGTATTAATTTAAATTATATTGAAATTGATGATAATTACGAAATTTCAATGATATGGAAAATGTTGACATGTTGACATCATAAAAATCTTATTTAAAGCAAAAATAACTATATCGTGATATATATATATATATAGTTATCGTGATATAAAATTACTCATATCGTGATATAAGATTTTGGTCATATCGCCCAGCCCTACGCGAATTCAAAGCGTCATCAAGCTACACCTTTGTTTTGAACAAGCGACCTCTAGCGGTGAAAAATTATTATAATATTATAATATTGTGCCTTTAATTTAATAAATCATTTTAAATTCAGTATTTCAGATGCATAATATATTGTAAATTTTTATGATCCACTTTCATTAAACATGAAAATGCCACAAGATGACACTAGTGTTACTGCTAAATACATGAAGTTTTGGCAGCACAAACATACTCAAACTAAAATAAAAACAACAAATAAACAAAAACTAAAAAAAACTCTAAAAAGCACAAAATAAATTACATTTAAGAAAAAAAAACTAAAGAAAACTAAACTAAATTTAAAGTATAAGTTATTTTTTTTTTTTTAAAAACAGTAAAACAGAATGGGATGAACTCATGAAAAAATATTAAATTTTAAGCAATGGAAAGCGTTTTTAAGTACAGTATAACCAACAAATCAGGGGAAATCTAACCTAAGTCCTGGATTATCTCTGGAAAACCTCTGGATTCTCTCAGTGAAGCAGTGCCCAGAAAAATGGTCTCCACCAAGAATGCCGAGTGAGTTAAAGTGCCATTGGTGGTGTTCACAACAGGTCGCTCATCCAGAAACAGAGAGATGTATGAGCCCCTTCTGCGCAGCTGAAGAACATGCCACTGTCCATCTGACACATCTCCCTCCGTTGAGAGCTCCAGCAGCTGACCAGATGTGACATTGGTGAACACATACAGAGGTTTCCCATCTGATATCTGAGGAGGCGAGACAAAACATGTTATTAACTGAATTAAGAGATATAGTTCAGATACAGCATATTCAAGTTAGCTGTTAAACCCTAACAAATGTAACATAGAAAATACAGTGATAATAATTTATATTAAAGTTCAATAAAAGTTAGGCACACTCAACAGCATATGGCATAATATGGATTACCACACACACAAAAAATTAGTCCCTCCTTTTCTTTATAAACTGCAAAGGCACATGCAGTGGAAGTGAATGAGGCCAACCCTTAATGTTTTGACAGTAAACAATACGTGTTTTAACATGATTAACAAACAACAACAACAACAAAATTGCTTATCTACAACATAACTAAAATGACTGTAAAAAAGGTAATTGATAATACACAAGATTTAAAAGAAGAATTAATAAGTGCTGTGCTTTTATAAAACTATAAGCTTCACATTTCTGCTTTTAGAACCTCCAAAAACTCCTCTTTTAAGAAGACAGCTGAAATAATTTTTTGTGGTAATCAACATTAGCTGCAAACACCATCAGCTTAACTTGTATTGAATATTTCTTTAAAATTCTCTCAGCGCTCACCTTAAGTTTTAGATGTGCTGTTTGACACCAGCACACAAGCAAAACACCATTTCTTCTGACAGTCCTCATCTTGATCTCAACACTGTCAAACCCCTGAGAGTCTCCTTCCTTCCCATCCAAAATGGCTTGTAGAAGCTGATTTCTTCTGTAGCTTTCCTTGATGGCAAACTCAATGTAGGCCTCTCCATTGAGAAACAATACATGCTGTTCAGCCAAATCTATCAGAAACAGAATCAGATTCACTTCAAGACTTTAAACTATCACAGTAAAAACTAGAGAAACTACAGATACAGTATGTATGAATGAAATTACTCATGGCACAGTTGGGTCCTGTGAAATGGTCTCTACACTGGCAGTGGTGGTGAGACCATCGGTCTTGACAAACTCCTTCATTCAAACACTCAGCGGTTTCACAGGGAGGAATATCTGCTCGTGGACATCTGATCATAAAAAAGAAATAAACTAAAACATGGTATTTTAATAGAACTTTTACAATTACAAAGTTTCTTTTGAAACTCACCGATCAAGAACATTCTGGGATGCCAGATATTTTAAGGAATCTGGACCAATGTTGTTCACTTGCACGTTTCTCATACAGCCAACAAAGTCATGAGTCCTGATTTGCCTCTGCAAAATGGCATCAATTGACTTTATGCCACCAAACGTCATGTTATTTGAGCTCACTTCCAGAGTCCTGTGTGTAAACGTCATTTAGAGGTACGAGTTCAGATAAACAAACAAGTAAGAAGAGCATGTAAAATGGTAAATCATAAGCATGAAGATAAGAAAACAAATAGCAGTTTGAAATTATGTGTACTAGTGTGTTTTTATCTGGGACAAAATGGCAAGATTAAACATAATACTACCTTTGGGTTCCAGTGCCACCATTCTGAGATAAGCAAAAACCTTGCGGTTCATTGGCAGAGCAGTTGTCAATTTCTAGAGAGGCTATCTGAGAGACACAAAGGGAAGTATACCTGCAGAATATCTGACAAATCTTTCACAAAAATGGCTTGATTGATTCCTAAGATTGAAAAATGACCATGTATGGGAATCACGTACATTTCCAGTTCTTCTTACGGTGATGTTGTGAAAACTTCCATCAGCCACTATCTTTCCAGTTTCCAATCTTATCACTCCAGATCCAAGATCATAAGACAGCCACAGCCTTCCACTCACAATTTCAAGGGCCATGAAGTCTGAAGTTGATGGGTCACCATGGTTGTACAAAAGCAAAGCGTTTTGCTGAACAGTCGCAAATTCCAGATAAATGAAGTTATATTGTGGATCCAATGGAGGAAATTCTATATAAGAGAGTTCCTGAAAGCCATAACTGTGTTCTTCACAATTGATTCCGCTCACACCTAACAATAAATAGGAATGTCAGAAATATATCTATTCAAAAATATACAGTATATCTATAGGTAATCATAAATGTATCTATTCAAATTAATATAATAATTAATGAATTGAATTCAAAGATGAATAATACATTATTCATACTTTCATAATTAAAAATAAAAATTTTAATATATTGTATTTAATAACAATAGAATTTGTTAATCATATCAAATACAACAAATAATAAATGTAGTTTAAAAATACATTATTATATTATCATTAAAATAATCTAATATTTAACATAATGAATATAAAAATGAATATACTGAATAATCATAAACAATAAATCTTATTACTTAAAGTAATAAGAACATTTAAAGTAAAAACATTTAAATTAATATGTAATGCACTGAATTTAATAATACATTATTCCTTTTACAATAAAAAATAATTAATAATAGTTAATATTAAAAATAATAAATCGAATTGAATTAAATTAACAAAATTAACATATTTTATTAATTTTACAAATAAAAATAATATCACAAAATGAGGTCAGAATTTGAATCATATAATAATATGTAGACAGAAAATGTCCTTTTACCAAATGGACACTGGCAAGAGTAACCAGTTAAAAAACTGAAGCAGTTGCCAAACACACAAGGGGTGGAAGCACAGTGGTCAACAATACGATCACAAAACCTTCCTGTGACAAAAATAAGTGGTTAATTAATGTACAACAAATCAATTAAAATTAGATACACAAAAATACTTTTTAGACTCAAAAGAATTGATTCAGTGCACAAGTTATATGACCATACCTTCATACCCTGGGCTGCAATCACAGATGAACCCTCCCTGTCTGTTCCAACATGTTCCTCCATTTAAACATACTACCGTTTGACATTCATTATCAACTGTAGTGCAGTGCGGTCCTGAGAACCCCTCTTTGCATTGACAAAAATAAGTTCCTGGATTGTTATAGCAGTTTCCCCCATTTTCACAAGGTTCCTTGGTGCATTCATCAAAGTCTAGTTCACATGCATCACCTGTAAAGCCTGTTGGGCAAGAGCAGTTAAAGATCTCCACAAAATAGGGAGATACAAATATAAGACTAGAGCTTTCCAACACAGCAACTTCCTGACTGATGTGAATGTTTCTGTTGCAGGTGGCACCATTATGGCAAGGACGGAGCATACAGGGGTCACTGGTTATTTGGGATATAGTCACATTGCTTTGCACTTCTAGTAACTTTTTATGCATGCTTGATATTCCGCTTGCCGCCTCTCCAGTTAGATACTGACCATTGTAACTTTTCACAGCAGCCAGAAGCAGCATTTTATCTCCTTGCAACTTCATTCCAAACACATGCGTTTTGGATGCTTGTAGGTTAAAGAGGCTATCCAATGCTTTGACAAATTTTAAATACTTCAAAGACAGAAATTCCTCAAGAGTAGATATAGAGATGTAGAACAACACACAGTTGTCCAGAGAGACGTTGGTAAAGCCTTTGTAATTGACGTAGATGCTGTTGTTGACTGACGGGTGGAGCTGGTCACTCGCTTCGACGGAAATATTATACGTTGCCTCCCCTTGGTATGGGGAGGACCACAAATTACACATCCCAAATGGGAAACTAAACATCCTAAGTGGCCCGTTTCTGATTGTACAATTGAACACATCCAGTTCGTCCTGATCGATCGGTCTCACATTTCCGATTAGTCCTCCTGGAAAAGAACTTCCATAATATTTCACCAATATATTGATGTTTCTCTGGAGTGGTGCATTGTCATTTTCGTCAAGAACTTTAATATGAAACAAAGTGGTGGAGGACATAGGTGGCTTACCAGCATCTTGAACCACAATATGTACGTGAAAAAGAGGGTTGCGCTCTCGATCAAAGGGTCTTGAGGTAAGGAGAACTCCATCAGATGAAAGTGAAAAACCCTCAGCAGGTTTCATCATCCAGTATGTGAAAGGACCTTGATTTGGAGGAAGATCATCATCTGTGGCAGTTAAAGTGGAGACGAGAGTGCGAGCAGGTTGGTTTTCTCGGATAAACCCTTCTGTGGTCAACAATTTGGGAGCATTGTCATTGACATCAGTAATGGTGATAGCTACCTTTGTGCTTCCAGTTACAGCAGGTGAGCCCTCATCAATAGCAATGACCGTCAGGTTATAGATGGCCCACATCTCTCTATCCAGATGACTGCTAACTGAAATGACGCCACTGACGGGATCTATAATGAAGGAACTGTTGATATTTCCGTGTTCAATGCTATAGGAGAACCTGCTCCATTCTCGGATCACATCCCGGTCCACTGCTTTGACTTTAGTTATGGAGGTCCCAATCGAGATGTCCTCCGGCACTGCTACGGTGTAGAGAATTGAATCAAACTCAGGGGGATCATTTTCATCTAATATGTGTAGATGTATCAATGCCTCATCAACATTAAATCCAGTAATGGCTCCTCTGTTTTTTGCCAACACCTGTAGGATGTCATCATTTTTAAGGCGATTTTTCAAATCTTTACAGATATATATTATTCCTGTATGCTCGTCCACCACAAAACTAGCTTTTTTACTTTGCCCTGCAAGTACGTAAAACACTTTTCCATCAGGCCCTCGGTCATGGTCTATGGCGATGACCCTTCCTATTTCAGTTTGTAGCGGCAAAGCCTCTGACACAGAAAAGTTGTATAGATGTCTTTGAAAAGCAGGGATGAATTCATTGAGGCCAGTGACCTGGATGTGAATATGGGCAATATCAAACAAATATGGAGAGCCAATGTTGGTGGCCTTGACTGTAAGTTCAAAATGCTGATTTTGCTCATAATCAAATATCTCTGAAGTTGTGATAGTGCCATTTTTGGTGTCCAAATAGAAGAGATGGATGTCTCCTGCAATAAGTGAATACGTGATTTGAGAGTGAATTCCTGTGTCAGCGTCCTTCGCCCATACCTGCAAAACTGAGGTACCAATTAAAGCATTTTCTGAAACAGTGGCAATATAATCTGTAGATGTAAATACAGGAGGGTTATCATTTAAATCTATAACATATACTGTGATATTGAGTTGACCCATCTTGGGATGCCAGCCTCCATCCTTGGCAATGACTTTTAGATGATGAGTTTCTGACTCCTCAAAGTCAAGCACTTTAACCAGCATGATCAATCCTGAAGAGTGTCCAATGGTAAATAATCCATTTTCATTCCCACCATCAAAAGAATAAGAAATAACACCATTGATGCCAAAATCTTTATCTTTGCCTTGGACCTTTCCAATAACTGAACCAATGGGCAAATCTTCTTGAACAAAAAACTCAGCTTTACTGTTAGGAAAATGTGGTGCGAACAGGTTCTCTTGTGTGACTTCAAAACTGATTTCAGTTTTTGCCGAAAGAGGAGGGAGGCCTTTATCTTTCACAGTGATCTGAAGTGTTAGAATGATGTTAAGACTATTTGCTAAAGGTTTATGTAACAGCACTTTTCCGCTGTTACGTTCTATCTCAAAATAAAGAGATCCATTGCCACCACTATTAAAGTACTCAACACTGTTGCTCATTTCAAGAGAATCTTGATCTACTGCAGATATCTGGATCACTTCTGTTCCCACAACCAGGGTTAAAAGGACTGGTACCAAAGGCCTGAAGGGTAAAAACGAGGGTGGGAAATTATTATATTGTACTAATGTCACTGAAACAATGCTAGAGCTGTTCAAAGGAACACTGCCACAGTCAGACGCCACAACTGTGAAAGCAAAATTGACAGATTCAGATTCACGGAGAACAATGGGCTGTTTGTTTGAAATTTCCCCAGTTGATGCATTTACCAAAAAAAGTTCATTTGGTGGTTCGATGAAGTAGAGGATGTGGGCATTCTCACCAAGATCTTTGTCAGTAGCACTAACTTGTAGAAGGAAAACTTCATGCATCTTCATCTCAGGGACAGTGATGGTGTAAAGTGGTTGATAGAAGATCGGTGTATTGTCGTTGATATCTGTAATGTGTATAGTGATGTCTGTGCTAATGCTCCAAGCAGAATCATTGGCGTTAACCTTCACTATATAATGATCTTGATCTTCTCTGTCCAAAGGAAGCAGTACCAGTAAAGTGCCAGTGGTTTTATCAATACTGAACGGGAACTCACTATTTTGGCCGATGATTGTATATTCAATGACAGCATTTGGACCAACATCTTCATCTGTAGCAGTTATCTGAATAACTGAAAAGCCAACGGGGGCTTCCTCGGGAACCTCTGCGATGAAAATCTGTGAGAAGCGGGGCGCGTGATCATTTGTGTCGAGAACTACGATGATAACTGCTGCAATTGCCGAAAGACTGTTGTTTTCTTTATCAATGGCCTTGATAGTGAGATTATAGTATGGTAAATTTTCTCGATCTAAACGCTTTGTTGTGGAAATACTACCATGATTTTTGTCTATTTTAAATGCGCCCCCAATGTTACCAGCTAAAATGAAGTACTCCACCTCTGCAAACACTCCAGAGTCGGCATCTGTTGCTAACACACTACACACCCTACTTGAAGCCAAGTTCTCATACACGTCACATCTGTAGATGCTTTGCGAGAACACCGGTGGGTTATCATTCACGTCACTGACATTAATATGAAGTTCGGCATATGATGAAAAAGGCGGTATCCCTGAGTCTCTGGCTTCAACCACGAGATGAAAATGCATGTTGGTTTCAAAATCTAAGGGATCATTGACAGTAAGCTCGCCAGTGCTGTGGTGAAGCTCAAAGTCTCCAAAGTTTCCAGAGGCCAGATAGAAAAACACTGGTACGTTTCTCAGTGTTTCTGCAGTCACAATAGCCACAAGCGTCCCAGTAGCTGCATCCTCGGAGAGAATATCTTTATATATTTGGATTGCAATTCGAGGAAAGTATGAGTTATTCTGGAATCTGACAGTCAAGGTTGTTGTGTCCATTTTTGGCATATCTGCTCCATCCTGCACATGAACATCAACTGTGATGTCATTTCTTCTCTTCACAGAATCCGTAGTGAACACTGTTCCTGTGCGAGGGTTAATTGAGAAGAGATGGGCCTGTTGGCCATGCAGAGAAAAATTTAGTTTTGCGTTCAATCCAGCATCTGCATCTTCTGCCATCACTGTGCAGACAACTGATCCTGTAAAATACATAATGAAAACATTTTTGTTATCTAAAAGGCAGTTGTCTAAGAACACTGGATAATAATATTAGGGTCATTACAATAGTGTGTACATTCACCTTTGGTTATCCCAGCAGGAACATTGGCCACATATGGTCCATAAAGAAAGGACGGAAAGTTATCATTCACATCCTCAACTTTTACTGAAACAGCAGCTGAGCTGGAAAGAGGCTTTGTGGGATGTCCGTCAATGACAGTCACCAAAAATCTGTACAAAGCCACTGTCTCTCTGTCCAAGGCACTTACGGTAAATAAACCTCCAGATGTTTCATTGATGGAAAAAGGAACATCTGGGCCTTCTAAAGAATATCTGCAAGTGAAATATTTTAAATATCTACAGTCATTTATATTATACTACACAGGCTCATATCAGTGTTGTTGTTGCTAACTAAAACTAAAATGATTAAAAATTGCTTTTGGTACTTGAAATAAAGTTAAAATAATTTAAAACATAAATGCTAAATAAAAGAAATAAACAAATACACAAAAATCATAAATGTTGTCTTGGAAACTACCTGAAATAAATAAGTTGAAGTTAAAGTACTAAAAATGAATTAAAGCTATAGGCCTATAGAAATATATATATATATATATATATATATATATATATATACACAGGTGCTGGTCATATAATTAGAATATCATCAAAAAGTGGATTTATTTCACTAATTCCATCCAAAAAGTGAAACTTGTATATTATATTCATTCATTACACACAGACTGATATATTTCAAATGTTTATTTCTTTTAATTTTGATGATTATAACTGACAACTAAGGAAAATCCCAAATGCAGTATCTCAGAAAATTAGAATATTACTTAAGACCAATACAAAGAAAGGATTTTTAGAAATCTTGGCCAACTGAAAAGTATGAACATGAAAAGTATGAGCATGTACAGCACTCAATACTTAGTTGGGGCTCCTTTTGCCTGAATTACTGCAGCAATGCGGTGTGGCATGGAGTCGATCAGTCTGTGGCACTGCTCAGGTGTTATAAGAGCCCAGGTTGCTCTGATAGTGGCCTTCAGCTCTTCTGCATTGTTGGGTCTGGCATATCGCATCTTCCTCTTCACAATACCCCATAGATTTTCTATGGGGTTAAGGTCAGGCGAGTTTGCTGGCCAATTAAGAACAGGGATACCATGGTCCTTAAACCAGGTACTGGTAGCTTTGGCACTGTGTGCAGGTGCCAAGTCCTGTGGGAAAATGAAATCTGCATCTCCATAAAGTTGGTCAGCAGCAGGAAGCATGAAGTGCTCTAAAACTTCCTGGTATACGGCTGCGTTGACCTTGGACCTCAGAAAACACAGTGGACCAACACCAGCAGATGACATGGCACCCCAAACCATCACTGACTGTGGAAACTTTACACTGGACCTCAAGCAACGTGGATTGCGTGCCTCTCCTCTCTTCCTCCAGACTCTGGGACCCTGATTTTCAAAGGAAATGCAAAATTTACTTTCATCAGAGAACATAACTTTGGACCACTCAGCAGCAGTCCAGTCCTTTTGTCTTTAGCCCAGGCGAGACGCTTCTGACGCTGTCTGTTGTTCAAGAGTGGCTTGACACAAGGAATGCGACAGCTGAAACCCATGTCTTGCATACGTCTGTGCGTAGTGGTTCTTGAAGCACTGACTCCAGCTGCAGTCCACTCTTTGTGAATCTCCCCCACATTTTTGAATGGGTTTTGTTTCACAATCCTCTCCAGGGTGCGGTTATCCCTATTGCTTGTACACTTTTTCTACCACATCTTTTCCTTCCCTTCGCCTCTCTATTAATGTGCTTGGACACAGAGCTCTGTGAACAGCCAGCCTCTTTTGCAATGACCTTTTGTGTCTTGCCCTCCTTGTGCAAGGTGTCAATGGTCGTCTTTTGGACAACTGTCAAGTCAGCAGTCTTCCCCATGATTGTGTAGCCTACAGAACTAGACTGAGAGACCATTTAAAGGCCTTTGCAGGTGTTTTGAGTTAATTAGCTGATTAGAGTGTGGCACCAGGTGTCTTCAATATTGAACCTTTTCACAATATTCTAATTTTCTGAGATACTGAATTTGGGATTTTCCTTAGTTGTCAGTTATAATCATCAAAATTAAAAGAAATAAACATTTGAAATATATCAGTCTGTGTGTAATGAATTAATATAATATACAAGTTTCACTTTTTGAATGGAATTAGTGGAATAAGTCAACTTTTTGATGATATTCTAATTATATGACCAGCACCTGTATATATATATATATATATATATATATATAAAGGCAATATTAATTAAAATAAAATATTAATAAATTCTATAAGAGTATATAAATAATACTGGCTCATATAAGACAAAACATAAGTGATTTTTTTTTTTTTTTTTTTACCAAAAATGCTAATATTATGACTACATTATAGTTTGCTTATCAAATTACCTTAGTTGTCCATTTGTACCCTCATCCAAGTCTGAAGCTGTAATTCTCCAAAAAACCGTCCCAACAGGAGAATCCTCCAATATGTGACTATTGAACATGTCATTGTCAAATATTGGAGCGTTGTCATTGACATCATCAACAACGATAACCAAGGTGCCTGTGCTTGTCAGTGATGGGAATCCTGGAAAGGAAGGACAAAGAAATTACAATAATAATACACTGAATATGTACAGAATAAATTAGGGATGCACCGATTAAAATGCTACTAGTGAATTTAGGCATCGCAACATCAGAATGTATAGTACACTATAAAAATGGATATTATTTTAAGATTTTCGCTAAAGACTACATTTAATTGTGTTAATAAATTATTAGTATTTTTTAAAGATTAACATTATGAATATAAAATGTAAAGACAAAGGTAATAAGCGTGTACAATTAAATATCCAATATTAAAATACTCATAAATTAAAACAAATCTCTAATACTGACTAATAACCAATAGGGTACAGATATATCATGCATCCCTAGAAAAGCAAACTAACCTAGAAACTAGCAAAGAAGTTAGCAAATGATTACCTGAATCAACAGCAATAACTTTCAACATGTATTGGCTTTTCACTTCCCTATCAAGATCTTCTAAGATTTGGAACGTTCCATTGGAATGAAGTGAGAAGAGACTCTCATAATTTCCTGATTCTATAGAATATGTCAGCTGACTGTTAACTCCCAAGTCCTCATCAGAGGCATATATCTACAAAAAACATATTTCACATCTTCATGAAACAACAAATTAAAGATGAAAAAGTGAGTTAATTAAACCAGAAGTGAGTCCATCATATCCATTTTATTTTAAGTACCTGGTGGGTGTGCTGAGAAGAGTCTTCCCCATTTTCGAAGACATGTAATGTCAGTGATTCAGATGAAAAAATAGGTACGCAGTCATTAACGTCTAGGACTGTGATGTTGATGGTTGCTGTGGCAGACCTTTGAACATCTCCCTGGTCTTCTGCTAGGACTGAAAAACTGTAGAAAGGCTTCTTCTCACGGTCCATCTTGTCTATTACTGACACCACGCCTAGAACAGAGTCTACCATGAACCCGCTCTCTGAGATAAAGAACCGCACCTGCCCATTTGACCCAATGTCTCGATCACTTGCATCAACTCTGAGCAGGCTTGATCCGCGAGGTACATCCTCGTACACTGAAAGACTGTAAGAGCTTTGAATGAACTCTGGATTGTGGTCATTCACATCCTCAATGAGCACTGTGAGGTTCATAGAGCTGAACAACGGTGGTACACCTTTGTCTTTGACTTTCAATGTGACTATGATAACATCCTCGGTTTCCCTGTCCAATGGCTTCTGCAGGTACACAACCCCAGTTGAACTATTTATGCTGAACGGTTCTTCTTCTGTACTCTCAAACATGAAAATAACTTCACCGTTGGATCCAGCATCAGCATCTGTGGCCTGTATGACCGTAACAACAGAATGAAGAGGTGCGTTCTCTGGAAAACTAACTGTACTGGGTGTTGTGATGACCGGGGAGTTGTCGTTGACATCGAGAAGATAGACGGCAACATGCACTGAGGATGTCAGTCGAGCCTCTGTGGGTAGAGCACGATCATTGGCCTGGACGATGAGGTTATACACTGTGTTTGTCTCTCTGTCTAACTCCCCTCGTAGACACAGAGCTCCCTGCTGGTTTATAGAGAACTTACTCTCAAGATTCACCACCAAATCCACTTCTCCATTTATACCTGTTGGATACAAGAAAAGGAGAACCTGGATTACATTAACCAACATAAAACATAGTTTTAATTCAATGACTGAGCAGGTGGATTTAATAATCACAAACAAACAAAAGCTTAGTAATTAAGAAAAAGTAACAGTAATATATGACAATTATAGGACATAAACATCAATCCATTAAGGCTGAAAGCATAAAGTCTGGGCCTGACAGTGATGGTGTGAATCCTAAAAAGGAAAGCCAAAGAAATTAGAATAATAATGAGTATGCACAGAATAAATTAGTGATGCACAAATTAAAATTCTGGCTGGTATCAATAAATATTTTCATGTTATGGCTGATTATAGATAAACTACTGTCATTAAATTCTATACTAGTTTGTCTGAATAACTTAAAAAATAAACTTAAAATAAACATTAAAAAATAAAATAATTGTAAAAGCTTAAAGTGAATTTAGGCATGGCATCATTACAATGTACAGTATAAAAAGAGTATTAATTTTAAGATTTAACAGCATTATTAAATTATTAATGTTTCTAACTTTGAATGTTAGATAATGGCAATGGTGAAATTAATAATCATCAGATCTGCATTCAAAAAGGTTAGTAATTTAGTAAAAGGCTTGTTATAAGGACAGAACCTCAATCCCTAAGGCTGAAAGCAATTATTTTGGTG
Source organism: Hypophthalmichthys nobilis (assembly GCA_037950665.1). Lineage (NCBI taxonomy): Eukaryota > Metazoa > Chordata > Actinopteri > Cypriniformes > Xenocyprididae > Hypophthalmichthys > Hypophthalmichthys nobilis. The sequence continues at coordinate 20,455,991 of CM075479.1, forward strand.
TAACATCTCCGATAAAAAGCATATCTTTCCAGAACAAATGTAGTGTCTGGCTCCAGCATGTCATTTCAAACACATCTCAATAATCACTGTTAAAGCTTGTGTGTAGCCCTGAACAACTTCCTGAATGGGTTAAAAGGAACAAAATGTGAATTTCATTGTGCACTTGTATGTGGAATACATAATATGCTTCAACTTGAACCTGTAATAAGAGAAGACAAGGGGTTCTCCATTATTAGCAGTAGCCAGCATCCCCGAGAGAGGGGACACTATTCATCGTCTCAGGACGCTTACAAAGGAGAAATGACGTAAGATTTAATGAGACCACTTCAGTCTGTTTGGCATTTCCCGAGTCTTTTCAAATGTGTGAACCTGGAGGTTTTGAGTTTAAAGGAAAATAAAAGCTGACCGGTACCATCCATTGTGCTAATTCTGTATTTAATAGATTTATGTATTGTAATACGTCCTCATTTTGTTTGAATGTGTCTCTAATTGGGAGGGACAGGAGATGAAAGGAGATTTAAAAACCATAAGGAAAAACAAAATATTTTCAAACACTACAAGAATCCTATGAACAGTTGACTTGAGATGGTTGCAGTTCCATCTTTTAAAATTTTTGAGAATTGGACCTTAATCTAAAGTGTGTGCAAAATATTTTGTTACATTATAAATGACTTTTACTGTCACTGTTGATCAGTTCAGTGCGTCCTTGCTGAATGAAAGTATTCCTTTCTTTCAAAAAACAGTAGTGTAGTGCAATTTTACCCTCATCTGGATCTGAAACATTCAGACTTAGGAAGCACATTCCAACAGGTGAGTCTTCTGGAATGGAGGCAGAAAAGGCATTCTGGCTGAACACTGGTGGGTTGTCATTGACATCGATCACATTGAAGTACACCCTGACCCTGGTGAGCTCACTGTCCCCCTGCTGAGCAGCCGCAGTCAGGATGTAGTAGCGTTCCATCTCAAAATCCAGAGCACGGGACAAGTGGAATTCACCAGAATGTGGACTAAGAAGAAAGAGGCCATCGCCATCATCCTCCTGAACAGAGTATACTGAGGTTTCATTCTCTTCACTATATACTGCCTCCACATGTCCCACAATTGTGCCTAAGAAGGTGACAGAAAAGGCTGAATTTAAGTAAAGCTCATAAAAAGATTAGACAAAATAAAAATAAATATACATTGTTAATCCTTTCGACCTTTTATTCAAAAAATTCACAAAAACCTAGAATACAGCATGCCATGTATCTGAACAAGATGTCCAGGTTCTCCAGCAGGAAAATAGGCCCACAACAACATTAAAGATCCAGCAGTATATTTAACGGTGGGCATGGGGTACTTTTTTATCCTTGTGTGCACCAAAGCCATCTAGTGGGTTTGCTGCCAAAAAAAACTCTTTTTGTTTTAGTTTTTAATCTGACCATAAAGTTAGGAATTGTGAAATGTCTTCTATTGAGAGATTATTATTTTTATCATCTGGAAAAATGTCTCTGGGTAGGTTTTATGGTTCTATGAGTTCAATCTCTTCTGCTGATACACTGAGAATTAAAACTAAATGGGAAGAAGAGTTAGCTACTGATATCGATGATGAAACATGGGATGACATTTGGTCTTATGCTAAGAAAATATCTGTTTGTACACGCACAAGAGAAATTCTATTTAAAATCATACATAGACTCCATATTTCCCCTAAACACAGGCATTTTTTTTTAACCCCTCTCTATCGCCTATGTGTTTAAGGTATAAAACTGAAATGGGTACTTTAACACATTGTCTGTGGTCATGTAACAAACTGCAAAGGTATTGGTTTTGGTGCTAGAAGAAATGGAAAAGATCTTTAATACTCAGGTGGATTTTGACCCAGTCTCACTGGTGTTGGGTATACCAAATGGACGCATTGTTTCATCTGCTAATAAGAAATTGTATAATATTCTATGCTTTGCTGCCAGAAATTGGATAATTGGATCAGTGATAAATCTCTATCACTTAAAGATTGGCATAATATTATTTTTGAGTTGATTCCCCTTGAGCGTCTAACCTATGTACTACATCAAAAAAACAAAAAAAAAACAGGCCAGTTTTATAAAGTCTGGACCCCATATCTGGACTATTTGGAACCTTGTCTTTGCCCGATTATATTAGAAGGAATATTGTAATTGTGTAACTCTCTGGACATTGGACTTTTTTTTTTTGTCCCTTTCTTTATCTTTTTGAAATGTTTTTTTCCCCCTCTAATCTGTTATATTATGGTGTAGTCCTGTTTTATATATAAATCTGAGCTATTTGTGTTATTTTTTCTTTTCTTTTTTTTTCTTTTTTTTTTGATGTTGTTATATTTGTATTATAATGAAAAGTTCCAGTCATGGACAACTTAATATGCTGGAGGTTGTTTTGGATGAGAGCAGAGAATTTTTCTTGAAACCCTCATAAACAACTTGTGGTGATGTAGGTGCAGTTTTTTTTTTTTTTTAAAAGGCTTTCTGACCCCAAGACTCAACTAATTTCTGCAATTCTTCAGCTGTGATCCTTGGAGAGTCTTTGGCCACTCAAACTCTCCTCCTCACTGTGCATTAAGACAATATAGACACACATCTTCTTCCAGGCAGATTTGTAACATTTCCTGTTCATTAGAACTTTTAATTATTGCCCTGATAGTGGAAATGGGGATTTTCAATGCTTTAGCTATTTTCTTACAACCCCTATCTATTATGTGAAACTCAACAATCTTTTGCTGCACATCAGAACTATATTCTTTGGTTTTACCCATTGTGTTTTACCCATTTTCCCCCACATTCATTAGTTTTACTTCAATGAAAGGTTAGATTTTTGTGATTTTTGAAGATCAAAAGGATCTTCCAAAGATTTATTTTCACAGCCTTCTTTCATCATATTTACCAAAGGTGCCAATAATTCTGACCATGGCTGTATATATATTTCTGTCAGGACCACTATCATCAAAGATGATTAACAATTAACATATACAGTTTGTATTGGCGGTATGGTTCTGTTCTGGGCAAGAACTCCCTGCCCATCCATGCAGCCTAGCATGGATAAGAGCCAAGTCCTGACTGGATGAGAGGAGGAGCTGGGGATGGAGGAGGGTAATTAGCTCCTGAGAAATGTGATAAAGCTGCTGATAATACTGAATGGGCCTTATATATGGATGCTGTGATAGCCGTCGTATTCCTACAGGTAGACATGGATCAGCTGAGAGTCAGCTGATGCGAGCTTGATTGACGTGACCTGCCAGAACTAACTCTACGCTTGATATAAAGAAAAGCAATGCTCACCAGGGGGTGTGTCTTCCCTCACTTCAAATGAATATACAGATTTGGAAAAGGATAGCTGTGTGAACCTTCTACTACGAACAGGAGCTAAGCCTGATTTGCTCATAGATGGCCGAGCTGAGATGTTGAACCACTTCGTCTCATTACTATTATCCAACTGTGTCCTTGGTGAACTGGTACAGCAAGCACCATAAACAGTAAACCTGAGGAAAATCTGTGGGATCAAAAGAAGAAAACATTAACTTATAAATTAGCCACTGCTGGGGAAAAGAAAAAAAAATCAATGCAAAGGTTTGGAGCAAGAAACATGGAACAGTTTCAGCCGTTAAATCCCATGACATACAGGAAAAGGCTCTTTGTAAGAGACCTTTTCTAAAAGCGGCAACAGTACACCTTGATTTGTGTAAGGTCTGTGCTTTGAGAGCTCTTGTGGGTCTCCCCTTACCACAGTATCCCACGCCAACCTGAATATGTTTCTTTATTTGGTTCCCCAGGTACCTGCCTTTGTTAAGCTCTAAAATGTCAACTTAGATCTGGACAATCTGGTATCCAATGAGAGGCTCAGTGAATAAAACGGAATGTTCTAATCCTGTGTAGCTGAACGCTCCATAAACTTCAAAGCATCACTTCATTAAACTTTATTTTTTAATAAAAACTAAATTGAGGTGTTTTTCGGTTTCAGTACCCTTGAAACTTGAAATAGGATAGGTAACTCACACTTTTTTATTCATTAATTATAATATATATATATATATATATATATATGTATGTATGTATGTATAGTATGCAATTAATTAATATACATTTAAATACATAATATATTTAATGAAATACATGCATAAACATATCAACAGATGTATGGACATATATAGTTATTCATATATTTAATTAAATATTGCATACTAAATCAATGTGTTCACAAATGCAGACTAATATACATGCAGACTAAGATATTCAGGAAACTGCATATCTTGAGCACTTTCACAAAACTTTTCACAAAAACAAAAGTTTTTGAATTGTACGGGAAAAAATACTCACCGTCGCGTGCATGAAAAATATGAGATGAATTAATCCAAACTTGTTCATCTTTGTTCGTATGCTTTTACCTCTCTACCCAAATATGAATATTTCTCGGACATAATACATATTTGAAGATCTCTGTGTGCACCATGTCTCTGTCCACTGTGCTGTGGTGGGCAGTGTGTGTGGGTGGTAGATGTCCTGTGCTGTGACGCTTCCAGTCCAGATACACCCCCTCTCCAAATAACACCAAAACTGTAACGTCACTGAACTATTAATGATTTTAATAGATACTTATATCAAACAAAAAGCCCTAAAGTTTCCATGATACATGAGATACTTTAGCCTATAATAGTATGGCTATGCCCCTATCGAACTTAAGTATTAAGTTGTGACGCCGGTTGTTTACAAATCGGCGGGTCTTCCAGTGTCTTGATGCCATTATCTGATCTATTTAAATGTTTCCCATTCTTATGTGACAGCCAAGAGATCTTGTGCCCTGTTTCTGTCTACATTTGAATTCAGAGGATGCCAGCATGGCACTCGCCCAAAAGGTGGATGAATGGAGAGACGCTGTAAAAGTGGAGCCACCAGGCAACCGTTAAACAGTAGGCTACAATAAAAGAAAAGTACAATTTCGGGAATATTAATCTTGGATCAACTCTGAATGAAATATATCCAGAAGTGATGAGCGTTTTCGAAACATGCTTCGTGACGCTTCGAACCCTTTACGGATCATTTGTTTCGAACCACTAACTCGGAGTCGGAACTGCTAAAGTCACGTGATTTCAGTAAACAAGGTCGTCAATACCTATTTCGATTTTTTTTTTTACCTATTTCGAAATGTAATGAAATGTCAGTGGTTCGCCGTTTCGTATGTCTACGTATGATTTTTACCTGATTTTTACCTCAATTTTATAAATTTGTAGACATTTAATGACACATTTCTAAAAAAAAAAAAAAAAGAAGAGTTGTACAAGCCCTACAATAATAATTTAAACATAACCTAGCCTATTATAAAGACACAGTATTTAATGGTAGCCTAGTAGAATTTGTTCATTGAATTTAATACTTAAATAAAACATTTGGAATGTGTTTGTAAAAGGTGTTTTTACATGTTTGGGCTGAGCAATTGCTTATCAGTTGAATCAAAGTTTCAAAAAGCTTGTTTTTTTTCCCCATCAGGTTTTTTATAGCCTACTGTATTTTTTCATATATGTGCAGTCGAGTAAATCAGTTAACAAAAGGCTTGAGTTTAGGGAGTACCTTTTTTCCCCCCTCGTTCCAATAGTAAAAGTGTTTTTTTTTTTCTACACCTGTCCGCAGGAAATTTGTTTAATTAACGTGCTGAAAATTTTCTTCTTCTTTTTTTTATGCATCAAAAAAGAAAGAAAGAAAGAAAAACACTCACATAAAAGACAGAACAGATAGAACCTCTACAGGAATTATATGTATATAAAACATTATAAACACATACAAAGGAAACATTATGCATCAGAGTAGTATTAGTATTAGCAGCTCAGCTGGTCATGTGATGTCAACATGGTGAGTAGGTGACCCGCTCCATGTAAAACAATCGTCTTTTTCTTTAAGACTGATATGTCTTGAGTCCTCATATCAAATGAGTGTATATTACAGTAATATTTGTCAAAAGTGCTGCTAATTCCTTTGTTGAAGCAGGTGGCTTTCTTCTATGGCCTACTACAGCAAGTGAGGCCATAGATCAAATGTGTTTAGTGTGGTACAGGCTTATTGTTAGTGATGCATCTCATGTAGGCCTAGTTGTCTTTGACATGTATATTAAAAGCAACAAGGCTTTTAAAAAAGAAAGACAAAAGTCTTGAGTTTTGCCATTGCAAAATGAAATTTGAATTCCCAATCATACTTTTTTCTGACAGCTTCTTGGTTTGTACTCCTACCACAAGAGCCCCATATGTTTCTTTCAAGTAGTTTCAAATCTAATTTAAAATCTGTTTTTTGCTTCACTGCTTTGTCAGATGCAATCAAAAGGCTCTATTAACCACATTATTTAAACTGATTAGGGTTGCAATTAACCGTCAACGACACCCCAAAAGCGCCCCCTGTCGGAACTAAGTATTGTCTGCGTAATTTGTTTGTTTTCCTTCTTTCAGATATTTGCCTTCAGGTTAAGTAATTAATAGCCAATTATGTCATCAAGTACTGTTTGGTTTACAAATGAGTTGTGACAAATATGAAAGAGTTGAGTGCTTTTCACTTGTGGACTTGTGATCTTCCCTTTATCTTGAGTAATCATTATCGCAACAGATAAATTAACTTACAAACAGAATATCAGACGTCATTTCACCACCACCCCCCCCAAAAATCTGCAGTTATAATGCTTTGATTATGTGTTTTAGAATATACTGTTAGTTTTATTTTGTCCTTCCTTGCAGTATTGGTCCTTGTGGAAGACGTCAAGGTGAAACCTGAATAAAGATGACATCATCTGTAGTATAATAGTAAACAAAGCAGTTACACATCACGGCCACAGGACGGCGCTGTATTTACGTATTCCTTAACATACATTCAATGCTCTTGTTCAGTCACATTGCTTATTTCATTCAGAATATATAGATTTTTAGGTTACTTGTGAGAGTGTATCCAACTTTCCATTTCCAAGTATAGTCTTCTCTTCATTTATAATGGCACACTCCAATGCACAGCATTAATTCGTATGCCAGAGCATGACTTCTTGCAACACTGGGAAAGGCTTTGTGTGAAGCAACATTATGGAATTCATCTATATTGCACATAATAAATGGATAATTAAAAAATTTTAGTCTTAAATGTGCTGCAGTGTTTCATTGGCTGATGCAGATCATTTCTTTGTTGATTTTGCAATATTAATGAACCAGTTTATGCATTATAATGCATACATGGACCCATTACACTTTTTAGATGAGGCAGAAATACCCATCACTGATACAGTCACTCCAGATATTAACTATAATATGCTTATCAGTAGCTACGGAAGAAAAAAACAGGACAGTTTTCTAAAAAAAGAAATGTTTACTTCAGACACATTCTTGAATGTCAAACAAAGCTGCATTCTTGTAATTAGAGTGGTATTCAAAGTACAGTTAAAGGACCTTATGACGGCAAATACGAAAAATATTTTTAAAAACTAATATGATAGTGCACTACAGATCTACATGAACCAGATAATTGTGCTATGCACCTTCAGAGAAACAGTTCAAATCATATCATTCAACCTTAAACTGTTCCTGGCAAGAACTACCACTAACGAAAAACAAAGATAAAAAGCAAAATGTAAAGACTGAAGACACATAGTGTTAACTTTACAAAAGGAGAATAACACTGTACATCTTAAAAACGTCGCATATACACAGCCTAACAATTCTTGTTTCTGCTGTATTACGTTTGAAGATGTGAATCGTGTACAATTGGGTTTATGGCATGAACAAGAACCTAGGCTACATCAGTAGCTAATCTACTCGTCATCCTCGTCATCTTCCTCCTCCTCCTCCTCCTCTTCTTCATCTTCGTTCTCATCATCATCCTCCCCACCATCTTTTTTGGACAAGCCTGCAATTCCCTTTGTGCGGTATAGGGCAATATCCTAAAGAAGATTTTAAAAATTAACAAATAGGGCAGGTGCATTTACAAGTTTGGGAATATTAAAGAGTACTCAGGGAGGAAAGGAAAAAGAAACTGTACACTACCTTGTCATACTTCTCCTTAAGCTTCGCAGCTTTCTTCTCATAGGGCTGCTTCACCTCAGCCGATGAGCTGTTCCACATCTCTCCAAGCTTCTTGGCAATGTCTCCGATGGAAAGACCTGGGTTCTCACCCTTAATCTTAGGGCGGTAGTCACCGCAGAAAATAAAGAACGCCGACCTTGCCGGGGGGAAAAACATGCATTCAAACCAAACCATCTTGAAAAATGCTTTATTTTCAACAAGAGTGCAAAGCTTGAACGTACGGTGGTCTCTTGGGTGCATTGGGATCCTTAAATCGCCTCTTCTTCTCTCCCTTCGGTGGGATGTAGTTCTTCATTTCTCTCTCATAGCGAACCTTATCTTGCTTGGCCATATCCTCAAACTTACCCTTCTCTTTGGCAGACATTGTCTGTTGAGAACGAGAAAAAGCTGTATCAAAAAGTGCAAGTTACATTAAAAAAACAGATTTTTGCAAAAATTTTGCCAAGTAAGCCTAAAAGCATAACAAATATATTTATATAATACAACAGCATAATATTTATCCACGTTTTTCAGTACCTTCCATCGCTCTGAACACTTCTTGGAGAATTCAGAGAAGTTAACGGTGGCTTCAGGGTGCTTCTTTTTGTGTTCTTCACGACAGGTTTGCACAAAGTAGGCATAAGAGGACATCTTTCCCCTGGGCTTCCTTGGATCTTTACCCATCTTTACCCTCTGGAAAAAAGATAATCTTAACTAAATGGAGGTGACATGCTATACTCATTTTATAATTAGTATTCTTGTACAATTATTATGCAAACACTTCCTACATGCATCAATGGAGCATGTATATAACATGTATTAATATATATATAATGTTTTTATGCATATGTATGTATATATTATATGTGACCCTGGACCACAAAACCAGCCATAAGTTGCGCGGGTATATTTGTAGCAAAAGCCGACAATACTTGTATGGGTCAAAATTATCGATTTTTCTTTCATGCCAAAAATCTTTAGGATATTAAGTAAAGATCATGTTCTATGAAGATATTTTGTAAATTTTCTACCGTAAATATATCAAAAATACATTTTCGTGAGTGGATATGCATTGCCAAGGACTTCATTTGGACAACTTTAAAGGCAACTCTAAATTTCTCAATATTTAGATTTTTTTGCAAATAGTTTTCAAATAGTTGTATCTCGCCAAACACTGTCCTATCACATGTCACATGTCAATAGAAAGCTTATTTATTATTAAATCTCAATTTTAAAAATATTGTATTTTATATATATATATATGGATTCTTGTATACATATAGTGTATGTACTTTAAAATGGATTTGTTCATTACAATTTAAAATAATATATATATATATATATATATATATATATATTAGTATTGTAATTATTCACTGTGAGGGACATCATTGCTCTAAAAAAGATTGCTGATGAAATGAGCAGTGAAATCACATTATTGAGATGACGGTGAGATGCACAAAGACGCCTCAGGTTCACGGTGAAAGACAAGGACATCCTCCATTTCGTGAATAAAAACGCATATTTAATGATTTATTATCAATTTCCACTATTGTATCTTCCTTCACGTGTATTTCACATTAACTGAGCATCCATAGCAGCATCGACTATGAGCGGGCAGATAGATTACACAGGGCCCGCCTTAAAATGCCTAAACGGTGCAACAATAATATTTCTTCTTCCATTTTGAAAAAGTCGTCTTCATGAGAGAAAGTCCCCCTCAATTGTCTCCTCCCACATTCCTGGGTAATTTCTAGGACCTAAAATCACCGCACTTTGTCCGTTTTTCGCCCCTGTCCCGCCGCTTTCCGATATTATCGCCTCCCCTATGGAAGAAGTCGGTCTGTATGGACACAGTGTCTGTAACTATAAGCGCAATGCAATGGGAGTTTCGCTCTCGTAAGTCTGCCGTTCAACTGGAGCCACATGAGCACAGCTAGCAGAGCCAACATGGCTTCCTCTCTCCCTCCCTTTATGTCTGCCAGCCAGAGCCGCATACACACACAACACTGGCGGTGAGAAACAATATAAATATAATTTTACCCCCTCTTTATCGCTCGAATTTGCTAGGAAAACACCGGCGTTCCCTGAAATAGACCCTCGTGCTTTTATACGAGTTGAAAAAGCGATGCAAACGAGCTTGGATGAATTTTATTTTATTAGTTAAGTTGAATGGCGCTTACACCCCGTCCGTCTCCATCCCCCGCCACTCACAGGCAAAACGCACTGAGTATCCTCCGCAAGCCAGCCATATTATATTACAGAACACGGCCGCACACGTCCCATTCAGAAAGAAAAATTCACAAAATGACGAGTACATTCCCTCGGGACAGGTCAGTCAGACAGAGGTGTTATTTTAGTGTGTTTGTGAGAATGCCAAGTAACGTTACGTCACTGGCTCACACAATAACACCTCAAAAAGACCTCAAAAAGCTAACTGCTTTAGCTGGGATGGCTACCTGACAAATATTCCAGCCCATCCTATTAAAGACTATTAGAATACTGTCAAAAAATCAATAATGTTTTATCTTAAGAAGATTTTTTCATTCAGGACATTTCACTGTGTAACTAGGCGCACTGACTGAATGACTGGCGAACAGATTCTGACAAAGATTGGTCGCTCTGCATTCACGAAATTACCACGCAACTACCAAGGGAAATGTGTTGTAATATACGATGCTATTTGAAAAATAGTTCATTAAGGCCTTGACAAGCATATTTTGACAAAACTCACCAACCTTCTCTATCTGCAGCTTCAGTGGATGCCTAGATAATGGGGCTTTGAAGTACAATAACACCGATGCGCGCTCTTCCAAGTGCGTGCAGAACCCTCCGCTCAAGAGAGACACAGTATACAGCCACGAATCCTATTGGCTACCGCCAAGTCCTGAGCGCCTGTGATTGGCTGTCCGCGCACTATAGCCCCTACGAGAGCGGAGGTGTGGTTGGATGTTCATCGGCGAAACGTCATATTTTTTAACGGCGCGTGAATATGAAAAACCATCCACTGATACAAGTGTAATAGTATCAGACACCGTTTTGTACTGCGGTGAACTTACTGTAGTACATGTAAGCACAGCGTTCTCGTTGAAGTAAAGGTTTCTAATTGTATGATGAATATTTGCGTTAAATACATAGTACTTCAAAGATTTCACAGCGCAACTGCACGTTGATAACGGTCGAAAGAAAAAAAAGACGACGAGTATGTACTTAATAGGGTTGTAGGGGTCTGGTCCCCTAATGAAGGCTTTAACCCTTTTAAACACATGGTTGTGAGTTTTAGAAAGTACCTTAAACAAATTTAATTCTATATATTAGGCAAGGAACCCTATATATCAATAGCATTTCAAATTATTTGTATTTACAATATGTATTGCGCTCTCAACCATAGCAACACACCCCTCCTCAAGCAAGTACGCAAAGTATACATAATATTTATCACTTAATTGCATATTCACATTATGCATTAATTCGCGTGCTTGTTTTGAAATTGTGCAAATGCAAAGACTGAATTTGATCCCTGCACGAATTTTCTATTCAACAAACTATAGTGAAAAAACAAATTAATAATAATTGATCATATTTCTTTTAGAAACTTGTTTTATAACTCGCGATATGCCAGCTTCATTCTTCAAGAACTCAAGACTGTAAACCTGCTGCCTTTTTAATTTATTTTGTTTAAGGACGCAATTAGCCTATATTATGTCGATAAAATTTTATGATTGTTGTTGTTATTATTCCTATTATTATTAGCCTATTTATTATTGGTGCTTTTTATTCCTTACATGTACTAGTAAGTCTGTACATTTGCATTCCTTATACATGTATGTTTTGTTATTGCCTACCTTGGCAATTAAAAAAAGGAAATCTTGAAATGCACCATATAATATTTTCCACTGAGCGGCGCTACGCCCTAATAAAATCGAACTAACTCTAAGGTTGGAGAGGATTCTTAAGAAATTTACTGATTCTGTTTCTTTAACGTGATTTTTAGTATTAAGAAACGTAATAAAATAAATACAGCTCGTGGACAGTTATAATCCTAATGCATGTTTTAAATCCTTTGCATGTTTTGATGTTTTATTTTGCATTTAGGGCAATTATTTCAGTCAAAATCAAATCATATACCTGGAACCTTGATTTCAGTGTGCTTCAGTGTGTGACATTGTCAGCTGGTCTTTGGGTTTGCGTGCGTTTCTTGCTTGTACCAGCAGAAAGACCCCCGCGGAGCGTCAATTTGCTCTGTGTTGTGCGTTTCCTATAACAACGCCATCTTACAGATAACATCCGATTACATGACATTAGCAATTCAGATCAAAAGGCGAAAAGTTTCTAAAACAGGTGCATCAAAAGTAAAAGTCAGGACAGGATTATTACCAGCCGTCCGATTCTCTTCTTACATCGCACTGACTTGTGAAGATACTGGTAAACAGCACAGTAACCTCATACTGGACACACTATTGTCGTTTGGACATCAGTAGCAGAGTCAGATATTTCATATCTGTGAAGACAGCCATGGCAAATTATGGTTAGACATGTTTATTGTGATTTTAATATATCTGATAGCACACGAACATCTCTGAGACATCTATTTGATGTGCGTGTTTACGTCTGGAATATGTATTTTTTAGTGTTTGCTCATCTGCAATACGTCTATAGGACGTTTCCTGTCAGATGTCAAATAGACGTTTAGAAGATGTCTTTAAGATGTTTATGATTTAGAATGTATGTTATCTTAACGACATCTTTCAGATGTTTGTAAACAGCAGATGCTTTTCAGATGAAGTGATCTTGCAGACGTACGTGTGCTATCAAAGTTAGTTTTCAGTGTGTTACTTCAGTATAATTCATGTTTTTTCACTGCAAATTAATCTAGCTGTTAACAAAAAGTGGGATGTGTATGAGACTTCTCATAAAAGAGATTTCATCTATAGACCCATCTCATCTATTCCAACTCCAATACGGTGAGTTTCTTGTTAACAGAAGTGATGCAAATGTCTGAGTTGAGGATCATCTCATTTTTTACTGGTTTCATATACAAGGCCGAAAACATCTGGCAAGATCTATAGAGATTCACATGCAATGGATGATCCAGTGGGTGCGACTGCATACAGTGAAGACTTCTGCTGGAAGCCTGTGTCAAAGACTGCCTGTATAAGGTCTGCCACAGCATCAGGAAACAGAAGAAACAACCCACACCCAAGACAGGTAAATAGCACATTTTGTAATTTGCTGTGTTTGTTGGTTTGTACTAATGTATAATTTGAAAGCGTCTGCTTGTACTAATGCTTGAATGAATGTGTACTAGCTGTTAAACTTCAAAAAAGCACATCAGTAGCACTATATTTGTGTTCCATGGAAGAAAGTATGTCATACAATTTGGAAGGAAAAAAAACACACCAGAATGTACACTCTTAAAAATAAAGGTTATAAAAGGGGGTTTCCACAATGATTCCATATATACAAAACATTTTTGGTTCCACAAAGAACCTTTCAGTGAACATCTTAATCTGATGAACCTTTTTCCATTTAAATAAACCTTTTGTGCATCGGAACAATCTATCGATTCCATTGATGCCAATAAAGAACAAGAGTGTACCATACTTTTTCTTTCTTTTAACACAAAGGCGTTCATGGTGTGGAGGCATAGTGCAGATCAAATTAAACACTTTGATGGTCGTTCCTCTCTTCAACTTCCGTTGTCGGAGAAGGAAATCCAAAAGGCTCTGAGTGCCCAGTACAGGTCGACCTACAGGACTGACTTTCTTGGATTACCTCAAGGTGAGTTCTAAGAATTACTGCACAGACATTATGGGTTTATACTCTGAAAAGCATTTGAATCTTATTTAATATCAAGGTCTAGTGGTTCCAAAGATTGTATATCTTATTATGACTGAAACATCTCAATGTCTTGTTATATTCTGTCCGAATCACAGGGATTATGACGAACCAGGCAATCTTTGCACCTTTAAACCACAGTCATGCTGTCCACTACTATACCCAGACTGAAATGAGACACAACTACCGCCCACCCAAATCAAAACTTGAACTTCTGGGGAACAACTCTCGCTATGGGTGCAATAGGCTGCATGGTATAGCAGCGAAGGGTATTGGTAAGCTTCTGCAAACCTGCAACATTTCTGTTTCAACAAGGCTAAAAGACCAAACTACTTGAAGACAACCAACCCTGTCAGTAGTCTAGACACAATGCAAAAACAAAGGAGTAGACTAAGTTAATTATATGTGTAATAAGAGTTATTCAGTCAGTTAGTTGACAATTACAAGGTATACTTTATAATTATGCAAAATCAAGACAAAAAGCACACACATCCCCAGCAAAAATATGCTCAAAATGGGTGCTCGACCAAAAAAAGAAAAACAGGAAAAAAGTCGGCACACCAAAGCTCCAAAAAATAAGCGAAAATTTTTAATATAAGACTCCCACCGGGTTACGTTTCGAGCACGCAGGCTCTTCAGAGCTTTAGTGTGCTGACTTTTTTCCTGTTTTTCACACTTTATAATTATTCAATTATTGTTAAAGAGGCCATTTTATGCCCTTTTACAAAGTCTTGATTTTGTTTTTGGGCTCTACTAGAATAGGTTTTCATGTTCAAAAAAAAAAAAAATATTTTTCACATATTTTACATTATTGCAGCACCTCTCTTCCCAGTCTGTCAGTAACACTTTATTTACTTCCTGTCTCTATGAAGCCTCTCCCTTTTGCTCAGCTGGACCAGTGTTTTGTGATTGGTCAACCGCTTCAGGCATGTTTCAGAAATGTCACGAGTTTCAAGACACAACTTAAGCCCGGAACACACCAAGCCGACAGTCGGCTCAAATTGGTCCTTGTCTGCTTATTTTCAGCCGATTTGACATGTTGGATCAGCGTCGGAGCTCGTCGGTCAGTCGGGATCATTCTGATTGGCTGTTCAGCTACTGCCACTTGCTGGTACGGAAAGGCATTTCTTCTTACGCAGGCGCAGCACGGACGTGCTACTTGGCTGTCGGGTATCGAGTGTCAGTTTGGTGTGTCAGGGCAACTTTGGACCCAGACGCTGCCGACGTGAACCAACCCTACAGTCTGCTTTCGTTGGCATCGGCTTGGTGTGTTCCGGGCTTAACACAACTCAACCAGGCCTTGGGTGGGAACTATTTAAATGAGGAACGGTGTGATGTGGACATTCCTAGAAGAAAACTCAAGAGTACAATCGAGGCGTTTCAGGAAGTTCAGAAACTGGTACTTCGTGCTTAGTAGCTTTGCAGACATTTTCGTACACAAATAGCAACATTTACACACTAAAGAAAGCTGAAATTGTAAAAAAGCATAATAGGTCTTCTTTTAAAAACACTACTACACCAGTATGACACACAAATTAGAGAAGAATGACACTCTTTTCTTTTACATTTTAGTCCCTACAGTGATTCACAGCCACATCAACAATCAGGAAAACAGCAAACTGCAGACCACCTACAATAAACATTTTGGAAGTGAACATACAGATATCTCCTCAGTGCTCAAATCAATCTCAACTCAGACGTTTCAACAGATTTGTACGAAATTATCTGATAAAGGTGAGAAAGAGTGATGCTGTATCCTACTAGAGATCCTACGGATCTTGCTTGAAAAACTTACATAAATATAATTCCTATTATTATTCCCAGTTATTATGTTTAGTGTTATTTATATTTTTTTGTCTTTTACCAGAAAAGAAGGATGTGAAGACATTACATATAACCTCTTCTCATGGATGTAAGGTGAAGAAAGCCCCTTCCACACTGGAGAGGATGTCAGCCTGGCCTGGGCCTTTATAAACATGGAATTTTGAACCATGAAAAGCTATATGAATATGTGTGCATTGTTTTTTAGGCTTCTGATTTTCTTCCAGGAGACAAAACACTCTTAATATAATGATACTGCCTTTATGCATCTTTGATGGTGTGCTTAATAAAACACTCGAAGTAAACTGATAACAGGCATAAATCATTTTTTTACTATACACAGTTAATTTTTTTTTTTTTGTTTTGAGATTTGTCCAAGCCACATTTGGCAAAAATAGATTAAAAAATATAATTATTCACTTGTCTTTTGAGAATAATAATTCTCTTGAGATTTTGTACTGGAGAATAAGGCCTTATAATCCTGAGATAGATATTTTAAGTATTTTGACTTTATAAAGTAGGGTTGTCGAAAGTACCCACTTCGATACCAAGTCGGTACTGAAGTTTTAAAAATGTGACGCTTTGAGCGCTGTTGAGCGGATTCGTAAACACCTCTGATTGGCCATTGTGTTCACACGCTCCTTAGATATGTCTGTGATTGGCTACAATCAAAGCACAAGAGCGTTTGGGAGCACATGTGAGTATTTGAATTCGAAAGCGCTCCTGTGCTTTGATTGTAGCCAATCACAGACATATCTGATGAGTGTGTGAACACAATGGCCAATCAGAGGTGTTTACAAATCCGCTCAACAGTGCTCAAAACGTCATGTTTTTAAAATTTCAGTACAGACTTGGTATCGAAGTCGTTTCTAGCATTTGAAAGCAGGTGTCTATCAGTGGACCAGTCTGCTGCTTTCAAACGCTCCCATGTGTATCTGCAGCGCTCAGTGAAGAGCGTCATTGATGTCTATTTACAACATGTTTTTGATGCGTTGATCATTGTAGCCAATCACAGACAAGTGCATGAACACAATGGCCAATCAGGTGTTTACAAATCCACTCAACAGCACTCAAAGCGTCACATTTTTAAAATTTCAGTACCTACTTAGTATCGAAGTCTGTACTTTTGACAACACTATTATAAAGAAATAGTAAAGGTATAAATCAATAACTGAACTGATACATTATGCAGAGCACAACAAAGAGGTAGAAATATGCACAGCAAGGTGTAGAAAAGAAACGACGACAACAACAACAAAAAAACTATTTAATTTCACTTCAATCTAAATACCACAGATATCTTTCTCCTTAAGTTCAAATTTATTGAAAAACAAAGAGAGAAAAGTTTTCTTCCCTCTGAAAAATGAAGAAAATCAGTTTAGGGTGAACAGACGTTTCTGTTTAAAAGGCATTTTTAACATTATGAAATTTAAATGCGTTTTTAAATGTGGCTCTCGTCACAATGCAAGCGTAGCCACCCCACTCTGTTTTGTGTATCAGGTAACCTGAGACTCAGGTGTGCTGTGTCTCTAAGCTCCTTGCAAAACAAGCAAGCAGTCTCTAAAGAGAACAAAAGCCAAGCCGAGAGGACGAGATACTCTCAGATCTCTCCAGTTATGCCGCTAGGCAGGACAATTCGGGCCTCATCTGCTGGAGCCCAACTTGAGACCCATAACAAGCCCAGGTATTCTGCTTTATTCTTTTTATTTATCTATGTCTTGATATGGATTCAAGCATTTAATTAGCTCAGCACTACTTTGAAACAGGTCCTAATACAGAGACTAATTTGTTCTGCTTCATGAATTCCATCTCAGTATGAGGACTAGTTTTCGTACCACATTAGTATTCAGTTATTTTCCAGCTCCTGACCTTGAGTGTCACACCTCCTGTTGTTTATAGTGTTTACTGTTGCCAGGGAATATGGATAATGCTGGTGCCATGCTGGAACACCATACCAGTTTGTGTCCTTGAAGATTAATTTATGTTTTGACAGATAAATATGAAGACATTGCTTGACTTTAATTTGATGTGACTTAACACACCCTTGGCTTTCACTTTGCAAAATGAAATTTAAGAGCTGTAATGTTCTCTCTAAAAAAAAAAGGCAGCTGTGTTGTCAGAACATTTCTGTAAAAATACAGTAAAATATACAACAATTTTATAATTTAAATCTGCACACAAACACACGTTTCCATGTTTTATAGGGACATTCCATAGACATAAAGGCAAGCTTGGAATATGGAAAAGCTTACATTTAGCGGATGGAGATATTGTCATTACATTGATTTTGTCAGGAGAAAAGATTGTTCGACTGTTGTGTAAGGTGTGGCATTATGTAAGTTGTGGCATTACTTTACTCTGGCATTACAGGGCTTGCCCACCCACATCCCTCTGATCCTACCCTCTGATTACTATAATTAAAAATCTTTTTGGAAAACAAAACATTTTCTTACCAATCCAGTGTGGATTTTGGTCAAATGATGAGGCAGAAATATGTTGTTAGTAACATTTTAGAAGAATTTTATCGGGAAGATACACAACTGTGGGGCATGAGGGAATAATAATATAACTAGTAGTGTAACTAATTACTGTTGCCAGAAAGTAATAAGTAAAAATATTACTTTTGAAAGGAGTAACGAGTAATAAATTACATTCTTTGAGTAACAAGCCCAACACTGATCATGACACACAGCAAAAAGTATTGCTAATATGTTGGACCTTTTATTAAAAGTAGCCTATTTTTACCTGTTGAGACATGCGTGACTCACAAAAGGGCATTTGCAAGGTTGTCTCTTAATAACTTAAAAAATAAATGATAAACAATATATTCAATGCAACACTCTTATGCAGTATTTCGACAGATTTTGGACCAGTGTATGGAGCTGCTGGACTGAACCAGAATCGGGGCATGCAGACTGACGGGGTTTTGCATTCTACTGGGTCCATATTAGACCCTACTGAGAGGAGCCAACAGCTTCCTGCTTGGCTAGAGAGAGAGCTTTTGAGGCAAGAACCCAGACGACACTCTCTTGCCCTGGGAGACGATGTTAAACTCAGCATGCGAAAACGCTACAGAGCAGATCCTGCTGACACCCTCAGTGAGCTCAAGGTAAAAGTCAAAGTGTCACACTTGTGCAGCATCTGCTGCTTGGCTGCATTTCCCAGCAATTATATTCTACCTAGATTGAATGGCAACTTGCCCAAGCATCATCTCTCACTGGTCAAGGTATGCAAATGCAAATGTTATAATGATAAATGAGAGGGTTGGGCAGCTGGACCGAGGCACTTCATAGATCCATAATATTGCATATGAAATTAGAGTCTGATTTCATGTTTTAATATAATGTTTTAATATTTATGGAGTCCCGCACCCCAGATAAGACACGTACGTCTGCAAGAAAGCATCTGCTGTTTACAAACATCTGATTCCCTCGATTTGCTAAATTGTGCGCACAATTTTATTTTTCGTTCCCTCGATTTGCTAAAACGTGCACACGATTTACTAATTCGTGAACATTTAATATAACATTTCATATGTTAATATGTTTATATTTAATATTTAACCCCACCCCCTCACACACAGAGCCCTCCCTCATATTGGTCTAATTTTGCATTTTTTAAACTGATCTGTTCTTACCGACCGGTAAACAGACCACTGAATTAAGTTTTTACATCAACTTTAGGTATGTGTATGTACAGTATGTATCTTTTGATATCTTTTATCTGCCATTTTAGCCAACCATCTTTCAATCTCATATCTTAAAGGTGTCATTGGAGTATAATAGGTCACTCTTCTCATACCAAAGCTTCATTAAATATGCCAAAACCTTCATTAACTTTCTGCAGGACAAAATTGCAGCCTTTGTCTAAAATGACATTTTGAATCAAGTACATAATCCATTAATTCATTAGTTGGATGACCTTTGGATGGGCAACCATTGCAGGGTAATCTGTCATGACTAGCGATTGGATGAAATGACACAGTAGACATGCATTATTTATTTCAACAGAGTGCTTGAACTTGCACCCCAGTAAGCAAATCAATTACGTTTGCCTTATCAAGCCCAAATTTGTTTGTGCTGGAGGTAATTTGCCATCTGACTGCACAATGAAATAGACAACAAAGTTATAATCTGTATTTATCAGTAGGAGAGCAAATAACTACAAGGAGTCCCGCTAACTACATTTTTCAGTAGTGTAAACAGTAGATCAGCTGTTTTCAGTAAATGTATATGTTCATTTTGCTGTTTAATGCTGTCAGCCTAATTGAAATCCTTATTGTTTTTGCGGCAGATGCAATACTATTATCAATTCCTAGGCCAACCGGAAGGCTAATAAGGCTAATAGTGTAATCGATCTAATCTAACAGTGAATTTAGCTGACGAAGTCAATATAGTGGGATAAAAACAACTGCTAGTCTTTTTCACTGCAACTTTAAAGGAAGCGAGACAGTGTTGTCGAAACTAGCGCTGGATACCTGAGGTAATTTTATTTTACACTGTTTGCTAGCCTGGCATAATCGTTAATACTTCTCACCATTTATTCCGAGGATATGACCGATAGTTTTCCATGTATCTGTTTTCTTTAAAGTATCCTTGAAAAGGGGGTTTGACTTGTCAAAAAGTGGTGGCTTTTTCTGGACCTGGTCTTTCTCCGCTTAAATTAGAATGGATTCTGATTGGCCGTCAGTGTTTTATCATTCAACAGCTGGAAAAAGTCGTTCTGAAAGTGATCCCAATGATCGTTTCTCTATATCGTTATCATTATAGCTGTGGACAGTGCTATTCTTTTATATTTAGAAAGATTTTTTAGAACTATATCTTTATTGTTAATTATAGATATATCGTTCTTGATGTGAACGGGTCTTAATAAGTCACTCTTCTCCTCATTACCTTGGGTTCCCTCTGCAATTGAGTAAATTAAGATCTGTGGTTGGTCTAAAGAGACTTTCACAAAATACAGTCTCAAACATGAATTTTGAAAACCTAAAGGGTTAGTTCACCCAAAAATGAAAATTCTGTCATTAATTACTCACCCTCATGTTGTTCTACACCCGTAAGACCTTCATTCATCTTTGGAACACAAATGAAGATATTTTTGATGAAATCCGATGGCTCAGTGAGGCCTCTATGGAGAGCAAAGCCATTCAAACTCTCAAGGTCCATAAAGGTACTAAAAACATATTTGAAACAGTTTGTGTGAGTTCAGTGGTTCTATCTTAATATTATAAAGCGACAAGAATACTTTTTGTGCGCCAGAAAACCCCCAAAAATAACGACTTTTCAACAATATCTATGGGCCGATTTCAAAACACTGCTTCATGAGGCTTCTGAGCCTTATGAATCTTTTGTTTCGAATTAGTGATTCGGATCTCCTATCAAACGGCTAAACTGCTGAAATCAGATCCACTGATTCGATTCGTAAAGCTCTGAAGCAGTGTTTTGAAATCGGCCTATATAGGTCGATATATAACAAAACGTTTTCTTGTCGCTTTATAATATTAAGATAGAACCACTGAACTCACATGAACTGATTTAAATATGTTTTTAGTACCTTTATAGATCTTGAGAGTTTGAATGGCTTTGCTCTCTATAGAGGCCTCACTGATCCATTGGATTTCATCAACAATACCTTAATTTGTGTTCTGAAGATAAACGAAGGTCTTACGGGTTTAGAACGACATGAGGGTGAGTAATTAATGACATTATTTTCATTTTTGGGTAAACTAACCCTTTAAATTGCTAACAAATTGCACAGACCTTTCTATTTATAAATCAAAAACAAAACCGCTAATCTAAAAGCAAAAACTCCAAAATTTCAGAAAGGAACCCCAGTCAAACCAAAATTTATTTAGACACCTTGAACATTTCATTCATTAATACAGTTTATTCACTATAGTTTAAAAAAATGGTAATAAAATATGACAAGATCTCAGAGTTAAACTGTGTCAGAAAAAATTAATCTTAATTATGTCAGATAACACTTAAGCAAAACATGGTCAGGTCAAAGTGTCTGAATAATTTTTGGTCCCAAATTTTTTATCAATTTTACCCGTAGTCCACTGTATGAAGAATTTTTGTGTATAATATGTCACAGTTTACTTTATTTTGCTATCCTCACTTACATAAATGAACTATAGTGTTCTGCACCCACTAAAAAAAAAATCATGGTAGGTGGTTTGACTGACTGGCATGTAATCTCTTGATTTTCTGCAGACTGATGGAGCATTTGGCTTTTTGATCCAAAACATAATTAAAGGGCATCACGTTGCATTGACGCCATTTCAATTTCAAGTGAATTCATTATTGTAAGGAGCAGAACATGTGACAGCAACCTATCGAAAACCAGCAGCTTTCATATTTTGACATGCTGGAGGGTGCTGTTTGATCATCCAACAAATGTCAGACAACACTTGTCGATTTATACTATTTTGAATTAGCATCCTCCATACAGTGACTCTGTGATGTTCATCTCTGTTAATCTTCTTTCTTACAAACCTCTCTGTAGAGACCTGCACATTTAACACATGCTCCTTCAAACATTCTGAGATTTTTTGCCTTGTTTAATTTATTTTTGCTGTCCAACATAGATTGAGAATATGATTTCCATTGATGATCTAAAGAAAATTAAACTGGCCTATGATGTAAGTATTCAAAATATTTAGATTATTTGGAAATCTAATTTAAATGATTAATTAGACAAAATATGTTTTTTTTTTTTTAAATTCTGTTTTCTTGAGCAGGAGTTTGCAAAGGCTGGCATCCATAAATTGGATTATTCAGAATTCAAATCTGTTGTGAAAAACTGCCCAGGTTTGAAAGGAGTTGTAAGTATGATTGCAACCATTATGTTAAAAAATACTGTAAAAGTACTGTACTGAGAGGTTTATGTGTTCAGTTATATCCTGTTACTTGTGTCAATGGATTAACGGAGACCCAAAGCCTAAAATCTTTATGTATGATTGAACAATCTTTTCTCTCTCACTGTATTCACACCCACTTCACAGAAAGAATCTCACATTCACCAGCTATTCATGAAGATCGATTACACTTGTGATGGCAAAATCGAATGGGTATGAATAATTTCCTCTTTAAATCTTAAACTTGACAATTTGTTAAATGCATCGTTGCATCTAAGTTTTTTGAGTTGAGTTTTTGCATATGAAAACCTTTGTGGGCAAGTGGTAAAAATGTGTCTCATTTCAAACATTTTCAAACAGAATAATTAAGTTCACAATTAAATTTATTCCTAATATCCAAACTTGAATGCAAAAATCAAACTCCTGATGGCCTTTTTTTAAATATTTTTTTTTTTACTGATTGTTATATATATATCAAAATATGTGTATATGTACTCATCATAATATTTACCATGAAATAATGAAAACACTTCCAGAACAAAATCTATTAAAGTCTTCTTCTCTTTCTTTTAGCATGAGTTCTGCACATACATATACCTGGAGTACGAAGCGAAGAAAGAGACTGTACGTCGCAGTAAAATGGCAGCCTTTGTATTGCCAGCTAACGTTAAGTTTCTAAAACGTGGGAAGCCTGTTGTGAGAATCCACTTGCCTTCTAATGGCACCGTTGTGACTCTAAGAGAAGATGGAGTTGTTAACTTCTGGACCCCCAAGCTTTATTTGAAGAGCAAGAAGAATGTGTTTGTGGGTTACGTTTACATTTTATTTGTTTACGTCTCCTGCATTCTTGTTACTGCTCTTCTCCATTTTTTAATTATATGAATCCCATATTTCATTTGAATTATTTCTCTTTTTTATATCCAGCCTGAGAGAGATGTCATTCGAAAGCCAAAATGGGCTACAGATTTTGTGCCAATGCCAGAGTACAACAAACTGATTATTGGAACCGGGTAAGTTAAACTGCTCTGAAAATTAATTTATTTTTACATAACAGTCTTTATAATACACTGTAGTGTACAGAACCTTCTATGGAAGATTTTTGCCCATGGCATGTTGTTTCAAAATGAAGATGAAGTAGTTAATTTGCAGATGCTTTTATCCAAAGCAATTTACAGTTATTACAGGGACGATTCCCTTGGAGCAGTCTGGAGACTGCTCTGCTATTCTGCTCAAGTATATCTTGTAACTTTGAAAGTGTTCTTGGGAAAAACATTTTTTTTATATAACAGCCACATCTGATCTCAGCCTTTCCTTCAGTCAATCCAAATAACATCTCTTCTCTCACTTTACAGATCCAGAGAGATCCAGTTTTACGAGCTTTCCTCTTTAGAGCCTTGCTGTCAGTTGAGTGCACTAGAAACTGTGCCTTTAAACCTGGATTACTGGTGAGCAGAACAGATCCATGTCAGACACATTCATGTAATTGCTGTTTTGTGAAGTTTTAGAGTTATTGATAGTGTTTTTAGATATGATTTTAGTTTAAAAAAATAATTTGTTCTGCATTTAATGTAACATGATATTAGATAACAGATCAAATAAAATAATAAGGGTATTCTATGCTGGCTTATGCAGTTTTTTTGTACTGAAATATTTAAGAACAAGAACACACTATGCTCTTTGATGATATGCCAATGTTTGCTTTTCTTGTAATTAAAAATGTACTCTGGTTTTGTTAGCTCTACTGGCCCAGATGAATGTATCATTGTATATGGCGATACTCAGGTAAATAAATGAAGGCAGTCGTACACATGTGAATTTCACGAGATACAATGTATTTAACTAATCCCAAAGCTTTTGGCACTTTAGGGCTGTGTGAACATCCTACTAATAATATCGATCAGGGAGAAACTGAGGTAAACAAGGTTTCTTAATAGTACATTTTTTCCATGTGCATTTAAAAAAAAAAATACAATAACAAGTCATACAGGCATGTTCTAATCTTTATAAATTAATGAATATATGAGGGGACGGGGGGTGGGGGGATGGGGGGGTGAAATCGAGTCCAGGCCTTAGGAACAGTCCTTTGTATAGTATATTTTGTACATTTTTGTAAGCTTTTTTAAATGCATTTATGCCCTAGATTGTGGAAAAGATTGCCGCAGGTTGACAACGTGCCAAACATACGCCTTGACCGTGCAGTTCAGTCTCCAGAAATAACATTTATCAGATGGAAAGTCCACCAAGACTGGGTGTCAAAGGTTAAATATTTATTATTATTATTCATTTAAATATTTCATTGTCTTCTCATCCTGGTGTTATTCAATTGCAAATATTCTGTAAGTGCATTAGATACTGACAGTGAAATGTTTTAATTAAATACTTTTTTATAATCATCTCTCTCTCTCTCTCTCTTCCCAAAGAAAAAATAAGCATCTAAAATGTAACAATATTTTATTATCAATTCAGGTGAAATATTTTCAAAGCATACCTGCCATTGTATCCTCATCAGGGCATGAAGACTCTGCCCTTGTTATAGGTAATATTTAAAAATGACTTCTATTGTTTTTCTTTTTGCAGTACAGTGGGATGTGATTATTTTATTTTCTCTCATTTAATAGGATTATATGTCACCCCAAAATCAAAAGGAAACATTAGAAATTATATTTTTGCCTGAATAAAATTGAGCCTATTCTTAGGACTATTATTGAGTTGTTGTTTTTTACACTATTTCATGTCAGTTAAGCACATTTTCCTCCTCATTATTGTATTACAGCAATGAGAATCATAATTAAAAATAATGAGAAATACAAGCAAGAGGAAAACGTACACAAAATGATAATGAGAATAGGGGTCGAAATGTGCTTAGTTGAATGAAAATAATGTCACAGAACAAAAAAATATTAATGATCCTAAAAATAGCATTCATTTTATTTATGCAACATATAATTTGAGATATTTTTACTATTGATTTTAGGGTCCCACTTTATATTAAGTGGCCTTAACTACTATGTACTAACATTTAAATTAATCATTTGATACAATGCACTTATTGTGTACATACATGTTTTTACATTGTACTTATATTTTCAAAACACCTGCATGTAATTACATCTGTAATTAATTTTTGTAATTACATTTATAATTACACTGTTGACCCATCCCTTACACCTTACCCCTACTTAAACCTACCCATACCACCAAAGCTTTCCCTAACCTTACCCGTATCTCACCTCAATAGCAGCAAAGGTGTTTTGCAATTCAATATGAACCCAATAAGTACACTGTGCTTATTTTTTGATGTAAGTACATAGTAGTTAAGGCCACTTAATAAGTGGGACCGATTTTAGAGTAAATTCTGACCTAAACATTCAGATTTGCCCAAGAGTGTGTAGAAAATAGTGTGTCTTCCTTTCTCACTTCTTTCTCAGTAATGTCTATTTAACATGGCAGAAGGAAGAAAATAGCAATTCTGGCGTCTTGCATGTGTAATGCCAGAAGAGAGATCTGTCAAAACTCTCAATGTAATGAAGCTCCGGTTAAACCCATTTGAATAACACACTGTGACTCAGAAAGAGGGGAAAAGGGCTTTGAATCTGTCAGCTGTGATCTCTTTGAGTGGATATGTGGGTATGTGTGAATGTTTGACAATCTGTTTTTAATTAGGGTGCATTCATCCATCAACCTACATGCAAGAGCAGATGAGAGAGATGACAGAAGTGAGCGAAAAGGGAAAGTCTACAAAAGTCACACAAAGGGCAACCAGCAAACAAACAATCTTCAGCGTTCCTAAAGGAGTCATGACCTTTGATTTCTGTGAGAAGCAAAATCTTTTGGTCACCGGCGGGATGGACAGGCTGTTGCGCATGTGGAATCCTTATGTCCCTAAGTATGCCTTATATCCTTAGGATAGCTTCTTCATAAAGTGGCATCTCTCTGATTTCAATTCTTTTAAACATCTAGACAGTTTATATTCTTTTGGACAATTTCTTATCTGATCTATATAGGTGTCAGAAAATATGAAATATACATAGATAATATTGTGTCATCAAATACTGATGTTCAATGCCAGGCTAGTAATTTTACATTTTGAAATGGCAGAAGACCAACAGGGATTTTGAAAGGTCACAATGCCCCTGTTTCCTACCTCTGTATCTCCTCAGAAGAAGGGCACATTTTCTCAGTCTCCACAGACAAGACTGCTAAGGTGAGGAATTAATTACTAAAATCCAAAGTCAAATCTGGATATATTAAATCAATAAAGTGTTTTAAATCTTCTCAATATAAAAAAGCCCAGCATTAAACTGAGCTAAAGAAAAATGAATGTTCATAATTAGTAAAATCAAAGGCAACATTTAAAGACTGCACCACTTGTTTATTAAAGTCATAGTTCACCAAAAAATTTAACGGAGTGTCTATTTAGACTAAGTGCAAATAGCATCCCTTGTTGGCAATGCTATTTACACTAGCTCTGTCCACCAATGTCTGGTTGGACCATTCAGGTTTTAAAAAAGATGCACAAAATTCAACATTTCAGTGGCGCAGCAGTAGTGAGTCAGACCAGACTATAGAATACCCTATAAGACAAGTCATTTCACTCGGCGGCCATCTTTGAAACGCCTCTCGGGCATGCAAGTGCAGCTCCTATCTCTTTGAATGGGGAAACATCAAATTCTCCAAAGCTGTTTGCCAAGCTTTCGATTAAATTTCATATTTGAAATCACCAATGAAATCTGACAACAACTCTCTCATAAATTTTGTTTCTAAACGCTCGAATCATGACAAAAAACAGTATTTTTCAGACTGGATCAAGCTAATGTGCATGCGCAGTCCTAAATGCGCGTCTCTTGTGCCTCATTTCGGAGGCGCGCATCTGACTGTTTCTATAGAAACCGCAGCTTCTAACGGCCGCTGCAGTGACGCGATAACTTTACCAATCGGTGATTGGCTCTTACTTAGAAGGCGGGACTTATTCCACCATCTTGCGAGTTGCACTTTCTCCCATTCATAATAATACGAGTTACGCGTCTTGTGTTATTCTATAGTCTTTGGTCAGACTCGCAAATCTGGCTTTTAACGCGATCGACGTGGGTTCGAATCTGCTTTTTGCCGAGCTCGCATTTATTTTCAATAAAAATGAAAATAATGTTCTAAAAGTGGAAATAAACTGGGAACAAGTGTTTAAAAATAATAATAGTTGTTATAAGCATTAGGTGAAGGTGTACGGAGGGTTTTTTTATTCTCCCAATAAGGCAGCATCCATTTCATAATTGTAATAAATATAATCATTTACACATAATATTTTTGCACCTCAGTATTTTTGTACATTAACAGGATGCAAGTAGTATCTGCCAATATAAAGTATAGATAGCATCTAATTACTATTTACTCTTATTGCAAAGACATGATACTTTTACATGGTGTAAATAGAATCTATCACTATTTTCACCTAGTGTAAATAGCATATCGCTAAGAAAATGCTGCTATTGTCACTTTGTGTAAATAGAATATATTACTTAGTGCAAATAGCCACTGCCAAAATTTAAACTCAAGTTGTTGTAAACCCATATGACTTTCTTTCACCTGTTCGGTTGTTAAGTCTGACGTCATGCTGCAGCGCTTCCGGGTCCAAACGCTCTATCTCATACCACAGGAAAACAACAAATGGTGCTAATATACACACACGATGTGGTGTAATACTTCCAAAAAATTATAATCATAACCTTTATCTCCATACCAAAATCCCAGATGGCCAGACAGTGATTAATCTTTTATAAATCATTAAAAGATTAATGTCTGTGACGCTGTGAGCACGGAGACTGTTGTGTAGACTAAGTATTTTAAATGTTTAACTTTAAAATGTTAAATGTTTAATATGAATAAATAGCGCTCATAAACGAGTCGAGGCTTGGACCCAGAAATGGCGTTCCTTACGTCACGACTTAACAAGCGGATATATCCCGAACACAAGAGGGGAATTTCTTAAGCATAACCTTATCACTATTGTCAGTATAATGAAGGTGAAAAAGGACATGGCTGTCAAGCTCCAAAATTACCAAAAACACCACAAAAAAAGATCCATATGACTTATGAAGTGTATTCAAAGTCTCTTAAAGTCAGAAATAGTTAAATCCACCCAGTCCAGTTCATCAAGGAATCGTTCTTTGAGTTGAATTGTTTTTCTATGAATCCAATCTCATTTACTTTCATTATTTTGAAAACAGAAGGCAGAATGTTTTTTAAAATTCTCCTTTTGTGTTTCATGTTAGAAAGGAGGTCATAAAGGTTTGGAACAACATGAGAGTAAATTATATTATGACAGAATTTTCATTTTCTGTGAACTAGTCCTAGAGCGGTGCATCATAAATATGAAAATGTATTATATTTTTTATGATGACATTTTATTTATTTTTTTATTTTTTAGATATGGCACATTAAGGATGAGACGTGTCTGTTTACTGCCGATCCAGAAGCAAGTAATATCCAGGGAGAACTGTCTGCGTGCCTCTACTCTTCAGCTGTAAAGGGGCTCTACATTGCCGCAGATTCTCTCGCCTTACTATCCCTTCAGACAAAGTATGTATCTTGGATGTTATATAAAAAAGATTTCAAAGCCTGTTATGGGTATCAGTTGGCTATAAGTTGCTTATATGTATTTAATTAGAACTATAATGTCATCAGCATCAGTTGTCATGCATTTTGCTTCCTTTCTCCTTTTATATGCCATCTGTTGTAGACCACAGCCTAAGGGCAATCAGATTCTGTCCCATGAAGAGCCAGTGTTGTGCTGCGGATACAGTGATGAGTTTAAGCAGGTGGTGAGCTGCTCTGAGGGCTCGGTGAGTGGTTTTGAGAAGTATCTGCATGAAATACATTGAGGATGCAGATGCTCTGTTCCTCATGCTCATAGGTCGAGCTTTTAAACCTGATCTTTTGGTGCTTATATGCAGCTGAGTTTACCATGAAGAGGAGGATCAGGCAACCCACAAATCAGCAATGCAGAGCAAATCACTTAACTCTCGTTAATTGTGATTAATACACTTTGTTTCAAAGTGAATATTCATAACATCATTTTATGAAGCTATGATAAAGAAAACATTTGATAAAGATAGAAAACCGTTTAAAAGTTTGCAGTTGGTACGATTTTTAAAATGTTTGTGAAAGAAGCCTCTTATCCTTACCAGGGCTGCATTTATTTGATCAAAAATACAGTAAAAACAGTACCATAGTGAAAATATTATTACAATTGAAATGTAACTTACTCCTGTGACGGCAAAGGTAATTTTTCAGCAGTTTTCAATGTCACATGATCCTTCAGGAATAATTCAAATATGTTGATTTGCTGCTCAAGAAACATTTCTTATTATTATCAATGTTGAAAACAGATGTGCTGCTTAATATTTTTGTGGAAAACGTGATACATTTTGTTTTCAAGATTCTTTGATTAGAAAGTTTTAAAAAGCATTTATTTGAAATTGAAACAGATTTTGTAAGTGTAAAAGATTTGACTGTCACTTTTGATTTATTTGTGTCCTTGCTGAATGAAAGTATTCATTTCTTTAAAAAAAAAAAAAGCTTACTGACTCCATACATAAAAGCATGGTACTTCATTTGAGTTGTATGCTATATTCCAGTTCTTATAAAGTCATATGATAGCTTTGTGTGAGGAACAAATTGAAATTTTTGGTTTTGTTTCTCTTTTTTTGGTTAGCAAAATTGTGACTAAAATAGCTTGTTATTCTGAGTAGTCAAGGTTCCTTTAAAGGGTTAGTTCAGCAAAAAATGAAAATAATGTCATGTATTACTCACCCTCATGTCGTTCTACACCCGTAAGACCTTCGTTAATCTTCGGAACGCAAATTAAGATATTTTTGTTGAAATCCGATGGCTCAGTGTGGCCTGCAGACAGCAATGACATTTCCTCTCTCAAGATCCATTAATGTACTAAAAGCATATTTAAATCAGTTCATGTGAGTACAGTGGTTCAATATTAATATTATAAAGTGACGAGAATATTTTTTGTGCACCAAAAAAAAAAAAAAAAACACAAAATAACGACTTATATAGTGATGGCCGATTTCAAAACACTGCTTCAGGAAGCTTCGGAGCGTTATGAATCTTTTGTGTCGAATCAGCGGTTCGGAGCGCCAAAGTCACGTGATTTCAGCAGTTTGGCGGTTTGACACGCAATCTGAATCATGATTCGACACAAAAGATTCATAACGCTCCGAAGCTTCATGAAGCAGTGTTTTGAAATCGGCCATCACTATGTAAGTCGTTATTTTGTTTTTTTGGCGCACCAAAAATATTCTTGAACCACTGTACTCACATGAACTGATTTAAATATGTTTTTAGTACATTAATGGATCTTGAGAGAGGAAATGTCATTGCTGGCTATGGAGGCCTCACTGAGTCATCGGATTTCAACAAAAATATCTTAATTTGCGTTCCGAAGATGAATGAAGGCCTTACGGGTGTGGAACGGCATGAGGGTGAGTAATAAATGACATTATTTTCATTTTTGGGTGAACTAACCCTTTAACATTAATTTTTAGTAAGATCCAAGATATACATTTATCCAGAATATAATTTCAACTCTTGACAAGCTGAGCAGTTTGTAGTAAAGCAACAGTCCCTCTTTTCTAAATGTAGTACTTTAATGTATTTACTTGAATTCAGGTTGTCAAAGTCTGGGATGTGGAAACTGGAGCTCAAATGTTTGAGTTTGGAGGTGCTCATGGAGAGTCTGCAATTACCTGCATGGCGTTTGACTCCAGCGGAAGAAGGTTGTTAAAGCTAAATTAAATATATGACATTGCAAAATATTACTTTTTTTTGCAGTGTTTTTACTTTTTTTTTTACCTTCACCAGGCTAGTGACTGGTGGAAGAGATGGCTGCCTTAAGATGTGGAACTTCAACAATGGCCAGTGTGTGAAGATACTCAAGAGAGGTCAATAATTCCTTATAGTTCTTAATGTGCATTTGAGTATGACTGATTATTCAGAGTATTGAAGATATTATCCCACATTTCCTATAAAGCTTTATGTTTTTTTTCCCCAGATGGAAAATGTGCAGAGATTTGTGACTGCCTCTATCTGAAACTGCATAGGAACACGTGAGTCTCTGCTGACTGTGAGCGCCAAAATCCTCATGGATATTATCCTCCTCATTTTTTGGCTGATGTGCTTTTTTATTTGTTTTGGCAGATTTGTGATTTCTGTTGGTTGGGATCGCAGGATTGACATTTACTTGGTGAGTATAAAGTGACCAGCCTGCTTCCTTCATGACCTTATTTTATATCAGCGTAATTCCCCAGATGGCTCTCATAAAATGGTTGACTGCCATGACCTGTTTCTTCCCCCTGGTACTCTCGCCTTTATTGCTGTTTACTCCATTTCCATATTTCATTTATTTCAGTGTTCCTCCCTCCTCAAAAGTGCTTGAGTGCTGTTTGGTGTGGTTTATTCCTCCATTCCCTGCTGACAGTCGATTATTTCATCTATTACAAGAGCTTTTATTCACTTTAGAAAAGAGAATCCAAGCTTTGTAAAAAAAGATACCTTAAATGCATGATTATGACACCACTGGATAATACGCACATAATTTTATTCGAAATTTTCCCTCCCATCTCTTGTCAATTCTGTATCAAGTGTTCAGTGTAACTTGATTTATTCATTCTTTCAGTGGTAGAGGAATATTTAATATGAAATAGAGAACAGATCCCACTGTCCTATATAAAATATTACATTTAGGACTGATTCTACTTGTGAAAGGGCAAAAGTTTAAGTTTACAACCTTCAAATTTAATATACTCCCCCTTTTTTTTTTTGCATATGCATGATTAGTACTGTAAAGCTGCAGTCCGGAACTTTTTTTGATTAAAAATTATCCAAAATCAATTTTTGAGCAAGTACATAACCAGCCAGTGTTCAAAACTATCTCATTATCTTAGCTCGATTCACAACGGTAATAATGTTTTATAATAAGAGCGACCTGGTGGATTTCCGCGGGAAATTCAAGCATGCAGCAGTTCGTCTTTGCGTCATTACATCACCTCTGTAAACAGAAAGAAGGAGTCCAGGCTAGTCGGCTTTATCATGTGAGGATGCTTGTTGTAGTGGATCATTTATAGCCTGTTCTCACAGCAGCTGAAATAATTAAACGTGTCATTCTGATGGCGGGTTGTAATCCAGAAAGGTCCAAATGACAATCATCAGTGACAACTGGAGATTTACCCGTAGTCAAAAGCAAAAGGCTTCGGACTGTGGAGTGGCTACAGAAATTGAAATCTACAGGTAACGATAATACACACTAAATACACATAGTCACGCAATGCTGATGTTGTTAACATTAACATTTTCAGAACAAAGTATAACAGTAATGTTAATTTGCATGGTTTGGCGTGATCCGAGCTAAGCGATCGTTAGATTTAATCATCATTGGCAGCACGATTTATTGTAGGCCTAATGCTTTTTTCCTCAGTTGGTCAGAACAAAAGTGGCAGAAATGTTACTTACTTGTTCAGCTGATATTTTCCAGTGAAAATTCTTATATTGGTCATACTTTAAAGATTTAGAATCTGTGATTCTGAAGTACAGTATCCACACCGGTGTAGTGATTGACAGCAAACATTAGATTCATCCGCTGAGGAGTCGTGCCGAAGCACAACGCACGTAACGATAACAATTCCGCACATGACTGCAATTGCAAGTTTCAAACAGAGATGGCGACAAAAAGGAAAAATGCCGGACTGCAGCTTTAGCTTGTTGGTCAGGTTGCCTCTGCATATCTGATTGGACCAGATTCTTGGCCAGATTATTTAATTTTGGTTCTTTTGACAGGCTTCCAAAGAGGAAACTCAGAAGATTCAGGGACCTAAACCTTCCTGGCAGGACGATGTGGTATTAGCAACTCACACCCATGTACACATGTAATTTGAATCCACTTCAAATATGCAGGGGCACTTTGGGAAATGTGTTGAATGTTTCACACACAGAGGAATGGGCACAAAGAAGATATTCTGTGCATTGCTCAATGCTCACCACACCACCTGGCCACTGGCAGCTACGACGGGGAGATCATCGTATGGAACGTAGTATCTGAACGCATACTGTGCCGCTTCAAGACCCCTCAGCCGACCCCTCAACAAAGCAGCAGTTATCCTGGTATGCCAATATTCCCATGAATTTTCAATGAATAATGATCTCAGATTTGCTGATCCTAAATCCAATCTGTAATATGAGAACTTGGTAGCCTATATTATGCACAACTCATCAGACTACTTTTATTATTTAGATAAACTATTCATTTAAGAGTGAGGTGGATTTTCATTCTGTTCATTTGTGTTTGTGAATGTGTTTTGAGATGTTGATGACTTTATGCATTTGTTGTTTTTTAATCATATACAATAGTTCAATGCACAAGTGTGCTGAGCCTCATCTTCTTAAAGACCCTTGTTCCTGAATTGTCCTCTTCTGCTTCACTTGTCTCTTCAGATTCTGAAGGTAAACCAGTCTTTGCGATGAATAAAATGATCAGTTCATATACAATTTGCAGAACGTATTTCATCTCTTTCAAAGGTTATGTTAATTTCTGGAGTGTTCTGAATGGCGGGAAGTTCATCACATCTTTTCAGGCCGTGAGTATCATGCATTCATAGCTTATATAACGTATCTTTCCTCAAGTTTGATTATTAATTCAGTGTCAACAGAATGAGACAAAGGTTCTAATCAAAATCTTATTTTTAAGTCTCTGCATCAGCAGGCGATTATGAAACTGGCTTTAACGCAGGATGACAGTATGCTTTTTACAGCCGATCATTTTGGCTTCATCTACGTTTACAATGTCAAGCAATATGCCCTGGAACCTAAACAAAACTCTCCTGAAAGTAAGGACAGTCCTCATTTTATATGTGTGACTCAAAGTTGTTGTTGTTGTTCATGTTGAGTCTTGATGTAGTGTTATTCATTTCTAGAGGTGAACTTCTGGCGTGCACACATCAGCAGCATCACTAGGTACAATAAGTGAAGAAAACAAGTGTTTATTCAATTTTCTTTGTTTTCATTTACTATTATATTGTCTTTTCCTTACATTTTTTTTAACTTGTTATTAAAAAATAAAGACTTTTTACCATAATTTCTTCTCCTAAAGCTTGAAGATAATTGACAACGACCAGTTTCTGCTTACCTCCTCAATGGACTTCTCAGTGCGGTTGTGGAGTATTCATGGGGAGTTTATAGGTACATCTACAAGTTGCTTAGATGTTTGGGTTTTTTTCTTGAAGTAACGGTTGTGGCAAGTGCATTCTTTTACCAACGTGTATCGTACTAAATATCGTATTAAAATACTTGGACAGCGTTACTTATTCAGCGGTTCCATAACACCGCTATTAAATCTATGTAACCAATGTAGTCTGATTCTAGAATAATGACTCTTGAGTTGGTCCTTTTTATTGAATGAAAACCTTTCAGCACAAGTGTAGTCCAACGGCTGAAAGAATTATGCTAATGAACTGGTTCTATTTCAAGCTGCGATAACCTTATATAATATTACACTAATATAATATTATAATGTAAAAGTACTAATTTTAAATATTACTTGAGTAAAAGTACAGAAGTACTGATTGATTTTTAATATACTTCAGTATTAAAAGTGCTGATTAATGAACCATGCTATTTATTTTTTTAGCCAGTACTAGTCATTATCAGCAGAAACATTTAATGGCCTGGTTTCACAGACAGGGCTTAGATTAAGCCAGGATTAGACCTTAGTTCAGTTAGGAAATTTAACTAGCTTTATAAATGTGCCTGGTGTAAAAACATTACTGGTGTGCATCTTGAGACAAAGCAATGGCACTGACATATTTTAAGATATGTCAGTGCAAGTTGCTTTCAGTTAAAACAGCTCAAACCTGTGTTTTAGTCTGGGACTAGGCTTAAGCCTTGTCTGTGAAACCGAGAGAATATGTATTGATCTGCAAAAAAGTGATCAACTTAATGTACACTTTTACAGTTTATTTAGTTCATAAATGTCAGTCATGACTTAAATATGATTTTCATTTACAATAATCAGTGTTAAAATTCGGAATTAGTGAATTTTTCATCATTCAAGCTACCAGAATACAATATTTTGACTGGATCACTGAATCAGTGAGTTGTTGACTCAAGAACAGCTGCAATTATTATAAGCTCATATTAATGAATGAATAGTTCAGTGCAATTTGTGAACCGATTTGACAGGTTCATTGGAAAGAATTGGCTCGTTCATAAATCGATCTATCGCATCTCAGCTTGGGTATTGGGTGGTGATTTATTCAGTTCAAAATAATGAGGAATGATATGTTTTTATTCAATTAAGTAGAGTAAAAAGTATGATATTTTGATTTGGAATATGCTGAAGTAAAAGTTTCCCAATAGAAAAAAAAAATACTTTGATAATG
This sequence comes from Hypophthalmichthys nobilis, assembly GCA_037950665.1. Taxonomy (NCBI): domain Eukaryota; kingdom Metazoa; phylum Chordata; class Actinopteri; order Cypriniformes; family Xenocyprididae; genus Hypophthalmichthys; species Hypophthalmichthys nobilis. Next base: position 20,491,974 of record CM075479.1, read on the forward strand.
TACAGATACTTGAAAAATTTACTTGTCAAAATTTGTCAAGTTGGCAACTGCTACAATACTGAAAATTGATCTTTTTTGTCTGCAAAATTTTGCTAATGTGACCGTACCTTTAGTAGACCTACAGGCAACTACTTGAAATGATAAAATCTAAATTTTCAATTTGTAGTTTTACAAGACATAAGCTGTACGTGTTTGATTCACTGAAGAAAAATCTATTTATTAGAGTCATTTGTTCAGGAATAAAATGACTAACAGTCTAAACTACATTGAACTCCACAGGTACATTTGGACAATATGAGAAGTGGAGCATCGACACACCATCTTCTTGGAAGCACCCGGCTGTTCCCTCTGAAATTCTCATAGATCCTTTAAGCATGCCTTCTCAACCCATACTAGATAGACAGACCAATCTGTCAGATGTCTTAAACTCTGAGGAAACTAAAAATAAAAAGAGTGAGGTAAGATATTTGGAGGAAGCCATGTGTGGTTAGGGGTTGTTTTATAAAGCTCTGTTTTTCCCAAGAATGGCTCAGGTGGTTTTTAAAATCTGGCTTCTAAAAAAAAATCCTAATGTGCTTTAATTGCAGTCGGATGTCCTTATCGATGAAAGTGACCCTCCATCAATCCTCAAAGATCTCGAAGATGGACCCAGCAATTCCTGGTGGCTGTCTGAGCCTGGCAAGAGGTTAGTGTATATTTTCATGCAGATCAAAACACACATCTAAATGTAAACCAAGTCTTCTGATTAAAGAGTAACAAACTGGATTTTCTCTGATTTTTTGGATCGCAGGGAGTGCCACACAAAATTCAAACGTAACAGAACTTCAGACAGAATGAGTCTCAAGGACTACCACACTTTTGAGGACTCAGACCTTATTTTTACCCTTCCAACAATTAAAAGACCAGATCTCTCCAAATTTCAATCCAACAATGCAGATGACTAGTCAGTGTGCCAAGATAAGAACACAAGGATGATGACAAATAAATGACATAACAGTTCTATCAAAAGAGCGGGGATTGTTTTTCTTTAGATATCATCTCATGATTTAAAGACATGCACTTTCCATGTTTATTTCCATGAGGGTTCAATTGTTTTTATTTTTGTTTTTTTTCTAACCATTTTTAAAACATTAAAGAGTTAGTTCACCCAAAAATGAAAATTCTGTCATTAATTTCTCACCCTCATGTCGTTCGTTGATCTTCGGAACACAAATTAAGATCTTTTGGATGACAAAATGCTGTTAGATTTCCTTCCATTGACTGCCTTTGATCAGCGAACATAAGCAGAAGCTCAACATAACCTGTGGTAACTTATACCTTTAAAGAGATTTGTAGAAAAATGTGGAATTAAAGTTTTAGAAGTGTTTATTTTATTGTGATTTTAAACTTACAGCAAAAGTTTCAGGCACAACACAAAGGAACAAACAACAATTCACTGTATTAACAAATTTCACAAGGACATCTGGTGCATTTCCACCTGCACAGATTGTCTGTCAGTATGCGCTTTAAATAAATTGTGAATTTACATGACATATCCTATTGAATGCACAATGAAAATAAAGCGGAACAATCAAGCGTATAGCAGCAGCCCTTGTACATCCATTTCTGAAATTGCAAGCTTTTTTTTTTTTTTTGTTTAGAGCCACAGTTTCAGCGTGAGCTTTCTTTCAGTCATTGCTAGGAAATGACAGCTTCAGTTCCATTTGACGTTCTCTTAATATTGCTGTTGACTGCTATTACATCTACATCTATTCTTTTCTTAATCCAAAACAGCAATAAAAAACATTTGTGATTTTGTTTTTTTCCATTATTGTTTTTGAGTCGGTGGAACTGCATTTGTAGTCAGCAAATGGTCTGAGTCAGACTATAACAAAGCTTTGAGACCAAAGTGATACTGTGGAGAAACAGTGGGCGCTTTAAAGATTTCAAGCTGGAGATGCTACATGAACTAAAAGTAATCACATATCACTTTAAATATAAGAAACAAGGTTCAAATGTGCCTCTTAACATCAAATATAAGAAACAAAAATTTCTCTTTTTGCATGACTGTATGAACAGAAACCACTTTACATGCAATTCAGCCATATTGTGTTTCTAATATAAGAAGCTGCTAAATATTGACATGGGTGTTTTTTGCTTCATTTTGAACAAAATCTGTGTATTCCATCGTCACATCTTCTGGGCTTTTCTTGTTGTGTGGGTGCTCTGGTTGAATGTTGTCGTCCATAGGAGAGTCAACCCTGGGCTTGGGTTTGGAAACTATCTCCTCACAAATGTTGTTGAGTGCCTGGAGAATTATAAACAAAAAATGTTAAACAATGTTGCAAACAAATGCAAATGTAATTGAATTAAATATAAATTGGCTTTAAAGGGTTAGTTCACCCAAAAATAAAAATATTGTGATTGTTTACTCACCTTAGTGTCGTTCCAAACCCGTAAGGTTCTGTTCATCTTTGGAACACAAATGAAGATCTTTTTAATAAAATCTGAGCCAGTTTTGTTCCACTGACAGTCTACGCAACTAACACTTTGACACTTCAAGAAGTTCATAAACAGAATGTAAAATGAATTTAGCAGATTAGTCTAAAATTTCTGAAGAGACATGATCGCTCAACTGAACCTGCTTGATGTGTGAGAACAAATCTCTTGCAGAAGCTCAAACATGCTGCGTAACACACTAGAATGAACATGCTTGAGCATCTGTTTACCACAACTGATGTATGAGTTGATGAATGTTTATCCGTGAATAAAAGCCTAAATTCAATCTGTTCATCATATAAAGCGATCGAGTCTCTTCAGAAAATTTGGATTAAACCGCTCAATTCATATGGATTAGTTTTACAATCTCTTTATTAACTTTGTAGTGTCAAAGTGGTAGTCCTGTAGCTGTCTATGTAGGGACAGAAATCTCTCAGATTTTATAAAAAGATCTTAATTTGTGTTCCAAAGATGAATGAAAGTCTTACGGGTTTAGAACAACATGAGGGCGAGTAATTAATGACAGACTTAATTTTCTGGTGAACTAACCCTTTAATAACATGCTCACTAATTTCGTAACAAGCTCACTATGACTTTTGAAGTCCTGGATTCAGATTACTTCTAAATTAGATAAAAAATAAATGTGAAAGTAAAACTAAAGTGAGAAACTCCTGATGGAGAACTTCAGTAAAAAACTTTTTAATGTTGAGGGATGGCAAAGAAAAGATAGCTGACACCATCCCCTGTGGCTGTACATACAATCCAATGCTTCTTATAAGGTTATTCTTAGATCTGTCTCCCCCAATGAAATGCTTTCCTGGTGCTTTTAGTCTTTCCTCACCTGTAATTTATCCTGGATCTGAGTGCTGTGTATGGCAGGTTCCTGATCAGGTGTGCGTTTATCTTGAGAATCCTGAATGTTTGTCATCCACACTTGAGTATCTTCAACACACACTCTGACCTTGTCCATGTCTATGGCGTCAATATGACAGTAACTGTCACTCTGGGAGACAAATTTGCGATATATTAAAATGCACTTACAGAGTTGTTAAACTGGTTTTAAAACTACCTTAGCTTTTAAGGAGGGTTAAAGGTGCAGTAAGCGATTTCTGAGAAAACCTTTGTTGTTCCACCCCCAAATGGACAAAAACGCAATGCAAGAGTGGCTGAGAGTCTCTTTATCATAGATAAAGCAAAGCAAAATAATGCTTAGAAATAAAATAAAGCGAAGATTAGGAACAAACCCCAAGGAAGAACAAAAAATTAACACATTGTACACAAGTATATACAAGCAAGAGTTGGTTGTTAGTCGGCAGCAGCACAGCAGCTCCAGACAAACAATGACACTGAAACTGTCCTGTTACTATAGCTAACATTACAACAACAGCATATCTTGGTTCTGTGAAACATGGCACAACCAATGTTACTCGCATATAGAGCAGAAACAAGGAGACCTCGGCGGCCGTTTTCAGGCCTTCCCGCTTAGGTCTCTCCAGACTTGGAAAGCTTTTCTAATATTAATGCGGGTCCTAAAGCTCTTGCCTGATCATAACCCTTCTTTTTCCAGTGATATTCCTCTGAGATTTTCTCTTTTGTAATGTCTCTCAGCCATCTCTCTTTCTACAGTCTTTCTTCAAATCTCCCTCTTGCTCACTCTTCCCCCTCATTTGGTGTGGACACGCCCCCTACTGCTGATTGGCTACAACTGTGTTGTGGTGTTCGGTCCAATACACTTTCAACAACGTTTCTCAAAAATTGAATTACTGCACCTTTAAAACATTACATTACTAAAGTATACAATGGTTTTTGATAGGGATATACTGGTTTTAAAATTAAGATATTAAAATTCTATATAATTTTGTCTAAATGAATTAAAACATTAAAAACTAAAATCAGTAGTTTTAAATGCTAGACATCATGATATTTCAGAGTGCCACCCCTTCACTTCTGTGTGCTTTTTTGTATCACCCAAAAATTTACCAAAAAAAAAAAAAAAAAAAAAAATGTACCATTCATTTCCTATGACAGTCATTTCTGACCGAGAACAGCACAAGTGTGACTATTTTTTATGACCATTTAGCTTTTTCAAATCAAGTCCACGATATTATTTGAGGTCACACACCAAGTTTCGTACCATTTCAATGAAGTAGCGTTTTTTAAAAATTCACATTTGGGTTTTTTTTTGGTCTAAAATGACCGAACAACACCAGAAGGTTAATGGTGTTTCTAAATATCTTTTTAAAAACTGACTGTAAGCATTAGATGTTGGCAAAAAAAGAGGAAATAAGCATATACAGTTAAATATGATTTTTTTAAAAAAACTCTAATATCGGCCGATAACCGATATGGCACCAATATATTGTGTATCCCAAATGTTTTTATTCAGAAAATACATTAATTGAAATATTATTATGATTATTTTAAATTGGATTACTCTTGAATTTGCCATAAATAAGCCTTGCTGATATGGCTTTAAATGAATAAATATCATGCATCCCTAGTTATTGTCAATAAATTATTTAATTTATTATAGTATTGTGTGAATTATAAGACAACCATTGATGCCTTACTATACTTACAAACCGTCTAGTGTTTCACAAGCTTGTATTTTTCTAGTCAGTTTAGGAACTTAAAAGTATTGCAGCATTTCTGATATTACTGTCTCCTTAGGATAAATTGCTTTGTTGATGCATTCCTCATTTGTAAGGTGCTTTGGATAAAAGCATCTGCTAAATGAATAAATGTAAAAGCAGACACTATTTATAGTCAGTCATAAGAGATTAATGACTGAAATCTGACTGCATAACAGCATGGGATACATTATAATGTATAAAACAATTTAACATAATGTCTCCCTGTGCTGTAATGTGCCTTGCAGAACATGATTGTTTTAAATAAGATGTAATGGTAGAGGAAATGAGAAAGAAAACTTATTCTTACTCCATTCATATACTCCTCCACAATAGACATGTAACTCTGTATTTTGGCTGACAGCTCCTCAAACATTTTGGGTCTCCGTATGGACTCCTGGTATCTGTTTTGTACAGGCAAACCCAGTTTCTGTTGAATAAAACAAAAGGCTTTAATACATCACTGTTTGTAATGCTTTTGAATGCTTCATGAATGCTTTTGTTTGGTTTGCAGTACACAGCAACCAATTAGAGTTCTTCCTAAAGTGCATCAGAGGGGTTTTGAAAGCTACACAAATGACTCTCCCAGCCTTTAAGTGAAGCACATGCCATTGTGAACACCACGAGCTGTCAAGACAGCGCAAGTCAATTAAAACACAAAACTGGCGTCACATATTGAACAAAGCTTAATGTTAAACCTACTGCAGTGTACACGTCCACCTATCTCTGAGAGAACACAAAATCAATTTGTCATGGCACACAAAGGCTAACCCTATGATCAAATGAGTTTGTTCATCAAAAAGGACAAACGACTCACATGTATTTCTGCCAGCTTGTTAATGTACGTCTGCTTATCTTGGTCTGCTCCCTCATCATAGAGCCAGTTCTCAGTGCCATTTAAAAGCTCAGAGAATGTCTGATGGTCCTGGAGAAAAGCAAAAACAAGTGTTTGTTTAGCAATATCTTATGCTGCATTTAGAGTTGTAGTCCATTCAACTGCAATTCACCCTGGAGCTCATATGAACTACCAATTAATTTGAATGAGAGTGTTTCATTTATGCATGAAAATGGCCTTTAGAGATTCAGTAATCAGGAACAGGCTTATGAAACATGAAAACATTGAACAAGCGCTATGACTAAATCACAATCTGTTGATAACAGTTCCTGTGAGCTAAATAGATTACATGACACCCTACAGGTAATGGCGTGTTATCTGGGAAAAGCTGCACAGAAGATACATTACTTGAGCATTTAGAAACATCTGAAAGGGGCCCTCCAGGTTGTGTCTGTAGTAATAGACATTCTCCTCGACTGCATTTTTAGCATTGTTACGCTCTTTCTCCTGGCAGTCTTGCTGTATCATTTTGCTCTGTCGGGGAAAAAAAGCAAGCACCAGATGGTGAGAATGACTGATGGATTTTTGAATAGCTCTGATTCTACCAGAATGTCTTTATTCATGTTTATAGCTTCATACATTGTCAAGATACCAAACTTACACTTCTTAGGCTAACAAAATATCTATCACAGCTTCTGAATCATCTTTTGAGCTTTATTGAAGCAATCTCATACAAACAGACAGCTATATTTGTTTTGCTTTCATCACTTTCACAACTGTTACATGTACAGTGGGGTCTGTTATTTTGTGGGGTCTGCTTATATAATTATGAATTTATTATTAGCATTACAACTGGACTGAAAATTTCAGTTAAAATAAATTACATTAATTAAAAGTGACAGTAAATACATTTATAATGTTACAAAATATTTCTTTCTTCTTTCTGTTTTCAACATCCATTGTATTTGATCAAATACATAAAGCCTTGGTGAGCATAAGAGATTTTGGCTACACTTTATTGTAAGATCTCTTTGTTAGTTATAAACAAAGAGATTTAAGTACTGAGTAATTAATTACTCACCCTCATGTCGTTCCAAACCTGCAAGACCTTCGTTCAACTTCGGAACACAAATTAAGACATTTTTGATGAAATCCAAGAGTTTTATTTTTAATCTCCCATAGAAAGCAACAAAATTACCACATTCAAGGTCCAGAGAAGTAGTAAAGACATGGTAGTCAACATGACTACAGTGGTTCAACCTTAATGTAATGAAGCTCAGTATTGGCCAGCTTCCACGTCAGCATCACATGCAGTCATGGTGCTCATGTGAATACAGCCTCGGCCAATACTGAGCCAGCGTTCAGACGTAAACATGGAAGCTCTGCAATGCGTTCGCTGGGGCAACCGCGTAACAGACTGACAGGGAAACGGAAAAATTGTTGAATAAAGTCGTCGTTTTTTTGTTTTGTTTTTGCGGACAAAAAGTATTCTCGCCTCTTCATAACATTACGGTTGAACCACTGTAGTCACGTTGACTATTTTATCGATGTCTTTAGTACTTTTCTGGACCATGAATGTGGTAATTCCGTTGCTTTCTATGGGAGATAAAAAACCTCTTGGATTTTATCAAAAATATCTTAATTTGTGTTCCGGAGATGAACGAAGGTCTTGCGGGTTTGGAACGACATGAGGGTGAGTAATTAATGACAGATATTTAATTTTTGGGTGAACTAACCCTTTAAGTAACTACATGTACTTACTATTACTTAGTACTTACTTACTAGGGTTAGGATTAAGGTTTGGTTTGGTTTAAGGTTAGTTGCATGTAATTATGCATAATTTATAGTAATTACTATAGTAACTGCATGTAACATATGCAACAATGACACTGTAAAATAAAGTGTTACCGAGATTTCTTTCAAAAACAAACTTTTTTTAATTGATCTCAAGCTTTTGAATGGCAGTGTATGTCTTTTTTTTTCCTCTCGATTTTCGACCTAGAAATAGTGCTGAATTGTTAAATATTTCTTGCTCATTTTATGTCCTAAAATGACTTATGCTATAAATATTTCAACATCCTAAAACTTTATTATGGCATGAAGCAGGGCGGAGGACGGTGGAGCAAAAGTTACTGAGTGACACCTGTGCCACACACCGGTCTCGAGTCCCACGGATGAGCTCCACAAGGATAAAAAGGAGGAATGATGACAGTGGAAGATGAGAAAGGACCAGGCCTGGTTAATGTTTAGGATATATTTAGTTATGTTTATATGCGGCAATCTTCCTTGAGGGGCTGTCGCTTACTTTCGTTTGGTTGTTTGTCTATTTTGTTATTAAAGTTACATTTGCCGGTTCCCACCTCCTTCCCTTATCAACAAACTTTGATACTTTTAGATACTGATGTATACATATGACATTAAACAAACAAATTTAGTCAACATTACCTCCTGCTCTACGTAAGTGCTAAGGCGTTCATTTGGCAAAAGTTGCTTAAATGTCTCCTCTATTGGCAGAACAACATGCTTGACTTTCATCTTGGCTTTTTTAGCATCTGGGGGGTGGTTGTTTACTTCTCCATTCATCTGTGAAGAACAGACAATGTCTATTAGCATAATGGCACCACAGTCAGTCAAACTGACAGAAAATGTACATATTAAGATATTTTCACAAGACATGACATGAATGGCAATGTTTTTATATAAACTAGATACACATCAAAATGTCCATTTGATATGCACATACAATATAAAGCTAAATGTAGTGGCCAAGCAGTAAGTGAGAGATGTAGCTCACTTACGCTCAGTGCATCTCTTTGATTCTGCTCTTTTTCCATGGGGGGACACTGTGGTGTTGGCAGGTTTTCTTTGTCTACCAAGAGCTGAATATTAGGCTCCAATATCTTGTCCTAGAAATCACAGTACCAGGGAGCTGATAGTTATATTTCTACACAACAATGTTACTGCATCACAGGGAGCCAATCTCTCACTGTCACCCTCATAGAAACCCAATCAGTCAATGTTATTGATCATATAAATCATAACTATGAGAACCACATGTTAGCTAAGCTACTGTAAACTATTGTGTGTGTGTTTATTTCATTACTAAAAGCTTGAGCTGTTCTGTCATTATGTCAATTTGTATACTATCCTAAAAGGCTAATTTGCTTGGGTTCCCTCTATTGGGTTTTTAGAATAGTGGTTAGTTTTTGATTTTGAAGTAAATTAAAGTACATGGTTACATTACTTGAAGAGACTTTTCTGGTTTGCTACATAAACACAACCAGGGGTCAAGATGACTTAAAATGATTTAAAATGACAAAACAAGCATGAAAATAAGCTAAAACAACTAAAAATTAATATATTTCTTTTTTCTTTTTATAACAAACATGCATATTTTTAGTTATATTTGTCAAGCTCTAAAATATTTTATCAGGTAGAAAGTTGTGAGTGAGGAGGGGCCTTCAAATTTTGATGTGGACAATGAGGGGCCTTGAAGTCAAAAAAAGTTGTCTAACTAGCATACAACAGCTCCATATTCATTATAATCCTTTTATAGCAGTCTTTATATTTTAAAAAATAAGGTATGATTGTGTGTAAAATTAAGCTCTATTGACTCTTTTTCTTGATATTTACTTGACACGTACAACCATTTTTACATTTAAAAAAATATAAAAAATATTTTATATACATCCTCTTGTTAATGATTGATAACATTTGAGAAAGAAAAATATCTGTAACAAAAACATGGTTTATGCATGTGTATAAAATAACTAAGCACTACTGACTTTTTTTTTTTTACATTAACTTGTATAACAATTTTACATTAAAACAAATCAAAAGAATATACTTTTGTTTAATAAAAAGTACTAATTATATAACATCTTGTTAAAGGGATAGTTCACTCTAAAATGAAAATTAAGTCATCATTTATTCACCCTGGTGCATGCCTTCCTGTCTTTTTTAGACCACAAAAAAGAGAATTAAAAAAAAAAAAAAGTCCTGCTCAATAGTGGCCAGCATCAAGCTTTAAACAAACAAACAAAAAGAATATCACAGAATGCTCCCATGTGACATGTGTCGTATATTCCAAGTGTATACAATAGGATTTGGTAAAAACCAAAACCAAAATGTAATGTATTATGCGGCATAAGGCATTAGAACAACACCAGGGTGAGTAAATGATGTCTCAATTTTCATATTAAGGTGAACTAACCCTTTAATATTTGAACAGATTGATACTTTATTGATCCTTTACAGGAAATTACATTTGTCACGACACAAAAAACACAGCACCACACATAACAAGCAAATCATTTCCGACATCTGAGAAAGAAAAAAAATATCAATAAGAAGAATTATATGACAAATTAATTAGCTTTTGCTGTTAATACACCGATGTTTATGGAACACAAGCCCAATGTAGTACCCACCTCTATTTCAATATCATCAGAGCCGCCATGACTGTAAATCTCATTTATTTCTGTGGTTTCAGATTTGTCTGAGCTGACCCTCAGGACCATAGTAGCTGAGCTCACACTGACTATACCACTGGTGTTTACTTCAACTTTGACTTTCACCTTTGCCTTTTCTCCATTCTCCTGAGGTCGAATGTTCTGCACTTTATATTCACCTGTGGAGGCATTGCACACATGCATAGCATTAATTCACATTCAAAATATGACTTCAGCTTCATCTGTATGCTGCTATAAAAACACTATCATGGCCTGAAGGAAAACCCCTTGATTCTCACCAATTTTTGCCTCAGGAAAGGGCAGTGATGTCAGATCCGAATAAAAAGCTTCCAGAATGAAAGGCTTGTTCCTGTAAAATGTAATCATTTTGGCTGATGGACAGGGATGATTCCTGCCAAATATCTCATGACAACTGGAAGGTAAGGACGAATATTGCAAAGTTAATATGCGAGATACACATTACAGCCTGTGCAATCACATATGTAGTGGTACACTAATTAAAATGAAAACAGCAGCATGTTTCCCCATGCTTGGGTCTGATATAAAGTGAGGTAGCTAACTGAGAGGCTTACGATTTGCCTTCATCTGCTTCACTGGTCCAGGAAAGAGAAACAGGGAACAGGATTACATCTGTGATAGAGAAATCTCGCACTCTGAATGCAGGAGAGAGTATGGCACACTATGGAAAAAACATTATACGACAGATTAACTTTTCATTCCATCAATATCATTTGATTTTTGTGTAGATTCAGACTGTTTTTTCAAATTCTGTATGAAATATACTGTGCAACATGCCTCAAAACACACTACCATTCAAAAGTTTGGGGTCAGTAAGATTTTTTTTTAAAAGAAATTATGTAACCAAATCTTTCTATTTGAAATAAACACTGTTTTAAACTTTCTATTAACTAAAGAATCCTTAAAAAAATGAATCACGGTTGCCATACAAAAAGTCACACAGCCCTTTTCAATGTTGATAATAAGAAGAAATGTTTCTTGAAATCAGTACATTACAATAAAGATCTGAAGGATCATGTGACTGAAAGGCTGCTAAAAATTCAGCTTTGCCATCACAGGAATAAATTAAATTATATTAAAATAGTAATATGTGAAATATGACAATTTTAAATAACTGTTTTTACAGTAAATTGTGATCAAATAAATGCATCTTTGGTGAGAATAAGAGAGAAAAAAATCTTACTTAACCCAACATTTTAAATGGTAGTGTACATCACTCCTGCAGTTTTTCTAAATCTATTCCACTTTAGGATTCTTATTCATCTACCTTTTAAGAATTTCTAGTTCTTAAAGCTGAAGTGTGTAACCTCTGTGCTACTAGCATCATCAAACTATAAAAAAAAAAAAAAATCTACTTTTTTTTCCTCCCAGTTTTATCTGCTTGACATTAGTCAATCAATAAGATAGCCCTGCCCCAAATCCATGCCATTGGAAGAGTTGATTTTGCGATTTAGTGTTGGTAGGAATACTTAAACAGCAATTTTGCAGGACAATTGACATACAAATGACTTATTTATAGACATCTCTGCATATTCAATTATATATGCTTCAGCTTTAAATGAACCACATTATGCTACTGTTACGTAAAATAAAACCCACTTACCTGTAATGCACAGCCTCTGGCCACTGCTTCATCTGCATTTAATGTAGTGCTCACATCCCTCTTGAAGAACTTACTGATCTGGGCCTTTACAGCAGGGATCCGTGTGGCTCCCCCTACAATTTCCACAGAACTGATGTCCTGAAGCCGCACTTGAGCCTGCTCTAGAGCCGCCATCAATGGAACCACAATTCTCTCGATCATGTCAGCACACAACTCCTCAAATTTTGCCCTGTGTGGAAGAGGAAGTACGCTGAGTATCTCAAGTAGCCCAATTGCAGTTCTGTAATAACATCATTGGTGCTTTATAGATATGCATTTAGCTGCAAATAAGGGCAATTAAATATGACAGGTGTAGACAGATACTCAGTTAAGATGTGAATTTAAGCATGTTAGAAAACACAAGCGGAGGACTCTTAAATTCCATTATAAGAGGGTTGGGAAAAAAATACAGTCCCTTAAAACTTGCATCAAATGGCCTTTTTTCTATTAGAATACAAGCATGTGTTGACGTACATCACTTATGCAGATAAGACTGCTCCCAATATAACATGAATCTTATGCAATAAATATTTGATTATTTATGAAATAATAGCATCCTTATGAATGTACTTTCAGTAGGGGTGCACCAATATGATACCAATAAGCCGATAAATATTTTATGCTTTATACTGTATGTTATGCCTGATAACCGATGAACAGCTGATATCAAAATTCAAAATGATAAAAGTGAATTTAAGTATCACAACATTAATGTACAGTACAAAAACAAATTATAATTATTTTGAAATCTGATAAAGATTACATTTAAAAATTAATTCTGATACCAATGATAAATATATATTTTAAATAAATATTTTAATGTTATGCCTGATAACCCATAGGGATGTGATGGTGTGGAAATTTTCTCACCAGTTAATCAACGTGTTACAACGCCGGTAATACTGGTATCACCGGGGGAGGGGATTCCCTCTTTTGCACCTTGCTTTTAAATCGCTAATGCGAAAGTAAAGCGAAAGTAAAATGTGCATGGCCATTCATAAGTTGAGCTTCCGTAGGGAATGAACTGAAAACGCTCGCTCTGCTCCGCGCCAGTAGACACGCACTGTTATGAATGCTCGTGCGGCCGTGCGCATTTTACTTTCGCTTTCGAATTAGTGCCAATTCGATGCCATGGTTGCCATGGAATGCGCAGCATTACTCAGTGTGTTGATGTAATTTCAACTGAAACAGGAAGACAGGGCGGGATATATCGAACAGCTCTGCCCCTTTTTTAAAATAGCCAGTAGCGTTTCATTTATATCACAGTTCGCCCAGAGCCATTAAACTCGGTAAAACCTCAGTTTCCTTCTAATCTCTAACTGTTTCTCCTCCTAATCTCCTCCATATCACTTTAAAATACAGCATTCTGCGCAGAATTTAAATGGGTCCGATACCTTTTGTGGTCTGCGTCAACTCGCGGTCTGCGGATATGATCCGCTCTGTGCTCTCGTGTCTCTGCACCAGAGCAGACTGTGCTCGCACTGCGGCGGTTCACGTGACACTAACGCAAAAACGGACTTCATTTGCGTCAATGGAAAGCATATTTACACTGTCTGAATCCTTCCCTATCCTCTATATAGTGCACTATGTGCCATTCACCATATAGAAACTAGTAAATGTGTGAACAAATGACCGATTTCAGCCGCAGCTTCAGTGTCTGTTTATAGTGTAGGAGGGGGCGGGACTTTAGATTCTAGAGAGCATTTGATTGGACAGAAGATCTGATGAGAAGCTGAAGTGCGCGGTGATGTCATGAAAATCCATTTTTTGATCCATTTTAGCGGAAGTGAGAGACTGTTAGTTCTCCTAAATGCGAATTCTGTCATTGTTTTAGAACACACCAGCTTATTCATAACCTTAAGGCTAACATATTTATAATAAAAGGTAAAAAAAAAAAAATTTTGATATCAGGGGGACTTTAATGAAAAACACAACTAGAAAAACAACTAATCCTTTGCAGGTTCCCTATTTGCACTGGGTTTAAATCCAAAATATTGCCAAATAGGTGCTTTCATTTCGCTCTGAAACCAAATGTTCCGCCATCGTCTTGTCAGTCAGCTCCTCACTCTTGTGATAAATTAAATCTGACTCCTGCTGCTACTCTGTGCTGCGACTCTCATTCGGCTCAAGCTGCATTGAGTAGACACGTTCAGTTTTTAATTGTAGAGTTTGTTTTCTAACTGAACTAAATTATTTTTTTTCTACTATAATAAATCAAAACAACGGTGGGGGGTGGTGCCACAGTGTGCAAGTGATGTAAGACCGATAACACCGACTATCGCAGAAAGCCTAAAAACCAATGAATAGCTGAAATTAAAATTCTATACTACTTTCTTAAAATAAATTACAATTAAAATAAAAAATACAGTACAAAACCAAGTTTAAAATGTTACAAGTGAATAAGCATCACAACATTATAATGTACAAAAAAAAAGAATGTTCATTTTGAACTTTGCAAAAGATTACATATAAAAGTGTTAATAAATTATTAGTGTTTATAAAAATTTTATAAAAATAAAAGTGAGTGTTACATGACAGCAAAGGAAATCTAAATATAAAATTGAGGAAACTGAGCATACACAATTTAAATATCAATTGACGAATAACAATGAAAAAATCATCTCTAGTTTCGGACAATAAACTCTATGGAACAAATATACTGTACATCCCGATTTTAAAGGCATAACAGTTCTGATCTCTAAGTGATACTAAACAGTCACGTACCTGTTCATTTTCCCACATACGTCTTTATCATCCATAAAGCACTCGATGTTGAGGGAAATGTCTGTAGAGTTGCTGCTCATCAGTTTCTTGAGTTTCTCACACTCTTGTGTCAGTCGCAACAAAGCTCGAGCCTTGGACTTTACATCCATCTTGTACTTAGACTTAAATTCAGCACAGAAATATTCCACCAGTCTCTGATCAAAGTCTTTCCCTCCCAAATAAGGATCAAAGGTGGTAGACAGCACCTGCAAAGTAAAGAGCATGTACTGATGTGCATGAAAATGTAAAGACGGTGATCTACACAAGCATCTTACTTTGACTGAGACTCACCTTAAGTTTGCCTTTGTTGAATGCACAAACAGAGACCTGGAGGGCTGAGTGGCCCATGTCCACAAACGCTACAATCTTTGGATTCTCATCACAGCCTGGAAGATCTTCCTTGTATATGCCATAGTTTAAGGCCACTGAAATGATAAATGATACTGTGAACATCACTTTAGACATTGCAAAGGCTCTGTTGTTGTGAGTATCATCAATTCAAAAGATACCTGCAGTGTTGTCATTCATTAGCTTCAGGCAGTTCAAGCCAGCAATCTTTGCAGCATCCAGAACAGATCTCCTTTCTGAATCAGTGAAGAATGAGGGGATCTATGCGTGACAAAATTATTTGTATGGCCAAAGAAATAACACAAACAAACAAACCATCGGATTGGTGGCTTGCACATTTGTGGTTTATATGCAAATTAAAAAAGGCCTGGTTAAAATTTACTGCTGTATAAAAGCGAAGCGAGGCCTTTTATTTAAAATATCATGATGACAAGACTAAAAATGACTATAATACATTATCATTTGTGAGAATTTCTAATGAACTAAAACCTCTATTTCTGGTACATGCCTCTGGTATCTATTAAATATCAAGAAAATAAATTATTTCTTGCACTATTCACAGCTCCAGTGCAAAAAAAACTTACAGAGATGACACACTCCACCACTTTCTTCTGCAGATTTGCCTCTGCAATGTCTTTCATTTTGGTCAGCAACATAGCTGTGATCTGCTCGATGCTGAAATGGTTCTCCTGGTCGAGGTACATGACCTAATCAAGACATTAAAAATCAATATTTTACTCTTTCCTCCAACAATAACCAATGACAACCTGTCTTCACTACTTATGGGGCTTATAAAACACTGTGTTTACCTTGACTCCAACCTTCCCATCATTTAGTGGTACCAGTTCATATGGTAAACTAGCCTTCAATGATTGCACAGCATGATCCTGAAACAATCTGCCATGTAGTCTCTTAAAATGAGAGACAGTGCTTGCAGGATTAGTTATCATCTAGAACAAGTGAAAAAAGACTAATGGAGTTACATCACACTAGATCACTTGCACTTCATTCATTATCGTCACAGATGAGAACAGGAATGCCCACCTGGTTTCTTGCAGCATTACCAATGGCCCTGTTCTTTGAACTAAATGATACAACAGCTCTAAAAGAAAAAGTTAAGACATATTACACAACCATTTAAATTCTGAGGGGCCTAAATTGACAGATAATAGAGTAGCCCATCAACTTAAAGTGATAGTTCACCCAAAAATGAAAATTATCCCATGATTTACTCACCCTCAAGCCATCCAAGGTGTATATGACTATCTTTTTTCATACGAACACAATCAGATATATGTAAAAATATCCTTAGTCCTCCAAGGTTTATAATGGTTGCGAATGGGTGGCCACGTTTTAAAACAAACAAACAAAAAATGCATCCATCCATAATCAAAGTAATCCACAGGGCTCCAGGGGGTTAATAAAAACCTTGTGAAGCAAAGAGATGCATTTTTGTAAGAAAAATATCCATATTTAAAACTTAATAAATAAATTCAAATAACTAGCTTCCGGCGGACGACCGTACGCATATTGTGCAAGTCGATTTGGGCGGAAGAGCAACCTTTGATCCGACGCAGTGATGAACGTGGAGGCACAGAGGAGAGAGCAAAACAAACCACCGGTCATGAATTCTAAGTCTAAAACGAGAAATTTTAAAGAGAAATGTCGGAGGATTTCGATATAATAGAAGAGGAGCTTGCACAGCCCTAATTGTTTGAACCGTGAGAGACGTTTAAGCTTACAATACTCCTACATCTCGTGTCATACATCATGTCACGTGATGTACTGTTACTCATACAAATGTTACTCATTTGGCGCAAATTGATGTGCGCAGTATGCGTACAGTCGTCCACCGGAAGCTAGTTTTTTGAATTTATAAAGTTTTAAATATGGATTTTTTCTTACAAAAACACATCCCTTCACTTCAAAAGGTCTTTATTAACCCTCTGGAGTCATATGGATTACTTTGATTATGGATGGATGCATTTTTTTTTTTAAAGCATAGCCCCCCCATTCTCAACCATTAGAAACCTGGGAGGACTAAGGATATTTTTAAATATATCTCCAACACTATTTTTAATTTTGCCATTTTATCTAAATATCAACATTTGAGAGATTTAGTCAGTCGAAACAGTTTAAAGGTTAAGTGATCTAATTGGTCTCTGGAAAGTAGTGATTTTTTGACATTGTAATATTGTATTATGTTGAATATCAAAGTTTTTTGTGTCTATTTGTTAATGATGGATATGTGGAAACATGTTTTTAGATTTGTGGAGTAAAAGTTATAGTTTTTATTTTGAAGTAAAAAATAAAATATAATTACCCTTGGGGTAAGATGACCCAAGTGGCATATTGTTACTAGTGTTATTTGTAATAGTTTTAGTATTTAATGAGGTTATAATTTAGTATTTCCATAAATTAGATGTACATTTCAGACATCTTTGCTTTCATTAAAACCTATAGGTTAGTTGAGTTAAATAATTAAATTTGCATTAATAGTGTTGCTATTATGAAATATCTTTAAACTAAGCACAATTAGGATAGTAAGCTAATATTATAATATGCCTGTATATAAGTAAAAGAATAATTGTAACTTTCAGACGAATCTCTTTTATTCTGCTTTATCTGTCATCAGTTCACTATTCAATTATTATCAGCAAAATAGAATTTTAAATACAATAGTTTATTTAGTATTTTACATTAATGACGCTAAAAAATCTATAAATATTAACAAGAATTATGCCAACTTATCCCATAGGGGCAATCTTACCCCTCTTTCAATATTTTGACATTTTGTGTTTCCATTTATTTTTCATTTATTTATTTGCTGATGCATCATCATCATCATCCTGCACATGCTAAACTTATATCTAAATATGTTACAATTTAAAAGAAAATCCATATTATTCTTAAGAAGGCAGATTCCCCCATGTTATCCTATCTCATATGTACAAGTTTCTGATAGTTTTTAAGGTATATGACATTGACAGGTATATGATATGAGAAACCATGCAATGAGTTGTTATTTATAAAAGGCGACAAGTAAAGATTAACAGTTTATCAATTATTAGACATTCCCCCGGTTTCACAGACAATGCTTAAGCTAGTCCTAGACTAAAATGCATATTTGAGCTGTTTAAACTGAAAGCAACTAGAACTGACATATCTTAAAATATGTCACAGCCATTGTTTTGTCTCAAGATGCACACCAGTAATGTTTTTTTCTAAGGTATGTTTATAAAAGCTACTTAAATATCCTAATTTAACTAAAGCCTAATCCTGGTTTAGGCTAAGCCCTGTCTGTGAAACCATTAGGTTCTAAAGTATGACTTATGCTTGACTATAACCTTTTCAGCCTGGGTGGATACCAAATGTCAACATTCATCTGATACACTGAAGATTCATACAATGGAAGATCTATGTATTGTAATTAATTCAGCAAGCACAGCATCCACTTACGGCGTGCATCTGTCTGAAAATTCATTGGATACGGTCTCGATGCCCCCGCTTTTGACCACAGCAATACAGCAATTTTGAAATCCCACATCAAAGCCCACGACAGCCATCCCTGATGCTCCTCAGTACACGAGCGGTGTGTTAGGATCAGATAAACAAACAAACAAACCCGCCTGTGCTTGTCAGTCCAGTCAATGTTGACAATCCAGAGCGCGCACACTATTTTAGTACGCGCGACCCATTTATATCTCTTTTCGGCGAACTTTCCAGAAACTTCCGACCCCAACAGCAGCAGCGGCGGCGGCTCAGTCCGCGCAGTGTGATTGCGTTGACATTTCCAGAGCTTTCGGCGCAGACTACTGAGCTCGGAGCGTCCGAAGGGTTGCTGTGGCAACCGAACGAGATGCGATACAGCGATAAATAGCACAAATCTAATGATTTCTAGTCGTTTTTTTTTTAACGTCACCGAGCGGTTTATTATTGGTTCGGGGGAAGGACAAATGTTTACTCATGTCTTTTAAATCGACCATTTCCTATTTAATTGTCAGTTTGTTTGCACAAATCTAATGATTTCTGTTATTTTAAGTGCGTCGATAGGTTCGGGGCGATTAAATTCTACGTAATAACATTTGTTTTTAAATGGACCGATTATTCATTTCGCATTTAACGCGAATAATACTGCATAAATGTTAGTGGGGGTGATAGTCGTGACAGTTTGTCGTATTAATCTGTTTTAACATATGGCCAGCTGTTAAAACGCACCGAAAGGTTATAAAACAATAGTCATTATTTTCGACGAAGCTGAATCCAGCTATTCGTGTGTTACTTTAGAGAGTTTAGGTGATTTTATAACTGAGGCCAAAGTATAAAGTGGTTTTATCACCTGCTCTGCCATCATTTACCATCTTTCAATGAACGTGAATGGTGAATGAAGATCTGCCGTTTCAAATAATCAAATGAAGTCATGTTTTGAACACCATGAGTAAATGATGACGGTTTCATTTGTTGTCAGTTAACGTTACATTTGGCAATTATCGGGGTTTTTTTTGACCAAATATCCCTTTAATAAACATTTTAATCGCACTTATGTTAGTGACAAGCACTGCCCCTTTTGTTGTAGTTAGCTAAGCGATCACGAGAGGGCGCAGTCGAGACGCGCTTTCAACAGGAAATGTCCTCGCAAAACAAAGCTGGGTAATGATCGGCACGCACAGTAGTGAGTGTTGGATACAAGATCAGTGCAAACATTCTGCTACAGCACAATTACAGCGAGCTGTCTGCGTGCGCTATCCGCGCTTCTTCTTACTATGCTTCCCATAAACTCTCAGTACGGATACAGTGTTGCCCAGTATTTCTTGCTTTTGTCGCTTGGTAAGTATTTCTCTACTCATATACCAAAATGAAGTTTTTCAGCACGAGAATCTTACATTTATTCCTGTTGCTGTTTGTTTGTTTTATTGAGGAAGGCAGCTCTAAAAGGATTTTACTTCTTTTATGGAAAAGCATATGCTGAGTATAAACAGTTGTTACTAGTGGGAAGGGTAACTATTTTAAATAAGCTGCCACAAATGACACTTCCTTAATTTTTTTGTAACAGCTTTGCTGCTCTCCGTTAAGTTATGAGGAATGCTTGAGATGTTTTAAATTGATCCATTTGACAGTTGTATGAATTCAACACCAACATATTTGAAGCATACATGCTTTTTCAAACTTATTTGTCTTGTAGACTGAATGAATGGCTGAGCTTCCTACCTAGGCAACATTTTGGGCATCATAGGTGTGAATGGCTGAACCTAGTGAGCTGCTTGTCTAGACAGCATTTTTGTGCATTGTAGGTTTCATTGATTGTCTCTCTAAAACCTAATGAGCTGCCAAGCTTGACAACGTTTTTTGGGCATCATAGGTGTGACATTCTGTCTGAAAACCTAGTGTGCTGCTTGTCTTGTCATCATTTTTAGGGAACATGAGTGTAATTTACTGTGAGTAAGCAGCTTCAACCAGAGTATCTGGTCGTCACTGTTAATAATTCATTGAACAGACTGATGTGCAGTAGTCTGAAGCACAAGGGTTTGGAGTAGATGTGTGGAAATATTGGTGGTTAACTGAAACCTTCTTCTTTCCCCCCTTCCTAGAGGTCTATGGCCAGCAAATGAGTAATGTTACTCATTTCATACAGAGCACCAATGCAGATACAGCCATTTTAATGTATTGATCAATGCCCATAAAGACAGTTTAATATGGACATATGTGGATATCGGGGCCATAAATCAAGCGTACAACCACCCGATTGCATGAATTGTGTTTCCGATGCCGGTCACGTAAATGCAATTCAGGTTGTTGGATTGAGCATGTCATCCATTTGTATTGTATAGAGCATGTGGATCATAATGTGTCTAACACCTGAACCACAGGCAAATGTGTGCTGTGCCTGATGTGAAATATTATCATTGCACCTTATTTTGTCTAGGTTTCGTCACTGAGGCATAATTTGCTACTTCTCAAATTGCCTCAATTTGTTTAGGCAATTTGTTGATATTTGCAGAGAAAAGAAACTATTGAGGGCTTTCTTTTAAATTCTGGAAGTAGGCTATGCTGAAAGATCTCGCATAACTGTTCGTGGAATTATTGATGTGCACGGAAGATATACCTCCGCTGTTCAAGAATGAGACTTGAGGTTGCTAATATCTCGAGGAACTGACCTAGTTTTAGTACTAGGCTAGCACCTGCAGAGTTCAGCAGTTAGGATGACCTGCTGCTCAGGGGCGCATGTGAGAGAGTTTCAGGTCCGTTCACAGAACCGTCACCTGCTATTTTGGGCTGGTGGCGCATTATCACTACATCTTGCATTTTCCGATCTTGCCCATATGGATTTATGTCTTGGTAAACTGTGATGCATTGAATTTGGCTTATTTAAACATATCAGTTTAGATGACTGACATGCGGTTTTGTATAAATTGCAGCAATTATTATGATAGTCTTGAAAGCATCATTAAGAACCCCATCAGTTTTTTTGCATTATTTGCCATTGTTTTACAGCAAAAGTTTTTTTTTTTTTTTTGTCAATATAGCCATCACATAATTACATTATAGCTCAATTATTACTGTAAAATAAATAAATAAATAAATACAATTCAATATTGCAAATTTTGTGACAAAAAAAACAAACTACAATTTTAAGGAAAAAAAAGATCACTGTAAAAATTATGGGAAAAGGAAAAAAATATATTATTTTTATAAATACAGAATAAAAAATAAATTAAATTAAATTAAAATGTAATTATTTCAAATTAAAACCTAGTATTGTTGTAACAAAAATGTACAATTTAAAAGAAACACTATCTGTGTAATATTTTTTTGAAAAAAAGAAAAAAAAAAAATGTACAAATCCATAATTAACACTTTCATTTGCCCAGAAGGTTCCTAAAGACATATTTAAAACAGTTCATGTTACTACAGTGGTTCAACCTTAATGTTATGAAGCGATGAGAATACTTTTTGTGTGCCAAAAAACAAAACAAAATAGCGACTTTATTCAACAATATCTAGTGATGGGCGATTTCAAAACACTGCTTCATGAAGCTTCGAAGCTTTACGAATTTTGTTTCGAATCAGTGGTTCGAATCTTGTATCAAACTGCCAAAGCCACACCCCCAGTGGTGAACCATTGAAATTTCAAAACACATATGACGTAACGAAGCCTCGTTTACTGAAATCACGTTTTTGTCAGTTTAATATGCGCTCCAAACCACTGATTCGAAACAAAAGATTCGTAAAGCTTCGAAGCTTCATGAAGCAGTGTTTTGAAATCGCCCATCACTAGATATTGTTGAATAAGTTAGTTATTTTGTTTTTTTTGGTGCACAAAAAGTATTCTCATTCCTTCATAACATTAAGATTGAACCACTGTAGTCACATGAACTGTTTTAAATATGTATTTAGTAGCTTTCTAGGCACTGAAAGTTTTAATTATCTTGCTGTCAATGGAGGCCTCACATTGCCATCGGATTTGATCAAAAATATCTTAATTTGTGTTCCAAAGATGAACGAAGGTCTTACGGGTGTGGAATGACATGAGGGTGAGTAATAAATGACAGAATTTTCATGTTTGGGTGAACTAACCCTTTAAAATTAGGGATGCACCGAAATGAAAATTTTAGCCGATATTGATAACCAATAATTCTTTATATTTGAAAGCCGATAAACAATATATTGGCCGATAAATCTAAACCAAAATTTTTAAATAATTTTTGAGAGCCTGATTACAAAAACAAAAGTCTCATCATTAAAAGCCATGTCCAAAGCACACAATTATAATGTTCTCATTATAATTTTATGTAGCTTATATGACAGACTTGCGTTGCACATTTCAATCATATTTCAAGCAATTCAAAACCATCATGGCAAACAGTGCACATCTGAAGAGTCTCAGCTGAAGGAAATAATCCATTATTTATCGGCTTTAATATAGCGGTTGAATTTTCTTAACGGGCCAATAACGATAACATTAAAAATGAACGTATATCGATATGGTGGCCGATATATCGTGCATCCCTACTTAAAATATGTTGTATTCTTCCTTGTAAGGAGCTTTTTGTGTAAGCGCTGTCCTGCTGTATTATTTATGGTGTGTAGAACAAAACTTTAAGAGACAACATATCTTTTGTGTACCTGCAGGCAAAAAGGAATGATCAGTCAAAGGCCACTGCAGTTTTGCTGTCAGGCACAGATAAAAACAAAGCCATTTAAAATGAGCATCAAAGATGTTTTGTTAGTTGATGAGGTACTGCAAGATTTAAAATAACCAGAAGGCATTTTGTTAAGTTTTTCCCACAGATGTTATTCTGTTCCCATTGAAGTTATTCCGTCGCTTGAGTCAGGAGGCAGTTCAAGCTAGCAGTTTTGAAAGATAAAAGTGCTGTTTACACCTGACAGTTAAAAAGATAAACATACTCACTGTCTGAAAAAGTGACTGTCAAATACATATCTCAAGTTATGCAGGGACCGCAGGAATCCATGGATAGCATGAAATCACCTTGGCGGTGTGAATACTTGCGCTCTGTTCTGCTTATCAGTGAGAGGCAGTTTTAGGATTTGGCTTGGGATTGAAAGCCATGGGAGATGGAGACAAACTAGGCATTTATGATGAGCAAAGAAATGCCAATGCATGCTCATTTTCTTTTCTCCCAACTTTCTAACTTGCGCTAAAAGGACATCTCTTCTCTTGCAGTGACATCTTTTCACTGATGACGTGTTTACTGGCGTGAGTAGGGCTGTCACGATTATGAAATTTGGCTGACGATTAATTGTCTAAAAATAATTGCGGTTATGCCGAATAATTGCCAGTTTTAGGGCTTTGATGCAGATTAACAGTCTATTTTAGGGCTTTGTCATGCATTTTTTGTGCTTCATTCATTAAATAATTGTGATGAATGTAATACTTTTAGCTATCATTTGATTACAGTTCACACCTTTTAATATTAAAGTAATTTATTCAATTCAGTAAATAACTGAAACAATCACAACAAACTGGCCAGTCACAGACAAGGCCATAAAATGTATCATTCATAAACAGTATGAACTAATGGTCTTTTAATTGTTAAACACAATCCAGGATCCACTAAATACACATACTTCATTATAGAGAAAACAACAAATTAATACAAATATAATCATAAGCTATGACAAAGAAAATAGGCTATGAAACTAAGTGAGTGTATAATTCAGCAGCAAAAGTAATTGAAAAAATCTTTGTTGCAGAGTAATTTTATAAAATCTAAACATGTTAATAAAAACAATTTACTATTTGTATTCTTATAAAATATATGAATGTACTTATATACTCAACAAATTTTATATTTATATATGAATGTAAAGAATTATATATATATATATATATACACACACACACAAATAATAAAAGAATGCTTATTTTAAAGTGCCCCATTATGTATTTTTTTTTTTAAATTACCTTTAATATAGTGTGTAACATAGCTCTAAGTGAATGAAAACATCCTGCAAAGTTTTAAATCTGAAAGTGCACTGTATATAAATTATTGTCTCTCAAAAGTAAGAGTCGACTCTGAGTCAATTAAACGAGTCGTTTGTAAAACGAATCCCATGCTGTTTTGTTGTGATGTCACAAGGAAACATTAGCATATTGCCCGCCCACTTATTATGCACGCAGACACCAGGGAAAATTCATTTTTTTCAACAATCCCACAGCAGTACAATCTTTTGTTGTGTTCCCGTCATTTTACTGATGACTGCTTCTCAAATCTCAGGGAGTTCAACGCAGGATTCACAAAACGCCTGGTCTTAAAATATGGATCAATGCCCAGTTTATTTGGACCAGCTTGCTCCTCTGAATCTCAACCTGTTAGTATGATTAATAATTGATGTTTATATTTTCTAGCGATCGTTCAAAATTCGTAGTTTTGTATGTTATGTTTTGTAACATACACCCTGGTCTGTATGTCTCCTGCTAAGTGGCTAGCTCACGTTTCTGTAGTTCTGCTATTCAGATGTGGGTCCAATATTGTCTAAAAATGAGTTGATTAATGCAGCTTGTCTGTCTTGTTACTTGGAGTAATGATCAAGGATGGAGCACGACTTCTGTTTACAAAGTGTAATGCATTATCAGCTATTCACGTTTACAACATAGTTGTGGGTTCGGTTCGCTTACATAACTGTAAAACAGTTTTTCCCCTGCGTTTTCATTAGAGTGGAGCTCTATCTGTATTGTGATAGGATATTAACATGCTAGTCCGCGTTAACTAGTTTAAGTATTCTCTCTGTAAACATTGTAATGTCAAACAATGATACAGCCATTTTTTACTTTGTTAATAGTTATGGCGAAAAAGTCTGTGTACACATCTGGCCTAAATGTTTATCTTATGTTAGAGGCTATTATGAGAAAACGAAAGTGTTTTTTGACCTTGCATGCATGTAAATCTGTTGTAGGATACTCCCAAAACAATATTAGGAACCTTAAAAAAGGCATAATAGGGGCACTTTAAATGTATTTTGCAGCTTTTTAATGGGGCGACAAGATATGATAGATATGACAGAACAAGATAGGCTTTTAATAATTTTTCATTGGCAAAACCATGATAATATGACACGCTTCAAAACAGTGCAGCACAAACCGCTTATGCGCATCCCAGGTGGAGAATGATGTGCTTAAGCTATACATAGAGTCACAGTGCGCATTGAAAAGTCCACGGCACAAAGAGAAGAAATGTTGAGCGCACAAATCCTAGTGTATATCTATCTGTCTGTCCGACAGTTTATTGATCATTTGTTTCTTCACAGTTTTAAATTCCAGTTATTTTGTGTTTGATGTCAATTCATAGTCCTTGATTGTCGTTGTGTGATCTAACAGACACCCAGTAACGAGTATGACATTGTTTAGAGACCGCAATAAACTCCAGCAAAATAAAGTTATGTTATGCAAATCCACAGCCCTTTATCTACAGATCAACAATTATAATGGGAAAATATCATATTGGAGAGAGTTTGACCGCGCTGACGGTCGTATCTGAACGCGACGCGGTGTTTGAATGCTCAATGGAGAATGATTGACAGCCGCAGCAGAGAGAAGATGAGTTTCTGTTTCTGTTTTCTTAACTTTAATTTAACAATGTAGCCTAAATATTCTGTAAAGATTTTTCTGTCCCTCACATTAAGCTATGAATGGCTTCAGATGATTTTGAATATATTGCACGAAAAATTAATTGGTTCTTGTCTATTTCTTTTGGTCTATGTATGACTCCCCCTTGTGCCGTATAATGAGCGTAATAATCAAATAACCGTGAGTAGACGGTCATTTAATTATCAGGCCTAGGCGTGAGGGGCGGCCAACCTGTCACTCACATGAGATCATGGACAAAATCCTGTCCTGCCCTACATTTTTTCTTGTTCGAGAAGCCGTTTCACTCAGATATGTCACTATAGGAAAGAAAAGATATCACAACTTAGCCTAACTTAAATATTTTGTCAGTAATTCTGACTAATTATGCTTATTCATAATTATGTTTATGTATTCCATGGTCCATTAAATGAAAGTACAGTATATATAATATAATAAAGGGTTTACAGTGCTTAGATTAGCTTTTATAAATGCCTTAGAAAAAACATTACTGGTGTGCATCTTGAGACAAAACAATGGCACTGACATATTTTAAGATGTCACTGCAAGTTGCTTTTAGTTAAGACAGCTCAAACATGTTTTTTTTTTTTTAGTTTGGGACTAGTCTGGGACTTTTCTGTGAAATATAATATACAGTTAAGTCCATATATTTGAACACAGTCAGGCACAATATTTTTTGTTTTCAGGTTTACCAAAACATATTCAAGCTACAGTTGTATAATGGATATATGGGCTTAAAGTGCAGCTTTAGTTTGAGGGTATTTACATCCAAATTGGAGGAAGGGTTTAGGAATTACAGCTCTCAAGAGTAGTTTTTTTTTTTTTTTTTTTTTTTTGAAGGGACCAAAAATAATTGGACAATTGACTCAAAAGCTGTTTCATGGACAGGTGTGAGCTGTTCTATGCAAGTCAAACAGGCCATCGTTAGGCTTCAAAAACAAAACAAATCCATCAGAGAGATGGCAGGAACATTTATTGGCTAAATCAACAGTTTGGTACATTCTGGGAAAAAAAGAATGCACTGGTGAGCTCAGCAACATAAAAAGGCCTGGACGTCCATGGAAGACTACAGTGGTGGATGATTGCAGGATCCTCTCCACGGTAAAGAAAAACCCATTCACAACATCCAGCCAAGTGTAGAACACTCTCCAGGAGGTAGGCGTGAAGTCTACAATCAAGAGAAGACTTCACAAGAGCAAATACAGAGAGTTCACCACAAGGTGCAAACCATTCATAAGCCTCAAGAATAGAAAGGCTTTGCAAAAAACATCTAAAAAAGCCTGCCCAGTTCTGGAAAAGAATTCTTTGGACAGATGAAACTAAGATCAACCTGTACCAGAATGACAGGAAGAAAAAAATATGGAGAAGGCTTTGAACAGCTCATGATCCTAAGCATACAACATCGTCTGTAAAAAAAAAAAAAAAACGGTGGAGGCAGTGATGGCATAAGCATGCATGGCTTGCAGTGGCACTGGGTCACTGGTGTTTATTGATGATGTGACAGAAGACATAAACTGTCTGCCCAGATTAAGCCAAATGCAGCAAAGTTGATTGGACGGCGCTTCACGGTACAGATGGACAATGATCCAAAACACACTGCAAAAGCAACCCAGAAGTTTTTTAAGGAAAAGAAGTGGAATATTCTGCAATGGCTGAGTCAATCACCTGGTCTTAACCCGATCGATCATGCATTTCACCTGCTGAAGGTAAAATTAAAGGCAGAAAGATCCTTGAGCAAACAACAACTGAAGACCGCTTGAGTTAGAGCCTGGCAAAGCATCAGAAAAGTGGAATGCTTTGGCAGACTTCAGGCCGTCATTGCCTGCAAAGGATTCTCAACAAAATATTAAAAGCTAACATTTTATTGATGATAATATTCATTTGTCCAATTAGCCTACATTTTAGCCCCTGAAAATGGGGGGGACTGTGTATAAAAATGGTTGCAGTCCCTAAAATTTTTACTTAATATTTTTGTTCATCCCCTTGAAATAAAGCTGAAAGTCTGTACTTCAAATCCCTCTTGGTTGTTTCATTATAATTTCATTCTGGTGGCATTTAGAGCCAAAAGTATGAAAATTGTGCCTGTGTCCAAATATATATGGACCTAACTGAATAAATAACACATTTTAAACATTCATTTTTAATTATAATATTAATAATCAAACATGTAAAAAAAACATCACTTATGAGATTCTTTGAATTTCATTTCATTTAATTTTACGTTCTTAAATTTAAAGGGTTAGTTCACCCCCCAAAAAAAGAAATTTCTGTCATTAATTACTCATTCTCATGTCGTTCCAAACCCGTAAGACCTTCGTTTATCTTCAGAACACAAATGAAGATATTTTTGTTGAAATCCAAGGTTTTTTTTTTATCCCCCATAGAAAGCAATGTAATTACCACATTCAAGGTCCAGAAAGGTAGTAAAGTCATTGTTAAAATAGTCCATGTGATTGCAGTGGTTCATCCTTAATGTTATGAAGCGATGAGAATACTTCTTGTGCTCAAAAACAAAACAAAAATAACGACTTTATTCAACAATTTCTTCTCTTCCTTGTCAGTCTCCTACACTGTTGACGTACTAAACAGTGCAGCGCTTCCGGGTTCTACGTCGGAACACCGGCTCCTTATTGGCCAGCTCCTGCATCAGCATCACACGCATGCGTCGTGCTGCTCACATGTACAGTGTGAGCCAATAATGAGTCGCCATTTTGACGTAGAACTCAAAGCGCTGAACTGTGTTTACTATGTCAACAGCGTAGGAGACTGACAGGGAAGAGAAGAAATTGTTGAATAAAGTCGCTATTTTTGTTTTGTTTTTGAGCACAAAAATGATTCTCGTCGGTTCATAACATTAAGGTTGAACCACTGTGTCTTTACTACCTTTCTGGGCCTTGAAATTTGTTATGACATTGCTGTCTATAGGGAGGTCAAAAACCAATCATCAAAAATCATCATCAAAAATATCTTAATTTGCGTTCCGAAGATGAACAAAGGTCTTGCGGGTGTGGAACGACATGAGGGTGAGTAATAAATGACAGAAATTTCATTTTTGGGTAAACTTACCCTTTTAAGTTACAATTCTGCATGCTGTTTTGTACCTCAGTTCAAATTTAATTCAGATTCAGGAACTGAAATGGAAAGTGTAACTGCAGCAGCTTTGTAACAGTGATGTATGTCACAAGAGAGAAGTCTCATTTCACCAGAACGTTGAGTTATGATGGTTTAATTTTAAAATTACGATCTCAGTAACTTTAAAAAAAAAGAAAAAAAAAAGGGTAAGGATAAGTCAATCACAATAAGATAGAAAATCAATTAATTTTTATTTCATGCCCACTTTAAAAGCCATTTTCAGTTTTGAGGAATGCACAACCTAGGCAGAGACATTGTCACGCAGTGTGAGATCTTTTAATAATGAAGTTGCAGTCTGCTCACAACTTGTTGTCATCGAACTGCACTTTCATCCTGTTTCGATCTTTTGAGCGATCAATATTTGTCTATTTAGAGAACAGAAGACCAGTCATATACATTTAACAAAAGCTCTTGATGTGCTTATCAGGCTTGCCGATCTTAGCTAAGTCCTTTTTGACAGCTACATCTCTAAAGTTTTCCTTTTTTCTTAGACTGACAGGTCATCAGAAAATCCTTTTCTCTAGCCACCCGCTTCCAAAGTGAGATTGTGAAGTGATGTGAAAGATGAGGAGAGGTACTTTTTATTCAAGAGATATGTCATGCCCCTTTCAGGTCATATTAGTTTCATAGAGCCGTGAAATTTTGTGTTTTAAAAGCATCCACTCATCCACTTTGAATGAATTGTCAAGAGAGAGTAGTTCAGGTTTAATACAACTTGCAAGCAATAATTTAAAAGGGATCTCTGACTGACTCATGTTTTAGATTGGATTTGGAATTTGTGTAGTGCCCCTACTGTTTGTGGTCCTAATCATCATCACAGCAGGGTCTAGGACTCGGCAAGAGGGGAATTAATACACACCAACTGAATACAGAAGCAGCAAACAGTCTATAGCTTTCAGTGTTATCATTTAATGGAAGTAACACCATTCAAGTGGCAGTGGTTTGCAAGTCTCTCCTAACTAATGCATGTCATTAATATAATTCTCTCAGAAAATCTTTGAGCTCTCTTCTGAGTGTCTATTTGATAAATATCAGTGCGCCTTTGTGATTTATGGAAGGAATAAAGACTAATAACTTGCTTTGTTTGCTTTGCACTTGTGAATTGCTGACTCTTTTTATACATTCCCTCTTTTGATTAACATTTGTAGGTTCATTATCAAGTTGCAGAGTATATGAAGTACAACAAATGACTTCTTGTACACTCTGAAAATGTAATTAGTTAAAAACTATTAATAATTTCATGTAATTTGTGCGGCTCACTTCTTACCGAGGCAGCGAGCATAATGCACAGGAAATGTTGTGGAGACCTGGCAATGAAAAGACAAAATGGCACGCATGCATGAACAATAAATTTGGCTTCCGGAACCAAACCAAAGTGACTGTTCTCTTTGTGACTCTGAGACTTTGGAATTCCATTTCCTCCATATAAAAGACAATGCTGAGGACAATAGTTTAGTTTCAAATAAATGACAGTTACAATTCTGATTCAGGCAAACAGTGGCTGATTGGAAAAATTGGAAATGTTTGGAGGTGCGGTTGAGGGAATGAAGCAAATTAATGCATTCTTGATGAAATTTACAACTCCCTGTTCACCATCCGAAGCTAAGTAATGCAAATTCCTGTACTTTCAAAGTACACATTGAGTTTGAGGAAGAACTTTCTTCTTGACTGTTGAGTAAGTACGTTATGCAGGTGTGTAGTGTAAAAAACATTCCCGGATGTACTACGTCCGACATGTTGGCATCGTCATGTCACCCTTGTGTTTTTTGATCTAAAACATAGGGATGCACACAATATCATCATCAGCTGGTTATAAAAATGAATGAATTAAAATAAATTTTAATAGTCAGTATTATATTTTGATTTGGGTTTTAACAATCAGTTAAAACACTAATAACACTAAAAACACTGTTAAAGGCACAATATGTAAGATTTTTGCATTAACATCCAAAAATATTATCCCAAATGTTTCCAAAAATATGTTTCCATCACCCTGTTTTTATGCGCATTTTGAAGTATCGCATCAGAAACGATGTAAATGCCTTTTTTTTTTTTTAAAAAAAAGGTGAGGTGGTTTTTGACTTGATTGTTTTGTAAAAACTGCACTGCGTTGCCCCTCCATTTATGGGCCGTTTACACGACACCGTTTTCAACTAAAAACAGAACTTTTTTATGCATTTTGGCTGTTCATTTACATGACGACCGTGCAAGTTTTTGAAAATGGTCTCCATTTAAACAATGTGATGACGTCATGCACATGCACATTACATGTTCAGTTTATAGTGTTTCATCGCCATCTAATGGCCTGGCAGCAGAATACAACGTTTTTAGTCATTTTCATGGATTCGTAAGAATGGGGATCGTTTTGACAATGGTGTCGTCTGTATGCAGAAAACTCAAAGGAAAAGCTTCTCCGTTTTAACCATATCATTGCCGTGTAAACGTACCTTCAATTCGACAAATAAAGTGACATGTATGAGTAGTAATTAAGCATTAAACATTGTTACTTGCGGCGAATTCATTAGAATGAAATCGTGTGATGAAACATAACGTCTATAAAATTTAATTACCTGATCCATGAACATGATTTGTGAGTCCCGTCGGATTGATTTCCATTGGCAGTGTAAGTGAAGACAACAACTCCCATGATTCCACGCTCCTTCATAGCATCATCAAATTTGTTATTATGAATATGTAACCTCTAGTGGTGAAAATTACATACTGTGTCTTTAAATGTTATCTTTGGCAAATTTAAAAACGAACATCCTTTTTTCATGCTGTACATTATAAGTTTGTGATACCTAAATTTACTTACCCTTTTACCCTTGTTATTAGTGACACCGGTGGCTTTTAAATGAACTGCAGCCAGCAACTTATTACTTGTGCTCTCTCTCATGCACACATAACAGAGACTGAACGTGATTCATGGCCCTGATACACTTTTTCGTTCTTCGCTTAGAAGTAAAAAGTTGGAAATACCTTTGCAGCAATACACTGTTAACGAACATCCCAATGCCATCCACGCTGCTGAGAGCGATGTTAAGATGAAATATGTAAACATGTGCTGGTACTTTTCTCTCAATAACAAAATAAACAGACAACAAAAATGACAGCGGTGAGAGAGAGGCAGTTAAGAAAGCTTCTGATCATAGCAATGTGGATAAAGTCGCAACATCTCTGCGATTCACTGGCATGTAGACAGATGAGGTAATTAAAATGACACTTATAGTTTGAATATATATTTGAGACTAAATAGATCTAGCTATGTGATACTTTAGTTTACTTTTCTTTGCATGATACATTGACATTAGAGTACAGAATTGCTCTTTTGGCATTATGCTACTGAACTTTAAGCATTTGTTTCATGTGTCATTGAACGGAAGAGAGGTTTTCAGGAGCATGTTACAAGCTGTTCACACATTGGCGATACAAAAAGTGATTCTTACATATAGCCTTTAAACGGTTGATTTTAGTTTTGTGTTTGTTTTATTTTTAATCTATTTAACTTTAGGGGGATTATAGTTAGACCCCATATGCTCAATGAAGACCAGGAGTCAAAGTTGAAGTTCAATCAGTTGACCGAGAGTTTACTAAAGACAAAGTTCTCCACACTTTTAAAGGAAAATGAAAATGAGTAGGAAATACGCTAGATAGATATACAGAATAGTAAGAAAGTGTGTATAAATCAATTTATTTATTATTATTATTAATTATTTGTTATTAATTAATTCATTCATCTAGCTGTATCAGCCTCTATTTTAATAGTGTTTTTATAGTAACCTTCAGAATCTCAATGGACACAGCAAGTCATTCAGTTATTGTTTTCTTTTGTGTATATAATGAATACTGAGTATCCAGGCATGCTGCTTATTTGACATACAACTTTTTGCATACTGTGTAGCAGGGAAGTATGCATGTTTATTCGTAGGGACTGTGCATCCATCCTTCCTAACAGACTTTAAAAACCCTTTGATTACCCAAGTACAGCTTTCATCCAAAGCTTCTAATTTCCCTCATTTTTTTCTATGTTGTTCGTCTTCATCTGAAGGAGCATCTGTTCTTTGCATTTTTCTAGGAGACATCTGTAAAAACTGTGCACAGATGTTGACAAGGCAAATGATTTCCTTTGCAGTATTTTATCAAGAACATAGCCAGCAGTTGTCAAAAGCAACACTGGCAATAAAAGAGGGTGCTATATAGTGATGTAGTCTCAGCGGCCATGTGCAAGTAGCACTTACAGAGCTGGTAAATGGCCCTCGTGTGTGTCTCTCCCGCCCTAACATCCTCAGGGGACCGGCATGAAAAGATTGAAAGTTTGCGACAGATGTCAGGGAACGAGGAGTGAACTTGGATGTGTTCCTGCAAGAAGCTAAGGTTTTCAAGTCAAATGTTGCATATTTAATCCACCCTGACAGACTCCATGTGAAAATGTAGCCTGTCTTGCTGCTGAGAGAACTGCTCTTTTCTTTGTTGATACCCATTTTCTCACTCTACAGTTGCTTTTGTTTATGTGGAATTATTTATTTAGAATTCACAATGGATCTATTTAATGCTTCTTTTTCGCTTTAAGATGTTGGCTGAGTGAAACTGAGTGCTGGTGAATGCGCTCAGCTGTTGATATGAAACGCATATTTCTTCCATTTTACAATTGCTTTAATGGCGCGCTCGGGGAGATGTAGTATTATGAGTCTTCCGTATTGCTTTTATTTTGCGATCCTGTCAGAGCACTAATACAGAATATAAGATATGAGGTGAAATTGTGATCTAGCTTTTGCCGCTATGAAAGTAGAGCACATTAGGGAAGCTACCCTGATGATAGGCATTGCCAATGTGCATTTTCAACCGTAAACAACCTGATGTTTGGGTAAAACTGTTGGAGGAATTATCTGACAGCAACAGCAGAATTATATATCATCTCTGGCCTCGGCTCATCCTGCCTACTGATATGCTGAAAATGCCATGGCCCTTTATGATTCAGCCACAGTGGAAAAAGAGCAGCAATAATGTTCAGGGCAGAGCAAATCCATCCACCCATGGGTTATTTATTATTAATGGCTTACATTTTGTAAGAAAGGGAAAAAGTGATGGCTTGAAGTGTTTTAGAAGATCATGTTAAACATTTGGAATTGTGTTTTAGGAGTTGTTTAACGCGAATGCAGTTGTGTGACCGTGGTGGTAAACATGCATACCTTTACTTGAATCTTAAACAGATCTATAGGTTAGTTAGTATGGTCAGCTGAAATGTTTGTCAATGGCTGATATGGATATCTAGAGAACATATGGCCAGATTACTATATAGACATTTGCTCTACCAAGTCTAGGGGGACACCATGCATTTATAAAGGTTTCCATTAATGGGAGATGCTGCACCATGGCAAAAAAAATTTGCACAGGCAGATTTCTCATATAATACTAAGATGTATGTATATATTATAGGGGTGTAATGGTACACAAAACTCACGGTTCGCTATGTACCTCAGTTTTGAAGTCACGGTTCGGTACGGGTTCGGTACGGGTTCGGTACAGTAGATGGGGAGAAAACTAAACATAAAATTGCTTTTTTTTTTATTAAACAGTGGTTTACTGAACAAATTGTGTCTCTCTTTAAATATATTAAATTAAATTATAACTAAAAGTTTCTTAAGGATTAAAAACAAATATGTCTGCTAATGCTATAAACTATGTAGGGAGCCCTTACTTGAACATTACTATAATAATAAAGGTTAACAACAGAGCACAAACTATTAGCCTAAATTCAACTGCTATTTATTTTTAGATATAATAATCAACACTCACATAACAAATTGTAGCTATTCAAACATGTAAGCTGCACATTAGGCAGTTTTTGCATTAACTTCTAAATCTAATTATAAAATTACGTTTTACTCCAATTCATTGTTGAAGTCTAATCCATTTATACACCGTGGCTGTCATTTTCATGACAGATTAATTTAAACATACATTAAATAATCAAGACATCACTAATAAACTGCGTTTCCATAGAGGTCTAAAGTACCGTGAAGATAGTCCGGTGACGTAGGACTGCGCGCGACTTTCTAGTTCCCGCTGGATTTCATCCTCCGCATATAAGCTTAAAGGATTAGTTCACTTTCAAATAAAATGTTCCTGATAATTTACTCACCCTCATGTCATCCAAGATATCTGTCTGTCCTCCTTTCTTCAGTTGAAAAGAAATTAAGGTTTATGATGAAAACATTCCAGGATTATTCTCCTTATAGTGGTCTTCAATGGACTCCACTGTTGAAGGTCAAAATTACAGTTTCAGTGCACCTTCAAAGGGCTTTAAACGATACCAGACGAGGAATAAGGGTCTTATTTAGCGAAACGACCAGTCATTTTGTATTTTTTATGACAGACGAAAGTTTCGGAGGCAGTGTGTAAACGTGATTGACACAACGTATTTATATTTTAACGTGCGAAAATCTCTCTATTGTGAAGCTGTGGGTTGTAAATAGTTACTTAAAAAGTAGAAAAATATATGCTATAATAACTTTTGAGTTTTTTAAGCTACTTTAGTGATAAATCACAGGGCAGCGCTGACAACTAGTTTATGCGTTCCTCTCTGTGTGCACGATCTTCACGTTTTGTACAGCTACTGTTTGTATGAGTGTTCGTGCCACAATGCAGCTGCGCGAGCACGGTAGCTCGATATAATAATACACATCCGATCGTCTAAATAACATGAATGTCCAAACTGGCAAATCTTAAAACACATACAACTGACAAAGTTTAGTGAAGACGCAAGGCTCACCGCTCGCGCACCGTCTCTGTGTGTTGAGTAGGCGTTCACCTGCATGTTGACTGGACGGGGCGGAGTCACGTGGCTACACACGCGGCGGTATGTTTTTAAGTGGGAAGTATTAACAGTATTAAAAAACCGACATGGGAAAATTACGTCGGTTAGAGGTTCTGAATTTCGATTTCGTTTACTTTTCAATTAATCGTCCAGCCCAGTCCAGACTTTAAAAAAAAACGATGGTTGAAATAAAATGTTGCATGGACGGAGTCAACCAATCAAAATGCTGCGAGAACTCAACCAATCAGCATATTCAGTGCGCAAGTCCCACCCCCGAAAGTTCCGGAACTTTGAAAAAGTACTACCAAAGCCCCTGGAAGGCAAGCCTGCAACCTTTAGCCAAAAAAGCGTAACGGCTAATGCTAACGCTCCGGCTGTGGTGGTACGCATGGACGGTACTGGCGGTACACAGAAAAGGAGAGCAGAGGCCGTTACACGATAGTCTGAGAGGTGCCGCACGTGATTAAGTTAGCCATTACGCTTTCTCCAGTGGTTAAGAGATACAGACCCTCTCATCTCCCTATAATATACAATCTCTGGTCCCGAGCAGGTACTTTCAGAGGGGGAATTTTTTTTACCCAGAACTTCATTTAGACCCTGGTTCCTGCGGTCGAAACACACAGAGTACCACCCCAAAGTTCCTAGTTCCTAGATTAAGTTGGCATATAGATCCACGTATTCTAAATGAAGCAAGGGTGTAGATAGAGCTGGGCGATATGGCCAAAAAGTCATATCTCGATATTTTTTGGCTAAATGGAGATATGCGGTACATATATCTCGGTATTTTCTACATTTTTCTATTTGGATTTAGTAAAAAAATTACTTTTTAAAAATCTTAATTTAACATCCTGCCTAATGTTGTCCTACAAATATTGTGTTTAAATTGAAAGCTATTAATACAATAGGGAATGTAACCATGTAGTCTGGCACACTAATGGGTCTACAGTATGTGCAAAAAAGAGAAAGTTACTTTACATTCTAACATTGTAACATTACAATCTAAAAATAAAAATAATGCTTTTTAAAGCAGAAGTTAAATTCACAACACTAAAAATTAAAATAAAAACAAAAGCACAGACTAATTAGCTATATATTTACAGTATATATATTATTAGTTGCTGCTATCATAAAAAATACACTTACTTGTAGGTTTAAAATTCTACATATGGCACATTTATTATTCAACAACAAACATTTTTTCAAAATGTATATTTTAGTCAGAATTATGGCAGTCCCATTCTATTGAGCTCCGTCTGTTTGGCGCGAATGCGCGCGGCGGCGCTCGTTCACGGAAGTCTATGAAGTTTAGAGGAGAATGAGATTCGCTAGCAGAAGGCTCGTCCACTCCTGACAGCAAAGTGGAAATATTTGTATGACTTTCTAACATTCAGAGATGGAGAATATACCTGTGAAATGTAAGTTATGCGCTGAGGAAAACATCACAAAAGCATTAAACAGCCCAAATATCTGTCAGCACATGAATCTGTCAGAGCATCTGACGGGGCAAGCCGCTTTAAACGATAGGCCTACGTGTTAACTATATCTTAATCTTACGAGTTATTTTTAAAGCCCTTAATATTAAGCATGTCTCATGTTTAAGCTAAACTGTATAATGCATTTCCCCCGCAGCAGCACTCTGTAACGTTCACCGCTGTTTTTCATATGCGCTCATATACCTACTGTTTATCGATATAAACGGTATTGCCTCATTCCGTATCGTATATTAAAAATATATCGGTATATCGTACAAACTCGATATACCGCTCAGCCCTAGGTGTAGAGTTACATTCAAACTATTTTAAGGCATGAAGACATTTTTTTCACAGGAAAAAAAACATTTAAATATGTCATTTTGATGATCAAGGATGAGTTTTAAGGGATAAAATTGACAACAGGGGGACTTTAAAAAAAATACTTTTGAACGGTAATGTAGAGTATATGACAATAAATGAAAATAATGATATAGCAATTGAAACCTATTACAAGATAGATAGATGGAAAGAGTAGCATCTAACTAAATATTTTGTTATAAAAGAGACCTAAAATGCTGCACAGGGAAAAAAAAAACTACATGTCCTTTACAATGGTCCATGAAAAGTGAGCATGTTGAATTATTCCCTGAACTCTGCAAAGCTGTGTGCCTAAACAGTGTGACATTAAAAAATAAAAAGACACATTTTATTTATACCATTTTTTTTTTTTTTTTTTTTTTTTTTCAGAAACAGTATTAATTAGATCCACAGAGCCACTCGTGCTGTTTAGGTCTAATGAGCTCATATAATCAAGTTACATTTACACATGACCTTTTGGTTCCCCTCATATTGCTCAATATTTCCTCATTTCAAAGTTAACTTGGAATTTTAATGTCACCATGTCTAGATTTCTTTCCACTATTCTCTACGGCTATGTTTACTAGTCATCATCTTTTTAACAAGTGTTAGATGTTAGTTGTCATGGCTGTCTACATTAATGAATATAAAGATGTTTTCACCCTGTGGTGAAAATCAAGTTTTTAATATGGTTTATATGTCTATGTAGTGTTTTTAATATGCTTTAAGACAAACCATGTGCAAATTCATAAGTCAGCACCATTGCTGAGTATTTTATGTTTGAAACTGCAGTAAACCAAAGACAGTCTAAAACCCGCGGTTTGAAATCGGTGGTGTTTGTGACGTCACAGACTACCTTGTAACCAATCACAACAACGTGCCGGCAGGCTTTAGCATATCATTAACTATGACTGGTCTGAAGCAGGAAAGTCTCGAGAGAAGCCAGGTTATCCCGGTATATTTTCTGTTGATATGAAAAATTGTTTAGATTTAGCAATATAGCGAGTCTATTATGATGTTATGATGAACTATATGCCTTTCTCCACAGACGTTCTGAGTTGTTCAAAGCGTTTGTAAGGATACTGATTGTTAGCAGGCAGCTGTCTGACTCTGTCTGAGATGAAGAATGGAAGCGGTGTGTGTAACATTAGCGACACATTATTAGTTGTTTGATAACGTAGTCAAGCAAAAGGCTAATTATATTAATTCATATTAATTAATGACAAAATATTTGAATACTATAAAACATAGCTAAAATAATATTGCTCTGAGCGTGTGCGTGTGACCGTGATTCATGTGCATATGTCAGTCAGTGTGGAATCGCACGCCAAGTTCTGAGAGAGCTATTCAGTCCATTATAAATTCTGATTTTGGCCGCCTTTGGAATGAATCAAACCATAGATATTAGCCTACCTGATAAGTTCAAGTAAATACGCTGGAAACAAATGCAAGTGGATTCAGACCGTTTTGCTAAGGCGTTTTACCAATTCATAATTTAAAACACAATTTAAGCGTCAGAAAATGAGCAGTTCAGTTGCACAGCTGTTAAACTGAATATACGAAGCGAAGCAAGCTTTTTTTTCTTAAATATCCACAACGCAAACAACAAATTGCTCATCACTACAGCAACAGTAGACTCTCCGAGCTGGCTTGAGCGATTGGAGGCGGGGCCAATTTGCATATTCATTGATATGTGTATATTAAATGAGGCAAGGGTGTATTTCAAGGCATGAATAAATTTTTTTTTCACTCAAATTTTTTTTTAAATATGTCATTTTGGTGATCAAAGATGAGTTTTAAGGGATAAAATAATTGACTACAGGGGGACTTTAAGCAGCCAGCAGATATTTCTATAGAGCCATTCATTTATGCATATTTAATTTATTAAATAGGCTAAGAAATTAAACTTATTTTTGCTTATTACTTTTGGATTTTGGCACCATTTTTATGTGTATGAAATACTTACAACCTAATTCATAATGCTTGTATTTTTCTGCAGGCTTCTCAACAGGTTTTTCTTTTTCTTCTACAGAGAACTGGACTCCATAAATAATTTAGTTACAAGCATACAGGGCCAGGGATAAAGAAGCAATATAGAATTCAAACCAACTTTGGCCCAGAGGTGTAAACATCAGCCTCATTAAAGAGTAATAGAAAAGAAGATTTCACAGGTTGCATATGGACTTGTGAAGTAGTGAGAAGCAAATGCCTTTTAACCTTCATATGAGTTAATCTGGAGTTTTAATGCACACATTCATGCCTCTGCTCTGATAATGTCACCTGAGGAGCGGATAAGTAAAAGGAGCAATTAGAAACTGTTCCAAGGACAGCTTAATGGCCAGAAATCTGCCGTATTCTCAGAAGCCGAAAGCTCACTCCCAATGATTTCACTGGCATGAAAAGTCATCTCTGCAACTGCCGTTTTGACGCTCAATATCGATTTTGAGGCTCCTCTCTCTTCTCAGGATCAATGGAAATGTAATTTAAGAGAAGCTACTCCTGCTCTAATAAAAAACTTTGCAAAATACATGTGGTCCAGACAGAAGTCCCACCGATTAAAGGCGAAAAAGATTCTCTTCTAATCATCCGGCTTTTAACTCCCTGTTCTAAATCTTAAAGGAGCAGCACTTAACATTTACATTAGGAAGTCATGGGCTTTTAGACCATTGCCTGTGTATTGCAGACAGTTTTGTCAACATGTTAAATGGATTGATGATGGAGCCCTCATTGTTGTGGCCTGATGTTTTCTGTTTGATTTCATTCTAGTGCCCCTCATCACTGCAAAAGGAGATGATGTGGAAAGTCCTGAAAAGGTAAGGGTTGAAGCATGTTTACTGTTGCGTAACAGAATATGACAGCAGTTTGATTTCGATTTGTAGATCTGTAATATATCCTGTTCTTTTGTTTGTATGCTTCTAATGCATGGCTCAAGACCCATTACCCTTTGTACAAGGTTTGTTTCTTCAGCAATATAAATGCAAGCTTTAGCTATAACACTTTCTGCTGAAAGTGCACCAATTAATACTAAGCATATGGTTATTATCCACAGCATAAATGATGATTTTTTTTTTTTTTATGTTCCTTATGAACTTGATTTTTAGGTGGCATGACAATATAAAAGTACTGTTTTCACATAAATAATTGCATTTTGTGACAATATATTGTGAATTAGGGCTGCACAATATTGGAAAAAAAACTGACAATGCAA
The DNA here is from genome assembly GCA_037950665.1 of Hypophthalmichthys nobilis. Classification (NCBI taxonomy): domain Eukaryota; kingdom Metazoa; phylum Chordata; class Actinopteri; order Cypriniformes; family Xenocyprididae; genus Hypophthalmichthys; species Hypophthalmichthys nobilis. The sequence goes on from CM075479.1 coordinate 20,533,250, forward strand.
TATTGTGTTTTTCTGCAATATGAAAAAAATACAAGAAGTTTCACCAGATGAATTTAATAACTCTATTTGAAAAGAATTAATCCTAAAATTATTGAGGTGATTTGTTAGGAAGTACATCTGCATAGAAAAAAGAGCCAAAAAAATCCTTTTAGGGCTGAACAATTGGTGAAAAACTTTGGGTGGTCATACATAAAGTGAACAGTTTTAACAAAATCTTTTTCCACTTAAATTTTCAAAGGCCACGTTCACACTGTTTTTAATTCAGTATGACTATAAAATAATGATTTATTGTGATTATTATTGAATATATTAAACAAAATAAGAAATATAAGTTCTTCACTATGAAACTGGAAGCACATATATTTATGTTTGATATATTGTGCAGCCCTATTGTGCATGACTTTTAATTCCCTATGATGTTTTTACATATTTCAATTTTGATTATAAACATATTTCATAAATTGCATTTGCAGTTATGCATTAGTTATCCAAAGCGACTTACATTGCATTCAAGTTATATATTTGATCAGTCAATGAACTTGGTGTTGCTACTGTAGCTCTTTGCTCTAACGGTCTGAAGCAAATTATGAAATATACCACCAAGATGTCAGTAAATTAAAATCCAGTAGTTATTAGGGGTGTAACGGCACACAAAACTAACACACCTCCAAACTGTGAACTCTTAAAATTATGGAACTCAATGAAAATAGCCACAAACATGAAACCTACTAAGAAAGTTTTGCATGTTGTAACATTTTCCAGAGGTCCCTGCATTCTCACACAGTACCGACACAATGGAAAAAGGCAATTATTACACCTGTCCCCAAGAAACCCTGCCCACAGGAGAATAATGATTTTAGACCCATTGCCTTAACTTCTGTAGTGATGAAGTGCATGGAAAACCTCATTATGAGCAAACTACAGCCTGATGTAGGCCCACAGCTAGATCCCTACCAGTTCGCATATAAACACCAGAGAGGCACTGACGATGCAATCAATACTATAGTGCACCTAGTGACTAAACATCTTGAGAATCCTAAGGCCTATGCCAGACTGTTGTTTGTAGATTTTACTTCAGCCTTTAACATTCTGCAGCCTCATGTTCTCTTGAAAACACCGCAGTGGATGAATGTCAACCCCTTTATTATTAGGTGGTTCCACTCATTTTTGACTAATCGTAGTCAGCAAGTCGGGGTGAACAGGATGTTGTCTGAACCTTTGACCATCAGCACTGGCGCTCCTCAGGGGTGCGTTAGTTCCCCCGTACTGTTCACATTGTACACTAATGAATGTACATGTAGTACTGCTAACAATTACATGATTAAGTTCTCTGACGATACAGCTATCCTGGGTCTCATGCTAGATACATCAGATTTAGTTGCATATAAACATGAGGTCCAGAACTTTGTCCAGTGGTGCGACAAGCATTCATTCTCTCATCATCAACACTAAGAAAACAGCGGAGATGGTGTTTGACCCCAAATCCATTGGAGACTACTTACCAGTGGCCATCAATGACCAGTATATAGCCCAGGTTGATTCCTACAGATATCTGGGCATACACATTGATAACAAACTGACATGGAGTGTTCAGGTAGAAAACATCTGTACTAGGGTTCAACAGTGACTATATTTCTTACGTAGGCTGAAGGTCTTTGGTGTTAACCAGAAAGTGTTGCTTCTTTTCATGCTGTAATTGAGAGTCTTTTGCGGTATGGTATCTCAGCCTAGTTTGGCAACCTCAGTGTACAGCTGAAAGCCCAGATTACACGGTTAACACAGACAGCCATGGAAATCATAGGAGTTACTCAGCATCCCACACTTCAGGCTGTCTATAATGAAACTATTATCAGACAGGCCCAAAAAATTATTTCAGATCCCAGTCATGTCCTTCACCCTGAGTACTAGCTTCTTCCCTCAGGAAGACGCTTTAGAGTTCCCCAGTGCAGGCTTAACCGCTTTAAGAATTCCTTCGTCCCCCTGTCCATCAAAGCTTGAAATGACAAGTCAGCGAGAGGTTTGCCCCTATAATGCTCTTTTTTTTTTTTTTTTTTTTTTTTTTTTTTTAATGTAATTCATTTATATTTTATGATCTTTTTTTTCTTGTGAACTTTATTATTATGATTATTATAGGTGTGCTGTAAGATGGGTAGTGTGCAACTGGTTGGTTGAAGGCAGTTCTTATTAAACAGTGTTTATTGTAGGTATTGTGTGTGTGTGTGTACACAGTGGCCATGATAACTTGTTTTCATGACAGTTTATTTAAACATACATTAATATACATTAAATAGCCAAGACAGGTAAAGTAAAATATAATGAATATATAGGCTAATATAGTGCATATAAGTAGCAAAAGCGTTAATTTCTCTAGCGAACTAACAAGCCGGACACTGAATGGCATGAGGTAAATGCTGCGTGACATTGTTTACAAGCTGTTTCACTGATGTCTTTCCACACTGATTGATTGATTACATGAGATTCGTTTCAGTAAGTTGTACTGTATCTTTCAACATACCATAAGATGTTCATTTAAATATTATTCTGTTACTAGTAGGCCTAATAAAGAGGAAGAGATGATGTGCCTGTACAGTGATCTGTCACGCCACATCTAAGAGCGACAAAACCGCATTTATTGTTTGAATTGCGTGATAAAATGGACCGAATTTGAGGGATGAGACTTTGTTTTTTATCGAAAGTAACAAAACACTGAGCTTATTGCGATTATTGGTGGTTAATGGTGGTTAAAAGTGGCTAATGGGCTATATAAGTCTGTATTCGCCACGTACCGAATTGAAAGATGCGTACCGAAATTTCGGTACGAATACGTGTACTGTTACACCCCTAGAAGTTATGCATTGGTCAAATCACATTGTAATATCCATATTCTGGAGTTGAAAGGGTTGCAAACTGCAGAAAGCAAAAAGTCAACTTATCAGTTATCTCCCACAACATGCTATTTATTATTGGTTATCCTTAGTGGCCAAGAGGTGCAACCCTGAGTTAATTTAATCTCTGAATTTTAATCAATACTTGTTTTTTATTTGGTACCAGATCCATCTTCAACTTGTCAGGCTGTGTTGTTGTCTTGCAATAACCATTATATTGACTTTGTATAACTCTAAGGGACTTTGACAGGGGCCTTCACAGCTGAAATGCTGGGCATGATCCCCGCCGCAAGTAGCATTCTTCTCTTTTATTGCGTCAGCCATTTCTGCTTTCTGCTGATAGGTTTCACGGTTAATGCATTCGTTTTCTGGTGTAGCTTTTGAGTTTTAAGCAGAAATGCCACTGACATTCTGGGTCAGGAGAGGGAACGAAGGACAGAGACGAGGAGAAAAAGGAAGTGAGCACATTAGAATTCGTGGATAAGATGAAATATGCTTGTGTTTAGACCTTGGCCAGGGTTCAGATGTGCTTGTACATCTTGGGTTTTTAGCAATTTTCCTTTCCTTTGTTGATATTTCCTGATATAACGTCCTTTTTTTTTTTTTTTTTAAGCGATGAAATTACAAGTGAAATAGAAGAGTTTGTTGATGTTACCCTCACTATGGTTAAAGGTTCACATGGAAAACCATGTCATTATTTTTTATCAATACCATGGTGGACATTTTAATGAATAGATCCCTCAAGGTCCTTTCAGGCAGATGGAGAGAAGAAATAGACATGAAATAGTTGAGAAGCCTCACTTGATTTGCACAGCAGTGGGATGACAGGATGGACAATTGTTCAGGCCCTCCTACTGTTAAATCAATGCTCTTCAAAGACAGCACATCCTTGTGCTCATGGGGTGAGAGGATTGACTGGTTGCAATCAAGGATCGAAATGAATGTTGCTGTCACTGAAGTTTCTCTTTCTCTGCCATTTCTTTTTGAGCGTTTAGGGCTGTCAGTCAACTATATCGAATTGAATATAATCAACATCATGTAATTATTTTGTAATTTAATTTAATACATTAGTTCATTTTAACACATATAATATAATATATAATTAAGATAGAATTTATTGTACTAAATTAAAGGGATAGTTCACCCAAAAATGAAAATTCTGTCATTAATTACTCACCCTCATGTCGACCGTAAGACATCCACAACCGTAAGACATTCGTTCATCTTCAGAACACAAATTAAGATATTTTTGATAAAATCCAATGGCTCAGTGAGGCCTGTATTGAGAGCAAGTTAATTTAGACTTTCAAACGCCCAGAAAGGTACTAAAGATATATTTAAAACAGTTCATGTGGTTCAACCTTAATGTTATGAAGTGACATAAAGCTTCGAAGCTTCATGAAGCAGTGTTTTGAAATTGCCCATCACTAGATATTGTTGAAAAAAGTCGTTATTTTTTTGGCTCACAAAAAGTATTCTCGTCACTTCATAACATTAAGGTTGAACCACTGTAGTCACATGAACTGTTTTAAATATGTTTTTAGTACCTTTCTGGGCATTAGAAAGTCTAATTTAACTTGCTCTCAATGCAGGCCTCACGAGCCACTAGATTTTATCAAAAATATCATAATTTGTGTTCCAAAGATGAATGAAGGTCTTACGGGTGTGGAACGACATGAGGGTGAGTGAGTAAAGACAGAATTCTCATTTTTGGTTGAACTAACCCTTTAAAGCTGCTGTCCGTAACTTTGTTTGGTTAAAAATTATCCAAAATTAATTTTTGAGCATGTACATAACTAGCCAGTGTTCAGTCTCCTTACCTTAGCCCGATTCACAACGGTAAGCTTGTAATAATGTTTTATAATTCAGGTGGTACTGGTGGGTTTCCGCTGGAAATTTGAGCATGTCTTTGCCTCATTGCGTCACGTCTGTATACATAAAGAACGACTCTCAGCTAGTACACTACATCGCATGTGAGAAGGATCATTTATAGCCTTTTCTCACAGCAGCTGCAATAATTCAACATTTTGAGATTGTATGGTATGACAAATTAATGGTAGAGATTAGATCTGTAGGTAACGTTAATACACACTAAATATACACAGTCACACAATGCTGATGTTGTTAACATTAACAATTTGAGAAAGTATAACAATAATAATAATTTGCACAGTTTGACATGATCCGAGCTAAGCGATCGTTAGATTTAATCACCATTGGCAACGCAATGTTTTTTTTTTCCCCCTCAATTGGTCAGAACAAAAGTGGCAGACATGTTACTCACTTGTTCAGATGACATTTTCCATTGAAAATTCTTATGTTGGTCATACTTCAAGACTACAATCTGTGATTCCAAAGTACAGCATCCACACCGGTGTGGTGATTGACAGCAAACATTAGATTCATCTGTACTGAGGAGCTGTGCCGAGGCACAATGCACGTACAGATAATAATTCCGCAAACAACTGCAATTGCAGGTTTCAAACAGAGATGGCAACAGAGGCAAAACTACAGACTGCAGCTTTAACATAGGAAATATATTTATATTTATTACAGAAAAATTGTCACATTTGTTTAACAAATAAATAACACAATTATTACAATAATAATCAATATATTATTATAAACATTTGTTAAATAACTGTGACATTTAGCACCACATAGTTGTCTGCAACAGAAAAGTTGCATCTTAAGGCTTGTTGGGGTTCCAAGTGCAGCTAATGACTTTCCCTGATAAACGATTGATGATCGAGTTATAGCAGTATGAGATTCAGATTTCAGATTTGGCATGTCATCGCAATGAGACTGTTGCAAAGTAAGTTAATGTGTTGTACAAGAATATGAGAAGTCGGGCTAAAAGAGAAATTGCTGTCTTGTATAGCTTCTTGCAAGGAGTTAAAAGGTTTTAATTATTTTAGTTACAGGTAAAGTACTTTGCAAAATCAGATTACTTTATGGAAGTTTTCTCCATAATACCAGAAATTAGATAATTATTAGGAATTAGATATTTTGAACTATCTTTTTTGTCCATACAGTAAAAGTCAGTGGGGACCAATGTTGTATAAATTTGTACCCCATTAACTTTCATTATATGCACAAAATCGCAAAAAACAGTTCTTGTTGTATTATTGCATTCTTCAGAATGACATCTTTTGTGTTCTGCAAATTAAAGAACATTATTTTTTGGTAAACTATCCAATAAAGACCCATAACTCTTGGGAGACCTTAAAGACTTAAACACATTTAAATACATAGACTTAAATTCACTTTAAATACATAGTAAATACATTTTCATTTATTTACTAACAAGGTCACAGAGGCCTATGCGGTGCACATGACACCATGTTTGTGCAGGAGAGTTGTTGCATGCAAATTATGTTGTTGGGCTGTACACTTATCCTTGCTCTTGGATACAGGTCAGGGGTTACAGTTTGGCTTGAAATATGGAGAAGAATCCACAACCTGCAAGTCATGTGATTTACAACACAACCAACACCTCATAAAAGATATAAGCTGCAGTTTTCATCTTCAGCTTTTCAATCTTGCACGACCTTTGCTGTCAACCTTTTTCTCAATAACCGGCCACATTGGTCATGCAGCTCGAGGAGAGGCGCTGGACTCGGAATCTCAATGGCTCAGGGAACAGAGGGCAAATGAGACTCAACGGGTCACGGTGTGTGCTGGAATACTCTTCCATATATCATGAAAACTGAAAGAGCAAACTAACCTTGGCCTGTGTATGGAAAAAAATGAAAGGCGGGTACAATCAAGGATGTTTCCGAAGATTTCCTTGATTGAATTGCTCTTGGAAGGCGAGCACCCACATTAAACCCAACTCCAATTAAGTTCGGCCCTGTAATTTCAAGCAGCCTTGCCCATGTGAAACAACTGGTGATTCATTTTTACCTCTTCAAACAGGTTCAGTCCTGTCAGGGCTAGTTTTGCTGAAGGATATCGAGAACCCCCTGGCAAATGTCACTCAAGGTACTTGCTGCTGCTTGCAATCTCGGCATGCTTGGACTGGCAGTTCTAGGCTTCGCCATCTGTGGCGAACTGTCCTTTCTGATGATCTCACAAAATCCTGCAGAAGAGAGTTTTGATGTACTTGGTAGCATTAGAAATGGTGAAGGAACAACACTTTTCTGGGCTTACATGGTTTCCTGCAGGAGGATGAGAAACAGCTATCATGAGGGATTATCATTAGACTCGTTCCTCAGATCAGAGGCAAACTGACTCCTCCAATGAGCTTTGCAACAACAATTCCTTAAACCGCAGGATATATATGGGACAGGATGGGAAGTTAATTCTCTCTCTGCCACTGGCCATTGAATAGTAATTGGTTCTTTGACAGTTGTACTAGTGGCGAAAGGGGCTCTGGCAGCCCTGAGATGCCACAGTGTGTAGAATTTATTATATTCTCGTATGACCTTGTAAAGCAAGAAAAAAGATTTTATGAGTCCCACATGTGTCTTGTGCTTTTTATTTGATATTCTTAGCACTGCCCACATACAGCCATTCTCTTCTGGGTGCATTGTTTTTGTCTCTGATATCCCCTGTGTACCACATGTTGGTGGGTTGAGTTCTTATTGGATTGTCCTTCATTCTTTTTCATTTTTGTCTGTTGACAATAATTTCGGAGCCTTTTGTGTTCGGAGGTGTCCTCCAAAGAACAAACCTTCCTTAAGCCCTGGGTATACTTAGTTTTTTACACTTACGCTAGTGTATGCGCACAGTCGAACGCACAGCTTTGGAAAGTATACTTCATTTGAACGCGTATACAGGTGTTTGACACATGCACAGTTTTGAGCAACCTCTCGCCATGAGTTACAACCCATGTAAATATATTTGTATTATTTCATGCTAGAGTTGTACAAATGAGGGTACTTTCTCTAATGCTGGATTCACACTAAAAGATTTTTAAACTCTTATAAGATTTTCAAAATGTGAGAGGCCACAAACATGAGGACAAAAAATCCTAGATTTAACCGTTTTGCTCCTCTAGTGTGTGCTGTGCCATGATGTGACAAAGACAGCACACCACACACGAGCAGATTTTCAACCCGACTGTGAACACGGGAAATCTCGCAAAATCTCTCGAGACTTCTGAATAAACATGGAGGGTGATAGGCAGGAAGAAATTGCTGCTTGATAGTTTTTGCAATAATTTTGACAGAAAATTCACGTAAAAAAAAAAAAAGGGTTTGGGTGAAGTCGTGGAGATGGCGGGAACATGGTCTTTACTTTTTGCTTCACCATGACTGTTTGTTATGCTTCCGTCTTCTGTCAGCTCGTTTTCTGATTAGATATTGTTTCGTTTCACATAATAATCTCCAGAGCGTGTGCACGTTTGTCCTCTGGGTTCTCCCCACACATCAGGATTTCTAATTGTAAATATTCAACATGTTGATTCACGATCGGGGCGGCTCCGACGTTCTTCCGAACAGATTTAGTCACCCTTAACACACCTCACACCACAGGAAAACCTAATAAGATAATCTGTAGAACCATCAAGAAAGTAGGGACATTACCTAGGATTGTCAGAAGGGGAGAAATCGACCCAAAATCAGCCTGATTATCTTGTGGTGTGTACCCAGCATAACCTCTTAGCACAATCTCTCTTCTAAGTAGGCCTCCATTGTCACTGTAGCTTGCATGCGTTCTGGTTTTTTACATTTACATTTACATTTATGCATTTGGCAGACGCTTTTATCCAAAGCGACTTACATTGCATTATACTATACATTTGTATCTGAGTATGTGCAATCCCTGGGATCGAACCCATGACCTTGGCATTGCTAGTGCCATGCTCTAACCACTGAGCTACAGGAAAGCTGTAGCTCAGTGGTTTTTCTGTTTATGCAGTTTTTCTTTGACTACCTTGTGAATCGACACCCCAGCGCACGGTTGTCACCTTGTGAATAAATTAATTACCGCAAAAAAAAATTTAAATGCACATGTGCGACATGCGTGTGTACAAGTACGCGCGGTTACAACAATCCGGCAGTGCATATGCAGAATGAGCATACTATTCTGATGACGAAATTCGCATCACGCACTCTGTACGCTGACTCTCGCATATGCGTAAAAAAAAGTGTACTATGCTTTAGGCTTTAGGGTTCTTTTTAGGGACATCCTTATTGGTAAAAAAAAATGTGTTGTTGTTTTTTAATTAAAAAAAAAAAAATTGAAATGCAATGTTATTCAGGAATTTGTAGTTTTTAGAATGGTTGGGTTTTATTGGGGAGGGAATTGTTATTGTAGTATGTATATACTAATTGTCACGAATTTGGCCTCTGTGGCTCCCTCCGATCACCACCTGAGGGCTCCATCACCGGAGTACTCTTTTGGACTTCATTTCCCACGCACTCATACACACACACACTGCGAAGTCTTGTTTTGCCATGGCTGACATTTCTGAGCGTTCCTTCATGTGTATTGTTTCTTCGTGTATGACCTTGGATTGTTCATACTGTTACCGTTTTACTGCCTGCCCATTTGACCTTCTGCCTGTTCATCTGGATATTGTCTGTTCTGTTTGTTGCCTGCCCGAACCTGTGCCTGTCTCTTTGTTACATTCTGCCTTGCCTGTGATACTGCTGTTGCCGGTGATTTACCCTTGCCTGTTGTACTACGATTGTCTACAATAAAGCTGCACATGGATCCCATGGCTTCTGACTCCTCGTTACACTAATAGAGTAGATTAGTATATAAATATAATAGATTTTCAGTTTTCATTTTAATTTTAGTTGTTTTAGTACTTATGTGCTTTTGTAATTTTTATTTTTAAATATTTCAATTTATATTAGCTTTAAATTAACTTTAAATTTCAGGGTTTTTTTTACTTGTTCATCTAATATTAATATATTACTTCAGCTTCAAAAATGATTTTTAACGTTTTATATTTAAAGATTTTTTGATAACTATTTAATAAGCCACCCATGCTTGCCATTACTTAAATAGTGTTTCCATTTAGTCCCCTATAGTTGCCTATATAGCAACTTAGTTAAAACTCAAACAATAATCAGAGGTTATGGTTAGTATGAAGTAATGCCGGCTCATGCTTGCTAGCACCTCAATAGCATTGTCTGGCCCCCTGTAGTTAATAATTTAACTATACATCAACTTGAATAAAGCTGAGACAATAACCTGAGGTTATGGCTAGTACCATGAAATATGCTGCTCCATGCTTGCTATTATTTTAATAGTATTTTTGTAATAGTAATATAGTGAATGCAATAGTGAATGTAACTGCATAACAACTTAACTAAAGTCAAGCAGTTAGTCAGAAATCTACAATCCTACCTGATGTGATCCATGCTTCATCTAATCTAAGGTCTAGTATGTAGCAACTTAACCATAGATTTGCGGAGACATGTATACAACGTAATCTAGTGAAGTCAATAATTTCAGTGTAGGTCAGAATAAAATCAAATGTAACAATTTATTATTAGTCAGGGAAATGTATAATGCCAATTACAAAATAAATTTGAAGGCAATCAATACAAAACATAAAATGCTCAGAAATAAAGAGTAAAAGATGCTTTCCTGACATCTGAAAAATACATAATGCTGAGTGTATAGAAGACACTCAGCATTACGGGCTGATCTGGTTACAGAATCGCCTTGAGCCTTTTTGCAACATTTTTTTAAATACCCAGACCAAGACAAAACATCCTTCAAATGGAGGCATGAACTATCAATTGGAATTTTCATTAATCAAGATCCCAGACCTGGGTAGTTTTTACCTTTTTGGGGACATAAAGTAATATGCATTGAAGACCCTGCATGGGAAAGGGCACACCCTCCACAGTAAGCAAAATATCTCTAAACTCTCTAACTTGTAGTCCATTTCTCTGGACATGAGACCATTGTACCAGTCGCATTTCAAATGATACCGAACATGACTGTTAATTCACTTGAATTGACATTATATTTTTAATATAATAATACTGAGTGAAGGGAAGAGAAGTGGGACAAATGTGAAGGAAGAACAGGAGGGAAAGAAGCTTTCCCGCATCTTCACTCTGTGGGGCGTAGAGAATTTCCCAGTATGTGTCTGTATTGTCTGTATCTCAGGAGATCAAAGTATCTGAGGTTCTTATAGTTTACAACACTGGAAGAAACAGCACTTTTCATAGCTAATTATAACTGAAGCCTATCCGCAAAAGAAAACATCTTTACATTTGAAATTGGCTGATAATAAATTAATAAACAATTATTAGACAATTAAAAGTCCCCATTTAGATATATGTGAGTGTAAAAAAATAGAGAGATTGCTAGTAGATGATAAAGTGGGAATGTGAACGTTTTAATTTTCCAGCCCTGAAGTAGACTTGGGATAGAATAAATATCTCACACCCACAAAAACATACTCTCGGCAAACTGCTGTTTTGGGGTTTTAGAGATAGAAGTGGAAGAGCATGACTGTAGTGTAATTTTAATGTGTTCAAGGTCAGGGTTGTGTATAATCCCCAATAGCATGATACAACCACCTCCACTTTATTTAAACTAGAGGTGCACCGATACTAAATTTCTCTGCTGATACCGATAGCCGATTATTCAGAATGATATCGGCTGATACCGATAGTTTGTTTTTTCTTAAGGAAAAAAAATCTCTCCCAAATAATGTTGCAAACTATACAGGGAACCCTCTCATTTGGTACACTACAATATTAGAGGTTACAATTAACAACAGAAGTTTTATATTCAGCTGCTGTTTATTTTCAGATATAACAATTACACTCAAATAAAAACTGAAATGTTTGTATAAAACTTAGTATCACATAAGTTAGTTTTCATAAGCACTTGTTGTCTTCATGGCAAATTTACACAAACATAATTAACAGTAAATAAGCTCCTCTCTAGTGTTTTGTTTTTATATATATATATATCTCAGGAACCGTGAACATTGAAAAACATTCCTGAGGTAAATTCAACATAATGTGAGATATTGTTCACAAGCTGTTTTATTGACGTCTTTCTGTGGTTGAAGCACAAATAAAGTGATTACATGAGACGTGATACATTCTGGTAAGTTGTACTAGGCTATATCTTTCAACATACCTTTGATATTCATGCATGTTTTTCAAGATATAACTTGTATTAAAGAGGAAGAAAAGACTCGTGCACCACGCTGCCGCCTGAACTAAGCATTACAGCGATCTGACACGTCACATTTAAGAGCGTCAAAACGCCATTTATTGTTTGAATTTCATGATAAAATTAACAGAATTTAAAACTGAAACTTTTATTCTCATCAGAAGTAACAAAGCACAAAGCCTTCTGCAATTATTGGGCTGGAGGCGCTACAAATAATATTTAATGTAGCAAAAAATAAAAATAAAAACGCAGACCTGGCAACCCCTGGCTTGAAATACGGGTGATTCATAGGGTCAAAAAGAGCCTGCTTTAGCGTCACTATTTTTAATCTGTTAATGTGTTAAAATTCAACACAAAAGCTGGTTTGCCAACCGCCAAGAAGAAGAAATTCAACACAAGAGTGATTTTCTTCACACACAGTATGTATGAGTTGCAGTCTGAACACGTTTTTCCGCACCCTTTTGATTGACAGGATATAATCGGCCCTGACCATCGGCAGTTTTTAAACAATCGGCCGATGGCCGATAGTGATAATAATAGCTTTTATCGGCCGATACCGATTGTTGGCCGATACATCGGTGCATCTCTAATTTAAACTGTTATCAAGACGACAACTGTTGCAATGGCCCATTTTCTCCTGTTTAGTCTGCTTCAGAAAGTATGTGATGAGGAGAAACCCTTGAGCTTGATAAACCACAGAGCCTAATTAAGTCAGTGCCTTCTACCCACCCCTGGCACTGATTTAAATCAGTTCTGATGTGGTCCTTTCTGCCCATGCATAAATTTTCCTCTCATTGAAATCAGATCAAAAATCTGACTAACCATGCAGACGTTTTGCCTGGCATCCTGTTATCCACTTTCTTCAAATAGATTTATATCAGTCCCCTGTTGGTTATATGATGAAAATGGAAAGCATGCGTGAAATCAGAACTTTCTGTGTGGATATAGGAGCTGTGTGGCACAATATCTGGTGGTCTATGTCTGTGATGGGGGGCAGAAGATGTGCACAGTTTGATCAGTGATGACATGCCTCATGACATACTTTCATTTTAAATGAATATACAAAAAGAGAAAATTGGGATTTTTTTTTTTTTTTTTTTTTTTTTTTGGTGGTTCTCTACGGGAGTTGAATTTAGACACGCAACCTCTCATAAAGGCTTTTAGCATGCTGACAGTCAGTTAACCCTCTATGCATGACTAAATTCATACCCATTAAACCACCACCTCTACAGCCATCAAAGCAGCACTTTAGTTTTTTTGTTGCAAATTCACCAACCAACAGTACATTTCAAGACGATACTGTCGGATTTCAAGTCGCCTGGTGTGAACAGAGTTCCTATTATTATGCATGGTCTCTAGGTCTTTTTTTTTTTTTTTTTTTTTTTTTTTGTGAGGACTTATAATTAATAAAAGCCTATAAAGAATAAGCCAGCCTAATTATATGGGGCTTTCTGACGAACTAGTCATTCAGACAGCCCACTGACTAGTCGATTTTGAAAATATGTAATTTTGTGAGAAAGAAAGCAATTTTTCTGGCCAGAACCCACTTATTTAAATAGGTCATGAACTGCATTTTTTATTTTATAATGTTCTCTGAGGTCCACTTATAATGTTATAAAGATTTTTACATCAAAAAACATCCTACATGCCTATTACATCCTAATTTAGATGTAATAGGCTATTTTCTATCCTCTTTTTGACACTCTCTTTGAAACACTGTTTTGATATGCGTGCCACATTCAAGACTTGGAAGTAAACGCCCACTGCTATGATTGCATATTAAAATATTTTTTAATGGCCCGCCATTATATCATTACATTTGCTTTATAAGTCTTTAAAGGATAACTTACAGTGTATGTATGAATGAATGTGCCATTGTTTGTCACATTGTCATTCTTACAGTATATTCATAGTTCATCCTTTTCGATAAAGTGAAAAACTTGCAGTGTCGTGTTTTAAATAAAATGAAACGTGTTGTGATGTCTTACTGATGACAAAGCTGTTGCTCACTGAAGCTTTTATTCAGGATTACATTGAATGGTTTAGATCAAAACAATAACAAAAGCAGCGTTCTCTACGTGCTTTCTTCTGTATCTGGGAATCCTCCATGTAGAAGCAAATGGAAAGAGCAGCAAAAAACAACTGTCACAACTATTCACAGTTTGACCATGACTCTACAGTATAAATACTCAGTAAATATCAAACGATCTGTATCAGACAAACCAATAGTGACACATGGTATCATACTCACAATTGTGTTTTGCGACATTGCTGTCGTATCCAGTATAGTCACCACTGAATCATCTTTAAATTTCAGTCTCTAAAAAGCCTGCGTCGAACTTTGTCTTGTTTAAAAACAAATGCGCTGAATGAAGCGAACAAACAAACATTTTCTTACTAACACAATCTTACTGGAACTTCATTAAAAATAAAGTTCATCCACACTTTCTTAATGTTAGAATCATTATGGCAATGCAAAAACTGTTTCCACAACTTGCAAAAGTCTTGTGATCCTCAGAGGCATCTCTATAATTTTGTTTAATCTTAATTTAATCTAAAATCTTTTAGTCAGCAGTTTTCTGTGAACAAAACTTCACAAAAAAATGTGTTGCCATCCATTAATCGCAAAAAGCTTTGTGCTTTGATACTTTTAATATGAAGCAAAGTATCACCTTTAAAGTTCTGTCAATTTTATTTGCGAAATTCAGACAATAAATGTCATTTTGGCGTTATTTAATACGGCATAGCAGATAAATGTAGCCGCCTCAGTTTAAGCGGCAGCACTGACCTCTTTACTACTAGTTACAGCATGAAATAAACATGGGTGAACACCAAAAGGTATGTTTAAAGATGCATTACAACTTACCGAAATAACTCCTGTTTCATGTAATCGCTCAATCAGTGTTTCAACTGGGGAAAGACGTCATTAAAACAGCTTGTAGGCTATACACTTAACCTTACGTTTACCTTAATAAAAGCTATCCAGTGTTCATAAACTCATTAGTTAGCTGGAAAAAATAACTCTACACAAAAGCATTTTGATAAATATGTGCACTGTATTACATATTCATAAAATTTTACTTAACCTGTTAGCAATGTCTCATTATTTAATGTATGTTTGAATAAATCTGTCATGAAAACAAGTTACAGTTTATTTTCATTTAAATGTTTATATTTCACCAACAAACTTGAATGCATCCTGTATTTTCGGTTTCAGTTTCGGCCCATGCCTATTATCAATGCTGAAAATAGTGCTGTTTTAATATTTTTGCCAAAACAGTGATGCATTGTTGATGAATAGAATATATATATATATATTCTATTCATCAACAATGCATTACGGTTTTGGCAAAAATATTTATTATATTATATATAAATTTAAAATGTATTTTTTTATATATATATATACACGGTAAGATTTTTAATGTTTTTAAAAGAAGTTTTGTCTGCTCACCAAGGCTGCATTTATTTAATTAAAAATACAGTAAAAACAGTAATATTGTGAAATATTATTACAATTTAAAATAACTGTTTTCTGTTTGAATATATTTTATAAAGTAATTTATTCCTGTGATGGCAAAGCTGAATTTTCAGAATCATTACTCCAGTCTTTAGTGTCACATGATCCTTCAGAAATCATTCTAATATGCTGATTTGCTGCTCAAGAAATTATTGCTGAATAAATGTGTTACCCCAAACCTTTGAATGGTTTTGTACACCTGGAAGTTGCATTAAGTCAGCCATCAAATTAGAGCTCGCCATGCCTAATATACATCAGACGGTGTGTGAATGGACTGTCGCCAGATCTCAGTAACCACAGCACTTTTTTAGCTGCATACTTCCATTGTATATTTGGTTTAGGGGCAATGGTACAACTGGAGGTGGCTCTTCCGTCTCAGCGAGTCCCTGTCTTCGAGTTTCCTGGCCCTTTGGGGTTTCAGAATCTATGTTTTTCTCCTCTTCGGGTTGCTGTGGATTGAACCTCTAACCGTGCCATGATTCAGATCCATGCCATGATGATTCAGCCTCTCCCTCTCACTGTAATGATGTGCCACGCTCTGCCTTGTGTAAAGATATATGACTTGTTTAAACTGTGCTCTCCAAGTGCTGCTTGGAGCTCAGGACTAGAGTAATTGTTAGCAGAGTGGTAGCAATAAATCAAAAGCCATCTCCTTTTTTCCTCGTTATCCTCTAATATACCACAGTATGACTAGGGAGAGCATCGAATATTGCTCGAATTTGCTCGCTTCTCTCCTCGTTTCCCTAAGGACGTGAGATTTGGTTTGAGCGGGGAGGGCTTGTTCAAAGTTTGCAACAGGAAGTGTGATCGATTCGCTCTTTCCTCCACAGTCGGCTGGTAGCGCTGACAGCTCTGGTGGCAGAATGAGGTTCCTAATGCCCTAATTGAGCTCAGTGCTCAGGGTTAGAACAACATAAGCTCCAGGCACTGAAACCACACAATTTGCAGGGAACTAATGACATGGTGAATCATGATTTATTAGTTCAAATAACCCAGCAGATCCTCTCCACATTTTGTTGTTCTTTTAGAAATGTAATTGAATGGCAAATTTATGCATACAGGGAGACTTATTCTGGCTTCATGTCGGAATGATCGTATTTAGAAGATTAGCATACATGAACGAAACCACAGTGTTGTAATTACCATTGGGGAAACTTGAGATATTCTTTAATCTGATGGTAGTTTGTATTACATAATCGGAATTATAAACAGAAACAACGGAAAATATATATAATTAAAGCTGCAAGCAGCAATGAAAGGGCCCTCGAACCCAGGCTTACCACCACCCGGTGGCCTTAGGAAAACTGAACAGTGGGCGATATTCATTTAACCCTTTAAGACCTGAAGGCTTTTTTAGAGGTTTTTTTTTTTCTGAGCGACATACATAAAAGTAAAGACTCATAACTCCAAAACTATAGCAAGGAGAGTCAAAAGGTAGGTATCGTTTGATAGAACACTTTTTAAATTTTTAGAAAATATAAATGACATTACATTTGTACATTTTCATGCTGAGAAACTGCTGATAAAACACTATATACAGGTGCTGGTCATATAATTAGAATATCATCAAAAGTTGATTTATTTCACTAATTCCATTCAAAAGTGAAACTTGTATATTATATTCATTCATTACACACAGACTGATATATTTCAAATGTTTATTTCTTTTAATTTTGATGATTATAACTGACAACTAAGGAAAATCCCAAATTCAGTATCTCAGAAAATTAGAATATTACTTAAGACCAATACAAAGAAAGGATTTTTAGAAATCTTGGCCAACTGAAAAGTATGAACATGAAAAGTATGAGCATGTACAGCACTCAATACTTAGTTGGGGCTCCTTTTGCCTGAATTACTGCAGCAATGCGGCGTGGCATGGAGTCGATCAGTCTGTGGCACTGCTCAGGTGTTATAAGAGCCCAGGTTGCTCTGATAGTGGCCTTCAGCTCTTCTGCATTGTTGGGTCTGGCATATCGCATCTTCCTCTTCACAATACCCCATAGATTTTCTAAGGGGTTAAGGTCAGGCGAGTTTGCTGGCCAATTAAGAACAGGGATACCATGGTCCTTAAACCAGCTACTGGTAGCTTTGGCACTGTGTGCAGGTGCCAAGTCCTGTTGGAAAATGAAATCTGCATCTCCATAAAGTTGGTCAGCAGCAGGAAGCATGAAATGCTCTAAAACTTCCTGGTATACGGCTGCGTTGACCTTGGACCTCAGAAAACACGGTGGACCAACACCAGCAGATGACATGGCACCCCAAACCATCACTGACTGTGGAAACTTTACACTGGACCTCAAGCAACGTGGATTGTGTGCCTCTCCTCTCTTCCTCCAGACTCTGGGACCCTGATTTCCAAAGGAAATGCAAAATTTACTTTCATCAGAGAACATAACTTTGGACCACTCAGCAGCAGTCCAGTCCTTTTGTCTTTAGCCCAGGTGAGACGCTTCTGACGCTGTCTGTTGTTCAAGAGTGGCTTGACACAAGGAATGTGACAGCTGAAACCCATGTCTTGCATACGTCTGTGCGTAGTGGTTCTTGAAGCACTGACTCCAGCTGCAGTCCACTCTTTGTGAATCTCCCCACATTTTTGAATGGGTTTTGTTTCACAATCCTCTCCAGGGTGCGGTTATCCCTATTGCTTGTACACTTTTTCTACCACATCTTTTCCTTCCCTTCGCCTCTCTATTAAAGTGCTTGGACACAGAACTCTGTGAACAGTCAGCCTCTTTTGCAATGACCTTTGTGTCTTGCCCTCCTTGTGCAAGGTGTCAATGGTCATCTTTTGGACAACTGTCAAGTCAGCAGTCTTCCCCATGATTGTGTAGGCTACAGAACTAGACTGAGACCATTTAAAGGCCTTTGCAGGTGTTTTGAGTTAATTAGCTGATTAGAGTGTGGCACCAGGTGTCTTCAATATTGAACCTTTTCACAATATTCTAATTTTCTGAGATACTGAATTTGGGATTTTCCTTAGTTGTCAGTTATAATCATCAAAATTAAAAGAAATAAACATTTGAAATATATCAGTCTGTGTGTAATGAATGAATATAATATACAAGTTTCACTTTTTGAATGGAATTAGTGAAATAAATCAACTTTTTGATGATATTCTAATTATATGACCAGCAACTGCTGATAAAACACTATATATATATTATTTTTATTATAATTTTTTTATTTGACATGGAATAACTCAAGAAGGACATAAGATCTGAGAAAAATTAATTTTTGGTGATGCTCTCCTATATGTGAGCTGCATCTGGTTCAGATTTTGTGGTAATAGCAAAGTATAGTTGAATCAAGTATTATTCATTTTTTCGCAGCTAGATTGCGGCCACGGGCAGTAAACTCCGGTTTAGAGGCACTTCTCAGCACTCGTTAGGAGTTTATCAAAATGGTTAGATGCTAAAAAGCTGAGTTTGTAAGCTTTAAAATGATACCTATTTTGTGTTATTCCACGTTGGAAAACGAACATGGATTGTTCCGGGAACATTGGATACACACTGCATCCCAGAAAGATGAGAGACATGTTTTTAGCCAAGTATGTTACGTAATTCCATGAGTAATATCTTGTGATCATCGCAATATATTATGTTGATTTGGGTTCATTTTAATCATGAGAATCTGGTTTAAATAATGATGTGCCATTTTTTATGATCTGTGGATATTTCATGAAGTTATGAGCATGTGAAATCTACATATTTGTATTCAGTTAGCAGCTGTGCTGTTTTTGTTGTAAATGCATATTACTTAGACATATTAGAGGGTGAAAACAACGCAACAGGAGCATATTGAAGGCTTGATCTGAACGTGTAAAGTCTCTGATTTTGTATGCAAAAAGAAGTTTTGTGCTACCTATATGGGTTCAGTTTTTATTGACACTTAAAGAGAGACACGCAAATGGGAGCGCGGGTGCTCCATCTGGTTTTAAAGGGTTAAGCGGATAAATAGAGGTCATTTTGATGCACCACAGTTCCTGCTGCCAGCAGGTGGCACTTTGACTATTACTGAATATTGCCAAGTAGATGTCTTCAGGCCAGGACTATTATCAAACGTGAAGTTTGGAGCAGATCGAACATTGTATGCCTGAGTTACAACAACTTCCTCTTTCATGGCGAAACATCAGACTTTGTCTGGCTGCCATAGACACGCCCTTCAGCGAAAACTCAAGATCTTAACAATTTAACGTAGCTAAGGCCTTAAGATTAGACTGACCAAATATGATGTTTTTCTAATTAAAGCTCTAGGAGGAGTTTGTTAATGTACAAGGGCTGGAAATGGCAAAAACTGCAAAAATTTTGCAGAGAAAATTCAAAATATCTCACTTCCTGTTGGGGGCCCGAGCACCACCGTTTTTTTTTTTAGTCTTGGGAAAGGTTGTGACTCATATATCTCTCTCAATTAGTGTTTAGGTTTTACTTATTGACATGCTTTAAAGGGTTAGTTCACCCTAAAATGAAAATTCTGTCATTAATTACTCACCCTCATGTCATTCCACACCCGTAAGACCTTCGTTCATCTTCGGAACATAAATTATGATATTTTTGATAAAATCCAATGGCTCAGTGAGGCCTGCACTGACAGCAATAACACTCCCTTTTTCAATGCACAGAAAGCTACTAAAAACATATTTAAAACAGTTCATGTGACTACAGTGGTTTAACCTTAATATTATAAAGCGACAAGAATACTTTTTGTGTGCCAAAAATAACAAAATAACGACTTTATTCCACAATATCTAGTGAGGGGTGATTTCAAAACGATGCTTCATGAAGCTTCGAAGCTTTATGAATCTTTTGTTTCGAATCAGTGGTTCGGAGTGCGTATCAAACTGCCAAAGTCACGCCCCCCAGTGGTAAACCATTGAAATGTAGAAACACTTATGATGTAACGAAGTCTCGTTTACTGAAATCATGTGACTTTGGCAGTTTGATACACGCTTCGAACTACTGATTCGAAACAAATGATTCGTAAAGCTTCAAAGCTTCATGAAGCAGTGTTTTGAAATCGCCCATCACTAGATATTGTTGAATAAAGTCATTATTTTTTTTATTTTTTTTTTAGCACACCAAAAGTATTCTCGTCGCTTCATAACATTAAGGTTGAACCACTGTAGTCACATGAACTGTTTTAAATACATCTTTAGTAGCTTTCTGGGCATTGAAAGTGTTAATTGTCTTGCTGGCAGTGCAGGCCTCACTGAGCCATCGAATTTTATGAAAAATATCTTAATCTGTGTTCCAAGATGAACAAAGGTCTTATGGGTGTGGAATGACATGAGGGTGAGTAATTAATGACAGAATTTTTATTTTGGGGTGAGCTAACCCTTTAATAGTGCTGGATTTTCTTGTCAAAACAAATGATGTATTGAGAGCCTCCAGGTTGGACATTTATTTACTTCCTGTTCCATTTGTAAACACTCCTTCCATGCCTCTAATGTTGTCTTTCTCTCAACTTTTCTTCTCAGATCCATGACTCTGAAAAACCTCCCTCTGATAGTCAACTCGGTGAGTATCCTAGTAGCTTCTGATTCCTTTCACATCCTGCAAATGTCAACAGGATTGTAAGGAGCTTTCAAAAGACACCAAAATCCTATGAAAGTAATTCCTGTCAGAGACTATTTTAGTACCATATCAGGCAGGTAACCCTATGTTCTTATCATATTTCATTTTGTGTTTCTTTAGACCAACTGTAAATATCACTTATGCCTCATCTAAACAGAAAATGGTAATATTTTAGATGGCTTTAGTTGACGTGGCTCTCCGTGCAGCAGGATTAGATTTTAGGGCACGGCTAATTGGTTTGGGTCATTGTTTGCTGTGTGCTGTATGTGTGTTTGATATTTCAGTGTAGTGAAGCAAATGAGAGTAATCCGGCATGACGTGGTGGAATGAACAGATCGTAGGGGTTTATTACAATTCTCGTAATTTCGGTCCTCTTGCAATTGCTACAATAAAACATCCGAACAGAAGGTGCGAAGCGTTTCGGATGAAAAGAACGTCATTATTTGACCTCTTTAATCCAGTAACCATTGCCGCTAAATTGATTCTCGTGTTTTACTTTTCTTTTGTCTTTAACAGGTCTATGCTAGAGCACTCAGCATACAAATTACTCTAAAGGTGTAAAGGTCAATTACGATTGGCTGTTGCTGCGTAACAAAGGAAATCTCGGTGGATGAGGCAGAGGAACAGAGAAATGATCAAGATATGTTAAAAGATGAAAGTAGATCAACAGTTTGAGCATAGACTATGGTTTCAATTATGTACAGGCATGAAATTAGCCTTTATAAAAAGCAGAATAGAGTTAAACATTGTCTGTTTGAAATTATTCTTTGCCTGACTCAAAAGTAGGCAAGTACAACCATTAATCAACTTCATGAAGTGGATGTAGAGTCTGTCGAAATGTAATGACTTTCATACATCAAACAGTTGAAGGAAGCCTGAAGTGCAAAGATGGTTATATAATTTCACAGAACTCTCACTTTCAAAAAGGTACTTCATATGCTTCAGCCCATGGTATGATTAAGAATATTCTCAGAGCCTCTTTTTTGCACCAAGCGTGTGACGCAGAACAATAACCTTTATGGTTTTGAAGTTCTCTTCCTTAGTCTCCCAGAAGTGGTTGGTTGCCTGAAGTGCTTTATGCGTATATGTCAGAGAGGCATTCTTTTGAGCTTTGTTTTCTCTTGTAATGCACTCTACAGATAGGGAAAAGTCAAGCGCACTAGCATAATCTCTAAATTATTTCTGGATATTGTCTGCGCAGCTATAAATACTGTACTTCAGACCAAAGTCGACCTCATATGGGAATGTTGAGAAGTTAGAAGTAGTTTGAAATGCATCATTCCTCCAAGAATAAGCTCATATGGTATATTTGAGTGTGATTTAATCTCAGATATTGTTTTTGAGAACTGTTTGAAGGCCTGCATGAACTCGATTGCCATCAAAGCAAACAGAGGACGCTTCCCTCATCCACCACTCCAGAACTGTAGTACCCAGTGCCTCTTCATCTCTGTGCGTAACAGTCACTTAACACAGTTACGGTTGCCATGGTGGTGACTTGACATTGGCTCAGTCTTATCTTTTAGAAAGTCATGAGCTTTTTTTAGTAGAGTTTGATGGAGTGGTTAGTAAAAAATGGGTGATTTAAATATTCAGAAAGGGATAAAAGCATTTACTTTTTTCTGTTGTTAGTGACGCGTCAAATTGTAAAATTGAAAAGTGACGTTCTGAGGTATCTTTGAGAATGTTTTATGCCACTATCTGATTGAATTCAAACTCTGGTGCAAACTTTTTTTTTTTTTTGAAACGTGCCATTGAAAATAATCTCAAATGGTGCATTAAAAAGATATCAGAGTCTTTCAAGAGACTCAGAAAGGGTGAGATAACCATTCCTCTGAGTTTCATTTTCAAATTGGAGTTTTTCAAGGTTTTAAATAAAGCTTTAATGATGTCGGTTTGACTACAGCTCCTGAGAGGCTGAAAAAAAGAAAAGGATATAAATCGAAATGACAGCAGTGGGTGACTTCGTTTTATTAATGAGAGCACTAAAACTGATAATTATACATTTTAAAGGAATAGTTAGATATACACGATAGTGAATTATATTTTGTCATTTATTTATGCACATTGCTTTATCCAAACTCTGTATGATATTATTTCTTTTATAGAACTCAAAAGATGTTTTTCAGAATGGCCATGTTTCCATACATTGAAAATAGAGATTCACACTCTTGCTCCAAATTCACATGATATATTCCGATAAGCTTGAAAAAGGATAAAAAGCAACAGAAGATAGCAATTAAATGGTGTTCTCTCCTTTCTTGCCTTGTCTTTAAACATTTAAAACCAACACAGCTTGGACATTCTGTCTAAGATCTCCTTTGATCAACATGGTTCAACAGGGTGAGTAAATGACTTTTTTTTATCCTTTTAATAAATTATGGGTTGAAAAACACATCTCAAGGCTAGAATGAAATACCTAAAAGATTTTCAAAGGGTTGTTTTACCTAAAAAAAAAAAAAAAAAAAAAAAGGACTTACTTGGCTCTCAGTATCTGCGACTCATTTTTCGATATTCTTTTAACAGATGTCTCTCTTCATTATGGTTCCTCTCTGGACTAGAGTTGTCAAAAGTACTGACTTCGGTACCAATCGGTACTGAAATTTTAAAAATGTGATGCTTTTAGCGCTGTTGAGCGGATTCGTAAACGCCCCTGATTGGCCATTGTGTTGACACGCTCATCGGATGTGTCTGTGATTGGCTACAATGATCAACGCTTTAAAAACTTTGAAAATAGACATCTTTTGAGAACTCTACTCTGGACCATCTCCTAAAGGATCAATCACATTACAAATAGCTTATGTAGATACAAGCCAAACTGTAATGCTGAATTAACCCAGCTTAACTTCTGCTTTATCCAGTTCTGATGGTACTTAGGTTTAATTACACAACACCTTAGATGTGCTGTGTTTGTTTTGGCGTCTCTGATTTCTAATGTAATTAAGTCTATAAATATGATTAAGACCTGAGTCATTGTTCATACCGCAGCGATGTCAGGTTTATTACTTGGGCATATGCCAAGTTATTAGGAGTCTTTGCAATTTCTGCATTGGTTATGACCAATATTATGCTGTCAGAAGCCATGCAGAGTATAGCTCAAACTCTGTAGTTCAGTTTAATGATAGGTATGCTAAGATATATGGGGATATTGGGCTAAGATGTGTCAGTGTGTGAGCTATGGCACCATTTTAATCTAGCAAAGTGCATCATTTTTGTCACCTGAGCCTGTCTGTATAACAAAACGCATACCTGTATTTTTCAAATAATCCTGAAGGAATTGATTAGGTGGGTTTAATTAGGGTTGAAGCAAAACTCTGTGGCCCTCCAGGAACTGAGTTTGACACCCCTGCTCTCAACTACGCCTTTCCCTCTCTATAACTAATTAACTATCAACTGACAGTTGAGTGCCACAGATTTGATCACTCCTGTGACATCATGAGACATAAAAAGAAGCTCATCCACTTCATATCTCTCTTCCTCCTCATCCCACATTTTTTTTTTTTTTTTTTACTTCTCTCTGAACTTAAGTGACCCGCATTCTTTTCTTGGATCTGCTCGGAAAAGCTCACGGTGTTGCCTCTTCTGAACGGCTTGTCGCCTAGATATGCAAAACTCAGATGCTTTCTGAGTCATTAAAGTGCAACTCTGCCTTTTTAAAAGTGGCGGAGATCATGTTTACTCAATCCACTTCCTTGGAGCGGCGCACAGTTTAAGACCTGATAATGAGGCTCTTGGATTTGGAATCTTTTAAAGTGGAGCTTCCTCCAGGCCTTGAATTATTGATGCAAAGTAGGAGGTTTAAAACTGCCTTCAATGCTCATTAGTTTTCGGGTGAGATGCACACAGGGACAGGGACTGCAGCTTTATAATGAGCATGATTAAACCAGCTCAAGCTCCCTCGCCTAAGTTCAGGTGTTGGAGTCCAGGCGGTTTTGTGATGTCCAACTCTTGCTGAGAATCATAATGAGTGTTATTCTTTTTCCTGTTCTGCCAAAAAGTGTCTAACGCTCTCTGCTTGCTTCCCTCCATCTAACACTCTTTCTCTCCTTTTTTAAATAGTTAATGTCATTGGCCTTTCCATTGGTGAGTTAAAAACTGTGCGTATTATATTGACCTAGTATGTGCTGAGTAATTAAACAGAAATTCAGGTATAAAATGGTAAATTAAGAAATTATCTGCAGACCAGTATACTTTGTAATTCTATTATTAATGCAAATATGAATATTATTTATTATTAAAATATATGAGGCATATAGGTTAAATTGACTTGTCAGTTAGTAGGGTCAACTAGTTACTAGTTTCTAGATTTTTTTTTCCCAATTTTTTTAAAGAAAATTTTGGTTTATCTTTAGCATCAAATAATAATTGGTTATCTTTATCTGTTAGACAGTTTGCTTGTTAAAACCTTTTTGTATTTAAGAAATTAATACTTTTATTGAGAAAGAATGCATTAAATTGGTCTTAAGTGACAGATGTAAAGAAGACCTCTACATTGTTGCAAAATAATATATTTCAAGAATTTCTATTCACCAAAGAACTTAAAGGGATAGTTAGCCCAAAAATGAAAATTATCCCATAATTTACTCACCCTCAAGCCATCCTAGGTGTATATGTCTTTCTTCTTTCAGCCAAACAATCGAAGTTATATTTAAAAATATCCTGGCTCTTCCAAGCTTTATAATCGGAGTGAATGGTACCATTTTTTTTTTTTTTTTGAAGCCCAAAATAGCACATTCATCCATCATAAAAATAATCCATATGGCTCCAGGGGGTTGATAAAAGTGTTCTGAAGCGAAGCTATGCTTTGTTGTAAGAAAAATATCCATATTTATAAAGCTTGGCCAACTAGAATCACTGGTTTCCATATGCAAATCTAGTTCCGGTCGAGAGTGAACTCTGACCCGATGCAAGACGTATTGACGAACGCGGAAGCAGAGAGGATAGAGCAATACAAAACACCAGTTATGAATTAGAAATCTAAAATGAGAATTTTTAAAGGGAGATGTCGGAGGAGCTTGAGTTTGTTGCCTAGCCCTATTTGTTTGATCTGCGAGATGCGTCTACTCTCACCTAAGCTTACGCTACACCTACAATACGTCCTACGTCATATGCTGGAACTCGACTCTCTTGTGAACCGTTACCGGAAGCTAGTGATTAGCGTTTTTAAAGTTATAATTAGGCCTTTATTAACCCCCTGCAGCCGTATGGATTACTTTTATGATGGATGGATGGATGTGCTTTTTTGGGCTTCAAAAAAAAAAAAAAACTGGCACCATTCACTCTCATTATAAAGCTTGGAAGAGGCAGGATATTTTTTAATATAACTCCGATTGTCTTTGGCTGAAAGAAGAAAGTCATATACACCTAGGATGGCTTGAGGGTGAATAAATTATGGGATAATTTTCATTTTTAGGTGAACTTTTCTTTTAAGTATTTAGCAGAAGTGTTGTCAACATTGATAATAATGATAAATGTTACCAAATCAGCATATTAGAATGATTTCTAAATGATCATGTGACACTGAAGTTTGGAGTAATGGCTTGTTGTATGGTAGTGTACATACAAATGGATGTCTGTTGTATTGCATCTCACCACAAAAGATGGTGTGTCAAGTTAAAAAAAATCTAAATCTCAAGAATCTTGTATTCTGAGCATGAGAACATGTCTTAGGGAAATGTATCTGATTGAGTCAGGTGAACCCAAAGTCAGCCTAATTAGTGTTTCCTTAAGACTGATTAGTCAACTAGTCGTTCAGGGAACCCACCGACTAGTCGTTTTTAAGAAATATGTAGATGCACATCCCTAATTCATATTTTCTATGAAAAAGCTTTTCATCTTAAATCTAAGATAGTTGATTTTTTTTTTTTTTTCTTTTAGTTTTTGCATTAATGTCCTTTTGAAGCACCTGAGGGGGCCTTAAATCTGAAGGGCTATTTTTGCTCCGGCTGTTATAGCCCGCCTTTTTTGGTGTGAATACTCAAGTTCGCTTTTCTTTGCTCCCTCTTTCATTCCACCTCTCCTGTCTTATCTTGTTTTTCATCTTTTCTTCCCTATCATCCTTTGATCCCTTTCATTCACTCCGTTCTCTCTTTTCCTCCTTTGCTTTCTCTATCTTTCTTTGAACAACATATCCTGGTGAGTCAAAAAGGATTGGGTAGCTTTGCATACAAACTTGGATCACTCCAAATCGTTACATCTACAGCAGCACAATGATCTGAGTCACTGGAGCACAGCCAGTTCTACATTGAAACAATCAGCTCTGGGCCAGGATGCACAACGCCACCGCTCATGGAAATGAGCCATCGACAGCCTTTCTTGTCTCCCATCACCTGCCACTGAGCGTGCAAAATCCACTCTTGACATTCTCATTGTTCCTCCATACGGCTTAATGGCCCTTCTTGTGTGGCTCTGTCATTTAGAAAGATGATGTCTGTTATTGTTAAAGCAACATTCAAGTCAGGAGTAGGCGAAAAAATCATGCCATTATTCTTCACATTGCTTTTAGCTTTCCATCTGGTACTCATTGTCATGCATGATTGACTTGATTGACGGAACAAACTCTCACTCCGGTGTTTTGGAGGTGCTTCCCGCCCTAGTTATTCCAATTATCATTGTTGGTAGACTGCTGCTTATTTGTACATTTGCCAAGTCTCAGAGGAATAGTTAATCCAAAAATGAACATTTTGTCATTACTCACCCTCAAGTTGTTCTAAATCTGCATGACTTTCTTTCCTCAGAGGAGGAAAGGAAATTATGAAGACTGGTTGCTGGTTGCTCTTTTCCATTCAATTAAAATACAGTTACTGAAAAAAAAAAAACCCCAATGCAAAAGCATCCTTAATGAATGTAATAAATTAGACTTATGCACTATATAATTCTTCTGAAGCCATGCATTAGCCTAACTTTTAAGTGAATGTAAGTTTTATTTTTATTAATAAGCTTTATTTACTAGTAGTTTACTGCAGCCAAAATTGAATCATTAGCCCCTTTCACACAGAGATTCTGGAAAATAATGTGTCCCGGGATCGTTTGATTTTGGTTCATTCACACTGAAAATGATTTTCCGGAATCTGTGTGTGCTCACACACATCCCATAAAGACACGTCAGGATGTGACGTGTAATGTCTCTGCAGCATCTTAAGTTTGCTTATGATCTGCAATTTCTCTCTCTAGAAACCACTCTCCTGCTTTTTTTTTTTACTGATTCGATCATAAACTAGCACATCATGTACCGTTCCACTAAGCTGATTAACAATCTCAGCTTCAGTGTTATCGATACGACACACCCCTTACGGCATTTGTCCTGCCTTTTGTTCACACAGGGCGTGTTCGGGGACTGATCCCGGCAATGTCACTAGGTCCCCATCCCGGGATCGATCCCCGGGATGTGTTTGCATTCACGCAGAAGGCACTCTTGCAATTTTATGCCAATTTTCTGGGATTAACGCTCTGTGTAAAAGGGGCTATTGATTCAGTGAGTTGAACAAGTAAATTGAATCAGCCCAAATTGTGAACAAATCTTTCAGACCAAATCAACTGATTTATTGAAAAGATCTGACTCAAATGAATAATTCATTTACAAATCGAACATTGCTACTTCATAGAGAACTAGGGTAGGCAAGATTTTAAATGAAAAACAAAATTTTGGTCTGTTTGTAACACAAATCTTTTGAATGGTTTCAGACCCAGTGTTGCCAATTTAGGGATTTTGTCACTAGATTTAGTGACTTCAACGCCCCTTTTGAGACTTTTTTCAAAAGTTTAGGGACAAATCTAGCAACTTCTTATCTAGACTCTTATTTTGCCCACTGATCTATATTCATATTTATATAGATCAATGAATTTGCCATTATGAAGTCATCTAGTGACATTTAGCTACCAGTTTTAACTACTTTCAATTGAAAGCAGTTAGCAACACTGTTCAGACCACTTTGATGATACTTTATAAAAATACTTTATAAAATTGACTTTATGGATCTTTATTATCTTTTACTGAAGCATAAAACCTTCACCTATTCATTGTAAATGCATGTAAAAAAAAAAAAAAAAAAAAAAAAATGAAAAGCATATTTTCAGACTTTCTGCTGTTTTTTCATGAGAGAAAGTCATACAGGTTTGGAACATCTGAACTGTTCCTTTAAAGGTGCTGGATTTAGTTCTATGCACCTGTTTTGCTGACGTTCACAGATTTGACAAACCTCCAGCGGGGGCACGAGGTGACTCTCCTTTACGCTTCCCCCGGCCACCTCAGGCAATGCAAACTGTCAGCAGGGGTTTGTGCCAGGTGGATGGACTGTACCACCACACGCACACATCACACGGATGGCCACATTCGTTTCTCTGCATTCGATCGGGCCTGCATTGTGCAGAGACTCTTTCAATGTCTTTGTTGACTAAATCTGTTTCGTAACCTTCCATCTGAGTTGAGACTCATTGGGTCTGCAGTTAATGCTGAAAAAGGCT
The DNA here is from genome assembly GCA_037950665.1 of Hypophthalmichthys nobilis. Lineage (NCBI taxonomy): Eukaryota > Metazoa > Chordata > Actinopteri > Cypriniformes > Xenocyprididae > Hypophthalmichthys > Hypophthalmichthys nobilis. The sequence goes on from CM075479.1 coordinate 20,562,787, forward strand.
TGTCTCTGAACTTTTTGAGTGAAATCCAAAAACAGAGCAATAAACCTGAAATGGTAGATACTGTCGGTTGGTTAAACGTTGCATTTTGTGCTCCCTACTGTTGCGCCCTCAAACATCACCTCTAATTACTGTACTTCAGTGCCGACGACCTGCGGTAGACACTCTGATGGAACTTGTGAGCACCCTAATCGCTGGAAAAAAATTTTTAAAACTTTTTTCACACTTCAGCAACTGCCATATGTCTTCACTGTAGAATTTTTCTCTTCAATTTAAGGCAGTATGAGTGCACAATAAAGACTTTTAACTTTTTTAGCTGATCCAAGCACAGTGAAAGTCTTGATTGCCTGTGGGTTGGTTGTGCACAATATTTTTAAATGTCCTTAACCCCTTTATCTACAAAGATTATGCCTCCAACTGTTCAACAGTCTTCTGGAAAATGGCTTATTTTAATGTACTTGCATTCTGAGTCTTTTTAGAAGTAAAATTGGCATTTGGAGTCAATTAAATAGTCTGCATTGAGATTTATTTCTCAGTAATCAGTCTGCTTTGTCAATACTCCGTTTTCAATCTCTCATTTTATTCACCTCAGACTTGTGCTACCTGATTCACCAGCCTCCAGGGATAAATGTGCTATTTTCTCTTCAACTTTTTAGTGCTCTCGCTCAATTCCTTCCTCCTTTTCTGTCACCTCCCTTTCCCTTTTTCTATTATAATACATAAGCAAACAAAATGATGTCTGACTTTGTTCTGGGTTGCTGTAGAACTAATTTTGAGTTTCTGCTGTCATGTGTTTCCATCTTGTTTTGTCGCTGTGGGACAGATTCTGATTGGTTTTGGTTCCCGGGTAGATGCAATACCGTCTGAGGTGGTTCATTTTTAGTGGGTTGCCTCAGTGTGACTATAATGATACACTTGCATTCATCAGATGCCTCTTCCTACTTTTAATATCTTGGCTCATTGTTTATTGGCACACTGAAAAAAGAAAATCCTGCTGTCTTCTTGGTTTGGTTCTGTCGTAAATCAAATATACAAACCCACTTAAAGGGATAGTTCACCCAAAAATGAAAATTTTGTCATCATTTACTCACCCTCAAGTTGTTCCAAACCTGTATAAATTTCTTTGTTCTGCTGAACACAAAGGAAAATATTTGGAAGAATGTTTGTAACCAAGCAGATCTCGCCCCCATTGACTACCATAGTAGGAAAATTAGGGCTGCACGATACGAAAAATAACATTGAACTTAAACGCGATTCTTATGAATGAAGTATGGCTCCAAATGCTAATCTAATTAACATCTTGTCCAACAAAAGACACCATTCAATAATATGTTTTTACTCCAAACTTCATAACGACAGTTGAGCATCCTTCTGTGAGATGATGTGGCTTCTTACACAGAATAAGGCAGTCGTGTGTTTATTAGTCATGTTTAATCAATTAAAGTGTTTAAATCTTCTGTTTATTCAGCTACAGCGATATAATGCTGCGCATAAAATAATCGCCTTTGCCAAATCGTGTGCGGTTTAATCGCGATAAATCATGCAGCCCTAAAAAAAAAAAAAAAATATTTCAATGTTTCTATTTAGCATTGTTACATTTATTTTTTTAGTTTAAACTATACATATTTTTACATTGCATCTTATTTGGTACTGGTGTTTCTGCAAATTAAAACCTCTGGAGAGTGTCCAAACCCTGGAGAGCGTGATGGAAAAAAAACAAACAGAGGGCATAGCTTTGAAGGTGATACTTTATATTGGGAAAACAATTCAGGTGACTGAAGCTCAATTCTCCAGCGTCTCATTCAATACATCTCCCTTATCCAGAAGATTCAGTCCCTTTATCTTTGGAGTCACCCCTCCAGTAGAATACAGATTGAGCAGAGAGAGAAGTGAGAGAGGAAGGAAGAAACCTGACGAAGAAACACATGTTTCTAAACCCTGTAATCAAATGATCTCTCACTAAATAAATCATAGAACTAACTGTCAAGTCCCCTACTACTTTCTCTTCACATCAGCCACCTTTGTCTCCTCTCCATGTCACAGTTTGATTGGCCTTCTCATCCAGAAGTAGGCTGTACTGACAGGTTGAAGAACCATTCTCTGCATTTTTACAAATCACTGGTGGTCTGTAGTGAAGATATTACCATTTAAAGCCAAGTGCAATAATTCAATACATTTCCTAATTGCTTACTTTGCTCCATCGTGCATAGTCCTCGTCTGCAAATTTGGTGATTGCAAAGGTGATGGTGACCAAGAGAACAGGGCTGATGTAAGGTCAAAAAGAAGAATACAATGTCAAGACTTCTCCTTTTTCCATCCTTCTGCTGTTCTGTTATTTAATGATTAATTGAACGCTATTAGTGTGGAGGCTAGACCAGTTAAATTCAACTTTAATTAGTTTCTTTTTTTACACACTGCTCTGTGCTTTCATTCTGACATCACACAGGCATAGAGACACAATGAAAGATTGGCAAGCGCCTTATCATTAATGCCCGCCGGGACCGGATAACTATTATTACTGTGGCACCCCACAATGCCAGGAAAGAAAGATTTTAAAATGTTCTCAGGCTTTTAATATACCTGCACAATTGCACAGACACATACACTTAACACACACAACCACTCTGTTACAAATCCTTGTTAGCTGCCAGCATGTTTGACTCCAGATTCGTTATTGTACCCGTCAGTCAGAAATAATAGTACATTATTTAAAATATCATGTGCATTGGTTGATATAATTTTTTTTTTTTTAAATGTATTTCAATAACTTCTGACCCTTGCAAGATTAGGGTAGTATTCTTATCATGCAGTAGAGAAGGGAATCCCATAATTATTTGTGACAAGTTCAATGATAAAAATCAAATTGAGAGAAAAGTTAATTATATATATATTTACGTATATACACATACACAGGGCTTGACATTAAAACCTGCCAAATGCGGGTGAATTTTGTATTTAATATATGTGTGTGTGTGTGTGTGTATATAATGTTTTTAAAAGAAGTTTCGTCTGCTCACCAAGGCTGCATTTATTTAATTAAAAATACAGTAAAAACAGTAATATTGTGAAATATTATTACAATTTTACTAGCCACTCCGGTCTTAAAGTGACAGCAGCCTAATATACCTGCTGTCAAATTGAGATAATATGAAAAATATCTATATCTGGCCATTTTTACCTATTGTATTGATGTCAAAACTGGCCAGTGAGTGGCTAGTAACTTTGAAAAACCTGTGTGTGTGTGTGTGTTTATCATATAATTAGGGCCTAAAATTAACACACTCCAAGTGCCAAATGCAAGTAATAATCGGTGTTGGTGAGTATATGAAACTGTGTCAGTCGCCAGTTGGCTGGTAGCATTATGAATTCTAACAGTGCAATGTTGTGAGAACATGAACGTGAACAAAGTGAGCAACACTCTACAATGTAAATATTCAAGCGCTAGAACACGCGAAAGGGAATCCGATACTCATGCGCTGTGTGGGAAGTTCAACATCCAAAGTGAGCAAATACTAAGTTGAGCTCTCTTTCATGCCTTCCTGTGCTTGAACTGACAAATTCACACACAAATTATGTCCAAAAATGCCCATCTCAGCGAGTATCCTAAACATAGTCCGATAGTCGGTTATGTCTTCAGTTGAGAAAGAAAGTCGCTCTTAAAGTGACAGCATCCTAATAATCCTGCTGCTGTCTGTTTTTAATGTTAACCAAACAACAAAGGAAAAAAGTCAATCACTGCTCTTGAACTGTAAAAGGATAGTTATTTATTTGATTAACCTACTTTTTTATTAAATTTCTGTACCTGAAAATTACTGTTAGACCTGCCTGAAAAGCACTGTTTATTTCATTTGTATCTTTGTTGTTTGTATTTATTTGTGCTATTTCTTGTCATTTATTATTATTATTACTAACTGTTCACTTGTCTTTAAAAATGTAGTCTATTAAAATTCTATTAGTTAAGCTAGTAGTTTTAGATGTGGTATCGAAATTGGAATAGAGAATTGTGAATTTTCATTAGCATCTAAAATATTGGTGTCATAACTGCCTGTTTTTGTTTCGGTAAAAAATAGTTTTGCCTGGTAAATTTTCTTAAGTCACGAAAAATCTATCAAAAAAATGAAAATCAAAAAAGTCTGTTTATTTCTAAAATCTTTGGATTAAAAAGAGTGTAATCTGATTAAATATATTCCATTTTGCCCAGTATTGGCATTTGCACGTTTTTGTGCATTTTATAGGATTATGTTGGTGTAGCTTAGCAACATAACAACAAACTATACTGAAAACAATTGTGAAATCATGCGTTTTTGAAGCACTATTTGTGTGGAGTGTGAAGTTATGTTGCAGTTTAATATAGAACAACCTATGTAGAGTGTTCCAAATCAGGTTCCATGACTGTTAGCATTCTGCCTTAGGCCCTGTGTCTACCTGTGTTGGCCGAAAAAAGCAGACAAGGACCAACTTCAACTGCACGACGGCCGACCGTTGGCTTGGTGTGTTCCTGCCTTTACAGAGACGCATTACATACACTTTTGTTAACGTGGACAAACCCAGTGCACCAAATGCATGTATACTATGAATAAAGCTCTAAAAAGATCCTATCTCACATTCGTATGCAGAAACATACTCGTACATGCAGGCAGACTTTTAAAAGTGGGATTGTGCGCTAAAAGCTCAAGGATGCAAATGAGGAGCTGGAGTGAACACCGTGTACGTTTTCTTTATAAGCATCTATCCCTGAGGCAGGCAGATCTGTAAGAGATGGGCACGCCGCGGTTTAGGAGGTAAATCCCCTTCCCATCAGAGCCGGCAGATCAATAGCAGCTTTGAGGTGGAGAAGGACAGAGCCGAGACGACAAGCAGCAACACTAAATTAAAACAGCATGACACTACATAACAGATCCTGCCCATGGCCCTGGGCTCTCTCGCCCCTTAGCTTTGCGTGGACAGGCGGTTCAAGCTAAACAACTGAAGCTTTCAATCTACACTGACTTAGACTGTATCTCATTATGCTTTCCGTAACATGAATTAGTATGTCATAAACACTTTAGGTGCTAGTAAGGGCCTTGATACATTAAATACTGGTACACTCAATTACCAGCAATACAGTCACGTTTATTTATGTAGCACTTACACTCAGAGATGGGCAGTATTTTAATTAAATGTATTTAGAATACGTATTTAATTACTTTTGAGTATTTTGTAATTTGTATATTCCTTAGCAAAGAAAAAATCAAATGTAATTTGTAATTAAATACTTTCAGAGAAAGTATTTTGTATTTAAAATACTTAAAATACATTCAAATTTATCTCGCATACAATAACTTTCACCACCAGGCTTAAGAGTAGGGTAGGTCACTTTCGGAGAGACTAGCAATAGCGAGCTAGCTTTGAAAGCATAAGATCTCACCCTCCTTTCAGAGCGTCTCCAAAGCCATGCCTCCTTCAAAACACATAAACGTGCACAGCACGGAGCAAAAGCATCACGAGAGACGGCATTAAACTACCTCATGTCTCAAAGCACATAACATTACAATAATAATGAACATAAATTAAAGAGCACTGACCTGTACCTCCTGACTGCTGCAGATTCATTTCGGCATTAATAGTGTTGCCAGTGAAACGCATAAATTCGAGTCACGAACCACTCCGAGTATACCGTCACGGGTTGCCATCTCTTAATTTTGGTAGTTATGGTGTGAGAGCAGCATAAGCTCATTGTTTTGGTTCAGGGGGAACTGTAACGGTGCATTCACACGGGGCATCAGTACCTTTAGTACCTTTCTGGACCTTGAAAGTGTTGATTGTATTGCTGTCCATAGACGAATACAAGCTCCCGACGAACAGTTTTGGTGGAAACAGGAGTGTTGAGGTGCTCATTTAATTCTGCAGTGAGTAGGGCAGCTGTGGTTTTGTGTTTTTTGGATACAATCCAGGTTAGTACCTTGACATCCCTTTCAGACAGCTTCCTCTTGTGCTGACAGTGACTCCTATTGGATGTGGTTCGTCCTACGTGGTGTTACACTGACATTATCCTGGAAACCATAGCTCTCGATACACCACAAAGACTTGCTGTCCTGGTCACAGATGAGCCAGCGAGACGCACACCAACAATTTGTCCTCTTTTGAACTGAAAAATCTCTCATAATTTTGTGTGGATTGCAATATTTTATGTACAGCTGTGCTATTGCTCTGCTAATTCAACCTTCACACTCTGATGGAATGTAAAATCAGTGAAGATTGGAAGATTAATATATGCTGTAGAAGTATTGTTCATTCTCAGTTCATGTTAACTAATGCAGTTTTACATATATTAATATTGTTTACATTTTTATTATTATCGAAAAGTATACAGAATATTTATTTGTATTATTAGATTTTTATTAAATAATTCGAAATATCCGGGGAAGTGAATATAGAAAGCAGCCAATGGACACTAGTTTGTATGGTGTATTTTGGGAATTTTTAGAGAGTATTTCTTTGCACTGGAACAACTTGGACAATGTAATAGCCCTAGAAATGGCTGACACTTTAGGAAGAGGGCTTACGACTTAATAGGGAGCAGATTGAGGCATACACAGATTGTTTGCTCATGTCAGCTGTTTTCCACGTTTTCACTCTTTCTCAGCCTGTCTTGGACGAAGATTACGAAGCTGTCGCTTTCCTCATGCTCCTCGTCACGTTTGTGTTGACAAATGAGCCTCATTTCTCAGAGCTGCTTAAAAACGTCATGAAGGAGAAAACTCAGTGTCTAATCATAATTTATGATGTGCGATATTCACTCAAATTTGCACATTTTGTTGCAAATGTTTGAAAGAAACCTAATGAAGAGATCCAGAGAGCTGTGGCTGGCAGAGAGCCTTGTTCATGAGCTTGAGCTGGAGCTAACTGGAACAAAACTCATGATGAAGTGACTGCAAGACTTATTAAAGAAGTGACGCTTCTCATTCGCCGTATGGGTTTTATTATATGCCAGAGCTTTCTCTCTTGGGAGAATGTTTGAAAGCAAAGTTAATTCTCTTACCCAGCCTACAGATTTAGAGTGTGTTCTCAGTGTGTGGGTGTTGTAGTGTAATGAAGTGGAATATGAGTGCATCACGTACCAAAAAAAAAAAAAAAAGACACCTGTATTTTGCTGGTTGTTCTTTATAGTTAAACTATATGATTTACAGTGCACCTGCATCAAGGATTTTTAATACCTCCTACTATTACAAGATTTAATGCTGTATGGTTTTTATATGATAAATGTGTGTAGATATCAAATATCTCTATGCTTCCTGTGACTATGCTTCTTAAAAATAAATTTTTACCCAAATATTGGGTAATAAGCTCCTAAAATAAGTTTCTAGAAAAATATCCATCCATCCATAACTGTGCTCAAATGCTAATGTGATGATGTTTTCTGTCTGGTTTGATGATAAATATAAAGTTCATGTAAGGGTTACAGTGACTTTGGTGACATTAGACAAATGCCACAGATTGTACTCCGTGAGATCAATGTCTCAGCATGTTAAATACGAGTCTAATTACACCACTCACAGGCCTTCAAACAAGTAATTTCCATCAGGTCCACACTCATGACTCAATGCCTCTTATGACACATTTATCATTGAGGTGGTCTCAGTTAACTCTGTTTTTAAAACTCATTATAAATAAATCCTTTGTATGTTATTCAAGAGACCATGCTGTTACATTTTTATATAGTAAACAGCTAGATCAAGAAACATACTCCATCTCGAATCTTATCTGTTTAGTAACCATGGTGATTTCAGTTTCCATTTGGAACACTGAACTTGTCAGATCTTAACTTGAGACTCAAGATAGGAAGTTTCTGTAATACGGCCCCAGAAGCATAACTGTACGGACTTGACCTTAAGCCCAGAGAGTTCTGCTCTATGAAAACTGGAATTTTAGATTTCAATCTTGTAATGCATTCATTAACTGACAGGTGCGCCACGCTAAGCCCTTTCTCTTCCCGGGGCAAAAACCCTCCAAATGTTATCTGTTTAGAAAAAAGAATGATTATCTTCAGGGCTTTTAGATTTATTGAACAGAGATAGTAGATAGAGACAGGAACACACTGGAGAGAGAGCAGGAATTCAAACAGATTGGACTCAAACCTGCATCTTCTGTATTGGCACCAAGGTTCAACGTTAACTAAGAAGCATGTGTGCTATCCATAATGCAATGTTTTTATTCCCTCTTTAAAGGGTTAGTTCACCCAAAAATGAATTACTCACCCTCATGTCGTTCCACACCCGTAAGACCTTTCATCTTCGGAAGACAAATTAAGATATTTTTGATGAAATGCGTGTTATATGACTCGTCCATAGACAGCAATATAATCAACACTTTCAAGGTCCACTAAAGACATCGTTAAAACAGTCAACGTGACTGCAGTGATTCAACCTTGATTTTATGAAGCCATGAGAATACATTTTGTGCGCAAAACAAAACGAAAATAACAACTTTATTCAACAATCTCTTCTCTTCCCTGTCATTATGCTTACGCAGTTGCCGCAGTAAGCACAGTGAAGGCTTCCATGTTTACGTCCGAATGCCGACTCAGTATTGGCCGACGCTGATCACGTGAGCAGCACGACGCACGCGTGTGATGCTGACGCAGGAGCCGGCCAATAATGTGTCGGCGTTCTGACATAGAACCTGGAAGCGCTGGACGTAAACAACGCATGAAAATGACACAGAAGAAAATATATTGTTGAATAAAGTTGTTATTTTTGTTTTGTTTTTGCGCACAAAATGTATTCTCATCGCTTCATAAAATTAAGGTTGAACCACTGCAGTCACGTGGACTGTTTTAACGATGTCTTTAGTACCTTTCTGGACCTTGAAAGTGTTGATTGTATTGCTGTCTGTGGACGAGTCATATACCTTGCGGATTTTATCAAAAATATCTTAATTTGTTTTCTGAAGATGAACGAAGGTCTTACAGGTGTGGAACGACTTGAGTAATTAATGACAGAAATTTCATTTTTGGGTGAATTAACCCTTTAAATATTGCACCCCTCTAATGTCTTTTTAAAAAGCTTATTTGATGTTAAAATTCTTTTTGCATTGCTAAACCATTTCATGTATTATATTTGGTGAATATTGTGCTCAGAAATCTGGAATTTGTAGTTATTTGATGAAGAATCTGCAATGTCCTTCCTGTGCTTAGAGTTGAGTTTAGAATGAATACTTCCCATAGATATTATTGCCTTTGCAACAAAATAATTCTTACCCATCCTTTGTCATCACGCTCAATGGGGAATTGTTGTATGCCCTGCAGAAAGCAAATTAACAGGATGACATGGTGTTTCTCTCTGTGTTTGTTGTAGACTTGAGACAAGTGGTGTTTGTCATCCAGAGCCAGAGGAATTCTTTCCATGTGCAGCAAGCAGAGAAACTCAGAAAAGACCTTCTTCTACAGACACAAGCTCTTCAAGAGGTACCAGTATTTCTGATTTTTTTTATTTAACATTTTCACTTCTGTTTTTCATGACCCTTTGACCTCATGCCTGGCATGGGTTCACTTAATTTACTTGCATCAGTTCAACCCAAAGAGAAATTATTTGTGCAATTACGCTCCAATTTTGTCCATGACTTTCTGGACAATTACACCCATCTGTTATTAAACTTTTGCCAAGCCAGATTTACAATACCAGTCAAAAGTTTGAACACACCTACTTATTCTTTGGCATTACTAATTTCCACATTTTAGAATAATGGTGAAGCCATTAATGAATGAAATAACACAAAATGAAAGCATGGAAAATTATTTTATAAAACAAATTATATTTTATCTTCAAAAATGCCACATTGTATCTGTTGTTGTATTGTTATATTGTTGTATGCATTCTTACAATAGTTTAGCTTTCGTGAAAGTGTTCTCGCACCTAATCTGGCAACATTTTGATAGCACGTCTTACTGAAAATTCTCCTTTTAGGAAAGGCAAGGAGTCAAGGACAGATCATAAAGTGACATTTTCAGTAAGTGAAGTAGTGGGATTGACATTTTAAATGTTAAAAGCTTTATTTCAATGAGAGAAACTGTTGTGTTCATCCTTAATATTTCACCCTTGATAGTGTGTTCCATTTATTTCTCAGCATGGAGACCATCCTCTGAGAGTGAAAATGTAATGCAATCTATTTTTTCCTCCCCTCACGTCCTCACCTGATAGTTTACCGCTTTTATAGACAAACTCTTTCTGATTGCTTGTTCTGAAAATCTGTAGTGCCAAACCGCAATAACCTCCGAGCTCTGCACCAGTTCACTGAGCTGTCACCCTCCGATCCAATCAAAACCAGATTAAGAGACCGTTCTTATCCTGCACTATATCCCTTCTGCTTCCTTTCTTTCATTCTCAGGCTTTTCTTTTTGCAGAACGTCTTAGCCTAACTTTCCAAAAGATGTACAATGGATGTTTGACAGTGTTCTCATCAATTTTTAACTGAGTTGTATTGCAACAAACAAGTTGTTTTGATTTCTTTCATCGTTCTCATTGTCAGATTAAATGCTTTTTAGCAACACTTTGAGAATACAAATGAAGTGGGAAAAAATGCAGTGCAAATTACTAGCACTGTAATGCCCTTGAAGTGTGTGATACCACATAAAAAGTTGTAAATAACTCATTAGAGTGCTGTCAAACAGGACCTTTGTCTTAAAATTCCTGCTTTTGTGACAAAGTTGAGCTCTTAAAATCACTCTCCTTCAGGCAAACAGCAAACCCATGGATTATTTTAGATATGACAGTTATGCTCTCAAATGCTGATCTCCTATTTTAGAGTCAGTGATGGTTCTGTTATTCAAGAAATTCACTGAAACTTACTGCCTTTGTCCTTAGTCAAGGACACACACACACAAATAATAAACAATGTAACCAAATTCCTCTTCAACATTTAAAGTCATATAAATAAATGATGAACTAGTCCATGTACATGCTGGGAAGACTTTGAGTCAGTTTTATCCAGAAGAACAATAAAGCTCTGTTTAGATTTTATTTATTTAGCTTTATTTATTTATTTATTTATTTATTGTTATCTTACCTATACCAGTATTTTATTGAATAATTAATTTCATTTATCCTCATTAAAATTAAGTATAAAAATATTATTTAAAAAAATATGTATTATAATTAAATGTAATATTTATAAAATATAATCTACAAAATAAGTTATAATAAATATTAAAATATATATTAAATATTTATAATTTAATAATCATTTAATATTTTATGCTTTTTTGTCTATACAATGAAATGAAAATAAACAAACCAAAAAAAGACATTTTTCAAATTATCTTATTTTGTGTTCCAAAAAAGAAAGTCAACACTTTACAATAAGGTTCATTAGTTAACATTAGTTAACTACATTAGTTAACATGAACTAGTAATGAACTGCACTTATACTTATACACTTATACATTAACAAAGATTCATTAATCTTTGTTAATGTTAAATTCAACATTTACTAATACATTATTAAAATCTTGTTAACATTAGTTAATGCACTGTGAACTAACATGAACAAACAATGAACTTATGAATTTTCATTAACTAATATTAACGAAGATTAGTAATTACAGTAACAAATGTATTGTTCATGGTTAGTTCATGTTAGTTAACACATTAACTAATGTTTAACTAATGAACCTTATTGTAAAGTGTTACCCAGAATTCTTATTTTGGGTGAACTGTCTTTTTAAATAATACACTAAAGCAGAGCTTCTATAGATGAGATATACAAGTTACAGCCTTGTACCTTCAGACCTTTGTAGGAAAATGAAGTTGTGCTCGACTGTCATGCTTCTTTATGCATTGCCACAAGATGTCAGCACTAGTCTGAGACATGCGACGGTTGATTTCTGATGCTTAATCCTTGTTTCAGTAGAGCAATTTGTTTCTCTTTAGTTAAACTCATGAGGCCTAACATTTATTCGTTACAGAGAAATGCTCATGCATCACGCTCTACATGGATGTGCACATCAATTATTTCCCTCTCTGTTGGTCTATATGAACCCTGACAGCTCCAGTATTGTCCGTGTTAATTAGACTTCAGATTTATCACTCTTGCCCTGTGTGACTGTATAGTGCTCCTGAACATTGCTCGCTTGCTCATATTCACACCCCGGTGTGCAGCCAGCAATGACTGTTATGTTGTAAAAACTGTGGGATGTTTGTTCCACCACTGGGGGGCCGAAGCAGCAGAACGGTGGGATTGCATGCAGCAGAGAACAAATTCAATAAGACCAGCAGTCTGTAAACAAACACTGACTGAGTTATCCCTCTCTAGATCCCCGAGAGGGCACAGAAGTCTGTAAACTTAGTATGGCAGCAGCTGGTATTACCGGGGGGGGATTCCAGAAAGCAATGTTAACTTACTGTCACATATACCCTGAACTCTCAGTTGATTAACCCAAAACTTGCTTACTCGAGGTATGCTGGTTCCAAAAATGTGTCCGGGAGTAAGTTCAGCCAAGCCAGAGTATGTTCCCGGTTAACACACAAGACATTCTCAACAACAGAGCAACAAATCGATGAGTCACCATGGAAACAGGTGCTAAGAAAAAGCGTGCTATTCTACTTCCTCCTTTACTTCCTCGCCTTTAATGGCGATTTACATAACCTACTTAGTGTACATCGCCACCTATTTGGTGGTTGTACAATCATTTTTTTCAATCTTTTTATTTCATAAGTAATCTTTATTCACTGAGAATAAGAATTATGTTGTTTGATTGATGCTAATTAGGGCCTTTTAACTAGTTTCTTATTATCACTAGAATGTTGGCTATTTATTAGTACTTGTTAAGCACATATTAATGCCTCATTCTACATGACCTTATTCTACCTTCTTAATCCTACCCAATACCTAAACTTAACAACTACCTTACTACCTATTAATAAGCAGTAAATTAGGAGTTTATTGAGGGAAAAGTCATAGTTAATAGTTTATATGTGTTCCTTATACTAAAGTGTTACCGATATATGTATTTTATTAGAGAAATCATAGAAAACATCTTGTTATAAAAAGGAAAAAAGCAGATCCATGTGAGATGACTATATACACTACCAGTCAAAAGTTTGGAATCTGTAAGATTTTTAATGTTTATAAAAGAAGTTTAATCTGCTCACCAAGGCTGCATTTATTTAATTAAAAATACAGTAAAAACAGTAATATTGTGAAATATTATTACAATTTAAAATAACTGTTTTCTGTTTGAATATATTTTATGAAGTAATTTATTCCTGTGATCAAAGCTGAATTTTCAGCATCATTACTCCAGTCTTCAGTGTCACATGATCCTTCAGAAATCATTCTAATATGCTGATCTGCTGCTCAAGAAACATTTATGATTATTATCAATGTTGAAAATAGTTGTGTACTTTTTTTTCAGGATTCCTTGATGAATAGAAAGTTCAAAAGAACAGCATTTATCTAAAATACAAAGCTTTTGTGACATTATACACTACCGTTCAAAAGTTTGGGGTCAGTAAGAATTTTTTTTTTTTTTTGAAAAGAAATTAAAGAAATTAATACTTTTATTCAGCAAGGATGCATTAAATCGATCAAAAGTGACAGTAAAGACATTTATAATGTTACAAAAGATTTCAAATAAATGTTGTTCTTTTGAACTTTCTATTCATCAAAGAATCCTGAAAAAAAAAATATTGTACACAAATATTTTGTACAATTGTACACAATAAATATTTCTTGAGCAGCAGATCATCATATTAGAATGATTTCTGAAGGATCATGTGACACTGAAGACTGGAGTAATGATGCTGAAAATTCAGCTTTGATCACAGGAATAAATTACTTTATAAAATATATTCAAACAGAAAACAGTTATTTTAAATTGTAATAATTTTTCACAATATTACTGTTTTTACTGTATTTTTAATTAAATGCAGCCTTGGTGAGCAGACGAAACTTCTTTTATAAACATTAAAAATCTTACCGATTCCAAACTTTTGACTGGTAGTGTATGTGTATATATATGTATGTATATACACACACACACACACACACACATACTTTTTTGTTGATGTCAGTGTTGAGAAGGAAACACATGCCCTGAAGATTGGTCTTTTTCATATTGCTTGTCATTATTTTAATCTTCTTCTTTGTGTTTGTCTTCTTTTTTGTCATCAGCTATTTTTCCTTATTGTCTTCATCTTCAGCATTCAAACTTTGCTTGTAGATAATAGAGCTGCGCGATTAAAAGATCACGATCTTGATTCAAAACACCCACGCAGTCTTATTCTTACAACGATTCGGCTGTCTATAAAACGTTTAAAAAAAAGTATGAACACAGAAACATTCAGATCTGCGTTGGCGCTGCCGCTGACCCAGAGAGAGCAGTTGTCGTGTATGATACAGCTTCTTTTCAACCACACAGTATCATTTTTTTCTGTTACAATAATTCAAATTATCACAGAACAACTGGGATAAAAGTTTATAGTCAAAATAGAGTAAATCACTTGACACTTCAAATAAAGATTGTATCAATTACATTGTTGCATTGGTAGTGCAATGTATTTGTCATTGAATCATTCTTTCAAGAGATTAAACAAGAGAAGTCTTTATGAATCTAATTAATTATTTATTTAAATAGACTGCAACAGTTAACATTTTGTCATAACCTCTAGTAAATTACATGTTATTTTGTTTAGTTGTCTATTCAGAATCATGGGAAAATCATGTTCTCTATAAAAAAAAAAATGTGATTCTACATCATGCTCTAGTAGATATTTACAGCCTTAAACCTAATGTTTAATATATGTAATTGTGTGTGTGTGCATGCAAATATTTACTTAGCTGTCTTTCAAGCAGTAGTATTTTCTAGGAAAGGAAGTTTTGGAGTGTGCAGACATAGAGTTTATTTTAACAAATAAGTCTTGGTGTATTCTCAACATAGAACTCTTTCTGATTTATACAGGAAGTAGTGGAAGGAGTTCTGTAATTGCAAATGACTTGGAAAAGACAACTGTGTTATTCATTACAGACATCGGGGAAGCTGTAATTAGTTTCATCCATTAGCTCAAATTTGTCTTAATTAATTACACCGATACACAGACATGATTAGACCAAGCACTCTTTAGCAGGGCAATGCAATATAATATGTTTGTTCCAGTCTCTATGGTAATAAGGTCGAATGGGCAGAGAACATTAGCTAAATTAACCTGAACTCACAACTGAAATGCATCCTCATAATGATTTGTATTAGTTTGACCTGACATGCAGCTTTTTAAAATACTGTTTAGATGCTACCTGCTGGCTTGTGTATTTTATGACGTTATACAATCATAAAAGATTAGCTTAAAGGGTACACTGACCATTCTCTGCTGTAAATTGTTTGTTGCTGGTCAAAAACATGCCACCAATCTTATTTAATGTATTAAGTGTTTTTTGAAGCTATCAGTCCAGTTGTTTGGCCAAGCTTATATGGACAATCTTACCACATTGTTTCATTTGTTGTCCATGTTCTCTCAAGGCAAAATTCCATCCAAAGCCTGACATTTAAAGCATGTTTAGTTTAAAAGGCATTTTCCACAAAGAAAATGTCACCCTGAGAATAATGCAAAGGTTAATTATTGAACAGGTACATTTTTTTTTTTGGTGGTAAAATCCATTTATTTACCAGTGAGGTTAAACTCAAACTGGGTGCAAACTGAAAAGCCAAACTCGGGGCTTTTGTCTCTTTTTGCTTTTGTTTCTTCTCATGACATAGGACAGATGGATCAGACACTTCTAAGATTAGAGTGCTAATTTCTCACCATTCTGGTCTCTGGCCGTGACGTAATTGAGCCAGGACGATTATCTGAGGTAACACAAGGTAGCAAGGTCACGCCAACCCCCATTTTCAACGTCGCCTTTAGTCACAGCGTAATCACAATCCCTTTTTTCTGTGTTCACATCCTAATGAGCTCAAGACACACAATGGGTGTCACAAAGGATGTCTTTTTTTGGAGCACATTTGTGAATATATTAAGGGGTAGTACTGAACATGAGCTCTCTCTCATCTGATTCATTGTCACTCCTGTTGCAATCTTTTTTGCGTACTAAATTGCAATAGTTTGGTTGATTAGTTGAAATATAAGTGAGGTAAGTACGTGTATGGCTAATGTGAAGTGAGCACGCAATTTTAAGTAGCACATCTTGTTTTGTTTTTTGGTGTATTGACTGGTGTGGTAGTTTAGAAGTCATGAAACAATAGAGAAGAAGAAAGCCATGGGTATAATTTAAATTGTCATCAATATCAGATTAATCTCAAGATTTAAGATTAATATTATGACAACTGTAAACATTTTCCTAGCATCCTGAGTTTAGCATCTACAGTAGGAACTATATTTATATATACAGCCATATCAGAATATACTGCACAGGTTTAGTCTCTTAAGGACCATTCGCACTAATGATGATAACTATGAAGTTTTAATAGACATTCTAGTTTAATGAGAATAGTAAAGTCCACAGCTATTCAGCTTTTATTCAGCAAGCATGCATTAAATTGATTAAAAGTAAAAGTAAAGAAAGTAATAATGTTACAAATAATTTATATTTCAAATAAATGTTGTTCTTTTTAACTTGTTGTCATACCAAGTTGGTACTGAAATGTAAAAAATATAATGATACCTGATAATGATACATTTCCCCTCAGCATTTTGAGCGCTGCTAAGCGGATTCTTGAACACAGGAGCATTTGTAAACAAAGCGTCTATCAGCGGATATATTATCCAATCACAGACATATCTGTTGAGCGCATGAACACAATGGCCAATCAGAGGTGTTTAACAACAGCGAAAAATGCTGGTATCGTCAAAGACTATAGATATAGAAAGACGGTTCACTCCTATTAGTTATGAATGGGAGAAACTGCATCGTGCAATATGGTGGAATACGTCCCACCTTCTAAGTAAAAGAGCCAATCGCTGATTGATAAAGTCATTGCGTCAGCTGCTGTTGGAGGCTCCGGTTCCCATAGAAACCTGAGACTCGTGCTTAGGACTGCACATGCGCTTTGGCTCGTCTAGCCTGAAAAATAAGCTTTTTTAACGCTATTTGAGCACAAGAAACATTTATGGAACAGTTCATGTCAGATTTTGTTGCTGATTTGAAATATGTTATTTAATTGTGAGTTCGCCAAGCAGTTTTTGAGATTTCAGGATTCCCCCATTCAGATAGATAGGACTTGGTCTTGGATGTCTGAAATAGCCGCCCGGAGGCGTTGCAAATATGGCCGCAGAGTGAAGACTTTCCTTGAAAGGGACTTTGGTTTTGACACATTTTTAAAATTTCAGTACCAACTTGGTACTGAAGTCAGTACTTTTGACATACCTACTTTCTATTCATTAAAGAATCCTGAAAAAAAGTTTTCATGGTTTCCACCAAAAAAAAAATATTAAGCAGCACAACTGTTTTCAACATTGGTAATAATAAGAAATGTTTTTTGAGCACCAAATCAACATATAAGAAGATTTCTAAAGGATCATGTGACACTGAAGACTGGAGTAATGGCTGCCATCACAGAAATAAATTACATTTTAAAATAAATACAAATATTAAACTGTTATTTTAAATTGTAATATTTCACAATATTACTTGTTTTTAAAAAATAAAATAAAAAATGCAGCCTTGCTAAGCATAAGAGACTTTTTTTCAAAAACATTACAAGGTGTGTGTCTTAAACTGATCGCTCTTCTGCTCTCTCTTTGAAGTCCATCCATGATTTTGCTGGCTGTTGTCCTGAAAGTAAACTACGGTCTCAAATCAGATAAACTCACTTAATAGCTGGCAGTTCTCATGTTATCTTCCCATTTTCTCTTCGTCTGACAGTATCTGTAATAGAGTGTTTGTCTCTTTCAGAGTCCTCCTGTCATCCTGCTCCTGCACACACTGTCAGACAATGAGGGAGACTGGAGCATTCTCCCACTGCTGCCTTAGTAAGTGCTATCAATACTGACATTACAGACATTCAGCATGGTGAAATCTCAGTGTTAAAGGTCAATAGTGAGGTTCACTTGGATTATTGCTGTGTTTGGAGTTATTTAAATGATATCACATGAACAAGAGTGCTATTGTACTGAATGTCAAAACAGCCGTGATTTTGCAATAAGCATTATTTTAAATAAGCAATTACTTTACGAGCGTTAAAAAAAGTATTTTCTATATAGTTTGATTGTGTGTAGCATGAATGTAATCTGGACATATTAGATTCGCCATGTTGTCATTGTCATGTGACCTACCAGCGTCAGTTGCGTCGCTTCACCACCATTCACAAATCTATCCCGGGGCCTCATGGGATAGTAAAGTGTTTTGCGTAATGTGCCGTATGCACACATCAGAATCTTGCCGGAAATAGTAGTAGGTCATACGGGTACCTTTTGTCTACTCTTTTATGAGCATGTTACAAGTTACTCTTATCAGCTCAGCCTGTTTTGGATTCATATTGTTCAAACATACAGTATGTTATTGAACAGTATGCTACGATCTCGTGCACACTGGTGACCGCTCTTTCCCATCATGAAATCTTTGACAGTTTTCTTCAACAGAATCAGGTGTTTTCTGGAGCTTAGGAAAGGTGCATTCAAGAGCCACCAGAGCCATTGGACTGCCTAATATTGTTAAAACATCGAGACAGGTTAATGACAGCAGTATTTAATCACTAAAATCATTAGACATTCTCTTAGCAGACAGACTATCCTTGCCTCCACCCAAGCAGTCTCTCTCTTACTGCCCAAATAATCTTTCAACTGTCTCACAAGACAAAATGTAATATTAAATTTATTACTATATAGAATAGAACCCTTAATCATTCACCAAGATTAAAATGTAAATGTTTATTTTTCAAATAAAAACTTTACCACAATCTAAAAATGTTATGCTAGGAGCATTTTTAAAGTTTTCTTTAGGTTAAATGCTGAATTCACTTAACTTTCTCTTGAATCTGCAAAAGTGGTCTTCATCTTTAGCCACCACCATGTCTTGGAATTACCCTTTGCCATGTCTAATGACCTGCAGGAGTGGAAACTATGATAGAGACATTTTAGTTCAAAATCAACACAGCCTCACAGATTCAGGGGTTCATTGTAATGCTGAATCATAAACTTCTATACAGTTCTTGCCAATAGGGCAACCAACATCATGTTAATAAATTTTGCTATGGTCTCCCCAGAAATTACGGACAATCACCTCATGGTCTCAGTCAGCTCTTGAAAGCTCATTCCTGTCAGCTCTATATCAATAATCGTTTTTCCTCAGGGTGTCCCCTGGCATAGTTTCATCAAGTTGTCATCAACTTGATCATCTGGCATCAAGCAGATGCCAGAACATTGTGCTTTGTTTAAAAAAAAAAACGCTGTATTTTTCATATATTTTACCTTTATTCTACACCGCTGTTTCCATTGTCATTTGAACGGCTGGTTTGACTTCCTGGTTCTATGAAGACCCTCCCTCCGAAATATGCAATGGGCTCAGATTGGTTAGCTGGCCCAGTGATTTGATAAAGCGTCCGGAAATGCCACAGCCCTTACCATTAGTTGTTACATGTGCTTCGGTGGAAATGTAAATAATGGCGTCTATATTGCCGTATCAAATTGAGCCCGAATCAGACCCAGATAGCAGTAATGACAAGCACAGCTTTTAAAGTATGTTTATGAATGGTAAGTATTTCTGTTTGTATTTGTGTCAAAGTGTTTAAATATGCTGTCACATGTTACTATTGTTTATGTTAGCTTTCAATATATGGTTTTATCCTGATTAAAGCTTTACTGTAGCTGAATACATGACTGAGTAGTAGAATTTTTGTAAATTTATCGTTTAATTTATAGCATGAACAACTGTCTATGAACAGAATTTTGTCAGTGTTTATTGGAGAAGTATGCAACAGAATTTAGCTAACTGGCTAGCGAAGCAAAAATGCGTTGGTCTTTGTTTACGTCCTTGATGCAACCAAAAAATAGCAACATAATACATTTAAAAGACATGTACAAACAATGCTTTATTGTTTAGTAATAGCCTTTGTGCAAATCCAGCATTGATCTCATGTGGATTCTGGAAGCTGTCTTCCGCGCTGCATCCAGTGTAGACAATATCACTGATTTTAATGGGTTCTATTATCTTTTGACGCACCGTGTGCATCCAGTGTAGACAACTCTTCCGCTTCCATAATGCTGCGCGACATGGCCTCGCCCACTTTGTTGCGTGTTCCCATGGGCAGAGTTTATGTTAATTGCAGGGTTTATAATGTCACCAACCTGGGAAGAAGCTTGTTGTAGTCCAAACTGGTCGTTTTTGTAGGCATTAAACTGCCATAACTTTAAAAGACAATATCTCTGTTTGCATTGAACTTTCAGTGCTGTAACTTTGCAGATACGGTTTATGCTCAAGCAGCAACATTACACACTAACTAAAGTTAAAAATGTGAAATCGCAATGAACCACCCCTTAAAAATTTTTGATAATGCAGAAAGTTTTCTTCCTTCAGCTTGTCATCACAGTTTGGTAAGAACTCTTCTTGGATCATGTTTCTGGAGGAGGACACCAGAGTGAAACTCCAAAAACTTCATGAGGTCCTCAAAAAATTTGACCACAGAAAAGTAAGAACTTTTCATAATGTGCCGAATGTGAAAAATTGAACAAAATTCATGTTTAGGCCCTTACTTGATGTAGTCAGTCACCAAGAGTGGAAATAGGCTGATATAGTGTTTTCTTATGTATATTCCATCATGCTGTTCAATGAAGACTTATTCCTGTAGATATTCATTATCGTCATGAATTTAAGCTATTGTGAATATAATAAAAAGGGTTCCACACATTTCCAATCAAATGATCACAACATTAATTATTTTGAATGGCACACTCAAGGGTATAAGCACTTAATACTGAAAGCTGTTCTAAAAAAAAAAAAATGATTTGCAGTCTAACATTGATCTTGCCATGGAAAAGTGAAAAGATTTATTATGTATGCACAAAAAGATGTATACAGTGCTCAGCGTAAATTAGTACACCCCCTTTGAGAAGTAACATTTCAAACAATATCTCATTGAACACAAAAACAATTTCCAAAATGTTGACAAGACTAAGTTTTATATAACATCTGTTTAACTTATAACATGAAAGTAAGGTTAATAATATAACTTGGAGAACAAAATTTTCAGTTTTACTCAAATTAGGGTGATGCAAAAATGAGTACACCCCACTGAAAGTCTCTGGAGCAAAGCTAAATTTTAGACTACAAATGTCTAATTTAACAAGAATTCAACCACAGGTGAGTCTAATTATTCATTGCACAGGTGTCCAGCAGACAGTTGACTATAAAAGGGTGTTAAAACCCCTTCCCATTTCATGCTGTCAGCAATGGCATCACATGGAAGAGAAATGTCACAAGACCTGAGAAAGAAAATAATTTCTTTACACCAGAAAGGTGAAGGCTACAAGAAGATCAGCAAAGCTTTACTTATCAGTCAGAATACTGTAGCAAAAGTGGTACAAAAATTTTAAAAAGATGGAACTGCAACCATCTCACAGAGACGTCCTGGTCGTCCACGGAAGTTAACACCTCGACAGGAGCGTCTTCTGATGAGAAGGGTTGAAGAAAATCGGCATGCAAGTTCACTGCAGTTATCTAAAGAAGTAGAAAGCCAAACTGGGGTGACAGTTTCCTGTGACACAATACGGCGTACACTGCAGAGGAATGGCATGCATGGGTGCCGTCCACGAAAGAAGCCTCTCCTAAAGCCCAGGCACAAAAAAGCCCGCCTAGAGTTTGCCAGGGCCCATGCTGACAAAGATGAAGACTACTGGGACTCTATACTCTGGAGTGATGAGATAAATGTTTTTGGAACTGATGGCTTCAAAACTGTATGGCGTCGCAAAGGTGAGGAATACAAAGAAAAATGCATGGTGCCGACAGTGAAACATGGTGGTGTCAGTGTCCTTATGTGGGGCTGCATGAGTGCTGCTTGTGTCCGGGAGCTGCATTTCATTGATGGCATCATGAATTCACAGATGTACTGCTCTATACTGAAAGAGAAGATGCTACCATCACTCGTGCCCTTGGTCATCGTGCAGTTTTCCAACATGACAATAATCCTAAACACATTTCTGAAGAAGAAAAGGGTGAAAGTGATTCAGTGGCTCCTGATCTGAACCCAATCGAACACCTATGGGGAATTCTGAAGAGACAAGTTGAGCATCACTCTCCATCCAGCATTCAGTCTCTAAAAGAGGTCATTCTTGAAGAATGGAAAAAGATAGATGTTGCAAAATGTCACCAACTTGTTCATTCCATGCCTAGAAGACTTGGTGCTGTCATTAAAAATCATGGAGACCAGACAAAGTACTAGATGTTTTGTTGTGGAGTGTACTTATTTTTGCATCACCCTAATTTGAGTAAAACTGAAAAATGTGTAATTAAGTTATATTATTGACCTTACTTTCATTTATAGTTAAACAGATGTTATATTAAACTTAGTCTTGTCAACATTTTGGAAATTGTTTTTGTGTTCATTGAGATATTGTTTAAAATGTTACTTTTCAAAGGGGGTGTACTCATTTACGCTGAACACTGTATGAGAGTAATGAAGGCAAATAATTTCCTGACTAAATCTTCTCTCACTTACCATATGCCACCTGCCATTTTCTACAGAATAAGTGATGTAGATAGATACACGCACATACATTCTGATCATTTCTCTCCTCTTAGAATTTCATTTGCCTGTGTTGTTGGCGGAATATTAATGAAACTTGACAGTACAAAGCCATTTACAGCTGCCTGTCATGTTGAATTTACTTTTGTTTGACTTCATCAAAATCTGTTCACCTGAGCCTTTTCAAAATGAAAAGTTAGTTAAAATCAAGTTGGATACTGTAATGCCCCACACAGTGTCATATGAACGGGTGGCAGCTGTTACAGTGTGATTGAACCTGAGATGACCATTACGGTGTGATTGATCTCCACGTTTTGCCCTCAGGAGTGGTTTCTTGGCAAGCCACTACATGATGAAGAGTCCACCATCATCCACCACTATGCCTTTTCTGAGAACCCAGCAGCTTTCGAGTACCCAGACTTCTCTGCAGGATGGGCACTTAGCATCCCTCTTGTCAACAGGTTTGAATGCTGCCTTCAGCTGAACTGACTAGCTGTCACAAAGCAGATCAGGGATCAAGTCTTCCAATATGATATGTTTTTTTATAGATAAGGTTTAAGTGAATTAAAACTATTCCATTTTATTATTCATGCAATTTTTCTGAAAGGTTTTTTAAAGCTGGAATCTTTGCATAAAACAAGAAATGCAAAAAGTGCTACTGGGGAAAAAAATCTTCGTATTCTGGTGCTCTTTGAATAAGGCAGAGTTCAACCCATTAAGAAAATATAAGGCCTAACCAACTCGTGGATTGAAAAAATGTAAAAAGCCTTTATTTACTCATGGCTTTTTTAATTTTAAAAACAATCACATTACTGGAATCTTTGCATTGTGAAAGTGATTGTCAGGTAATTTGATTTATACCATGGTACTGAAAAATTACCATTGTCATGTACTGTGGTATTGACATGGTACTACCATTTTGCCATTAGAAATATCATGTTTGAGAAGGTATTTTGTGTTGTTTGTCAAAGTTTACATTTTCATTGTTGTTAAATAATTTTACAGTGATTTTACATTTTAGGTTGACAAGCAAAATTGAAGATGAACCTTTAAAATCGGACTTCACCATAGATCTGAAACATGAGGTGAGAATTTTAAGGTTTATATTTTGAGATAACAGTGGGCTTACTGTATATTATTAGTATATTTTAATTTTAGATTGGTTTAAAGTGTCTATTAAGTAAAATAGTGCATTAAAACTATGGACTCTAGAAACAAAATTATTCTGGACATTATACATATACACTACTGCACTAAGTCTCTTATGCTGACCAAGGCTGCATTTATTTGATCAAAATTACAGTAAAAACAGTAATATTGTGATGTATTATTACAAATTAAAATAATTGTTTTTCTGTTTTAATATATTTTAAAGTGTAATTTATTCCTATAATTCAAAGCTGAATTTTCAGCATCATTACTCCAGTCTTCAGTGTCACATGATCCTTCAGAAATCATTCTAAATATGCTGATTTGGTGCTAAAGAAACATTTCTTATCATTATCGACATTGAAAATAGTTGTGCCGCTTAATGTTTTTCTGAAAACTGAGATAATTTTTTTTTTTCTTTCTTTCTTTCTCCAGGATTCTTTGATGAATAGAAAGTTCAAAAGATCAGGAAATATTTAAAATAGAAATATTTTGATCAATTTAATGCATCCTTGCTAAATAAATATAATCATTTCTTTTAAAAAATTAGTAGTGGAAATATTTGTGCACTCAATGCTGTGATTGACAAGATTCACATATTCCAGAAAGCTGATATACAGCAATTAAAATATCAATTAAACTTGGCATACTTCGTTCTTGTACTGTTAGTGCTGTGTCGTTGCTGTGAAGAAATTTACAAGGCAGATTAACTGTAATCATTCTCTCATTTTACCCTGTAATCTACTGTCACATTTCTCAGGTACATTTTGTATCTCCACCTTCTTGTTCCCTATTTTCCTCTCTCTCTCTTTCTCTCTCTTGCTCTCTTTCCACAAATTTCTTCAAAAAAAAAAAAAAAATCTTCCCATCCACTCTCCATAGTCTCAGCTTCTGCAGTATTAGTCTGTTTGTTCTTCTTCAGCTCCTTCCTTGCAAAGCTCCCTGTGAAAAGGACAGACAGTCTAATAATGTATTGGATCTTGAGAATCTAATTTTCATGTGAGGGAGGTCCATCTTTATACAGAGAGACAAGAACAACTTTTTTTAAATAATGTAATGTTCCATTTTTCTTGACGTCATGGTGTTCATGGGGGTGATGCGGGTTTCTGGCTTCAGCGTTTTTGATCATCATTGGTTTTAACTTTTTTTCAAATGAAAAATGTGACTTTCTATTGGATAACCACTGTTAAAGCAATAGGCTACCCAAAAGTAAAAATTCTATCATCATTTATTCTTCCTCATGTCCAAAAATAAATGGCAATCGAAATGAGATCAGTGCTTAAACAACAAATTGCATGAAATAAATTTTGATGTTGGGACAAAACATTATATTATACACTGCCCGGCCACAAAAAAAAAAAAAAAAAGTAGCTGTATTAGGCAAATACTTAGGAATCTATGAATGGATCATTATTACAGTGATTATTATGTTTCTAGCATGTTATATGTTTGGCAACGGTTCTTTTAACCCTTAAAGATGGAGTGTGTAGCTTTTCATTTCTTAAACAACCATGTAGGAAGACACATCATGGCCATATTACAGGATGACAATGTCAAGATTCACCAGGGTTAAAATTGCGAAAGAATAGTTCAGAAAGCATGAAGAGTCATTTTCACACATGAATTAGCACCTTTGAGTCCTGACCTTAATTTTAAATCTTGACCAAAAATTGATGCACCTCTTGATGGAAATAACATCACAACATTTATTTCCATCGAGAGGTGCATCATTTTTTGGTCAATATCTTGTATTGACAATGCAAGAGGTGAGCACTCCGTAAAGTCTCCTCCAGCACATCCCAAAGACTTACACTGAGGTTAAGGTCAGTGCCAATTCATGTGTGAAAATGATTCTTCATGCTCCCTCCCAACAAATCTTTCATAATTTGAGCCTGATGAATCTTGACATTGTCATCCTGGAATATGGCCATGATACATCTTAGTACATGGTTGTTTAAGAAATGAAAAGCTACACACTCCATCTTTTAGGGTTAAAAGAACCGTTGCCAAACATATAACATGCTAGAAAAATAATAATCACTGTAATAATGATCCATCCATAGACTCTTAAGTATTTGCCTATTAAAATCCAAACAGCTACTTTTTTTTTTTTTGGCCCGGCAATGTTCAAAACATTACATTATACAGTTCCCATTTAATAATAGCTAAGATCAAGTGATTTACACACAATGCCGGATAGGACACATACATTTTTACTACTACACATGACAACGTTACAGTCAATTCCCAATGGACAAAATCAAGTCCCGCCCAACATTTTTTCTTGTTCGAGAAGCTCTTTCACTCAGATAAACATCACAATATGGAAAATTAAATTAAAAAGTTTCAGTGCACACATGCTGTTTTGAACCTCACTGACTAATTGTATTAACAAAAACATTTGAAACATTTTTCAAAACATCTTCTTTTGTGTTCGGGCAGAAGAAAGAAAGTTGTTCTGGCTAGGAGCAAATGATAACATAATTTAAATCTTTGGGTCAACTTTTTGCTTTAAGTATACTAACTCCAAAGCAACAAGCATTGCTTTGTAATTACAAGCATTACATTAAATTCAATTATTATTCTCCCACAGGTGGCGCTGTACATCTGGGAGGACGGAAAGGGACCTCGACTGACAGGAGTTCCAGAACTTTGCACGCTGCCAGAGCACAATCCAAGAGCTCAATACTGTGCCACCACTGTCAGCAGCCATTCACCACTGTGTGTAGGTAACCTCCACACCGAGCGCTTAACACACCTGTCACACACACCTGTCACACACACCTAATCAGTAGGTGGAGAAGCCTGACAGGGTAGAAAGTGCAAACCTTCGGTTACGATTTGAGTTAAGACCAGACACCTCCAGAATTCGATTTGTGCTGGATACAAGGTTTGGATAAAAGCTTTTGCTAAATGAATAAATGAAGAGTTTCAGTGTCAAGGTATGCACCTGAATGAAAGAATATCATGATATTACTTTTACTTTAAGAAGATTGTTCTGTTCCTTAGAAAAATGTCATTTATAAATAATAGCAGATTTAAGACAATACTATCCTTTTAAGATAAAAACAGTAATTGGTACATAATATTTTTCTTTAAGTAACAGCACGACTATGTTGCACACAGCCTTATGTGCACACGACCTTTGGAAAATCAATGCAGCTCATCAGTACATGATTATGATGAAGAGGATGTTTTGGCAGATCGCTTAGTATACCTCTATATTTAGTCTCTGAACGGCTGGGTTTAATCCCAGCCAAGTATTATGAATCAAACTAAAAATCCATTTATCCTAATCCATTCCTGGTCATTTCAATCCTGTTTCAGTCTAAAGATGGCAACCATGTGTTCACTGCATAATCGCTATGCTTCAAACTTTACGCAAATGACTATGAATATGTGAGGATGGGCTGTTTGCAGACATCACCATCATGATGAATCTGTCGCCTGTTTCCATTATGAACCATTACAGTCTCACTGATTTTAAGTGCCACTTTGTGGTTTCTTTTTGAAACGTAATATTACATAATTCATAAGCTGCTGGGCTTGATGCTCTTTTTTTACCTCCTTAATTTCCGTTTTTGTAACTTTCTTTTGCAGATACAGACAATTGTGAGTGTTATACTGCATTAAAAAATACAAATAAAAACATATATATATATATATATATATATATATATATATATATATGATACAGTATTTATAAAAAAATAAATTATATATATATATATATATATATATATATACACACACACACACGCACTACCATTCAAAAAAATTTTTTTAATCACCAAGGTTGCATTTATTTCATCCAAAATACAGCAAAAACTATTACTGTGTACAATTTAAAGGGGTCATTAATTGAGAAATCAACTTTTCCTTGAGCTTTTGATATATAAGAGGTCATCATACTATAAGAATGTCCTGCAAGTTTCAGAACTGAAAGTGTCCTTGCTAGTCCAATAAAAGCTTTTATTGACACCAGGCCCATCGAATGACTGATCCTGGAATGTGCCTATATAGGTGAAACCCCGCCTCCGCAGAAGAAACCAACACCTACTTCATCATTGCAATGTTAGCCCCACCCACTGACGTGTTAGTGAGATGAGGAGGAGAGAAGAGCGATACAGGACTAAAAATAACATTGCCTTTCAAAGGATCCTAATGCTAGGAACATGGTTAATTATTTTCAACAATGTGAATATCTCAGTTAAGCTTTATTTATTTGCATTTGCGATTTCACTCTGGATTCTTTGGTAAATCAATCGAATTTCGGCGCAGGCTTTGCAAAAGGCTTTTACAAAAGTAAATAACTGTTTTAATTCTAATGCCTGATCTGATGTAATGATTCATGTACAGTCAGATGGTCTATGTGTCAGTAAATCAAACCAGTGACTAACGGTAAACTTCATGTTGTTTCTCTTAAAAGGATGAAAATAATCTGTTATTTAAACAATGATTAAATTATATATAGAAAGCGATCAGAGAACTAAAAAGTTTTCGAGAGAGTAATACTTAGCTATTTTAAATGGAAAGATGTTATGGAATGGAAAGTGGGCGTTTACACTGAAGTCTCACAGCAGACACACTCCTTAAAACAGAGCGTTCAAATAAGAGGGCTAAAATCAGGGTAGGAAAAATGCCTTTTATTTCTAAATTATGACAATTTTTAATATATATATAAAGCATACTAACATTATAAGTGCACCCCAGGAAACATTATAAAATAATAAAACAATGCAGTTCATGACCCCTTTAAAATAGCTTTCTATTTGAAAATAGTTTAAAATGCAATTTGGCAAAGCTGAATTTTTAGCATCAGAAAGCTTTTGTAACATTATACACTACCGTTCTTTTTTTTTTTTTTTTTTGAAAAATTAAAGAAATTAATACTTTTATTCAGCAAGGATGCATTAAATTGATCAAAAGTGTCAAAAAGTCAAAAGACATTTGTAATGTTACAAAATCTATTTCAGATATATGTTCTTTTTAACTTTCTATTCATCCAAGAATCTTGGGAAGAAAACAAAAAATGTACACAACTATTTTCAACATTGATAATAATAAATGTTTCTTGAGCACCAAATCAGCATATTAGAATGATTTCTGAAGGATCATGTGACACTGTAGACTGGAGTAATGATGCTGAAAATTCAGCTTTGCCATCACAGGAATAAATTACATTTTAAAATATATTAAAATAGAAAACAGTTATTTTAAATTGTATATATAATTTGAAATTGTGTTACCAAGATTTTGTAAGCATACTGTGTAGTTGTCCTTGTGGTCCTTGTGGTAGCTGTAGTTTGCCTATATAATATAAAATGTTTTTTGATCGTTTAATCGAACTTGTAAGGTCATCAAAAACAAATATCATTATATATTATCCCCTCTGGACATCAACTGTGTGTTGTTTATATTTCTATATTACCATTTCAGTGGTATCCGCCTTATTATGACTCGCCATACATAAGAGACCGTCCACAAATTTTCTCTGTAATGTTTTTCCTGGGATAAGGTCTTGCCAGGTCTTTCCCCAACCCTCCTCATTACATGGCTTGGAACTCACACACAGTGTATTCACAACTACGGCCAATTTGGCATGTCCAATCCACCTAACCTGCATGCCTTTGGACTGTGTGGGGGAAACAGGAGCACCTGGAGGAAACCCACACTGACACAAGGAGAACATGCAGACTCCCCATAGAAAGGACTCCTGCCTCAACCACGGACCTTCTTGCGACAGTGCTACCCACTGAGCGATTTATTTAAATAACCATGCCTGTTTTCAGCACAGTATCAACAGACATCTTAACTTTAGACTATTCTAAAATGCACAAGCTTTATCAGGTCATTTCAGTCTTTTCAACACCCAGAATCTCCTGGAGTTTAATATTCTCAGTGGGCTCAAAGCAATATCTCCCTGAAGCAGCGCTGAGTGCTATTATTTCAGAGTTATGGCTATCAGTCCTTTCCATGCTCTCCTAAAAAATCCAGAACCAAAACCTCAACCACAAATACACAAAAACACACACTGGCATAGTACAAAAAGAAGCTGGACCCGTGTGTCTGTTGAAAGGGTGAAAATCGCAAGTTTGATTTGGAAGGGCAGAGGTTTCCTGTTGCGTCTGAGGCTCTTAAAGTGTGTAAAGAAATAACAACAAGTAAAATGCAAGTAAAAATTACTTAAGAAAGTAAATAGACTTGGCCAGTAACATGAAATGGCATTGTAAGTATAATACTCTGATGAATGGTTCGTAAACACCTGTTGTGATTCACTGTGGCAAATTAAGCATTAAGCATTTGTCGAGGGTAACTAAATACACTATTTCTGAATATCCCTCACATTAAGCCTCCAAAATGAAAACTGACTGTCTTCGCAGCTGCAGTTTCACCGATGTACACTGACTCATCTCTTATATAATGCTGCAAGTAACAGTGACCTGAGTTTTTGTCACAAATATACAAAGAATAAGCAGCTAAATAATGTCCTAGTTACAAACATATATTTCTGGAATAAAAATAGTGCAATATACAGTTTCATGGCCTGTTAGAAATTGCACAGATTTCCAGTTGTCTGCAACCTTCTCCATTTGTAGATTATTTTATTCTCACCCATAATGGTGGGTATTAAATGACTTGGACTTAAGTCTCAACAACTGTAAATAGCAATGATATAATGACCATATATAATTATTTCTCAGTCTCTTTATTAGAATATAACCAGAAAATATAGTAAATTTATATGTAGTATTTTATTTTTTTTTTTAAATCTGGGGGGAAAAAAACTTGAATAGGCTAAAGTGGCAAGTATTTAGTGATCTCCCCTTACACTTGAGCAATAGCAGGAACCTGGCTCTTCTAAACCTAAAGGACTGGAAGGCCAAGAAAACTTTCAAAATCTGATGAGAAGTTTCTCAGAATTTCTTCTTTGAAGAATGGAAGTCCAGGAGACATGTGACAAGAGGTCACACTAAATAGGCTACTGATTTTTGCTTAAAGAAACCATTTTGTTTTTTTACATTGTGTTTACATATTTCCTGTATTTTCTGTTTGTTTTGTAATAAAGAGACTGAAAACTAAAAATGGATGGTCATTAAAACATTGCTAAAACAACAAAGCTGGTAGTGGCCTAAGACTTTAGCACAGTACTGTGTGTGTGTATGTGTATATATATACACTACCAGTCAAAAGTTTGGACACAGTAAGATTTTTAATGTTTTTAAAAGAAGTTTAATCTGCTCACCAAGGCTGCATTTATTTAATTAAAAATACAGTAAAAACAGTAATATTGTGAAATATTATTACAATTTAAAATAACTGTTTTCTGTTTGAATATATTTTATGAAGTAATTTATTCCTGTGATCAAAGCTGAATTTTCAGCGTCATTACTCCAGTCTTCAGTGTCACATGATCCTTCAGAAATCATTCTAATATGCTGATCTGCTGCTCAAGAAACATTTATTGTGTACAATTGTACAAAATATTTGTGTACAATATTTTTTTTTTTCAGGATTCTTTGATGAATAGAAAGTTCAAAAGAACAGCATTTATTTGAAATATAATCTTTTGTAACATTATAAATGTCTTTACTGTCACTTTTGATCGATTTAATGCATCCTTGCTGAATAAAAGTATTAATTTCTTTAATTTCTTTTCCAAAAAATAAATATTCTTACTGACACCAAACTTTTGAACGGTAGTGTATAATGTTACAAAAGCTTTGTATTTCAGATAAATGCTGTTCTTTTGAACTTTCTATTCATCAAGGAATCCTGAAAAAAAAAAAGTACACAACTGTTTTCAACATTGATAATCATAAATGTTTCTTGAGCAGCAAATCAGCATATTAGAATGATTTCTGAAGGATCATGTGACACTGAAGACTGGAGTTATGATGCTGAAAATTCAGCTTTGATCACAGGAATAAATTACTTTATAAAATATATTCAAACAGAAAACAGTTATTGTAAATTGTAATAATATTTCACAATATTACTGTTTTTTACTGTATTTTTAATTCAATAAATGCAGCCTTGGTGAGCAGACGAAACTTCTTTTAAAAACATTAAAAATCTTACTGTGTCCAAACTTTTGACTGGTAGTGTATATAAGCACAATTATTGCCAATTCAGTGTCTGTCCATGTTACATGAGGTGTTCTTACTTCTCACAGCACTTCACAGTATGAGCTGAGCACTTTCTACATATCATTGAGCATTATGCAATCTGTCTAAACTTTCTCTTCTCCTGTGTGTCCACAGGGCCAGCCTGTTAAGAGTGAAAACATCTTCGTAGCTGTGAAAACTTGTAAGAAGTTCCATTCTGACAGAGGTGAGTGGTACGTTCTGAACCCATACGTTGCTGCCTCCCTCTCAAGAGCCCGCCCTGTTCTTCATAAGTGCACTTGTATCACGTGTCAGAGGTTGTGCAAAAATTTGCGCATGGCGCCGTGAACCCTGCCCTTCCTTGCTTCACATCACTCAAGTCGCTGCTGATGAAGTCTGACGTTCTCTTTCGCTTTAAAAGTTAAGTGAGTGTCACTGTTTGACCTCCAAAGTGACTTGGTATTGAGAGATTTTTGGCTGAATTCCCTGGTGGGCATCACTCCAGTCTTCTCTCCACTATTACAGCCCTTCATGGCAACTCTGGGCAGTCGCTAAGTACCAGGCATCAACTCTAACTTAATGAGACAGATAAAGTGTTGCAGTTTGAATTCAGAGAACCATCTGGGAAGGGGAAAAAAGACAGAGCCGAAGCAACTGACACGTCAGTTGCATCTAATTGCACTGATTATCATAATTACAACTTGCAAGTCACTGTGATATTTCCCTTTCAGTTATTCTTAGATAAAACTGCTACATCCACAAGTCATGTTAAAAATGAAGCATTCGTATTATAGTAGGTATAGCTAGTTACAAATCTGTGAATGTTGTGATTTTACTGCAGATGCTGATGGTTAAGACACAATGGCATTAAAATGAATTGTGTTTGCATTATGTGTTTGTTTCATTGCAGTAAAATTCAATTTCATACCCCAGTATTAAATTATGATATCCAAAATCTTTGCTATTAAATGTTAATCACTGTCAGCTGTGGTCTGAATATTGTGGGAGTTATCTCTTGTGTGTTAAAGTATTGATTGATTTTCTATTCCCACAACAACAGTCCCTGTGGTGAAGAAAACATGGAGTAAACAAGCTTCACTGCTGGAGTACTACAGCGATTACGCCGATCCTTCTATACCGACCATCAACCTGGGAGTGCCAAACACAGAAAGGGGTGAGCGCTCAAATCTGTTTTCATACTTGATATATTTGAGATTAGTGTTTAGGTCTATTTTTGGACAGAAATATATTTCACTGTTGCACAGAAATGTTGCAGTATCTTAGGTACTGCACTCATAGCCAAGCAGAAACTGGGATTTGTTATTGGAACTTTGCAAAATAGGGTATAAATTCACTATTCAAAGGTTTGATGTTAGTAATGTTTTTGAAAGAAGTCCCTTAGGCTCACCAAGGCTGCATTTATTTGACCAATAATACAGTAAAAAAGTTATATTTTGAAATATTGGGCAGTTGTGGCCTAGATTAGAGAGCCAGATTTGTAACCAGAAGGTCGCTGGTTCGAGTCTCAGTAAATGTAGGTGGGGGTGTTCCACTCTCATTATCCACAACTGAGGTGCCCCTGAGCAAGCCACCTAAATGCCCCGATATACTCACTGCGAAGTTCTTTTTCGTTCTTCGTTCAGCAGCAATATTCCGTCACTCCCTAAAAAGTTACTAATTGTGTTACAATGTAAAAAAAAATGCTTAACATCACTCTTGCATTACTTTTTCTCACTTGGGCTAGGCTTGCTTATTTGTTTTTTTAATAACAACACAAAAAGTTCTATTTTTGGCAAATGTTAAGGCCCTTTCACACCAAAAGTGATGTGAATAAGCCTCAGGCTTATGGAAAAGCATATTTACACCTGTACAGTAGAGGGCGCAGCTCAAACAAACCTTTAGCTGTGCCGCCATTCTAGATTAACGAAGAATAGGATACAGGAGAAGGAAGTTTAACACTCTTATTTCTAAATCTAATCTAAAGTAATTTTCTCTTATTAGTATGGTTGAATTAGATCAATGAAGGTCAGCAGCAAAGACACTGGTTAACAAAGTGAGATTAAATACATAAAGTATATTTGTGTAATAATTATTACAGATTTGCATAAAATTCTAAGATTGCATTTCACTGTTTTTATTCATTTTGAGGAATACTGAATGTTTTCGTGCAAGTGAGATGAGTAAATGCATGTTCACATTTAGTCTAGAACTACAATAACCATCATGTTCACACAGCGCACACAACACCTCTGCACTTTATTTCTCTCAACATGGGGACAGGAGAGCTGTCAGTCAATAAATGTGAAAAAGTAACTTGCGTTACTTATTTGAAAAAGTAACTTAGATATTTTGTTGTAAATGGGAAAAGTAATGCATAACTTTACTAGTTACTTGAAAAAGTAATCTGATTACATTACTCAAGTTACTTGTAATGCATTACCACCAACACTGTCCAACGCTACCAACCCACAAGCTGATAAGTTGAACTTTCATAGTAGTCTGTCACTGGTGACCTATGCGAATGTGATCATCATGCTGAGGTGAACTCAATGCATTACTTCTGATTAGAACAGGAAGTCCAATGAGAGACACAAATTGGATCAGGCACCTTCATATTCTGTACTCGATACTTTCAATTTTCCATTTTGTCCATGCTAGTGTGCACATAATTTCAATGTAAACCCTCCAGCACTATTGTATCATGCTGCATCTCTTTCCTGCAGGTTTTTCTTTTTCTAACAGTCAATAATTTTGTTTGAAGTACCTGCGATGGGTCAATCTTTCGTTTGATCACCTTCTCCCTTTTGTTTGATGTTCTAAAAAGCTGTTTGCACATTCTGTTCCTCTGTTCTCCCTATTTGTTTATTCATAATGGTATTAATTTGACATGATGCCTGTGACTAAGAGCCCTCTTCAATGGATTCAATTAATCTTGGATTAATCAATGGATCTTAATCAATGGATCTTAATCAGTGGATCTTAATCAATGGATCTTAATCTGAAAAGCCAAATCATATGAGGACTCTTGCTTTTATCATTGGCAGATAGTGACAAAAGTGAGGCTGTATATCGGTTTAAAGTTAAGAGGGATAAAAAAGTCACTAGTTTCTGTCACTTTATCAATCTATATATAAATTATTATGCAAGTGACATATCAGTAGGATTTTAGCACAATAAACATTCAGATTTTAGATTTTCAAAATAAGTGTTTGTTTTATTTCTCTAATCTTTTTAGATAACTGGTATCAGTCACAGACAGTGTTGTTAAGTAGTTTGCCACGTCTTCTTAGGTTAATGGAAAACCTACTTAAAGAGTTTGTTCCACATTATTAAGCAAGTCACAGTTCTCATGCAATATGGGGAGGAAGAAAGATCTTTATGAATATAAAAAGCATGAAATGGTGCAATCTCTTGCAAAAGGCATTAAAACAAATAATATTAGAGATATAAATCTCTGAAAAGAGATTATCGAACTGTCAAAAGATTTGTGAGTGATTTAGAGCACAGAAGATCTCAGTCAGATAAAGGCTTATTAAGGGAAGTTTTTGTCAAACAAATTAATTGTATTAAAAGGGCAGCTATAAAAAAAAAAGCCACTGTTGAGCAGCAAACAGGTATTTGAAGCTGCTGGAGTTGCATTTCAGCTAACCCCTAACCAAAGCTCACAAAGAGAAATGTTTACAGTGGGTGCAGGTATTGGCAGGTTTTTTTTTTTTTTTTGCAGCATTGTCCTGCATTAAAAACTTTTATTTCAGAAAGCACAATCTATCATTTTGACAACCTCAGAGACACTGAGGGACCTGCCATCTCACTTCCCAATATTCCAGTCCAAATCATCACCCGCCAGCTCCTTGCTGATGTCGCAGTCTTGTTGGAACGGGGTGGCCATATCACCAACCATCAAGAAATCCATCCATCTAGACCATCCATTGTAGTACGACATTCATTAGTAAATACAACTATTTAAAAATGAGTCTTCATGTATTTCTAAACCCACTGCAAACGGTTCTGTTTGTGAGCTTTGGTTAGAGGTGGCTGAAATGCAACTTTATGCACAACTGCCAGCCTTCATGGAGAAGTTCTTGAGACTCCAGAGATTACAGCAGCTTCAAATATCTGCTGCTCAACAGTGGCTTTTTTAATAGCTGCCTTTTAATACAATTAATTTGTTTGACAGAAACTTCCCTTAATAAGCCTTTATCTAACAGAGTTCTTCTGTGCTTTAAATCGCTCACAAATCTTTTGACACTTTGATAATCTCCATTCATTTTTCACACAATAATAGTTGTTTTCTTGCCTTTTGCATAACATTGCACCATTTCATGCTTTTCATCTTCAGAAAGATCTTTCTTCCTCCCCATATTGCATGAGAACTGTGACTTGCTTAATAATATGGAACAACCTCTTTACGTAGGTTTTCCATTTACCTAAGGCCCTGTTTACACCTGGTATTATGATGCTTTTAGTTGATCGGATCACAGGTGGACAATGCTAAATACAGGTGTAAACAGGGTCTAAAACATTTTGAGCTTGTCCACTTCCAGAGGAGTCGAAAATGCATTAGACCGGATTGCTTACTTAGGCCCTGTATTAAGGTATTAAGATGCGTTTTGCTTGATCAGATCACAAGTGGATACAGGTGTAAACAGGGTCTAAAACTTTTTGAGCATGGCCACTTTCTACAACTTCCAGAGGTAGTCAAAAATGCATTCGACCGGATTGCCTTTGTAGTGTAAATGCTCATGTGGTCGAATGCGTTTGAACAGCCACAAAAGACTGCCAACTCTCCGCCTACTGATCTAATGCATAAACATTATGCAAAGCACACTAGCCAGAGAGGATTTAAACTTTGTTGGCTGAAGACCCAAGTTTGGCTTGGAGATGAAAAACATGTTCTCTCACCATTCTTGATTTCTAACATAGAGTTCAGCGTGGTCTTGCGGCTGTCAGAACAGAAACTAAAGCTGATGCTCTCTGTATGTTTTTCCGCCCTCTCCGGGCGCGTTCATATGTAAATTGTGTGAACTTATTTTGTCCATTAGATAAAAAGATAAAAAAAAACATAAATTTACCTGCCCATAGACCCTCACCTTGACAAAATCAGGACTGAAGTGGTTGAAAGTGGACAAAAGAGACGGATTAAAACACCTGGTGTAAATGGGTATGTGTCTCCCTCGTCTACTTGTGATCCGATCGACCAAAATGCATCTTAATACCAGGTGTAAACAAGGCCTAAGAAGACCTGACAAACTACTTAACAACCCTGTCTGAGATTGATGCCAGTTATCTAAAAAGATATGAGAAATAAAACAAACACTTTATTTGAAAAAGTAAAATCTGAATCTTTATTGTCCTAAAATACTATTATGTCACTTCCATAATAATATGGAACACTTGGAACTGGAAGAACATTTAATTTCCCAGAATGAGAGTTGAACTTCCTGTAGGGTATGGCCAATTCAAATTCACACTCATGGACTGAAAGGGAGCCAATTCTGAATTTTTCCCAACTCTGGTAGACACGTTCCTGTCTGATTCTCCTTTCTTAGAATGTGTGCCATATTTCAAACATATACACACTGTCAAATCTTAGGATAGCTGCTCTTGTTCCTATCATTGCTGTCTTGAGAGGGGATTTCACTGGTGGCTGCAGGCTATCCGATGGCCGGCACACTACAGGGGCCTCTGATATTTGTTTCGGAGAGGGTCCTGTTCTCCCTGTGAAGTCTAAAAGCAGCACATCCTGTTCTGCTCTCTTCCCTTAGATTTCATTGTCGCTGCCGCTTTCTTGCTTTTCTCGCATTGTCACCAGTGCAGTTCCTTCGTTCTACTATGCATACAGTTCCTTCAGGGTCTTTTCTCTTACGGTGCACATTCTCTATTCAGTGTCACTATCTGATTGTTTGCTTAGGAAAACATTTCCAGCTGATATCACATCATGTCTGCAGTACTTATCCAAAGGGTACATAACGGAGATATAGCGTTCGGTTCTCATCGCATTTCCTATTCAGGCTGTGGGCAGACAGAGTGCATTAATTTGCTTTTTCTTCTGACAGCTGAATGACAGCGTTGAGGTGAAAAGCTGAGATGTAAAGCTCTCAGCAAACTCAGGCAAAGTCACCTCATGTCTGGGTGTTAAAAAAACACAAGGTACTGTAGCTGAATATGGAAGACATTTTTAGAAGAAATTATGTTTAGGAAGGTGCTAGCTGACATTTCTTGTACTTTCCAATGCAAAGTATGAACTTTTATTTATAAGCTTGTTTCCACTGCAGAATAAAAAATAAAAAAAAAGGGGAATTCCGAGTTTTTATCTCACAATTCTGACTCATTTTTCACTTCCAGCCTTCATGAACAATTATATATCACTTATAAATGATTAAATAGAAAATGAATAGTAGTTATTAAGATTGATGTGGTTTGGTATTGGTAAAATGTGCTTGGGGAAAAAAAAATATGATCAGAAAATCAACTTGCATAATAATTATGCACACACTGTATATCTCACAATATACAGAAAAAAGAATTGCAAGTTATAGACATGGAATTGTAAGAAATAAAGATAAACTCGCAATTGTGAAAAATAAAGTCAGAATTGTGAGATATAAACTTGCAATTGGAAGAGAAAAAGTCAAAATTTTGAGATCAAAAGTCACAATTAGCTTTTTTTTTTTTATTTCTTGCCGGAAACAAGCTTTCGTATTTGTGCATTTGCAGGTCACTGTGGGAAAACATTCGCCATCTTAAGGAGATTTTTGAGCAGTCACGTGCCCAAGACCGATTGGCTGTTAATTGTAGATGATGATACACTTATAAGGTAAGGCTGTCTGTTTGTGTACATCAGGCGACATATGCCTGTTGTCTGGGAAATTGCATGTTTTTACGAGGAATCAGTTTGCATGTTAGTTGGTGGCATAATGTGTTTGGTTCTCACAGC
Source organism: Hypophthalmichthys nobilis (assembly GCA_037950665.1). Classification (NCBI taxonomy): domain Eukaryota; kingdom Metazoa; phylum Chordata; class Actinopteri; order Cypriniformes; family Xenocyprididae; genus Hypophthalmichthys; species Hypophthalmichthys nobilis. The sequence continues at coordinate 20,601,623 of CM075479.1, forward strand.
TTGCCCAGACTGCAGGCCTTGCTGAGCTGCTATGACTCCAGAGAGCCGGTGTGTCTGGGAGAGCGCTATGGGTACGGATTGGGTCAGGGAGGATACAGTTACATCACTGGTGGTGGGGGGTGAGTGTCTGCTTCACAATGAAAAAACCTTTCTGACATTATTTCAGTACTTAACATGGTGTCTTAACCAGATGTGAAGCCATGAAGTGACAAGGTGAGTTTTATTGGACACATTCGTAAGAATAAATTAGAATAAATTACTTATTCTGAAATGAATCAGCCATTATTAGACATGCTTTGATTGATATCAGATATTTTATTGTGCATGCTCATTCCTTTGTTTTGAAATTTAGGGGCCGTGTACACAACACCTTTTTTAAGTGGGTCATATGATGCTATTTTCAAAGATCATTATTTTGTGTATTGGGTGTAATAGGATATGTTAACATGCTTTAATGTTAAAAAAACCCCAAAACATTATTTTTCACATACTGTACATTATTGAAGCTCCTCTATGCTCAGTCTTTCTAAAACGCAAAAGCCCCTCCTTCCAAAATGCGCAGTGCTCTCTGATTGGAATCGGAAACCAACTTTGCAAGCACACCTTCAGCAGAACTCACAATGGGCACGTGCTGTTTCAGCTCTGCATGAGCGGCCAGTGTGAGCACAGACTGTACACGGACATTTGGGTTGCACTGCTCTGGAACAGTGTTAATAACAGTGTAAATAAATCTTATCCACTGATTCCTAGTTGCGTCCACTTTTGGAAGGCCAAATAAAGTGCTTTTGCTTTCGCATTAAAAACACACAGCGTCTCCACGACATGGCGGCAACAACACTGCTACGTTTACTGAAGCCACGCCTTCTTTCTTTGCATATGCATTTGGGTGGCATCATGCAAATATTTCCACATAGTGACAAAGGTATGTGAGGGAGAATTCGATCGAGGCATTTTAGGTAGGTCTGGATCTGCATTCTCTTTTAGATAGAATAATGGCGCTTTTTCACTGCATGGTTCGGTATGGTACGGCTCACTTTTTGACGCTTTTCCACTGCATGGGACGACTCGCTTAAATAGTACCACCTTGGTGGAGGTTCCAAGCATGCTGTATCGATACTAAATGTGACATGTAAACACTGCAGATCACTGATTGGTCAGAGAGAATCTAGACTACTAGCGTTATTGGATTTCAAACACGAGACACCAAACCTGCTAGATTTAATAGTCAGTAACAATCACTTGTTTGTGAAACCACTTGCTTTAAACGACCGTCGCACGCAATTTGATAAAAGAAATGGCTGTATCGTGGTCAGTAGACGAGGTGCAGACTCGTTGGTAGACAAGGAGCGGATCCACGGCAGTAGAGGCGGTGCAACTATATGATCAGTCTATAATCCCACCCACTTTGAAGTGGTACTAAACTTTTCAGTTTCATAGTGCACGTTTTTGAAAACTATACATTATCGTCGCTGTGTAAATTACAAAAACGCAAATTTGTGAAAACTGTGATGTCATGCTCATGCGTATTATTTGTTCATCCTATAGGCGCGTAGTGACATTGCCAACTACCGGCCTGCCATGCATAATACATCGTTTTTAGTCGTTTTCAGGGATCTGTGTGAACGGGGATTGTTTCGACAAAGTTGCCGTCTGTATGCAAAAAAGCAAAGGAAACACTTTTCTGTTTTTAGTGCCTCGCTGTCGTGTAAACGCACACTAGATTACCTTTGTTATACTCTCATACACTTGTTGAACACTCAAAGCAAAGTCCCTTTCAAGGAAAGTCTGTTCACTCAGCGGCCATATTTGCAATGCCTCCGGGCAGCTATTTTGTGCATTCAAGACCAAGCCCTATCTATTTGAATGGGGGAATCCTGAAATCTCAAACTGCTTGGTGAACTCACAATTAAATAACATATTTCAAATCAGCAACAAAATCTGACATGAACTGTCCCATAAATGTTTTCTTATGCTCAAATAGCATTAAAAAAGCTTATTTTTCAGGCTAGACGAGATAACAACATGCATGTGCAGTCCTAAGCGCGAGTCTCAGGTTTCTATGGGAACCGGAGCCTCTAACAGCAGCTGCAGTGATGCAATGACTTTATCAATCAGCGATTGGCTCTTTTACTTAGAAGGTGGGACGTATTCCACCATATTGCGTGTTGCAGTTTCTCCCATTCATAACTAATAGGAGTGAACCGTCTTTCTATATCTATAGTCTTTGCTTAAAGTTCATCTTTAAAGACACTAATAATTTAATAACAATGTAACAAAAATCTTTTGTAAATCTATATATATATATATATATATATATATATATATATTTTAAATATTTTGATCCATAAATTAACTTGTAGCATTTAAAACAACTGATTTACATTTTGTGTGTGTGTGTGTGTGTACTGGTAATCCCTACATTATGGGGAGTAATTTTTGACCTTGTGGGTTACATTCTTAGGTCCTCATGAGGGAACAAGCTTATAAATCATACAGAATGAGGTGTTTTGTTGTTGTTTTTTCTTTTTTAAATTTAAAAATGCAAAAGGTTTTCTGTGATGGGTACAGTTAGTGTAGAGGGATAGAATATATGGTTATATATAATTATTTGCTTAATGGTATTGCCCACAATTTTAATATCCAATATTTAATGTCCAAGACCACTGACATAAAAAAAAAAATACAGAAAAATTACTAAGAAAAGTGGTTTTGAACCAGCAGCTTGGCCCTTAGAAAACTTCCAGCGGGCCACAGAATGTTAATTATGATTTAAAAAAATGATTTACACTTAATTAAAATGCACAAAACATACAAACAGTTATCACTGCCATGACAACAGTGTAATCTTACAATTCACAGTCATGACGACAACGTACGCTAACCACAATTGGAAATTGAGCTCTCTAATGTGGCCCCCCACAGATAAACGCCCACATGCTGTGCAATTTTCTAGCATATTTTGGAAACAATAATGTCAGAAATGAGCTTACTGTAAGTGACTGTGTGGTTAGTGCACATACAACCACCTCACAAACCTTACAATGGCAAATCAATATCCCATGCCACAGCGCTCAATAAAGATGCATTCAGTCGACAAATGTTTTTTTTGAATGTCTTGCACTGAAGAAGTCAAGTATATAGTGCTGTTGTGTTGTGTATTGAACAGGATGGTGTTCAGTCGAGAGGCTGTGGTCCAGCTGGTCGCCAGCGGCTGTAAGTGCTTCAGTAACGATGCCCCTGATGACATGGTGTTGGGCATGTGTCTCAACGCTCTACGAGTTCCTGTCACACACAGTCCCTTGTTTCACCAGGTACAGACACACACACACACACACACACACGCACACACATTTTCACCTAATCTTACTATATATACAGTGCATGCAGAATTATTAGGCAAGTTGATTTCAATAATCATATTTTTTTTCCAGGCTCATTTTATCTGCAAAAGAAAATCTACCTAATAATTCTGCACACCTGAATATAAGGCGTTTTTCATTTCCAGCCTTCATGAACAATTATATATCACTTATAAATGATTAAATACAAAATGAATAGAAGTTATTAAGATTAATGTGGTTTGGAATTGGTAAGATGTGCCTGGGGAAAAAAAAAAAAAAGATCAGAAAATCAACTTGCTGTCACAGTCACCGCCTTGTCCCATTTGTTTTGTTTGTCATGTGCTTCTCTGTTCCCGCCACTCATCACACACCATGGACACTTATTACCATTACAGCTGTTTGTCATTTGTATTGTGCATTTAAGTTCCTGCCTGTGTTCAGTTCAGTGTCCGGTATTGTTTATGTCAACTGTGTTTGCTGTTACCCGTTCCTCCGGTTTCTGAGATTAAACTTCGTTGTGTTACTTGTATCTTCTGATTCCGTCTTCCTTGGCGCACGCCTGACACTTGCCTAATAATTCTGCACGCACTGTAGGCTATTATACTATATTGTTATTCTTTTATTTGTTTATTTTCAGATTTATCCAAAATCTCAGAATATTTTTCAGCATTTTTGTCTCCAGAAGTTTTTCCTTTTCACACAGTGTTGCCTAGATGTCAAAATGTATTATTGCTAAAATAAATTAATAAATATTAGTACTAATATTTATTAATTTATTTTTTCAGATCTTCCCAACTTCTCAGGATATTTTTTAACATTTTTGTTATCAAAACTATAACTAGGTCAAGGCACATGCAGCACATTCACAGACTCCTTTGGGACATGATGACGTGCCCTGTCCTATTGTCAGCGCACAACATTGTCCTGCAATGTTTTGTCCTGTAATCAAAAGGGACAGCACAGCAAGTGTCCCAAATTGTTTTCCTGTCGGTCTTCATATTTCAGTGCACTAGATGTCCTAAACCTCACCTGTGTGTGAACAATAATTTTGTTAATAAATTAACAAAACAAAATTTTCCAATTTAGGACACCTAATACTGGTCTCTGTGTATTTCCTAGATAAGCACTGATGGAAAGTAAGTTGTCCAGGCACGTTTGTTCGGAGTTATTTTAGGAAAATAAATAATTGCTTATAAAATTGACTTTTCTATCATTTCTAAACTCATCTTCCTCATTGTCCTGTAAGAAGCAGTCTTGATATGCTCCGTATATTAAATATTTCACTTTCTAAGTAAATTATGCTAGCGGAATGATTTTGTCACCAAAGATCTCAACCAGCAGTGCTGTGTAACCAAACTTTTATTTAATACCGACTTCCACTCAAGATTACAGTAGACTTTCTCATGTCTGTCATTAAAATTCCATCATAATAGCTTTCATAGCTTTTGTTTTCGTTCACATTTTCGTTTTTAATGATGAACTTACAGGACGAGCATATAGGCTAGCTAGATTGTGCGTTTATTTATTTAAGAAGAGAAAAGATTAACAGAGCCTGTGCGTCACATTTCATGTTTAACAACACACAAAGCAGATAAATGTTGTCTTTGTGTCTGAATAGTCAAATATGAACAACACAATATCATCATAATCACAAAAAAAAGGAGCTGAACTAAACTCAATTGACTTTCTCTGTATCTGCCTGAACTCAGACATTCCTCCTGGTCTGCATGGACTTAAACTTGGTGCTAGTGCCGATGACTGCTAAACGTTGTTTATTTTTTGTACTTCATCCTCCACTGCATCCTCTTTTCACCTCTTTTATTAACAACTTCACAACTATTTGGCCGTTTCAAGAAACTTTTCACACTCAGCTGCTGTGACATTTTTGCAATTATATGTAGCGGTGACGAACGCCACAGGCTGGACAAAGACATCATGCTATAATAGATAATAGCTCATTAATATGCGATATTAGGTGGCCTTAACTACTATGTACTTGCATCAAAAACTGTGTACTTATTGTGTTCATAATGTATTGCAAAACACTTTTGCTGCTATTGAGGTGAGATACGGGTAAGGTTAAGGACAGGTTTGGTGGTATGGTTAGGTGTAAGGGAAGGGTCAACAGTATAATTATAAATGTAATTACAGATGTAATTACATGCAGGTATTTTTTTTAAAATAAGTACAATGTAAAAACATGTATGTACGCAATTTTCATTTTTGGGTGAACTAACCCTTTAAGGCCACCTTAACTAGGCAATGTGTCAAAATGGCGGACTGCCTTCACTGCTAAAAAAAAAAAAAAAAAAAAAAAAATCAAAAAGCCATTTGGGTTCAATCGAACACATTTTTAAGAGGAAAATGTCACTTTATTGGAGATGTTCTTTCTGGAACATTCTTTTAATGTACCAAATAACAGGAAGTTAGTAACAGTAGTAGTTTCACTTGTTAACACTAATCATATCTGCGCCTCTGTTTATTTTTGTGTTCTGCCTCAGGCTCGTCCAGAAGATTACGCAAGGGAGTTTTTGGCCCACCAGACTCCGATTTCCTTCCACAAACACTGGAACATAGACCCTATTGCTGTGTTTAACAAGTGGTTGAAGAATGGCAAACACACAGAAGGACTACAGAAAAGCACTAAAGAGGAATTATAATGTTTGTGTGCATGTGTGTGTGTGAGTAATAGTGAGAGTGTGTATGTCTGGTCTGACGTGTAAAAAATGTTATTGTGCATCCTTCATTGTTATATATGTTTTCAATATTGTGAATCTTGCACAAACATGAATGTAAGGATGCCTCCTGGTCTGTATACATGTCCTTAACTGTGTTTTCTTGGGAGTTGCATGTCTCAAATGTCTGAAATATTTATATTCCACAATTATCTCAACCTCTCCAAGGTTATTTGTAGGTTTATTTTTAAACACCTTCATTTTCTAAAAGATTTGAATTATGTGTGAATTATAATATTGAAATTTATTATAAACTTTAAATCCTGTTGCCTTAAATCCATTTTTGCAGTGTCCTGATTTCAGTATTAAATGCAAAACCAACTGCCTTTCATAACTAATGAGACTGCATTGAATCTTTTGTCGTGAGAATATTTTAGGCCCACACTGGTGCACAGAGCTAGAAATAGAGGGGGAACACGATTATCTAGAAGTTCATAATGTTGTTCTTGGCTGTTTTTAAGTTAAAAGGATGTAGATGTCAGAGGATGTTGCCATGGTAATGAGTATCTCAGCCATTCATAGATTGTTCACTGAGATAAAGCTTTACATTTAAAGGGCAAGTGTGTCATTCATATGCCTAATGATGACTGTTTCTGAACAGTTTTTTTTTTTGAACATCTGCTTGCTCAGACTAACTTTCCTTTATGCTCATTTGGATTTAGGTACCTGTCAAATCTTATTCAATAAAATGCTGGTTACAATTTTCCAGCAAAAAGCTTTGGGAGAAAATTCCAAATCAAATTTGTTGGGTTTTTTTTGTTTTGTTTTCTCCATAATCACAGATATAAAACGTCACAGAGTATTCTAATCAGTGTCGCTACTAAATGTAAATTAAAACTAAGCTCAGAAGTAATTCAATTGAATCTGTAAGGGCAGTAATTAAAACTAATAATTCAGTTTTTTTACATTTTGTTTATGTTGAATAAAACAAGATTAAATATCCTGTCCTAGCTTGTCTGCTGAGAAATTTATCTGGGCTCTGTGCACTCCTCAAAATGAACGTACTGAATTTAAATCCTTACCAAATGGATGGGAGTGTACACCACTATTGCAGTGTGAAATTGGTCTGTTACCATTCACTTTAAAGAAAGACCAAAAGGCTTAATGATGCAGTTATGTGTCTGAATTGTTGAGAGAGAGAAAAATAGAGAGAGAGGCAGAGAGATGGATGGATGGATGGATAGATAGATATTAGTTGGTCCAAACGATTTTGTATTTTGCTTTTTCTATTTTATTGTTTTTTTTTTACTTTATAAGTTTTGCTGAAAATCCTACAATAGGTTGTTTAAACTGCAAGTTACAGATGTGTGGACTGGAGTGGAATTGTGTTTCGGTACTATTATGATAACCGTAAATTGGTTTAGGCTATTTATTCAATAATGGTTAATAATATTGTCAAAGCTCCTCTGTAGTCAATCATTTTATCCCTTAAAACTCATCTTTGATCACCAAAATGACATATTTAAAGTTTTTTCCTTCTTCATGCCTTAAAATAGCTTGAATGTAACTCTACACCATTGCCTCATTTAATATACACGGATCTATGAAAATGCTAATTAGCCCCGCCTCCACTCACTCGCACGAGCTCAAGAGATCCACTCGGTCAACTTGCTGAGGTAAACCGCACAATGGTATCGCTTTTTACAACCTCGGACACATAACGGTAATTAATATGATTAGCCTTTTGCTTGACTATCAAACAGCTAATAATGTGTTGCTAATGTTACACAAACCATGCTCATGTTCTTCATCTCAGAGTCAAGACAGTTGCTTTCTAACAATCAGTTTCCTTACAAACCCTTTGAACGACTCAAAATGTCAGTGGAGAAAGGCATATAGTTCATCATAAAATAGGCCCTATTTTAATAAGCCATATTACTAATTCTACACGATTTTTCATATCAACAGAAAAATATACCAGGATAACCTGCTCGCTGTTAATGATATGCTAAAGCCCGCCGACACGTTGACGTGATTGGTTACAAGGTAGTTTGTGATGTCAGAAACACCAGCGATTTCAAACTGCGTGTTTGAGACTGTCTTTTTATCTCTGCAGATTTAAGGAGAAAATACTCAGCAATGTTGTTGACTTATGAATTTGCACATAGTTTGTCTTATAGCATATTAAAAACTCCACACAGACATAAACATTAAAAACTTGATTTTCACCACAGGGGAACTTTAATAATAGCCTATGGCTATAGCTGCATGTGAAGATAAGAACTAGTCTGACCAATTAGCAATTAACCAAGGGGTAATCAGTCTTATTTTCTGTTTCAAATGAGACCAATCTACGTTTTTATGTTATGAAAGAAAGGTTATGACCAGACTTAAAGAAAAAAAAAAAAGATAGATGACTAACCAAAACTAGTCTAAGCAGTTCATGCAACCGGCCAAGAAGATGAGGCTGACGCTCTCTCTCTCTCTCTCTCTCCCTCCCTCCCTCTGGACAAACTTTTGCATTAGCTGTAAAATGTGACAGGTTTCACTTTCCACCTGTATTGCCATAAACTCACTCAGTGGTGAGAGACGCTTTTGAATTGCGCGTGAGACCCATGGATGCGCGTTCATCCACACAATAACGCGCTCTATTTTTTATTTTTTTTTTTTTCTTAGTGTTAACACAGTGAGAACGCTTATTTGAGGGAAGCTGTCTGGGCAGATATGGGGTGTTTTTTTGTTTTTTTTTCCTATAGCTCAGTGTTTGGATAAAATGTAATTGGACTCGTGGGCATGTTCGTCTGGCACGACGCCACAATGAGATCGCTTCAGTCTGCTGTGAGCGTTTTTACATTGGATTTATGTTTGATATGGATATTGTTCACTGTACCGATAACAACAACCAAAGGTAAGAAATTATCAGTGACAGTTAAGCAGAGCTGGGTTATCTTAGATAAATTAAAAAAAAAAAAAAAAAAAAAAAAAAAAGTTATTTGTTGGTGTCCTTATAGTTTTATAAATAGTCAATTTAACGTGTGCTGTATTTATACGAATATATTTTAATGACCCCAACATCAGTATAGGCTAAATAATAAATCTTGAATCTCAGTATGTTTATTCATTGTAAAAAAAATAATAATTATATTTTAATAATAATTTTAATTGCTGCATTCATATATATATTATTCTGAATAATATAGGCTATTATATGGATCCAGCAAATAAAGTTTTATTTTAATTATTATTATTATTATTATTTTACAATGATAGGCGTGTGCACAGCACCTGTCCTTTTGGTCTCTGACTAGATAAGTGCCATTTTTTGCAAGACAATTTTATTATTATTATTTAAATTTGCCATATTGCATCAATTCTCAACAAAGTCCCTTCTAAAGTCTTTGTTCTCAATTGAGCGTGCCCGAAAACTGCACGTTCTAATTCTGCGAGAGCCACGAGCCGCTGTCCCTCACTCCCCCTCTTCTACATCCCTCTTTACAGCCACCACGCAAATCAAGCCGAGCAGTTTCACTGTTAACAGCCAGGTTTAGCCTATTCTTTGCAATTTTTGTCACTGCTGCCAAATTAAACCACTATTACAATATCTACATAGAGCCAGCCTAACTTAGGCAATAGCTCTGCAGTAAGCCAACAACAAGCAAGCGAGTCTGGAGTTGGCGTAAAGGGTCGGATTCCACCAAAATTAAATACAAATGCTGTGATGCAAATGATATGAATTGTCCCTGTATGAGATTTTGTATTTTAAATCATATGATATACTTATGCAATATTACACAAGCAAAAGTCTTGTGTAGTGTGGTTGGAGTCTACACTCCAACCAGAAGCCTACGCTCATTAAAGGAGCGAAGGCTCGTGGTACCATCACAGAGAGGCACGAAATCACTCTCCAGGACATTCTCGTTCACTGTCCCTCGCTGGTGGAATGATCTTCCTGCCTTCATCCGCAATGCAGAATCCCTGGCAATATTCAAAAGACGGCTGAAAACTCATCTCTTTCGTGAGCACTTATCCTCATCCTAAAAAAAAAAAAAAAAAAATTCTATACCTATCCCTTCACTTCCTTTAATCCCTCTCTATTGTAGCTTATGATACTCTGAGCACTGCCTAAAACTTGTATTGTGAGCACTTCTTGTCCCTATTTGCCTCGTCATGACGACTCGCTTACTGTATTCCTCACTTGTAAGTCGCTTTGGATAAAAGCGTCTGCCAAATGAATAAATGTAAATGTAAAAGTGCAGTTTTCCCTAATTTCAGCACGGTTGCAAATGTGATAATCATTTTAATACAAGATATTTGATATTCATTTAAATTTTTAAACTCAGTAATGTCATTTTTGCTCCATTTCACCAATGGAGATTTCACTGGTAGCATGAGGCGATATCTGGACCCTACAGAGGTTGCACAGGCAGTCCAACTCCTCCAGGATGGCAGGATCATTACGTGCCATTGTCAGAAGGTTTGCTGTGTCTCCCAGCACAGTCTCAAGAGCATGGAGGAGATTCCAGGAGACCGGCAGTTACTCTAGGAGAGATGGACAGGGCAGTAGAAGGTCCTTAACACACCAGCAGGACCGGTATCTGCTCCTTTGTGTAAGGAGGAACAGGATGAGCACTTCCAGAGCCCTGTAAAATGTCCTCCAGCAGGACACTGGTGTGAATGTCTCTGACCAAACAATCAGAAACAGACTTCATGAGGGTGACTTCATCCGACGCCGCCAGGTTGCACCTCAGACTGTCCAGGAGCTCAGTGATGCCCTGGTCCAGATCTGGGAGGAAATACTCCAGGACACCATCCACCGTCTCATTAGGAGCATGGCCCGACATTTGTCAGGCATGCATACAAGCACGTGGGGGCCATACAAACTACTGAGTACCATTTTGAGTTGCTGCAATGAAATTTCAGCAAAATGGACTAGCCTGCTGCATCATTTTTTCACTTTGATTTTTGGGGTGTCTTTGAATTCAGTCCTCTGTAGGTTGATCATTTTCATTTCCATCAAACGATGTGGCATCCTTTCGCTCCTAAAACATTACCCAGTCCATATCAGTATAGATATCCAGCATGAAATTTTTCCCCATTGAGATCTGATGTGTTTTCAAAGTGTTCCTTTAATTTTTTTTAAGCAGTGTAGCTCCAAACAAAGCAAAACAGCTGTGTCTCCTTGCAAAGAGTGGTGTTCCGTTTATGAATCAGCCGGTTTGAACGAATCAGTGAATTAATGATTCTTTGACGCCAACTCGTGGTTTTAGTTTCATGTATCATTTGAATTTTTCCAACATTTTATATATATTTAAAATTTTAAACATTAATCTTATTACATTATCCATACAACTGTAATTGCAGTGTAAATAGGGGAGAGCTGTGCACAACCTAACACTTTTTGACTTTCTCAGTTTGTGTAAATCTGTTCATGGTTCAGAGAATTTCTTTTTTCCACATTATTTTCACATATGATTGGTACAAATATGTGGCTTTGTTTTATTAATACAGTGTATATTTTTTCTTTATTTACCCCGAAAGAAGGGAAGTGAAATGCGACAACATGCCCCATTGGTGGGGCACACTGTAACATGACCATATGACAGCTTAAAATGTTATCTGATCTACTAAAAAAATACACATGACAAACTAAAATATTTTGTCAATAAAACACAATTATCATTCATATAAATTGCCTTAATGTATATAAAGTATATTCATAATGTATATTCTTAATGTATATTCATATAAAATAATAGCATTTTTTTTTTTTTTTTTTAGAAATTCAAAATTAAATCATTATGGAGTTTGACAATGAACACACTGCATGACACAGCTATACAGCATAGGTCAAAACAATGCAGGCTAACAGATAAAGAAACCAACATTTAGAAAAACACAGAATTGAAAAAACACTCACAGCTCTCACAGAACAGGAGACAAATAGACGAGCCAGTACAAATGATGCTGTAATTTTCTTGAAATAATATTTTCTGAATGTTCAGGTTCTTCCTCTCAGTCTTTACAGTCTCTCACTTCTGCTAAAATGGATCACGGATTTTCATGACATCACATCGCACTTTAGCTTCTCATCAGATCTTCTGTCCAATCAAATGCTCTCTAGAATCTGAAGTCCCGCCCCCTCCTACACTATCAACAAACACTGAAGCTGTGGCTGAAATCGATCATTTGTTCACACATTTACTAGTTTCTATATGGTGAATGGCACATAGTGCACTATATAGAGAATAGGGAACGATTCAGACAGTGTAAATATGCTTTCCATAGACGCCAATGAAGTTCGTTTTCACATCAGTGTCACGTGAATCGCCGCAGCGCGAGCACAGTCTGCTCTGGTGCAGAGACACGAGAGCACAGAGCAGATCATATCCGCAGACCACAAAAGATATCGGACCCATTTAAATTCTGCACAGAATGCTGTATTTTAAAGGTGCCCTAGAACCCTATTTCACAAGGTGTAATATAAGTCTAAGGTGTCCCCAGAATGTGCCTGTGAAGTTTCAGCTCAAAATACCCCATAGATGTTTTATTATACAATGTTTTAACTGCCTATTTTGGGGCGTAATTAAAAATGCGCCGATTCAGTGCGTGTCCCCTTTAAATGCTCGTGCCCCAAGCTCGCAACTCTACAATACATTGCATAAACAAAGTTCACACAGCTAATATAACCCTCAAAATGGACCTTTACAAAGTGATAGTGATGCAGCATATCAGATCATGTAAGTATGGTATTTATTTTGCGGATGTTTACATCTGATTCTGAATGAGTTTGATAGTATGCTGCGGCTAATGGGGCTAAAGCTAACGTTACACACTGTTGGAGAGGTTTATAAAGAATGAAGATGCATTTATGAATTATACAGACTGCAACCGTTTAAAAATGAAAATAACGACATGGCTCTGGTCTCCGTGAATACAGTAAGAAACAATGGTAACTTTAACCACATTTAACAGTACATTAGCAACATGCTAACGAAACATTTAGAAAGACAATTTACAAATATCACTAAATATATAATGATATCATGGATCATGAACAGCTATTATGGATCCATCTGCCATTTTCGCTATTGTCCTTGCTTGCTTCACAATACCTGAAGAACTTCTGATGATTCGGCTGTGCAGCTCCAGACATTAATACTGCCTTGCCTTGCCTTGGCTGGTATATGCAAAAGTTGGGGTGGTACATATTAATGATCCCGACTGTTGCGTCACAGTCGGTGTTATGTTGAGATTCGCCTGTTTTTCTGTGGTCTTTTGCACAAATCAAATTTACAGAAAAAGGAGGAAACACTTTCGTGTGGAAAAAAAAAAAAAGCCTCAAAAATTAAATATTTATAGTGCACTTTAGAATATATTGAATAAAATGTGTGTTTTTACAAGTGTGCCGAAATCATGATCTAGTTATTTTATAAACTTTAATATTTAGTGAAAAACTAAACTAATTGAAAAATGATTAGAGGAAATGGCTGATATATGCGCAAATAAATGCTACTCTGCCACCACCTGCTGGTTATAGTGGTAATTATTGTCTTTTTTATTTTTAAATAAGTGTTTTCTATAAAATGTTGAATTTCCTACATTCCAACGTTCGGTTTTACAATGGGGACAATCTCAGAAGGATGAACAAATAATGTTTTGTTGTGGTCATCACATTAAAAATAACATTTGAAGTGCTGGGGGGAAAAAATGCGTGTGCGTGTCTAATTTCAGACACTGCATTTTTTTTAAATGGTCCCAATAGCTTCGTCTTTATTGCAATCAGTAAAACTGGTTTATTGGCAAATTAGGTAAATGTGATAACTGCATTAAAATATGAATACAACATTTAAAAGTCAACCACTGATGGTTTTGTGTCGATGTACGGCGAGTACAGAATGAACAGCTAACAGTTCACCGGAAATGCTTGAGCAGCCTTAACGACAACCAGGAAGTAACCGTGCATATAATCCATTCAGGTGGCCTTTAAATAACAGATTGGAGATTAAAATAATATCAAATTTGTCTAATTTAAGTAAACACAAAAATATAGATGATAAATTAACTTAAAGAAATTTACTTTTGCTGTTGTTAAATAAATGTTTAGTGATATTTTGGTGCAATTATTTCTCTCTGTATATTGTCAATATGGCAACTAGCAAATACACTAAGATTCATCATGCTAGCATGTGTGGAAGTATTTAAACCATGTGTGTTACAACTAACCCCTCGTTAGTTTGTGCCCCGCTCTCCCCTACACCTTAATAATAATAGTATAACAATAGTAATAATAAATAATCATTTCTGTAATAGTAATGCACAACATTGATTCCAGCATAATGCCAACAAAGGACATATTGATTTATTTAAATATTTAAGTAATTTAAAGTTGTTTTACAGTATGTAACTAACTTGTAACTAAATTTTTATAGTAATTATGAAAGGGGTACCCTTTTTTTCTGCACGGGCCTTGGCTTGTTAATGCAATCAAGGCACAACCTAACCCCTTGACCTGTTTCTTGTCATGCAGAATTGCTTGGTGGGGCAGACCTCTATCAATAATACAGTGTAAATGTGTTCAGCATTCTGAAACAAATATTTTATTTTCTAGACTATTTTAAGTTGTAAAGTGAGCAAGATATAATAAAATTCAACATATGGCTTTGGCAGGTAAAAAAAAAAAAAAAAAAATAGGACTGAGAGCCATTGGGGCAGTTTTCAGACTGCCCAGCTAAATTTCACGTTTCCTTGAGTAAACCTCGCTCCAGACCAAGATGATATCAGTCCATTTCAGCTATCTGTGTATTAGTCTGCATCAGGTCAGTAACTAGTTAGCATGTCTGTTCTTCCTATGTGGAGTAGCGTATCAAATTATTGAAAGTATAAATCCTTTAGGATAAACATGCTCATGTGAATAGCCTTTATATAGTTCTGTTGAGAATAGACATGGCATTCTTTTCCTCACCAGAATTCATCCACAACTTGCAATATTCTAAAACAACATTCTGAGGCAATAAATATTACATTAAGGCAATTCTAAGACAGCATTCCTGTGTCGTGTGTACTTAAAGCTTGTCAATCAACACAAGCGTGCCACCTTCAGGCTGAATAACACAAACTCTGCCAAAAGTGTGTCTGCATGTGTTCAGCGATTAGCTAGTATTTAAAGCTTACAAAATGTTTATCATAAACCAGCGCTAAGACCCAGAATCTGTCCTACCTGTATTTACTGACAGGAGCCTCTACTGTACTACACAATTTACAAAGTTTCCTTATATTGAAGGGATATTTACACTGTAAAAATGTTTTTTGTTTCCAGTCATTTAACTTAAGTTTCAACTTGACTTTATTCATCTGTAATGAATAATGGTTGAAAAAGTACAATGAACTTATCACTCCAAGTAACTTTAGCACCACTTGCAAATATTACATGATTAAATTTGATTGAAAATTTAGGCTAATGCTTTGTATGAAGGTCGTTTTATATAAAATTTGGTTTAAAGCAGGGTTGCCAGGTTTTTTACAACAAAACCTGCCCAATTGCTCCTCAAAACTAGCCCAAAACTAGCCCAATGGCATTTCAGGGGGCTCCCACGGTAAAAATTGCGTTCAGGAGGGTAAAATTTGCGTTTTTGGCCGGGCTCCTCTGGTAAAATTTGCATTCCAGGGACTAAATATCATGTTATTTTGGGTCGACGGACATGAAAAACAACCTGCGGCAACAGTGTAAAAGTAGCCCAATTCCGCGGGAAAACCGTGGACTTGGCAACACTGTTTCAAAGGCATCAAGAATAGTCATGAATAAGATATTTATGATCCAATAATATGAAATGTAGCCTGTATTTAATATGAATAGCCAGTGAATAAGATTATAAATACCAAATTAATTTGACTACAATTACATTTCAATCAATAGACTTTATCAGTCAATAATATGAAATACAGTTTTACAGCCCATAGTGTGTTTATATTTATTGTATAACTCTTTAATTGTATACTCTTTATCACTATTCTTGGCAATATTGCTATAAATTAGGCAAGTGTTCCTGGTTTGCTCTTGAGGAACAGGCAGTTATCCAACTACACACTTAAAAATAAATGGGACTTTATTGCAACCTTTAACATCAGTGGGATGTTTCCAATGCAAAAAGGTTCTTTATAGTGGAAAAATGTTCTTTAGATAATTAAAATGTTCTTTACACACACACAAAAAAAGTTTTTTTTAAGAATGGTTCACTGAAAGGTTCTTTGTGGAACCAGTAATGGTTCTTTTATGGCATCACTGTGAAAACCCCCTTTTTGAACCTTTATTTTTAAGTGTATTCTGGATGACATGGGAAGATGGGATTTCCTCAAAATGTTGGTGAATAAACTTCCAACCAAACCAAAATCAAATACATCTGATTGACCTTTTATACAATACATTAAATAATTATGATTCAAGTAGTACTGATATTGATTGTTGACCTCATAGTCCAGTCACCTTTATTCATATAGCGCTTTATACAATTCAGATTGTTTCAAAGTAGATGCAAACTTCATCAAATTTTAAGACAGATTCAAATTTTGCTTTAAAGCATCTTTGAAAAATACTGTCATTATTCAGCAGAAGTCAGTTCAATGTTGATTCAGTTCAATAACTCTGTAGAGTTCATCAATGAAATTAGTTCAATTCAGCTATAAAGCAGCTCTGCAGAAGACAGTAGTGTTGTTATTCTTTTTGACTCCATTCAGTGTTGATTCAATTCATTCAATAACTGTCGATGTTGCAAAATTCAATTGTGAAAATCAAAGTTATAAAGCAGATCTGCAGAAAACAGTGGTGTCATCACCCAGATCAGTTTAGTTTAAGTTTTGTTCCCATCCAGTAGTGTCAGTGCAGTCAAATTGATAACATTATTGAATATTACGTTTTTTTGATCAAACGAATGCGATTAAAGGGTTAGTTAATAATGTCATTTATTACTCACTCTCATGCAGTTCTACACCCGTAAGACCTTCTTCGGAACACAAATTAAGCTCACAATCACATTAAGACCTTACTCTGATTATGAGAAATAATAGCATTATTGGTGCACATGTAAACGTTGTTAAGGAACCCAAACTCCATCAGGTGATGGACATGAAGAAAAAACAACCTTGGAATAGGCTCAGGCTCAGTTCTCCTCTGTCCAAATGAATGAACATGGTGTGCTTTAAGATTCCAGGCTCTATCACAAGTCAGATTGTGGATTGATAACTTTAAAAAAATTTCGGCTGGCATTACAGAACAAAATCCCTTAATAGACCGCAAGCTGTTAACTTTTTCCTGTGATTTCACAGATGGCATAACATCTCAAACTTGAACGCTGAGTTCTAATTGAAGACATTCCAAGACATGTACTGAACAGAGAGTTTCTACAAGACACATTACAGAGGTCAAAGAAAAAACTAAATTCATCAAATTCTCTAAAATGTACTATTGCCTTTATAAGTAATGATTATGTTTTATATGTTTAAGAAATCTGTAAGATAATGGATCCGTGTGTGGTTTGATATTCACCTCTCTGTTTTCTTCTCCTTTATAAAGATGCACCTCAGTGCTGTTTAACATTCAAAAGTAGATTTGCATTACAGATTTGCGCTCATATGAATATTCTAACCTAATGTTCTTGTCTCTGAAGCATGTGCCACTATACAGAGGAGAAACAGTCTATTATCTAAAACTCAAAGGAAATATATTCATTTTTGACAATCTGCACAGTTTGTCCTCTTGCTCAAGGCATTTGGAAAGCATTTGGAAGCATGTTAGTATAATTGATTGTTTAAACAAAGGCTTGGATCACTTCATAGGGCAACTCATAATTGTTACAGAGTTCTTATCATTCATGTTTTTACTAAAGCCTTAAAAGCCTCAGTATCCTCAATGAACTATAATATCATTATAGTTTAATATTGACTTATGTAAATGAGGATGTAATAATCACATGCAAACAAGGTCTTGGAAGAAAAACAAGAAAGAGTATTATAGCTGCATTTATACCACCCAACTTGGTCTTTACACCTGAAGGACATTATTAAATTGCATATTACCTTAACATATGAAAGCAGAAGATTTATAAATAAGCATAAGCAATTAAAGTGTTTGAAGTGATTTTCTTAAGTGTGCTCTTGTATATTGTCCCAGCAGCAGGGCTGGAGCGCAGGCCTTCAGAAGACTGTCCGCTGGGTCACTTTCCATGTGGCAATATGAGCATTTGTCTGCCACAAGTCCTGCACTGCAACGGCCAGAACGACTGTCCCAATGGAGCTGACGAGGACAACTGTGGTAAGAGCTTTTTTACAAATACAGAGATCTCACATATAGCTTATCTATCTGTCTATCTATATATATACACACACACACTGATGAGCCAAAACATTATGACCAGTCACATGTAAAATGAATATCGTTGATCATCTCCTAACAATGCCACATGATAAGGTCTGGGTAGATTAGATGGTAAGCAAACAATCAGTTCTTGTAATCAATGTGTTGGATGCAGGAGATATGGGCAGGAATAAAGATGACAAGGGCCAAATTGTTTTGGCAAGGAGACTGGGTCAGAGTATCTCTGAAACAGAAATGAGTGTGGGTTGCTCCTGGTCAGCAGTGGTGAGAATTTACCAACAGTGGTCAGAGAAGGGACAAACCACAAACCGACAACAGTGCGTTGGGCACCCAAGGATCATTGATGCACAAGGGCAAAGAGATTATCCCGTCTGGTCTAAGCTAACAGAAGATCTACTGTGGCACAGGTTTTTTTTTTTTTTGCAAGACAAAATTTTAATGATGGGTAATGGAGGAATGTGTCACAACGCACAGTGCATCGTCTGGGGCTGCGTAGTCCCATTGTCTTTTACATCACGTGGACAGCAGTGTAAGTGTGTGCTGTTTACCAGGGGAGGTGATGGCACCAGGATGCATTGTGGGACGACGACAAATGGGTGGAGGAAGTGTGATGCTCTGGGCAGTGTTCTGCTGTGAAACCCTTGGTCTGGCCATATATGGCCACATAAATTTGACACATGCCACCTACCTAAACATTGTTGCAGACCAGATAAAGCCATTCATGGAAATGGTGTTCCCTGATGGTAGAGGCTTCTTTCATCAGGATAACGCACCCTGATGCACTGCAGACATTTTCCAGGAATGGTTTGAGGAACATGATGAAGAGTTCAAGGTGTTGCCCTAGCCTACAAATTCCCCATCTGTTGGATGTGCTGGACCAACAAGTTCGATCCACGACGGCTCCACCTCACAACCTACAGGACTTGAAGGATCTGCTGCTAATGTCTTGGTGCCAGATAGCACAGAACACCTTCAGGGCCTTGTAGAGTCCATGGCAGGTCGTTTCTGTTTTGGCAGCATGCGGAGGACCAACAGCATATTAGGCAGGTGGTCATAATGTTTTGGCTCATTTGTATATTTTATATATATATATATATATATATAGGACCAGGGCGACTTGTCACACAGGGATGTCACAATGGCTATATCTCAGTAACCATAATGGGTAGCACTTTCCAATAAGATCTAATTTGTTAACTTTAGATAATACAGTGTTAAAAAAAAAAAAAAAAATTAAAGGAACACTTTAAAAACACATCAGATCTCAATGGGGAAAAATATCATGCTGGATATCTATACTGATATGGACTGGGTAATGTTTTAGGAACTAAAGGATGCCTCATCGTTTGATGGAAATGAAAATGATCAACCTACAGAGGACTGAATTCAAAGACACCCCGAAAATCAAAGTGAAAAAATGATGCAGCAGGCTAGTCCATTTTGCTGAAATTTCATTGCAGCAACTCAAAATGGTACTCAGTAGTTTGTATGGCCCCACGTGCTTGTATGCATGCCTGACAACGTCGGGCCACGCTCCTAATGAGACGACGGATGGTGTCCTGGAGTATTTCCTCCCAGATCTGGACCAGGGCATCACTGAGCTCCTGGACAGTCTGAGGTGCAACCTGGCGGCGTCGGATGGACCGAAACGTAATGTCCCAGAGGTGTTCTATTGGATTTAGGTCAGGTGAGCATGGGGGCCATTCAATGGTATTAATTCCTTCATCCTTCAGGAACTGCCTGCTTACTCTCGCCACATGAGGCCAGGAATTGTGTGCACCAGGAGGAACCCAGGACCCACTGCATCAGCGTAGGGTATGACAATGGGTCCAAAGATTTCATCCCGATACCTAATGGCAGTCAGGGTGCCATTGTCTAGCCTGTAGAGGTCTGTGCGTCCCTCCATGGATATGCCTCCCTCCCCAGACCATCACTGACCTGCCACCAAACCGGTCATGCTGAACGATGTTACAGGCAGCATAACGTTCTCCACGGCTTCTCCAGACCCTTTCACGGCTGTCACATGTGCTCAGGGTGAACCTGCTCTCATCTGTGAAAAGCACAGAGCGCCAGTGTTGGACCTGCCCATTCTGGTGTTCAATGGCAAATGCCAATCGAGCTCCACAGTGCCGGGCAGTGAGCACAGGGCCCACTGGAGGACGTCAGGCCCTCAGGCCAACCTCATGAAGTCTGTTTCTGATTGTTTGGTCAGAGAAATTCACACCAGTGTCCTGCTGGAGGTTATTTTGTAGGGCTCTGGCAGTGCTCATCCTGTTCCTCCTTACACAAAGGAGCAGATACCGGTCCTGCTGATGGGTTAAGGACCTGCTACTCCCCTGTCCATCTCTCCTAGAGTAACTGCCGGTCTCCTGAAATCTCCCCTATGCTGTTCAGAATGTGCTGGGAGACACAGCAAACCTTCTGGCTATGGCACGTATTGATCCTGCCATCCTGGAGGAGTTGGACTGCCTGTGCAACCTCTGTAGGGTCCAGGTATCGCCTCATGCTACCAGTATGATACTGACCCTTGCCAAATGCAAAACTAGTGAAAAACAGAAAAGATGAGTAGGGGAAAAAATGTCTGTGTCCTTCACCTGTAAAACCATTTCTGTTTTGGGGGTTGTCTCATTGTTGCCCATCTAGTGCACCTGTTGTTAATTTCATTAACACCAAAGCAGCTGAAACTGATTAACAACCCCCTCTGCTACTTAACTGATTAGATCAATATCCCAGGAGTTTAACTGACTTGATGCTATTCTCTGATTAAAAAGTGTTCCTTTATTTTTTTTTTTGACCAGTGTATATTAACTAACATGAACTAACAATGAGCAATACATTTGTTACAGTAATTATTAATCTTTGTTAATGTTATTTAATAAAAATGCAGCCGTTTGTTTGTTTATGTTAGTTCACAGTGCACTGATTAAATTTTAATGTATTAGTAAATGTTGAAATTAACATTAACTAAGATTAATAAATGCTGTAGTAGTATTGTTCATTCTTAGTTCATGTTAACTAAAGTAGTTAACTAATGAAACCTTATTGTAAAGTGTTACCCTATAATGTTTTGAGTCAAAATGTGTTTTCTCTAGCAGTAGCTCTGTATGTTGGTTTCAAACACCTAGTTCAAACTCTTAAATTGCAGTACATTTTGTGAATTGTATCTTCCAAACTAAATAAATAAAATAATGAATGAATTTTATGAATTACTAAATAAATAAATTTGATTGTTTTCTCAGTAATATGTTTTGTAGCCAAGAAAAAGTCTGTCTTTTCCTAAGATAAACTAGCCTTAACCCTTCTAAGCTATTCAAGGTCTTTTTGACCCCAAATGACGTTTGCTGAAATGAAAAAAAAAGTTCCCTTGATCCAAATGGTATTAGACTTTGTAACACTGTCAACACTTTGTAGATCTACAAAAACTGTGCGCGCACACACACTAACACACACACACAGAGAGAGAGAGAGAGGAATAAATGAGTGAGACTTTAAAAATTGCTATATTATAATTTGTCAAAGAAAATCAGCCAAAATGCACAATCAACACAAAAATAAAGTAGTGACACCACGGCACATCTAAGAGGAAGAACAATGCGTGCACACAGAGAATGAGAGAGAGAGAGATGAAAGGATGAGATAATACAATTTAGCACAAACTTCAGTACAAAACTGACTTTTGTACAAAAAATGCTAAACTTGGACAAAAAGTAATTTTTATTGTTATAATTTTGTTTTGTAGATATGAATCCAAATGGAAAAAACTTATGAAAAGATGTCTTTCAATTAGTCAGATAGCATGTCAAATAGAATATCAAATACCAATAGCAAATAGAGAATCTTTGCAGCCATCTACTGGTTAAAATGATAATTTTTTACTTTTGAAAACTATATTTTCCAAAAGACGCCAAAAATCTCAACCTAAACCATGGTAAATTGTCAATGGTATTTCCATGAATGAAAGTTAGAAATATGGTTATTTTGAAAAAAAAAACAACTATTAAAAAGAAAAAAAATTATTAATTTATTTATATAAATTTAAAACATGCCAAAAATCCCCCCCAAAACTTCACAAATATAGAGTAAAAACATTAATAAAGTAAGTTTGTTTTTAAAAACAACAACATTTTTTTTTACAAAATCACATTTTATTGTCTGGGGTCTCTGGAGACCCCAACACCTTGAGTGTACATCCCAAAACGAATAGCTTACAAGGGTTAAATAAAAGTGTAAAAAGAGTGACAACTAGCCCCCTATAATGTCCCCAATAGACTGATCTATATATGTTTTAACATTGTTACAATATCGTATCATTGTTTTATCAATTGTTTGCTGATCCTGTCTGTATGTGTTTTGTATGAATGTGTGTGTGTGCTCATCTCATGTTGACCTTTATCTCATCGCTGTCCATCTCTCTGAAGGGGATAACAGTGGCTGGGCAGACCTCTTCGACCAGATCTATAAAAGGGTTTATCCACAAGAGCTTTCTACAGAATGCCGTAAAAACACACATAATTCCCTCATTAACCTCTTGAGTTTGCTATCTCAGAAACACAATTTAGACAGTCCAGTTCTAGACAGTACTGCTTGTATTAGTATAAACTAGGCCTATGCATATAGTGTAATTTTTAATGTCACTTTCAATAGAGGTTCATTATCCATCTTTTTTCCTAACAAGCCTACTGCGTTTTAGATTATGGGAGGCACTTCCAGTTTGGGGAAGTTCCACTTAAAAAGACTGAAACAAATCATTTCAAATCATACAAATAATCATTTTCCGTCAGTTTGACTGAATGAGCTGTAAAATTTCCTTCATGTTCTATTTTCTGATGTCAGAAGAATAACGTAACACCTGGTATTTTAATGTGATATGATATAACAAGAACGCCTATAGCAAGAGCTTTTTTCAGTCGCTGAATTCTTTTCCTCCTAATTTTTTCCCCTTTGTATTCTGCTGTAACAGTATGAAAAAAGACTACATATACTGTGCATTTGAATTCTATATCCCATGAATAATACACTGGAATGCACCAAGAATATTTAGTTTTTCTCCCCAAATCCTCACATCTCTTTTCAGGTTTGTTTTCACATGGATACTTTAAAATGTAAATGTCCCCCCTTTTTACTTCTTATCCACATTTTTGATTGAGGCAACGTATTAGGGCCGCACGATAATGGTAAAACTGATAATCACGATTATTTTGCTAAAAATTATAATCACGATTATTAATCACGATTATTCGGAAAAGTTCTATTTGGAGGATTTAAGCTCTTTGCATCTGGCAACCACAAGCATGAACGCTAGTGGAGGCTTGTTACCAATGCAAGATAACACAAATGCCAAATAAAAAACACATTTTTAAGATAAATAACGAGCGGGCCAATATTGTGACGATTATTTGTAATCAATCGAGAGAAGCAGATATCGTTATCGTGATTAAAATTCGATTAATCGTGCAGCTCTACAACGTATGTTACATAATACAGACATATATTACTACAGTGATATTTAACACATCCATAATATTTCTGTGGTAATAATCAAGATTTTATGGTTATTTATTGTCTGTTATAGTAATTTGTTTAAATTTCCTTTTAATGTTCGATGGTTGAAGGGTGTGTAGAATAATGTAATCTCATTGTACCAAGTTTTTGAAAATACTAATTATTGCATTCATAGAGCGAACCTTTTGCTAATTGTTTGCAGTTTAACGAAAGTTACTCCCATAATACACGCGAAGCATCTTGGGGCATAGGCAAAAGGTGGATACGGTCAACTCATATTTAATCTTTGAAATATATTTGAAATGTAACCTTTTTTTTAATATACTTTCAACACTGTAAATCAGTTATCATTTTTAACTATATTTTGGTTGTCACTCTGCACAGAACTTCCATATTGCAAAAACTGTGGGATTTGAATGTGTGTATGTTCATGTGTATATGTCTCTCTTTCCTGTCCTGCCTTGCAGAAGTGGAGCAGTATCCGGATCGTTGCCAGTGCATTAACAATGAGATCCACTGTGTGCATGTCAGATTGAGATCCATTCCGCAGGTGTCAGCGAATGTTACCTTCCTGTACGCAGCCTTCCATTGCAAATTTGTGTAGTCAACATGCAGTTCATAAATGTAAAAGATTATGGTGGATGTTGGTTGTCTAATTGTTAAAGGTTTAATGCTGCGTTCACGTGCTATCGGAAATTTCTTACTTCCCACTTCTGAAGTCGTGATTGCGAGTTTGCTTTGTTGTCTGAAAGAATAGGAATCATGGAGGACACCAGGTTTATTCTTGCCTAGGGAAATCTTTTTAAAGCCAAAATGTATTGAATATATTTAACTTTGATAAAAATGTTGCTTCCCATTCGTTAACAACCATATAAACATTCACTGCACTACATACATAGATAGACATGACTTCCTGTTCCACAGGAGTATAAATACAAGGAAACACAAAGGCCAAATTCCCTTAATCATTCATTTCAATGAGTAAAACTAGGGCTGCCCTCGACTAAAGATTTTTCTGGTCGACTAGTAGTCGTTCATTTTAAGCAATTAGTCGACTAATCGTGCAATTATTAATAAACTGTATAAATCATAATAAAGATCCTTTAATGCCTACATAGCCTAATCAGCCTAATCATGTTCAAGCGCACATATAAAGCTTGAAGCAGCGCACTGGCAGAAGTAATGATTATGAATGCATCGGGGTAAAACAGCATTTCCATTTGAACTGGTTCATTTAAAAGTATACATTTTGCTTTCTATAGATATATTTTTCATGTCTGTGAGGCAAGTTTACATGGAGTTTTGGTTCTTTTTGTTGGTGTGCTCAAGTTTACAGAGACGGCAGAAAGTGCACCCTGTTTGCTTTCATTATTTTACAAAAACACAACATTTTGTTGTTATTGTGAGTACACACAAATACAAGTAGGCTCTTCACAGATTCAAAAGATGTATTACTCTTATTTGTATTTTAAGTGCAAGTGATGCACCGGCGCCTCCATGTTAGCTGTCATGCAGTAAGCGTGCTACTATTCACAAACACTTGAATAGCCCACATTTTTCTAGGTCAATGTTAAAGCGAGCGGCCATGTAAACTTGCTACTACTTACATGTTGCAGATGATAAGCCATATTTGAGGATGATTAATGATTTGGTTGATAAATGAGCGTTTGGCTGTCTGCCCGATGTACTGTAATTACCACATAGACCAACTGTTAAAGGTGGGGTAAGCGATATTTCAAAAACACTGTTGGACATTGTTGATATTTGAAATCAACCCAAACAAACCCACCCCTCTCTTTATTGCTCCGCCTCCAAAACGCACCCTCCAATCCTAACTACCCTGCTCCGAGTCGGTCTCGAACCCCGATCGCTGCGGGCAGGCGAGGCGAGAGCACTAACAATGACGCTAAACACCGCATTCTCTTGCTGTCGTCAGTGCGCAGTGGTTTACCTGCACAACTCTCACTATCTGGCCACTGTTACACACATAATACAAGAGTGGATGTCTGTTTATCCCAGCTGACAGGCAACAAAATGCTTCACGGAAAATAAAGCGCAGATGATGAACGAACGACAAGGAAGCACAAAAAAATGAACGTACAGTACACAAGAGTAAATACAAACAAGAGTTTGTTGTTAGTCTCCAACAGCACAGCAGCTCCAGACAATCAATGACACTCAAACCCAGTGTTACTCACGTGTGGAGCGGAATCAAAGCAGCCTTTGCGTCTGTTTTTAGGTCTTACCGCTTAGCTCTCTCCAGCGCTGGAAAGCTTTTCTAATATTAAGGCGGGTCCTCAAGCACTTGCCCAGTCATTAACCTTCATTCCAGTGATACTCTTTTGAGCTCTTTTGTATTGTGTCTCATCTCTCTTTCTGCAGTCTTTCTTCAAATCTCCCTCTTGCTCATTCTGTCTCCTTGACCGTCTTACGTCCCCTAATGCTGATTGGCTACTAGTTTGTTGTTGGTGTCGGTCTGACTAACTTCCAAACAGTGTTTTTGAAATATGGCTTATCCCACCTTTAATGATCTGTCCGTCACAGACTGCGTGATTGACTAAGACTCTTCTCGCTGACTAGTCGACTATTTGGGAGCAGCCCTAAATAAAACCAAAGAATATAGTTCTGATGTGCAGCAAAAATTGAATAGAAAGTGGCTGTACAGCTAAAGCATTGAAAATCCCCATTTCCACTATCAGGGCAATAATTAAGAAATTCCAATCAACTAAAGATGTTACAAATCTGTCTGGAAGAGGACATGTGTCTATATCGTCCTAATGCACGGTGAGGAGGAGAGTTTGAGTGGCCAAAGACTCTCCAGTGATCACAGCTGGAGAATTGCAGAGATTAGTTGAGTCTTGGGGTCAAACAGCATGTACATCATCACAAGTTGTTTAAAGAAAAATCCTCCTCACTCATCCAAAAATAAACTCCAGCATGTTTAGTTGTCAGACACAACTGGAACTTCAAAAGCGACCTGGTTTTATCCGCCAGATAAAACGGTGTTCTCCAAACTCATCAGGCATTATAGAAGAAGATTCAGAGCTGTTATCTTGGGAAAAGGATGTTGCGATAATTTGGTGTCAATAATTGTGGCCAACATGAACTAGAGAAAAACATTTCATAATGAGATTTCCCTCCCACTTTCCATTGTTGTACTTAAATGATAGGTTAGAATTTTTGAATCAAAGATCAAAATGATAAACAATGTAGATTTATTTTCAAAGCCCCCTTTGATCATATTTAACAAGGGTGCCACTAATTTTGGAGTTGACTGCATGTACATATGCACTATTTTCATGCCATAACAAAGAGCAATTTTTCTCCCTTCCACCATGTTTAAAGTTTATGGCACGTCCAACTCAGAAACTACAAAAACAACATAATCATCTTTGATTTCCCAGTGGTAAATTTGACTTGAGAGTACGTTCATGTCCAATTTTCGAGAAGGAAACTCGCATTTACAATAATTCCAATAACATGTGAAGGCAGCATAATTCCAAATAAGCATAACCCAGTATTAAGCTACAAAGCAGGGTCAGCCAGGGAGACCCTTAGGGTGGTGCAACTGGTGTGACAGCCCCGGGCCCCGTGCTTTAGGGGGCCCCTCGGCAAACGGACTGGAAAGCGATTGTGAACGGACTGAGAGTGACCCCACATGCCCCAATACAGTCACTCTTATGCGTTATACACAATTTCAACTTGAAAATCACTAGTAGTAATCATAAGCAGTCCGTTTCATAAAAGAGCTCTATAAGGAGCTCAAAGGATCCCTACCAGTGCCCCTCCCTCACAAAACAAAACATATGTCAAACTTTTAAACCACGGAAAAAAAATCAACCTGTGGCAACAGTTTAAAAGTAGCCAAATTCCGCGAGAAAACAACCCCACGGCCAGTTGTTCAGAAACAAACAACCAATCAGAAAATGTGTCATGGCAAAGGGTGAATGAAGAAGAGACCGAAAAGTATATTCAGGAAAACGTATAGTTTGCATGCTGTTTTCATCCAATGATATTGACACTGCAAACATGACACGGCTCAACAATTTGAAGTGTGAAAAGACCTTTAGTGAGCAAAATGCATTGGATTACACAATTAAACACAAAAGACAGTATCAGTATAGGCTAAAAACAAATACAGTCCAACACCGTCTTTCCATCTTATCTCAGTTTTTGAGGCAGATTTTCTTCAGCTTAATACACTAATGAAACACTACTGAGTGTTTAATTGCATGTTTGTGTTGCTTTTGGACAGATCATTGAGGAGCAACGAGATTCGCATGTTACCCGATAAAGCCTTCATCAAATACATAAAACTACAGAGGCTGTAAGTATGAATAAGCATTTCTTGATCCTTTCTTCTGATCCAAAACAGCTCCTCTTTATAATTTCTGTCACATGCATAGTGATTGATTTCATAAGACCTGCTCAAGACAACTTTGGTATGCATTGACTTTAAAGGGATAGTTCATCCAAAAATGAAAATTCTGCCATCATTTACTCAACCTCAAGTAGTTCCAAATTTTTAGGAATGTCTTTATTCTGCTGAACACAAAGGAAGATATTTGGAAGAATGTCAAACCAAACAGATCTCTGACTACCATAGTATTTATTTTTCCAATTATTGTAGTAAATGGGGGGTGAGATGTTTTGCTACTGACATTCTTCCAAATATCTTTGTGTTCAGCAGAACAAAGAAATTCAAATAGGTTTGGAACTACTTGAGGGTGAGTAAATGATGACAGAATTTTCATTTTTGGGTGAACTATACCTTTAAGGCGATGCTTTGCTAAGCCGCAAATCAACACACAGGCTTGTATAATGGAGCTGTCAACCTGTACCGCCAATGCCTGTTTATGTGGTACAAAAACAATTGGTTCCTGCATGGAACTGATTAACATTTATGATCCGCTTTCTGTTGAATTCACTGAAGCTTTTATGATGAGGCCATGGTCACCTTCCTTTAAAATGAGCTTGCTGCTGCTTGTTATTCTCAGTATTGGCAAGTTTTATGTATAGCATGCCAATAAACCTTGGATTCTATATGCTGCTGTCTGAAGATGAATGCTTTCTAGTAGTACACACTGTTATGGACAGGAGTGAGGATAATGGCGACAAGCACAAGCACTGAGTACTATAGTTATTTATTTTCAAAAGGCATCAGCGTTACACCAATAGAGAGTAATTGTAATTGACATAACATAATAATGTTTGTCATAAAATAATTTTTGTAAAGAAGTCATGATTAAAATACGTCATTTTGCCACCTTTTCAGTGTTTTAATGGAATAAACACTACCATTCAAAAGTTTGGGGTCTGTAAGATTTTTTTAATGTTTTGAAAGTCTCTAATGCTCACAACACTGCATTTATTTGATAAGAAATACAGTAAAAACAGTAATTTTGTGAAATATTGTAACAATTTAAAATGTAATTTATTCCTGTGATGGAAAAGCTGGATTTTCAGTGGCCATTACTCCTTCAGAAACCATTATGATATACTGATTTATGCTGATTATCAATGTTGAATTGTGCCGCTTAATATGTTTGTGGAAACTGTAATAATTTCTTTCCGGAGATTTGATGAATAAATGTTCAAAAGAACAGCATTCATATATTAACAATGTAAAAGTCTCTGCTGTTACTTTTGATCAAGTATATGCATCCTTGCTGAATGAAGGTATCTTTTTTTTTTTTTTTTTTTTTTTTAATATATCTTTCTAACCCCACATTTTTAATAGTAGAGTAATTTAATATAATTTTATTTAACATAATTGATTTTTTAATATAATATAAAGTAATTTAGTTTTCCCTGTCCAGAAAAACATCAGTTAATTGTGAGACAGATGTCCATTTCATGCTTTTTGGTCATCAGACAAAACATCTACTAGAATATAAATAAAATATTTGTGATTTACATATTGCTTGCAATAAACAAACAAACAAAAAAACATCTTAATCAGATTGCACTTTTAAATGGCCATCGGTGGAGAAAGCTAACTAGACTAGATACAAATAGCTAAACCTCGACCCCTCGAACCACTGATGAGAGAGAAGAGGTCTGAGTAGAAGTAGAGATGAAAAAAGATCAGAAATCATATAGAAAAGTATTACTAGAAATGA
Source organism: Hypophthalmichthys nobilis (assembly GCA_037950665.1). Classification (NCBI taxonomy): domain Eukaryota; kingdom Metazoa; phylum Chordata; class Actinopteri; order Cypriniformes; family Xenocyprididae; genus Hypophthalmichthys; species Hypophthalmichthys nobilis. The sequence goes on from CM075479.1 coordinate 20,631,630, forward strand.
ATGAGAGGATGTGGTGTATTACTAATAGTAATGGTTATGGAACACCAAGTGCATAAAGTCATTACCACTGAAAGTGTTGCTTTTAAAAGTGATTGATATTGTCAATGTTCCAAAAAATTTTTTAGAACAAAGTTATGCAAGCTATGCAAGTACTTCATTTAGCTCTTTTTCCTTCTGCCCCTGCAGAGGACTGGAAACAACACAGTGTGACATTTTCGTTTTACAGTCATTTCAAGCTGCTGTCCGACTGTTAAACTGAGACAATTTTGTAAATGGCAGTTTCAATGCACTCAAAACTTAATATGGCTTGGCATTAAATGAAACATGGAAAGTCAGTAATTGTGGTGCTTTTTTTGTGTGCTATTTCCGTAAATATGCATTTGTATTTCTGTCAAGGAGAAAAGCTATTTTGTCATATTTATTTCATGTTGCGTCTCAGAAACGGCACTGAGAGTTTTACCATTAGAACTGTGTATAGCTACACTTTAATGTTTAGATGTAGATGAATGGATTTTTCTCCTTATGTAAACAAATTTCATGAATAATTATCAATGGCCCATTCCCTATTTTATAATTCAAAGCCCTTATTAAATATTTAATGTGGTAGGTGACCCAGAAAGCACTATATTTTATGTAGAGCCACAGCTCTGTCAGCTTAAAAACACCAAGTACTGGTGCAGTTACAATGTGATAATGCTCACATGCCACAGGTGTGGAAACTGTCCTGAGGCATTCATTTTAAAGCCTTCAAATATTTTTTCATTCTTAGATGAATGTTTGGTTGGGTACATTTAGTTTTGGATACAGTATTTCAGGCACTCAAAGGATGGCATGACTATGGAATGTGAGTTGGTGAATATACATTATATTCTGTGATATAATGGAGGTGGGAGGTGACCATGGAGTAGATTTGTGGAGATTTATTAAAGATAAATAAAAGGACATACAGGATCCAATATGCAGGCTGATATTGTGGTCAAGGTACAGGTGTTGGTCAGAAACACAGTGAGGGAGTCTATCGTCATATAAGTGCATATCAGCAATCCAAAAGTAGTAAAAACAGGCAGAATAATCGGTAACATGGAAACAGAACAGCAATAAGGAAAACACTTGGTAATGCAGAATAATGTGGCAGTACTCACATTCAAACATGCATGATGTTTATACACTGATAATAGGAAGTATACTGACAGGAAAGAGGAAGAGCAAGGTTAGAATTCGGGCGATGGCGCCCTCTGGTTACCAGGAGCATGGTCCATGAGCTGAGATGTTTCAATCATAGACAAAATAACTGAAGTTAATGTGGTCTGTTTGGATCTAGGCCATGTAAATGTCTTTGACATGATACAAAGGTGTTGTAAGTGGTTGCCCAGTAAGGTGTTCTGAAAATCACACTGTTTTGTAGTTTCTAGGGTGTTGTTTTGTGATTGGTTATGGCCCAAGTCAAAATGGCTTATCGCAAAGACTCTATGATATTTTAGTCTATATGGCTCGAGTGCCTCCTTCAAGGAACATGATGTTTTCATCTGTATTTTTATTAGTTTGGTAAAGCTGCTAAACACAACCACCTGTTGACCAAATTGCTGATTGTTTTGTTTTCTTCCTCAGGTTTCTCCAGGATAATTGCATTGGCACTGTTTCCATTCATGCTTTTAGTGGATTATATAAGCTGCAAAAACTGTAAGTGCATGTTTTTATTTTTTTATTAAACATGAATAGTTAAATCACCTTTATGTTTTATAGCACTTAGATTAATTTAAACGGTTAGTTCACCCAAAAATGAAAATACTGTCATTTATTACTCACTCTCATGTCGTTCTACACCCGTAAGACCTTCATTCATCTTCGGAACACAAATTAAGATATTTTTGATGAAATCTGATGGCTCAGTGAGGCCTGCATAGCCAGCAATGACACTTCCTCTCTCGAGATCCATAAAGTTACTAAAAACATATTTAAAACAGTTCATGTGAGTTCAGTGGTTCTATGTTAATATTATAAAGCAACGAGAATACTTTTTGTAATAAATGACATTATTTTCATTTTTGGGTGAACTAACCCTTTAAAGCAGCTTCACAATAACAAACAGGAAAGTAACAGAATTAATGATGCAAACTTAATCAAATATGAGACAAGTTCAAATTCTGCTTTAAAGCAGCTGTGGCAAGATAATAGTGTCATTATTCAGCTCAATTCAGTTTAGTGATGATTCATTTCAGTTCAGTTATGAAACAAGTTCAATTCAGTGAATACAACTTTTTTATCTTTGTTAAAACTTCCAACATTCTGAGTAAAGCTCAATATAATTTCTAGTTCTTGTGTTGCAGATCTTTGAGCCAGAATTGCATCTCCTTGCTTTCACCTGGAGTGTTCAGTGATCTTCATAAACTCAAGTGGTTGTGAGTATAAATGCTGTTGTTTTACTTTTTATTTAAAAAAAATGTTCTTAAATTAAATTGCCAACATCCAAAGTCAAGATGATTCAGTTGTTTACATGAGTCATATATGAAATATTATTATAATTTAAAATAATATATATATATATATTTTACTTTTAATGTTTTAAAATGTAATTTATTCCTGTGATGGCAAAACTGAACTTTCAGCATCATTACTTTAGCTTTCAGAGTCACATGATCCTTCAGAAAACATTCTAATATGCTGATTTCTTGTCAGTGTTGAAAACTGTGATGGTGCTTAATTTTTTTGTGGAAACCTTGATACGTTTTTCAGAAAATTCAGAACAGCATTGTAACATTACAAATGTTTTTACTGTCCAGTTACTGTTTACAGTTATTAAATTAGTCCATTAGTTTGGCTGGTGGTTTAGGAGCATTTTTGCAGGTTTTGAACTGTTATATAATTTTATTCAGGATTTTGGACGACAATCCCATAACAACAATTACAGTCAACACATTTACCGGCCTGAGTTCTCTCTTCTACCTGTAAGTCTTCATCCATCCTCATTTGATGAAGTGCTGCACTTGTTAATTTCCTACTTTTGTTTCAATAAATCCTGTTATTTGTGCATGAAGCTCTGTTTTTCAGAATCATTGTGTTCTATATTTCCACCCAAGTTGCTTCAGTAACAAAAAATATTGCTCTGAAAAATTATTTGCATTTTAAATGATTTAAGTCTGTGCACTGTAGTTTTAAATGTCTGTACGAGGTGTCTGCTGACAGATTATGATGTTGTGGCTCACCTCAATCTGTACAGGTCAATGGTAAATACCTCTCTAGAACAGCTACCCCCCACCAGACTCTGCACCCATATGCCCTTACTCAGCTGGCTGTAAGTATCCGCTTCTCTTTTACTTAGTACTGTCATGACTTATAGGATTTTGAATTCAGTTCAGTTAAGAAGATGCTGACAGTAGGCAGCGAGGCAGCTCAGGTTTTGAAACAGAGCTTGGTCATTCCAAGACAACTCAACCAGCTCCAGCTCAAATTTTTAATTTTGTTAATATTTTTTTCTGAAGAACGCCATCAACAGGCGAAATTGTCTCCTCTTCCTCCCCCCCAAAACCACCTTACCGTCAGTAGATGCGGCAGAAAGTATTGGGTGCACAGAGGTTTCACTTTCTACAGGGTCAATTTTAGTCTCATAATGTGGTTTTAACAAATTTACATGGTATCGTTTAACTGATTTTTCCTGCGACGGAGTGATGATTTCATAATTCTCAGATAATTTACATTGCACAACAAAGGGGCCACCAAACCTAGCTTCAAAAGGACAAGATACAACCGGCCGAAGGACAAGAACTGGTTCACAAATGCGACGTTCAACTGTAGGCCTACACTGATCAACGAGATGTTCAAAAGGTTCACCCATTGCTGGCATCGGTTTCAAACGCACAGATTTACTGGTTTACTGGTTAACTGGCATGTTTTACATTGCTTAATATAAGCAGAGATATTTCGTTTTATTTGTGGCCAAAAAAAAAAATGACGCAACAAGCGATCATAAGTTTTACGCACATCCTGATGACCAGATTTATCATGCGCAACTTCAATCATCATATGTCGGAACTTGACTGGAACCACCACCTGGAAAACAGGATCCCCAACACAATATTCATGAGGAATCCATTTCCTCAATAAAACTCCATCGCGCGCACAATATCCGTGAGACATGTTACCCAATTCCGTTGGAGTACCAGCACTTTGAAAAAGTTCATCCAAAGTTCTCCGAGACAGGGAAAGACAAAGCGGACAAATCAGATATAAACACATTAGTACACACTTTATCAGATGAAATGTCCTTCGGATCATTCAATTAATTCCTCTTTACTCGTGTCATTGCCTGAGTCACCGCACATACAGCATCTTGATCCACTGAACTGTGCTCAATTTCTTTTTAAGTGCAACTATGGGACACACTGGACCATCAGCCCAGACCCGTTCACCTACCGGTCCATTTCCTAAAATAATTTGAACTCCTTCAACTGGCAGAGTTGGTCATACACCTAGTACAACCTTACCTTGGATCAAATCAGACTGAAGGTTCGCTACATGAAGAGGCACAAACAAAACATTCATCCCGATTCCTCGAATTAAAACATTCTCACCAGTATGAGATTGCGAGGAAAAAGGTAAAACCGATGTCAAAATAAATAAAACCATTGATCCCATGTCTCACAAAATTTTAACAGGAATCTCCTCTTTTCCTCCAACCAAAGACACACACCCCTCTGTAATAAAAGGAGAATGAGAAGAGAAAAAGTCAACAGATTTTTGTTTAGTGACTCTACCCTCAGACAAAACAGGAGCTGCAGAAACAGATGGCTTAACAGTGGAACGTGTATGTTTAGATTTATCTCTAAGACCGGATAATCCAGTTTCCAGTGGCCCTTCTCATGACAATAATTGCACGTTTTACTTGGGTCAAATTTTTCCATGAACTCACGATCAGGTTTAGGCAGGGAACTTACAAAAGTAGAAGGATTATTACGAGCATTCAAGTCAACAAAAGTGGGCTTGTGCGTCAGCACAAAATCATCAGCCAGCAAATCTGCTTGCTCTGGAGTCTTTACATTATGCTCATTAATACATGTAGCTACACGACTCAGAACTGAATTCTTAAATTGTTCTCAAATCCCTCACAAATTCTAGATATGTTTGCGCCTGCTCTTTTTCCTGTAAACGAAATTGTTGCCTGTATGCCTCTGGTACACATTCATACACTTTTAAAATGACAGATTTCACTTTATCATAATCCTTACAATCATCAATCGACATGGAAGAAATAGCTACTTGTGCCTTACCAGTTAAAACGCATTGAACTTGCCATACGTTCAAAAAGAGTAAAAAAAGTATCAGGATCTTCTTTGTTAAATTTTGGAACAAGTTTTAAATTTGAAGATAAGGAAAAAGACATACCTTGTTCCTCTCTAGAACCAGATAGCTTAACCTCTCTCATAAGATTAAGTTTGAGGACCTCCACTTCCAACTTCGCTTTTTCTAATTCCTGTTTGCTTTCCTCCGAACGTTGCTTTAACTTCTCGTGCTCCATCTGCAACAATAGCAACTCCTTCTGCTGTTCAAACGATAAATTGGGCTGTAAATTAGTTGCACCTGCTACAGACTCCATACTGGTTTTTAAAAGCCTTTTTCAAAAAGTTCGAATTTTAAAATAAACGAGAGACTTTCTCTACCGATTCTTTTATCTTTAATTACTATCCTATAATATTCGGCGATCTTTAACAATTGTTCTTTCGTACAATGTTCCAAAATTTCAAAAGAAGGTGATTTAATAAATGAATCAGCATCAGCCATGAGAAAGCCACCAAAAGGACAAAAGAAAAAATTCTACCGTGCAAACAAATAACGAGAGTTTCCCTCTACCTGTTTTCCCAAAGTCCTTATCTACCTTAACCCTAGTCTTCATGCAGTTACTTGTGGGGGGTAATTATGCACTAAAGCCCGATGGGTGAACAACGCAACTGATTAAATCAGCGACGCGCTCAACACCACGGATGTGCTCCCGAGTTAAATACTACTACCCAATTTCATCGCAACACTACCAAAACCCCCGACATGTCTCAAAGGAAACATGCCGCTACACCTACCAGGGAAACTCACGTTCAAAAACAATATTGCACTTTTATCTACCAATTTGGTGACCTTCCACAGCAACTAAATAGACTCGGATACAAATTATTTGTGTGCCCCAAACAAATCAAATTATACTTAACCAAAACGAGGACGAGCCACCAAATTGTTATAACCCCTGGCTCAAAGGGAAGCAACAAAAAGGGCACACACAACCATAATTAAGCTCAAAAAAGCAAAAGCTTTATTAAATCAAATTAATTTGCAAAACAATAAAATAAAAATGTTTCTGTAAACATCAGTTTAATCAGTGCGTAAAGCAAGGTGTCTGAATGAATCTGTAATGTACTGTTGTGATGAACAAAAACAACATGGGGATCAAAGCAAAACCAAATGACAAAGCAAAGACAGAACCAAACAAAGGATAACTCAAACAAAACTTCCAAAACCCAAGTTCCCGTCCTAGCACTGCCAACAGTCTCTTTTAAAGAAACGCCACAGCAGCAATCGCAGGTGCAACCAATGAACCGCCCATCAAGTTAAGTCCTAGGCGGGGCAACCAATCAACACGCATCCCAAACGTCAAAATATTAAATGCCATGGATAAATCTTTACTGAGTAATCCACTATTTTGTAGATGGGGTCTAGAATGACAATTTTCACCTGAGAATTTGGAGCCAAATTACAGGGGAGAGAAAATAACTTAAGAAAGATGGCAGCATCATTATTTTATTTTTACACACAGTAGCTCTATTAGTAAAATCTGTTGTCTTTAGCAATCCTTGTTGCATATAACAATGGAGACTGTTAAAAAATGGAGAGAAGCCCAACCAAAAAAAAAGTTGGCACGCCTGTAACCGTTTAAATAATGGAGTTTTTCAATTTATGAGTAAAATAAGGTCTGTGGTTCACATATATTTGGTGATACTTGAACATTTTGCTCTACATCATAAACTGCACACATTCACACCCCAAACGTTTTTATCTATTATTACTTATTAGAAACATACACTGATCAGGCATAACATTATGACCACTGACAGGTGAAGTGAATAACATTGATTATCTCTTCATCACGGCACCTGTTAGTGGGTCGAATTTATTAGGCAGCAAGTGAACATTTTGTCCTCAAAGTTAATGTGTCAGAAACAGGAAAAATGGGCAAGCGTAAGGATTTGAGTGAGTTTGACAAGGGCCAAATTGTGATGGCTAGACGACTGGGTCAGAGCATCTCCAAAACTGCAGCTCTTGTGGGGTGTTCCCGGTCTGCAGTGGTCAGTATCTATCAGAAGTGTTTCAAGGAAGGAACAGTGGTGAACCGGCGACAGGTTCATGGGCAGCCAAGGCTCATTGATGCATGTGGGGAGAGAAGGCTGGCCCGTGTGGTCCGATCCAACAGACGAGCTACTGTAGCTAAAATTGCTCAAGAAGTTAATGCAGGTTCTGATAGAAAGGTGTCAGAATACACAGTGCATCACAGTTTGTTGTGTATGGGGCTGCATAGCCTAAGACCAGTCAGGGTGCCCATGTTGACCCCTGTCCATCGCCGAAAGTGCCAACAGTGGGCATGTGAGCATCAGAACTGGGCCACGGAGCAATGGAAGAAGGTGGCCTGGTCTGATGAATAACACTTTCTTTCTTGGCACCAGGATGCACCATGGGAAGAAGGCAAGCCGGCGGAGGCAGTGTGATGCTTTGGGCAATGTTCTGCTGGGAAACCTTGGGTCCTGCCATCTATGTGGATGTTACTTTGACACGTACCACCTACCTAAGCATTGTTGCAGACCATGTACACCCTTTCATGGAAACTGTATTCCCTGGTGGCTGTGGCCTCTTTCAGCAGGATAATGCACCTGCCACAAAACAAAAATGGTTCAGGAATGGTTTTAGGAGCACAACAACGAGTTTGAGGTGTTGACTTGGCCTCCAAATTCCCCAGATCTCAATCCAATCGAGCATCTGTGGGATGTGCTGAACAAACAAGTTCCAATCCATGGAGGTCCCACCTCGCAACTTACAGGACTTAAAGGATCTGCTGCTAACATCTTGGTGCCAGATACCACAGCACACCTTCAGGGCTCTAGTGGAGTCCAAGCCTCAATGTGTCAGGGCTGATTTGGCAGCAAAAGGGGGACTTAAAATCCAACACGATGAAGCTTGGTAAAATTCTTCTGTGCAGAGTCTACATTTTTAGCATTTTTTCTATTAGTGTTTTTCCCAGATCCCAGACAGGTTTAAATGCTACCTCGGACTCATCCTTCTTTTTCGCATCTCTGTGTTGTACAAGAACAGTATGTACTCAGTTGCTAATGCACCGTTATTTTCTCCTTGGCCATGGTGTCTGTCTTTGACAGGATTTCACTGATGTGCTTTTGGGTGAAACCAAATAGTCTTAGGCCTACCTTTTTAATATTGTGTATAAATGTCACATGTACATGTCAATATGCCTGTATTATATTTACTGAGATGTCCAGTAATGTTGAAATGTTTTATGTCCAGCATTTTTATTTGCATTACGAATTTTTACTCATTGATATATGACATGCTCTCTTATAGGGATTTTGAGGGGAACCGCATTAAGACTTTGGGCTTGTCAACTTTACTTGCTTGTGAACATCTTACTGTGCTGTAAGTATTAACAGAAAATTATACCATTTGTATGATAGGCTTTAAAGGGGTGGTTCTTTGCGATTTCACTTTTTTAACTTTAGTTAGTGTGTAATGTTGCTGCTTGAGCATAAACAGTATCTGCAAAGTTACAGTGCTGAAAGTTCAGTGCAAACGGAGATACTGTCTTTTAAATTTATAGCAGTTTAATGCCTACAATTACGATCAGTTTGGACTACAACAAGCTTCTTCCTGGGTTGGTGACATCATAAACCCTGAAATGAACATAAACTCTGCCCATGGGAACATGCAACAAAGTGGGCAAGGCCATGTCGGCATTATGGCATTATGGAAGCGGAAAGAGTTTTCTACACCGGACGTGCCAAAAGATAATAGAACCCATTATAATCAGTGATATTGTCTACACTGGATGCGCCACTGAAGACAGCTTCCAGAATCCACACGAGATCAATGCTGGATTTGCACAAAGGCTATTACTAAACGATAAAGCAGTTCCCACTTTAAAAACAGAAGCTGCTGTTTATGGACCCCTAACTGTAAGTACATTTTATTGTTTGTACATGTCTTTTAAATGTATTATGTTGCTTTTTTGGTTGCATCAAGGATGTAAACAAAGACCAACGCGGTTTGGCTTCGCTAGCCAGTTAGCTAAATTCTATTGCATACTTCTCCAACAAATGCCAACAAACTTCTATGTTCATAGACAAACAGTTGTTCATGCTATAAATTAAACGATAACTTTACAAAAATGCTACTACTCAGTCATGTATTCAGCTACAGTAAAGCTTTAATCAGGATAAAACCATATATTGAAAGCTAACATAAAAAATAGTAACGTGACAGTATATCTAAAAACTTTGACACAAATACAAACGGAAATACTTACCATTCATAAACTTTAAAAGCTGTGCTTGCAGAGGTTCTGCTTGACCCTCTTCATCATTACTGCTATCTGGGTCTGATTCGGGCTCAATTTGATACGGCAATATAGACGCCATTATTTACATTTTCCCCGAAGCACATGTAACAACTAATGGTAAGGGGTGTGGCATTTCCGGACGCTTCATCAAATCACAATACACTGGGCCAGCTAACCAATCTGAGCCCATTGCGTATTTCGGAGGGAGGGTCTTCATAGAACCAGGAAGCCAAACAGGCCGTTCAAATGACAACGGAAACAGCGGTGTAGAATAAAGGTAAAATATATGAAAAATACGGCGTATTTTTAAAATGAAGCTTTAAGACATGTTAAACTGTGCCCCAAAAACACAATCAAGCCTATAAAAAACACTGAACCACCCCTTTAAGCTTTAGCTGATAAAAGTTTCGCTAACAAGTTCCAAATTAGGACCCTTTCGATGAGGTTTATGATCTTAAGTCTTCTCATCCTTGGTGTTTTTTTAGGTCACTGAGAACCAATCTCATCAAAAGTTTGCCGGAGAACACCTTCCAATCCCTGCACATGATGGGAGACCTGTGAGTGACAGTGAAACATTGTTGTGAATGAGTGTGTGCACAGAAACAAGGAACAAGAGAAAGCACTAATGAGTTATTAATGATTTTATCGTTTGACATGTCCTCATCGCTTTTGCAGGGATCTGTCCAGTAACTTGATAAAGGAACTGCCAATCAGTATTTTCAAGGATTTACCCTCATTGCAAATTCTGTGAGTTTGTAAAAAAGAAAAAGAATATAAACATACAATCTGGTGCAGCTTATAATGGCCTGCTGTGTTTTCACCATAAAAATGGCTTGCTGTGTTTTCTCATTTGTAGAAATTTGTCCCAAAACCCACTGGACCACATCCACCCAGGCCAATTTAACCACCTAATTCAGCTCCAGTCTCTGTAAGTAACAGCATTATCTAAGGTTTTCATGAGATTTTTTAACAATATATTACTTACTTTAATATGCTGTAGTGACCACACAACAAAGGTTGTTTTACAAATGAAATAAGTCTCACATGGAGTAGAGTTAGTGTTTGTGGGCTTGTTTCAGGCTGCAGCAGAGATTGACCATAAAACAAGCAAACAAACAAACAGCAGACCAGGCTGTGTGCCAGATTTGCAAATTCTAGTATTCACTGAGGCTTCGAGCTTGTAGGTGACCGGACGATGGTCAGCGGAATAACCAAAGGCTCTTGAACACTAAAACTTCAATACTCTGTTTCTGCAGTGGCCTGGAGGGAGTGGAGATCCCAAATATCCAGACAAGCATGTTCCGGCCCATGGATAACCTCTCCTACATGTGAGTATCTCATTCTGCTTTCAATTAGTTTGAATCAGACCTGCAAACTCACAAGAGGTGAAAAGATGACATGTTTATGAATTAAATCCTTGTAGGGCGGTCTGGGGGCATCGTCCTCCAGAAGAAAATGTGATTTTAACATGTAAACAAAGCATTCTGGTTCTTATAATATAATATACAAGTCAATGGATCTACCAGCTGTTTGAAAGATTCCTTTCGGTGCCACTAGACTCACAGAACATATACACTTCAGTGTGAATTAACACATTACATAACACAAATATTAATTAAATATTCATACAATTTTTTTTTCTCAGATATTTCAAGAAGTTCCAGTACTGCTCTTACGCCCCACACGTCCGGAAGTGTAAACCAAACTCAGACGGTCTCTCATCTTTTGAGGATCTGCTTGCTAATGTGGTCCTTCGTGTGTCTGTGTGGGTTATGGCTTTTATCACCTGCTTTGGGAACCTCTTTGTTATCGGGATGCGGACGGTCCTGCGGGCTGAGAACAACCTGCATGCCCTCTGCATCAAGGTTTTGTGCTGTGAGTACCAGAGGTATACACTTTACCAATGCCCACATTATATTAAACGTTAAATATGCTTTATAATACGATCATATATATAAGCATGTATCTGAGTTAAAGGCCAAGTGTTTTTAGAGATTGGGATTAATGACACCAGAGGGCATATATGTATATTTTCAGGGGTTATTTCTACTATAATTGGCTGACTGTTATGAAACCAATGTGACACAAGCAGAAACAGCTGACACTCCTGAAAAAAACGGTTTTCTAGGGCACCAAGCTCTCAAATTATAAGTGTTCCTGCACCCATAATGTCTTCTCAGTTACATCGAGGCATATTATATATGGCAAGCTATCTCTTAACTTTTCTATTTACCTTAAAGGTGCAATATGTAAGAATTTTGCAGTAAAATATCCAAAAAACACTAGGCCAGTGTTATATATTTTGTTCACTTGAGTACTTACAATATCCCAAATGTTTCCAACTATTTGTAAATCATGAGAAAATTGCAATTTTAACCAAGGCTCCGGGACGTGTGAGGAGTCGCCTGTCAATTGCGTCATACCCACATTACCCTCAGTCTGCCTCGGTTTTATTTTGTAGAAACCATGGAAACACCAAAGACGCTTTAATATATTACATGTTTTAATAGACAAGGGAACAACTGTTTTGACATAATTATAGACAGAAAACTAATTATTGTTATATAGCTCAACACATTTAGTCTTATTGTTTAAATCTAATTTTTTTTATTTTTTGTGAATACCATGCTTTACCATGCCTCAGAGAAAAACACTATTTTGTGAAGTAGCTAACATAGCATAATCAGATGCAGCTTTATTTTTAGTAACAGTAATACAGAATTTTCTCAATCATAGAATAAGTTTTAAAATTAATTGCATGTCATTTATCAACACAAGCCATCCAGCAATTTAATATGAGATTCTAATATCAAGGTTACTGCAGTGTGCAACAGTGTCTCACAGCAGCCGCCGAGCGAACGCACAGAGTAACGTCATAACATTTTCAACACACTCAAATGTATCTAATATAACAGAGCTGCGTTACCTCATACTCATGACCGGAAAAGCGGAAGCAGCGCCGGCGACTGTGGCATAATAAAAGTTCCGCTGCTCGCAGCGTGTGTTGCGTAATCACTCCAGCGGCCTCGTTCAGCTCCCACAACACTTCAGCTCCCCTGCTCTGCTTCATACTACAGTAACATTAATAATCGCATCCATGAACATTTCTTGCTGAGTCCTATCTCGATTTATTTCCACCGGCTGTGAGGTGAAGACCACATGTCCCAAGATTCTGCACTCAAACTTGGCGTCATCACGCTACGCCTTTGTTTTGAATAGGCCTCTAGCGGACAGAAAATTCTACATATTGCACCTTTAAAAATGATGTGAGATTCGTCTAATTGAAGAACTCTCTCTCCAATTATGCTTTCCACGATCAGAAAGGGATGTGTGACAGCAGTTGACAATATTATTTAATTCTGGAAAACCCTTTTCTCCAGGTTCTCTTGCTGTCTGTCTCTTTTAAACAAAGTGTCCCACTGTGGACAATCTCCTGCCTGACATTCAGCTTTGAAGGCTGTAGTGATTGGACAGGAAATCTATAACCCTGTAAAAATTCTATTCACACAGGATTCACTCTCTATTACAATCACCTTCAGTAATCAATTCTAACTCTTCCTGGAGTTCCCAGGCTGGTGCCATTAATCAGTGCACCCTGTTTGGCATGGGAAAGGCTTTTAGCCTGCAATGTCATTACCATGTGCTTCGGTCACGCACCTGTGCTATGCCTCGTAAAAATTAATTTCTGGCCTGCTGGTGTTGTGATTTGTCTTTTAAAAATAACATTTTATATGTGCAGGAAATGCTCCAACATTCTGGCACAAGACCAAAATGTAAATCTGGGCTTTTAAGAAGCTACTTGTTCATTAATGAGTTCTGCTTCTGGCATCTAATGAGTTATAGCTAAAGCTATTTACCACAATGCTTAATTTATCTCTAGGTGCAGATTGCCTGATGGGGGTCTATCTGTTTTTTGTGGGGGTCTTTGATGTGAAGTTCCGTGGCGAGTACAACAAGAACGCAAAGCTGTGGATGGAGAGCCGGGAGTGTCGTACTATTGGCTTCCTGGCTATGCTGTCCTCTGAGGTTTCCGTCATGCTGCTCACTTACTTGACCATGGAGAAATTCCTAGTCATTGTTTTCCCTTTTAGCCATCTGCGACCAAGCAAGTGCCAAATATTTGCTGTCTTGACCTCTATATGGCTGCTGGGTATCTCTATAGCTGCAGTGCCTCTGCTTAATGAGGACATGTTTGGGAATTATTACGGACACAATGGAGTGTGTTTCCCACTTCAATCAGAGCGTCTGGAAAAGCCCGTTGCAAAGGGATATTCCACTGGAATTTTTCTTGGTGAGTTCTGGCTATGGCGAAAAATATGGTGCATTCACACTTTACTTGGTCCGATTAGTGTTCAGATTAGCAATTTTATCACTGAACCAAAGGATACAGAACCTACAGGCATAGGGATACGTTCACAACCTGTCGGATTTTATGACATATTGCCTATTTTGAGACAGAACTTACCGAACATCCAGAACAATGCTGTGTGCTGAGATAAATGCGCTTGTTGTGTGTGCGTAGCCTGCATGATGGTATTTTGGCCAGCTGGGAACTCGTGAAGAGCTTATAAAATGTGTAAAAGAGTCAAAACAGCGGCGGAATTCCTCCGTCACACACAAACGATCTGCTGTGTGATGCGCGTCTGATGCCTGTGATGGGCAAACTCGCGACTATGACGAGAAAAAAACGATATGCGTGAGGATTCTGTCCTTTTTAGGGTCTCATCTTCCTGTTTTTGGTTCGTTTACATGTCTTTGGTCCGTGTTGCGTTCATACATCATTCAAACCGCACCAGAGTTCGTTTGGTTGCGGACCGAGACCCATCTTTTCAGCGGTCTCAGTCCTCTTGTTTGGTGCACACCTGGGTTCGGATGGCAGCGTTCACACATGTTCAAATGAACAACAGAGCAATTGCACCAGGGTTCGTTTTAATCAAACCAAACATGACAAGTGTGAACACACCCTTAGGGGGCTTTCACACTGGCAGTTTAGTTCGAAGCGGGGCACGGATCGCATGAAAAATCGCTAATGTGAAAGCTGTCATGCGAACCCGGGGCCGCACCGGGGTACCGAACCCGAGACTACCTGAAGGAGGTGGTCTGAGTTCGGTTGCACTCGAACTGTGCCGCAAAGCAACACGGACTCGGGTGCGCACTTGTTCAGGAAGTAAAGTAACCTGCACATGCATTTTTGCCAATTATAATGTTTTTACTTAAATAAAACACATGTAAGAGATGATAGTGTTGATGATTTACCTTGGATTCGAGCAGGAGTGAGCCTGCAGTAAACTTGTGCTTTGCGACTGCAATCAGAGCGGCAAATGAATGGTAATCAGTTGTCTCCTCAAAATAGTTTGTTTGCAAGCAGCGGCATGCGACGCACATACAGGAAACCCAAGTGTCGTTTACTCTGCTGCACATAATACCGCCAAATTAATAATAATAATAATAATTAAAAAAAAACACAATTTACTGACCGCGTTCTGTTTTCTATCATTCGCCGTGCACGTCTGTGATGACGTAAGATGTTTCATGCACCAGGGTTCGATAGAATCAATTTGAGTGTGAAACCAGACCAACGCTGCGGGAGCACCGGGAACAGTCGCGCCCGGGCTCGGACCGTGGCAAACGAGCCAAGTGTGAAAGCCCTCTTATAGTTATGAAGATTAAAGGAGTCATAGCTTTTCTCGCTCTTTTATAATAAAGAGTTACTCCAATCTGTTGCTAGAAATTTAGAAATCTTGTGTAACAAAATATTTTGAAGATTATCTGTCTTGTATTTGTTCCATATTCTGTTAACTGCTGCTGATGGCACTTGTTTATTAATGACACAAACCATACTGAATTGATTAATGAAAGCTATTTTCCTGCGCATTGAACAGTATGCTTAGTGGTATAGGCTACTTAAAGGGATAGATCACCCAAAAATAAAAAATCTGTCATCATTTGCTCACCTTCAAGTTGTTCTAAACATGAATGAGTTTCTTTGTTTTGTTGAAGAAGATATTTTGAAAAATGCTGGTAACCAAAGATTTTCTAGTCCCCATTGACTTCCATTTCATTTTATTTTTCATACTACAGAAGTCAATAGGGGCCAGCAGTTGTTTAGTTACATTTTTCAAAATATCTTGTGTGTTCAACAGAACAAAGAAACTCATACATGTTTAGTACAACTTGAGGGTGAGTAAATGATTCTGAAACAGAATTTTAATTTTTGAGTGAACTATCCCTTTAAGATCTCTTAGTCACAACACAGAGATGGTCTTGAACTGTTTTCATTATGCTTTGTGCCGTTGTTCAGTCAGAGTTTTATGTTTATACTTGTAGGACTTAACCTGGTGGCCTTCCTCATCATTGTCGTCTGCTACTCCAGCATGTTTTACTCCATCTATAAAACTGGCATTAATGCCACAGAGCTGCGTGGACGGCTGCACAAAGATGTGGCCATGGCACATCGCTTTTTCTTCATCGTGTTCTCTGACGCCCTCTGCTGGATTCCCATTTTCCTGGTCAAAATCCTCTCCCTGCTGGAAGTTGAGATACCAGGTTAGTTGGGTAAAGACTAGAAGGGATACAGCTACGGCCACTGGGCATGCACACATCAATATTGCTTCATTTAATTACTGTATTTGCATATTTTACATTACTGCCTACTATTTTTCTAATAATAGTGTGTGAAATAGTATACAATATGTTACGAATAATGTTTTAGTAGTAGGCCTATGCTACAGTGTTGTCACATGACAAACATTGAACATTAAATCAGCACAGCTGTGTAGGTTGTTACTTTACAGATAAATGTGCTAACCATTATTTTTTTATGTGGAAACCTGAGTGAAAATGTCCTACTTTTCGACTGTCCTCACCAATGGTCTTGATCTAACCCAGAAAAACTCTGTTTGTTGGTGTAAAGTACAGTTGATTTGGTGAAATTTTTCACATAAAAGATTTTATTTTGCTCAACAAAAAATGTACACTGAAAAAATAGCATTTTTGATATGTTTATTAAGGTGGCTACAACTGAGGGGAAAAAAATGCTTCACTGTACAACACGTGGTTAAGGTGGAAAAATATTCAGTTTTGTCAACTTCGTCAAGTTTTATGTCTGATGGAGTTCACAAGCGCTCACAAAACTCTATATATAGTGATATTTTTTATTTCATTTTTTTTTTTGCATATGGGGAATTATTCTAATGTTGTTTCATGATTTTATTTACATATATTTGGCCTGATTTACATGCCTTATATACATAGCATCTTATACATCTACTATCACCATAAAATTGTGAATAAAAAATTCATGATTCTTATTTTTTTTATGGAATATTGCAGTTCTTATTATAAATATTTAATTTGTACACATCGTTTTTCAAACATTTTCCAGAAAAACCTGTTCCCTTACATGGTTCTTTAGCTGAGACCTTAGTCTACAAAATATACCAGTTTATAATTAATGTAATATTAATAATGAAAACTAACTTCTAAAACATGTTTTGTCCCTTATCTCAAGAATCAGTATATATTATAGAAAAGGTATAGAAGCAAAATGCATTTATAAATATTAATGAGTAATTTATAAGTGCCACTTTGAATAGATTTTACTCCATTTTGAGATAAAACTACATGAAAGACTTTATGAACAAACATAATGCACTCTACTTTACTAAAGGAAAATGTCTCTCATCTCTCTCAGGAACAATCACGTCCTGGGTGGTGATCTTCATCCTTCCCATCAACAGTGCTTTGAATCCCATCCTGTACACGCTGACCACCAGTTTCTTCAGAGAGCAGGTGGAACTTTTATGGTGCCATTCGCAGAGACAGCCAAGACTCAAACAGGACCGCAAGAGCATCACCAGCTCTGTTATTTACATGGACCCCTCAAGGTCTTCTTACTACCACCGCAGCTACAACCCACAGACATCTATCTTAGTCACAGATGCCAGTTATAGATGAAGATATATTATGGACGTTGCATTTGTCTGTAATGGATCTACAGAGTTTTCGGAGTGCAGGAGCACTTAAAGACGATGTCCTGGTAGAGCCTCTTTGCTGGTGATCAGACATAATGACAGAATCATGGACTGACTGTAATCAGATGCCATAATGAAGGCCTACATTAGATTATATATCTACAGATGTTATGGTTGGACAATAATGATAAAAAAAACGCAAGATATCCTGACACTGTTCTTGCAGTACATCATAAAAGGCTTTAAAAATGGCTGAATCTGTTATAACCTTGCTAGTCAATACGTTTTCAGACCATAACCTGATCTGTTTTGTGAGATGTAGTTTGACAGAGGGTTGGTTGACTATGAAACTGTGCAACAGCTAACATATATTTGTATTTTGCATATGTATGTGATGTACAGTATTATTTCCTTCTTTTTTTTTTAAAGTGAAGAAGAAGAAAAGTGAAAAACTCACTGCTCCTAATGTGTGTGCACTAACTTAGATGGATTAAATGCAGAGGACAAATTGCGAGTACAGGTTACCATACTTGGACTTCACGTCACTTCACTTTTGTAGTGTATTTGTGCACCGAGTCTCAAAAAATAAAGAAAAATCTCAACAAAGGTTTAATCTAGTTGTTTTTTCTGAAACTGGATGCAGTGATTACTATGTTTCTAGCATGTTATACACATAAATTGGCACCTCTGAGTCCAGACCTTAAATTCATTGAAAGGTTTAAATGCATTGAAAATAACATCACAACATTTATTTCCATCAAGAGGTGCATCATTTTTGGGTCAAGATCTTGTATTGACAATGCAAGAGTCAAGCACTGTGTAAAGTCTACCCCAGCACACCCCAAAGACTTTTTACTTGCTTGTTTTACTTGTAATAGCAAGCTACCTACATTCTACTTCCATTCAATCATGACATTCATCATAGCAGTTTTACCAGCCATAATAAAGACTGTCACTGCATTATAATCACAGTGAAGAGAGTATATCAACCACAAGTCAGGCCCTGTCCACACGGAGACGAGTTTAGATGTATACGCAAAAATTTTGTATCGTAAAGGCGTTTTGTCCACATGGATCCGGCACATTCACACACTAAATGGATGAGTGCAAAAGTACATAGTGTATAAGTGCATAGTGTATAGTGCGTCGTTTGGGACGCAACTCGAAATCTTATGGGGGTAGATTTGTTGCTAATCTCCAAATAAATAGATTATGATCCACAAATAAATGTAAAGATATTCACAAAAGATAATCGTATGCACAAATGAATAGAATGAGATCCACAAATATATGTTAGGAGTTTCACACAAATTAATTAAATTCACAAATAAATAAAATGAGATTTGCTAATAAAAAACATTTTCGCAAATAAATGAGATTTGCTAATAAAAACACATATTCACAAATATGTTTTTATGTCACAAGCACAACTCTGCCTGCATTCATTTGTGAATCACCACCTGTACATTTGTGAATTGCTTTCTGTGCATATGTGGATCACCTCATGCATTTGTGGATTTTGAAACATTTATAGCATCACGACTGCAGACAAATCCACAAATAGGTCGACTCCACCCACCGACTACTCAAGCCAATCAGATAACGGCCACATTGCGCTGACCAATCGCAGCACACTCTCGCTACAACCAATCACGTTTTGCTTTACAATTGGGGCGGGAACAGACGTTAAAACCTTTAATTCATGTTTAAAATATTACTTAAGGGCCTAATGTTTAATAGCTGGCTTGCTGCTCATATCCGTCAATGTTTGATTGATAAACTGGGAAATGCTGTTGTTATGTGACGACAGTTTAATTTATTTTTCAAACTTGCATGTTTATCACGAGGTTAAATTAGTTAATAAGTTAGATAAGTTAATAGCTAATTATTGAGGCTTTCCATTCAATCTTGAATAACGTGACGCTTCCGTAACACATCTGTATCTAATATTATATAATATAGGCTACCGTTGTTCCCTTAACAGAGAGCGCTGTTTCTCTGGCATTTTTAAATGGCGCATAAAATATAATAGTTTGGCTTGGCTTAACACACAATCTAATGGTCTAACGAAATATACATTTCAAACATCTTTTTACTGTACCATTGTTTAAGAACCTATAGAACCATTTTTAAGAACTCTACTTCTTTTCTAAGCCAATGCAGGACAAGACCGCCCCGATTGTAAAGCAAAACGTGATTGGTTGTAGCGAGAGTGTGCTGCGATTGGTCAGCGCAATGTGGCATTTATCTGATTGGCTTGAGTAGTCGGTGGGTGGAGTCGACCTATTTGTGGATTTGTCTGCAGCATAGACTGTAAAAAAATATGGACGTAGTGTCCGTGACGTCACCTATAGATTTCTGAAGAGCGTTTTTGAAGCGAAAATTAGACCGCTGCCATCTTAGCAGCGCGTCACTCCCGGATAACTGAAAATGGGCAAAGAGGCGGGACGTGATAATATTGTGACTTGTTGCTGAAACCAGCCCGCCTAGCTCGACGTGATCATGCTAGCAGGCAAAGGAGCTATCTATCTATCTTCTTAGATACTATCTAAATAAAATATGAATAAAGATAAGTTATATCATTAGAAAGTTCTAAAGGTGTACTGTCAATATACGGTGTCTTTTTTACGAGATAGATGGTCCAGCATCAGTAATTAATTAATTTGTGTCGGGTGTGCAAAAACATAAAAAATCAAACGGGACTTCATACCTTTTGTGGCATTTGGGTAAAATGTCCATGAGTGTCCATTGCAAAACAAAACAAAAACTACTTTTTGTCCACAAAAGGTTAAATCCATGAAATATTGATATATTATCCATTGTTTGCGTCACATTTCTTCTGAATGATCTGCTCTAGTTATAACAGAGCTTCCCAAACTTCAGAGTGGTAAGGCCCCCCAAAAACATAGCAAAAGCTCCACGACCATAGCAGATAACTCCACATTTCATGTTTCAGAGTTAAATAAAACCAAGTAATTGCTTTGTAATTGCATTTAAAACACACTCAAACACACGAGCACACAAACGCACATACATGTACACACGCGCGTGCGCACACACACACAAACAAACGCAAAAGGACAAACAAGGGTTCAGCATGTAAGACGTGTATGGTGTACAAGGACGTGCAGGAGTCGAAATTATAAATCTTCTATCACTTTTAGTCAACTTTGACGAAACTTCTCTCAGCTAGCGCGTCTTTTTGAAGTGACTAGCAGCCTTGTCACCTGACCTGAATTACTGCGTGCTGATTCGCTAAAACGCACTTAACAGTTTCTGTACACAAACAACAGGGCGCTTGTCTGCTTCTGCTGTAAAACGTGAACACACGATGTCAGCTTGAAAATAAGCAATGTATCTCACCTCGCTATAATGAAAACAAATGTTTTTATATGTTTTATGTTTGTGTAATAAGGAGGGGGGGAAATCACATTTCAGAACAATTAGAATATTTAAATTTTTAAAATTATTTTTAATATCTTGATTTAAGATTTAAGCGTAGCCACGGCCCCCCTGCAATACCGCTACGGCCCACCGTTTGGGAAGCACTGAGTTATAATATCCAGGCAGTGCTGTCGGAGTTTAATATTCTCCCGCCATTGTGATTGTAGTAAATCTCACAAACAAAACTTTAAGCCAATGCCACGATCCAACAACGTGTGTTCTGTATATCTTCCGTATGCGTGCACATCTGTCTCGAGTCTCGACCATTAACGCAGCAAGCCATATTATTTTATAATTGTATAAAATAATCCCGAAAAAAAGCACAAACACGGCAGAGATGCCAAATTCAGTTGCTGGAATTAGCTGAGGTGACATGATGGCTCACAGACAGCAGCGGCAATCTACCTGTCACTCAAGTGACCACGCCCTTAATTATGCAGAAATTTAAGGCTTAATATAATTTAAACAGATGAGTTATAAAAAAAATTCACCCCCCTCAGAGTTGTCATGAAGGGCAAAATTAGCAGTATAGACCAAAACCACAATTTTAACCAGGCTGTAAACACGATTTTTTCTGCTGTAAACTTGGCCATTTTAACATGGGGGTCAATGAGATTCTGCTCTCTTTTGGAGCCTGTCCCTAGCGGCCAGTCGATGAATTGCAGTTTAAGTCACTTCCGTATTGGCTTCACGAGAAACTGGGGGAGGTTGCCGCTTGGTCTGCAGTCGTGAGGCTAGAAATGTTTCAAAATCCACAAATGCATGAGGTGATTCACAAATGGGTAGGAAGCGATTCACAAATGTACAGGTGGCGATTCACAAATGAATACAGGAAGAGTTGTGCTTGTGACATAAAAACATATTTGAGAATATGTTTTTTATTAGCAAATCTCATTTTATTTATTTGTGAATTTAATTAATTTGTTTGAAACTCCTAGCATATATTTGTGGATCTCATTCTATTCATTTGTGCATACGATTATTATTTTTTTTTTTTGAATATCTTTACTTTTTTTTTTTGTGGATCATAATATATTTATTTGGAGATTAGCAACAAATCTACCCCCATAAAATCTCTCCGTTTGTCATGTTACATAATACAATAAATATATATTCCTATAAAAATATTTTGTATAATGGCCGCTAAGTTCATAGCTGTTTATGGTCCCATATCTTTCATTTTTTTCGTTTTCACTTCACTCTCGACTTTTTTCAAACCAACCTGATTGCCGCCACCTTGTGACTCAAAACGGTTACTACGACAGTACGACTACCAACTTAAAGGGTTAGTTCACCCAAAAATGAAAATAATGTCATTTATTACTCACCCTCATGTCGTTCAACACCCGTAAGGCCTTCATTCATCTTCGGAACACAAATTAAGATATTATTCATAAAATCCGATGGCTCAGTGAGGCCTGCATTCAAAGCAATGACACTTCCTCTCAAGATCCAAAAAATATATTTAAAACAGTTCATGTAAGTTCAGTGGTTCTACCTTAATATTATAAAGCGACGAGAATACTTTTTGTGCGCCAAAAAACAACGACTTTTCAACAATATGGGCCGATTTCAAAACACTGCTTCGGAGCTTTGCGAATCGAATCAGTGACTCGGAGCGCCAAAGTCACGTAATTTCAGCAGTTTAGCCGTTTGATAGGAGATCCGAGTCACTGATTCGATTCGTAAAGCTCCGAAGCAGTGTTTTGAAATCGGCCCATCAGTCGTTATTTTGTTTTTTTGGCGCACAAAAAGTATTCTCATCGCTTCATAACATTAAGGTAGAGCCACTGAACTCACATGAACTGTTTTAAATATGTTTTTAGTACCTTTATGGATCTTGAGAGAGGAAGTGTCATTGCTTTGAATGCAGACCTCATTGGATTTTATGAATAATATCTTAATTTGTGTTCCGAAGATGAATGAAGGCCTTACAGGTGTAGAACGACATGAGGGTGAGTAATTAATGACATTATTTTCATTTTTGGGTGAACTAACCCTTTCAGGAAGGCCTCGGATTTTGTGAATTTATATTATTCAGCATAAAACCTTATGGATTCTCCAGTTTAATCAAGAAAACGGAAACAAGAGAACAAGGAACCGGTAAGAAACGCTAAAAAGGTGGATGAGAATTAAAAATAGAGGAAGACATGTCAAATTGTAATAAATATGTTATCTAACCAGCCATTACTTTTTTTTTTTTTTAAATGACATATGATAATAATATATTAAATATTACAAAAAAGTTTTTGTCTTGTACATTGTGATAAACTAGGCCTATTTTAGAGGAAGAGTTAAGCTAAAAGTATGATGATAAAGATAGCAATATTTAATGTCCGTGTATTTTAGCCAGTCATTATCAAAACAAACCTCTTCAACGTAAAAAATTATTTTTCAAGTTGAAAGTGTTTATTTTTCTATAATGAACGACTGACTAGACAAAATTATCATATTATTTAACACTATAAGTTATAACTATATTATACGTTTAGGCGTGAGTTATGATGTTTGTGAATAAAGATACACTGACTGACAAATAGCTCGTTTTAACACACTAGGTTGAGGGCTATCGGTGGTGGGAGGGGCTTAACAAATGGGAGGAACTTACGACTTCTCGCTACTTGTTTGATTGACAGTCGTAACGAGGCAGAGGCTCCGCATACCTCGAGGCAAGTGCGAGAATTCACCGCAGCCGCAGCAACTTCAGGATGGAGCAGCAGTAGTCGAGAGAAAAGTCGTCTCCTCACAGGTACGTCTTTTCGCTTACATTGGCGCCTGAAATTTGGAGCGGTTTATCTGTCACCTCTGTAAATCCACACTTTGTATAAAATATTCATCATTTGAACTCTATCCTTCACATTTCCTGAACTACATTCCCTGAAATTGTTCTGTCTGCATGAGGACTTATAACAGAAGTTTACTATGGTCGTGGGAAATGATGCGTGATTAGGTTTGCAACATGTTGCGCATGTGTTTATTTTTAGATAAACTGGGGCGCATCAAACACCAACGTCTCTCCATTTACCAGGACATTATTTAATACTTCTGAGATAAAATGCAACTATTAACATTTTATCTGCTATAAAAGTTTGCATGCTATCACTGACCAATACATTATTCGCAGGTTTCTATGACTACAGCTGTCCAACCAAAGAAATGTATTGAATTACACTTTTTAGGGAATAGATAATATACTTTGATGCTTTTTGATACATGTACTTATTCATGTTAAATAATGTATGCAGGCATTCATTTATGTAAATGAGCCCATGCTGCTAGAGGGACTGCCAAACATTATTATGTAAAAGCTAAACATTTATAAGGTCCCATTAGATAACATTAGTCAATGTACTAATACATCATTACAATCAAAAGTTGTATATGTTAATATTATTTAATAGAGCTGATCTAACATGAACTAACTAAACAATACATTTGTTACAACATTTATTAAGTTTAACTAAATAATTAACATTTGTTAATAAAAATAGTTAGCTCAGGTTCATTAAATACTATTAACAGATACAACTTTTGATTTTAATATTGTATTAGTAATTTGTAAAGTGCATTACTAATACATTTTAGGTATCTTGGTAAGTTTGCATGTAGCTGCTTGTGGAACTGCAAAGTTATATAATATATGCAACCGTTCTGTATGTAGGCGTGCTTTTATGTAAATGAGCCCATGCTGCTGGAGGGACTGACAAACCGTATTATATAAAAGTTAAACATTTTTTGTTTTAAATATGTTAAAAGTGCAACTGACTGTGGTTTTTGCTGATAATTATAACAGTTCCTGTTGTTTTAGAATAGCAAATAGAAGCGAAGCTATCCGAGACAAATTGAGTTGACCTTTATGATTTGCTATAATTCACTCTCTTTAGCTGTCATTCCAGAGTTTATGGAATCATTCTGACAAGAACATTCCCAGAAATCTCTCTGAAGAACATCCTACAGAAGCTTGTTTCTCAGGCAACCGTGCTGGTTTTAGTGCGCTACTATAAATATGCGAGTAGGTGGGCAGGAAGCTTTATGATCTGGCATCATTTAATAGTCATGTTCCTTCTCTATTTTTTTTTTCTGTTCTTCGTGTTCATCCGCCAACACATATGTGCTTCATCCAAAGGCACATGCAAACATTGTCTAATTAGCCTGAAACCTGTTCGCTTGCAGTTCAATTATGACTTGGCATGAACTTTGCCATTCAGACAATGGCCGAGGACAATCAAACACCAACGTCTTCATGTGTCACTTGAGACTGAGGGCGTCTTTTGTGAGTGTCAAACGCTTGATTGTTGAACCTGAGCCAACGGCTGATTTGCTTTTCCCATCTTGAAGGCTGAACAATGAGTGTTTGTATACGTATCGATGCCGGGAACAGAAAAACGGACAGAATCACCTGGTTGTAACCAGATATGAGCAGCGTACCGGTGTCAGTGGCACCGGTTCTCTGCGATGCTATAGGGTGATGAGATGTAAGCTCCGCCCATTAGCAGTTTCTGATCTGTCTGATTGGATGTAAGACATTAGGTCCGCGCCTGTTTTGCTAACAGACGAGCAGTTAGAAGGACAGGTGCAGGGTGAGGACCCAGTTGCCCTGAAAGACCCCATTATTAGTGGAGCGGAAAGAACCGGTACTTTCATGCAGCGAACTTCAGCCTCAACCCTGAGAATGCTGCATTCATTGGCACAGTGGCTTCATTTTCTTGCTATGTGAATTATTTATTATAATAAATTAATATTTATTGTTGTATTATACATTTATTTTAATAAGTGTATTTAAAAATATATTTAATTTTTATTTAATTGAATATTTCTTATTATCAAGTCACCTTTATTTTTATAGTGCTTTATACAATACAGATCATTTCAAAGCAGCTTTACAGTGATCTTGAGAAAAAATAACGATTCAATGATCAGAGTTCAATTCAACTGTAAAACAGCTCTAAAAAAAAAAAAGTGTCATTGTTCAGCTGAAGTCAGTTTAGTGTTGATTCAGTTCTGTTGTAAAGATCATTAATTATTAAAATAGTTCATTTAATCTATAAAGCAGCTCTGTAGAAAAAAGTGATGTGATCGTCCAGCTCAGATAATTTCTCATCAAATAGTGTCAGTGCCGTCAAATTAATAATATTGTTGAGTATGAAGTGTCCCCAACTAAGCAAGATGGTAGCAAGGAACTCCATTAGTGACAGAATGGAGAAAAAAACGTATTTTTGGAGAGTTTATTTAACAAACCCTGATCCCTAATTAGTATTAAAGTCATTCAGCTTGTTAAGAAGAGGAGTTGCTATTCCTTTTAAGTGATCTGACTTAATTTTTGCTTGGTGGATAATAAAAAAAATCTCTTAGTCTGGTAAGACTGAGCCATATATAAGAATTAGAATAGGAAAAAAAAAAAGAAAGAAAACTAGCAACAACCCAGAACAAGCCTAGAAGCCAGTCTTGTTATTGTTAATCAAAACTAAAACTATTTTTTTTAAAAATCATTTTCGTTAATTGAAATAAATATAAAATAAAATATAAATGGGTCAATGACATGACGGGTCATTTTTTTAATAAAAGGCCTTAATAATAATTAAAAACAAAGATATGACATCCAAAGTATGTAAGGTAGTACAACTAGATCTCTTTTATTGAATCCAAACAGTTTTAATTATATTTTGCTTCATATAAAGGTATTTTAAAGATTGTGAAGTGTCAAAAGGTCATTCGGTTTAACCGTCCAAAGGCCAATACAGCCATTTCATTTGTGATTAAAATATCTTAAAATGTAGTAAATGTATATATTTTTTATTCTGGCATGATTTTAAAACATCATATATCAACATTGCATTGTATTAAAATTATGTATAGAAGTTGTTGCTTTGTTATGAGAAAGAATGTCTGGAAAAATTAATTTCATTGAGGTCATTCGGAGTAACCAATATAAAGGGACCATTTTGGATCAAGTCATGCGTTCAGTATCATGTGACAAGATGTGAAATGATTCAGACACCTGCAAAAGACCACATGGTCATGAAGCAAAGTAACTCTCTCTTAAATATTTGAAAAATTCATGTTATCTCTTACTCATACGCATGTCCCGAAACATCAGGTCATTCGGTACAACCGCTATAAAATATGGAAAATGTTGTAATATTTTAAAAACTTGTACTAAATATAAAATGTTTGATTGTCCTTTGCTTGCTAGCCAGATATCAGACTGTTAGCATTGTTTGTAAATATCGTCATTCGGTATAACCAAAAGTGTCATTCGGTAAAACCGAAATTTTGGTTAAACTGAATTACTTTTTTGGTGACAAATTTTGTCCATCTTGTAAAAAATGACAAAAACAGTGTTGATTATAAAAATCACACAATCTTATTCTTAACACTTAATAAAACTTCAAAATTAATTATATCTCCATTTTTTTTTACACTTTTAAAAACCTTATTTGTCAATGACCCAAATATTCAATGAAAAATATAATATAATAAATATATTAGATAAAAGCTAACTAAATTAATAAAATTGAAGTACTAAAACAGAAATAAAAATAATTAAAGCTAAATAGAAATCACAAAAGCACACAAAAAATGTATTAAAAATTAAAATGAAAACTGAAAGTATAGCAATATAAGATAATTGAAAATATTGATAAATACTATTATAAAATATTTCATATAAAAATGCTACTAAAATAATACTGCTAGAAACTACAAAGCAATGTGCTAAAAATCAGTCAGAACACGTTAGTAACCACAAAGCAATGCATAAAATCAAGTAAAGAACAACATCTTTTTCAGAAGCATTAATATTTGCTCTGCAAAGCATTAGGGCTACTAGTCATTAGGCTAATTCTTATCCTTTTAATGAATCATTAATCCCAGTATGAACTCCTAAAATATCTACATGACATCCTAAAGCACCCATGTTCTCAAGGCAAGGTTTCTAAGTGTAAAACGCGGGTTAAATGCTTGATGTTTGGGTTTGTGTGTTGCAATGGGGAGCAGTTAGATGTCTCTCGATGTGGTCGGAGTCTCAGAGATCCAGATGGCAGCTGAAGCACTTAGACGGACGTACACGAGATCAGGTTGAAAGAGCTCCTTTGATGAGTTACATGATATGTTCTCACCATCTCCAGGCATTAAACTATTGGATGGTACAATGCACTATTTTCCCCTTTTTACCATTTCTCCTTGAAGGCTTTTTTAATGTCACTTTTCTCAGAAATCATTCGAGGAATTGATCTTCTAGAGGTTGTGTTGAACTACAGCATTTTGAACTGAATATGCACATATTCTCCAAAGTGTTTGCCCTGATGCAAATGATTGAGAAATGACAAGTTAAGTGGGTCAACAGAGACAAAGTACACACTGATCCAGATGAGTGTGTTGGGTCGATTATTTGCAGTGCGGCAGATGTTTGTTGCTGTTGCTTACATTTGCTTCTTGTTTTCTCTAGAATTTACAGAAGGCTCATCAGAGTACAATTAACTTTAAATGAGTTTATTCTAATAATAGGCATTCATCAATTATTCACCAGCCCCTTCTCTGCGTATGCAAATTCAGATGTCCCTTGCCATGGCAACAGCTTGCTGAATTCTCCCAGCGCCCGGAGGTGTTGGCTCTCTTCACCAAACTCTCGCCTACTTCTCTCAGCCCACAGAGACCTGCTCTGCATTTCAGGAGCTTATGAAACAGCTTTTAACAATAAACGGAGACTGTCTTTGAAAGCATGTTCCGTGATCAATGAATTTATCACAGGCGTGACGTTATCTTCTTTAGTTTTTGATATGATATAGGCTACTCCATTTGTTGGCCTATGTTATCAGCTACGTCTTTGTCCTTTCTTATGGATTTTAATAGTATTCTTTAAACAAGCACATTTGTGGCAAGTTGTGGCAGTCCTGCATATGCTTGTTTATACTTTTAACTCTAGAGGGCGCAGTTGTCCCATTTTTTCTTCTAGATTCCGCAATAGACCTTTCTAACAAACATTGCATTAATGCAACTTGTGTTACAATTTATGTTAAAAGTCACTTTGACATTAATTTGCATCAAGTCTGAAATTAAAACATTAGTTTTGTATTTAAGATTTGCCAAAAAGAAAAAAAAAAAAAGAAAAATCAAAACTGCTTTGTTCTTTTAAACAAAGCATATACACCACCACAAAAGTTTTGGGTTAGTTCGATTTTTTTTTTTTTTTTTTTTTTTAAAGAATTTAATGCTTTTAATTAGCAAGGAGGCATTAAATTGTTCAAAAGTGACAGTAAATACATTTATAATGTCATAATTTCTATTTCAAATAAATGTTGTTGTTTTGAACTTTGTCCATCAAAGAATCCTGAAAAAAAAATTTTTTCACAAAAACATTAAGCAGCGACAACTGTTTTCAACATTGATCATAATTCTTATAGTTTCTTGAATAGCAAATCATCATATTAGAATGATTTCTGAAAGATCATGTGACACTGAAGACTGGAGTAATGATGCTGAAAATTCAGCTTTGCATCACAGGAATAAAATACATTCTAAAATATATTAAAATTCAAAATAAGAGAAAAAAAAAAAAAAATTCTAAACCCAAACATTTGAACAGTAGTGTAAATTTGATATAGCTGTTCTTCATGCAAAATTGTATATCCTAAAAAAAAATTCAGCATACCGAAAGGCCTTTTGGATTTGTCCCAAAACAAAATCCTTGAAGTTCACTATGTCCTCAAATTTGCTTTACTTCTCACCAAAAACTCCAGCAATCCTTTCATAGCTGTAATTGGATTAACTAAGTGATATTGTGTGGTTACATTCCTCTTAATTTAATTGTGGTTTTCCATTAGGTACACAAGCAGAACTTTTCCCCTATTTTATTCGCTTTTAATTTAAACAGTACAAATGTATTATGCAACATTACAGGGTGTGACTAACCCAGATCATGCAGAGGAAAAACACTAATTGTATTTATCTTGTGGCATACAGTATATCTATTCTTCAGTGTACTAGCTGGCTAAACAGACTTACTTTTAAAACAGAAAACGCCTATGAGTGCACACAAAGTGGGTTTGTATTTCTCATGTATGGTAACAGTGGAAAAATCCATTCACGTAGGTGTGGGCCATTTCTGGTGCTATTTCTAAGCACAACTGAGAGTCAGAAGGTAAGAGTTTTTTTTTACTGGGATTTCTTATTAAGTCTATGAGGGTTTACACCCATGATGCAACAATTCCCATTACATAGTCTGTGTTGAGTTTTCTCTGAGCTTTCAAATGCAAATAACAGGCACAATCCCAGCGGAGTTTGGGGATGCCTCTCCAAAACATGAGACGTGCAAGGATCTGCATAATCTTTGGGGAATCCCACCCTCTGGACTATCACAGGAAGAGGACTAATTACACAGAATGGCGGAAACAGCTTGTTTGTGATAACTACTCAAAGATGGAGAGCTGCCCACTGCAGCATTTCCTGTCTTACTTTTCCTTTCGTATTCTGTCACTGGGCGGCACAGTAATCCTACACCTGCCTGTTCTCGTACGTTGTACTGTAACTGGCTGAACTGCTTTGACAAGTGTGAGAGGGTTAAAACACACTTGCAGCGCGGAGCCGGGTTCCTATCTGGCTGCATCTCTCCACACCACAC
Source organism: Hypophthalmichthys nobilis (assembly GCA_037950665.1). Taxonomy (NCBI): domain Eukaryota; kingdom Metazoa; phylum Chordata; class Actinopteri; order Cypriniformes; family Xenocyprididae; genus Hypophthalmichthys; species Hypophthalmichthys nobilis. The sequence continues at coordinate 20,662,264 of CM075479.1, forward strand.
ACACACACCCATGAACACACTGGTATAAGAAACAGCCCAGGATCAAGACTCAGTCTTCTGTGAGAAGGAATAGACGAGAGAAAGAGCAACAGAAGGAGAGCAAACAAACTGAAAATCACAAGTTCAATGGTACCGGTGTGGAAAGCCTGACGTGCAGCGGGCAGCTCGCCAACTGGAGATGTCGATCGGCGAGCTTGGCTGCAAGGAGCTGCCGGTGCATCAAGAGAATGATGGGATTGAAGTGGTGAGCATGGCCAGCTTACCTGAAGACCTGATGCTGAGCGGCGACTTTCGCGGGAAGTTCAAGAAGATCCGGTGCAGGAAAAGGCCCACCATTCTGGCATGTAGGTGCTGATTGGTGTTTATTTATTGTCACTGTCTGCTATAAAATAAGAGATTGGAGCAAAATTTAGAGGCTGCTTTGCTTGGGTGGTCAGAAGACTACTTCATAAGTCTTTCTGTCAACAATGTGTGAAATTCCTCAACGTCTATAGATATTTATTGGTTACCTCAAGAATTTGGCGTCATGTTTGTTAAAATAGACTGTTTGCTTTCAGATTATTAAATTTGTATATGAGCCAACAAAATTTGTGGAGTGAAAACTGCCATAGTGATGTGCTGAAACATGAGGAAATGGACATCAAAGTGGAAACTCCTGGTGTTTTGTGGAATTCACCTTTATTCTCAGCTGACTTATGAACTGAATTGCTGGATGGTGGTTACTCTATGGGTTGTTCTGGATCATTTCACATGATTTGGCATGATTTGACTCACAGTGGGGTCCAAAAGTCTGAAAATCTGGAATTTAAAATCGGAAAATGTACAAAAAGTTGAAAGAAAGAAATTCTATTACATTACCATTTAAATGTTTTGGGTCAGTAAGATAATTTAAATGTTTTTGAAAGAAGTCTCTTATGCTCACCAAGGCTGCATTTATTTGATCAACTACGTCACTGTAAAATAAAGTGTAACCAATATTACAATTTAAAATAACTATTTTCTATTTGGATATATTTTAAAATGTAATTTATTCTTGTGATGGCAAAGCTGAATTTTGTCACATGATCCTTCAGAAATCATTCTAATATGCTGATTTGATGCTAAAGAAACATTTATTATCAATATTGAAAACGTTTGTGCTGCTTAATATTTTTGTGGAAACTGTGATCTTTTTTTTTCAGGATTCTTTAACAAATAGAAAGTTCTGTAACACTTTAGTATGGGAAAAAATTCTCACTTTTAACTAGTTGCTTATTAGCTTGCATACTTAAAACATAATAATGCCTTATTCTGCATGACCTTATTCTACATCCCTTAATCCTACCCAATAACTAAACTTAACAACTACCTTACTAACTATTAATAAGCAGTAAATTAGGAGTTTATTGAGGCAAAAGTCATAGTTAATAGTGAATATGTGTTTCCTTTACTAAAGTGTTACCGAAAGCTCAGTAGAACGGCGTCAACTAAATTCTGAAATTCATGTTAATTTTTTAATTCAACTTTAAACTCAAATTGTTATGATGATCATATCTTTTGTAATGGATAAAGTTGTATTAAAATGCAAAATAGAAGCATTTTCCCTAGTGCTATCAGACTACAGTATCTATCCTGCTTGTTTAATGTTTGTTTAATGTGATAAACAGTTGGATGTAAATTACAGGACGCACAGAGACCACATAGATTGAGGAGAGACACTGAAAATGTTACTTGAGCTCTGTGTGTTAGTCTTTGTGTGCATTTCCTTGAAATAGTCTGAAAAGGAGGATAAGGTATAATAGTGTAAGAGGAGAAAGAGGGGCCAGAGGGTGGAGAGAAAGAGAGAGAAAACCAGCACAGGGAGGAAAAGTAGATAGAAAAAAGAGGAGTGCGGAGCTGGTACTGATATCCACAGTGACGCCTGCATCAGTGAGACATGCCTCACATTCCATCACTTCATCAGAGCTTGAAAATGCTTTTAATAGGCTCTTAATGGGACTCAACCTCCCGAACAGCCTGCTCATACTCCCATTTACAATATCTCAAAGAAAAGACCTTCCAATGGATGCCTGTGATGACAAAATTGATTTTCTTTGTAAGGTTATCAAATATTCCAGACATCCCAGAAACAATCAGTTACTAATCAATTACTTTATTTTATTTTACAGCTTGATTCACTTGCGTGCTTGTTTGAGTAACTGGCTTAAGCCATTTTCCAATATGATGCTTTCAGGCTCGTGCCCTGTAGCTTTTGACGTCAGGAAGTTTTTAGACATTTCCACCCATCAAGCCCTCCATTTGCACTGTGTGGTGTTAATGGTCTGGTTGAAAGGTTGGGAGATAGCTCAGCCAGGACATTATGTAATAATATCTGAGAGCCCCTCGCTGTGCCAGCTCAAATCTCATAATGTTACCGTGTCCGATCTGTAGGGGTTATGTTACTAGGATAAGTCTATCTTCTAAGTTTACATTTGAAATAAATGATTGTTTAACTGCCATATGCCATCATTATTACAACTGTATAAATGTTTGAAAGATAAACAAAAACAGGGAAGCAGTGAATCCCTCATTCCCGGTAGGCAAATTCTAGTTGTGAATTAGTCACAGGAAAAGATGCAGCACTGTTGACATGACTCACTGTCTGGACTGTCTAGGGTATTTGCATTAAAAAATATAAAAAGGCTGTGCTAAATCGGACTCATCAGCTGTTTACTCATTAAAACACATGAAAATTTAAGCACTTAATATCTTTCTATTACAACACTGTATCTTATTGTCTCTACAGTTGTTTGAATTAGTAGTATTTAAGTAGACACCACTGTTGTTAAATTCAGTGGCTTCCACTCAGATTGACTCTTTTCCAGCAGAACACAAATGGGCAACTCTAAACTGGCCTGATAAATAGAGTGTGAGCATTATGTAATTAAGGGCAAGTTCTTGACATCGGAGGGATAGAGAGGGGCATGATGGGATTATGGTGTGACTCAGGCTCAGGACGTGCAGTGCTCGATAGCAAATCAGCAATGTGTAACATCCCAAGCTCAATGCAGAATCTGAAATAGTTGTGTTTATGTTTGTATTTTAGACAGGTAGAGTAGTACCATGCTGATATTGTACATATTCAAAGTGCATTTGTGAAGGAGACTTTTGCTTACTTGGAATGTCTCAAATGTCACAATCTTGTTTACCGCTGCATTGATTGCACTGGTGTTTGTGCTGCGTTTGACCTTTGCTGAATTCTTGTGAGTTTTGGACTTTGTTTCTCAGCAAGGAAATTAAGAAAATAGCTTGTGAAAATGCACTGACTGTCTCTTTTCAGCCCTTTTCTTCATACTTGACTGACACTTGTGATGAATGGGGACTTTAGTACTGGTTCAAGCCAAAACTAATACTCAGAGTCAAGGAAGGTCGTGGTTGCCACACAAAGAGTAGACAAGGCTTTGGAATAAACAGTGTCCCAAAAAGGTAGTTCAACTCTTAAACCACAAATAAAACTGTATGAATGCATTATATTACAAAATAACAAACCAAGTGACATTCGTTTTAAAAAAAAAAGGCAAAAGTGCAAAAAAAAAATGCAAAACATTTCACACACACACACATTTTCTATCCCCCTACACTACCCCTACCCCTACCCATCACAGGAAACTGTGCACATTTTTGCTTTCTCAAAAAAACTCACGTTGTATGATTTATAAGCCTTTTGAAAAATGGGGTAATGTACTCATAAGTCACCCTCTCCTTGTAATACCTATGTCATACCCATGTCATTATACAAATTTGTGTCCTGATATGTCACAAAAACGTACGCACACACACACACATGTTTGGTTTACTATCCTCGTGGGGACTCTCCAGACTTAATGGTTTTTATACTGTACCAATTGTATATTCTCTCCCCCTTACACAAACCCTTCAGTTTTTACAAGCTTCTACAAGTTTTTACTGTCACTTTTGAGCAATTTATTGTGCCCTTGCTGAATAAAAGTATTACTTTCTTTAAAGTTAAAAGGTTTGTTCACCCAAAAATGAAAATTCTGTCATTAATTACTCACCCTCAAGTCGTTCCACACCCGTAAGACCTTCGTTAATCTTCTGAACACAAATATTTGATAAAATCCGATGGCTCAGTGAGGCCTGCATTGACAGCAAGATAATTAACACTTTCAATGCCCAGAAAGGTACTAATAATACATATTTAAAACAGTTCATGTGACTACAGTGGTTCAACCTTAATATTAAAAAGCGACAAGAATAGTTTTTGTGCGCCAAAAAAAGAAGAAAAAAAAAGACTTTTTTCAACAATATCTAGGTATGGGCGATTTCAAAACACCGCTTCATGAAGCTTTGAAGCTTTACGAATCTTTTGTTTTGAATCAGTAGTTCAGAGCGTGTATCAAACTTCCAAAGTCACATGAACTATTACATTTCGAAACACTTACGATGTAACGAAGCCTCGTTTACTGAAATCACGTGATTTTGGTGCACTGAACCAGATTCGAAACAAAAGATTCATAAAGCTTCGAAGCTTCATGAAGCAGTGTTTTAAAATCGCCCATCACTATATATTGTTGAATAAAGTCGTTTTTTTGTTTGTTTGTTTTGCCGCACAAAAAGTATTCTCGTCGCTGCACATTAAGGCCACGTTCACACAGTCAGTTTTTGGGATTGACAACCGCATTTACTTAACAGGTGTGAGTCTCGAAATGTCTCGTTCACACAGCAACTTACAGTAGCGTTTGGAACACTGTTTGTATGAACGTGCAACGAGAGTCAAGCCCGTATTCTCTTACTAGTAACCATAACGACAGTGACCAACGTAATATTAAAGATGGCGACGCCCATAAAACTGAAAAGTATTATCACTTTTCACATGACTAGAGACTAACTGAACCGCGAGTTCATCCATCAAAACTTCATTAACCAACAGCAGGATGTAAACATGCACTAGCCGGAGTGTTTAACCACTGCAGTGCACACGCGTCACGTCCTTTGCGACGTCTCGCGCATGACACGGCATTTGAAAAGAAACACAAAACTGACATGAGCCGCTCCGGTGGAGAACAGTGACTGGATCTAACACCTTGAAGACGCACAGCTCATATCTCTGTTGCAGTAAGTTACCGAAAGCGAAAGCACACACAAAACACCTTAGAAGAGCGGCTCTCTCGCACTGTATGACATGACAGACAACTAGTTGTCCAGTCCTATTCCATTCACACAGCGCAAATATTCCGAGAATGCGGTTGTGAGTCCTGAAAATTTACAGGTGTGAGTTCGGTTATAGAATGCGGTTGTCACTCCAATAAATAACCGTACTGCATGTGAACTTAACCATATTAAGGACTCAAATACAGGACTGACAACCGTATTCTGCTGCTGTGTGAACGTGGCCTAAGATTGAACCACTGTGGTCACATGAACTGTTTTAAATATGTCTTTAGTACCTTTCTGGGCATTGAAAAGGGAAATGATCTTGCTGGCAATTCAGGCCTCACTGAGCCATCAGATTTTATCAAAAATATCTTAATTTGTGTTCTGAAGATGAACGAAGGACTTACGGGTGAGGAACAACATGAGAGTGAGTAATAAATGACTGAATTTTAATTTTTGGGTGAACTAACCCTTTAATGACATTAACTACACCTTTGTGATCTTGAGGGAAACTGACTTCATGCATCCGGAATAGTTGACATAAAGACGAAAAATTCTTGATTATTTACTCACCCCAAGGCCATCCAAGATGTATATGATTTTTTTTTTCCTCAGCGGAAGAGAAATTAAGGTTTCTTTTCGGCTGAAGAAAGAAAGTGGCCTTCATTTTTGAGTGAACTATTCCTTTAAAAAATCAGCCTGAGACCAGTTTGTTAGAAGTAAAAGTGACGTGAAGCTCAATCATCATTTGAGTACAATCAGATAGCACTTGGTTTCATATTTTCTAATGCAATGACATTCAGACATTTTTAATTGTTATTTAGGCCTAAGTGTTTAAATTCTCCAATAATTTTTAAAAATAGACCAGCTTTAGATTTTGTCATTGATTTTCTTTTTACCCAGTGGCATTGGTAGCTGCTAACTATCACTGTTTGGAACACGTGCAGGTACATAAACCACAGTAATAGAAAAACATATATGGCTTATCATTTGGGGATTCTTTTTTGTACGTCAGGATACTGACCTACCAGATGCCCCTTTCATGACTATTCTCACACACTCAAGCCGAGGAGGACAGTCGGGAGAGTCTCTCTTACTTGGGATGCAAGCAAACAGAGGTTATAATTAACCACGCGGGGATAAGAGGATTTCTCCCTGTTCTCCCTGCACTGCTTGCAGCCTCCGACAGTGGGTTATTTAAAGTGAACCTGCGTAGAGAGAGAGAGAGAGCGAGAGAGAGAGAGAGAGAGGGAGGGAGGGTGAGTTAGACACACATAGAGGAGGGGGGGGGGGGAGCTTAGTGGATCTGTGGCGCTCTGTTCTGGCTCAGTCTCTGGCGGCAGCATCTCTGTTTCGCATCACTCTCCCATAGTGGTCGATTCCACCTGCCTGCTGGTGGAAATGTACAGGACCACAGCATCCTCTGACTGACTTCACTAACTCATCCGCCTGCAGATATGGCCAGCCAGCAGGATTCGGGTTTCTTTGAGATCAGCATCAAGTCCCTTCTGAAGTCCTGGAGCAGCAGTGAGTATCTTGGCGCTCAGAGCTACGGGATCGCAGCCAGGGCTGCCGGTATGGATCCAGATTTAGTTTGCATGTGTTGCTCTGGTGCACGTGCTCTGGTGTTGTTGTCCTCTGTTGTTTATTTGGCCTGCTGGGGATCAGCATAATATGGATTTTATTGTGTGCAATGCTATCTCTGTTTTACTTTAAAGGGATAGGTCATGCCATCTGTCATTTATTTGCCCTCATGTTATTCCAAACTTTGTGTATGAATTAATTTTTTGTCTATATTGCTTTGTAATCCCTGTCCTGGTGTTCTGGTACACAGTATGCTTCCAAGAGCATTGTACATCAGGTGCCTGTTCTCACCAGCCTAACCGACCAATCAGCTGTGAGGGATGGTCAGCCCTCAGCCAATCAGCTTGCAGCAGGAGTGGCAGTGAGAATTCTGTGCTGTTTTGTGATAAACTAGAAGGGTCTCCTTTAGAAATCAGTGCAGATTTACTTTTAATAGCTTAGACTAACTTTTTGGTGTGTAAACAATCAAAAGTATTTGTTTAAAAAAGATCTATATATTAATTTCTGTCAAATTTATTTCTGTGAAACTATATTTACTTGACTTAACAAATAAATAAATAAAAAAGGTTCCAAACCAAAAAGTATAGTTTAAGCTATTAAAATTAAATATACTTTATATGTATATAATTACAGGTTATATTTTCCTTGTACATTTCATTTTTACAGATTTTTTTTTTTGTAATTTAGAAGTGAATATAATTTCTGCGAATTACGAAAATATCTTACTTTAAAGCCCGAGTGATATCAAACATTAATAAAAAATAATATATTTTTAAAAATATTTCAGCCTGGCAATTTAATCCATAGTTTTTAGACCAAATCATAATCTCTCTCTCTCTCTGCCTCAGAGTAAATGGGTGAAACGTTCTTATCACTAAATCAAATGTGCTTTGCACAGAGTACCAAATATATTTTTAGCACTGGCTCAGGGGTTTAGAGCTGAGAGTGTCCTTAGGCCTAATAGGCTAAATCCAGAAAAAAATGTCCTTGTTATTTAGCTGTCATAATCAGCACATCTCAAATATCTGCGAACGTATCTCATCTTTCAGTTTTTCTGCTTGTAATCCTGACCTATCTATGTGACACAGGGATATGCAACTCTCTTCAAATGGTACAGTGTGTTCGGGCAGTTACACAACCTGATCCTGTTACTCCGGGTTATAGTATACTTTAGGTGTGGATGCCGATGGGCGTCTGATGTGACCTCTGGATGTCATTTTTTGCTTTCTATTCTTTGAAGGGCTTTAGTCTGGTAACACTTTACAAAAAGGTCTAATTTGTTAACATTAGTTAACTAACATGAACTAACAATGAGCAATATCTTTTTACAACATTATTAACCTTTGTTAATATTAATAAAAATACTCAAATTCACGTTCTGTTCACAGTGCATTAAGTAATAATAGCAGATACAAGTTTTAATCTTAAAAATGTATTAGTAAATGTTGAGATTATCATTAGCTAAGGTTAATAAATGCTGTAGAAGTATTGTTTATTGTTATTTCATGTTAACTAATGTAGTTAACATATGAAACCTTATTGTAAAGTGTTATCTGCATGTTTAAAAAGTACTTTTTGTCATTGCTCATGTCTTCAGTATCTTGTTTAGGACACCAAGTGTCCAGATGCCCCTGGATTTTGGTGGGAAAAATATCGATAGAGTTTGTGATTGAGTTTCAGCTGCACTTCTCGCTGAGAACTTAGATTTTTCTCTGTTCGTTGATGAAAGTAACCAGTGGGATATGAGTGGGCTTTGCATGCTAACAGCCTGATAACCATCTGAAAATGGATGAGGCTTTATAGGTCCCATTTACAGTTATGTCAGTTGTCCCCAGGGGCCTTTTGTACACAGTTGGGGTCTATGGATGTAAAAAGCTCACATTATTTACATCAGAGGGGGATTTTGTTAGATGTCTGTTTTTTCCGTGCTTGTTGTCCACTCCCTGAGCAAGAACAAATGTTGGGACGATTTGTTTTAGAAAGAAAAAAAAAATTAAATATGTCTGTATTTGTGTTTATGTATGTGTCTCATGTCAATGTGTGTGTGTGTGTATAGAGAGGCGTTGTATTATGTCTTGTATTGTCCCTGTTGGGAGCAGCTCAATGCTCAGAGGCTCCTCTGCAGAGCGCTGATGTAATGCTCTGTCTGAGCCCATCTCTTGTTTGCAGAGTCACATGTAATGCATCAGGCTTCTGTAGTCATCTAGACTGGCACTGGAGCACAGACTGACCTGTTTACCACTTCTGTCAAAAACTAGTTTTCTGAAGAAAATGCAAAATCCACCGGCATAATGTCAGAGTGTTAGCCAAAGTGCTGCTGTTGTCACAGTTATGTTCAGTTCGTTTTAGTTTTCATGGACATTCAGTTTGTTTTCATTAGTCACATGTCTTCCTTTGTTCAGTTTTCCCGCCACCTTTTAGTTGTCATGGTAATTCATTTGATCATCACAGGTGTTCATTATTAGTTCCCTCGTTTTCCATGTATTTAAGTTGCTGTCTTTGCACTCTTCAGTTGTCTGGTATTGCCTGTGTTAAGACACACACTGTTATGCTTTTTGGATTATCTTTGAGTCTTTTGAAATAAACCTTGTTTGATTTTTGTATTCATCTTCATCTTCATTGGAGCTACCTGTGACAGAATACCAGACCAAGAAATGAGAAGAAAAGCAAGGAACATTGCTTCTATTATTGTTGCCCCGATGAGGGGCAACAAACTATTTTTGGAGGGAGGAACAGTTTTTGTTTTTCCAAGCGGCAGAGACTTGGAGCTGTACGTGGAGGAGTTCCTTAACATCTGCCATCATGCCACCTGCGATTGACGTCTGTCTAATGGAGGGATTTCGGTGTGGTCTGGACGAAGATCTCCGCTTCATCATTCCCTGTGGCGATCCCTGCTGGACCCTAGTGAGCTACATCAACTTCGCTCTGTGGACGAGCGGATCCGCGTTCACAGTGGGTGAAGCGGAGGATTCCAGCAGCCTCGTCCAGCCACACCCCACAGAAGTCTCGCAAGCCGACCCAGAGCACAGCCCACCTACACCCATCACCATGGAGCCGCCGACGCCTGAGCCCCCCGCAGACAGAAAACTTCCGCCCGCCACTAGCACGGAGCCTGCTACGACAGCACCCACTAAAGCCCCGGAGCCGAAGTTCCCATGTGAGTCTGACCAGGGGTGTGAGCCGGCAACAGCCGTCCTGGTGGGGATATTGGTGGAGTTCGACACTGGGGAAGACTGGCTTATAGACTGGAATTCAGAGGTACTGCTTCCCACCCTGCCCCACCCTAATCTTCCTACCTGTCCCTCATCATCGCTGGTTACACCCAGCACGGTATTATTGGACTGTTTTAATCAGGAAAGTGAACTGTTATCGGTGGTTTCACCCAACCTTCCTCTCTCACATCCACCATCGAGCACTGCCAGTTCTCCAGCCCTGCCTCAGCTGTCCTCCTGCAGCCCCTTGTCTTCCCCTGTTACCTGACAGTAAGGTGAAGTCTCAGTGTCTGCACTCACCCGCATCGGCAGATCAAGTGGATCCTGTGGCTCAGCCTCCGGCCTCTGATTCTCTCATACCACCTCGACCTGTTGGCTTCACCTTGTCTCCTACCACCCTTGGCTCCACCAGAGACCCTCGACCATGAAGCTGCACCAGGCTCCCTTATCCCGTCAGCTCCCCCTTGGTCAGTCGTCACCCTTGCACCACGGACTTGCGAGTCTCCTGCTGCGCTTCGGCTCTCCACCCCTACGGCTGCAGTGGGATCCTCCTTCCCCCCGGACTTGCCTAGGTCAGCGGTCGCACTGGCTCCGCTTCAGGTCTCGGGAGCTCTGATGTCACCTCGGGCGTTCGTCACCGCGGCTCCGCCAAGGCCTCCAGTTCCAGCGGCGTAACTCGATCCCATCAGCTCTCCATCTTCGCCTTGGGATCCCCTGAGATCGGCTCAGTCATCACCGTGCTCTGGGTCGGTAGCATCTGGCCGCTCCTCCTGTTATCGCCCCCATGGATGCTCCCTTCATCAGTTCCTCCATGGAGTCTCTGCCTATTGGCCTGCCTGTTTCTGCCAGCCCTCTGCCTGCTCCTCGCCCACCTCCAAAACCTCCACCCTCCCCTCATTTGTTCTGTTTTTGTCACGGCGCGAGGTTGTGCCTACTCAGAGGGGGCGTTATGTCACAGTTATGTTCAGTTCGTTTTAGTTTTCATGGACCTTCAGTTTGTTTTCATTAGTCACGTTTTCCTTTGTTCAGTTTTCCCGCCACCTTTTAGTTGTCATGGTAATTCATTTGATCATCACAGGTGTTCATTTTTAGTTCCCTCGTTTTCCATGTATTTAAGTTAAATACCAGACACTCTTCAGTTGTCTGGTATTGCCTGTGTTAAGACACACACTGTTAAGCTTTTTGGATTATCTTTGAGTCTTTTGAAATAAACCTTGTTTGATTTTTGTATTCATCTTTATTGGAGCTACCTGTGACAGCTCTCCGTTGCTATCGGGTGTTCTAAGTACTTACTAGGGAGTTGCTAGGTGGTTGGTAGGGTATTCTCACAATATTACTGTTTTTACTGTATTTTTAACCAAATAAATGCAGATCTCACTAACCCCAAACTTTTGAACAGTAGTATAAATATTATGCATATTTGTTTGTAGATATATTGCAATAAATTTAAAATATATGACTAAGTAATGCTTTATATTTTATTTGATTATGTCAAACATGATGCTTCATGGAATTGTAGTTCATTGTTTCTTTATTTACTGACATTTTATTGCATGAGTTCTGTTTATACATTTTGTTTACAATATTTGTATTAAATTTTGCAAGCCTAGTTGGCATCCCATTTGCTGCCCATAGCTGTTTTCCAAAGAAAAAGATTGTGTAATGGAGTCGGTCTGTGGAATTCAGAAGCTAGATAGTTTATCTTACTTTATGCCGTCTGTGTTTTCACTTATGAGCAAACAAGGGAGTGAGAGTGAGTGAATGAGTCTGTGCCCAATCAAATGATGTTTACACTGTTGGTTAGTGGCGGAGGGGAGATCAGGACGTATAGTGTGTACTCAGGGATAAATATAGCCCTGCAACTATGCCACTGTAACATGTCAGTCCTGCACACTTGCCCAGACCTCAGCTAAAAATTCCAGCCTGACCTTCAGTCTCGAGAGGCATTGGACGTTTACACTGCAATAGAGAGCTTTCAGAAGAAGCGAGCACACATGTGGATTTATTATCACACAATTTTCTGACTTTTGCTTCAGCTTGGGCTGGGACCGTTACAGTATGGGGCAGGTGGCGAACAGGAGAAGGTCCCGCCATCACTGGAATGATTGATAAGGACGTGTGAGGTTTGGAAAACTGGATCAAATATACTTCTCCCCCACTATGGATAGCTCAGTCATGTGCTGGAATAAAACCAGCATGGTGAACTTCATCAAGGGCCTGGGTAGGTGCTACAAAAGAGAAAGAGAGAGATAGAAGTGAGAATCTGTCAGTGAGTGACAATGAAACTAGTAAATGGAGACAAATGAGTGAGTTCAAAGCAAGCTTCAGACTTGTCCATGAGATTTCATTGGTGTTTAGATAATATAATAGCAAAATAAAAGAGACTCCTGTCGCAGTGACTGTTCATTTTGCTGAAGAAAAATTGGGGTAAGATGGTTTGATGAAATTAAGAAAATTCATCAACAATAAATGTTTGTTGGCAACCTTTTTAGATGCATTGTATGTTATTGAATGATTATGCAGTTAGGTAGAATGCAATTAAATTAAAGAAATAATAATACAATTATAAAAAACTAGTTTTATTGTTTAAGGTATTATTTATAAAATAATACAGTTCTGTCATGACAACTCTCCGAGAGTTTGGCATGGCGTGGCAATAGCTATGTTTCCATCCAAAGTTGCAAATTTAACACAAAATTGGAATATCGCTTTCGGAGGCAGATGCTGCTGTTTGGGAACATACTGTAGTTGTGTAATACAGTTCAGGGAGGGAATTATACTGATTGTGAACCACTTTGATGAGTCCGACGGACTTTCCTCAGGCATTTCAGAACAACCAAAACAGTACTTCAGATGCTGTGCTACGAGATCGTTCCGCTGGTTAGTCCAGGCAATTATGCCGTCCCATCACACCAAGTCACATAATATTTTTGATGTGCATCAAGGAACTTATTTGGTAAATGTGTTTCCATCGTAAAAATATGTGGTTGGAAACTTAGCTAATGTTAATGTGTTTGGTCTTGGCGGAATAGATCTGCTATGCTGCTGCTGTTATTGATGCTGCTGTTGATTTTAGTCTCTGCTGCTGCTGTTGATTGTAGTTGCTGCTGCTGCAGAGCAAATACGGAACTTGCCACTTTTAATACACACACAACATAATTTGTATTAATTCGTCCGACCTCACTTGTACAATTTTGTACTATTTGTTTAGATCCCAGTGACGGGTAGGTCATTCGTACAAATTCATACAAATTGGGCAACTCGTAAAATATGTACGATTTAGGTCGGGAGTGAGGTTGTACAAATTTGTACGAATTAACCACCATGTAAAATATGTACGAATTGTTGTGAAATTGGGTTGTCTATACAGGTGGAGCTGGGGAAGGTGGAGGGTTTCTGAAAGCGTGCTGCAAACTGCAGTAAACAGTATATGATAGGCAAGTATTGAATGCAAGTATTTGAATGTTGAGCAGCAAGCTCATTGGCTACTGATACAGCAGCGGGAACCAATTAGCTTTGCCCAAAAGAGAATGATGTGATTGCAAGCAGATTGGGTCAAGGATCTATCAGCACTCGCCATCTAGAGTTTCATGACAAATGTATTAAAATATATTAGACTTTAGATTGAAAAAAGTAGATTTAAAAAGTAAGTAAAAACAAAGACTATAGAATAACACAAGACGCGTCACTCATATTGTTTTGAATGGGAGAAAGTGCAACGCACAATATGGCGGAATAAGTCCCGCCTTCTAAATAAGAGCCAGTCGCTGATTGGTAAAGTCATCGCGTCACTGCAGCGGCCTTTAGAATCTCCGGTTCCTATAGAAACAGTCAGACGCGCGCCTCTGAAATGAGACACAAGACATGTGCACTTTAAGACTGCACATGCGCATTAGCTTGATCCAGACAGAAAAATACAGTTTTTTGTCATGATTCGAGCGTTTAGAATCAAAATTAATGAGACAGTTGTTATCAGATTTCATTGGTGATTTCAAATATGAAATTTAATCAAAAGCTTGGCAAACAGCTTTGGAGAATTTGATGTTTCCCCATTCAAAGAGATAGGAGCTGCACTTGCATGCCCGAGAGGCGTTTCAAAGATGGCCGCCAAGTGAAATGGCTTGTCTTAAAGGGACTTTGGTAAAAAGTAGAAATGAACTTGCTTGTATGTTTGTTGCTTTTGTTGTTGTATGTTTTTGGAGGTGAAATACTGTGGGTGACATAGAGGCCATCTTTTTGTTCTATTTAAGGGAAAGCAAAACCCAGTTTAAGCCATGTGGAACGAAGTCTGTTTTCGTCAACATATGATAAGTGTCTAAAACTAGATCAAAATTTGTTGTCAAAATTAACGCTGCTGTGACTGTCACATGCCCCCTCTGCAACTCGACCACTCTTACTTACAGTACAGTTAGTCCAGTAGCTTCTCTGTGTGTTTGTGAGCTCTGTGAAAGAATAATGATATAAAGTTGCACCTTCTGCTTCTAGGGTGTTACTTTAGTTGGTGATGTTGTGGAAAGCTGGGCGTTACTTTGTGTACACAGGTTGCAGTCTTTGGCAAGCTAAAGAATGGGAAGGTTTGGGAAATTTTGAAGTGGATTTCACTGCCTGGATTAGGAAACCGTCATTGTCTGGAATACAATACTTACTATTTATTCAAATAGTTTCTGATGTTCCTCATTAGAAAATCAGAACATTAGAACATTAGAAAATTCAATATAATTTATTCTGAAATAATGCGGATGTTCAATTTTTGGGTTTCTGAAAAAGACAAATACAATCTTCTTACAATACTTTTCCATTTGCTTGCCTTGTTTTTTTGTCCAAAGCTTCACCAGGGTACAGCAAGCCTCCCGTACCCCCGGTTTGCTGCTCACAGGGTGAGAAGGGACCGCCCGCCATGATGCCCATCAGCGTGGACCCAGAGAGCCGGCCGGGCGAGTACGTACTCAAGAGCCTCTTCGCCAACTTCACCACCATCTCTGAGCGCAAAATACGCATTGTCATGGCCGAACCTCTGGTGAGTGACATTTCTGAACTATTGAAGATGATAATCTTAAGACCTGTGACTATTCCATTCCTCAGAGAAAATAAGTCTGACAATTGTGGAGATGGTTGACCATTTAGACTGAGGGAAAGGCTTGTTCAGAAGATATCAATAAAATGTAAGATAATCTGGCTAATCCTTTTTTTTATTAGGCCTGCCTAGTTGTTTATGCAGCTCAGCTGCTTTCACCTTAATGTGACCCTGTATGATTCTTGTCAATAGAAATGAAATTTAGATCTGCCAGGCATGGAAAATACAGATGAGTTGTTAGTGTACAGTACTTGTACATTACAAAACAGAATGTTTATCTCAAAGGACCTTAAACACTTAGCCAGCCTTGTCAGTATTTCCCAGACAACAGGCAAGTTCACTTGCATGTGTTTAACAGCAAGCTGCTAGTTTCATGGCCGGCAGGCAGACTAGTTTTAATTAACCCTCTCAGGACAGATATATTGTGTCCCGGCTGCTATCAGGATGAGCTCATCTTTTGTCCTCTAACTTTTACTGAACCAATAAACAAGATCAGGTTACCTGAACTGTTCAGACACAGTTTTGTAGTGTATTGTTTGATAAATGGTAATAGATACATATTCTTAATACAATTCATACCAGAATATGAATAATATAAGAATATGACCTTGATTATGACCAGTTTATTTGTGCATCCCTCTGACTGAACAGTAAATAGAGCGATTCATTGCTGCAGTATCTTTTTGTTTTGTTTTGTTTTGTTTCAGGATCTCTTCGGACACAACTGAATGTTTTTATGAGTCAGTCATACATTTCTTAAACTATCCCAGTCATTTAATTCAGTAGTGGAGAAAGGTCCTGCAAGAGCATAAGGCGATCCATTAACCTCTTATAAAAGGCTTGAGGGATATTTCACTGTCCTTGTCTGCCCCCTCATCTGTTTCTCCCTCAAATGACTCCAGTAACTGAAATATTTATTAACCTAAGATGAAAGGGGTGCTTCAGTGGCCTGAATGGGCTCAAATTAAATTTAACATGGTCTGAATGTGTTATGTTTGACAAACCCAGTAGATTCTAAGAGTCAAAGAAGATGGTGTGTTCTGGGCCTGGAATCTATTAAAACATTAATACTATTTGAATATGCAAATCAGTTATCAACTCTGCTGTTGTCTGAAAAGAACACAATTCTGGTGCTCGATTGAAAAATCTTACCAGAGTAGGTGTACAGAATGTAGGTCAGTTTGGTTTTTTACGCAACCTGTGTTGTTTAATCGGCAGGTCTGATCTGTGATAGTTGCCAAGATCAGCTTTTTTACATTGAAAGACTATTCTGCTGGCTCTGTTTGTGTATACACACTACTGTTCAAAAGTTAATAATATCAAATAAATGCTGTTCTTTTGAACTTTATATTCATCAAAGAAATATGAAAAAAAAAAAAAAAAACTATCATGGTTTCCAAACAAATATTAAGCAGCACAACTGTTTTCAACACTGATAATAAGAAATATTACTTGAACAGCAAATCAGCATATTAGAATGATTTCTGAAGGATCATGTGACACTTATGACTGCTGAAAATCATTTTTGCCATCAAAGAAATAAATTACATTTTAAAATATATGAAAATAGAAAACAGATATTCTAATTCACAATAAGATTTAATAAAATTACTATTTTTGATCAAATAATGCAGCATTGGTGAGCATAAGAGACCTCTTTCAGAAACATTTCAAAAAACTCCAAACTATTGAATGGTAGTGTACAGTAGCTGCAAGAATGCATGATGTTGAAACAGAGCTGCATTGTAATCAAGAAAACCATAATGAATCACTTTCAGCTAGAATTGCCTGAATAATATTTACTCTAGCAATTATTTGAAAAACTTCTGTTGTTTTTACAGGAAAAACCTCTGATAAAGTCTCTTCAGAGGGGTGAAGATCCCCAGTTTGACCAAGTAAGTACCGTTTGCTTTCTGTCCCACCCCCGCACCCACCCACCACCACCCCCCTGAACATACTGTACGTGCACGTCCAGTCTGTGGACAGATGTCCCAGCGGAAAGACAAGAGACAGCCTTTTAGCTGCCCAGCTGTGCCAAAAATTAATCTGACTTGTTGAATTATTAAAATAGATTCATGGATCTGTCTGGCCTTTAAAGCATTCAAAGTGACCTCAGTAAAACCTTGATGTGGTTTTTGGCTTGTCTGGCTATCTGGGAAGTCAATTTGCATCTCTGATAGATTAGATAAGAGAGTTTTATACCTGAAATTCACGATAGGTAGTGCTCCATCACGTCTTCAAACATTTTGTGCAGTGCGCGATAAATTATTTCTCTGCATAATTTCTTCTAGTTATTTTATACAGGGCTCAACAATAAGGATTGTATTTTGGCCTGGGGCCAGTGCAAGAGCTTCAGGCTAGTTGATGGAACTCTCCCTCGCTCTACTGAAACAGTGTTTTATCTTGTATTCTTTAATCATATGCAGCACATGCATTGATCGTGTCATTACTTTCCAGATTTTTTTGTCTTGGAGTTTCCTGTATAATTATAATTACTGTATAATTGAATATTATTGAATATTTCAATAAAAAAGGTGTGAGATATATATATATATATATATATATATATAATGAGCCAAAACATTATGACCACTCATTTCCTAACAAGGTCATGTGTCACTTTGGCAAGGGCCAAATTGTTATGGCCAGACAAGTGGGTTAGAGCATCTCTGAAAAGGTCAAGCTTTGTGGGTTGCTCCCAGACAGCAGTGGTGAGATCCTACGGACAGTGGTCCAAGGAGCGACAAACCACAAAACAGTGACAGGTTTGGGTGTCCAAGGCTCATTGATGCAATGAAGGCTATCCTGTCTGGTCTGAACCGATAGAACCGATGTGGCACAAGTCACGGAAAATTCTAATGATGTTACAAGAGAAATGCATCACAACACACAGTGCATCACACTCTGCTGCGTATGGGGCTGTGTAGATGCAGACCAATCAAAGTGCCTATGATGACCCCTGTTCACTGTCGAAAGTGCCTACAATGTACACGCGAGAGTCACAGCTGGACCTTGGAGTAGTGGGAGAAGGTCGCCTGGTCTGACGAACATCGTTGTTAATCAGGTACTTCCCTTCATTGCAATGGTATTGCCTGATGGTAATGACCTCTTTCAGCAGGATAGTGCATCCTGCCACACTGCACATATTGTTTGGGAATGGTTTTAGAAACAACAAAGAGTTCAAGGTGTTGCCCTGGACTACAAATTCCCCAGATCTCAATCTGATTGAGCCTCTGTGGGATGTGCTGGACCAACAATTCCGATCAATGGTGGCTCCACCTCACAACCTACTTGAAGGATCTGCTGCTAATGTCTTGGTGCCAGATACCACAGGACACCTTCAGGGTGTCCATGCCTCAGCACGAAGCTGTTTGGTGGCACGTGGATGACTAACAGAATATTAGGCAGGTGGTCATAATGTTTTGGCTCATCTGTGCATACTAGAAAGTATATATAATTTTGAGTTGGGGGCCAGATGGGGCAAGCAGAATTCAGAACCAATAGCCAGACTGAGCAAGCAGAAACAAATCCTTATTGTTGAGGTTTGTTATGTGATTATATTTCCCAAACTCATTTGTAAATTAATGACAAAAGTATCTGCAAAATGAATAAATGTACGAAATATCTAAAAACCAGAATTTAATTTCAGATACCCTTGAGTAAATGCATTGAAAACCCAGAATGAAAGGGCTTTTTATTGCTGGCTTGGGTGGAGTGTGTGTTCTCTGCCCTGAGTTTGTAAGTTTGTTTCTGTATGCATGTATGTGTGTGTGTTGGAGGCAGGTGAATAGCAGCCTCATTCAGAGCTCACAGGGCTGTGTTTGTACCCATGATCCCTTGGGCTTTTCAGCAGCCTCACTGAGAGGGGATTCTTCTCCCAGGGTTCGTCAGGGAATGAAGGGCTCGTTGTGTTCACACTCTGTCCCAGAACACCGCCCTTTTCCCCTCCCTTTCCTGTGTGTCGAGTCCTCACCAGGGACGGCCTTTCCTTCCTGCACTTATTACCCCAAATCTCTCCCCTTTTCTCACTTTCTTTGCATCCTAGATACACCTTTAAGATACATATTCACACAATAACCCCTGCTTTCACCTCCACACTCAAAATAACTTTCTCCTGAACATGCACTATGAAATGTATGGCCTATATACAGTACTATGCGCAAGGTGTGCGCAATTTTTAGTTTGTTTGTGTGGTGATTAATACATGCTCTCCTTTCGTTTTCAGTTGATGAGCACAATGAGTTCTTTGGCCGAGTATTGCCTACCATCTATCTTGCGCACCCTTTTTGACTGGTACAAAAGACAGAACGGAGTTGACGATGAATCCCACGAGTACAGACCGCGTTCAAATACAAAGTCAAAAAAGTAAGTCCTGTTTGTACAGTATCTCTTAGATAATGCTGATCATTTAAGCTCGATTCAATATAAAATACTTAATTATGCATAATGCAGTTTAGTAATGCAAGTCTGCATCATGCATATTAAAGAACCATGAATTCAGAGTTGGAGTTTTATTTATTAGCTTTAGAGCCATTTATACACATACATATGCAGATATTTTAGTTCTGTTTCCTGTGTTTAAGTTTGTTTCTATGGTTTCTCATTGATTTGATTATCATGTGCACCTGTTGTTCATTTCTCTTAGTTTGACTTGTTTTTAAACCCTGTGTTTGTTCAGTTCATTGTCCATTCTTGTATGAATATGTTTGGTTATTCTGTTCTGGTGTTCTGTGCATTATGTTTTTTGATTTCTTTTGAGTTTATAAATAAAGTTGAACAGCTGCGTTTAAGTCCAGCCTTTTTTATTTTACCTTTCTTCAACCACGCTGTGACAGTACCAATGATATAATAATAAGAAGAAATGCTTATTGAGCAGCAAATCAGCATATTAGAATGATTTCTGAAGGATGATGTGACACTGAAGACTGGAGTAATGACTGCTGAAAGTTCAGCTTTACCATCACAGGAATAAATTACATTTAAAATATATGTAAATAGAAAACAGTTATATTAAATTGTAGTTATATTTCATAATATTACTGTTTTTACTGAACTTAAGAGAAAAAATACATTAAAACATCTTACATACTCCAATTCTAGTGTAAACAACCAATCCATAGGGTCTTTAACAAATGTAAAAAGAGAGCAATGAGACAGCAATACAATGTCTCTTGGCCTGATAGCTTCTGTCGTAACTGGATGATTTGACACAATTGTGCCAAAATAGCCCAGTGACATCAGACAGCCAACTGGTTGTTCAGCTTCTATGACTTCTGCTTCCTGTAGCTGGAGTGCAAAACTCCATTTCATCACTGAGAAATGATATTTCAGTCTGTGAATGTGTGAGAGATTGGGAGCAAAATTGGCTTACTTACATAATCTGTTTACATTCTCTCTCTCTATTTCCCAGCGATGAGCAGCAAAAAGATTATCTGCTGGAGAGGAGAGATCTAGCCATTGACTTCATCTTCTCTCTTGTGCTTATAGAGGTTCTGAAACAGGTAACGCCAAACTGGCAAATGCACTTTGATTTGCATCTAAATAAGTTTAGATGCAAATAACTAACAGACATCAAATATGTTAGAGTGAGGAGAATTGCAAAATTAGCAGTAGATTCAACCTTAGAAGAGATTGTTGATATACAGTTTCAAAGGTATTTGAGGTAACAGGAAGCCACAATTGACTAATCAGAATCAAGTATTTTAGAGAGCCATGTTATAAAATGTGATACTCTTTGTGTTTTCCCCATTTGGCCAGATGCCCCTCCACCCAGTTGTGGATGGTTTGGTCCATGAAGTCATTAATTTGGCTTTTAAGCACTTTAAATATAAAGAGGGGTAAGAGACCTTTTTTCTCATTAGAATTCTCTATTGGATACATTTAAATAAATTAATAGAAATTCATACATTTTACATGTGTTTTATTATGACCAGGTATCATGGTCCCAACACTGCCAACATGCACATTGTAGCTGATCTCTATGCAGAAGTAATCGGAGTTTTAGCACAAGCAAAGTAAGTACTCATCAATCCAACAATAACAATGTTATTTTTATTCAACAATGTCGAACTGTGCTTTATGAAACGTGTGAAAAAGCATACTAGGCCTGGAAATCAGCCTTTGTGAGTTTCTAGATCTTCAGAAGAGCATAGCTTTCAAATGGTCTGGACGCTTAGCATCCTCTGTACATAAGTGTCATTCTTATAATGTGTGTGGTAGTCTACAAAACAAGTGCGCCCCTGTTGTTGTTGTAGAACAGTTGCTAATGCATGTCTGTTTTATTTCTGCCTGAGTGAAACATTCTGGGAAACTGTTGTCTGTTGGTCCAAGCTTTTTCAAAAGATGTTACCAGGCCTCTGGGTGTCTTAATTGACAGCTCAGGGTCTGATTTATGAGAGGGCAACAGCAGTAGCAGTGCTGTCCGTTTCCAACCACAGTGTACACGCTTACCAAACTGCATGGTGAAAATGTCCAGTGAATATTTTATCTATTTTTTTTGTTTTTTGTTTTCTTTTGTTTTTGATATCTACTTTGAGCATGCAGTAGTTTAGACAGGGTTTCCACAATCATGGAAAATCTGGTAATATCAGGGAATGTCATTGAATCTTAAAAGGTTTAAAGTTTTTTTGATCTAATATTTAGATATTTGTGAGTGCTTGTTTAGAGTAAAGCTTGCCCACAATCTGTAAATTTATTGTATAGATTTCCTGCTGTTAAAAAGAGGTTCATGAGTGAGCTGAAGGAGCTCCGTCAGAAGGAGCAGAGCCCATATGTGGTCCAAAGCACCATCAGCCTCATAATGGGTGTGAAGTTCTTCCGAGTGAAGATGTATCCTGTAGAGGAGTTTGAAGCCTCCTTTCAGTTCATGCAGGTAAACATAGAATATTAAGAAATTTGGATAATATTCCTTTCATAATGCACATTTATATGGTAATTTGAAAGCTAACCCTGTTTTTCACAATGCTGTGCTCCTTTCTTTCGCAGGAGTGTGCACAGTATTTCCTGGAAGTGAAGGACAAAGACATCAAACATGCTTTGGCTGGACTCTTTGTGGAAATTCTAGTTCCTGTAGCAGCGGTTAGAAAATTTTTATTAATATCGTCAACATGTCTTATTTACATGTTATTTGCACACCGCTCACTTCATTAATTGTTTTAATAACACACACACACACACGTTTGTCACTCTTTTTTAATCCCAACTTTGCTAGAAATGTCTAAAAACATTTTGATCCTCATTAATATTGCCTTTTCTGTCCTTTAATAGGCTGTCAAGAATGAGGTAAATGTTCCTTGTTTAAGGAACTTTGTGGAGAGCTTGTATGACACCACCTTGGACCTTTCAACAAGAAAGAAACATTCTCTGGTCAGTCTGGTTTTCATTAGATATAGCGTTTCATACTGTCTGAAGGCACTCTGATCATTATGTACCCCTCCCTGGTCTTTTAGGCTTTGTATCCACTGGTAACATGTCTGCTGTGTGTCAGCCAAAAGCAGTTTTTCCTCAATAGATGGCATGTCTTCCTTAACAACTGCCTCTCAAATATAAAGGTATATGGTTTCATTGTGTTACAGTTTTTTCTTTATTCAGTCATTTGCGATTCAACCAGAATTGCAAACAGGATTGCTCACAACATATACTTTGTTTTTTCAGAGCAAGGACCCTAAAATGGCACGGGTAGCGCTAGAGTCCCTCTACCGACTTCTGTGGGTCTACATGATCCGCATCAAATGCGAGAGCAACACTGCGACGCAGGGGTAAGCACGTCTGTGGTCTGTAGCTACTAGCGTTTAAAGCCACTACCAAAACACCCATCTGAGGCCCCCAGAGACAAGCCGTGAGTAGGTCTGCAGTTAACTGATTTTACATAATATAGACCATCTTATGAATACTAGCTTTCTTGATGGAGTTTGAGAAGACTGAAAAAAATAATAATAATAAAAACAAGTCTGTATCCTGCCCCTCCCATGTCCGCCAGTCCAATGATCCCAGGGTGTGACCACACCTCTCAACCCTTTAAGTGGCAGTGAGTAAACAAGCAATCCATTACAGTTGTCGTGCCTCAAGCGGAGGGGTAGAAGACTTGGTAATTACTGACAGTGCTGCCAGGAATGGGTGGAGAAAGGAGAGGACTAGAAGGGAGGCTGGTGGTCATGGGTGATGGGTGTTGGAACGCCAGAATTGTCCACTGGGAATCGAAAGCTTGGCAAACTAAACCATATACACACCCATGTTTGATCTTCAGGGCCAAAAATGAACAGTGAACAAGTTTAGATGTCTTATGTAGCTAATCCAGAATAGATTGATCAGGATTAACATGATATATGGTGGACATTGTTTGGGAAAGGGTGTACATGCCCTTAGAGGATTTAAACACCAGAAGAGGAAGTTGTGGTGATAGATTTTGATCTGTGGGCTATGCAGTTTATGTGTAGTATAAACTGAACACTGCATACTATAAAAAAGTACAGTCCCACTTTATATTAATTGTCTTTACTAATATGTAATAACATTTAAATGAATCAATTGATACACTGCACTTATTGTGTACATAGATGTTTTTACATTGTACGTACACCTCATGTTGTAATTAATTTCTGTAACTACATCTATAATTACATTATTGATCCCTTCCATTATCAATTAACCAACCTTAAACCATACCACCAAACCTGTCCCGTACCTTACCGTATCCCACTTCAATAGCAGCAAAAGTGTTTTGCAATACAACATGAACACAATAATTACGTTGTACTTATTTTTTGATGCAAGTACATAATAGTTAAAGACACCTAATATAAAATGTGACACAGTATGCATTATGCAACAGTACACATTTCAGTACGCTTTAGTTAAATAAAAATTGTTATTTGGCATTTAAGATCCAATTTTATTTTAACTTAAAGGGTTCGTTTACCCAAAAATGAAAATTATGTCATTAATTACTCACCCTCATGTCGTTCTACACCAGTAACACAAATTAAGATATTTTTCATAAAATCCGATAGCTCAGTGAGGCCTGCGTTGCCAGCAAGACAATTAACACTTTCAATGTCCAGAAAGCTACTAAAGACATATTTTAAAACAGTTCATGTGACTACAGTGGTTCACTCTTAATGTTATGAAGCGACGAGAATACTTTTTGTGTGCCAAAAAAACAAAATAACTTTATTCAACAATATCTAGTGATGGGCGATTTCAAAACACTGCTTCATGATGCTTCGAAGCTTTACAAATCTTTTGTTTCGATTCAGTGGTTCGGAGTGTGTATCAGACTGCCAGATTCGAGGGGTTTAATGCAGGGTCTAAGAATTTAATGAAACCCAAATTCTGAACAGTTTTTAATGTACAAATACTTTTTATGAACCCTTGAATTTCCCATATGGGCAAATACAGAGACATCTGTTACACAATCAGCCCATTTCGCTGTGCTGTTTCTCAGTCCCCAGAGGATGTTAAAGTTAACATGCAGGCTTTATACTAGTGCCAATGGACAAACGAAATCCAACAGTTTTACCACACCAATGTTTTTTATGGACCCTTACTTTGAACATCATATTATTACTGTTGAATCAGCCAAGTAATTTCATGGCTCAATTAAAGCTAACATTTGTGCTTCATACTAGAGGTAATGGTCTAACAAAATCCAAATTTCAAACAGCTTTTACTTTACCAATCTTTTTAAATGACACTTTAAATTTGTATATACAGTGCTTAGCGTAAAAAAAAAAAAGTAACATTTTAAACAATATCTCAATGAACACAAAAACAATTTCCAAAATGTTGACAAGACTAAGTTTTATATAACATCTGTTTAACTTATAACATGAAAGTAAGGTTAATAATATAACTAAATTTTCAGTTTTACTCAAATTAGGGTGATGCAATAATGAGTACACCCCACTGAAAGTCTCTGGAGCAAAGCTAAATTTTAGACTACAAATGTCTAATTTAACAAGAATTCAACCACAGGTGAGTCTAATTATTCATTACACAGGTGTCCAGCAGACAGTTGACTATAAAAGGGTGTTAAAACCCCTTCCCATTTCATGCTGTCAGCAGTGGCACCACATGGAAGAGAAATGTCACAAGACCTGAGAAAGAAAATAATTTCTTTACACCAGAAAGGTGAAGGCTACAAGAAGATCAGCAAAGCTTTACTTATCAGTCAGAATACTGTAGCAAAAGTGGTACAAAAATTTTAAAAAGATGGAACTGCAACCATCTCACAGAGACGTCCTGGTCGTCCACGGAAGTTAACACCTCGACAGGAGAGTCTTCTGATGAGAAGGGTTGAAGAAAATCGGCATGCAAGTTCACTGCAGTTATCTAAAGAAGTAGAAAGCCAAACTGGGGTGACAGTTTCCTGTGACACAATACGGCGTACACTGCAGAGGAATGGCATGCATGGGTGCCGCCCACGAAAGAAGCCTCTCCTAAAGCCCAGGCACAAAAAAGCCCGCCTAGAGTTTCCCATGCTGACAAAGATGAAGACTACTGGGACTCTATACTCTGGAGTGATGAGACCAAGATAAATGTTTTTGGAACTGATGGCTTCAAAACTGTATGGCGTCGCAAAGGTGAGGAATACAAAGAAAAATGCATGGTGCCTACAGTGAAACATGGTGGTGGCAGTGTCCTTATGTGGGGCTGCATGAGTGCTGCTGGTGTCGGGGAGCTGCATTTCATTGATGGCATCATGAATTCACAGATGTACTGCTCTATACTGAAAGAGAAGATGCTACCATCACTCTGTGCCCTTGGTCCTCGTGCACTTTTCCAACATGACAATGATCCTAAACACACATCTAAGGCCACTGTTGGATTTCTGAAGAAGAACATGGTGAAAGTGATTCAGTGGCTCCTGATCTGAACCCAATCAAACACCTATGGGGAATTCTGAAGAGACAAGTTGAGCATCACTCTCCATCCAGCATTCAGTCTCTAAAAGAGGTCATTCTTGAGGAATGGAAAAAGATAGATGTTGCAAAATGTCGCCAACTTGTTTATTCCATGCCTAGAAGACTTGGTGCTGTCATTAAAAATCATGGAGGCCAGACAAAGATGTAGTAGTTTTTGTTGTGGGGTGTACTCACTCATCACTCTAATTTGAGTAAAACTGAAAAATGTGTAATCTAAGTTATATTAATAACCTTTCATGTTATAAGTTAAACAGATGTTATATTAAACTTATTCTTGTCAACATTTTGGAAGTTGTTTTTGTGTTCATTAAGATATTGTTTAAAATGTTACTTTTCAAAGGGGGTGTACTCATTTACGCTGAGCACTGTACCTATAAATGGCTAATTTCAAAAGAAATACATGCAGTTGAAGGGTTTATATTAGAAAGCCTACCGTAAAATGTTAGAAATTTAGATTTTGTTAAACCATTACCTCTAGTCCTTGTTAGTTCTTGTTAGCTTTGGTGGCCAAGAAATGAACTATAGCATTTTCGTTGTGTTGTGACTTGTTTCTGTTGTGTTGTGGCTTGATTCCACGGTGTTGTTAACTTATATCTGCTTTTTTAATTTCTCTTGTGTTGTACACTGCTGAGACTTCTTTCAAAAACATTAAAACATCTTACTGATCCCAAACTTTTGAACGGTAGTGTATATTTAAGAAGGTGCAAAGTTGGGCATGATATTAGATATCTAAAGCATGGGAGGGGATCATAAAATGCTCAAATTAGGCAGGAAAACCAGTCAGTTCATAGTTCTTGCAAGAGGGATATATTACATTATAGCAGGTCATAAATATCAGAAACCATGGATTTGAATGCCACATACCAAAAAGCTGTGACTTAAGGGTTTACCAACCACTATGAATAAGCCCAAAGAGAATAAACCTCCCTTAAAAATAAAATTCCACAAATAGGCCAGGCTCTGCCACTGTAATGGAATGCTAATTATAACAAGCTATCTGTGTCACTATGCTTTGACCTTCTTTTTTTGTATGTGCCAATGCCTGATTCTAAACTTGTTATTGGTAAAGACTGCAATCTTGTCCCCACAGCCGCCTCAACTCTATTGTGACAACCCTGTTCCCTAAAGGATCCCGCAGCGTGGTTCCTAAAGATATGCCTCTCAATATATTTGTTAAAATTATCCAGTTTATTGCACAGGTATGTCTGCGATTAAATAACAGACAGATCTAAAACTAAGATCTCAGTGTTAATCTGTTGTTGGCTGTTAAACCATTATACAAGACTTAATTCTCATTTGTTGTGCAAACTGTGCATGTGCCTAAGGACAAAGAATTTAGTGTTGTTACCAAAATACTGTAAATAGACAGTGACTGCTAGATTCCCATCAATACTTGCAACACTACACATTTTTAGTGTTCCTCATGCAGCATGTGTTACAATATTTACATTTTTGCATACTGTATCATTGCAAATGCAACTTTTATTTCCTCATTCTCATTTATCTTACAGGAAAGACTTGACTTTGCAATGAAAGAAGTCATTTTTGACCTTCTCTGTGTTGGGAAACCTGCAAAAGCCTTTAGTCTTAATCCAGAGGTAAAGGATTGTCAAATTATAATATCTGTAGTAGCTTTATCTCAAGGTGATAATACACGGGACAACTTTTTTTGAGCAATGTTGCTAAGCGATGTTGCTTGGGCACTTTCCTATTGAGAATGGGCAACACATTTCTATCTGGATACTTTAGATTGAAATTTGTTGCCCATTCTCATTGGGAAAGTGCCCAAGCAACATCGCTTGGCAACATTGCTCAAAAGTTGCCCAGTGTATCATCACCTTCAGTGTTATGGCTCTCATGTCTTGATTTTGTGGGTGTCTGTTCCGTAGAGAATGAATATAGGTCTCAGAGCATTCCTGGTCATTGCCGACAAGCTGCAGCAGAAAGATGGCGAGCCTCCCATGCCGAACACGGGGGCCACGCTCCCTTCTGGAAACACACTACGAGTCAAAAAGACGTTCCTAAGCAAGCCTCTGACTGAAGACGAGGCTAAAGTCATAGGTGAGTTCATCTATTCTACTTTTAGAAGAATAATTTAAACAAAATCAAGGCTTTTGTCTGTGGAACTGAAAACTCAATTCATGAATGTTATTGCGTTGGATAACAAACAAGAATACGTTGAAAACATGAAAGAATGCAAACTTTGACCAAAAACAAAGAAGAGAAACTGTTTTCTTGATCATATTGATTGACATTTTCTCCTTAAACTCTTGGAGTTACTATTGGAGAACATGTAGTTTTTTTTTTCACTGTTTTTGTCTTTCCAAACACTTAGGAATGTCCCTATATTACCCCCAAGTGCGGAAAGCTTTAGACAATATCCTCAGACATTTGGATAAGGAGGTTGGCCGCTGTATGATGCTGAGTAATGCACAGATGCTGAATAAGGAACCCGAGGATATGATTACGTATGTCACACATGACACTTGTCTATGTCCAGTAATGTGGTGTATCTGATTCTCTGCACACAGCTGTTCAACCTATCAGTACAACTAATCCTGAGCTTGTCAGTGCACTCAGTTTTGTTTGAGCTTATGTGACCTCTCTCTATACTGACAGGGGCGAGAGGAAACCCAAGATTGACCTCTTTAGGACATGCATGGCCGCCATTCCACGCATCCTTCCCGATGGAATGTCCAAGTCAGAGCTCATAGACCTTTTGGCTCGGTGAGTTTGTGCGTGCATGGACGTGTGGGCAGGAAACATTTGCTTCAACGTATTGCCCGATGGTCAGGTTTCCTGAAAGCTTCAGTAATGTGATCCCTCCCTGCCCCCAGCTTGAATAGGATGTCCCAGTGCAATCTGAGTCTGCTCTAATCAGACTTAATTCTTCATGTTTAAGCCATTAGGTCAGCCAGCTAGTTCAGACTTTCTGTGAACTTCCACCACTGGAGTGGCTTCTTCACTGTAGTGAAAGATCTTGAAAAGTACTCAGATTATTTATGAGTCTTGGTGCATGGTACTATTTAGATATGTATGAGAACATTTTAAAGGTGAAATTTTTAAAATAATTTTCAGGAAAAAATAAAACAAAAAGCTAAATTAATGTTCAAATATATACTGAATAAAAATATGTATAAAAAAGAATACAATTTTAATATAAAATGTAATGTATAATTTATATATTTTAATATATATTATTTTATCATTTAAAATGTATAATAAAAATATATAGATATAATATTAAATTAATTAAATTATATATATATATATAACAATATATACAGGTGCTGGTCATATAATTAGAATATCATTAAAAAGTTGTTTTATTTCACTAATTCCATTCAAAAAGTGAAACTTGTATATTATATTCATTCATTACACACAGACTGATATATTTCAAATGTTTATTTCTTTTAATTTTGATGATTATAACTGACAACAAAGGAAAATCCCAAATTCAGTATCTCAGAAAATTAGAATATTACTTAAGACCAATACAAAGAAAGGATTTTTAGAAATCTTGGCCAACTGAAAAGTATGAACATGAAAAGTATGAGCATGTACAGCACTCAATACTTAGTTGGGGCTCCTTTTGCCTGAATTACTGCAGCAATGCGGCGTGGCATGGAGTCGATCAGTCTGTGGCACTGCTCAGGTGTTATAAGAGCCCAGGTTGCTCTGATAGTGGCCTTCAGCTCTTCTGCATTGTTGGGTCTGGCATATCGCATCTTCCTCTTCACAGTACCCCATAGATTTTCTATGGGGTTAAGGTCAGGCGAGTTTGCCAATTAAGAACAGGGATACCATGGTCCTTAAACCAGTCCACTCTTTGTGAATCTCCCCCACATTTTTGAATGGGTTTTGTTTCACAATCCTCTCCAGGGTGCGGTTATCCCTATTGCTTGTACACTTTTTTCTACCACATCTTTTCCTTCCCTTCGCCTCTCTATTAATGTGCTTGGACACAGAGCTCTGTGAACAGCCAGCCTCTTTTGCAATGACCTTTTGTGTCTTGCCTTCCTTGTGCAAGGTGTCAATGTTCGTCTTTTGGACAACTGTCAAGTCAGCAGTCTTCCCCATGATTGTGTAGCCTACAGAACTAGACTGAGAGACCATTTAAAGGCCTTTGCAGGTGTTTTGAGTTAATTAGCTGATTAGAGTGTGGCACCAGGTGTCTTCAATATTGAACCTTTTCACAATATTCTAATTTTCTGAGATACTGAATTTGGGATTTTCCTTAGTTGTCAGTTATAATCATCAAAATTGAAAGAAATAAACATTTGAAATATATCAGTCTGTGTGTAATGAATGAATATAATATTCAAGTTTCACTTTTTGAATGGAATTAGTGAAATAAATCAACTTTTTGATGATATTCTAATTATATGACCAGCACCTGTATATTATATAATTTTATATATATATATATATATATATATAATTATTATATTGTGATCTTTTTACTGGCAGGTTAACCATCCATATGGATGATGAACTGCGTCTGATAGCCCAGAATTCCCTGCAGAGTCTGCTGGTGGACTTCTCAGACTGGCGGGAGGAAGTGCTCTTGGGCTACTGTAGCTTCCTGCTCCGAGAGGTACAGGACACACACCAAACCCTCCTGGACTCCTCACTTAAGCTACTGCTTCAGTTGCTCACACAGTGGAAACTGTCCCTTCTCAGCACCAGCAAGAGCCTGGACACATCGAAGATCTGCTCCACTGAAGTAAGTGGCAAGGGAAAAAAATTGTTTCAGTGTGTGTGTGTTTTTTTTTTTTTTTTTTTTTTTGGCCTATAGGGAAGAAAAAATCACAAAAAGTTCTCAAATTGAGGCTTAATCATAATGTAAAATTATATATATATATATAAGAAATATTTTAAATAATATAATATAATAAAGCTGTGTATGTGCTCTTTAGTTGTTACAGAATAGCTCTGGCTCCAGGCTACCTGCTGAACGGACCCCTCACTCCACAGTCCTGCATGCTGTTGAGGGTCTCGCTTTAGTGCTGTTGTGCTCCTGCCAGACAGGCACTCGCAAACTAGCTGTGTCCATCCTGCGAGAGGTCCGCCAAATCTTCCTCACCATTGGGCAGACTGAGGTAAGAGCCGTTTGGAGCCTAACTTGATCAGATATAGGCCTTTGAATATACATCCGCTCATTTTATGGTTGAATGTGGTCTACACAGGAAGATGAAAGGCCCATGATAGATGTACTGGACCAGCTGAGCCCAGTGGTGCTCGAGAGCTTTGCCCACGTGGCGGTGGCTGACTCGGTGAGTGCCTCTCTGTTCGGTACTTTGCGGTTTCGCTCACATGTGAGTGTCGGAGGACATCTACAAAGTGTCTTCTGTTCTGAGTTTATAAGAAAGTCTGTTTTACTTCTCTGAGCTTGGAGTTTAGTTCATTAGGTGGTGGGACTTAGACAAAAAATGATTTGTGTAAATTCAGAATCATATAGGTACCAGATACCAGAGCTAAATTTAGTGTAAATCCACTTTGTGTTTTGTCTGTAACGTCATTATCCTCCAAAAATCCAAAAACTGTTGAGTTCTTTAGTGGCCACTATGATCTTTCCCCTTCCACTTCCTCATAGGCGTCTCTCCCCGCCGGGCAGCAAGCAGACATGCAGTGGCTGGTGGAGTGGAACGGATCTCTGGTCGGCAGCCACTATGACGTGCGGAGCCCGTCTCGTGTGTGGATCTTGGCACAGTCTCTGAAGGAACCCTGGGCTCTGTGCCTCTTCAGCCTTCTGAGACAGGAGTACCTACCCAAGCACTGTCCCACAGCGCTCAGCTACGCCTGGCCCTACGCCTTCACCCGCCTGCAGCTCCTCATGCCTTTACTTGAGCCCAGGTGAGGGATGGATAAAACCTTTAAGGGGGCATTTGACCGACATCTATATATCATTGAGAGGTCACTCTGTTGATTGGTCTGCATTGTAGCTTTAATTATTGTGGCAATCTAATCTAAATCTAGTTGACCAGGCTTTAACCTCAAAGTGCAGGAGGTTTTAAGCATTTACGCTATCTCTATCTTTAAGTTTAAGCTCTTAATGGCCTCCCATAACCACTTATTATAATGTTACTGCACTTGTTTAAGTGGTTCTGCCCCTGATAGCAGACTCTGTACAGTGCTATTTTGGTTACTTTCTCTTTTTTTTTTATACAGTACATTCATTAATACGTTAACTCAACACAATGTCGAATTAATAATTAAAGGGTTAGTTCATCCAAAAATGACAATTCTGTAATTAATTACTCACCCTCATGTCATTCCACACCCGTAAGACCTTTGTTCATCGGAACTCAAATTAAGATATTTTTGATGAAATCCGATGGTTCAGTGAGGCCTGCATTGCCAGCAAGTTAATTCTTTACAAATCTTTTGTTTCGAATCAGTGGTTCGGATTGCATAAACGGAGCCTTGTTTACTGAAATCACGTGACTTTGGTGCTCCATACCACTGATTCGAAACAAAAGATTTGTAAAGCTTTAAAGCTTCATGACGCAGTGTTTTGAAATCACCCATCACTAGATATTGTTGAAAAGACGTTATTTTGTTTGTTTGGCGCACAAAAGTATTCTCGTCGCTTTATAATATTAAGGTAGAACTACTGTAGTCACATGAACTGTTTTAAATATGTCTTTAGTAGCTTTCTGGATCTTGAGAGGTTCAGTGACATTGCTGGCAATGCAGGCCTCACTGAGCCATCGGATTTTATCAAAAATATCTTAATTTGTGTTCTGAAGATGAACAAAGGTTTTTCTGGTGTGGAACAACATGAGGATGAGTAATAAATGACATTATTTTCATTTTGGGTGAACCCTAACCCTTTAAGACTACCCTTCAAACGTTGTTTTTTAAGAAATAAATACTTTTATTCAGCAACAATGCATTAATTGATCAAAAGTGACTGTAAAGACATTTATAATGTTACAAAATTTTGAACAATAGTATAACTCTATCTGAACATTTAACAAGAGTTAATTTGTTCAACAAATAACTAGTTTTAATTTGCTTTTTTTTTTTTTTACTTCACATCACTAATTCATTAGAATGCCTTCATCTTTTAGCAACCCAGTTAACGCCAAGAAGACAAGCTCGGCCGGTTCAGCAGACACCTTTGTGTCTCTATGGAGAAACTATCTGATTCTATGTTTTGGTGTGGCCAAACCCAGCATCATGAGCTCGGGTCATCTTCGAGCTTCCACCCCTGAGATCATCACTCCCAGTACAGACAATAACAGCAGCTATGACAACAAGGTGGGTGGGGTTTCTTTAGCATCACGCACCAGTCATGTCTACAGTCATACGCCCCAGTCAGTCATTTAATAACTTGATGGAATCACTGATTAACATTTTGTTCTTTAGATCCTGGGCACGCCCTCTGTGGCCTGGCTGCTGAAGCAGTTGGTCCCTCTGATGCGTTCAGAAAGCATTGAGATCACAGAATCTTTGGTGCTTGGATTTGGACGCACAAATTCACTGGTTTTCAGGTACTATGTTGCACATACTATATATAAATATACTCTGATGATGTAACTGGACAGTTTTCTCACATTTGGTAAAATCCGAAATAATTGTAGACATTTAGATGACTCATTCTCATAGTGCCATGACATTATACGACCAGACTGAAGTTTTAATGTTTAAAATAATTTGTTTTAATGTTTTTAATGTGTTATGCAAGTACAGTGTAAGATTTTTTAAGATAAGATGTGAGCAGCATACATCTGATGTTCACATTCTAGTCATACCTCAGTTATGCACTTGTCAAGTTTTTGAATTCCTTAACTTTGATAAGGCGATGCACAAACACTGTATGCCAATAATTTTACCATGAATGGCGAGGCAGTCAGTCAGGGAACAATGTTCAGTTTACTGTGTAGTTCTGATTGTGCTGTTACATTTTTTTTTTTGTATTCATATTCAAAAACTAAAAAAGCAAGTTACATTCTATTTTTCTTTTTTTTTTTCACATTTTCACAACTAAATCTGAACATACTTAAATTGCTTCCAAAGCAGTGATCAGATGTCATATTACATTAGTTATGTTCCAATTCTTGGAATCATAAAAGTATTTATGGGAAATCGAGCAATTACTGCTCTATAAACCTTGGCAGCACAGTTTTGACTCTTCTTTAGCCTTATTGATTTTATATTTGTTGTGTCTCGTACAGAGAGCTGATTGAGGAACTGCATCCTTTGATGAAGGAAGCTTTGGAAAGAAGACCTGAGGTCAGTTGTATCATTTTTTGGATTGTTTAGTCAGATCAGCTGGTATGTGCCATAACTTGTTGTATTGTAAATGGCCCGCTCTAGCCATGCATAAATAACTTATCTTGCACAACTACAAAATGATCTAAGTACAGGGTTCCTACCATCATGGAAACCTTTAAAATGCCAGGGACTTTTTAAAGTGTGATTCCCAGACTTGTAAAGTTGATAGTAATTTTTCTAGTAATGTGTCTTCCAGAATAAAAAACGGCGAGAGAGAAGAGATCTGCTGAGACTCCAGCTCCTCAGGATCTTTGAGCTGCTGGCGGATGCCGGTGTCATCAGTGACAGGTGAGAAGGATCTTTTTATGGATTCTGTTCTCTGGACTCCTCCATTGCGTCTCATTATGAACTCACAGGCTATAAAACATGAAATGATCCCCGCCTCTCTGTCTCTCAGCACTAATGGAGCGCTGGAACGTGATACACTGGCCCTGGGCGCTCTCTTTCTTGAGTATGTGGACCTGACCCGGATGCTTCTGGAAGCTGAGAATGATAAAGACATGGAGATTCTTAAAGACATTCGAGCTCACTTTAGCGCCATGGTGGCCAACCTCATACAGTGTGTCCCAGGTGAAGAGGAAGCAAAAGATGTTTCACAAACTCAACATACAATTCATGTCAAGATGAAATTAAAATTTAGCCCATTTACTTTCTTAATACGCATTCCTGTTTGTGTTGTGTTCGTTTTAATTCATAAATAGTCATAATATTGTTCTTCCTACTTTAAATATTTCTTCCCCACATTAAGTAATGACATCATTCTGATGATCTTGAAGCTGTATCTCGCTCTGGGAAGTGCTCCGCATTTTCTTTGTTTAGGAAATGGAATTCATTGCTAGGTGACGGTGTGCTCCTGACATCAGTCTTGATTTGGACTCCCTAGTGGAGGCACTGCCCAAAATAGCAGTAGATTAGATGTAGAGCCACTTCATGGGCAAATGAAAAGAGATGTTCTATGGCCAGCCATTTCCCTATTCTCCCTCAAAAAACTGAACTAAAACCATTCAGGTTTTAAAATGTTTGAAATTGTTTAATCATAAAGTTGTCCTCCTTCTTTTGAGATCTAATCCCTTTCTTCCCCTCTCTTTGTTTTCATAGTACATCATCGGCGTTTCCTCTTCCC
This sequence comes from Hypophthalmichthys nobilis, assembly GCA_037950665.1. NCBI lineage: Eukaryota > Metazoa > Chordata > Actinopteri > Cypriniformes > Xenocyprididae > Hypophthalmichthys > Hypophthalmichthys nobilis. The sequence continues at coordinate 20,697,598 of CM075479.1, forward strand.
TCAGCAAAGCCTTCGACACCACCTCTTCATCCTTTTCAGCCAATGGGCCGGGCCCTTCAGTATAATGTTCACACCCCTGGATCGCTATAGTGACCGCAACCATCAGATCACTCGATACCAGTATTGTGCTCTTAAGGTACTACAGACTACGCTGATTTAATTGATAGTTTTACATTATTTTGATAACCATTTTTATGTTATCTCAATTTCCATTGCACAGTACATTTTGTTTTGGATTGTTGCTGTTTTCTTAATTTAAAGAAAGTACATTATTCATAAATAATGTTAAATAATAATATTTATATCATACATTACCAGTCAAAAGTTTAGGGCCATTTTTGGAAAGTCTCTTATGCTGACCAAGGCAGCATTTATTTGATCAAAAATATAGTAAAAACAGTAATATTGTGAAGTATTTTAAAATAAAATTTGATTTGATTCTACTTGATTATATTTTAAAATGTAATATATTTCTGTGTTGGCAAAGCTGAATTTTCAGCATCATTACTTCAGTCTTCAGTGTCACATGACCCTTCAGAAATCATTCTAATTTGCTGATTTGGTGCTCAAGAAATGTTTCTATTTATTATCGAAAAACACAGTACAATTCAATTCACATTTATTTGTTTAGCCCTTTTCACAATGCATATCGTTTCAAAGCAGCTTTACAGGAAATGCATGTCAACATTACAATTTAGAGTGATCTGTTATCAGAGGGGCCTGTGTCCAAATTATGTAATTTCAGAAATGTACATATACAAATCATCCAGTTAGCTAACAATGTATTCATTTAAACAATGTGTTAATTTAATGTAGAAACAGCTCCTGGCAATACATTTTTTCAGGATTATTTAACGAATAGTAAAGAACAGCGTTTATTTTAAAATAGATTTTTTTTTTTTTTTGTAACATTAAAAAAGTCTTTACTGGCACTTTTAAACAATTTGATACATCCTTGCTGAATAAAAGTATACATTTCTGTAAAAAAAATTACCCCAAACTTTGCAATAATAATATATATTCAAAATTTCATAAAAAAAATCAGTTTTATTAAAGAGGAACATAACAATAAATAATAATACTTTTAAATAATAAAAAAATGCATACAATTACATGAATATTTGTTAAAAATCTGCCTGTAAAAGCAATAGAACTGTAACGACTGCTCCGTGACACAAAGGCTGAGGATCCAAAAGCAGTGTTTTATTAAGGGGTAATCCACACTCGAGGTCCAAAACAGGCATACAGGAATCAGTCCAAATAAGTGATGACACGGCAGAAATACACAGGCAAATCCAAGGATGGGCAGAGATCAATAAACCAAAACACAAGAAACCAGGAGAATGCTCAGAATTGCAGCGTTACACTAAACAAGACTTTGCAGGGAATGAATGAGAGAGCAAGGTTTATATAGGTGGAGAAACACAGGGATAATACACAGGGATAATGAGGTGATGAGACACAGGTGTAAGCAATCATGGTTGATCAGTCCAAGCAGAGGATTATGGGGAATGGAGTCTGTGATAGTGTGGAAATAGTCCTGGTTGGAGTGCCTTCTGGTAGTAGTCCCGGGCACTCTCACTGGTGATCGTGACAGGAACGGGGTGATGTTTAACCCTGGCTCTAATTTAAAACATTCCTTGTGTTGCTAATTCAGACCGCAGATATATACTCCACTAATTTTATCTCCAGAGGTCTATGTATAGCCTAGGAAGTGCTGTAGTCATTTACATTGCAAGACCTCAATGTGGACACACATGCCAAAGAGACAAAAGTGGGTCCATTAAGTGATGAATGAGTCCATTTGTGATGACAGCGCATGTATGCTCTGTTTTGTCTGTGGGAACCTCGTACTCATAATAATACTCTGTGCAGATTGACGACGTGTAAACATACAGTTCGTGTCTGGTTTGTTCAGGTTAGGATTTCTGGAAAAATTACACCCACCTCTAAAGCTATATTGTTTGTGTGTGTACGTGTAGCTTCTTGTTTTGCCGTAAACCCTTTCCCCGTAATGGAAAGGCGGGTGTTGTAAGACGATCATATATAATGTTGTAGCAATTGTAAAAGGTGTGTAATTTCAAGACCCTGGTGTCATTAAGTCATGCAAACATCCAGAACATGATATGAGCCCTGTGAGCCTCTTCCCTGCTTCTTTGAAGTATTTTTTTTTTGTTTTGTTCTGTTGGACACGATAGGACGTGATTTCCTCAAAACAGGAAATTCCAAGTTTTTCATGAAAGCATTGCATGAAAGAATGTTGTTTTTTTCTTCCTTTCATAGGCCATGTCGACTGTGCTTTGTTGTGGCCCTGTGTTCGACAACGTAGGGCTCTCTCCTGATGGCTACCTCTATAAGTGGCTGGATAACATCCTTGCCTGTCAGGATCTGCGGGTATGCAGCCAAACACTCAGCAACAACATGACACACATACGTTCTCACTCGCTGCTTTGGTGTTGATAGCGCTAAACAAACACAACCATCTTTAAAATGATTTGAACCTTTTGACCCAGCGCAAATTTGCTCAGGGACTTTTCATAAGATAAGCCACTTTTCTTAGATGTCTCTCTTTCTCTTTCCCAGCTTGTGAATGAGCAATGTTTTGTTTTCATTGTTCTGCAATATGTTGGTTCTTGAAGTGAAAGTCTGGCTTTGAGCCCTGAAATACTTGTGAAGTTAGAACAAGACAGTTCAAAATTATGGGGTCAAAAAGATTGTTTTAATGTTTTTGAAAGAAGTCTCTTATGCTCACCAAGGCTGCATTTATTTGATCAAAAATACAGAAAAAATGAAATATTGTGAAATATTATTACAAGTTAAAATAACTGTTTTCTATTTTGATATATTTTAAAATGTAATTTATTCTTATGATGGCAAAGCTGAATTTTTAGCATCATTACTCCAGTCTTCAGTGTCACATGATCCTTCAGAAATCATTCTAATATGATGATTTGATGCTCAAGAAACATTTCTTATCAATTATTATCAATGTTAAAAATAGTTAATATAATATTTAATTCAGAATTCATTGATGATTGGAAAGTTCAAAAGAACAGCATTTATTTGAAATAGAAATATTTAGTAACATTATAAATGTATTCACTGTCACTTTTGATCAGTTTGATGTATCATTGCTTAATTAAAGTATTTATTAAAAAAAAAAAAAAAAATTCTGACCCCAGACTTTTGAACGGTAGTGTATATCAATGGAAACAGAGGCATAACTCTGCGATTATTATTCATGCAATTTCTTATATAATTTTCTAAGCCTTCAGTAATTTATATGAAACTCATGACTGAAAATATCCTGAAAAAATATTGGTGTACAGTGGTATAACTGCTTAGACTAGTCTTACAAGTTAGTCATTTAATTTTTTTCTTTAAGACAGTCATAACTTCTTTTTTAGGTTGATTGCATAAAATAATAGGTGGTCTAATTTGAATGTGAAAAGCAAGACTGATTACCCCTTAGCTAACTGCTAGTCAGTCAGACTACTTATAAAGACATAGTCTTAACATAGTGGCTGTGTTTATACAACTTGTCCTCACCGATGATCAGAAACAACAAAACAACTTTGACTGGTTGACCATCTTGACCACCATGATAAGGTCATGTTGGTCAAGATGGTCAACCAGTCAAAGTGACCGTGTTTCTTTACCAGCTAAGGTGGTTTTTCTATCACCAATCACTTCAATAGATAACAAATGTGATCCTCTGATCTGATCCTCCTCAGGTGCATCAGCTGGGCTGTGAGGTGGTGGTTCTTCTGCTGGAACTTAACCCAGATCAAGTGAATTTGTTTAACTGGGCCGTGGACAGATGTTACACCGGCTCCTACCAGCTGGCCTCTGGTTGCTTCAAAGCCATCGCCACTGTCTGTGGTAGCAGGTATGCTGGGGACTGAAAAGCCAGAGCAAATATAAATATATATATATATAATTTTTTTTTTTTTTTAATTTAATGCACATTAAACCGTTCAAAAGTTTGAGGCTAGTAAATTTTTTTTTTAAAGTTTTTAAAAGAAGTCTCTTATACTCACCAAGATAGATAACTATATTCTAGTTTAATGTATTGTAAAATATAATTTATTCCTGTGATGGTGAAGCTGAATTTTCAGCATCATTACTCTAGTCTTCAGTGTCACATGATCCTTCAGAAATCATTCTAATATGCTGATTTGGTGCTCCAGAAATATTTCTTATTATTATCAACTGTGTAAACAGTTGGGCTGCTTAATATTTTGTGGAATTCAGGATTAAGGAATAAATGCATAATGAATAAAGTTTAATAGAACAGCATTTATTTGAAATATAAATCTTTTGTTTCATTATAAATGTCACTTTTGATTAATTTAATGCATTAATCAAAGCTGAATAAAAGTATTAATTTCTATTTAAAAAATCGTATTGACACCAAACTTTTGAACGATAGTGCAAGACAATACCTTTACCTTTAATATATCATTATAAAAATTTCTATAAAGTATAAAGTTAGGTTTCTTCAAATGTTTTCTTTTGTCAGATTTCTCATAGCAGAAACCCCATTCAGTAGAGATTTGGTGGCCTTCGTTCTTTCTCATTTGTTTACATATATAGTGCCAAGACTAGATGTATGATCTTTGGAACAAAGCCCCTCATTCACATATTTATCAAAACCAATCTAAGTTGTTTTTATGTAGGTGATCTTTTATTTTCCTTTACAGAAACTACTCCAGTGATATTGTGACTCTGCTGAACCTTGTTCTCTTCAAAGCATCCGACACCAACAGGGAGATCTACGAGATCGCTATGCAATTAATGCAGGTTAGAGAGAGAACATTCTCTGCCATAGAATTGTTGCAATAATAGAAAGTGTCCTGGATTAAATGGTGTGTTTGTGTGCTAATCTGTTTATATGCTTGCATGTACGTGTGTTTTCTGGTTGAAAGGTTCTGGAGGCCAAACTGTCTGTGTATTCTAAGAGGATTGTGGAACAGAAAAGTGGTACTATCCTGTATGGGACACACGGGCCTCTTCCTCCCCTCTACAGTCTCTCTGTAACCCAGCTTTCTAAGCAACTTGCCAGGATGTACCCTGAACTAACCCTGCCCCTTTTCTCAGGTATAAAATGGAGGATAAAGATGGACACAGACTGCATGTGTTAATGACACTCTCTTATAGCTGAAACCCTTAAAGGGTTAGTTCACCCAAAAATGAAATTTCTGTCAATTACTCACCCTCATGTCGTTCCAAACCCGTAAGACCTTTGTTCATCTTTGGAACACAAATTAAGATATTTTTGATGAAATCCGAGAGGTTTCTGTCCCTCCATAGACTGCAACACAACTACCACTTTCAAGGCCCAGAAAGGTAGTAAAAACATCGTTAAGATAGCCCATGTGACTACAGTTGTTCAACCAAAAAAAAAAAAAAAACATAACGACTTTATTCAACAATTTCTTCTCTTCCATGTCAATCTCTGACACTGTTCAGGCTGTAAACACAGTGCAGCGCTTACGGGTTCTATGTCAGACGCATGTGTTTTTGTGCTCACATGAACAGCATCAGAGACTGACATGGAAGAGAATAAATTGTTGAATAAAGTTATTTTTGTTTTTTGTTTTTCCACACAAAAAGTACTCTCGTCACTTCATAAAATTAAGGTTGAACCACTGTAGTCACATGGACAATTTTAATGACATCTTTACTACTTTTCTGGAGCTTGAAAGTGATAATGGAGGGACAGAAAGTTCTAGAATTTTATCAAATACATGTTCATTTGTGTTCTGAAGATGAACGAATGTCTTACGGGTTTGGAACGACATGAGGGTGAGTACTTTATGACAGATATTTAATTTTTGGGTGAACTAACCCTTTAAAACCATAAACTTTTAACTGCAAAAATGTGATTATTTAAGCTTAAGCTCAGCATCTGTGGCACAGTGTTATTTTAATATTATTTATATACCACTGTAGTATTTAATACAATTTTAAATTAACTTTTAGGTTTATATTTTCAATTATAATTATAATTTTAATATAGTTTTAATTATAATTCAAGTTTTATTCTATTCTATTTTAGTTAGTTTCTAAGGCATTCTAATTTTTTAAGTATAAATTTTTCATCTATTTTATTTTACGTTTATTTTAATTAATAAAAATGATTTTGAATAGTTTTAGTTAACAATAACAACAACTATTATAGAAAATAATTTTGAGTAAATTACATTTAAAATATACAGTTGTCACATTGTTTCTAAAATATAACCATAACTCTTAAACATTATACTTGTTAGTAAAGGAGAAATGTGTCAAGTTATAACCAATGTTTTTGTAACCTTGTAAATCTGGATACCAGGAAATTACATATTGTTACTATCTGTAAAATACTGGACATGAATGCCTGGAGCAAACTTCACTTACAGGAAATTATGCCATCTAGAAAAGTAAATCTACCTCAACCTGTACAACTTGTATAATATATAATATATAGTTGTCATATTTCTGCACAATTACCTCTCCAGTATAGTTGCACCATAGACTTTCATTGTAAGTGAATTATTGCTTTTTCCTTTTAAACACATTTTCCTTTTCTGGACCTTAAAGTGCATTTAATCTGAAATATTCTTTTAGCCAAAAGCAAATTCACCCAAACATGTAGAAACACCATTAATATTTATGAATATGTATATATGAAGCTCTATTTTTTTGTATCTCTCATCCCTAGAGGTAAGTCAGAGGTTTCCCACCACTCATCCAAACGGCCGTCAGGTCATGCTGACCTACCTGCTTCCTTGGCTCTGTAACATTGAGCTGGTGGATGGAGGTCTGCTGCCCACAGTCTCGAGTTCGAACAGCCCTGGGGACAACAGGAAGGGATACACTCACAACACCTCAGCACCTCACCTGCTCCGTGGCACAGGCTGGGGGTCACTGCAGGCCTCTTCTCTGGTCCTAAACAACCTCATGTTCATGACCGCAAAGGTACGACAGTGACTGTTACTTTAGTTTTTGCTTAATTAAAAAACTATGGGTATCAATACAGCATATTTAGTTGTGTGTCTTTGTGTGTGCCAGTATGGGGATGATGTCCCAGGTGCAGAAATGGAGAATGCTTGGAACGCTCTTGTCAGTAATGAAAGGTGGACTAATAACCTGCGGACCACCCTGCAGTTCCTCATCAGCTTATGTGGAGTCAGTAGTGACACCTCTCTCCTGCCTCATGTAAGTCGTTCATTTTTTTATTTCATATTTTGGTTTGATGTCAAGATTTTATTAAAGGGTTAGTTCACCCAAAAATGAAAATTCTGTTCCAAACCCGTAAGACCTTCGTTTATCTTCAGAACACAAATTAAGATATTTGATGAAATCCAACAGCTTTCTGATCTCCCTATACACAGCAACGTCATAACAAATTTCAAGGCCCAGAATGGTAGTAAAGACATCATTAAAATAGTCCATGTGACTACAGTGGTTCAACCTTAATCTTATGAAGCAACAAGCTCTCTGATTTCATCAGAAATATCTTAATTTGTGTTCCGAAGATGAACGAAGGTCTTAGTATAGAATGACATGTGGGTGAGTAATTAATGACAGAATTTTCATTTTTGGGTGAACTAACCCTTTAATAAAGCAGGTCATTTGATTAGAGAATGAAAACTAAGTTGTCAAGTTTGAGTATGTGGACTGTCCTCTATTTATGCTCAGATTAAGAAGGTGGTGATCTATCTGTGTCGCAACAACACCATTCAAACCATGGAGGAGCTGCTTTATGAACTTCAGCAGACAGATCCTGTGAACCCTGTTGTGGTGCACTGTGACAATCCTCCATTTTATCGCTTTTCAGCCACAAGCAAAATTACCACCACCACTTCCGGTATGCATAACTGTATATATCTGTCAAGGCAAAACATTGTAAATGCGTAAAGCAAAATGACAGTGAAATAGTGTTCATGTGTTGGTCATATGACACATGCTGTATTAATAAATATGTCTCTAAAGGTCCAACTTCCAGTAGCAAAACATTAGTGTGTGGCCAGGAAAACATCCCTGATACGGATAACTCGCCAATCACAAAGGAGTGTGATGACAGGTATGTCCCACAAACCGCACAATTTACTTTATGTGCCTTAAGGTTATTTTCCCTGTTAACATTTCACATAACTCAATAAAAATTCTTCTTGAAGCTGACACCTTTATCCAAAGAGACTTCTTATACTTCTTATACACTTCCACTGGAGCAGGTTTAACCGCCTTGATCGATAGCAAAATGATTTTGTGTGTTTATATTTAAACATGCATTAACAAAAGTCAATTTTTTTCTGCCCACCAAAGGCTGAGCAACATCTTACGAGCACATAACCGCCTGGAGTCTCGGTACAGCAGCAGTTCTGGAGGTTCCTACGACGAGGAAAAGAGTAAGTGAAGTTTGACATTGATCCATGGATGTCGAGACAGTTCTGGCCCAAGGGCGTTAAATATTATTTTATCTTTTTTTAGTGTAGACGATCTCATTTCTTTTGTGAATTTGAGATATTTCTGATAGCTGGCTCAGGTAATACATTTCAGCTTGAAATAGCTTAAGCTTAATGGTTTTTGAGCATGATTGCTTTAGACATGAGGTATGACAGTTGTGGAGTTTGACTGTCTACATACCACTCGTGCTTCGAGGGTAAAATCCAGTTTTATTACAAACCTCACGGATGAAAGGCATCCTGTCAGGAATGGCATGTTGACCCTTTTTGCTTTGCCTACAGGTGAGCCACTCCCACCATATGCCATGTGGCTTATGAGTGTGCTGGAGACCAATCAGCCGCTTCCTCTTCCCATGCCAGTTAATGGAGGCTGCTGGGCACCGCTGGTCGATTATCTACCCGAAACAGTAACTCCACGAGGACCCCTCCACAGGTCAAGCTTCCTTTGTTTTTTTTTTTTGTTCTGTTCTGTTCTGTTCTGTTTTTTTCATATTTTGAAAGCATAACCATATCTCTTAAACTTTATATTTGTTACTGGAGGAGAAATGTCTGTGATAGAGTCAATTGTCGTCTCATCTTAGTAATGGAAAATAGGTCTTAAACATTTTTCATTGTAGATTTCGTTAACGAAATAATACTAGTTATAACCAAGCTTTCAATTCATGCTGCGACCATGTAAATCTGAAAAACCTGCACAAATATATCAGGAAATTACATAATGTTACATGGACACCTGAAGCAAACTTCACCCACAGGAAATTGTTATCTATCTAGAAAAGTAATTCCACCTCAGCCAGACAATTTCATATCCTATTTTATAACAAATATCAACAATATATTTGTTATTGGAGAATTTATAAAAATGCTTTAACAAAAAAATTAACAAAAATTTCCAGTGCCATAGATTTCTATCGAAAGTGATTTCTTGCATTTTTGTGATTTATTTATTTACGTTAAAGCATTCATCAAGTTACAAAAATAACTCTGTACTCTCTTCTTCTTCATATTATGTAACAACCTTTTATTCAGATTTAGATTCAGTCAAAGTCTAGTCAGTCACCCAGACTAGAATTGCATGCTGTTTTTTTAAAGCACTGTAACTTGACTCAGTTTAATTTAATCTCTCATGATAAAACACAGTTCTTATCATTCCCACGGATTATGTAACTCTGGAATCTTAAAGCATGTCCCTCTGCAATTATCAGACAGATGGAAAATAGATGATCAGAAGGTGCAGTGCTGTCGTCACAGCCCCTTTGAACCAAAAAAATGTGATAACACATTACCAATGTTCTTCTTAGGAAGTATGAGAACAATGCCCATTGCCAGTGTAATGACAAAGCCAACATACTTCCTTTAAGATTTTTTTTTTCTGTCACTCAGTCACAGCTGTGAATATGTTCCGTTCTTTTTGAAAGGTCATTGCTGGCGTGTGTTTTTTGTTCATGTACTGAAAGACCAGTGTTTTTTTTTTGTCTGGTTCAGGTGTAACATAGCAGTGATCTTCATGACGGAGCTGGTGGTTGATCACAGTGTGAAGGAGGACTGGGCCCTACACCTCCCTCTACTGCTCCATGCCTGTTTCCTGGGTCAGTAGAGCCTCTGTGTTCTGTTCTCATCACAATTTGGGACATTTTATCAGGGATTAGACCCTCTAGATTAAGGCTACAATGCTTGAGTCAGGTGTACTCAAATGAAAAGTACTGCTTTTACTGTAGTACGTTTTTTTTTTTTTTTTTTTTTTTATCCAAAATGGATTTGCTTTTGTCATATCTTTTTCTTTTTTTTAAATCTAATCTCATCTGAACCATTGCATCCCTGAATGTGTCTTATGACTATAACTATGTGGCTTGCTATGAGAACAATGTTGTCAGTGAAAGCAGTAATCTCTTGAACATGGAGGATGGACCAACCTTATCTTTTTTAGAAGTATGTGAAATATTTGTATCCCTGCGGATTGAGAACATTATTAATTTCAAATCAAAACAATATTTAGGTGTTGGCAGACTCAAAAAGACAAACAAAAAATCTAGAACCAGATGTTCCCACTTAACCCGCAACCCCCCAAATGGACCTAAAAAAATAATGAATGAATGCAAATACAAATGTAAACCTTTAGAATGTGGCTCTTTTTTAGGTATGGACCACTACCGCCCAGAGGTGTTTGAACACTGTAAGAGGCTCCTCTTGCACCTTCTCATCACGTTATCTTGCAACAACAATTTCAGCCTCATTGCCTCTGTTCTGCTAAACACAAGAGATGCCAACAGCAACAAGAGCCTGACCTTCAAACCCATCTACCAGCCTGAGTTCTACACAGGTAGTAGACTTAACATTCAAAATATTTCAGGAAAAAAATATGTCAGTATTTTATGGTCATTTATTGAACCAAAGAAAATTATTGCTTTGATCAAATTTATTTATTTATTTAGTTTTTATTGATTGATTGATTGCCACATGGTAGTCACTATTAAGTACAACTTTACCCTCAATAAACTCCTAATTTATCGCTTATTAATAATTAGTAAGGTAGTTGTTAAGTTTAGGTATTGAGTAGGATTAAGTATGTAGAATAAGGTCATGCAGAATAAGGCATTAATATGTGCTTAAGTACTAATAAACAGCCATTATTCCCGTAATATGCATGCTAATAAGCAACTAGTTGAAAGACCCTAAAATAAAGTGTTAACATGTATACAATATTATATATGTATAATATAATATATGTATACATAATATTACATTTTTTAATATAAATAAAAATAATGTTTTAATATTAATTTAAATCCTTTGCATATTCATTTTAAAATATCTGTACACATTATAAAAGTTATTCATACCTTTACTTTATCAAAATCAGCATGTGCATCATAACACAGAACATGTAAAATATGTTAAAAATCATTCTACATTCTGATGAGTGCCAGGGGTCAGAAGACGGTGAATGTCATTTCACCAAGTGCAACATGTTTCTGGATCAACATCTTTGTTTATCCTGGAACAAAATTACAATCAACCAATCAGATCTGAGGGACAAGTTTACAGTTTATGTCAATTTTAGGCTTACAACCAGGGTTAGGTGCTTCTACTTCAGTGTGATTCACCCATCATTTCCCTCTGATTTTAGGATAACTTATGGGTAGGGTTGGGTTTAGGGGTAGGGATAGGGTTCGGACTAAATTCTCAGACAGGAATGTTGTTCCGGGATCAACAAAATATGCTGACCCAGGAACATGTCTTACTTGGCAAAATTACGGTGACCCCTTTACAAGCCATGTATCAAAAATGACACATACAACTTGGATAAGTTCAAATAAGTACTTTGAAACTATGATGCAGTTCCATTCATTATTATATATAATTACATTTATTATAACTGTTAGACCTAGAAATGAAGGGCAAATTCTATGATGAATGCTTTGCACTTTGCAAAGCTCTACATTTTATTTAATGTTGTGAAATTCTGTCTATAAGACAAATTTAGCAACTTTTCATGAATCCAGTTAATCACACCCTCCTTGCATGAACATTTACACATTGGCTTTGGTATTTGACACATAGCTTTGGAGAGTTCGGTCATGTTGAAATCCTGTAGAGGGGTGGAGGGTGAGAATTCTTATCTGTGCAAGAACAACTTCTGGAAGTGCAGCCAAAAACAATTTTATGTACACAGAGCATCTAAAGGTCTGATTAGAGCATTCCTATGCACTATTTTTATTTTCTTGCTCCAAAGGGACCATCTATCTGGCTCAGGGTAGATTGGTTTGCACAAGAGGATGGTCTCACTGTTGTCATGCTGTTATAGCATGTCTAGGCAAAGTAAAAATGATGCCGATAACATGTCATTCAACAGCCCCTGTCATAACAGCATACAGTATTGTTCTTTAATGTTTGTGATTTGGCTCATTTAGGAATGTTATCACCCTGTTTGTTTGACTTAAATATTTGAGTTGAGTAACTTAAAATGTGGGTTCTGAGCTTGTTCTTTTCCAAACCTTTTTACTCACCCTACATGTGGTTTTCAGGTGGTGTGGACTTCCTGCGGAATGGCCAGGCATCTCCGGTGCCAGATTCCGGCCTCAGTTCCTCCTCTACCTCGTCCAGCCTGAGCCTTGGAGGCAGCAGCTCCAACCTGCCTCATCTGGCCCAGGAAGAGGTGGAGCAAATGGAGAGCAGCACTGAAGATGATGAGAAGAGCAGCAAGCTCATTGAGTTTCTCACTACAAGGTATACAAACCTAGAATTATATTGTGATCTAGGTAGATAAATGCTGTAATGTTTACACTACTGTTCAAAAATATGAGGTCAGTTTGTTTTTTTTAACTAAAGAATCCTGAAAAAAATGTATCATGGTTTCCACAAAATATTAAGCATTACAACTATTTTCAACATTGATAATAATAAGAAATATTTCTTGAGCAGCAAATCAGCATATTAGAATGATTTCTGAAGGATCATGTGACACTGAAGACTGGAGAAATGATGCTGAAAATTCAGCTTTGCCATCACAGGAATAAAATATACTAACATTATATTATTATTTTAAATTGTAATAATATTTCACAATATTGCTGTTTTACTGTATTTTTGATCAAATAAATGCAGACTTGATGAGTATGATACTTAAAAAAAAAAAAAAAAAATCATATTGACCCCAAAGTTTTGAACAGTAGTGTGATAGGCAGATAAATGCTGTAATGTTTTTATTATATTGAACTTGCAGTATGTGAAAGCCAGATAGCAAATAAAGTGCTTAACTATTAAGTACATCTTAACAAGGACCAAATAGCCTTCAGACTGCTCTTTAAGTGTGAAAGGTTTGGTGTTAAAGGGTTAGTTCACCCAAAAATGAAAATTCTGTCATTAATTACTCACCCTCATGTCGTTCCAAACCCTTAAGACTTTCATTCATCTTCTAAACCCAAATGAAGATCATTTGATGAAATCTGAGAGAACCGCTCAATTTATATGGATTAGTTTTACGATCTCTTTATAAACTTTTTGAAGCGTCAAAGTGGTAGTTACGTTGCTGTCAGTGGAGGGACAGAAATCTCTCAGATCAAAAATATCTTAATTTATGTTTCGAAGATGAACGAAGGTCTTACGGGTTTGAAACGACACGAGGGTGAGTAATTAATGACAGAATTTTCATTTTTGGGTGAACTAACCCTGTAAATTAATCTTGAGTTTATCTTCAGTTTATCTTCACTGTACAGTAACCAAAATGAAAGGTCATTTCATGTGAATATTCCAGAGCTGTTCAGGAACTAATTCAGGAAATGACACATCTGACAAGTCTCACATCTGACACCACTCAGGATATTACAGACTTGTATGTTGCATTTCATCAGTCTATATCAGAACGGTTCTCATTGTGGTGTGGTTTAGACGGGCGTCTGATGTTGGTGCTGGTGTGGGTTCTGTCAGACTATATTCACACTGCAGACAATTCCAAACTGTTTTGAAAATCCCATCTTTAAGACTGGCAGCACTGTTATTTGCATATGGATCTATACGTTACTTGCAAACTGCCAAATTACTTACTTATGCAATAACATCTCGCATCAAGCTTTAAGAATTGAGATTATAATTATGGTGTCAACAGACATGGTGAACAGAGAAAAGTTTTGAATTGGACATGGAACAAGATTGGATTTGAGCTGATAGTGTGAACAAGTCTATATATACAGGATGGGGGAAATAACTTTTTCTTTTCTTTCACTTGAATATTGATTCAGACTATTTTTCACATACTCTCTAAAAGGTTTCTATCATGTGTGTTTAAAATATTTTATGAACAGCAGATTATTTAGTTTATCTTAAGTTTTGACTGAGGAAAGCTATCTGAAACTAAGATCATCTTTAATGCACCACAATTATATTTTAGAAACAAAAGCACTTTTGGTGGTTAGCAGGGAAATAGCATCTTGCAGCCTAGTCTGCCATCTAGTGGCAAGCAAGTAGTATTCAAACATATGGTTCTGCTGTCAAGGTGAAAGTAGCTTTTCCTGTCATGAACATAATATATAGTGTGATATGTAAGAGATTGAATAGATATTTGCATGGTTTGTTTAGGCCTTTTGGGCCATTATGGAGCCATGAAGATATCACTCCTAAGAACCAACACTCAAAAAGCACCGAGCAGCTTACCAACTTCCTGCGACATGTGATGTCTGTTTTCAAAGAGTCCAAATCAGGTAAGTCACATTTATCTTTAGTCATACCAGTGTTCATCTACATTACCTGAGTGCAGCTTGTGACATTTTATTGCAATTTATAATATAGTACATTACTGGCCAAAAGTGATGTCTGGCCTAGGAAAATTTGACAACTTCACCCTTTACTCAAATATTTTGTAAGCATATTGTGTAATTGTGCTAGGAGTCAATTGTTTGTTTTGTTTCTTCTGATAATGCAATGAAACGTCAAATTGTGTGGATGTAATTTTGGCCAGACTGTCGTACAAAGAAATAATGAAGGCTGTCTTTTTTGCCAAATAATTTTATCAGATAAATACCTTAAAAACAAACTTTTTCTCACATTTTGTTGGTTTAATCAAACTTTTAAGGTCATTAAAAACAAATATCACTTTTAGCCACTACTGAATGTCTTTGCATGCCACATGTTCTGTATGTTTGTAGACATTCGGCTTGAGCAGCAGTTGAGTGAAGTGGCGTTGCAGATGGCTCTGTGTAGCTCCTCCAGGCATTACGCTGGACGTTCCTTCCAGGTGTTCAGAGCTCTGCGGCAGCCCCTCTCAGCGTTGGCCATGTCTGACCTGCTTTCACGCTTGGTGGAGGTGGTCGGGGAGCACGGAGAGGAGGTTCAGGTGAGGTTTGGGTTCATTAATGACAGTTTTGACAGAGTCAGTGAGTTAATAAACTCATAATGCATCTTCTCCACAGGGTTATGTGATGGAGCTTCTCCTCACTCTTGAGTCAGTGGTGGATAATCTAGCTGAGTGCCTGAAGAACAATGACTTTTTTGTCATACTACGGTAAGTTCCTGTCATATTACATTAACCCTGCAAAACCAGACACATGAAATAAGTTATAAAAAAAAATTATTGAACAGTTTATTGAAACTTTAGACAATCTGGTTACACTTTATTTTAAGGTGTCTTTGTTACAGTGTAAATATACATTTAGGGTGTGTTCACACTTGTCATGTTTGGTTCGATTCAAATGAACCCTAGTGCGATTGCTCTGTTAGTGCGATTCATTTGAGCATGTGTGAACGCTGCCATCCAAACCCTGGTGCGCACCAAACAAGCAGACCGAGACAAAAGATGTGTCTCTGTCCGCTTCCAAACGAACTCTGGTGACGTTCAAATGATATATGAACGCAACACGGACCAAAGACATGTAAATGAACCAAAAACAGGAAGATGAGACCCTAAAAAGGACAGAATCCTCACGCATATCATTTTTTCTCATCATAGTCGCGAGTTTGCCCATCACAGGCATCAGACGCTCCACACAGCAGATCGTTTGTGTGTGTGATGGAGATGTGTGATTTGACTCCTTTACACATTTTATAAGCACTTCATAAGTTCCCAGCTGGCCAAAATACCGTCATATGCAGGCTACGCACACATAACAAGCGCATTTATCTCAGCACACAGCATTGTTTTGGATGTTCCGTATGTTCCGTCTCAAAATAAGCAATATGTCATAAAATCCGACCAATCAGGTTGTGAATGTATCCCTATGCCTTTAGGTTCAGTGATAAAATTGCCAATATGAACGCTAATCGGACCAGGACTAAATGTTTTTTTTGTTTTTTTTGGTCCGAACCAAACGAACCGAACTACAAGTGTGAACGCACCCTTAAGTACTGAGTAATATTAGGAAGCTATATGTACTTACTATAGGGTTTGGTTTAGGGTTAGTTGTATGTAATTATGCATAATTTATAGTTATTACTATAGTAACGACATGTAACATATGTAACAAGGACACTGTAAAATAAAGTGTTACCCAGAATTCTAAAACAAACTTTTAAAAAGTGTGTTTTGTTGATTATCATATTTCATACATCAGGCTTTATGGCTTATATAGTATGATATAGGAAAATATGGAGCTCCCCATTGAGGAGAAAAAAAATATGCAATTTGACATATGTAATATGACATTTATATTGGCAAAATGAAAGATGAAATTCTGATAGCTTGTAATGCAAATCCATGAGATTTAAATATCAGTTGTCACTCTTTATCTCTCAATATTTTTAACATTCCTCATAAGCCTGATGTTTTTGGAATTACACTAAAAAGCTTTTTACTTTATAAAAATGTATAAACTCAATCAATAAACTCAATCAATCGGATAACAGAAGGCATGTACTCGGGTGCAACAGTTTTTTCAGCAAAGCTTTGATCATATTCATTTAGAGGCCTTAGAATTTTGTGTTTCAAATATGATGCAGTAGGCTTTATAGGGTTAAGGAGTCTTAACTTACAACATCAAAAGTCCAAGATGCTTTGTTCACTTTTGGTGATAAGTCTGTGTTCCTGCAGGGCATCTTCGCCAGATCTTCCCTCCAGTGGCAAGTTAACGCTAAACCGTAAGAGCACCAGTCAGCTGGACCTGATTCCAGGATCAGGCATGACTTCTGAGCGAATACGGCACCAGCGTAGCTACTCCGTACCCAAGCGCTTCGGCGAGCCTGAGCGTTCCTCTGAGGTTCCCCGGAGTGCCACGCTAGACCGCATCCACCATCATCAGAGCAATATGTCCAAGCTCCAATCCCTCTCCTCATCCTCCTCCAGGGACAACGTGGTCTCCACCGACCCAACCAATGCCAACCATCCTCGCAACCTGCTAGCCACCATCTTTTGGGCAGTGGTGTCGCTCATGGAGTCAGACTTTGAGATCGAGTACCAGATGTCTCTCAGGTTGTTAGGGAAGCTGCTAGGCCACATTTCATTAGACAAGCAGGAATACAAAGAAAAGCTGGAGAAGATCCAGGTCCAGCTAAAATGGAAGGAGTTCTCTGGGCTTCAGCAGTTGCTTCTGAAGGGCTTCACCTCTGCAAACACTACTGAACTTACCTTGGAGCTTTTCAGCCAGCTCACACCTGTCTCACGGCTACCAGTGGTGGACACCTCACAAGCCATAGGTAGACCTTTTCGTTTCTTCTGCCAGAAAAATGTATTATTCTAACATAATTCTCTATTAATAAAATCTGATATTACCCTTCAGGTTTCCCATTGAATGTGCTCTGCCTCATCCCCCATCTTGTTTTACACTTTGACTCACCTACTCAATTCTGTAAGGATGTGGCTGAGAGAATTTCCCAGGTCGGTTCCTGTTACTCTGACCTTAATTCACACTATAAATGCACTTTTATTCTTAATCAGAATCTACAGCACATTTGTTTGCTGAAAATCACTCTTTTGATTGACAGATTTGCCTTGAGGAAAAGAACTCCAAGCTGTCCAACCTTGCCCATGTGATGACACTGTACAAAACGCACTCCTATACCCGAGACTGCTTCTCTTGGGTTAATGTGGTGTGCCGCTACCTACATGAAGCGTTCAGCGAGAGCACACTCAGCATGGTTACTTACATGACGGAGGTAGGAGCCAAACAGTTAATTATATGACATTTGAAATTTTAAGAAAAAAAGTATCCATCTTGTTATGGTAAGACAAGAATTTAAAGGAATGTAGACATACACATACTTTGCGTTTAGGGAAACTTTACTTTCTAATGCTTTCTGTGTTTTGTAAACAGCTGTTGGAGAAAGGATTACCCAGCATGCAACAAACCCTTCTACAAATCATCTACAGTCTACTGAGTCACATGGACCTGAGTGGTATTCAAGCCAAACTCTTCAACATGGAGGTCCTAACAACCATAGAGAAGTTTGTTCAGGTGTGACACCTCTAATTTATCACACACACAATTTGTTTCGCAACTTAAAATGTATTATAAAATTTATTCAAATTTAGTCATTTGGCAGATGCTGTTATCCACCTGTTATTTTATGTACAATTATATAAAAAATACTATTGTTTGTATTGTTTAATACTATAGCTTTTATTTTTATATATTCTTTTTTTACATTTTAGTTATTTGCTTTTAAAGTTTTACTTATTTTGTTGTGTGCTTTTGTAATTATTATTCGTTTACTTATTATTCGTGTAATTATTTTTTACATTTTCTATTTAGCTTTAATTTATATTTAGTTCAGTTTTAATAATTTTAGTACTTTTTTAGAACTTTTTTTATTTTAGCAAGTTGCGAAGGCCTCATTTCTATTTTTTCTTTTTACTTTTTTAAGTGTAAGTTTCTTTAGCTAGTATTTATATTTCATTTTTTGTTACAGTAAATAAAAAACAATTTTAATAGTTTTACTTTAAAATAACAACACTGCATTTATACAAATGCATTACGATAATTTAAGCAGTTTGTGTATTCTCTGGGAATCAAACCTATCATTGCTAGCTGGGCGCTAAAAAGATACACAAATCAAAGACGTAACTAATCAGAAATCATTTTATACTCTGTTGCTTTTTACTAAATATTTATCTTGGGTGCTTCTAAAATTAGTCTCAATGATTACATTTACTGTAACTGGTTCATATCATCTATTCTAAATAAATGTACTTATGACATAATAGTGTTTTATAGCGTTTTTGCTGTAAAACTTTAAGCTGTCTTACATCCTTGGTAAAACTGCTGGTTTTCCATCTCTCAACCCTTCCTTTGGAGGGAGAAAAAAAGAGAATTAAAAAAAAAAAACACAACCTTGTGCCAGGGCTATAAATCCAAAGGCACACCCAGCAGCAGTCTATAAACAGTCAGTCCTATTGGCTGCTGTCCACATTACTGAGGCCTTCAGTGTGGCCTCACAGCAAAGACGCTCCTCTGAACTACTGCTTCTCTCGCCGGGCTCATGTGTTTATCTCGGCAGCAGAAGAGAAAGCTACTGCTCGTGAAGATGGATTGACTGTATGTAATGCTTTGGGAGCTGAGCATGTTTCTGAATGCGTCCTTTAGGAATAACTTAGTTCTGTTTTGTGTTTGTTTCTGTGACTTTAGACTGCACACTGGAAGGAAGCCTTGAACATATTAAAGCTGGTTGTCTCCCGCTCGGCTAGTCTGGTTTCACCTTCGTCCCCGCAGAGTAACGCATCAACTGTGGATGTCAGGCGTGTGTGGGACACGCCCTCCAAAGCCCTGCCTGGAAAGACCCTTGACTTTCACTTTGACATTTCAGAGGTATGACATTTCTGTCTGTCCTTCTGTATCTCTCTTACTTGCTTTATTGTCATTATACAGTACAAGTCAAAAGTTTGGCTGAAGTTATGTTTTTCATGATCTATAAAAACCTAAGAATAATCCTTCAGTGCTTGAACTTAGATTTATAGCAACCAAAAAGTACCTGGCATGCATGTAAATTCCGTCAATATGGTTTATAAAGCATCCCAAGATGCACCTCATAAGGTTGGTTAAGAGAATGAGTGCGCAGGACTGGAATCTAGGAAAAGCGTGGTGACTTTGAAGGAGCTAAAAGTAGTTCAACAACATTTCATCACTAAATAATTTATTTTATACTTCTGTTATTTCATAGTTTGATGACTTAAAAATATATAATAACAATATTAATAATGAAAATAATAATTATTATTATTATCATTATTATTATTTCAATTTATTTAGTGCTTTTAATTGCACACAGTCTCAAAACACTGTACAATACAGGAAATGCTGAGACAAAAAAAAACTAAATAATACTTTTATTATTAAATGTTTTTTATTATTATTATTATAATTATAAATATTATTATAAAGAATAAGTGTTCTTTTGAGTGGTGGTGTATGTTAAGTTAGTGAAGTGAGTGTTGGTATATAGTCTGTAAATGTGAGTCATGCCAGCAAACCACCAAATACTTGCATCCTCTATGGGTTTGTCCACATTTTCCAAGGTGGAGTCATGCATATTTTACAGTAACATTTGTTTTAATGCAAACTCTGAAGGTTAGATTTTCTGTTTGAAACTTGATGGAAATATGAACGACCTGGGCTCATTTACGTGTGGGAACCAAACAGAGAGGTATTTGTGTAATGCATGAATTCCAGGAAATGATGTCAATCCGGCTGTGGTGTTTTGCATCCAGAGCGGCGAGGGCTGGACAGCCTTTCCAGAGTCTTAAGGCAGACTACTCTGCCCTCTGTCAAACACCTCTGAGACGCATTTAGCCTCTAGCAAGTGGGCGAGACAGTAGAAAAAAAACTCAAATCTGACAGGGAACTCAAAACAAGCTTGATTCCATCCCAGCAGAAAGGAATTAAGGGCAGGGGAATTCAATAAGGGAAATCCTGACATTCCCACAAGCTTTGTTTGGCTTGCTTTATTGAAGTTCTCTTTTCCAAAACAGGACTATTGAGAAAAGACATCCACTTTTTCCAGCATATTCTGAATTGTTGAAGTGCGCTGAAATAAAGACTCTTGGGCTGAGGGCCACAAGATGATGACATGAAAGAAAAGAGTAGACATGAAATCCCTAAGCTCAAATGGTGCGTGACATTGTGTGTGTTTTAGACACCGGTGATTGGCCGGCGGTATGACGAGCTTCACGGTTCCCCGAGGCAAGATGGGAAGAATGGAGAAGGGGTTGCCGTGACACGCAGTACCTCCTCTACATCCTCGGGCTCTTACCAAAACAACCACGTGCTGGTACCTGTCAGCTGGAAACGACCTCAGTCCTCACAGGTGAGCGCTCAGATACACTCGTTGAATTTCTGATGTTTGCTGAGGAACAGTTCATAAATACTTAAATCCCCTTAATGTTTTGTTTAATGTTATGTTTTATTAATTGCTTTGCTTTGCTTTGTTTTGTTTTGCGTAATTTCTCTCCCAATTTAGAAACGGACTCGTGAGAAGTTGGTGAATGTATTAACCTTGTGTGGCCAAGAAGTTGGACTCACCAAAAACCCATCTGTAAGTGACATACAGTATATGTTACATACATCCACCTAGTATTAAATATTAGGAAATATGTCAGATATCATACTGAAGCACTTCCTACAGGTGATTTTCTCATCCTGTGGGGAACTGGAACTAATTGAGCACCAGCCCAGTCTGGTGTCCTCTGAGGACGGCACACGGGACACAGAAAACATGGATGACACCACGTCAGAACAGCAGTTTCGTGTATTCAGGGACTTTGACTTCCTGGACGTAGAACTGGAAGATGGAGAGGTAAGAAAATATTTTTAAAAAATGAAGCCAAAATGATCTGATCCCTCTTGCTTGTGAAGACTTCCAAATTACGTTGTTTTTCACTGCTGTAAAGTGGACCTTTGGGGAAAGCAATTTTGTGCATTGAACTTTTGCAAAGCATTAGTCAGAGATAAACTGTTGCACTGTTTGCTCAATACCACTGTAACTTTTTTTAACTCTTTGTAATACAATCTCCTCTCCTTGTTTATGTCTGTGCCATCAAGGAGATGCAGGTAAGCCCAGGAATCCTCCAGTGTTGTGCTGTGTGCAGTAGGACAAGACCATATTGTGATGCATGTCCATAATTCTGCCTAGAAACTTAATGTTGTGTAATGTTTTGTACAACATAAATTATTTTGCCCATTTCCTCATTGATGAAATGTGCAAAAGTTTCCAACGAATTTGTTAGAATGTATTATTATTATTATTATTATTATTATTTATGTATTATTTATTTACAACACACTACTGTTAAAACGTTTGTGGTCAGTAAGCAAGTCCAATTTTGGATTACTCTTTTTATACGTTCATAATACATGTTAACTCAACATAATGTCTGAAGAGCAAGGTTCCAACACAACAACTTTATATGCGTTCTGGCCGTTCATTTACACGACGTGGCGACATGGCGTTTTGGTGGTCTGAAAATGCAAACTTTTGAAAATGGGTTTCAAAGTGCAAGTTTTTTGAAAACGGTCTCCGTGTAAATGACAAAAACGTGAAACTGTGAAAACAATGACGTCATGCACATGCGCGTTTTTAGTTGTTTTCACAGATTCGTATGAATGGTGGTCCTTTTGACAATGGTGTCGTCTGTACACGTCTCAGTTTTAACCAAATCATTGTCGTGTAAACGTACCCTTAAGTAGCAAACACAAATGAGGATAATAGAACACAGCTGAAACATACAAACTAATAATGATGGTAATTAAGGAGACAGATGAGTGGCGGGAATCTGAACACATGACAATTGAAAGCAACCTGAAAGTCCATGAAACCGAAACTAACTGAAGATAAATGTTACAAAGTCATATTAGTATAAATTGATACTTTTATTCAGCAAGGATACATAAATCTGATCAAAAGTGACTGTAAAGACATTTATCAGGTTACTAAAGATTTCTATTTGAAATAAATGTTGTTCTTTTGAACTTTCTTTTCATTAAAAATGTATCATAATTTCCACAAAAATGTTTTCAACATTGATAATAATAATAAATGTTTATTGAGCACCAAATCATCATATTAGATGATTTCTGAAGGATCAGGTGACACTGAAGACTGGAGTAAAGATGCTGGAGTAATTCAGCTTTGATCACAGGAATAAATTACTTTTTAAAATGTATTAAGATAGAAAACAGGTTTTTTAAATTGTAATTACATTTCACAATATTACTGTTTTTGCTGTATTTTCGATCAAATAAATACAGTCTTGGTAAGCATAAGATACTTTTTTCAAACACAAATGTTACTGACCCCAAACTTTTGAATGGTAGTGTATTTTAGAAACTTTAAGAATTAAATGGTGGGTAACATCTAAAGATATTTTGTCACCCCTTATGCAGATTGTATTATATTTCAACATGTCTGCATTTTAACAGCTTGGCTGTCTTATGAAGTCATTAGAGTCAGTGCATTGAGGTCATTCTACAAATTTGCTGAGGCTGTAATGCCGCAGAGACACTTAAAAGGGCAGATTCAGCCTTTCAGATAAATTCTTCCTTGTGGGTAAATTTGAAGAGTTTTATTTAATGGTTGTTTATGAATCCATCACATTTTCATTCCAAACTGAGATGTAACAGTGTCAAAAACCTTTTGCTTCATTACCATTTTGTATTTGTCAAGTATGATTATAAAAGAAGGTACTTAAAAATGACTGTTCGGTGAAAGTACTCTTCCAGCTTTTTGCCATTAAAGTTCAGTGTTTAAGCGAGCTGCCAGAGGAAAGCATTATTCTGAACTGCTGAACTGGATCTGTGTAGGAATGTGGATGTTGACTCTTGACTTTGATGTCAAGGCATGTGGCTGCAGTGATAACTTGAGCCTCTTCCAAAGGAAATGGCCTTCAGGCACTTTATTACTTGCTCTTCTGGAACACAAATGTGTTCCTGTATTGCTGTTTCACTACTCTGTTAATCCTTAATATATAGAGATGTCCTTATATAACAAACTCACTGACTGAGCACCTTCACATATAGAGCATGCCGTAGCCTATGACTGTGTCCATTGTGATATATGGTTGTGTGCAATATACCCAATTCAGAGGACTCTTTATTTCTCCCACTCTTTCTCTGACAGGGTGAGACAGTTGACAGCTTTAACTGGGGTGCGCGGAGGCGTTCCATTGACAGTCTGGACCAGGCTGAAGCCCAGCCAATGGAGGAGGACAGCCAACTCTCAGGAAGTTCACCAAGCCTGTTTCCAATCGTCCATGATGATTCTGATGAGTCTTCTGAGGATGAGTCTCTCACAGCCAGCCAGATCCTCTCAGCCTCACAGCTAGTAATGTTGAATTTGGTTTTCTTACACTGTGTTGCATTCAGATTAACTGTTTAAAATTGATGACAAAGCATGAAATGCATTTTCTAGCACATTTAGCTTTAAAGGGTTAGGGTCACCCAAAAATGAAAATTATCCCATAATTTACAAACCCTCAAGCCATCCCAGGTGTATATGACTTTCCTCTTTCAGTCAAACACAATTGGAGTTATATTAAAAAAATATTTTTAGCTTAAACCTAAGCTTACATCACACATCATATGCCGGAATTTGACTCTCTTGTGAACGCGTGGACAGACGTTTCCGGAAGCTGGTGTTTATAATCTATAAAGTTATATTTTTCTTACAAAAACGCATTGTTTCATTTCAGAAGGCCTTTATTAACCCCCTGGAGCTGTATGGATCACTTTTATGATGGATGGATGTGCTTTTTTGGGCTTCAAAATATCAGTTACTATTCACTCCCATTATAAAGCTTGGGGGAGCCAGAATATTTTTTAATATAACTCAGATTTTGTTTGACTGAAAGAAGAAAGTCATATACACCTAGGATGGCTTGAGGATGGATAAATAATGGGATAATTTTCATTTTTGGGTGTACTAACCCTTTAAAGTCAGCATGAATTTAAAATCTTATAACAATATCTCTTCTGTGATGTTGTGTTCACTGGCGCGAGGGCGGGAACCTGTCACTCACATATCACAGCATTAGCAAACTGCAATGATCCTGTCAGTTTCCCATGGATAAAATTAAGTCCCACCCTACATTTGTTCTTGTTCGAGAAGCTGTTTCACTCTGATATACATCACAATAGGAAAGAACTTCTGATTAATGCCGACTTTAAAGAGAATATTCAGTGGAAAATAATGTAGGCAGGATTTCATCCATAGGATTTTGTCCATTTTATATCTATAATGTCTAAATACACTCTTTTTCTCATTTCAGAATGTCAGCTTGTCTCCTACTGAGGAACTAAACCCCATGGACTCCCCGCCTATCTCTTTTGACAACACTCAAGCTGACCCAATTCCTCTTTCCACCCCAACGCCCAGCTTTGAGATCTCACTACCCGAGGGCTCGAACCATCGGGTGAATAAGAGCTTCAAAATGGCTGACCTTTGGGGACAGACACATTCTTACTCATACCGTACCTCTGTTCTAGAGTTTTTCCATTAACATGGCTAAAAATGAATAATCTCTTTCTTGGCTTGCTTTATCTCTCTGGCTCTGCTTTTAGCATTGATTGGTTTTACGTAGTAGTTGGCTGATGCTGTTTTTCGATTACGTTTTTAGGATGGGGCATTAGATTAATGTGCAAATCAGCATGGAATTGCAAGTAATACTTGCTCTTCAAAAGCTCCCTGTTTCTATCCGCTAACCATTTATCTGCTAACTGCTTTTCGTCTTTGAGGCCTACCACTGCCTACCACAGTCTCAGAGAGAGGCTCTGGATGAGCCACTAGGGCAATGTGTATGGCTTCTCTGTGGGTGGCTGTAAGGCTGTAACATCGCTCACATGCTAAATGCTAGGGGTGCAAATAAAGAGAGTGTACCCATTGCCTGTGGCCGTAAACATGAGACCAGACCAATCAGATTTTGGTCCTCATTTTTAAAGGTCTCTTATTATATCTGAATCTGACATTATTAAAAAAATAAAAAAAAAACACTCAAAAGAGAAACGATTCTCGGCATGAAGAGTTTTAGTTTTGAAAGGTCAGTGAATTCTATCTGTAAAATTATGTTGTTGTTTTTCTAAAACAAGTCGGTCAACCATTTTTTGTCTTTTGTAATATTTTTTTACCCTGTCTGCTCTATAAATATCAGTATTATTTTATTAAAAGGATTATAAATTATACAGAGTTGGTTGACCAATAAAAAATGTATTTTATTTTATTATTTACTCTGTTTTTTATTCACTTCTGTATTTTGGCCAAGATCACCGTATTTCATCTTACTGCTCAGACTGAGAAAGTTAGCCATAAAATCTGATCTTTTCATAATAATATTTATAGTTTTTGTTGCCACAGCTTTTTCTATTCTGAAACTAATCTGTAATGTTTTTGCACTGGCCATAAATGCTTTATACTTGCTAAGTTTTTCGTACTCCCTGTCCCAAACTAGGCTGAGGATTCAGCTGAAGAAGAGGAAGCCATTGTTAATGAAAGCGATATCTCACTCTGCATTTGTGAGTCGCCGCCTGCCTTTAGTTGTTCTGACATCCTAACAGGGGACACACCTCAGAGGGAAGACAACTGCTTTATTGATGAGATAAGCCGTGTACCCAGGTACTGTATGTGAGGTTCATACTCAACATGCATAATTCTGTTTCATTCTTGGTGGAAATGTCTGGTAAAGTCAAACTGACCACATAATTCACTTCCTCCAGTGGGTTTGGAGACCAGCACAGCTCTGTGGCACAGGCAGAGGAGGAAAAGGAAGAGTTTTTGCTAGAGTCCCGTTCCTCGCCTCCGCCTTCTCCATTTTTCTCCGCCATCCTGGCCGCCTTCCAGCCAACTGTGTGCGATGATGCAGAGGAGGCTTGGCGAAATCATCTCAACCAGTTGGTGGCTGACTCGGATGGTTCCTGTGCAGTTTACACCTTCCAAGTCTTCTCCTCACTCTTTCAGGTAACGCATTGAGTTACAGTAGGTGGCCACTGGTCCTTATTAGGTTGTTTTTTGTAAAACAGCTTCAGAATCAGAAGTGATAATGATCAACTTACACTTATAAATGAATCATTTATGTGGTGCATCCTAAGCTTGGCAAGAGCTGTTTTCTTGGTGTCAAATAATCGTGATGTTGTTCATTAACTTGGATTTTCTTTGGTTCATCACACAAAGCTGGTAGTGCCAAAGTTTTAGAAGACATGCAGCGTCTTTGATTATAATTTATTGATACTGACACCATGCTGGTGTGGGGCAGATTAAACAGGATATGTTGTTTCTGACCTCCAGAATATACAGACCAAGTTCTGCACCTTGACATGTGACGCTGCTGGTTACCTTGGCGATGGCCTTCGTGGAATTGGAGCGAAGTTTGTAAGGTCGTCCCAGATGCTGACATCCTGCTCTGAATGTCCCACATTGTTTATTGATGCAGACACTGTGAGTTTCTAGTTTGTATATGAATGTCCATGCATATACAAGAATACAAATCCAGAATACCATGCATATACAAGAATACATATCCAGAATACAAATCAATAAAGTGCCAGCTTTAGTGTTTTATACATGTGTGCATGCCATTTTAAAATGCACTTGTTACAAAATGTATCTCTTAAATATATGTTTCAGATCATGTCTTATGGGCTCTTGGAGAAGATGAAGTTTAGTGTGTTAGAGCTGCAGGAGTATCTAGAGACCTACAACAACAAAAAGGAGGGTGTCATATCAGTATGTTCAATCAAGCATTATTTTACAAAAGCAATATTTGTCATTTTCTAGTTTTTTTATTTAAATATAATTTTTTAAAATGTATATATATATATATATGTAATTCATACAAACAAAAACTTCAGTATAAATCTTTGATAAATGCTATCAAATTTAGAATTATTGTATTATTTTTGTGAGGTACAAAGTAAAAATGTCAAAGTGGTATAACTATAACCATCCTAAAATAAAAAAAATATTTGTAAGCTTTGAAATCTTCATTAAAACATTTAAGAAATTAATGGTTTAAAACAGTTTAATATTGTTGTAATGTATGCAAGAAGTCTCTTGTGCTCACCAAGGCTGCAATTATTTAATAAAAAATATTGTACAATAATATTGTAAAATATTATTACAATTTAAAATAACTGTTTTTTTTTTTCCGAATATATTTTAAGATGTAATTTATTCCTGTGATGGCAAAGCTGAATTTTCAGCTTCATTACTCCGTGTCACTTCAGTGTCACATGATCCCTTATAAATTATTTAAGTATGCTGATTTGGTGCTTTAATAAAAGTATTAATTTCTTTAAAAAAATTCTTACTGACCCCAAACTTGTGAGCAGTAGTGTATAATATTTCAGTCAAACCAAAAATTATTCAGACATTTTTGATATATTTTTTACTAGTGGTTGCAGGACACTATAGTTAATTTATGTAAGTGAGGATAACAAAATAAAGTAAACTGTGACATATTATACCAACCAAAAAAAATAAAAATAAAAATTCAAAAATTTTTCATACAGTGGACTACCAGTAAAATTGATAAAAATTTGGAACCAAAAATTATTCAGACACTTTGACCTGACCATGACCATATATATATATATATATATATATATATATATATATATATATAAAATATGATTTTCATTGTAGATTCTTTAAATAAAAAAGCTACAGCTTGTTCTGTTATGCCTATGACTCTTCCAGTGGCTCCGCAACTGCAAGGCCAGCTTCCCCAAATGCAATGGAGATGGAGTGATCACCTATCAGCCCACTGAAACAGAGGAGAAGGTATGAAACTGCCTGTTTTAATATCATAACAATTAGATAGTCTGCCATTCTAAAAAAAGGGAAAAACTAATATAGGAATTTCACTATTATTTAAATTGACACAGCCCTAATACTACAGTGTGCCAGTGTACCACAAATAGTGCATGTGTTTCTGTCTTACTTTACTTCCTAAAGCAAATATACAGTAATACTTTATGTGAATGTTTTAGTGTGGTTGCATTGTCTACTGATTGTGTCCTGAGATATGAGTGAGATTAGTTGAACCAAATGTTTTAGATGCCATTTCAATGTACCTCTTATATTTTCTGCATTTCGATTGTTCTGTGATAGCTCTGTGAGTGACATCTCTTTTATATCTGTCTGTTCTTTAACTTTATGCCTGTTTCAAATGCAAGCTGTTACTTCACAACAGCGCCTCTATTCTTATGTTTGATTTGGGGGTTATTCTCTGCTGGGCAGTAATGAAATTTGAAGAAACCCTGAAAAGGTTTTCTGACCTGTTTTCAACCCTTCAAGATCCACAAAGAAGAACAGTTAAAAGACTTAATAGATTCTCAATTAAAAAGAAGGCATTTAGGATTTGAGAATAAATGGCATCTTGTTTTGTCACCCAGCACAGTCCCCATGCAAAAATAAAAATAAGATGGCATAGTTGTGAGCCTTTTTTTTCTTTCTCTGCTTGTCCATTAACCTTTTCTGCTCATGCATGATGGAGCCATTGTTTGCTCATACTTTATACTGCCAGTGCCACTGGGCTGCATGTTTTCACACTATATTCAAAACTTCTCTTCCTTCTCACTTCTCACCTTTTTGTCTTGCAATGCCTGCTTTATAGCAAATGGAATCTCTTGCAGTAAGTTTAAGAACATCTTTTTTAACATAATTTCTTCCTTTTCCCTTGTTCCAAATACCCATATTATACGAGCATTGCCAAATATTACAAAGCGTATCAGATTTTTTTCACAGGCCTCGCATTTTTAAAACGAAAATACCGTTTTGCTAACATTAACAAGCTCGCATCCTTGTTAATGATTTTTGTCTTCTATGCTAGAACTGTTCTGCATAACTCTTAAAACTATCATAAGAAACTTAAAGAGACCTTGGTATTTATTTTATGTATGTTTGTTTACAGCAACTGGAGCTTTGTCAAAGACTCTACAAGCTCCACTTTCAACTGCTGCTGCTTTTTCAGTCTTACTGTAAACTGATTGGCCAAGTTCACGCTATAAACTCTGTACCAGAGGTATGTGGACATCAGTGTCTCCTCATCTGATTTGAAGACAAATTTTTACTAGAATAGAAAAGGTCTTGCTTGCAAATCTTTATGAAATAGTACGGAGCCTCGCACATGATATGTGTGGTGGGGGGAGGGGGGATATCTTGTATAACCTACAATTTTTTAATTCATTCGCTTTTTTTAGTTAAATCATGGCCACATTGTACTAATCTGTTCCCTCATTTTTGTAAAATTGTGGCCACTAACTAAATTAAAGGGTTAGTTCACCCAAAAATTTCTGTCATTTATTACTCACCCTCATTTCATTCCAAACCTGCAAGACTTTCCTTCATCTTTGGAATACAAATTAAGATATTTTTGATGAAATCCAGCTCAGTATTAGCCGACGCTGCTCACGTGAGCAGCACGACACATGCATGTGATGCTGACGCAGGAGCCAGCCACTAGTGAGTTGGCGTTCTGACGTAGAACACGGAAGCTCTGCACTGCTTTCACTACGTCAACAGCGTAGAAGACAGGGAAGAGGAAAAACTGTTGAATAAAGTGGTTATTTTTGTTTTGTTTTTGTGCACAAAAAGTATTCTCGTTGCTTCATAACATTAAGGTTGAACCACTGTAGTCATGTGGACTGTTTTAATGATGTTTACTACTTCTCTGGACCTTGAATGTGGTAATTTCATTGCTTTCTATAGGAGATAAAAAACCTCTCGGATTTCATTAAAAATATCTTAATTTGTGTTCCGAAGATGAACAAAGGTCTTGCGGGTTTGGAACGACATGAGGGTGAGTAATTAATGACAGAAATTAAATTTTTGGGTGAACTAACCCTTTAAAAGGAGGGAAAACATAAGTACAACATGGCCACTTTTTTTTCTTTTTTCTAAAATTAGTGATCAAATTAGTATTATGTGGCCACAATTTAACTTAAATGAGGAAATGAGTCAACAAAACTTGGGTACTAACTAATAAATGGTGGGAACAAACTTTTTTTTCTCATGTGTGGGGCTCCTTAAAATAGCAGTATTTGCTCAGTGTGTGTGTGTGTTTTTTTTTGTTTTGTTTTTTTTTATAAATTTTACTAATTACGGGTACCATTTAGCATTGGCGTACTATATAAATGCCATCATACATGAATCTAGTAATCATTTAGTACTATCTGATATCATCACTGTACTATGGTACTGCCATTGTAACTTTTTGTAAGGGTTCAAAAATAGTTTGATTTCACACAAAAGAATATATTTGATTGTCATTTATGTGTAATTGTTGTCCCTTCTAGCTGCAGAATATGTCTAGAGAGTTGAGTGAGTTGAGGAGTAACCTGCAGGCAGCAGCAGCCTCAGTGGCCAGTGAGACAGCAGCCGAACAGAGTGATCCCTCCGCTGAATCCCCCTACAGCTCCTCTGAGGCTGCTGTGCAGGCCATTCTGGAGAGCCTGAAAACCAACGAGTTCTCCAGAGCCATCCGTTACATACAGGAATGCAGGTAAAAATGACTACAACTAATTGTTTTATAATGGAACTTAAAGCTGCAGTCCGTAAGTTTTTTTGGTTAAAAATTTTTGAGCAAGTACATAACCAGCCAGTGTTCAAAACTATCTCTTTACCTTAACACGATTCACAACGGTAAGCTTGTAATAATGTTTTATAATTCAGGTGGTACTGGTGGTTTCCGTGGGAAATTCGAGTTCGCCGTTCGTCTTTGCGTCATTGCGTCGCGTCATTGCGTCACGTCTGTATATAAAAGAATGAGTCCCAGCTAGTAAGCTATATCGCATGTGAGGCGGATCATTTATAGCCTTTTCTCACAGCAGCTGCAATAATTAAACTTGCCATTTTGATGGCAGATTGTATGGTATGACAAATGGACAATTAGAGATTGGACTGTACAGATATTGAAATCTACGGGTAACGCTAATACACACTAAATACACAAAGTCACACAATGCTGTTGTTGTTAACATTAACAATTTGAGAACAAAGTATAACAATAATTATAATTTGCACAGTTTGACGTGATCCGAGATAATCGATCGTTAAATTTATTCTCCATTGGCAGCGTGATTTATTGTAATGCTTTTTTCCTCAGTTGGTCAGAACAAAAGTGGCATATTTGTTACTTGTTTAGATGACATTTTCTGGTGAAAATTCTTATTTTGGTCATACTTCCAAGACTACAACCTGTGATTCTGAAGTACAGTATCCACACCGGTGTGGTGACTGACAGCAAACATTCATCCGCGTTGAGGAGCCGTTCCGAGGCACAACCCACGCAAAGATGATAACCCCGCAAATAACTGCAATTGCAGGTATCGAACAGAGATGGCGACAAAGAGGCAAAACTCACGGACTGCATCTTTAAAGGGATAATCCACCAAAAAATGAAAATTCTGTCATTGTTTACTCACCCTCGTGTGATTCCAAACCTGTATACATGTCTTGTGTATGCATATCAACAGTTTTGATTTGGTTACCAATATTCCTCAAAATATCTTCTTTTATGTTCCACCGAAGAAGGTAATGATGTAAATGATGACAGAATTTTCATTAAAATTAGATTTATAGGAATCGGCAATAGAAAATGTATGCATTTGGAGTTAAATGCAGTACTTTGCACTTTAATTATTTGAAATAATAATCACTTTTCTAATGACATCTTTCAGGAAAATGTGGCCAAGTGACATCTTCGGTAGCAGCTCCGAGAATGAGATCCAGACTCTGCTTAACATCTATTTCCGGCACCAAACTCTGGGTCAGACAGGAACCTTTGCCCTGGTCGGTTCCAAACAAGACCTGTCTGAGATATGCAACCGACTCACTGAGCTTAACTGCGAGATCCGAGACATGATTCGACGAGCGCAGGGCTACCGGGCCATCACTGCCTTCCTTCCTGACTCCAGTGTGACCGGCATCAGCCTTTGAGGCAAACTTTAAGGGATCAGGCCGACAGTGGCTTTCTTTCCACCACTCCTGTCTGAAGATGCTGCTGACTTCATTGTTCTCCCCTAGCACACTCATTACTGTGCTGCCTCTGCTCTCCTTTAAGAGGTGACAGGATGTATAGCTTAAATAGCTTGGTAAAATGCAACAGGGGTCAGAAAAAGAAGTCGACGCCTTGGCTTTTTTGCACTACTATGTATGTATGGGGCCGCCCCCTGCCTCTGAAACGGGGCCTCAACTACTGCAGGCATCAAAGGTATACCAAAGCTCTATGAATGGCTCCTCCTGCCCACGTCTACCATTATACATGCTACGGGAAAATGTGCAATGCCTCAAACCAAGTGAAACTTTTCATCTTATCATTTTGAAACTCCACTGCTCTCGGCTACTTGATACAGAAATGTTCTGTTCTTGTTTTTGTTTTGTTTTTCAGCCGAAAGCCGTTGTTAATGTGGCTTCTTAAATTGTTTAAAAAGATCAGACTTTTCACTCCCTGCATCATCTTTTACCCATACAGACAGAATGTCTCTAACACAATGCAATGCTACTGTCAGAAAGATCTGGATGCATTAAGGGGTCATCCAGCACTTATTTATAGGCGGTGTTTGATTTTATTAATGTCTTTCTACTGTTTTGTTGCTCCTAGAAGATTTATTTATATTCTCAAAAGAAAGATCATCATGCTTTGATTATCAAAAAATGGTATAGTTTTATAGGATAGAATTATGTCTATTCTGTCTATTGAAATGGCCAAGCATGCAATGGTATAAGTCGAAATAGAGATATTTATGGAATAAAAAATATTTTAAATGAAAGATACATTTGTACATAGCAGTGGGAGTGTAGCCCATACTTGTAAGATTTTATTTTTATGGTTTCATTTTGCTGTCTGCTGTATGAAAGTGTGCATGCAATAAATCGATCAATAAATAATAATAATAAAAATCTGCTTAGTGCCTGAGTGTGTTTTTTTTTAAATAGTTATTGGAAACATTCAAATGATACAAATCTAAATTTAATTAAGAACAAAGACAGTTCTTAGATTTGGATTATTTTACTAATTTTAATACTATTAATCTCAAAAAAGTGTAGGATCAGTGCACTAAATCACTTGTGTTAATCTTTAATGAGAGTGATAGGGTACTTTTATGATGTACATGTTTGTTTGTTTTTAATTCTGGAATAAATTATAAAATGTATGCCATTATATTTTCTAAAAAAGGGTGTCTTTAATGACAGGATCAGAGCTGAATTCAAGCATTATTATGTAATATTTATATAGTTGTGCGCCCTCTGGTGTTACCAGAATGGAAATCAAAAAGACACTCAAAAGTCAAAAGTTTTTTATTTGCCAGTTGTGCAACAGCGAACAACTATGTCAGTTTTGGTGGCCCATGACATTACAGGCACAATTAAGATTTTTTGATATTATGTGTTTTATATTTATATATATACATTGCTATATTCTCTAGCAATAAACGCAACAAATGCTTGTAAATTACTTAATAAAATATTTACGTTTGAATAAAATTATTAATGGAATAAGCAGTGAGTATTAAGATGTAACAAGTAAACTAACATAAGATAAAAAAAAAAAAAATAACGCTGTAAAACTTACATTGTAAAGCGTATACTGTACATGTGCTGCAAAGGAGGGAAAAATAAGTTTAACGTTTACTTGGTGTGAATAGCATTGCTGACTATAAACTATTAATATATTTTGAACAAACACTGTCCAAAAATATCGACACTCATTTCCATGCTATATATACACATACATATGTAAATAAGCATTTGCAGTTTCGGTTCAGCAGTGGTGCACGTAAGCTCGTCCCTAAAATCAGGCACGCATTTTGATTGGCCGAGACAACTGCTCTTCCGTTGACGACACGGCGCTTATTGGCGGGATGTGTAAAACCAGCTTCATGCACGCGCAGAATTAAACAGATCCCCTCAGAAGATTTGAGGGAATAAAAAGCCGTGAATCGGCGATGAAGAGGACATTTCCAGGAATACCGAGAAGTCAAAAGTTACAGAAAAGCTTTTATTTGTGTCAGCACGTTCATTTACGGTAATTTCCAGTTCTGCTTCCTGTTTATTGGAGCTAGTTCAGATAGCGTATACATAGTGATACATCTATGACTTTACTAAGTCTCGATGACAAAACTGTTACTCGATAGCTACGTAATATAAAAGTCAGAGACATTGATACTAGAGATACTTGTTACGTTCAGGTGTATTTTTATTTATTTTAGTTTTTTCTTTGTTTATCTGTAGGTCCAGTGACAACATTATTGTGCTTGGCTCAGATTTAATCCCTTCACACTCATGGCAGCATGTTTGAGAATTTCTTTCATCAAATTGACAAAGGTAACATTAGACACTTACAATAATTTGAATGCTAAGAATGTATAATGAATTATTATTTATTATTATATGATTATACAATACATTATAATATTATTATGATTATTACTATTGTTATTAAAACTATATATGGTCATTTTTATTATTAAATTATTAAATCTGATTTATTGTGAATTAAGAGCTTGGACCCCTTAATCCAGACTGGTTTGAGGAGTTGACTGCAAAAGCTTCTAGAGATGAAGGACATCCTGACGGTTCGAAAGCTGGGTGGGAGGAGGAAACTGTCAAAGCACCAGAGACATCAGCTCTGGGCAGCCAGCTGTTTTCTACACCCAAAATATTTAAGCAACAACACTTTCAGTTCCCTGATTCCATTCCTAATGAAGAGTCACCTTATGAAGGTAATCATTATTGTAGTGTTATGTATGAAGCATGTGTATATAAAGGGCATAGTCATGTACTTTACAATTGTTTTCCTTCCACCCAGTGACTAATGGAGACTCATCAGCTTTTCCCTGGGCAGAATCAAGCCCTTGTTTGTTTGGCTCAGCCAAAGACTGGTAATTATGAGTTATATGAATTTTACATGAAATATGAAAGCCAAGCAGAATGTTAATGTAAGTTTATCTCCTTTCCTTTGTAGTCAAAAGTTTGATAGATCCTGTGAAAAACCTAAAGAATGCATTGGTAAGAAAGTTTTATCTTTCCTCTTTTCTTTAAAGTTAAAAAATAAAGCTGTCCTAATATTAAATATTGCTTTTTATTTGTTAACAATTTCCATATGTGACATCACAGGCCTTCTGGATACACCAAAAAGGTCTTTGGTAAGTCAACACAAAATCACAAAACTGGTTATGTATTTACTTTCTTAATTCATGTTATTGGTCATATTTTTTGCTTGATTTTCCATGGCATGTGTGTTTTTTCCAAAGGAAAAAAAAAATTGCCTTTCGTCAAAATATTAAAACTTTCATTTTGGCTGATATCACCAAGCCCACTTTATTTTATTTCATTTTTTTTTTTTTTTTTACACTCCCCTTCAACTATCCTATTTCAGTAACACGTCACAATACAGAAAAAAAATTGGTTGCGAACACTGTTTCACATTAGGGGTTGCACTGACTAGTCAACTTTAATGCTCTGCCATGACACATTAAAGGGTTAGTTCACCCCAAAATGAAAATTCTGTCATTAATTACTCACCCTGATGTCGTTCCAAACCCGCAAGACATTCGTTCATCTTCAGAACACAAATGAAGATCTTTTGATGAAATCTCACACATACAGACAGTAGTGCGCACATAACGTGCACAAGGCAACACGCGTTCAAGTCTCAGCTCAAGGTTCAGGCTTACTTATTCATTAATGACGTCATCAGTGACTAGTCAATGTCGACTTCACTTTCATCACAAACATCGACGTTAAAAAATCTGAAGTTGTTCAACCCCTATTTCACATTGACTTCATTCTAGACATGAATCATGATGTTGTGTTTGGTCTCTTCTAGCCGCGTTCGGCAAAACGGATATCTGAGAGCCTTGGGGCGCAAATCAACCCTGACTTATCTTGGACCAGCTCCTTTAACACACCATCATCTATGACTCCCACCGTGATATTGCGTATGTATGAATATAAATCTTGTCTCTTTAGTAGCAAAGAATGTATGGTTTACAATGAAAAATGCAAGATCATAATGTTGAATTTCTCAGAATTATCCCCACACTGTTATTCCACAGCTGTGATGATAACTTTGCATTAATGCTTACTGTTGAATATATTTCACCTTTATTAGGTTTCAACAAGAAGAGGAGCTTGCACACATAATAGTAGGAGATTTCTTTAAAAAAAAAAAAAAAATCCTTTTACAGGCCAAATGCAAAGACAAAACATTTTGGTTCACATCATCATCAGTGTCATGAAATCCACTATTATGTGTGCGGGCTCCTTTTCTTGTTGAACTTTGATATGATTTTTTTTTTTTTTTTTTTTGAGCTTGCACACCAAAGTAATTTTTGTCTACAAACTTTTCCAGTATTTGGCACAGTATCTCAGCTGTTGTTGCTGTTTTTTGACCTTTATCACTTATATATTGATCAAGTGATGAGTGAAAAAAGACATCAATACTTCAGCTGTACTTTAAAAGAATGTACATTATATTAGATTCAGTTCAGTCACACAATTTTTATTTGACAACTTTTATTTGACAATTACCCCAGGTCAAATCTTGTGTGGTATGTTAGTGATATTGTCACTATATAATATTTGTGATTTGAAGAAATATCTTGCAATTACACCCTGGTCTCCTGATCAGGTATGAGCTACTCAGCTATTCTTCTTTCCCTTTAGCAAAAACAGAAGATTGTTGCCCTTCATCAAGTGGCCTCAAAGACAAGGAAGCAATTGTAAGTGCAAATCTAAAATTCTGTACATAATTAAAGAATAATATGTAATGTTTTTCTACATGTCTGTCATTGAGTTTTTGTTTTTTGGATTATGGTTCCTAATATTCTGAGATTCTGCATTTACCAACATAGAATTACCTGATGGCTGATGCCTCGTTCTCATTCTCTTATTCACACTAGTTTGTGCGGAAACTGTTCCCATCTCTCTCGAAAGTATCTGCAATCACTGTGGATGATACAACATTGAAACAAGATGGTGAGTGTGACACTATATTTGAAACTATACAAAGCAAAAAAAGGTTTTATGTGATACTAGTAACTCCAGTTAGAATATGATTGGAATTATTTTGTACTTTTCTCTTCAATGATAGCCAAAAGTGAGACTATTCATGCTGATGACTTGGGAGAAAATCCTGTTTGCTCTCCAAATACATCTGTTGATACAAGTGGTCTGTGGAAGCAGAAGGTTCCCAGCGCTATAGAGGACGGGGATGTCCGAACCACAGTGCAGAATGTTCTTGATGGTGCTGAGGATGTATTATCAATATTCTTCAGCAACAATACTTCAACTCTGCGGAGAATCAAAACCAAAGAGAGGATCAGAAGGAGAATAACCGATTCCTCAAAGGATGTCAAATCACTTGTTCTAACTTCAGAACCAGAAGAGATATTGAAGGCTGATGTAGAAACAAAAAGCCCCAGCAAAAATAAAGATGTCATTCAATGGACCCCACTGAGTTTATCAGAATCTATTCTGAACGAAGGTTGTTTGGGGGCATCTTTGATAAACAATAACAACACTGTAGCATCCAGCGAAACTAATGGTGGTACTGTTTTCAACTGCACTGCAGAAAGTAGCCAGACTTTTTCACAGAGTGTAAGACTCAGATCTTATCCAGAAGAAGTTGAGCATCAAAAGACTTTGTTAGACAAATCACCTGCTTTCATGCTCACTAGAAAGCCCAGGAAGTTTGTGTATCAAGTGCCAAGTTCCGATTTGTCAAAGACTGTAATTGGACACAAAGCAGCTCTACCAGTATGTTTGGACCAAACTGTCAAAGGTAAGATTGAATTAAATTCTCTTACAAATATTGTGTGTATACATATTTTTGAAATGCTTTTTCACTTTGCATTTTACAGAAGATTCCTCAGTGGAAAAGGTGTCAAGTGACCTTAATGAATCCAGATTCACAAGTGAATATGCAATCAATAATCAGACAAAACCACAAGCCATTGAACCGCTATCTACAGAACACCATGATTTTGACCACGGATTGGATATGACACAGCTTTCCAAAGCATTTGCAGAGGATTTCACACAAGAAATAAGGCCAAAAGGGCTGCTTGACGTGCCTGTAAAGAATGACCAAAATGGCCAAGTGCAACCTAAAGCTGAGCTTAAGGAGAACAAATTTGGTCACAATGACATCTCTAATTTAGCAGACATATCTGTCAACTCCCCAAACAAGTCAACCGTCATGCTCACAACTTTTGATATCAGTCATGACAGTGGTTGCCCCACCACCTTTTCAGATTTGGATGGTACGACAGCCTCGTGTGCAGACATCAAGGAGTTTTGTCCTACTTTTAAAACAGCAAATAATAAGGCCATTTCCATCCCAAGTGAGGCTATAATGAGGGCCAAAGCATCATTGGCTGAAGCTGCAGGGGATGGTTTGAGCATCACTTTAAATCAAACAACTCCAAAACATTATCAAACAATTGAAACATTGTGCAAATCAGTTTCAGGAAGCACTGATGCAACCAGATCGCCTGTAGGACAGTTCATCTTCCCTAACCATGCATCAATAACGTGTGTTAGTGATGCGCCAAAAAGTGACAGTCCAAAGAGCTTTAAAATTAATATTTCAAGTTACTCTTCACCACAGTCAAATGAATCTGATTATAAAACTGGTTCAAAGAGGAATATTACAGCTTCAGATGTTGGCCTTCAAACAGAGACTCTTTTGAAAGAGAGAGATTCATCAAAGTGCATTCATCAAAAACTGGATTTCAAAAGAGGTGCTGAAAGACAGACTGTGTTCGACATTAACAGCATACACAAACCCACTGCACTGGACTCCAGCCATGATGATGTTGAGAAGAATGGCACTTTGACAGCATCTCAAAAGGCTGATGTTACAGAATTGTGCAATCTTTTGGAGGAAGCAGATAGTCAACATGAATTTACCCAGTTCAAACCGGCAAATCTTGGCTCAGACAACAACGCTACAGAGAGAGACTGGGATGCTGATATAGTCAATGACATTGACTTTGATGATAGTTTTAACTGTGATTTTGTGAAAGGAAAGCATCCAGTCAAGACAGACGCTTCTTCAGTAAACAGTTCTGATCATATTCAAATTGTAGATGCTGCCGAATTATGCACCATGTCAAAGGAAACACGAAATGGTATTGTGCCTTTGTCAGTGACTGAAGACAATTCTTTAGTAGATGGAATGAAGAATGTGCTGTCTAATTTCAGTGATAATACTCAGTTTCACTCTCTTGGTTTTAAAACGGCTGAAGGGAAACCTATAAGCATCTCCGAAAAGAGTTTAAACAAAGCAAGGCACTTTTTTGAAGAGGATGATCAAGAAGTCAAGGTGGATATTGGAGTAATAAAATCAGAGCTTCCTGCCAGTACTTCTGACAGTATAAGCACAGAAAGTAAAACCCACAATGTAAAAGATGTACATTTCAGCCGTATATATGGAAATGCAGCTTGTAAAGAGATAAATAAGCAAGTGGCAGGAAATGAAGGAATGGAGCAGAGTTGTTTAGGTGAAAAAACAAAAGCTGTTTCTTGGAGTGAAACCTCTATAAGAATAAATCAGCCAGACCCAGTGGTGGTAAATCAAATATCTGATGGTCCGGATATTCCTTCCTTCGACAGTGAGAATGTCTTCCAAGAACGGAAATCTAGCAATGATGCAAAAGTTTGTGCACAGATTTTTCCCTCAGAAACTTCTGTGCCTCAGTCAGGGCAAGGATATGGTTTTCAGACCGCCAGTGGGAAAGGAGTTTCCATTTCAGCCAGCGCCCTTAAGAAGGCAAAGGACATATTCAAAGACTGTGATTCAAATATTGACAGCTGGGAATCTGCAAATATGGAGGGAAAGAATGACAAACTAGTTGAAATCATCAAACAAACAAATGCATCCATTTCAAATTGTAAAAGTGTTACACTTTCAGATGTGGTGGAGGCCAAAACTGTTTTCAGGGACACTGATTTGATTAATGACTTCTCATTGCAGTCCTCTTTGGACCAGAAACCCCCTCAGGAAAATGTATGTGAGCAAAAAGGCCTTCAAAATGAATTCTCTGAGTTGCTTCCTCTTAATGGCAATTGTGGTTTTAGTACAGCCAGTGGTAAGAAAGTATCCATCTCAGCTGGAGCAATACAGAGAGCTAAGGATGTATTTTCTGAGTCAGTTGATGGTTTCTCATGTGTCAATGATTCTCAAAAGACAAAGCAGGTTATCGATAACCAAACAGACTCTAATTCCTCTGGAGAACACAAAGGACTCTGTACAACAGGTGGGAAGAAGGTGGCTGTCTCTGCTACTGGGCTACAAAGGGAAAAGTATCTCTTCAGAGATTGTGAAGAGGAGAATTTGCCATCCAAAGATCTTCAGCACCAAAACTCTAAAGGTTTCAGCAATGTCTCAGAAAAGACCTTTGTAGGTTGCAGTAATATCCCTTTCAGCCATGAGCCTGAAACTGGGAATTCTTCAAGAAAAAATGTAGGATTCTCTACAGCAGGTGGGAAGAAGGTGGCCATCTCTGCCGCTGCACTTCAGAGGGCCAAGAGTCTGTTTAACGATTGTGAAGAGGAGAATTTGTCTTCTGGGAGTCTTCAGCACCAAGGCTGTAAAGGTTTCAGCCCTGCTGATGTTACTGTCTCTGAAAATGCACTGAGTGAGGTTAGAGCGGCATTTGTGGGTTGTGATGATGCCTCCGTCAGTCATAAGCCTACAAATTCTTCAGGAAACAATGTAGGATTCTCTACAGCAGGTGGTAAGAAGGTGGCCATCTCTGCTTCTGCACTTCAGAGGGCCAAGAGTCTCTTTAACGATTGTGAAGAGGAAAATTTAGCTTCTGGGAGTCTTCAGCACCAAGGCTGTAAAGGTTTCAGCACTGCTGATGTTACTGTCTCTGAAAATGCACTGAGTGAGGTTAGAGCGGCATTTGCGGGTTGTGATGATGCCTCCAGAGACAATGTAGGATTCTCTACAGCAGGTGGGAAGAAGGTGGCCATTTCTACTACTGCACTCCAGAGGGCCAAAAGTCTCTTTAAAGGTTGTGAAGAGGAAAATGTCGCATCTAAGGAACTTGTATCAGAAAAAGTCCCACCTCACACTAAGAGTTCTCATAGAAAAAGTGAGGACATTGTGGATGGAAACCTAAAGTTTGAAAAACTAAACAAGAAAAACTGTGGTTTCAGTACTGCTAGTGGTAAAGGTGTGTCTGTATCAAAAGTTGCCCTTGAGGAAGCTTCTAAATTATTCAGAGACTGTGATGCCCAAGTTACTGCTACTGATAACCAACTGCTACAGAGTGATTCCTCAAAACGCTGTACTCAACATAAAGAGAAACGAACCGAAACCACTATACATTCTTTGCCATCTAAAGTAACTCAGAATGTACCTGCACAACTAGACTTGCACTCTTTGGATTTTAACAGTTGCACAGACACCCAGCAGAAGTACTTTGAGCAGGAAGCGATGGCTTGCACTGAAGCTTTACTGGCAGATGATGACCTGAATGAATCAGCCAAGTTGGTGATGTCAGAGGGCACTGATTACAAAAAAAGTCCATCTATTCATAATCTACAGACTCAGGGGTCTTTTGACCAGAACAGGAGGAGAAAACGTCAGTTTGATTTCAGCAGTGCAGCAGGTATGGCTTTATGTTTCATTTTGTAAGGTAAATGTATAAAAAAAGCATTTTCTCATTATGTTACACATTTTCTGTTTAGATTCAGGACAGCCTCCTTTTAAAAGACGACTTCTCTCAGAATTTGACCAGACTTTAGATGCAAAATCCTCTGGCCTCACACCACTAAAAAGCTGTCCGAACGGTTTGTTTTCTTTCTTTCTTTCTTTACATTCTTTACATTCTTTATTTTATGATGAAATACTATCTAACTTATATATCTTATTCATGAATTCCCTTTGCAGGAACTCTAAAAGACAGGCGTGTCTTCAGATATAATGTCCACCTCAAGCCGAATGTCACTGCTCCCGATTGGTAGGTTGTATGTTTTACTGGTTTTAACAGTTAAGAATTTAGCATTTAATATCACAACACATCTTTAATTCTTACAAATTCTCTTATATTTATATATGCAGGCATCATGTGGGCGAAAAGTTAAATGACCTTGAACAACATTGTTCTACGGTGTCTGTCCAAAACAGACGTGACTCAGACACTAAAGAAGCAGTGTTTGTGCCCCCATTTCAGAAGGTTTTGATGACTGGTACATCAAACTGTCAAACTGTCTCTAAAGTGTCCAGTAGTTTTATCCCACCTTTCAAGAAGGAAAACAAAGAAAAAACTGATCATTGCAACCAAATGGACCAAAAGATGACGACTTCTACATCACATAATGACAGTGTTGCACAATATTGTGATGAGAACCTACAGGAGGGTTTTAAGCCTAAATCAACCACTTCAGTGGAAAGTGTAGTGAAAATGATGGACTCTGAAGAGAAAGGTAGCCATTTACTGTCTTCTAATTTTATCTTTTTAATATATATTGTCTCATAATCTTGGGGTTATACTAAATGGTCCACAACAGATATAGAGATAGAAATTAATAATTTCTTGAATGCAGCAATAAATCTGCATTTTTTTGGGATGTTAATAGACACTGAGGCATGGCAGGAGACCTTAAACCTAGCCAGGGATATGCAAGACATGAGGCTGCGAAAGAAGAAAAGGCAGACTATTCGTCCTCTACCTGGCAGCCTTTACCTTGCTAAGGCTTCTGGTATCCCCAGAATCAGTCTGAGAGATGCGGTTGGATGCAAATGTCCTGGTCAATACACACAGGAGGAGGTACATTTTTGATACCTTTTTGCTAATTATTCACTGAAAAACTACACTTTGTGTACTTTGTTTTTTTTTTTATTCTTTCTCCATCTCAGCTATATCAGCATGGTGTGCATCGGAAAGTCTCAAAAATAACCAGTGAAAATGCTGAATCATTCCGATTTGACTGTAATGACTTCTTCAAACGTGAGCTTCTCATTGAGTCTGGTGCTCTCCAGCTGGCAGATGGAGGCTGGTTGGTTCCAGACAGTAAGGGTACTGTGGGCAAAGACGAATTTTATAGGTAAACATATTACATGCTGATGCATATGGTGCATTTAACACTATCAATACAAATAATACCTTGTGGTCTTATAACAGCACAATGACATCTACATACTAAAAGGCACTGTTATCTTGCACAACAACATTGTTCATTGAATTAGTTTGGGTAATGTACCGTTTTTTTTTTTTTTGGCAGTGCATTATGTGACACCCCTGGTGTTGATCCCAAACTCATCAGTGATGCCTGGGTGTTCAACCACTACAGATGGATTGTATGGAAACGGGCCTCCATGGAAAGAACCTTTCCAGTTTTGATGGGTAGCCTGTGTTTGACTCCAGAGCAAGTACTTCTGCAGCTGAAATTTAGGTATTGAATTTTAGTAAAGCTCGTACTTTTAACCCCAAAATTAAACAACTGTAACAGTTTATTATTTGCACTTATGATGTGATTTTACAGATATGATGTGGAGGTCGATCACAGTCAGAGGTCCGCTCTTAGGAGGATCATGGAGAGGGACGACACTCCAGCTAAGACATTAGTGCTTTGTGTATGCGGTGTTGCTAAAACTTATCAAAATCCAGAAAAGCCAGCCAAAGATGACAAAACTCCCAATGCAAAGATGGAGTCCTGTGTGATCTGGCTCACAGACGGCTGGTACTCCATCAAGGGCCTGTTGGACCATCCGCTCTCTGTCATGCTGAACAAGGGTCGTCTCCGAATCGGAGATAAGATTGTTACCAGTGGAGCAGAGTTGGTTGGTTCCCAAGAAGCCTGTTCTCCCCTGGAAGCTCCTGAATCTCTGATGCTAAAGGTAAAGTTGGAGTTCAACAAAGATGATCCATGTGATCTAAATCCTGCCAGACTTTGTTTGATTTGTCATTTTTGAATTTCAGATTTCAGCCAACAGCACAAGACGAGCTCGATGGGACACTAAGTTGGGGTACTATCGTGACCCTCGGCCTATCAGGCTCCAGCTATCCTCATTGTACACTGCTGGTGGTGTTGTGAGCTGTGTGAACATTGTGG
Source organism: Hypophthalmichthys nobilis (assembly GCA_037950665.1). Classification (NCBI taxonomy): domain Eukaryota; kingdom Metazoa; phylum Chordata; class Actinopteri; order Cypriniformes; family Xenocyprididae; genus Hypophthalmichthys; species Hypophthalmichthys nobilis. The sequence continues at coordinate 20,742,525 of CM075479.1, forward strand.
TGTTGAGAAGTTACCCCACTCAGGTCTGCTCCACCTCAACAGTGCATAATTTTGCTTTTGTACCAAAAGCTTTTTCTCATTTTGTACATGAGACTGACTTTCTCATCAAACAGTGGATGGAGAAGAAGCCCAACGGTGTCTTTATATTTCGCAACGATCGTGCCGAAGATCGAGAGGCCAGAAAACACAGCACCTCAAAGCACAAATCCATGGATCTCCTTATTTCTAAAATACAGACTCACTTCGAAAAAGAAATGGAAGGTAGGGTTTCATTATTTTTACTTTCATTTTTAGACATTAAACTTTATCAGAGGCTTGTAAGTAAGGGCTTATGATGAGTGTTTCCCTCCATGTACAAGGTAAAACGAAAAGTCGATGTCAAAGGAGGACATTTAGTCGACATGAGATTGAAGCTCTGCAGGATGGGGAAGATTTATATGAGGCAATGGAGCGGGATCCTGCTGTTGAGGTGAAGTTTGGTTAATTATTATACCTATGCATATTTTCTTGCCATTGTGAAGTAAAGAAATGACAAATAAATTGGCATTGTCTCAAACCATGTACAAACATGGATCATTTTAATAAAAGATTATTTATTTAACTCTGTACACTATTTGGGTAGACCCATCTAAGTGAGAGGCAGATGGAGGCGGTGAGTAAGTACAGGCGCTGTCTCGGGGAAAGGAGTCAGGCGGAGCTGCAGGAGCGTGTGCAGAAGGCTGTAATGGAAGCCCAGGAGGCTGAGGGTGGGTGTCCCAATCGAGATGTCACTCCTGTTTGGAAGCTCAGCATTACTGATGCCAGTGACCTGCAGAACAACCGTGGTGAGCCAAATGGATATCATCTTTAATCTCTGGTTAGATGTTGTAGGAGCCCATTTAACCTGTTATGGCTGGCTATACATTTCCTAGTTTACACGCTGAATATCTGGCGCCCATCGCGGGACTTATATGGCTTGCTAAGGGAGGGCCACAGATACAGGGCGTATCACCTCGCCACATCTGAGGGGAAGAAACGCTCAGGCATTGCTCACATCCAACTCACTGCCACCAAGAAAACACTCTTTCGGGATATTGAGGTAAACTAAGTGTTGAACAACTTTGTTCCCACCACAGGCTGATTACTTTCCTCTTTTCATTGCAAGCATATGAAATGGTCTTACATAAAATCTGTTTGAGCCAGGTGTCTCCAGAATGGTTGCATCAGCATTTTCTTGCTCGAGAGTGCGTACGCTTCAGAGAACTTCAAAACCCTCAATTCAGCTCTCCTTGTGGGGAGGTGGACATTGTGGGATGTATTGTTTCCATAGTGGGCAAACAAGGTTAGTTGCATTCATCATAAAACGTTTCCTCAATCTTTAATATTTTCAGACACAATCTGACTGTTTAAATGTCTTCTCAGGAAATTGCCCGATACTGCATCTTGTGGATGAGAACTTTGATCTGGTCTCTGTGAGAACCTACAGTAGTCTGGAGCAGTTGGCTGTAGAAGAGCTGGTAAAGCCTCGAGCACTGATTGCTCTTAGTAATCTTCAGGTGAGACCGCTCTCTGGGCCTGTGCCAAGCCTTTATGCAGGAGAACAAGCACTATTCTCCGTAAACCCCAAGGAATCCCATCTGCAAGAAGCTATGGCCCATCTGAAGACTTTTGTTCAGGTTAATGAATCAACTTCAAACTTTTGTATATAAGTACATGCAAAATCAAAGAGTGATTCCTCATGTCTTCCTCATGCTGATTAGACTTGTGTTGGTTTTTTACACAGACTTGTGAGCAGTTTTTCAGCATTGCGGAGGAGAAGGCCTCAGATGTGGTTCCTTCAGGTGTCTTGGGTTGTTTTCAGTCTACAAGAACTCCTGGTGTGCAGTCTAATCCAAAAATTAATGGCAGGGTTAGTATGTTTTTTTTTTTTTTTTTTTTTTTTTTTTTTTTTTGTGGAGAAGGATTGGTTTTATTAGTGGTACTTGTTAAAGCAAGCATCACTATAATTATTAACTTGTTCCACACCGTTTGTTCTATGGACATGAAAGCACCTAGATCTACAGATGTTACTGTTTCAATTACTAATAGTATACAGATGTCCACACACTTCACTTTAATTGAGGAATTTGGTGTTTATTATTATCATTTATAATTCATTGTAATTGTTTTTTATATTAATAATAATAATAATTATTATTATTATCAATAACAATAAGTTATTATTATTTTTATTATTATTAGTGGTTAACATTTAAGACATTGGGCCCTGTCATACACCCGGCGCAATGCAGCACCAGGTGCGACGCAAGTGTTTTTTGCTAGTTTCAACCCGACGCAGTTATCATGGTCACGTCCTGCGCCACATTGTTTAAATAGCAAATGCATTTGCACCCCTTTGTGCGCCCATGGCCGTGCTGGTCTGAAAACGAGGTGCGTTCAGGCGCATTGTTGGCGCGTTACTCTTTTGAGGCAACTGAAATAGACTGCGTCCTTGACCAATGAATCCTGGTCTAAAGTCAATGCCGCAATATTTGTTTTGATATTTAAAGAGCTCATTAGTAATACGTGCCTATATGCAGGTGCACAACGCACATACACTCTGCTTATTACATACACAGACGTGCAGCAGCACACAAACATGCCAAATATTAAAAATAAAAGGATTACAATGTAAAAGATTATTATTGTGTGCATAAAGAAAAAAAGGCATTGGTGGAATCCAGCTTTTCCTGTAGATGGTCTGCTTGCGTGCTTTAACACAAGCAGATCCGTTTCCTCGCTAGAGAAGCGCTTATTGCTTGCAAATTCCGCCATGTAAATAGCGAATCCGCCATGGCACGGGCGCAAATGGCTTTTAAAGGGAATGGGAGATGATTATTGCACGTTACGGCCAAACACACCCATTACTCATTAAGAGAATAGGGACAACCCTTTTAGACCATTTTCCTGTCCTTAAACTAGCAAAAGTGGATTCGGACATGCCATAAGCGCACTTGCACTGTTTGCACGTTAAAATAGGGCCCTAGATATGAATACGCACTGCGGTTCAAAAGTTTGAGGCCAAAAGAAAAAAGAAATTAATGCTTTTTCACAAAAACAAAATGTTTTCAACATTATAATAATATAACATTTCTTGAAGCAAATCGGCATATTAGAATGATTTCTGAAGGATCACGTGACATTGAAGATTGGAGTAATGATGCTGAAAATTTAGCTGTACCATCACAGGAATAAATACAGTTTAAAATGGAAAAGAAAAAAGTAGAAAATGGGAAAGTTATTTTAAATTTAAATAATACTTTACAGTATTACCGATTTAACTGTATTTTGATCAAATAAGTTCAGCCTTGGTGAGCATAATAGACTTCAATTCAAAGATATTTTAAAAAATCATACCAACCTAACAATGTTTTTTTTTTTTTTTATATAAATGCACTCATGTATGTCCACTAGATGCAATATCAATCTGTTATACCCTGTGTTGAAATTCCCAGGTAACCCCGCAGCAGAATAGCAGCAGTTTCTCGCCTTTCACTCCATTGAATAGAAGAACACCTGTATCTGCAAATAACAGTGAGGGAAAAGACCCCAAAAACTTGAAAAGAAAACGAGGTTTGGACTACTTGTCACGTATTCCGTCCCCTCCACGCCTCACCCCTCTGAAAACCAGAGCTTCTCCCTGCGTTAACAAAACATTTAATCCCCCACGGAGATCTGTGACTCCCAAACCTCCACAGAATGAGTCACCCGGAGCCTCACGTCCCCCAAAAGGAGAGGAGACTTGGGTGCATGATGAAGAGCTGGTGATGATTGACACCCAGGCATTACTGGATGGGCTAGGGGAAGGCTGATAGACTCTTCTGAGGAAACACTAAGTGAGTAAAGGCACAAGAATGAATCCAACATTCAAGGCATTGAGAACTATGGGTAATGCAAGTACTGTTCGTACTGTGTTGGCAGAGAAAGCAAGGTTAACTGGTTTACTGTGGTTCTCTGACAGTAAATGATATGCAAGGGATGCACCTTTTTACAACTGCTGCAATCATTTTTAAAATTCTTTCTTGTACTTGATTGTACTACTTAGTCATGTTTAGTGGCAAAAGTATATGTAAAGTATATGTAAAAATGATTTATATATTTTAATTTTTATTAAAAGATGGAAAAAAATTGGTGACATTCATGACATTTGCTAAGACATGCAATTAAAACAAACCCCTGATAATACTGAAAGTATTCAACTTTTGAGCTTAACATGCACTGTTTGTTCTCCTGACATTAATAATGCACAGCTTACTAAGAGAGAGGTGTTATTTTTTTGTTTGTGTGCTTTAAGGATTCATACTACATATTTTTGTCCTGAATAACTGTAAAACAAAACCAAAACTTCAAGCCTTATACTAGTAAGCAACCACCTAGAATGCCCTAGCATCATAGTGACAAATTCTGCATAGGCAAAATGTAAATATTGTATATAAATTGATAGCACACACAGTTATGTAGAAATGTCTTCCACTAATGAACAGCAGGTGGAGCCTTAACACTTGCCCTTGACTAGCCGCAAACTCTGTTTTGAAGATTTTGAGGTCCTGTCTGCCATTTTCATATTAAATCTGAAGAAATGAGAATGGAACAAGTAATATGAATATATTTCCCAATAACCACCAAAAATTGGCAGCATAGATAGCAGTGGGTATGACAAACACAAGTCTGAATTACTTTTCTTCATCTTGCTGGCAAACTCGCTTGCAGGCTTATTTAACAGACCACAAAGGCAGACAAAAGGATTTCTATTCCAAACAGAACAGTGTTGGATTAAATCATCTCTGATCATAATATTACAATTCCAGGCATTTACTCTAGAGAAAATATAGTGTGTGTATATGTATAAAGTATAAAAAAATAATGTGGTCACTGACTGGCTCTTCAAATCAGTTTAAGGATTTTCGAAATTTAGAAACAACCCCATAATCTATTCACTCGTCAAAGAATGCTTCAGAAAACCACAGACATGCCAGATTTGCAGTTAGCTGCCATCAGTGGCTTTCCTCCGCAGTGTTCAGTTTTACATCTATCATCTCGTCATTGGGAATGTGCTGACTCAGCACACATCCAGCTCTATTTTAAGATCTTTGGCCCACAATGATCAAGATAACTGACACTCCTGTTGTGTAGCAAAGAGACACTGAAGATGATATCTGTTAGTGGTTGACAGAGAATAGAATTATCGTGGCCAAAAATGTTTCCATGAGCCTAGATCTGAAAATACTTGCGGTAGAATGAAGTCTGAAGACTTTAGTTTTTTTAACTAGTGGAAAACAGACCATTTATTTGATCAAAATACAGTAAAAACAGTAATAGTGCAAAATATTATTGCATTTGAAAATAAGGAAATTTTCTATTTGAATATATATTAAAATACAATTTATTCCTGTGATAGTAAAGCTGAATTTTCAGCATCATTACTCCAGTCTTTAGTGTCACATGATCCTTCAGAAATCATTCTAATATGATGATTTGCTGCTCAATAATCAATTATTAAAACATTTTTTTTTTTTTTATAGATTTTTTTTTTTTTTTTTTTTTTAACATAAATGTCTTTATTGTTACTTTTGATAAGTGCTTAAGTGCATGAGACCATGAGAAGTTAATATCTGTTTAACATTTGTCATGTTTTCCCACGTTTAGGTCTGTCTCTCCATGTGATAGTCATTATTTTTGTGAACTGCCTCTAGAGGCCTGATGGTCTGCTTTCAGGCAGCTGCTCAGAATTTTGTTTCCTTCATTTGTAGTGTTGCTGCCATTCAAATTAATGCAAATGTGTTCATAATGTCTGGCACTTCTGAATATTTTTATATTCGTTTCATACTGCTTGCCAAGGCAAGGATGACTATTTTAGGTTTTCATAGCTCTAAATATTAACACATTCTTCAGAAAATGTATACATTTCTATTACCGTTCGTTCATGGGTCACCCAGCCATTTGTCCCACCCAGAATCAAACCTTTGTTTGTAGTCTTGAATTTAACCCATTATGCTATCAGGGCCCCATGATCTTTGACTATCAGTACATTTGTACTTTCCGAGAGTGTAGATAAAGAAGGGTTTAATTACCACTCTTACAACATAAAACCTAAGACTGTCTTCATCCGCTCTGAGCTGCCCTAATCCACCCTCTTAGCCTGATTCTGGCTGCCCTCTCCCTTGACTCTGCTGAATGAGCCCTGATGGAGAGGTGGAAAGAGATGAATGAAAGATCCTTAAATAAGGACGGTGATGTGGAGTGGACATTTGATAGTCCCATATCCTCTTTGCAACCCCACCACACTGAACAAATTAAGGGTCCCGTTTAGCCAGATCTCAGAGCTGTGATTTAGACTGGACTTCTTATCTAATAACAAGTGATTCAGGAACTGTTGTCAGGGCAGACTTTTAGAAGCAGCTTTAAAACCATGTTAAAGTATTTTTACTTGAATTTTACTTGATGGTATGTAATTTTTAGTGGTGTAATGTCAAATAGCTATTGGATTAGTAAGTAAAAATGTAGTTGAGTCATATTTACGTTTATATCCTCAGTCTTCCAGACATTATTATTTTTTATTTATTTATTTTAAGAAAAAGGTGTATTTTTTTCCATTTGTGTAACGTTACAGAATTGCAACTTAAATTTGATGATTAATAACTTAAAAATAGTGTTGCAAACCTTAGTCAGAGCCAGTTCCATTATTGCTGTTTAATCTACAGTGAAATTACTTTTTTGAGCAGAATTTTTAGTGAATCAGAAAAATACAGTGCAAACAATGTAGCCCAGTTCTTGAAAGAATAAGTCTTATTTTTTTTCCACTGAGCAAAACAAATTTGATCCACTTGATATTTACTCTTCTCCAATGTATAAATGGGTCTAAAAAATTAGTTTTTTTTTTCATGCCCATTACACTAGACACCAGAACTGAAACATCAACAATAACAAAAAAATCATATTTTAAACATAGTATGTGAACTAGCATTGAAGATTTTGAAAAGAACACATACTGTAATGAGCAATGCTATAAGAATGTGGAAAAAAGGTAAAATGATATAATAAAGTCTCAAAAAAACTTGTTTGATTATTTTTGTTGGTTGCAGTGGGTGAATCGGAGTATGTGTGTGTGTGTCTGTGGGTGTATGTTGGTGTGTTTGTGTGTTGCTGGTTTTGATAAATACACGATTGTGTACATATAGCATCAAGGCATTGGTGTGTGTGTTGCTGTGTATTCACTCATTTCACATTCACGCTGTTTTTCACTAAAACTAATGAAAAATTGACACTTCATGCTCACAACGTTGACATAAAAGCATAATAATTAACTTATTAAAACCAAATGTCCATTGCAATGTACATTAAACCTGTGTTCAACAGCTCTGAAAGGTCTTTAAATTAACTTTGAATATTATCCCTTGATACTATTAAGATTATAACAGGTGCAAGTTAATGATGCTACCATGAACACAAATCTGCATAAATATTTTTTTAAAAAGGAGCTCCTCCACCTTCTGTGTAGTTTGTTAGCCATGTATGTCTTATGTGATGCCTGAATTTCAATCAGATTAAGTTATGGGCCATACTTCCATTCAGATTTGGTTGACAAGGGACCAATCAGTGACCAGGTAGAACTTATATCATATTATAAAATCTTATTGGTTTAAACCAAAAACCATGTGATGTCCATGCATTCCAATGGTCACAGGGTCTGAAGTGGTTAATTGAGAGACTTAAGTCAGTGTACTTACAAACGGGTAGTTAAAAATGCACATTATGAGTTTTTGTCATTAGTATTTTATTAATATTAATGAATGAAATAAGTAAATTCATCATTGTTTGCTCAATTAATAAATTACTGTATTTATGCTGCATCTAAAAAGACTGAAAAGTCATTAAAAAGTCTGTCAGCAGTATTATTATTGTCTATGGAAGCTTGTTTCCGCTTTGGAATAAAAAAAGGTAAATGTGACTTTTTTTATCACAATTCTGAGAAATAAAGCCGTAATTACATTTTTTTTTTATTCCCTATAGGAAACAACATTTCATAGTTATCTTTTTTTAAAAACTAAATAATTGTTAATGAAACTGTTTAAACAATTAAGATTTTTTTGGTAACACTTTAGTATAGGGAACACAAACTATTAACTATGACTTTTCCCTCAATAAACTCCTAATTTACTGCTTATTAATAATTAGTAAGCTAGTTGTTAAGTTTAGGTATTTGGTAGGATTAAGAACGTAGAATAAGGTCATGCAGAATAAGGCATTAATATGTGCTTAATAAGTACTAATATATAGCCAATATTCTAGTAATATGCATGCTAATAAACAACTAGTTGAAAGACCTTAAAATAAAGTGTTACCGATAATTATTATTATTTTTTTTTTTAAACGATTCCCATCCCATGAGCCTGTTCTCATTCTATTCAGATTTTTTTCTTCGGATTGCTTTAATTAAGCCCTGTGATTGGCATTTGGTCAAGCACACGCTGATCTTCCTGACTCTTTGAACTTTCACTCTTAAGTCATCCTTTCACTCCTCCTCTTTTTATTTAATTTCCATCTCTTCCTCCATAACCCCCCGTTGCACCTCTCCCACCCCTCTTCCAGCAGATTTGCAGTGGAAATGAGCTTCACAGACTGTTGACCTTGTAGACCCACCACCTGAGGTCTGGACTAGCAGAGCTTGCAGAGTGACCCTCAAATTCACCCCGCTGTAAATCTTTTTACGCTCACTTTTTCAGTTTTAATCTCATGAACATGCACAAGGAAAGGAGGATGTGCAATTTTGTCCAGGATTAAGAATTTGGGATTTTGTGGCCGGTTTAGTTTAACTATCACAGTTTATTTTCCATCCCGAACGAAAATCCCATTTGAATCACTTACGAGGAAGTAGAGTATCGATGGTCCATGCAGGCAGCGGTGAAAATGATTTGAAGATGCTGGAAGTCATAAAACGTTAAAATTAAACAGAGCTGTTAACCGAAGTGTCTCATTCCCTGGGCATTGTTCATTTTTTCCATCAGAACCGTTTAGAGCAGATTGTCCTTGTAAATAAATACCACTTTAATGGAACTCAATCTTCTCCTGACCTCAACGTGTCCTTTGTTTCCAAAACCATTTCATCCTAGGTTAAATCTCACAAAGAACACTGGCTTTTATTGTTCACTTGAAATCCTTTTGGAACACCTACGTTTGTAGTCAAAGTGGCAAATATTAAATATGCCTTTTCTGTCAATATAAAAAATATCGCTGGATGACCTTCTGGCTCTGTCCTTTTGTCTCATACTGTCTTCGTTCCTCTGACAATTTCTTTTTTATAATCTTTTTCATACGTTTTCTGTTGCTAATTATATTAGCTTGTGATTTCTTATGTGGCCTTCTTGTTATATTGAGCTAATGAAGTCATCGAGATGTACCATCAGAGTTTAATCAGTTTGAGACTTCTCTGGCTTTAAAAAAAAAAAGTGGCAGAGAGTTCGAAGGGATTGTGGGATGATGTCTCAGCTTCTTAGAAACAGCATGAGGTCTTATGACGTTCATCAGCATGACACATTCACTTCAGCAGGGTGGAAGAAAGGTTGAAATATCATACTGGAAGTGAAACTCTGAGACTAGACTAACAGTTCCGGACTCAAGCTGTTTATTCAATCCAGCGCTAATTATGTTGGCAAGAAGAAGAAAAAAAGAATCTTACACGAAATCCTAAACGCCTTCCTATATAACTCTAAATGTATTTTTGCCCCATAATTTAAAATCGCTTCCAAGGTTTATAGTTTCTGTGTAGCAGATGGTGATTTGCTATATTGTTTTACCCTCTACAGTCACTGTCTTGGATGCCCACACACCTTTCTTGGGGTGAGTGATCTCATATCTTCCACAGTAAATACTCAAGCTGTGAGTAATTCTACCAAGCATCATTATGTCTTGCTCTTGGCCGTTGTGCCTCATTAGAACCTGTTACCAGAGCACTCAGGTCTCCCAGAGGGCCCTGGAGGTGTTTTCTTAAGCCCTACACCAGAGGAAACCGTGTGGCCTGCGCAGCCTTTTCCGGCCTGTGAACGCTGCATTTATTTTCGATGCTCTCTTCCGAAAATATCTCTCCTCTAAAACAAGCTGCCATGCGCCGAAAGACTACCAAGCTCGAACCATCCTACCATAAGACGTAGAGAGAGAGCGAATAAAAGAAAAGAAAGCAAGTTCAAATTAAAAAGAGATTATGTAGTGTTAAGGCCAATTCACACCGTGCCAGCAGACGGCAACAGACACTTCATCGGGTTTTGTTGGATCAGTGTGTTACCCCCGTTGGCGTCTGTCGGAGCTTGTTTTCGCCGATTGAACATGCTGAATCGGATTTAGAATGTCTGAGAAGTGATGCGCTGTAATCTAGTGACTGTCGGCATTGGTCTGTGAATTGGAATTGTGAATTGGCCTTTAAGAAACGGGCATGTTGTGAGTTTTGGGAGCAGGAACAGAGCACCATTTTTTATTAAGAACTGCAGAAAGGACTGTTTTACTGAAATATTCTGACAGTTTCCTGCATTGTTTATTCAGTGATGTCACAACACCGCTAATGAATCTAAAGCGCAACCACTGTAGTTGATTCCCATACAGTGGCTGTATCCGAAATCGCATACTTCCCTACTATATAGTAGGCGAAAAACAGCATGTGACAAAAGTATGTCGGAATTCACAGTGTAACTGTCTCGCCTTATGCCGCGTTTCCACCGCAGGAACTTTCCCTAGGAACTTTGGTGTGGTACTCGGTGTGTTTCGATTAGGGATGCACCGATCCGATACTCAGATCGGGTATCGGCTCCGATACTGCCATTTTTGCCGGATCGGGTATCGGCCGGATGGGACCGATCCAAATCCGATATTGTGCGTGTACTATTCTGTGTTATTGTTAAGCTCCACAAAAGGCACAAAAACATTAAAAAGCACCATAACGTTTCCGTGCACTATATTCCAAGTGTTCTGAAGCCATTCCATAGTTTAATTTGAGGTACAGATAAATATTTAAGTCGTTATATTAATGTTCACCTAAATGCCTCCCTCCGCTGCGGCTGTCAGTCATTCTCCACTCAGCATTCAGACTGCGTGTCGCGTTCGGTAACGACAGTCAACACAATGAAACTCCCTCCAAGATGAATCAAAGTTTCTATTATTATACTTCATCTATAGACAACGATACCGGTAATACAATACGCATCAATATATCTTTATTTTGTGCTTTGAACTTTTCAATGCGGAGCGCTGCCGCTGCGCACTGTGACTCCATGATGCTTCAAGCGCATCATTCTGCACACGGGATGCGCATAAGCGCTTTGTGCCGCTCTGTATGGGAGCCGTTCATATTATAATACTTTTGCGCAATGAAAGATTGTTAATAGCATTTTTTGTTCTGTCCTATCTATCATATGTTGCTGCCTAATTAAAAAAACTATACATTTAAAAGAAATGTCTTTTAATTTTATAGTGTAGCCTATATTTATATATAAATATATTTAGTTCAAGCCTGATACCTTGCACAAAAGAATGATCTCAGTTTCTTCCACAAAGTGAGGCATACAGTTTATTAGGTAATTTAGCACTTTTTTTATTATTACTTGAATATCGGATCGGTATCGGCCGATACTGAATCCCAGGTATCAGAATCGGTATCGGAAGTGAAAAAGGCGGATCGGTGCATCCCTAGTTTCGATCGCAGGAACCAGGGTCTAAATGAAGTTCCGGGTAAAGAAATTCCCCCTCAGAAAGTACCTGTTCAGGTACTTTCGGGGGTGGGACTTGGGCACTGAACATGCTGAATGGTTGAGTTCACACGGCATTTTGATTGGTTGACTCCACGCAGTCAACAATGGAGTTTAAAAAATACGACCGATGGACTGACGATGAGGTTCAGGCTTTATTAAGGTTATATGCGGAGGACGAATTCCAGCTGGAACTGGAAAGTCGCGCGCAGTCCTACGTCACCGGACTATCTTCACGGTACTTAAGACCGCTATGGAAACGCAGCTAGCAATAGGTCTGGGGGGAAAAAAGTTCCTGTGAAAAAGGTTCCTGGGACATATTGTTCTGGGTAATTTCGGTGGAAACGTGGCTCAAGTTTTTAGACAACAGTACTCATAAAAGATTAAGCAAAAAGTACCCGGAAGACCTACTACTTCCGTCAAGATTTAGCATAGGATGGACACTTTACTATCCCATGAGGCCACGGGATGCTAACTGACGCTGGTGGGTCACATGATAATGACAGTATGGCGGATATTGTACCTTCAAATTACATTCATACTATATAGACCATACTTTTTTTAGCAGTTGTAAAGTAATTACTTATTTAAAAATAAGTACCTACTCAAGAGATGCAATTTTGGATGCAGCCAATGGCACTTATGAGCTGATTCATTTAGTGAATCGATACGAATGACTCTTATGAACCGGTTCTTTTTAGGGAATCAAAAACATACAGCTTACATCTTTTGCAGGCATAGTATTTTCTGTTGAGCTTAAAGCTAACCCCAATGCCCCCCAGTTTTGCACTTACAGTGACAAATTCTGTAGTTTTGATTATAAAATTGTTATCGTCATCGAAATTGTAAGTACCACACCAAATCCATTGTTTGTTTTGGTTTTTTGGCATTAGTTTTGTTGCACGTCTTGGTTTTGCTGAGTTGGATGCTTTCCTGGTCAACATATTTTGTTGATCCTGGAACAACATTCCTGTCCGAAAACGTAATCCTAACCATATCCCTACGCCTAAACCTAACCCTACCCATAAGTTATCCCTAAAATCAAAGGGAAGTGATAGGTGAATCACATTGATGTTGAAGCACCTAACCTTGGTTGTAAGCCTAAACTTGACATAACCTGTAAACTTGTCCCTAAAATATGACTAGTTGATTGGAATATTGTTCCAGTGTCAACAAAGATGTTGATCCAGGAACATGCTGCACTTGGTGAAATCAGGTTCTGCAGTTTTGCAGTTAAACATTTGGTCCTTTTCATAAGGCAGTGTTCTTTGTAAATGGAAGTGGAATATGTTTAGTCATTTTTGCTTCCCGAGAACTTCCCGCCTAAACTGTCACCACAGAACCAGCTGTCCCGGTTGCAGTGTACCACAAGTTTTACAGTGACGTTGTTTTGCCTCCGCTGTGTGGCTGGGGTCCTGTCATGATAACACAGCAGCCAAATCTGTAAAAGGGATCAAAGATGAGTTTCCTCCTAACAAACAGCCCAACACATTGCAATTACAAACATCTGGCATCAGCTGGGTACAGATGTCAGGCCATGCCCACACCCCTAAAACCATCAGGATGCGGTCCAGATGTGAAGAGGTCCATCTCACGTAAGTTACAGATGTTGCTGTTTCTCAGACCACCACAAGGCTAACTGTGCTTTTGTCTGAAGTACTTTTTAAATTTATTGTTTTGCTACACCCAGTTTGCATGTGAAGCTGTGGGACAGGCTACAAACAGCAACTGAGAATGAGATTCAATTAGAGTCAAGATTGTTTAGCTAAACAACATTGAGAATCTGCAATCTGAATCTCCATTTTTACATCAGTCAGTTGGCTTTGATTGATATTGTATATTGTTATATGCATGCTCTAAATATGCCATTTTAAATATATAAATATATATATTAGGACTATGATGTTGGTGGTGCAATTCTGTTCCTTTATTTAAAATTTCATCTGCCTTAAAGTCCCCTTGTTGTCAATAATTTTATCCTTTAAAACTGATTTTGATCACCAAAATGACATATTTAAACTTCTTTCCCTGTAAAAAAAAAAAAAAAAAAAAAAATTCTCCATGCCTTAAAATTGCTTAAATGTAACACTACACCCTATAAGTGGATCTATGAATATGCTAATTACTCACATGAGTTCAGAGATCCACTCGGTCAACTTACTGAGGTAAACGCTGAACGATGGTATCGCTTGTTACAACGTCCGACACATAACGGTAATTAATATGATTAGCCTTTTGCTTGACTACGTTATCAAACAGCTAATAAAGTGTTGCTAATGTTACATGACTCCCTTGCTTCAGAGCAGTAATAGTTAATGATATGCTAAAGCCTGTCAGCACGTGATTGGTTACAAAGTAGTTTGTGACGTAAGAAACGCCAGCGATTTCAATCCACGTTTTTGAAAATCACTGCAGTTTTAAAGACAAAATACTCAGCAATGGTGTTGACTTATAAATTTGAACATGGTTTGTCTTAAAGCATATTAAAAACACCACATGGACATATTAAAAACTTGATTTTCACCACATGGGGGCTTTAAATAATATTTTTCCTCCTTTTCTATCTCACTTTGTCACTCTATTCAAAATTGCTGAATGCTTCCCATGCAAGCTTAGACATCTTTTTTAAATTGGATTAATGCAGATGGGAAATCTCACAGGCGCAAGTGGGAATCTAACAAAGGGCAGGTGCGAAGAAATCATTCCAAAATTCTCCTAGGATGTCTCAATCATTCCACAAGTTACTGTCAATTTCTGAAATTGCTGAGTCTCGAAGGACATAAAAAGAAGCCAAATCAGTATTCCCTGTGTTGGCTATGACCGAGGTGACTTCCTGTTTCAGATATTTATCTAATTATGGGTTTATCTAATGCAACCTGCCTGCTGTACAGTGCTAATTTATCTTTTTCAAATATCATGCATCTTAGACTAGACATATGATGTAGACGAACACCTGTGGACTTATGTAAATTCATACTGTCCTATGTGTGGGAATTCTGGCCTTAAGTTCTCAATTAGTTTTTTTTTTTAAATAAATTAATACTTTTATTCAGCAAGCATGCATTAAATTGACATTAAAGACATTTATAATGTCAAATAAATGCTTTTCTTTTGAACATTCTATTTATCAAAGAGTCCTAAAAACAATGTATCATGGTTTCCATAAAAATATTAAGCAGCACAACTGTTTTTTACCTAGATAATAATCAGAAATGTTTCTTGAGCATCAAATCAGCATAGTAGAATGATTTCTGAAGCATCGATTTTTTTTATTTTTTTATTATTCATTAAATTACAACAAATTTGTCGTTCATCATTATTTTATATTTTTCATTGGGACCTCATTAACCAAAATTACCTTCCAACATATGTAAATAATTCTAAAGGGTATAATTAACGTAATAGGATTAGTTTGTGTTCATTGAAAACTAAGTGTTGTGGTCGGGATGAGTGGAGACATGATGAGATGCGTTACAGCTCATTGAAGGGTTTGTACCTTAATGTGCTGTTCATGAGTGATGTTAGCACCAGATCCGGTCCAGGCTGATCTCGCTCTTCCGTGTATGCAAGTTCCCTGTAGGGATTGGAAAAACACTTTGGTGGATATTATACCCTGTTATTCTTTCTCTCCACAGTCCCTCCAACTGCTTTCTGTCTTTGGGCCATTAGAATAATATCTCAGTGTCTGGGTCAGGAGGAAGAACATCTCAAGTCAATCTCTGAACCCTCTCCAACAGGACCATTATGTCAGTGAAAAGCTTTTTATTTTTGTGAAATATTTTTATTTATTATTTTTAATATTTGCATTATTCATATACTGTATTTAGCTCCGCAGGTGTGAGCACAATTTTTATGCTGAAATGATTATTCTATTCTATTCTATTCTATTCTATTCCAAAGTAAGTTCTATTAAAATGTGTAGTGCTTTGGGATACGCCGTGTTAGTGGATCAACTAGTGAACTTTCTTTCCAATTTTTAAAAAAAAAACTTTTTAAATTTGGGGGCTGGGTATATAGGACAGAACACATGTTGGGTTAATTTTACCCAGAAATTTGGGTTCTTGATTTAACAAAGCATAATGGGTTGATTCATTTTTACTATTATACTAGCTTTTTCCCTTTTTTTTATACTTCATACATGAATTAATGTTTACGGATTGACTTAAATCCTCTAAACTGTTTTTCAAATACTCCACACAAGCACTGGTTTGCATGATAATTCCTTTATTTTCAATCATATTTTATAGTATACCATATTTTATATAATTTTAATACATATTGCCTACATTTAAGCTCGTTTAACAAATATTAGAAGTAAAAATTAAACAGAAGTAATTCAAGTGTAATCGGCCACTTACTGTTGTCCTGTTTCCACCGTAACGGTGCTGGATCACGTGGCAGAGATGGCTTACGTACGGTGGTGGAACTACTAATTTCAGACTGCCACTCTGTGTCAGTGTTGCCAAGTCCACGGTTTTCCCGTGGAATTGGGCTACTTTTACACTGTTGCCGCAGGTTGGTTTTCATGTCCGCGGGTTGAAACGACCCCAAATAAATGATATTTAGCACCTGGAATGCAAATTTTACCAGGGGAACCCTGCCAAAAAAGCAGATTTTACCCCCTGGAACACGTTTTTTACCGTGGAACCCCCCGAAACGCGATTGGGCTAGTTTTGGACTCGTTTTGAGTAGCAATTGGTCGGTTTTGTTGTGAAAACCTGGAAACCCTGCTCTGCGTTTCACTTGTAGCCAAAGAATAACCTCCATAACCTGTCCATAAATAATCAGTATACAATTCTGAGTACATATTTTAACATCCTAAGTATTTTATTCTGTATCTTTTTCAATAAAATCATACCATTGCAAGGCATCAGGCATTTCAATCATGCGAAAAGACCGGCGCGACACTCGTTTAGGTGACTTACATTGCGAACCTGTATGTTACTTTGCATAAAATTAAATGACATACAGAACAATAACGAATTTTTAGATAAAATAAAATGTACACAATCCTGTAATTTACCGAAGACATGCACCAATTTGACGGAGCTGCACTGCTCTCTCCTGAAGAGGTCGCAAAAAGCCCGCCATAAATAACCTGGGTTATTACGTCTGACCCAGGAGCTGGGTAGCACAAAAACTACCCAAACACTGGACTGGGCTGATTTAAGGCTCAACCCAAGACTTGGGTATAAAAATAACCCAAGATTTTTTAGAGTGTGTGCATTAAAATATGACTTTCGTAATGGACATTAGTAAATATTTTTTTTATTTAAACACCGCTTATGTAAGCATACCATTTTTTTAGAAGTTATATTTGTATGATCCTATTTTATTGATACTTTCTACATCCTGAAATATTAGGGTTTTCAATTATAAGCGTTTTAACGGGCAAAATAGCACAGCTTACACCAGTCTCCCCTAAAGATGTTTTTCTCTTCCTCTAGAATTCCTTTCTGAAATGTACATTGTTTGGAGAACGCCAGTCATTCTCTCAGTTGTCATCATCATCATCATCATCAAGGGTCATTACATGCGCCTATTCCCTCCTTCCATGTTCCCCTTCTGTAAGTAATCATTACGAACAAGGTTCATGTGGTGATTGCTCCACATTCAAGCTTCAGGTATGGCTGAGCTCCAGTCTGGGATTCATTGTCTTGATAGGTCTGGGTCCACAGAGCCTACGCATGACAGACTGCAAGGCCGCGACGAGTAGAAGATGAAGTTAACTTGTAAACGATGCCTTTCTCAGCTGTGTTGATTGATGTTGTTGTGATGACATGGATGAATTAATTTTAGAGGAGATGTAGCCAAAGATCTCAATTGTAATGCTATTACATTATCTTTTAATTCTTAAGGGGTATTTTGAAATTTTGCTTGGTGGAGTGCAGAATTATCCTGTGCATGTTGTATCGATTAGTGTCAACAGGATTTAAGCCATTGAGGATATGTGTAATTTATCCCAACCCATTTGATTTTATCATTAAACCAAATCCCACACTATCAGAAAAGACGTCTATGCATGCGAAAAGTTCAACGCAAAGTGGAAAATTTGCATTTGACCTTAGATTACATTCCAAAAAAACCCATCTAATCATTTCAAAATGGATGAAGTTTACAATTTAAGCTTAAGCAAGAACCAACTCTTTCTTTCAAGTGGCTTTCACTTGATGCATCCTTCTTTATTAAAAGTAACCAAACGGTGCGTGGATAACCTCTTAATGTGGCAGATAACCAAACGTCCCTCACCGACCCCTGATACACGTCTCTGATCTTTGGCCCATTTGATCTCCTTCGTGACCGAAACCCTTCATTTGTTTACGGCTTGGCTCGCCAGATATGATGCTTTTCCAAAGCAGTGAGTCATGGCTCCCGTCTCCTCATGTTTTTCAGCGCTGTCCAAAACCCTGAAAAACTGGAGAGGGAAAATAGACATCCTGACATCAATGGTCCAAAGATTCTCTGATTTGTGTCCACGTCTACATCGGCATCTCCTTTCAAATCATCCTATGTTTACAGTACCGTAGGTAAACCTCTGACGGATGACACGGGATATGTATTTTTAGGGTCACCCTGGTCAGCAGACCTAATTGACTGCTACTGATTATAGTATTTATGTAAACCAGCTCGCCCTCAGCCGTAATGCAGTCTAAGTGAGCTGCTCATAAAAACATCTGTGCATGACTAATGTTGTTACGTGACGTGACTGAGTGGACTTCCCATGGGCTGTCTATCCATTAGATTTACTCCAACCCCACCCTGGATTCAGATCCAACATGCACAGCTAACAGGGTTGTTTGGTTCTGAAGGTGCAGCACAGTGCTTTTCCTCACAAAATCATAATGTATATCAATTAAAATGTAAGGGCATTCTGATCACTTTTATGATTTATTGTCATTTTTAAATGTTGAAAGCACTGAAAAGAGAGACCAGTGTCGTCATTCACATTTTTTTCACAGAAGTAGATTTGGAAATAGATGATGGTGAGTAAATATGTTTTGGCGTGAAACTTGGGCTGTAACTACTTTGTTTACATGGAGTGAACATAATTTTGAATCACTCATCTATTTATTTACCTCAATATACAGTATATTTCAAAATATACATAGGCCTATTCCAAATCTATATTATAGTCCATAAATTATTTTTGAAAAATATAAATATAAACATTCTTTTTTTTTTATATAATTTTTCATTCTAAATATATTTACATTTGTTCAAAAAAAATAAATCCTTAAGCCACGCTATTTAAAACATACATTTAGCATACATTTTAAGTCTATTATAGCCAGGGGAAAAAGTTGTTTGTCATGTAGGGATTGTCATTCTAAACGTCAAAAACTGCTAATTTATGGTCATTTTGAAGGTTGTAAGCAATGAAAAGAGCAACCAGTGGCACTTCTCACACACACACACACACTCACACTCTAGGGCTTTTCACACTGCGCTTAGCCCCGGGTTACTTTCGTTCTAAACACCGCTTTTAACCCCGGGTAAAGGAACGTTTCACACTTGTAATTTAGAAGCGAGGTTAGCACCCCTTTTTACCCATGGTTATGAAGCCCTTCTCCGGAGCAGGGTTAGTACTGCTTTTGCGGTGTTAACCCCGCATTGCGGTGCCAAACTTGTATCAAAGGGTACGTTTACACGACAACGATATGCTTAAAACGGATAAGTTTTTCCTTCAAGTTTTCGTGCGTACAGATGACACAAACGATCCCCATTTATACGAATCCGTGAAAACGACTAAAAACTCTGTATTTTGCTGGCAAATCCGTGTGAATGCAGATCATTTTGACAGTGTCATATGTACGCAGAAAATTCAAAGGAATAACTTATCCATTTTAAGCATGTCGTTGTAGTGTAAACCTACTCTTTGAAACACGTTTTCAAAAGTTTGCATTTTTAGGCCATCAAAACGCCATTGTCGTGTAAATGAATGCAAAACGAATAAAAAGTTTTCCGTTTTTAGTTGAAAACGGTGTTGTATAAACAGCCCCAAAGAATAGGGACTTTGCTTGTATACAGTGTGAAACGATGTGGTGTTAGAATGTTACAGCTAGACGCTTAGCAACAGAACCGATCGCGTGCCTCATATTCACATGTTTTGGACAGTCACTGAAACACCTCGCATTATATATAAACAGTAAATTCAGCGTTTTAGAGATAAAATGTTGACAGAAAACGTGACAGTTTGAGTAAAGAAGAGACCGTTGTCCATTCAGTATAAACTCGATATAGTACATTCGGCAATAGCTATGTAAACAGGTCGCATGCTGCCTTTAAATACAATCATTGACACTGACACCGCAAATATGAACGTTAACCCAGGGTTTAGGAATGTACAATGTGAAACGTCAGCTTATGAATAGCCAGGATTGTTAACCACGGGTAAATTATGAGCAGTGTGAAACGTGAAGCAAGATAACCCAGGATTCCGTTTACACAGGGTTTAAAATGACCCAGGGTTAACTATTTCAAGTGTGAAAAGCCCTTCTCTCTCTCTTTCTCTCTCTGGCCAAAAAAAAAAAATCCCAAACCCAAAATGGCTAAACACTACACTTAAATGGTCTTAACCACAAATTATTGGTCAGGAAATTAGCAAAAATAAAGCAAATGCACTACTTAAAAAGCCATTGCTGTCTCAGAAAAACATCAAAGACAGAATGAAGTTTTTGGCAGAATATGGGAAGTGATGAATCACAATGAAACATGAGTTGCGTGATGATGCTTCAGAGCGGTGTCTTCGAAAATCTGCTGAGAAAATAAATGCATCATTGTGTGGAGCCTTTTTAGCTGCTTGGTGAGCTTCTTCACTGTGAAAAGTCATTTATTGCTTTGGAGTACAGGGGAATATTGCAGAATAGCTTGCTTCCCACAAGTGAAAAGTTGTTATCTAATGAGGAATGATCAGATGTTATTTTCCAACAAGACAATGCTCCTGCCCAAATTGCAAAGACAACCAAGAATTGGCTTGAGAACAAGTCCATCAGGCTCATGTTTGGGCCTTGGTCAGAGTCCAGATTTAAACCCTATAGTGAATATTTGGTCTGACATTAAACTCAAACTAACTGGGAGACATTTTACAACTACTCATGACCTGTTTGAAGCCATTAACATTGAGTGGAACAACACTGACTCTTTTTCCTGTAAAAAGCTGGCTGCATGTTGGGAAAGGCTATTCCGTGCTAAGTTACTTTATCTACAGTATTTGTACAATTCTTGCTATTTTCCTGACCAGTGATTTGTGATTAAAATGGATAAGACCATTTAAAGACCACTAAATATTTAGCCCTTTATTTTTTTTTATCCAGGAGTGTGTCTTTCATATATATATATATATATATATATATATTTACACACACACACTACCAGTCAAAAGTTTGGACACAGTAAGATTTTTTTTAATGTTTTTAAAAGAAGTTTCGTCTGCTCACCAAGGCTGCATTTATTTAATTAAAAATACAGTAAAAACAGTAATATTGTGAAATATTATTACAATTTAAAATAACTGTTTTCTATTTGAATATATTTTATAAAGTAATTTATTCCTGTGATCAAAGCTGAATTTTCAGCATCATAACTCCAGTCTTCAGTGTCACATGATCCTTCAGAAATCATTCTAATATGCTGATCTTCTGCTCAAGAAACATTTATGATTATTATCAATGTTGAAAACCGTTGTGTACTTTTTTTTTCAGGATTCCTTGATGAATAGTAAATTCAAAAGAACAGCATTTATCTGAAATACAAAGCTTTTGTAACATTATACACTACTGTTCAAAAGTTTGGGGTCAGTAAGAATTTTTATTTTTATTTTTTTGAAAAGAAATGAAAGAAATTAATACTTTTATTCAGCAAGGATGCATTAAATTGATCAAAAGTGACAGTAAAGACATTTATACTGTTACAAAAGATTATATTTCAAATAAATGCTGTTCTTTTGAACTTTCTATTCATTAAAGAATCCTGAAAAAAAAAAAAAATATTGTAAACAAATATTTTGTACAATTGTACACAATAAATGTTTCTTGAGCAGCAGATCAGCATATTAGAATGATTTCTGAAGGATCATGTGACACTGAAGACTGGAGTAATGATGCTGAAAATTCAACTTTGATCACAGGAATAAATTACTTTATAAAATATATTCAAACAGAAAACAGTTATTGTAAATTGTAATATTATTTCACAATATTACTGTTTTTTACTGTATTTTTAATTAAATAAATGCAGCCTTGGTGAGCAGACGAAACTTCTTTT
Organism: Hypophthalmichthys nobilis; assembly: GCA_037950665.1. Lineage (NCBI taxonomy): Eukaryota > Metazoa > Chordata > Actinopteri > Cypriniformes > Xenocyprididae > Hypophthalmichthys > Hypophthalmichthys nobilis. Next base: position 20,764,538 of record CM075479.1, read on the forward strand.
AAAAACATTAAAAATCTTACCGTGTCTTTTGACTGGTAGTGTATATACTGTAGGCAGTAGATTTGGAATGACATGATGATGTCATAAATTTTGTTTTAGGTGAACTAACCCTTTAAAAAAAAAAAAAACCCATTATTTTTCATAGACTTTATGGAACTTGAATGTCCACTATGTAAACACCAGAGATAAAGATTACATGTACTTGTAAATGCTTTTGTGCAAGTATTTCCCATTGCTTACAATGTTTGGCTGGATATTAAATCTGAAATTGGATTTAAGTAAAAGACATAAAAGCTTTCACTGTGATTTATTAGGATATGTGGCTCTGGCTCTACAGGGGGCTGGAGCACGATAACAAATATATGATCCATGGACTGCAACAGGAGTGATTTCCTCTGCTCTCCTCCAAGCGTGACATTGCTTCTGCACATCACTGAGGTAATGCAAACGGCATGAAGATCTATCTATCTATCTATCTATCTATCAATGACTCAACCAATCAATCGTTGAATCAATGACTCAATCAACCAATCGATCAATGAATGAATGAATCAATCAATCAATCGATCAATGAATAACTGATTGATTGATTGACTGATTGATTGATTGATTGATTCCCAGGGTACCTCAAATGTAGGTAAAAATGTCAAGATTTCCCAAAGCTTTATAGCAATTCCCTGCCAAAAATGACCCCCCAAAATATATTTCTTTAAACCTCACTATTTACAGTATATATTTATCATATATTTAAAGACTATTATAGTGAAGAAATATCTTTTTATTTTCATAAGGGGATTGTCATTCTGAACATCAAAAAATGCAAAGTATTTGAATTCACTGGCAACATTTACCTGCCACTACATTACAGTAAAGAATTACTTGGATTTTTATATTACATGGGCAAACCTGTTCAATCTAATTCAATCTAAATGCCTTTATTTTGATTATTCGCTAATATTTTTTAAACCGCCATTTGGACGCTTTTCTCACTTCATATGTATAGACCTGTTTCTTGCTGCTATTTTTATTTGCCTTCTTTAAATGCAAAATGTTCTACCCAACCTCCCTCATTTTGTTGTACACAATCCACATTCAATACTTCCGCACACAAAAACATGCAGTATTTCATGCATGTCACACCATCTTCTAGTAAACAAAGTGCACGTGTATAAACCTGTGGTGTCTTTTGGCATCTAAACAAATGCATTTATACAAAAAATATGGAGTTGTACACATGGATACCAAACAGTTTATCATTCCAGATAAGAACGGCACATTTGGATTAAGGAATAGATTTGGTTTATTTTCAGGAAGGCCTCCAGCCTCCAGCACCCCACACACATCTGTCTCCTCACCTTCCTCTCAGGGAGTCAGCCAAAAACACATCACTCAGTCAGATCCCTGCAGACCTACCAACACATGCAAGTGACCCAAGACAGCCATGAGTGCTGGAGCATCCGTCTGGGATACAGCTACACAGAGGTCGTTGTCACGTTTTGTATATTCAAATATATCTTGTAAGTAGCAAAATGAGGATGTTAGTCATACCATGTTGCTGCTTGTTTTTCTTTCGGTTAATTTATGTCGGGATGCCCAAAAAAACAACAACACAGTCCTTGTATGTTTTAATGCCTGGATGCACTTGTGCAGGAGACAGGAAGGACTGACCACAGAAGCATACAGTTTTGGGTATCAGGATGATTGAATGATTTGTGCTAAATTTGCAGACACTTACGTTTTATGTCTCTTAGGGGTCTTTTTATTTCATTAAAGACCATCGTTCCCGTGGAGTAGATTTGATTAACTTGAATATCTATCCTGTACGCTGAATTTTAGACCAATTTTAAAATCAATTTTCCATCATAGCCTAAAGCACTATAACTCGAGTGGAAAACGATGTTGTTGAGTATGTTAATGTCCTGTGACATTTGCTCAGGAAAATCGAATCATCCATTCAAGCAAGAGCAAATGTGTCATATTAGAATAAATTGCAAAAGCACTGGGAGCGCAGAAGTTGTTGTGGAACATGTTTAATGCCACATTGTGGTTTGTTGCATTAGTGGAAGGAGGTTTTGTGTTCCAGTTTGCTTTGTCAATCAGAGGACTGTTGGCAATCATGATGGAAAAAAGCATTTCGGCTTAATGTAGTATGGAAGTTGATTGTTCTTCTTTTTGCCAGCTGTATGTTTTTTTTTTTGTTTTGTTTTTTTTAACCAGTCTGAATATTTAGAAAAGGCATCATTGCTCATGAATTCTTACCTTTGATAGCGTATATACGTTTCCTGTGAGACTTTCCATATGTTCACTGAAAAGGTTCAATTCACATGCCAGTCAGTGTATATTACGGCACTCATGCAATAGTACTTAAATTGTATTTACTTTGACTCTTCCTGCTTGCTCTGAGCGTGATGTTGTGTTTAGAGAAGTTTTAAACGTGTTTTCTTTTTTCCTCTTCACCGTCCTGTTTATTTAACACTGAATTCCCTTTTCATTCATTAATCATAATCACACCTTTAAAGTCTGTTATTCTCTGTTGGTCTCTAGTTGAAAAAAGCATTTCTAGATGAAGTAGGGTTCAACAAGGCAAACGTTTTTTGGAATTTTTTTTTTCTCCCAAAACACAAAAACAACAAACACCAAAATCAATTTTTTTTTCCCATCTTATTTATTTATTAAATATCATATATTAATAAAGTATTATAATTTGTATTTTGTCCTAAAACTCTAAAAAGAAACAAACACCAATATCAAAATTGTGGTTAAATTCTTTTATTTGTTGATTGATTGATTTATTTGTTTGGTTGGTTGTGTATTTACTTGTTTATTTATAATAAAATATCACATTTAAATAAAGTATTATAAATATTTTTATTTTCTCATAAAACAGACACCAATATCAAAATTGTGTTTAAAGTTTTAGTTATTCATTTGTTTGTTTGTTTGTTTGGTTCTGTATTTGTTTATTTATTTATAATAAAATATCAAATTCTAAAAAAAAAAAATATTATAAATATTATTTTTATTTTCTCTTACAACTCTAAAAAAAGAAACAGACACCAATATCAAAATTGTGTTTAAAGTTTTAGTTATTCGTTTGTTTGTTTGTTTGTTTGGTTGGTTGGTTGGTTCTGTATTTGTTTATTTATTTATAATAAAATATCAAATTCTAAAAAAAAAAATATTATAAATATTATTTTTATTTTCTCCTACAACTCTAAAAAAAGAAACAGACACCAATATCAAAATTGTGTTTAAAGTTTTAGTTATTCGTTTGTTTGTTTGGTTGGTTGGTTCTGTATTTGTTTATTTATTTATAATAAAATATCAAATTCTTAAAAAAAAAATATTATAAATATTATTTTTATTTTCTCTTATAACTCGAAAAAGAAACAGACACCAATATCAAAATTATGTTTAAAGTTTTAGTTATTCATTTGTTTGGTTGGTTCTGTATTTGTTTATTTAAATTTGATATTTTATTATAAATAAACAAAGTATTATAAATATTAGTTTTATTTCTCTTAAAATCAGTCTCAAAATTGTGATAAAAATGTATTTATTTGTTTGTTTGTTTGTTTGTGTATTTGTTTATTTATTATAAAATATTGTATTTAAATAAAGTGTTATAAATATTATTTTATTTTCTACTAAAACACTGAAAAGCAACAGACTCAAACTTGTGATTTAAAATTTCTTTATTTTTTCTTTATTTTTTATTTACTTGTTTATTTATTTATAATAAAATATCATAATATAACTAAAGTATTATAAATAATATTTTTAAATGTTGCAGATTTATGTAGGCATTGTAAATCAGATAATTTAAAAAAATAAATAAATAAATAAATAAATCATGTTTTCCTTAAGCTCTGTGAGCTTCCAGAGTTTTATTATCAACACATAAAAGCAAGTCCTCCAAACATTCAAGCTTTAACTCTTATCCCTGTTTATGTTCACACATGCATTTTATGCAACACCTTTGTAAATTTCCCCATAAAGTATCCTGGCTTTGAATTCTGAACTTGTGAATTAAAGCTGTGAAGGTACTAACGAATGTGTTGCTCACAACCAAACGCCACGGCCCCATGTGGAGAGCAGTGGCAGTTAGTCAGAATCAATCAACAGATGCTGAGCAGGGCATGAGTTTGTTAATCGTTCCCTTCCGTCCCGCAATTCCTCTACTGTTAGTCTCACCCTAAGGAGTGCTGGCATCTGTAACCCGTATGAAGTACTACAAAGGGGCAGAATAAGCTTTCCTGCATTTAATAGCCTCCCCCTCGCAGAAGCAAAGTGTTTCTGTCCCTCTGTTTATGCTTTATGAATCCGGTGATGATTCTCATTGTGGGGGTTGGTGATGATTTATGTCTTGAGTGGGATTATGTTGGCTGTCAGGATGTGGTGGAGGAGGACAGGGGGCATCTGCGCTGGGTTGGGAATGCTTGTACTTTTGTTTTAATGAACATCAAAGCAGGACACGATCTCTAAAGTGAGCTATTAACAACATGACCGTTTACTGTCAGTAAATCTTTGGAAATGCTGTGATATTTGGTTAGTGTGTCCATAGAAAAGAAAAACTACAAATGAGATCTCTTATGTATCTTCTTATGTATCTCAATTGTTTCTTTTAAACAGCAGTGAGATTAAATGGAGAGTCTCCTGCTTCTCAACTTCATCTAATTCTTCCAATATCAGATTGTCCGAACTCTTTATCCACATTAATATTATAGCTCTACATTCCTACTGTCTGTTAACCGTAATGTTTTCATTTTTTTTAATATTTATATTTAATTCGTAAAAACATGCATTGTGATGTGTAGTTTAAATCACCAAGAAAATGCCTTGGTTCTTTATAGTGAATCAAAAACATAAAGTGTGACCGGTAGTCCGATTCCCGAACTAATGACTCTTGTAAGCTGGTTCTTTTTAGCGAATCAGAAACCTGCAGTGCAACCAGTGTAGTCCATTTCCAGAATAATTTTCTCTTAAGAGCCGAGTTCTTTTTAATGATTCAAAAACATACAGTGCGATCATAGTGGTCTGATTCTCGTATGGTTCTTTTTAGTGAATCAAACACATAAAATGCTACCAGTATAGATTCCTGAACAAATTTGTTACTTTTAAAGACACACTATGCATATTTTTGTCACTAGAGGTCGCTTATTCAAAACAAAGGTGTAGCTTGATGATCCTTTGATTTCGTGGAATCATGTTGTCTTCACGTCTACAGCAGGTGGAAAAGAATCGGGACGGGACTCGGGCAGAAATCATGTTCATGGATGAGATTATTAATGTTACTGTAGTATGAAGCAGAGCAGGACCGAGTGCTGTGGGAGCTGAACGAGAGACGAGAGCGACACACGGCTCGAGAGCAGCGGAACTTTTATTATGCTGCAGACGAGCGCTTCCGCTTCTTCCGGTCATTCGTATGTGGGGTAAAGCAGCGCTGTTTTATCATGTGGTCATTAGATACATTTGTGTGTTGAAAGTTGTTATAGTGCTACTCTGCATTCGCTCAGCAGCTGCTATGAGACACTTAAAGGGTTAGTTCACCCAAAAATGAAAATTCCGTCATTTATTACTCACCCTCGTGTCGTTCCACATCTGTAAGACTTTCGTTCATCTTCGGAACACAAATTAAGATCTTTTTGATGAAATCCGAGAGGTATCTGTCCCTCCATAGAGATCCAACGCATCTACCACTCCAAGGTCCAGAAAGGTAGAAAAAACATCATTAAAGTACTCCAGTGGCTTAAATTCTTTGTTTGTGCAAAAAACAAAAACAAAACATAAATTAGCACTTTATTTTCAAAATAATATTATCCAAAGCGTTCACGCAACAATATCAGCTCTCGTGTGAACACAAAACGCATGCGCCATGATGCTCTCGTGAATGCACATTGCAGATCAATATTTTTGTAAATTGGTAAATTATGTGTTTTTGCGCAAACAAAGCACTCGCTTCGCTTCATAAAATTGAGTTTAAGCCACTGGAGTCACATGGAGTACTTTAATGATGTCTTTTTCCTTTCTGGACCTTGGAGTGGTAGTTGCGTTGGATCTCTATGGAGACAGAAACCTCTCAGACTTCATCAAAAAGATCTTAATTTGTGTTCTGAAGATGAACGAAGGTCTTATGGATGTGGAACGACATGAGGGTGAGTAATAAATGACAGAATTTTCATTTTTAGGTGAACTAACCCTTTAATGCACACTGCATAAGCTAGATCGATGTTAGTCATGGTAAAACATGGTACTCGCGGTAAATCAAGAAAACGAGATTTAAACAATAAGACTTACTGTTTTGAGCTATATAACAATGATTCATTTTCTGTCGATGAATGTATCCAAACAATTGCTCACCTGTCTAATAAGACACTTAATATATTAAAGCGTCTTTGATGTTTCCATGGTCTCTGCAGAATAAAACCAGAAATCGAGGCTAACATGGGTATCGTCATATGTCATTGATAGGCGACGCATGGACATGGTCCGTGTCCTGGTTAAAATTATTTTTCTGGATTTAAACATTCTTGGAAACATTTGCGATAATGTAAGTACACAAGTCAACAAAATATATAACATTGTTCTAGTGGGTTTTTGGATATTTCAATCCAAAAATCTTTTATTGTGCCTTTAATGAATATTTCAAAAGTTTTATTTATATAGCGCCTTTCCAGGGATCAAGGACGCTTTACAATGTACATTTAACAAGGAAGAGATAATACGAGTATGAAATGATGAAAAAAGTTTAAATCAGCCCGACAAATCCTTTTACTCAAGCTGCAATTTTACATTATTTTCAGTGATGTCCGTACTGAAATGAAGCAAGTTTGATGTCATTATTATTAGGGAATGTATGTTGAGAATGTTGTTAAAGATAAACAGACAGCTTTTTTGTGTAACAAATAAAGGAATATTCCTTATCCCTTCTGTGAGTTGCTTTAGCACACATAACACACCTGGTTAAATGAGGTTGTGAGTGGTTAATAAGAAAGAAAAAAAGTGGTGTAACAATCTTCCGATGGAAACCAGTTTCTACGCTAGTGTTTTGTTTGTGGAATCCTGGAAAAGAATGGGGCTCATGATCAGATCTGTGATATCAGCCAGTAAGGACTCCTAGATCCTCAATACAAAGCAAAGCCATATGGACAATATTTTCACAGCGTTCACAGGGTCGTTGTTTATGTTTCAGGAGTAAAATAAAACTCAGAACTCTTTGTGGTAGGCTAATAACTTGGCCAAGTTAGTTCATCTTAATGATGGCATTGTTCATGCGGTAATCAAGAGCATATAGTTGCACCGAATCAACCCAGCCATCTGGATAATGTATCTTGCAGATTCTGAAACACTCCTTTTCCCTGTCAGATATTGTGAGTTCTGTTTGTCCAGCCAACAGAACACTTGAGAAGACAATGACTAAAATGGTAGGGAATTATATGAGCCAACAGCAGGAAAGATCAGTCGAAGTCCTTCCATGATCATCCAACATGGATAACAGGCATCCATTTGTAATGCCAATTCTGCAATCCATTTAGTCACAAACAGATGGGAGTCCTGCATAGGAATCCTAACCCAGAGAGAGAAATGTCTGTTTAGAATACAAATTAAGTGAAAGGAACAAAATAGGAACAAATGCACTCTAATCAGCATGTGTTTGAGGATCTTGTCTCCATTTCGTTCCTTAGGTTGTTTTAGAAGCATCGTGATTTACCTGTTTACTTCAGGAAAAAGAGTAGTATAGTGCTGTTGTATTGAAAAACTAGACTTTTTGTGTAAAGGAAAACATACAGGAAAAAGTATTTTTGTAATACATAGATAACAGCAGGCTACAGTGTTTGTTTATATGTTCTGTATTAACCTACTGTACATCTTAACAAAATAAGGAAGGGCCATTTGATTCATACACTTGATAAGCCTTGCTCTTTGAAGTGATGCAAAGCCCTCGTGGGTTTGTGAAACGGCCATCTCTCCATCTCCATCCAAACGTAACTGAACCCTAGCCTGGCCCTCGCTGAGGAAACAATAATTCTCTCCTGTTTCAACAGCCCGAGATAACTGAGAATAAAATAATGAAGTTAGTTGGGGCTGAGATCAGGCCTAAGGACAGTAGGAATATTTTCTTCAGGTCTGTGAAACCAGTGAAGACAAGCCTTACATGACTTTGATTATCCTTCATGTTCGCTGGAACTTTTTTGGTTTGGCAGGCAAAATGTAAAAGCGCTTTTGGTTCACCCTTCTCATAGGGTTAGCAAAACATTTAGCCCTTGATTAAAGTGGACAAACTAATCTCACTTTAGGCCAGGACATTTTAAGCGCTGCTGTACCATGTGCATTGAAAACAAGCAGTGTTAATTTTATACCCTGTTCTTTGCTTACTTTAATCCTGCTACAAATCAAATCCATACCTAAATATTCAATGCAGCACTTGCAAAATGATGGCAAATTATCAGGCCTTCAAGTCAGAATGGAGGATTTGCTTTAATCATGAACTGCATCTGGAAATAACAGTATTCAAGTGCAATATTAAGGCTTTTAAGCCACCCCACCCTTTTTCATCCTAGGCAGTCTTTGTCTATTCATGATTACTTGTCATTTGTCATTCATTATATGTATTTACCCCAGTAATAGCTTTTAGAAAATACAGCGGCTCAATTTTAGTGCCTCAATTTCTAGAGCCAAAGTAAAGCAATACTAAACAGGGAGTCTGTAAAAGTGCTCTCGTCTAAAGATGGAGAACAAAAAGATGACACGAGGGCTGGTATATGGTTCCCCTTGATTTGAGCCAGCTGTGAACCCATGTGCCGTTTAGGGTCTGTCTAAGGTTTTGTCCCCTACTTAAATGTACTTTGTCACCACATAGACATGTAGACACACACACATACACCATTACTTGGTAATTTGGCAGTAAATATACATTTAAATGGCTTTGTTTACATTTAAAAATGGAATCTACCATTTGTGTTCAATCAGTGGATGAATGCAGTATGCTGTTTAGACCCCTTTTAAGACAAATGTAAAGATAAAAGGGCAGGTGTTGCCTTGTTTTTATCCACCCAGGCCACCGTATTGATGTTTAAATATGTGTTTCCTGGTTTTTATGTGTAGAAATAATGGACCCAAGCTCAAATTTCTTTGTCATAAATAATGTTTAAGGTACAAACTGCAGCTGGCTAATGTTTTGTCTTTGTTACTAATACTGTATGCTTGGCCATTGGTTGCCAGTTTCTACAGTAGCACCGGGGCTATTTATCACACTTGGCTATATTTCAGTAATGATGAGGTTTTGAGTTAAAAGTCCAATTACCCATGTGTTTTGTTTTGCATTTTGTTTTTGCTATGCTTTGCATTTTTGTTTTGTTGTGTTTTTTATGTTATGCTTTGGTTTGCTTTTGCTTTGTTTTGCTTTCCTTTGTATTTTTCATTTTGCTTTGCTTTGCTTTGTTTTGCTTGTTTTGTTTTTCTTTGTTTTACTTTTTGTTTTGCTTTGCATTTTGTTTTGTTTTGCTTTGCATTTTGTTTTGTTGTGTTTTGTTTTTATGTTTGGCTTTTGTTTTGTTTTGCTTTGCTTTGTGTTTTGTTTGGTTTTGCATTTTGTTTTGCGCTTTTTTGCTTTGGTTTATTTCTCTAACAGTGTTTTTTTTTTTTTTTTTTTTTTTGGCTTCAAACTACTTTAAAACTGTATTTTTTGTTATTGTATACTGTAATTTGTTACATATTTGTTAATTCATATTTGTTAACTCCAATATCAACATATTTTATATAATAATAATAAAGTTGTCACATCTTTTTTAAATTATAATTTATATAATTTATATATAATTTATACATTTTTTGACTGTTTCATTAATTATTTTCTGTTTCATAATTGTTTTACTATTTATATTTTTCTGAAAATCCTATAATGACATTGTGACAGTACGCCCCACTATTTAAGGCTTAGGACTACATCTATTTAGATGGGTGCTTGGCAAGCCTTTGGTGCATTCCATTACTGTATAGTTTGAAAAGAATGAAATATAAACCAAGATCAAGCCTTTCTGGATCACACTGTATCTTTTAAATCAATTAAGCTGGAGTATTTTGACAGAGTTGTAAATCACTGTGGACAGACCCATTGATATTGCCAGGGATGTGTCTCTCTGATATGACAGGGATTGTGTAAACAGACAGAAGAGCCGTCAAACATGGGCCTCAGGCAGCATGTAAAGACTATTTTCTCTAAGGTAATTTTAAAAAGAATAAAACTGAGCTGTTTGTTAAAAAGTCTGATATGTTTAAACATTAACTCGTTACCTTTTCCGTAAATGTTTACAAGTAACATCTAAATCTACCTCTTGTGATTTCACAGCAAGATGGGAAGGTTTCAGGCACTTTCTCATGAAAAGTCGTCTCACACCAGCAGTGCTGTGGACTGCAGGGAAACTGGCCAAGAGAAGAGAAAAACAGTCGGTAAAGGGAGCCAATTTGAATGAGGTAAGTGACAGTTTGATGTTATGTGAAGGGACTCGACTAGCAGGTGCTTTGGAGGCTTTTTTTAAACAGGCATTTGAACTTTTGTGATTTGTAAATTTTTTCCCAAGCCAAGAACAGCGAGGTAACAAGAGTCAAATAATTGACCAAATGAATTAGCGAAATGACTTTTCATGTTGCCTTGCAATAAATCTCTCAGCATATCATCACATATCAATAGGCCAGACCACCGATCACAACTGAACCTTGCATAAGTGCACCAACATAATTCAGACCACTGTCACTGAAATAGCCATGGTGGAGCAATTTCAAAATCTGTGATTGTGTGTTGTGGCCAAAGAACTGCAGCAGATCCTTCAAAACATTACCTGGCTTTTCCACTCAAGTGGTTTATAAGCTAAAACGGGCAATATCCCTCAGTTAACAAACAATTGTGTTGTCCACGTCTTCATGTTTGGGTGATAAATGCATGAGATGTGAACATTCGAAATAAGCAACAGAGTTTGTTTGGATTCCTTGCAGTAAAAAAAAAACCCAAAAAACAAGATGGCAATGGAAAAATGTTGTTGACAACCGGTAAGAGATGTAAATCAGCCAATATAAACACATTTAAACAGATAGCAAGGAATTCTTACTGAATATGAGTTGGTTTTCTACATTTAATAAGGAATTTGCTTATATTCGTGTGTTTGACCTTTTGTGGAAAGTCATTTGAATGTTTTCTCCAGGAATGACAGTGACTTTGCAATGTGTTCAAAGCATCTTAACTCTGTTTTCCTGTGGTTTACACAAAAGCTGCGAGACAGTTGTGCAGATTCACGAGAGCTCGGCCCGGCCCGGTCGTCTCCATTACGTCTCTGACATGTTGGCTACATATGCTCCCCTGATAGATCATCCTAATCAGTGTTAGCATTGTGCAGACCGTAAACATTTCCAACGTAAGATTAATCTTTCAGTGTGTTTTGTATCTTGCTGTAGTTTGCTGGCGGCAATGTTAGACTGACGAATCTTTTCGGTTTTTCATAGTATCCTGTTTATGATGGTTCTGCTTTGAATTTAAAATTGGTGTGACAATCTATCTAAAAATCTATATTAAGTCTATATTATTTATTTATTTCTCCTGTCAGCAGAGGGCCTGGATTGAATTCTTCTGATTAAAGCTGTTTGTGCAGTGCTGGTGGGGATTTTTGTCATATTAGTCCAACAACTAAGACTTTTATTACTCCAAATTGCTTCAGAGGGACAGTGTTTGCAATTGACTTACAGTAAATTGCTTAGGATAAATGTCTACTGAATTATACATTTTCATTTGTGCTTCATTTTATTCGGCCAAATCAAAGATGTTGTACTGAAAGTACTGTAGATTTCTCTGCACCCATTACCCTCCCTTCTAGCATGCATCAAGCTGACATGAAATAAACATTATAAACATGACCTCATTGTTCAAAGTGTAGTGTACGAACTGCCATTAAAGTCATAATCCAAATCAGATACCGAGTAGTAAAAGAATGACCACGCCCTGCCTCATTTTATGTCGCTTTAACATATTCGCCCCCAAACAAATAAATACAACAGAATGACAGTTTTGCATTCAGCAGGAAATAACTGTGGCTGCTTAGACATCATGAATCAACTACATGCTGAAAATGAGCTTATGGGTTTGCTTGGTCTTGTTTGCCTGATGGGTTCCGCTCCACCCAAATACAAGTGTTCTGGTTTTTCTGCAGATCCCAATAACATTTAGTCGTCCTGGCTGTAAACATTTAATTGAGTGTTTACCAAATTGTGGACATGCGTTTAGCTTGTTTAGCTTGGACACATTCATAGCTGTTTTGAAGGCCATTTTTAGCCTGTTTAGATGAATATACCTAGAGCTTTGGTTACCTAGATACCTAGAACAAAGCTAGTTTGTTCCTTTAAGAGTTTATAATGGGTTTTTAGCATACCGGTTTTCAATTTATGAGTAAAATAAGGACTGTGGTCAACCTTACTTGTAATAAATTACACCTATTCATACAGCAAATGTTAATTTTGAAACCATTTATGGTTATATAATGACTATATTCTAAATAAACTACTTTGTTCTAAGATTCTTCAGTTCTTTCACATAGCCTACCTGACTGAAAGGCTCATTATGCGGCTCATTATGTGGGTCTTTTGTCTCCTCAGGTGTGAATCACATCATTATTCAGGATTATTCATTCCTCCATGCATACTATCTTTCTAAACAAAAAGTGTCTTACACAATTTAAATCAATATATTTTTTATGTGAATGAGTATTCAGGATGATTTTCACATCATTTTGAAGCAAAAACTCTAGTCTACAACCTCCAATACCCAGAAGTCTTGTGGACATTTGTTTTGTGTCCTTATTTCAGTGACTTACATTTTTTGTTTTTCCAATAACCTCACATAAACGTTATTCTCTCAAAAATATAAACATGTATACACATGTTGCTCACATATTATGGTAGCCTAGTTCGTGCTGAATACAGTGTAATGACACTTTTGCCATTAATATGTTTATAAACAACTGAAAAAAACACAAATGTCAGGGCATGTCAAAACTTCTCCAGGGCCCCAAAAATCCTCAGACCCCAGAGGGTTAAAAATGTAAATGCTAACAAGTTGCTACGTAAGCACTACAGCTACCACAAGGATGCATTTACATGCTTGACTAAGTTCTTTTGTAGCAACTTTTTTTCCTATTTTTGAAAGTAATACTTTTATTGAGCAAGCCTGCATTAATTTAATCAAAAGTGTCAGTAAAAACATTTATAATGTTACAAAAGATTTCTATTTCAAATAAATGCTATTCTTTTGAACTTTCTATTTAACACTGTAGCATGTTTCCACAAAAATATTAAACATCACAACTGTTTTCAGCAAGAAATGTTTCTTGAGCAGCAAATCAGCATATCAGAATGATTTCTGAAAGATCATGTGACACTGAAGACTGCTAAAAATTCAGCCTTGTCATCACAGGAATAAATTACATTTTAAAATATATTAAAATAGAAACAATTGTAATAATATTTCACAATTGAACTGTGTTTTTGATCAAATAAATGCAGCCTTGTTGAGCGTAAGAGACTGACCCTCAAACTTTTGAATGATTATGTAAGTTGTAGAATAAAACAGGAAAGTTTCTTGAAGTAATGTTAACCACAGACTTGTGTTGCTTATAAGACTACAAACTGAGCAGCTCTATTGCTTTGTATCAGTAATAATTACATATCACCATGAAAGTAAACATGTTGTTAAGGAGTAAAACTTATTTAAACATACAAAAGTATATGACCTTATTTCCCGTCTCCATAATAGTCAGATGTCTCTTAGCCATGTGCTACCGAAGGAAGAGAATCTGTAGTATATCTTTATTTTCTTTCCCATTCAGCACACATGAAAATTTGCAGGTTTTTGGACTCGAGGGTGTACGAGACAGATTTTTCTTCATTTTTCAGCCTAACTTGCTGCCAAGCCTGTCTTCTCCCTAAACTCCTTTCATATAAATAAACTATATAGTATATTTTTTCAAGAAAACTTCATCTCCTGTCTAATGTATTTTTGTATCTAGATTTTGGCATGGCCTTGAGATCCCATGGGCTCTTAAACATTATCACTTGATATACCATGTAGACTGCAGTACACGTCGCTTCTGCTCGACAGCTGAACATTCAGGTCATTGTCACGGTTTATTTGTACTCTTTTAGTAATGAACAAATATTAAATATTAATTAATTCTAAATTATTTATGTATACATTTATGCTTTAAATAAAACATAAAATACTGCACTGTTATTTCTTTGAGAAGCTTTACACAAATGTACGTTGCATGTGCTTTAGTATGTTATTTATTCTTGAAGGACTTAGAATATAGAATATATAGCTGTAGTGTGCTTATATGGAACAACATTTGTCAATTTATAGTTTAAATAAGATGAATGGAACTTTCTATTCAATATTTTATTTTCTTAACACATACTGTATGGGAAATCATCCAAGTAAGACTGCAGTGATGTTTCCTAGGAGGCTAAAAGACATTTCTGATGGATGCATTGATAAAAATATTTGGAAAGGTGTTTTGCACCATAATGAAACTATTGAGTAGGTTCTGCACAGTACATGGTTCTTAGGAGTACTTTGCCTTTATCTGTGTCAAAGGGATTTATATGCAAACAGACAGTGATTTGTTCTTTTGTTGTCTCTTAGGATTGATGGGGCCAGAAAGTGATCCAAGGTCATCACTCCAGCTCTTCAGCAGATGAAAGTAAACGTCCTCCAGGGCGTTCAACATGCTTCTCTTTGACAACCACCAGATGGGAGGAAGTTACATGACCTGACGTTAAGTCTGTTGTCTTGGCCTCAACTCTCACCCAGACCACATGACAATTCGCAAAATCTATAAAAATGACGTATTTCTCAAGATTACTTTTGTCGACACCTTTTTTTCTCCTAATATATTTTGGATGTGTGCTTATTTTTGTCTTGTCACGACTGTATATTATATAATATGGATTGCATGGTTTGAATTAGTTATAAATCAGATTTCTGAACAAATAAACAAAGTACTGAAAATGCAAAATTGAAAGGTTGTCAGAGATAGATAGATAGAATTTAAATGTACACATAAATTCAGTTCCTTCTGAAGAAGACTGGTGGCACTAAAGTCTGAGCAAATCATGTCACAATGTTTTGGCCCGCTGTCGCCCCCGTTCGGTGAGGTCACGCCATTACCACGCTCTCACACGTGCTTTATGAATATTCATACGGGAGTGGGACGGCTGGTGTCGAGTTTCACTCCAGGAGGTTGAGAGCGTGTGTTGGAAGTGTGGATTCTAGAGTTGGATGCTGTTGTCGATGCTGACGGACTGATTTCATCCTGTCTGCTGCGCTCAGTTTTGGAGGACAGAGCCCTTTCGAATTGGTGCAGCGTATTCTGAGCTTGACAACAACAGGAACAATACAAAAACTGGAAATATACTAGTGGAAGTTATTGTGGCACGCGAAAGTTAACTTGTGGGAAGATGGATATAATCTAAAACGGATTTTTTTGAAACGACACTTCATTTTTGGGTGGTTTTCCTGCAGTTACGTTGGCACAGACTGGATCTCTCTCGTTGAAAAGCACGAACAGATGTGTGTAAGTGTTTCATGGACTCATGGCAGTGGCGTTGAACTAAGACTTTATATCCCATAATGAAGCGACAAAACTACAACGCTTTCATAGTCAACGCGCGCGCTTATGGCAAGCCGGATTAACATTTATTCCTTAAAAACTGACAAGT
This sequence comes from Hypophthalmichthys nobilis, assembly GCA_037950665.1. NCBI lineage: Eukaryota > Metazoa > Chordata > Actinopteri > Cypriniformes > Xenocyprididae > Hypophthalmichthys > Hypophthalmichthys nobilis. Next base: position 20,780,297 of record CM075479.1, read on the forward strand.
AGTGTATCTGTCTTGATGTTACCAATACTTTTATTTTGTCTTGCAATAAATAACCCACTTTTATCCAATAATTAAACTTATTAACTTGGACAGCAGTAGCCTACTGTTTTATATTTAACTGTCCCAGTTTTACTGTAACAAATAGCAATTTAAATAAAGCAGTTGTAACTAATGGGGAAAAAAACTGGTAACAATTGGGAAAAACCCTAGTGTCTGCTAAATAGGTACTAGAGTAGAAGAATATAATAACTAGAATAGATAACTAAAGAACAATACGTCATGATTACCGGAAATATGATCTGTCAACAATTGGAATATATTATTAGTACAAAAAATGGCAAGATATTTGGCACAATTGGATTACTTAATATTCATTAAATTACTAGTAACTTAAAAATAGATACTAGTTAGTTTTAAGGAATAAAGGTTAACACAGCTTGCCATAGTCGCTTGCAGCATATAGACTTTGTGGACTAGAAATGGAAGCATATCAAAATGTCAAATTTTTTTAGCTGTGCATGTTGGGTACCTCTCATATATATGTAATAACAAAGATTTTTAAATTTCTCATTGCAATAGACATTGAAATCACCGCGGTTATTGAGCATTGTATTCACTTATCTAGTTTAGAAGTCCATGGTCATGCATTTAGTTTTACTAATGCAGTGTTTCTTGTGAGACCATTGAGATGTCAAGGGAGAAGTTTTAATTTAGACTTGGGAACCTTGTTTGTTTGAGTACATTGTGATTGTTTGTAGTTTATTTTTGGGTTTAATACATCTTCAGGTATAGTTAAACTTGCATCTATAGTTTAGATTTATTATAGTTATGGTGATTGTAAATGTATGGTGCTTATTGTATGGTTATTGTAAACGAGTATATGATGGTTATTGTAAACTTTCTGAAGTGGAAGTGCATGCATTGTTGTTTGTTTTTGGTAGATGTGGTAGAAATGGAGGTTAGGCAACTCTAAAAAAATGTTTATTGGAATGATTCAGACCTACACCATTTTGTTAGTAATAAATCAGTGCAATTAATCTGACAATCTGTCATAATACAGCTGATATTGATATTAGTACTAAATTATAAGCTATTATATTTCTTAACCATGAAGCACAATACACAGTAGAAGTCATTTGGTTAAGAGATATTCTGTGGTTCACTGTGCTTGCAACTGCTGCAGTTTGACCACTGAGCTCCAGTTATTTGTATTCTGCACTGCTGGTTTTAATCTAGCCTTGTATTGGTGTAACCCATGTGCGGGCCACAAAAGCCTCCAGAACGTTTCTTTTCATTGAGGGGGTGATTTGTATTGCATAACTTCAGTTCTTTTCTCTTGAAAATGAATTGGAGAATTTATAAAATGCCAGAGGAACAGCTGTGGCAGCCTTGGAGATGTGAGCTTTGTAAATCTCGCCTCCAGTCTATAGAAAACGGAAGGTTACTTAATAAACTAAAGAATAATCCCAACAAAATGAATGTATCTAATTTCAAATTGAACAAATAAAAGTGTTGCATCCACTATATCACATGCAACATTTTCAATTAAATTACAGTTTTAATGTATTTATTAATGTCACCCACAGCCTGACCTTTCTTGGCCAGTGTATCTCAGATGATATTTTTGGCAATGTGTTGGACCTCAGAGGAAATCAGTTGCAGAATAACAGGGGCAGATGTCCAGTGGTCATTTATTTAACTTGGTTGACATGCCAGAGCATATAGATTTTCTCTCCTTGCAAGACATTCCTCTTAAATTGGTTGATGAGTGGAATTCTTTTGTTAGCCATAGAGAAGTGCTGTGCTTTTGTGTTGGTGACTGATCGGGGTTCATCCAGACCACATTCCACATCTCCCTCTGAGGACGAGAATAATTAATATTCATCAAGATAATAAGGTTGTTTTCACTAATTCAGCTCGGTTGACTTCCATTTCTTTGGTTCATTGATTACCATAGTGTGATACCGCAGATATCGAGCTACTGTTTCCACCTCTCTCGTTGATCTTAGAGGCTATTAAATTATAACGCACCGCCCATCACCATCCGTTTGTTAAACGCCACATGTTCGCACTCTCGGTTTTGGGATCTATCCATAAGATTAGTGAGTCACATCTCATGTGATTCATGTTTGTTCAGGTGAAGTCATGAGCTTGAAAATTAACTGTGTTCCTCACACAAATAAGCAGACTGCATGGTCGTTTATATTATAACAGTGTTTAAATAAGAACAACATGTTTGATTCAACAGCCACAACGAAACATTGAGAATCTAATAAATCAAAGATAAAACTAGAAGGCGACTGCGTGCTGGACAGGAAGTGTAGTTGATTCTGGAGCAAGCCAAGCTGAGGAAAGGTTTAGAGCTTGAACCATTTTTTATTAGTTTCGAGACTAAGTGAAATTTATAAAGTTTGCTAAGAAAATAGCTGCAGAATTGATGTCCAATTCTCAGACTGAGCAGAACCAGATCGAATACTGAAGGGCTTTCAAGACATTCCAGGGATTATGTCACCAGACTTTAGTCCCAATAGACGATCGGTTAATTTCTCAGCTCCGTCCCTGACCTCAGACTGTCTCGGGTGAGCTGAGATCCATTCGGATGTTGGGGAAAAAAAGCGGGGTCGTTGCGCAGTCACACACTCACAACTTTACATCACTCTTGATCTCATACTTTTGGCTCAGGGAAGGATTCTCTGATGATCAGACAGTTCCAGTACCTCTGCTGTGGTGTAGTTAAACCCATCCTTACAGGTCTCTGGTGAAGCACTAAAACCGTAAGCAGTTGCAGCATCTGGTCTCCAGAGTGGTGTTCAGAGTGGACGGCAAAGATTGCATGCCAGAGGGCTGTTGCCCCTCATCTGCGTTTCTCATTAGGTTCTGAAGGGAGGTGTGTCTGTACACGTCTTATAAAGCCATGTAGGGTCAGTGTGTGACCACCTTATATTTACTGAAAAATTGTAGGTTCGTATCCCACATGAACTATTGCCTTTGTGCCCTTGGGTAAAGGCTGCTGCTGGTTGTTTTGAGTGGACTGCTGCTGTAGTGTACAGTTAATGACAACTGTAATATGACAGTGAACACCTATGACTGGGATTTTGCATAGTTATACATATTTGTTGCCCTTTAGCATGTCTAATAATTATGGTTTTGCAAGTAAATGTTTATATACTTCATATATATGGGTCAATGACGTGACGGGTCATTTTTTTGGCCAAAGGCCTTAATGATAATAAAAAAACAAAGATATGACATCCAAAGTATGTAAGGTAGTACAACTACATCTTTTTTATTGAATCCAAAAGATTTTAAGTATATTTTGCTACATATAAAGGTATTTTAAAGATTCTGAAGGTCATTCGGTTTAACCGTCCAAAGGCCATTTCATTTGTGATTAAAATATCTTAAAATGTAATAAATGTATATATTTTTTATTCGGGCATGATTTTATAACGTTATATATCAACATTAGTGCAAAATGGTATTAAAATTATGTGTAGAAGTCATTGCTTTGTTATGAGAAAAAATGTCTGAAAAAATGAGTTTCATTCGGAGTAATCAATATAAAGGGACCATTTTGGATCAAGTCATGCATTCAATATCATGTGACAGGATGTGACATCATTCAGAAACCTGCAAAGGAGCACATGGTTGTGAAGCAAAGTTTCTAACTCTCTCTTAACTATTTGAAAAGTTCATGTTTTCACTTGCTCATATGCATGTCCTGAAACATCAGGTCATTTGGTACAACTGCTATAAAACATGGAAAATGTTTTAAAAACTTGTACTAAATATAAAATGTTTGATTGTCCTTTTTCTAGCTAGCTAGACATCAGCCTGTTAGCATTATTTGCAAATATCGTCATTCTGTAAAATTAATTGGTTAAATTTTAAATTTTTTGGTGACAAATTTTGTCCATCTTGTAAAAAATGACAAAAGCAGTGTTAATTGATTATAAAAACCACATAATCTCATTGTTAACACTTAATAAAACTTTAAAATTAATTATATTTCCATTGTTTTTTACACTTTTAAAAACCTTATTCGTCAATGACCCAAATATATATACTTTATTTAATTGAACCCATTAACTTGATTAATACATGTGCCTGTGTACAGATTATTACTGCATGTTATTCCAAAGAAAAAATGTCTTCATAATTTTGTATGTATAATTCTTTAAAATTCTGTTTGTGTATACATCACCAATTACTGTAATAATTTTTTATTTAATTATAATGAAAAATGCAATAATAATAATATAATATTGCTAATAATAATTAAAAAAAATATTTATAATTATTATTTTTTTATTTATACCATGGTCTGTCTAAATACTCGATTCTGATTGGCTGGAAGTGATTGGCTGGTTGGTGTGCATTAAAATCATTTAATACACAGGTAGTTTCAGTCAGTTTAATCACCATTCTAAATTAATGCGCTACATTAATTGAAATACAGACACACATCACTAGGGTTAGTTCACCCTAAAATGAAAATGAAGTGTTGTTATAATGTTGTATGCCCTTCTCAGACCACAAAAGGAGAATTTTTTTTAAAAATGTCCCGTTCGCGCTCGTCCATATAATGTCAGTGAATAGTGACCAGCATCAATCTTTTTAAAAAACAGAATGATCCCATGTGACAAGTGCCATATAAGTGTTCTGGGGGTATGTGATTCTTGAAAAACAAATGACAGAAAAAACGCTTGTGAACACGCTCGCTTCGTGAAAAACACTCATTACAAATGTCAGAATAATTTATGGTTTTGTACAATCTAGGGCCATTAGTCTTTTGTATTTTGACATCTCAAAAATGTGTGGCTATAATGTTTTATGTACTGATTCGACAAATCAGCAGAATTACAAAAATGCATAACCCAACTTCTTATAGGCCATCTTTTATGAATTATTATGACTTCCAATGATTGTCTAGTTAATTCCTATGATTTTTTCTTGTTGAATATTCTCCTTCACCCTGAAATATATCAGGTTTTGGAAGTAAAATGGTTGGCGAATGTTGTTTCGTGTTGACTTTTGTGAAATTCTGCAGATTTGCCCCCAAAATCAGAGCAGAAAATTTGATGACAATGAATTTTGTAGCTGTCTTTCCAAGAGACAAAGACGTGGCTTAAGATACTACATAAACATAAAATGGATAACTGTCAAAGTAGCATTTGTAATAAGCGTAACTTGAATCTCCTGAGGGACAGAGGTAGACAAAAAATGTTGCCGCTATGGCTTGTACGTCTCAACCTGATATGGATTTGTTTGACTGTGGGTGCAACAACTCAAATATATATAGTTTTCCATATGGCAACAGGCATTCCGGACACGATACCTCTCTTTGAAATTATCCACAAATGGGATGGTACAGTCTGTGTTCAGTTAAAACTACACACGGTGAATTTCATAAACTCTGTACTGAACTCATCTGCTTGCTGCAGCCAGATGTTTCCAATTTTGCACCGTAACCGAAGCTGTATCAGCTGGTGTCATGTTCAAAGGACCCAGCAGCACGTGTGGTTCTTTGTTTTCTTCAGCGTGTAGACTTCTTTCCACAAACATTTCCACAAACACACTCAGCAGGTTGGAAGAGGGTGTGGGAAAAAGATGGTCCCCTGAAGCTAGAACATCCTAAACACTGGCCAAACCACAGCTGATAGGGCCTTGTTTTTTCCCCATAGCACAAATGTATCTGATGTAGATTAGCAGTGCACGTATCTGAGGCCTGCAGGTGGTTTTCTTCTTTCCCACCAGCTCCTGTGGAGCACATCTACCATCTACCATTATGTTGGACTACTGTACTGAGAACGAAAAAATCAAAAAAATCAAAATGCATTTAATGAATCCCATCAGCATCCTTATTGGCTGGTTTATTATAAGTATGGATGGGAATTGTGAAGTATTTTGATTAGGCTATTTGATTTGTCTTAATGATTCTGGTTCCTTAAAGGGTTAGTTCACCCAAAAATGAAAAGTCTGTCATTAATTACTCACCCTCATGTCGTTCTACACCCGTAAGACCTTCGTTCATATTCGGAAGACAATTTTTGATTTTTGATGAAATCCGATGGCTCAGTGAGGCCTGCATTGACAGCAAGATCATTTCCTTTTTCAATGGCCAGAAAGCTACTAAAGACATATTTAAAACAGTTCATGTGAGTACAGTGGTTCAACCTTAATATTATAAAGGGCGATGAGAATACTTTTTGTGCACCAAAAAAAAAAAAAGGAAAAAAGCGACTTTATTCAACAATATCTAGTGATGGGCGATTTCAAAACACTGCTTCATGAAGCTTCGAAGCTTTTTGAATCTTTTGTTTCGAATCAGTGGTTCGGAGTGTGTATCAAACTGCCAAAGTCACATGAACTATTGAAATTTCGAAACACTTATGATGTAACGAAGCCTCGTTTACTGAAATTACGTGACTTTGGCACTGTGAACCACTGATTCGAAACAAAAGATTCGTAAAGCTACGAAGCTTAAGAGTGTTTTAAAATCGCCCATCACTAGATATTGTTGAATAATGTCGTTTTTTGGCGCACAAAAAGTATTCTTGTCACTTTATAACATTAAGGTTGAACCACTGTACTCACATAAACTGTTTTAAATATGTTTTTAGTACCTTTCTGGGCATTGAAAAAGGAAATTATCTTGCTGGCAATGCAGGCCTCACTGAGCCATCGGATTTTATCAAAAATATCTTAATTTGTGTTCCGAAGATGAGCGAAGGTCTTACGGGTGAGGAACGACAAGAGGGTGAGTAATTAATGACTGAATTTTCATTTTTGGGTGAACTAACCCTTTAACGGTTTTATTACGATTCTTAAAGTATTTGTAAGGAATAGATATTTGGACAAAAATTGATTAAAAGTTGTGTTTACACAGACTTTTTAGAGACTTTAGTCCTTTGTTCAGGACTTTACTGGTTCTGCTGTATGTTTTTGGCTTATTAAAAAGAATCAACTCACTGATTAGTTTTTTCGGATTACACCGGTTGCGCTATATGTAATTGATTCACTGAAAAGATTCACTCATTAGAGTTATTCTTTCGAGAGTCGGTTCCTGTATTATTATTATTACTTTAAAAGGATCCTTATTCTGAATAAGAATCGGTTCTTGGTTCCCAACCCTAGTTATAGGCTCAGTGTGTGTGTGCGTGGTGTTTGCAGATCTTTAAGATACTCCATTATTGTAGATAAGTGCTTCAACATGAGGCTTCCCTTGCCAAGTCTCACTGGATCTGAGTGATTTGCTCAAACACCCAGAAGTTGTATTGGAATTGATCACGATTGGCCAGGTTGGTTGTTTTCTTTGATTTCTTTTGGTTATCTTGTAAAAGCAATAAAATATTAGGAAAATAATCCCAGTGTGACAGCATGTTTGCTTGAGATCAAATGATAGTCAACGTGAAGTTAATTTGGCCCAGCACTAAACATCCTTTAAGATGGAAATATTTGAGTTGCCCAATGTAGAGATTGATGATGTTACTTTATGGCTGCTTAGGGTTTCTTTTTTAGGTCTTTTTGGCTTTCAGGGCCTTTTCTCACTCATCATTTACACTGAAGGGGCCAATATATTGTCTTTACCTCATTCGCCCTCTCAATCTAACCAAAATGAACTTTAGAAAAAACATAATTCTTTAAAGCCATGTTTGCAGTCATTACAGTCGTCCAAGCGTGAGTGTTGTTTGAGGTGTCGTGAGCGACGTGGACATCTTCCACTTGTTGGGAAAACGTTTTGGACATCGAGTGATAGATGATCAGCGTTGGTCTGGCCAGCTGTGGTTGTTTTCATCCCCAGCGTCTTGGCCAAAGTGGTTTCAGTGTTTAACAGAGCAGCTTCTTTGGGATTGTTTAACTCCAGATTTCTGCTCTGTCAGATCTTTGGAACCGTTGTGTGGAATGAAAGTTCTGGCTAATGGAGGAAGGCTGCAACACTTGCTCAGAAATATTAGTGGTCTACATACCCACAAATCTGCAATCTTCTCCTCTTTGGAATGGAAGATTATATAAAAAAGTACGAAACTGCCCTACGGTGCTTGGAATCAGCAGGTGTGAACAGCTTGGAGACCATTATTAAGTGTTATTGAGGGCATGCTTTAAATTAAATAGGGCAGACTTGTTTTCATTTCATCAGTGTCAGATTTTGTCAAGGAATAGACTGTGCCTTGCACACAAAGTTTTCTTTTTTCTTCAAATGGGCCATTTTCTATAATTAAACCACAAGCCCTTTGTCATAATAAGTGGTCTGGGTTAAACACATGACCCAGAGCACTGGAAAGATGCCCAAAGATGGAAAGTGATGTAACACCTCTAACATGCTATTATAAAATTAGCAAAATATTAAGATAGATGGCCAATGTCCTGAATGGTTTAATCTGTATGAACTCTACTATATAAATATGGTTTAGGAATAATATGTTATAGTCAACCTTTATATTTAGATTGAATCCAAGAGTATTTCTCTTCATGCCATGTAGTTTAATGAGGCATTAAATGCAAGAATAAGAAACTTATCTTGGACAAAATTGCAGTTGTCTAGGTTGGTTTGCCGTGGTACATGTCCTTTGTAGGTCTGCTCCAGCCATTAGTAAAAGTGGCAGTGCCCGTTGAACACATCTGTGTAACTTTCTTTCAGCTTTTGACAATGTTTTGGACATTGCCTCAAAGTCTGGAAAACAAATCATAGTCAAATTTTTAATTTTTAAAAACTCAGTGAATGCTTACAGTTTGTTTAAAATATACTCTGTAATTTTTTAATTAAATAAGTGTCATATATTAATAAAATTCATATATTATGTATACATATACATAAATACACACACGTTGGGTTTTCATGTTTTATGGGGACATTTCATAGACATAATGATTTTTATACTGTACTGTAACTGTATATTCAGTCCCCTAATCCTATAAAAATACCCATTGCAGAAAATCCCATCTGAATTTTTATATTTTCAAAAAACATCACTTAATATGATTTATAAGCTGTTTTCCTCATGGGGACAAAAAAAAACCAAACAAAAAAACATGGATTTTGGATATTGCCATCTTTGTGGGGACATTTTTTTTGTCCCCATAACGTAGGGTTTACTAGGACCACACAGACTTATTGTCGTTATGTATTTAGAGGCTTTACTTTCAAAAAGTGTTTGGTGCACATAATCTACGTTGGAGGTATTGTGTGTGTGTGTGTGTGTGCGCGTCTGTACTTTCTTAAACATATGAGAGTGTTCTTGCTTGTGTGTGTGTGTGTGTGTGTGTTTCTCAGTCCCTGTGATGCTGACAGACTGAAATTAGCTTTGGATTCCCATATGCACAGGGCAGGCTTCCAGCAGACCCCAATTACAATGCAGCAAAGCCAGAGAGGGTGCAGGGCAGACTGTGTGGAGCCCTCCTGGTCTGCTCCGTCGCTCAGGCACACACACACACACTGTCACTACCACAGACTTGACAGACTACCGCAATGAGGCGCACAGCACGCACTGATCTGACTCACACACACACACACACACACAGGCGCTTACACACACTTTTATATGGACACCTGCATCATCAGACTCATTCACACACATTTTAGATTAACCACATGTGCAGCTGTGTTCAAGATTCAACACCACCAGTTAATATGGAGTTAATCTACACACACATTGAGACATACTTACCTACTTAAAACAAATACCCTGTGGGGTAGAAAGTGAAAAGAATTAGCATTAGAATTTTGAAGAGGGAAAAAATATCTGGAGTCCACCACTGGAGGGAGCCTCTCTGATTCCTACAGTATGACAGAGCAAAAGAATTTCCTGTGATTCTGTTTTTATTTACTTTATGAAAACATGTGAAATCCTGTGGTTGATAAAGAAAATTTTATTGTGAAGTCATTTTTCTTTTGCAGTGATTGAGAATGACATGATTATTTCCCTTGGCCTAAAATTGATTTTGTGGCTTTTGGTAGTAATTGCAGACGGTGACAGGCTCGTCTTAAAGCTGCTCATGTTTTAATTTTGTCCTCAGACCTTGGTTAAGGCTTGGATTATCAGAAAATCTGTGATGGGTCAGAGTATGTATACTGTATGCATTTTTCTTGAAAATGAGAGTGCATAAAGTCCATAATGTGTGTGTGTGTGTGTTTAAATCTAAAAAGCACTGGCAACCTCTGTCTAGCTTACTTTTGAAAATAAAGGGGGTCAATGTGATTTACAGTGTTGTTTCAAAAGATTTAGTCAAAGGCAGAGTCAAACATGGGCTTCAGTTGTACCTTTGCATGTGAATACAATTTTCCTGTAGTACTTTTATTCCACAAAAGGAACCAGAAAACCACTCAATTCATTATTCCTCGGATAATAAGCTCTCTCATAACTTTCAATCTTTCATCTCCTTTCTGCTTTGCAGATCCTTAATACTTGAATAGCTGGGCTGGATGAGTCAAGTTCCTCTAACAAGCATACATAAATATTTAAGCTCTGTCTTACAGAATGTTTATAATTCATTTGGACCTAGAAAGAACCTAATCCAGGAATCATCTATAAAAGATTTTGTTTCATAATTTCAGCAATAAGGTCGTCATAGTTTGCAGGTCCTCAAGCTACAATTTTATGGATGAGGAATTGCTAATTTAAAAAGGAGCTGGAGGAACACTCAGAGGAGACCTTTGTGGTTTTAATATATTAGAATTGGCCCACCAGCGTTTTTCTAGCTTCATTTTGTGCATTAGTGTTGGCATTAATATACGACAGGGTTAAAACTGAGTTGGCTTTAAAGGGTCCTCTTGGCTCTCTTTTGCATCAATGTGGGCTGCAGTTGAATAGTTTTACTAAAAAAGGGGGGGTCATGTTAGCCACAGTCTCTATTTTAAGCTCCTGTCCATCACTGCACCGATATTTTGCTGTAGGAGGACATTCCTTAAGTTTACACCCCAAAAAAAATGAGAGTTGAGGTATTGAGTATTTCAGTGACGGTTTCAAGATTGGATCTCTCTAACATGCATGCAAAAAAAAAGGTCAAAATTGACTAAAATATTTAATATGACAGGCTTAAATATTGACTCATTTGACTCAAAGGATGTGTTCATCAAAAGACAAACTATAACTAACACAATAAGACTTTGAATTTCTTTTGGTACAGACTAGAGAAGCTTCTTGCATAAGCTGTAGCAATAATGTCTTGACTTATTAGCTGACAGTAAAATGCAGGAACAATGTGTGCACATGGTGTGCTGCTGCATTATTAAAAGAGAACCCATGCAACATGTGGAAAGCCACTTAAGCATTCTTGTCATAACTATAACCGAGCCTGCTTGTGTAATCCATCTTTTTGTAATGCATACTTTTTTTCTGATAATGTTGGACTGCTTTCTCTTAGTACACTTAGTAATGTCCTTTTCCATTTGTCCTGTCAGGTTTTGTAAGAAGAATTTTCTATGAAGAGAGAAGGAAGGACAATTATGGATCCATTGCCTCAAAACAGGACTTTGAAGTGGTGGATATTGGTGATCCTCTATGTGGCACTACACTTGAAGACCATCCACTCATCCATGGTGCCAGGAACATTGCAGCTCCAACTAGATGAGGAACAGCCAGCAGGAACTGTAGTAGGTGACATCAGTGCTGGCCTCCCACCTGACATGACTGCAACCCATTATTTCATCTCAGATCATCAGGGTACAGGTGTTGGCACTGATCTGGACATCGACGAGAGTACAGGGATCATAAAAACCGCAAAGGTCTTGGACCGGGAAGCACGGGACCGTTACAGCTTCATAGCAGTCACCATGACTGGTACAACCGTAGAAGTCACCATCTTAGTCAATGACATCAACGATCACGCACCAGTGTTTCCCAGAAAAAGAGCCACGTTTAAAATCCCAGAACAGACAACCATAGGCACCAAGTTTCCTCTTGAGCCGGCTGTGGATGCAGATGAGGACCAGCTCACTACACAAGGTTACATCATAACGGATGGAAATGTAGGACAAGCTTTTCTTCTTGAAACCAAACGAGGATCAAACAAAGTCCTCTACTTGGATTTGGTGGTCAATGCAGTTTTGGACAGAGAGACAAGATCTTCGTATACTCTACTTTTGGAAGCATTTGATGGTGGTTCACCCAAGAGGACAGGACAGATGATCCTGGACGTGACTGTGCAGGACATCAACGACAATGCCCCACTCTTCAACCAGAGTCGCTACCATGCAGTGATCTCAGAGAACCTTCAACCTGGGAACAATATACTGCAGGTGTTTGCTTCAGATGCCGATGAAGGTGACAATGGGCTTGTGCTCTATGACATCAACAGAAGACAGAGTGATCCTGATCGCTACTTTGTCATTGACTCTCGAACTGGAGTTATCACTCTGAACAAGCCTTTGGATTATGAGATGAGAAGAGTCCATGAGCTTGTGGTACAGGCTCGGGACAATGCCAGTCAACCAGAGATCACTAATGCCTTTGTGACCATCCAGGTGCGAGACTACAATGACAACCAGCCCACCATGACCATCATCTTCCTCAGTGAGGATGGTTCTCCACGCATCTCTGAAGGAGCGCAGCCTGGCCAGTATGTGGCTAGGATTTCAGTCACAGACCCTGATTATGGAGAATATGCCAATGTGAATGTATCTTTGGAGGGGGGCGATGGGAAGTTTGCTTTAACCACCAAAGACAGCATCATTTATCTCATCTGCGTAGATCAGATACTTGATCGTGAGGAGCAAGACCACTATGAACTCAGAGTCATGGCCACAGATTCTGGCACCCCTCCGTTACGGGCAGAGTCTTCGTTTACCATTCAGGTCACAGATGTTAATGACAACCCACCTTTGTTTGACCAGCAGGAATATACCCAGGTTATTCCAGAGGTGGCCTTTCCGGGAAGTTTTGTTGTACAGGTTACAGCACGGGACAAAGACCAAGGACCCAACGGGGATGTTCAGTACAGCATCCTACAGACTGAAGGAACTCATTCAGACTGGTTCAGTGTTGACACAGTTACTGGTATTCTCACCACCCTGACCCAGCTAGATTATGAAACGGACCCTATACCGAGTGTAACTGTTGTTGCCACCGACAGGGGTCGACCGCCACTGTCTTCTACAGCTGTGGTCAAAGTGATCCTACAGGATATTAATGATAACGAACCTGTGTTTGGCAGCAAGTTCTACAACGCATCCATCAAGGAGAATGCCACAGCAGGGACCTGTTTCATGGAGGTAGGACTATCATTTCTTTGTCTTCAAATGCTGAATTTGTATTATACTTATTAATATGCAAAATTTTGGGGCTTTTTAAAGCATGAACTTTGTGAAAACCCCAATGTAGAATGACTTGTGTATATTTAAGACATATTGTTAGAGTGCGCTTTTAAAGTGTGTAAACTGAGTAAATGGAAACAGTCGTTTTAGGAAATTGACTTGGAAACCAGCATGATGAATTATAAGATATTGAGGAGCGAGCTTAAGTAAGCTTTGTTTGGGTTGGACTACTTCAGTAGGGAGTTACTCTCCTCAGGCTGTGGGAGATTGTTTTTTACTAGCTGTTCTTACTTACACTTCTCAATGGTTTTCACTGGAGTGCATAAGGTGGTTCAGATAAGTTCATATTTAAAGGCAAAAGACTTCTGGTTCTGGTATTTACAAAGAACCGGTTCTAGATTCACAACTTTACTTTTCATGAAAAAATGACATCAGAAAAAGTGTGAGGGGTCAGTTGAGGTTTGCACTTTGGTCTCATCTGGCCTAGAATTCTTAGTCCCTGTTGTCTGCTGACTATAAAAGGCACATTCTGCGTTTTATCAATGTCTGTACAGGGACTTCAAAGTGTTTTTCTAATAAGTTTCTCCACAGGCAAATTCAAAGCTCGTAATACATTTCCTAGTAAATCAAAACGTGTAATTTCACATGGTCACATATCAAGTGAAGGCACATTAATGCTTTCTCTGTGGTGGATTTGTGCTGGCGGGGGTTGAGACACACTCCAGCGAGCTGACAGAGGGCCCAGCAGACGGGAACTTGGCCCTGGGGTTTCTCCAGAGAGAGGGAGGATCGTGCCTGGGAGAGATTTTGGGACTGACTGACTGCTTTCTGCTACAGAGTGGGAATAGGAGCTGTAGAGGGTCAAGTGGGAGGTCTGGGAGTAAAATTAGAAGTTTATAGTGGTATTACTTAAGTTCAGAATTAGGAATCGGATCAGCAGCGTTCAGGTCTACAAATCAAGTGCAAATCAAATCTGATTGTGGCTCCTGTCTTGCTGTCAGTTTCCATCCTCATTCAGTGAGTGCTAACGGTTCACAGACAGTTGCCAAAAGACTTGAGATTTCAACATAAGAACAATATAGGGAGTTGCTAAGTCTATCCTTACAACCATCAAAGCAAACTTGCCAAGGACGAGGTCCAAACCAACTGTCTCTCAGGCTGTGGCACAAACGACTGCTGTAGATGGGAGCTGGCATGCCACTCAAGAGCAGTTGGGAGTTTGATGATGCACAGACTGCAGAAATCACTGCCAAATCCACATCCAAGCATCACAGCACGGCACTTGATGAGTTGCTTTTTTCCCTTCATCAGAGATCCCTGTGCGCAGAGTTCCCACCGCCTCCCTTTTTCTGAATCAAAGCTTCTGTCCAAATGCCATTACAATGGGTCTATTGTGATCATTCATTTAACATCTGAACTGGGTTTGATTTCATTTTTTCCAGTGTATACCTCAGCAGAGCATGATTAGTTTAATGTGTACTGGCACTGGTGGTTTACGACATTTTTAGTTTTTGTCACTTTGCTTGTGCGTCACTGCCGTTGGGCTGAGGAATAATTAAATCGTTTTTATTTCTCTTTTGGTGGAATTTCCACTCTTTGTAGTGTGAAAACTCTAGCGACTCTATTCAGTTTTGTTTTAACCGCAAAGATAACAAGCAAAAGACTTGTGGCATTGGAATCAAGGGTGTCTAAAATTTTAAGACATGTTACTAAATTCTTAAAATGCCCATAACCCTGCTTTCAATTATTACTCTATTATTTTATAAGGCATGAAACTGAGTTGATAATCATCAGTTTTGGGTAGGGCAGGGTTTTTATAGTTTAGAATTTTTATTTTTTATCAAGTCAGTTTTAGTCAATTTTATTTCATTTTATTTTCAATTTGTCTTCTCAAGTTACCTTTCATTAGTTTTTATGATTTTATTCTTAGTTTTGGAGTTTTCTACATTCAGAATGTTTTAGTTTCAGTTTTTATTTCAGTTTCAGAATTTTAGGGCTGCCAAAGTTAATGCGCTAACGGGTTTCGTTTCAAAATGTTTACATCTTAAATTTGTCAGCATTGTCTATTGTTATTTGTATCAAGTAGCATTTTCATGTTTAATGTAGGTGAGCTGTAAAAAATTCACAATTTATAATATATTGTGAATCCAAAACAAAAATTATTTTTGTTGTTATTTTTTTATTGCATTGTAGTTTTGGAGCAAATATGTGTTTTATATTAGTTTCAGTTTTTTTCCAATTATGTTTTTATTTATTATATCATGTATTATATCATTTCTTACGTTTTGTACTATAATAATTACTGCAAGCTCGACAAACTTTTGTAAACTTTTGTCAACCGTCATTTGTTCAATCAAGGTCATTTATTTAATACCTAAATATCAATGTATCATTCCAAATCCAAATCTTGGTATCGATCCATCTCTGCTTTTGTGTGAAATTATGAACCTTCTAACCATTTGGAAAGTTTGGAGATGTTATGGAGGACCCAGATGAAAAGCTTCTCTTTGGTACATGCGTAAGAATGGCTTGAACTCAGCTGCTGTTTTTGTCTCTTCTGCAAGGACACTTCACTTTTTTAGGCTACTATTCACACCACACTCCAACTGCGGTCTTGGACATGTTCACCACCGGGGTGACGAGCGTTTTTCACTCTGTGTGAGGCAGCTGCATAATTGGTACATCTAGTCAAGTCTCCCTTTTCTTAATGATTTGAATTGAGAGAGCTTTGAAAAAGATGGAGTGTGGTTGCTCCACAGGTCTCAACAGCACAATAAGGCAGGAAAGGCCTTTGTCCCATTCAGATTCACTGAGAGCCTTGGACAATCATCTGTTAGCATAGTCTTGTTAGCGCTGCATTCTATTTCTAAAGCCCTTTTTCTCTTTTATTTTCACTGAGACACTCATCTTTGTGCTTGTTTGTTCTATTTTTCTGTGATTTATAATCAGTTCCAGCAAACAGTAGCATTCTTATGCACAGTACGGCTGGGGTATATTGATATATTGAATATTTACAATATATTAGCAGTGATTCTGCTGGTGTTATTAAGCAATATTGCGGACATTGCAGTGATTTTAATGCACTTTTTGTTTGGCCATTTTGTTTCCTAAAGACTACTTAGATTTGTTTCACAATCCTTTTTCTCACGATTCGTAAGTATGAGAGGCATATTTAATAAGTCTCAGATTTAAAGTTCAGTAGCAAAAACAATGTTAGAATTGGTATGTTTGAGTAATTTTCGGAGTTTCAGAGAATAGATTAAGCAAATCAGTGAATCAATTCTGTGAATTGGTTCAAAGAATCTGTGAATCAATTTCAGTGAATCGATTCCTAAATTTGTTTCCAAGTTTTGAGTTACCGCCATTAAAAATGTTTATGGAAATATCCATTTGTCATATATCAAAATGATTTGTATAAATTGTAAATAATTATTGAATTTTCCTTATGTTCAATCAGTAAAAACATTGTGGAAACGTCTTCATTTTATTTTTAACAAGATTTTTACTGTTTTGAGTTTGGCTACAATGTCTGAAATATAAATGTAAAAGTATGGTTCCTATGATTGAGAAAAAAAAAAAAAAACATTTTAGAGCAAATATATTCTATTTCTGCAAAAGGCTAAAAAAATATTGATTTGATTTTTGATCAAATTCAGTCCCAGCCCTAGTCATCTAAAGAGGTGAAATGAGCGCTAACAATTCTCTACTGTAATGGCAAAAGTTAACTTAGCTTTTAGGGATGTTCTTCCTTCCTCATGGGGAGCTGTGTGCATTCACAGTTCCTTATCTGATCTGACTTCACAGCTCATTAGGAGGGTGTCAGTACAATTTCACCACCCCAAAACTTCTTAGAGAGATCTGTCAACACTGGAGGCTCTTTAAGAACTTGAGAGGAGTCCGAATATTTGAGCCAAACCAAAATATTTTGGCATTTGCCCGTTTCGGAGCTCTGAGTACAACTTGTGCGTCTATCAGTTTTCCCTTTAGCCTCAAAGACGTTTCCTGTCTCAGTCGTGTCTTGGCAACTCTCTGCTGGATGTGAACTCCAAGTCCCGCAATGTCCTTGAAAAGACATCACTGATATTGTTCCATTTATCTTCCACAGTCTTTGATTGCCCCGGTGCTTTAAAAAATACACTCGCAGGGCTTTCTTTGGTCAAGGGCAGCACTATATCTCTTTGCTTCATTGCCAGGTTTTTCAAAGGTGTATTCATGTTTGGGACAGTTTGGGGCATATTACTCATATCACAGCATCAGACAAGTGCACTCCAGCTGTGTCTTTTTTCCTGCATCTTTTGACATTAAATCAGCCAAATTGTTGGAAAGTCAGAAGCAGAAAGAGGTTTCCAAATAATGACAGCAACTGCCCCCCAAAAACCTGATTGAAATATGTGCAATTCCTTAACTGAGTTTTTTTCCACATCTTTCCACACCAATTAGTGGAACATGGTGCAGATCCAGAATGCACCTGGACTACGAAACATAATTTCTTATAAGTTCATATATTTATAAACACATTTCTGTTTTATCAATGGATTTCTGTTGAAATTCTGTTATTTCTGATATTTATTTGTTTCTAAATCTTCAGCAGTACTGGTCTTCAATTAATTTGACACGGTCTGTTTAGGCACTTTAAATCAGTCATCCATTTATTGTCCAATATATGTATTTGATGAAATATGATCTAAAGAAGTTATAGTAAATGCATCTATTTTTAATGTATTGCATCAGGATTTATACTTAGAGCACATTTACACTGATGTTACTGCTATGCTTTTACTCACAGGCTCAGTTTTTCTTCTTTGAATGCTAGACTCAAAACATAAACAAGCAAAGCTCAGCAGGCCTTTGCATGGACCTGGTTCCTGGTCTGAGGAGGAGTGGATATCTGCATGGCTCATTAAGCTGCATACACACTACCATATGGCATTTTTCTCTTGATCAGATGTCCAGTTTTTTTGTTTCGGAATATGCCTCAGATGCTGCTTTTTTCCTCCAGTCTCCAAAAGCCATTCTCCACTTCTCCAATGACTTGGTCACACTGCTTTAGTGCACACAAAAGGCGATCATTTCTCCAGTCTGGTTTGATGCCAGACAACTTTGCATAGTTTTTGCTCTTTTTCACAATGGCCTTGAATAAGAGGACCGTTTTTTTTTTTTTATAACATTTCTTTGGATTCTGAAGCAGAAACTGTGTAGAAAATGCCTGTGGAGCTCAACATGACCACTTTTGGTTATGAAAGTTAACTATTTATAGAGTTGTTTTGTTGTAAGAATAAAGAGATTCATATTAAATTGACTCCTTCGAATGCTGTTTATTTGCTTAAATGCAATAGTGACGGGTCACAGTGGTCAACTAGGTGACAGACCAATTTATATAGTTTTTCTTTGTCTGAGATTTTTTTACTCAATGTTTTGCTTTCTGTATTTTATTTTTTTTTATACAGTATTTGTTGGATTTTTTTTGGTGTTGAATTTTCATGCTTTTTTGGTTTTGATATTTATTGTATGTCTGTATATTCAAAATTGTGGCCTATGAAAATGCTAAATGGCTATTAACTATGGAAAACCACTAAACACACACACACACACACACACACACATATATATATATATATATATATATATATGAAGACTTCAGATGCAAAAGCCTCTAAGTGCCATCAGAAATTTTCTTCTAAAATGAGCATTTTTATCAAGCTTGTATGTTTAGGGTCAGTAATTTCATTCTAATGGCAATTTATAGGTCCTTTTCATTGCCATTAGAGTGAAATTACTGACCCTAAACATACAAGCTTGATAAAATGCTCATTTTAGAAGAAAATTTCAGATGGCACTTAG
Organism: Hypophthalmichthys nobilis; assembly: GCA_037950665.1. Lineage (NCBI taxonomy): Eukaryota > Metazoa > Chordata > Actinopteri > Cypriniformes > Xenocyprididae > Hypophthalmichthys > Hypophthalmichthys nobilis. The sequence continues at coordinate 20,799,390 of CM075479.1, forward strand.
AGGCTTTTGCATCTGAAGTCTTCATATATATATATATATATATATATATATATATATATATATATATATATATATATATATATATATATATATATATATATGTATGTATATGTGATTTTCCATAGTTAATAGCCACTCAGAATTTGCACAGGCCACAATTTTGACATCGATACCATGGGGAAAAACTGCAACATAGACATTTTTAATATTATCTCATAATTTGGCAGCAGGTATATTAGGCTGCTGTCACTTTAAGACCTGACGCATGGATCCATTATACTGTTACACATGCGTTTACCTCTCAACTGTTTACATTCACTTAAAACATAACTGACTGTTTACGTGTATACTTGCCAAGACCGGCATTTTGACATTATTTTGTGTTTTTGACTTTTTAAACACAATGAGCAGAGAAAAAGAACTTAATTTAGTACTGAGAGGCGGCTTTCTGTGCACGCACTTTGGGTGTGATCACAAAATCTGCGGGAATGAGTTCAATGAGTCTTAAATTCAAGTCCTGTAACACCAATACTATTCATCCGGAGCAAATGAAACGAGTGAGTGAGGGGAGGTGGTTTTTCGCAGCTGGTATCATGTATCTGTTCTACTGAAAATGAATATTGGAAGCGTTTCAGATATTTCAGTATCGATATGTATTGAAAACACTACACTGCACTTATTTTATTATTTCAGATGACTTTTTAAAAGGCTACAACTGACAAATGTATATATTATATATAAAATTCAACCCTCCAAAGTGGCTAGTAGTAGGAGAGTAACTGCGTTACATGCCACTGCTGAAATCCACCCGCATTTGGCGGGTTGGTGGGTGCCAATGTTAAGCCCTATATATAATGCTGAAATTTTGCACATAGCTAAAATGCAGTTACAAGGCATAATTTAAACAATTACAAGTAGTGTCCAAATATTTGCAAGTTTTGTAGATGCTTTTTCATAAACAGAAAAAAAAATTGCCCATCGAACAGCTCCAAGTGCTCATGTTGTTGAATGTTGCTTTGCTAATATTAACTTTTGAGCTCCCTGTTTAGTTGTTTTGCAATTGTTTATAGCCAAACCTTGCAATCAGTGTAACCAACTAAGCAAATATAAGAAGAGGGAAAGTCAGTCAGACAGTCTTGGTGGCATACTTCTGTCCTCTCCCCTACAGGAGCTCTATCGCTCAGGGCCAAGCCTCCACTGTTTTTAGTTCTCCGTGCTTCTCTTTCCTACCGCTAACTGCCGTGCCCCTGCTACCCCGGCTCTGTGGTTTAGCATAGTATTTACACAGAGCAGCCAAATTGCAGGAAACGAGATGTACTACTTAATGTGTTTGCAAATATAATACTTCCTCGAGCACTTCGTTTGAGGCCAAGCGGGCGCACTGAAGCGAATATAAACATGGACGCACATCTGGACATTTTGTGGGTGTCCAGGTCAGAGTTGCTCCACTTGAGGCAACTGCCTATGTTTTTATAGTATGCAGAGCCCATCAATTCAAATGCAATGCATCTGTCCAACTGTAGCAGGGGGGAAGTGTGTGACTTACTAGGGTGTGAAGGAAAGTGCTCACAGTGCATCACTTTGCAGCGACAAATTTAGGATGTGTGTTTGGTAAGACAACAGCAAGAAAGAGGGAGAAGAGAGACTTGTGGACTATGTGGTGGTTTTGGTATTAGTGATTTTTGAATAGTCACTTGAGGTGAGCTGATGAAAAATCATGAAGTCTTTCATGGTTTTGTGGTTTGTTCTGTGTTATCATTAAAGCTGTTTGATAGTCACTAGTCAGGTTTTTGGCCTTAGTCTGGGTAGATGCCATATTTAGTTTGACATGAATGAAAGTGAGGGTAGGAGTACTGTTCAAATCGTTATACTGTCTAATGGATCTTGTTAACGTCTAGTTCATGCTCATTTTTTCATTAAATTACATTTAAATTATATTTGCCATCAATTAACGCACACTTAAAGTTAATCTTTATAAACTCTAATAATTTAATAACAGTGCATTTAAAATAGGGATGCACAATAAATCGCAATAAACACGAAATTGCGCTTAAACAGATTTGGCCTAGTGCGATTATGAAATCGCACGTATTTTTTATGTGCAGCTTGTCAATGAAGCACAGCTCTGATCAGTAGTAAATACTGATCCATCTGTAAGCACTGCAAGTTTGAGTCGCTTATAACATGTATTTGAAAAAACAACGCACGTTAAAAACATCCTTCTGTGAGATGATGTGGCTTCTTAGACAGAATAAGGCTCACAACATATTATTTCATAGCCTTTATCACTGTATAGAATACTATGTCGATTAGCATTGAAGTATAAATATACTTTATTATCATATTAATACCTGAGAAGGCTTGAAGAACTAAATAATATATTGTCATAGTCGTGTGTTTATTAGTCATGTTTAATCAATCAAAGCGTTTCAATCTTCTGTTTATTCAGCTACAGCGATAGTATGATGCCCATAGGGATTTCCTGGAATGACGTGCGTTATGTCGTACTTCTGCAGGGGATATTTGGAGTTTCTGTGCAAGAGCGCCCTCTGGCTTTCAGATGGAGCAGCATTTACTATTGATCACAGAGCCGTGCTTCACTGAGAAGCTGCGGATTAAAAAATCGTGTGCAGTTTAATTTCAATTAATCGTGCAGCCCTAATTTAAAACCATTATTTTTATTGGCTATCAGCCATAATCTGAAAATAATTATTGGGCTGTCCATATTGGCCAGAATTTTCACAACCAACTGAATGAAATACAAAGTTCTGTCATGAAACTCTAGATGGCGCAGGCTAATAAGTCCTTTAACTCAACCTGCTCGTAATCACAATCGTTATCTATAGGGCACAGCTGATTGGTTCCTGCTTTATTAGTAGCCAATGAGCTCACTGCTCAACCTTCAAAATACTTTGGTAGCAGTGCCTTAGCAGTGCAGCGCGCTTCAGAAGCCCTCCACCTTCCCCAGCTCCTCCTGTATAGATCTGCTACGGGTAATTCATGTACGCTATATTGTACAATAGCAGCATGTCTTACTTGCTCACAGCAGCCTGTTGTGTATGTATTGCTAGTAGCAAGTTCCGTACTTGCTCTGCAGCAGCAACAATAACCTACACAGCAGCAGCAATAAAAGCAGCAGCAGCGTAGCAGATCTATTCCGCCAAGACCAAACATGCAACACTGTCATCCCCATTACCATGCCAAACACTCTGAGAGTTGTCATGACAGAACTATATTTCTATCCCTTACAGCCTTGTTGACATTTGCATCAAGTTAAATATGCTGTCTACCCAGACTAAGGTCTTCTAAGCACCATTAAACGTGATGCCAGTGTGCATTTGCCACTCGTCTGAATAAAATTATATAGTTAGTGTCATTAAGAAGAGCAAACAGTTGTTTTTCCTCTCATATCTGATTGAAATTTCTTGAAATGATTCTTCTTGAAGCCTATGGCTGCTGAAGGACAGGATTTTACTAGGGTTTTGGGGGTCCAATGCTCACATCTGGAATCAGGGTACTGCTGTTTGGGTGGTGAGTGTCCGTCCTGCTTGTATTAGATGGTCTAGTGAGCAGGTGAGCTGGACCTCTTAAGATCACTGCCAAGTTTCTGTGAAAATAGTGATGGATGAGAGACAGAGAGATAGAAAAGAGAGAAAGGAAAATATAGGCATCATCTCTAGAGGGACAGTGGTGTCTGAGCAGTTGGGTGAAGTCTCAAATCAGCAGCTGGAGTTGGCTGCGAACAGTTCCCCACCAATGTCTCTTCCTCTGTCAAATGTCTGTGTGGCATCAATTTATGCTTCCTTTTTTCACTCTTTCTCTTAATCATATTTTATATGTTCATATTTTTGTCTTGTTTTCCATTAAAAATATCCAAATGGCATTAAACAAGGTACATTTACTTTAAGATCAGTTTTATTTCAGGAGGAATTGTTTATTATACATAATACATTTTTATGGAAGCATGTTTCCAACTCAGAATAAAAATTAAATAAATAAATGAAATGGGTAATTAGGAATAGTAATTAGGACTTTTTTCTAATTCTATCTCACCAAAAATAACAAAAAAAGATCGTACAATTATCTATTTTATTTTTTATTCTGAGGCGGAAGTGGACTTCCTTACATTTTAGGCACATCTTGTTGCAAGACGCACTGTAATTTCATGGAAGTGCCCTCTCGTAATTCATCTTGTCTTTTTATATATATTCCGGCCTAAACATCATAACCGCTGAGCAAATTGTCTCCATATTCAGAGTGCTGCTTCTTTAAAGAATGCATCCCTCATGTCTGCCAGCAACCTCAGGCCCCTGATTAAACTCTGCCAGTTGCAATAACGAGAATGCAATAATGCTACCAAGCAGGCGGCACTCGGGAACTCAACCAAAGTCAGACTGTCCTGTTTCTCATTCTGAAAACTTGCTTGGAGTTTAGTGAAATGAGTAATTGTTAGTGTAAAGGTGAGAGAACATAACTTTGTTTGACTTTGCTTCATTTATGAGTGAAGGTTGATGTTGAATAATGCTGAGTATAAGATGTTTGAAAGTGTGTTGCTTACTTGGATGAAGCACATCTGTAAATCTCAGCTGCAATGTATGATGTTTAGAAGGGCGGATATACAACAGCAGAACACTCAAGATGTCCTGCGTTAGAACAGGAGGAAGGACATGGGAAATTTGACATTTCAGTATTTTACACTTGATTTTTTTAATGTGTTTTAGAGGTTGCGCCCTCACAGCTCGCATTGCTTTTTGATTATATTAATAAAAATGTCTATCTGCTGCTTCAGAAACCAAATGGCCAGTGTCCTAGGATGTTTCCGACATAGCAGAAGTGAATCCATGAAGACCACACATAATTGTGCTGTAAATCAAATGCATATAGTTTCACAGTAAATCAGATGTGCTTCCATAAAAAAAACGTATTGTTGTATTATAAATCATCATTAGAAGATCTCTTAAGGGTCTAATCAGAAGTGATTTGTATAATCGTACAGTGTTAAAGTGGGAAGAGGCATCATAATCGCTGCCCTAGATTCCTCACTAGATTGACTCAAATGCACCTGTGGGACGCCAGGAGGAATCCAGGAGTGAACTGGATTTATGGTAAGCCGGGAACCTCCTCAGATAGTCCGCAAGCTTGGAAATGAACTAGTGTTGAGCTTAGTAATCTTAGCCGCTCAGGATTTTCTCTCTCGAAAGCGATGTTACACGCCCTCCCTCTCAGCTCATAAATACAAGGAGAATTAAACCGTCCCCCCTTGTGAAGGAAGGATCTTTAGGACTTCTCACCGATCGAATGGAAAACCATTGACCTTCCGCTCCTAAGCTTTTACAAGGTGTTTGAGTAACTGTTTTCCCTCTTCCCTTTCTCGAGCAGGGCAGTGCAGTCAGCCTCGAAGGGCTTCATGGTGCATTGCCCAGAAACGTGGTCTTCAATGACAGCACCTTCATCTTCCTCAAAGCCTCCTAGGCTCCATTAGAGGAAGCTGGAGGTGGTAGCCAAGAGCGCAGAGGGCTTGTCAATGATTCTGTAAAACAGGCACAGTGTTGCTGAGAGGGTAGCAGGGGTTGGATGTATGTTTCCAGCTCCATCTTAAGTCAGAGTCCATTGGGGCTTCATGATGGAGTGCTGGAAAGCAGATGAACGGCCTAATGCGGTACTTCTCAAACTCTTCCACCTGTGATCATATCAGAACTAGTGATTAATCGATATGCATTTTATGAATAACCAATATCTTAGAGAGCAAGATGGTAAATAGCCTTTATGTATGATAGCACACTATTTTAAAATTCCAAATAGCAGCCAAATTATCGGCCTTGGCAATATATAGTTTGACCACTAATCAGAATATCTAAGTATTTTTTTTATTAACTTATAGTCAGTACCTCACCTGTTCATACACTGCATTGCAAAATATGCTGGTCTTAGCTAGCTTATGCTGGTTTTTCAACCTGGTCAAGTTGTCTCCCATGTGAAAAAGTCCTAAAAACCTCTCTAAAAAGACATGCCTGACCAGGCTTGGAGACTAGCTAAGACCAGCAAAAATGCTTGGGATAGTTTAAGCTGTTTATTTCTGCATAGAAGTATGAGTATAGGCTAAGCATTAAAGGGTTAGTTCACAAAAAAATTAAAACTATGTCATTTATTACTCACCTTCATGTCGTTCTACACCTGTAAGACCTTCGTTCATTTTCGGAAAACAAATTAAGATATTTTTGATGAAATCTGATGGCTCAGTAAGGCCTCTATTGCCAGCAAGTTAATTTACACTTTCAGTGCCCAGAAAGGTACTAAAAATCCAGCGTTAGCGTCAGTTCTGGCAGGTCACGTCAGTCAAGCTCGCATCAGCTGACTCCCAGGTGACTTACGTCTACCTATAGGAATACGACGCCTATCACAGCATCCATATATAAGCTCCTCAGTATTATCAGCAGATATTGCATTTCTCAGGAGCTAATTACCCTCCTCCATCCCCAGCTCCTCCTCTCTTCAGTCAGGATTGACCTAATGATTCCCCTGAATCAGACTAATTCTTGAAATATGTGTACGTGTTAAATTGTTGACATTAATTATATCTGCATATGTTGGTTCTGTTCTGTTTACCCTAGGGGGGTTATTGCTGCTCTCCCTGCTCTTATCCATGCTAGGCTGCATGGATGCGCAGGGAGTTCTTGCCCAGAACAGAACCATACCGCCAATACAAACTCTATGCAATTATCAATCATATTTTACGATAGTGGTCCTGACAGAAACATATTTAAAACAGTTCATGTGAGTACAGTGGTTCAACATTAATGTTATAAAGCGACGAGAATACTTTTGTGTGCCAAAAAAAAAAAAAAAAAGACTTTTCAACAATATCTAGTGATGGCCGATTTCAAAACACTGCTTAAAATTTTTTGTTTCGAATCAGTGGTTCGGAGCGCCAAAGCGAAGGTCTTACGGGTTTGGAACAACATGAGGGTGAGTAATAAATGACATTATTTTTCATTTTTGAATGAAAAATGAAAATTCTGTCATCATTTACTCATGTCGTTCCAAACCCGTAAGCTTTCATTCCTCTTCGAAAAACAAATGAAGATATTTATTTTATATATTTTTTTAAAGTTATATTTATGGGCTTTTTGTGCATTTTATTTGGAGAGGACAGTAGAGAGCAGACAGGAAAGCATTGGGCAGAGAGAGGGGGACAGGATCGGCAAAGGACCTCAAGACGGGAATCAAACTCGGGTCGCCGTGAACACATTTGCGGCATATGTCGGCGCACTAACCACTAGGCTATCGGCGCCGACCAAATGAAGATATTTTAATGAAATCTGAGAGATTTCTGTTCCTCTATTAACAGTCCACACAACTACTACTTTGATGCTTCAAAAAGCTCATAAAGTGAGTGTAAAACTAATCCATATGATTTGAGCGCTTTAGTCCACATTTTCTGAAGAGACACGATCGCTTTATATAATGAACAGATTGAATTCAGGCTTTTATTCACATATAAACATTCATCAACACACACCAGTTATGGTAAATGGGAGCTCAAGCATGCCTGTTTGACATGCGAGAACCAATGAGGTTCATTCACATGTGTTACACAGCACATTTGAGCTTAAGTGAGAACCAATGAGGTCCATTCTTGAGTGTTACACAACACGTTTGAGCTTCTTCAAGAACCAATGAGATTTGTCCTTGCGTGTCAAGCAAGTACGGTTGAGCTTCTGTTTATGTTCGCTGATCGATGTTTGTATGTGAATAAAAGCCTAAATTTAATCTGTTAATTATATAAAGTGATCCAGTCTCTTCAAAAAAATTTGGACTAAATTGCAGGATATATATGGATTAGTTTTACGATCTCTTTATGAACTTTTGAAGTGACAAAGTGGTAGTTGCGTAGCTGTCAATGGAAAGACAGAAATCTCTCAGATTTCGTTCAAATATCTTCATTTGCATATGATAAACGAAAGTCTTATGGGTTTGGAACGACATGAGGGTGAGTAATTGATGACTTTTTTTTTGTTTGTTTTTTTTGGGTGAACTAACTCTTTAAAATTGCATGTAATTTTAAAACTAGAAATGTGTTTGAGAACACTGATCTAATTTATTTCCATCAGGTGCCCCACTGGAATCCAAAGACTAAAATCTCCTGTGCACTGTCATCTTCTGAAGCATCTTCTTTGATCTTCTGAGCATCCCTGTTCTGTTTCAACTACAACCTTACTCTTTCATTCACGTGTATTTCTCACATCTGACAGCCAGGAGCTAGCCCACACAAAATGGTTTATGCATAGCTAATGGACTTTGTACATGATACAGATTTCAGAACATATCATATAATCAAATGTCTCTAATCAAAAACATTAATGCTGTCAGAATACTGTTGTTTGACTCAGGGATGGAAATGCAGACTTAGGGTTCTGATGCAATAGCTATTTTTTCTTTCTGTTTGAAGTCTGGTTCAAGTGTAAACCTGACTGCTTTATCAAAGCCTTCCTTTTCTGTTTGAGAAGTGCTTCTGACATTTTAGCCGCATCCTCAATATTTTTAAGTCAAGACACGAACCTGATCACCTCATCTCCTGGATGGCATCCAGAATCTCTTCTTTAAAGTCAACATGAAATCAAAACTTACCCTATTTACTTTCTTTATACATGTTTCTCATATTTTTGCTCACAATTCTTCATTCCAAAGAAAATAATATTTGTCTTTGTAATCTTTCATCAAAATTTAATAACTTGCTTTGTCTCTCAAATGCCTTTTTTTCAGTAACTTCACATGAAAAGCCCAGTGTGGTCTCTTTGGTTAAAGTAAACCCAAAGTCAAATAGATATTTAGACATTTTTAAGGCTTCTGTTGTAGTTAATGCAGCCTTTCTAAAATCTTGCCAGTAGTTAGCACAGTTAAAGCCCTTCTGAAGAAATCCATCCATGGTCTTAGTAGTCTCCTAGCCAGGTCTAGCTGGTCTGTTGGCTAATATTAGAGGCATTTTGGGCTAGTAATTGTTCTTGTTTAATGTCTTGCGTCGCTCTGAAATATTACATTATGAATGGCATTCGTTTCATGTTGACTTTCAATTTTTAAGATGCATTCAGTGCAGTAACATGCACTGCTTAAAACTTTATTACAGTAAACACACCAGTGCAGTGTAGTTCAAAAGCTTGGGACGCTTCGGCAGAGGGACCGGTTTTCTTTTCTATAAGTCATTGTGGCATAAATCTGTACCGGTGTCACTGTCTATCAACTCTAACACTGCTAACCACCATCTATGCTTACTCAAATTTGATTATTTATGACCTCGTTCTCTGGCTTTCTCTCTCTCTCCTAGCTTGCTGAGTACAGTATCCTGGAGGATCCATTACAGAGGCATTTATTTCTCATTTATTCTTTATCCAAGTATCATCCAGAAACTCCATGCATGCTTCCTTTCATTGCTGAGAAGGAAAATATGAACCTTGGATCGCAATTCAAATGTCCAGATCATGTGAACGACATTAGAAATGGTTTGTAACAGTTGCTGGTTTGCACGCACATAAACGTTTAAGTATACAGATAAAAAATGATGTTTCAGCCTTTATTCCTTTCTTAATTGAAGCTCTGTCAGCACGTCTTCTCAGAGAACCACACTTAGCACGCCTGGAGGAAAAATGACCATTGGCGGCTGCCGAAAAGGTTTATTGTTGAGTGAGAGGTGCCGCTGCGGGTTGTTTGAATCTGGGCCTAATGACGTGGGTTAAAAGAGAAGCTCATGAGTGTTTTTGCTGGTGTCTCACGATGGATTTTAACACAAGTAAAGGCTTTAAATATCGCCATTAATCTGTGTTTTCCATCGATGAAATGACTTACAGCTATTCATCATTTGGAGAGGCACACGAGCACATGCCGTACCTTGGCACCGGTAGTTCATGGAGTGGCCGCTGAAGGCAGAGAGAACAAGGAGAAAAATGGATTGGGACAAGTCCGGAAAATATGAGAGAACAGAACAAAGAGCAGGAAGGAGGGTGATTGGTACGCAGTGGCGAAGGCTCCAAAAAAACGAGACCAATGCTGATTGATGGAGACTCAGAGAATAGAAGAGAAAAGGAGGTTGAGGTACTTCTCACTGTGATGAGAAATAGACTTTAGGAATTGGGCTGCAGTATTGGTTGCCATGACAATGAGAACATACTTTTTGTCTGTGTCCTCCTTCCGAAGTGCTAACCAATTTGGTCATATGGAGCTTTTATTTTTTGGCCTTTTTTCCCACTTGCTTGCCACTACTGGAAGTCATTCTCTGTTTGTATGTGTTTTTCACGCAGAAATCATGATTCATCTCTACCATTCGAAAGTTTGTGAAAGAAGATTTATTTTTAAAGGGGTCATATAATGCCACTTTTACAAGATGTAAAATAAGTCTCTGAGTGTGTATGTGAAGTTTTAGCTTAAAATACCCCACAGATCATTTTTATAGCATGTTAAATTTGTCAATTTTTGAGGGTGAGCAAAAATACTCCGTTTTTGTGTGTGTCCCTTTAAATGCAAATGAGCTGCTGCTCCTAAGAAGATGGCGGAGTTTGAAGAGCTCATGTTAGCAGTTCCGATTACCTCACGCTGACTCAATAAAAATGTCAGAAAATGTTCAGCCTTTTATGTTCAAACCGGAGTCGGACAATGATGGAGAGACTCAAGAAGAAGTGACAACATGTAGAATGCAACAGGACGTTTCTGAATGGTTAGTTGATGAATTTTTTTAAAGTCATTAATTAGCATATTCTGTCATGATAATCTATAAATCGCTCATGTGGGAACTGTTGTAAGATCATACAGAACCAGAGAATATATGCTGAAGACAGAACAGGCATATAGTTTAATTACGGTTATAACTTATGTTGTCATCTTGCTTTTATGACATGCTATTGCATTTTTGTTACGTACTGTATTGCAATAACATGGCCTAACCCCTCTGTTGCGTGTTCTCGGGCAGGGTTTATGTAAATTTTAGGGTTAGTGAGTGATGTCACCAACCCAGGAAGAAGCTTGTTGTAGTCCCAACCAGCCGTTTGTTGTAGTCCTTAAACAGCGAATTCTTTAAAAGAAAATATCTCCCTTTGCTTTGAACTTCGTCGTAACTTTGCAGACGTTGCTTATGCTCTAACAGCAACATTACACACTAACCAAAGTTAAAAAAGTAAAATCATAATCAACCACCCCTTTAAAGAATTTTTTTTCTTTAATTTTAACTTTCATTCAGCAAGGAATTCAGCGATGTATTCAGCATTACATCGATCAAAAGTTACAGTAAAACCATTTGTAATATTACAAAAGATTTCTTTTTCTAATAGATGCTGTTCTTTTATACTTTACTTTCTTAATCAGATAATTCTAAAAAATGTATCACTGCTTCCCTTTGCACCAAATCAGCATATTAGAATGATTTCTGAAGGATCATGTGACACTGAAGACTAAAGTAATGATGATAAAAATTCAGCTTTGCCATCACAGGAATAAATTCTTGCATTTTAAAATATATTAAAATAGAAAACAGTTATTTTAAATTGTAATAATAGTTCAAAAATATTCAAATAAATCAGATTCACTGAGTGTGAATAGTACACTCTAAATAAAATGCTGGGTCAAAAACAACCCAAGTTGGGTTGTTTTAACCCAGTGGTTGGGTTAAATGTTTGCCCAACCTGCTGGGCAGTTTTATTTAACCCAACTATTGTTTAAAAAATACTATATGGATGGCTTAAAATTAACCCAAAATAGGTTGGAAATTAAAAATCAGACACACTATTAGAGGCAACAATAGAGACTAGAGGCAACAATTATAATCAAAAGGTGAACATTTATTAATAAGCAGTTTAATAAATGTTTATTGTTTCATTAATATTCATTAAACTTATTAATAAATGTTCATTTATTTAACATATTAATAAATCTTAATTTCCAATGTATTTTGGGTTCATTTTAAGCAAGCAATAAAGTAATTTTTAAACAATAGTTGAGTTAAATAAAACTACCCTGCATAAACATTTAACCCAACCGCTAAAACAACCCAATTGCTGGGTTTGTCCATTTTCAACCCAACTAGGGTTGTTTTTAACCCAGAATTTTTTAGAGTGTAGGGAGAAGACATACGTTTTAATTTGATAGTGCCATTTCTTGTGATTTTGTTTCTTAATTATGCTTCACATGTGGCTATTATCACTTCTAGACTTATTAGTTAAGAAAATATAGCATCTCTCTTTGTAGAGTTTATCGTTGTGTCTAATTCAGTGCACTCATCAAAGGTTTCTTATCTATTAGTGGATTATGTCTCTAAGTGAGTGAGTTTATTTTACAGAAAATCAATGAGCTGTTTAAGAGCTCATGCGTTTGTTGAGTCTGTTGAAGGTTTAGCTGAAGGAAAGCCTGCTGCGCTTGGAGAGCCCTGTGTGTTTATGTAGTATGTGTGATGTATGCCTGGCCGACAGTGGCAGCACCAGGGCACGGGTCACTGACAGCCAAACTCAAAGGACACACCGGCAGACTCATCCTCCCCCTCTCTTCCTCCTCTGCTTCTTTCTCCTCTTTGTTTCTGGTTTGTGTACATATGAGGCGACTTCCTTGTCTCGACGGATCTGTCTCCCTGGGGTCCCGATAAGGGATCTGGGTGGTCTGATGAGGTGCCAGCGTGATTAGATTAAATTTATTATCTGTTTTCCACCAGACAGGGAAGAAATGAGACACTATTGGAGCAGATAACACTTGTACTTTTGAAAGAGACTAATCTCACACCTAAATAATGTAGTCTCTCTCTCGTTCACATCCACTAATGAGCAGCCAGCTGTAGGGTTGTTGATGGGTCATGACGTTTATTTTTATTTTATTTATTTTGAAATAAGTTGATACTTTTTACATGATGGTTACATCATATTACATTTTTAGAGTCATTCATTTGAAACTTTTTATAAAAATGGTATTTTTAAAAAGTTTTTTTTTTTAGTTGACATGTCATTGACCCTGATAATAATATTGAATAATACTAATAATAGTGAAATTTCATGCTTCTTGATGGCAGATTCAATAACACACCAAATTCAATATTGACTTGTTAGAGAGACCTTTGTTTTCCACCATAGCTTGCATTGAGTTATGCTTTTTCTTTGTAAGAAGCTTGCTGCAAAATTTGCGGGATTTGGCCTGCTTTGGGTTCATAAGTGAACATTGTCAAAAGATTGGCCAAAACACACAACCGGTGAGGACTTTTGGCATGAAAAACACTCGACTAGAGTGTCAATCAAGGCGGCTAGAGTTGGCGGCCATTAGAAACACCTCACAATCCATCTTTTAATTAACTCTGAGATTTTCTCCCTGGAGAGAAACCAGCGAAGCTTAAGTGATTTGATTATATGTCACCTTTTGTTAGTCAAGGACTTGAATACGGGCCTGAGACCCTGATGATATTCCATAATAAAGTTGAGATCTCTGGTCCAACACAGACAGAGAAGTCTCCAAAACAATCCATTCGACATCGTCTCATGGACATTTCATTTTGCACTGGACATTTAGAAGTAGAAAAGAAACCTGCACAGATCCTCGGATAGACCATCTGTTTTAATTTGTTCAGAGAAAGTGTTGATGATTGTAATCAGAGATGTTCTTAAATATTTATAGCACTTGGTAGGTAATAAATTGCAAGCTACCTTTGATACAGGCAAATTGTTGCTTTGCAGAAGATTAGCACTTGTGTTTCTTGGCATGGCCTTCAAGTGAAATACAGACTGTTGATTAATACCCATTGTATGAGTTGACTTTTTTCTGAGATCAGCATTATCCCACAAAGGCTAATTTAAAATGTGCATATTCATTTTCTGACCCAGTGTAAGTTTTTAGCTTTGGCCAAGAATTCTAATTTCGGTACAAAGCCAAACATTCCCTCTAATGACCACAGATTAGCTAATTTATCCTGGCTCACTTGAAGATGCCTTCATTTACAGAAGCTGCCTCTTTGTTTTCTTCAAGCAGGTGGTTTGAAGTGCATAATATTGGAGAACCAGTGTTATATGAGATATAATAAGAAAAGCAGTCCTGCTTTAAAAGCTTTTAAGAAAATGTCACTTTCTTTTTCCACTGTATGTGCATACGCTCCCTGTTGAGTTCATTAGCCTCAGAGGCTTTAGTTGCGAGACCAGCACAGTTTTAATGAATGCTACATACTCTGATTTCGCTGTCGGTGCTTTGGTATGACTTGCGGTGGTGGTAGCGGCCGCTTTCTCCTGCTAAGCGCCTATCGTTTTTCCATATCACAGTCCATCGCTGGCTCAAATAATAGAGCTCATTAAAGTCAACTGGTAGCTTAGATGCTGTAATGCTGGAGACATCAGGGTTTGGTGTGGTCTTCGAGAAAAGCTTGGGTGGTGTGGTGACGGTATTAGCAAAGTTACGTCAGAGGATCACTAATGGAAAGAACTGCGTTCTCTCTGTTGTAAGTATGACACTATTAGTGGCTACTTTTCATCTTCAATGGGCATGCATCTCAGTGGTAGGCATTGCAAGTGCTGTTAAAATAGTTATTAACAGATTGTGTATATATATATAGAGAGAGAGAGAGAGAGAGAGAGAGAATAGAGAGAGAGAATAAAATATGTTAGTTTGTTTGAACTCAAAAAGCTATAAATTATAAATTATTTTATTGTAAATATTTTATAATTATTTTTAATTATTAATATACATTTTATAAAAATAGGAGAGACCAAGGCTTGCTATCAAAGAAGTTGTCAAGTCCAATTAGAGAAAAACGTATTTTACTTTTTTTTTTTTTTTTTGGTTTCAACAGGGTTTTCCGTAGGTCCATAAAAAGTCTTAAAAAGTATAACAAAAGTCTTCAATATCATTTTAAGAGGTCTTAAATTTGGGATGGAAAACAGAGTCATCGCAATATGGATATATGTTATTATATATATTAGATATATATTATTATATATGATATATGATTATTAAACTTTAAGGCTATGATTCAATTAAATAAATGTGAGCACTGCACGTTTCAAAGTCAAAACGTGGCGCTGTTGCACGTTCAACAGAATCGAGGTTTCAGAGCTGTTCGTAATCAGTGAATACTGCACATTTATGGCAAGTGAATGCTTATGATGCACCTTTGATGAAATGTTTGTTATGGTTTTTATATTATAATGTGTTGTAGATTGTTGTAAGAGTGCATATTTTATGTCTCTCATCTTTTTGAATGAGCAGCTGGAAGTAGTAAAGCATATACATTTCAAAATAAGAGACCTTGTCTTAAAAAAGGTCTTAAATTTGAAGTCTGAAATTTGATTTTCTTCCAAATTAATTATATTATCATTTATTTGCTATAGCTCAACACAATAAACATGAAAAAAATAGTAAGATGTAAATTTTATTTAAATATAATAGCAAATATATTATATATAAAATATGTTATGTTAAAATTAAAATATTTGTTAGCCAAAAAATAGGATTTTATATCTTTCTTTTTTTACATTTTTGCTTCTGTTATGCATTTTTCATTATTTTAATGTTTAAATTTAGCTGAAAAAAGGTTCCCATTGTTGACAGCTTACTCCATATAATCCGACAACATACCCAGCTATAGGTTATCTTGTTGTGTTGGCAATAATTGTTTAAATAATTAATAACTTTTATGTAGACAAGACTTTAAGGTATATGTCACACAGAAATTGACTTTCAAATAGGGCTGTGGCATTGAAATCGTGATGTGTGTATGTGTGATAGTCACATTGCAGGATTTGCGATGTCAAGTATAGGGATCATTAATCCGTACGGACCAGACACTACGATTCAAAACGCAGGTGATTCTCTGATTAATTTGCAAAGTTTGACCATCAAACAATGAAAGTTTATCATTTGAACGTGTTTTAGGTCCTGTCAGTTTAAACAGTCAAGACATTTTAAACCATTTGAGCACACGAAGATGCGAAAGAGAACTCAATTCTGAACTTGCGGCTGTTTTCGCACTCGCACACACAAACACACACACACACACACACACACACACACAGATAGATCTACTATCCTCGTAAACATAATTGATTATGGCTTAGGTGAACTAAACAATTGAGAAAGAAAACCGTATGTGTAACAGTATTTTGGGTCCGCGCCGCGCATTCGGTCTTAAAGTGACAACAGCCCCTGAATGTTAATCAAACAACAAAAGGCAAAGAAAAAAAAATCACTTTTGTAGTTTTAACATAGATTAATTGTTTAATTTATACAGTGAGACTATGCAGTGTTATTTTACATTTGATTATTACATTTCTGTACCTGAATACTGTTAGACTTAACTGGAAAATATAAAGCACTATTTATTTCATTTTTATCTTTGTTCTATTATATATATCTGTGCATGTAATTTGTTCATTATTTTCTCATAATTTGTTCATAATTTGTTCAATATTGCATATTCATTCACCTACAAAATCACCCCAATCATCCTAGAATGATTAATTCTTTCCAAATAGAGCTATTCAAGTCATCTGGTGAATTTTCTTCATATCGCAATATATATCACAGAAAAACAAAATATCACAATGTCAGTTTTTTCCAATATCGTGCAGCCCTACTTTCAAACATAAACACACCTTGAGAATAAAAAGTGTGACAGCTAGCCCCAGTCTTCTCCTATATATTTGTTTGTTGCATTGATTGGTTTAAGATGTTTTTTTTTTTTTTCTTGTGATGAAGCTAGAACAACCAGCAAGTGTTTCTTACAACATAATTAATTAATTCAAATGAATTCAGCCGAACCCAAACCCCCTCTCTTTAGCTCCACTCTCAAAATCTCACAGAGGTTGAGAGACTGTTTGGGCACGGTTGCCATGGAGACTACTTTGATGAGGAGCAAACGACTACATTTCAATTGTTTGCATTGGTCTTTCCTCATGTATAAGCTCAGTGTTAGTCTGCTAGTTTAATGCAAGTGAGCATGGAGAGTAATGTTCTTGCATTATTTGCCATGGCCGTGTAGAAGAATCAGTGATAAATCCTTATTTAGAAGTTGTCAGATACATTACCAATGAAATATAAAAATATATATATATATATTCTATAAAAATAATGTTAGTAATAAAAATGATACCTTTTTTTTTTCAAAAAGAAAAACCATAACTTTTTAACGGCAGTGTAAATTGTGGGAATGTGTCTCTACAGTTAGTAGATCTCAAGTTCTTACATTCTTTGATTTGAGCTCATTAGTTTGCAGTAATGCTGCTTTTAATAATTATGAGACCCGTTTCATAAATAATTTCAAATAAAACTCTCAAGATAGTTTTCATTCTGCCGATTGGGCTTTTTTTAACATCTAAAGCTCTCTGTTGAGCCTCAGAACAAGTATGACCCGTCACCTTATTTCAAACAATGAGAACATTAAATCCTGAGCTTTATGTTATGTTTACATGATCCTTTAAGCACACAATACTAATTCTAAGACTTCACTGGCACAAAGAGTGTGCTGTGACAAATCCCCTTCTCATACAAAAAGTCGATTTGACCTGTAAATTGCTAAAATTTACCTCAACAAATTTTGTCAAAACGTATCATTACGCAAACTATGAGATAAGCAACCCTGAAATGATTTGAAGTGAGGTAAATCTCTTGTTTAGACCTTTACATTTGAACCACTAACGCCAGGTTGTCTCTGTCTCCCAGGCGAATGGATGTGAGACAGCCACATTGTGATGGTAAACATCCCGTCTGAAAGCAGAGGGACCCCCAGCTGGGGTCATACACATAACCGCATTGTACGTGAATTGACTCTTCATGTTGGATTAGCTGGTTAAATACAGTGATCCTTTCCCTCAGACGCACAATCGTGACATTTAACGCATTTGAATGCGGGTCTCAGAAAAGGCCACCATGGTCCTTTCAGCATCCGCCAGCTCCGTTTCCCCACACCGTTCACTGGGACGATCTCAACGGCGTGCTTGGCAACCCTGAAAGCGTCCACTTAAAATGCCCTATGCGGAAGTATCGAGGCATCCCTCGTTCAGTGAATGCACACTATTGTGTAGCATAGACGTTGAGAAAGGCTGATAGAAAAGTCATCAGCGCATGCAGTGCGACAGAACTCGGTGTAATGTATTTACTCAGCTACAGCTGCCAAGATAGTTTGAGAGAAAGTTTGGCAAGGAAAATAAATACTTGCTAAAATGTATTGGGATCCAGAAACCAATTTTCCAGAGACTGAATCTCAGCTCACAAGATCAGGATAAAGAGGAGTGAGAGAACTAAAAAGTTGCGGAGAACTGAAGAATGGGGGGTAAAAGTGGAAAATAGAGGGGTATGGGGTCTGATAGCAACTGAAATAAAAATAGACTCTGGATGGAAATGGTGTCTTGATGAGGGCCGCCCGCTAACCTCTCAGGCGCCACACTCCCCGGCTCAGGCGGGCCCCAGGAGCGGGAGGGGCCAGACCACAAAACCATCTGGTTGCTGAGGCTGTTGTACTTCTCCACTTGGGGGTCTACAACTACTGAAGGGGTATTTTGCTTGCGTTACACACAAAAATAGCTCTCAATCCTAAAAATAAAGGTTCTTTATCGGCATCTATGGTTCCATGAAGATTTGTTTACATCCATAGAACCTTTCCAGGTTCTTTATAGTGGAAAAAGGTTCTTCAGATTATGTTCTTCATACTAAGAAAAAACGTGGTTATTTGTTCACTGAAAAGTTCTTTGGGGAACCCGAAAATGAAATTTTTCACCGTGATGCTACATGAAGAACCATTTTGAGTTCCACAAAGAACCTTTCAGTGAATAGTTTATTCGTTCTTAAGCCCAAAGTATAGTTCAATTTTTACGCGAGGATCAGCGTTCAGTGCGCGTGACATGAATTTCGTCATCAGAAGAGTACGGCCGTACTGTACACGCACCACCGGATTTTTGTAACCGAGCATACTTGTATGCATAGGTCGCACATGCGCATTTAATTTTTTTTGCAGTAATTAGTTTATCCACAAGGTGGCAACCGTGCCCTGGGGGCGTCGATTCACAAGGTAGTCAAAGATAACCTGCATAAACAGAACAGACCGGAACGCATGCAAGCTACAGCGACAATAGAGGTCTACACAGACGAGAGATTGCGCAAAGAGGTTAGAAAGTACCATCATTTGTACAACTCTAGCATGAAAGAATACAAAGTTGTTTACATGGGTTGTAACTCGTGGCGAGAGATTGCTCAAAACTACGCATGCGTCGAACGCCTGTGTATGCGTACGAGTCAAATGAATATACTTTCCAAGGCTGTGCGTTCAACTGTGAGCGTATATTAGTGTACGCGTAACAACAAAGTATACCCAGGGGCTTAAGTGTGAAGAACATTTTAATAATTGGAAGAATCTTTTTCCACCATATAGAATCTTTTGTCCGCTGGAAAGGTTCCAAAAAGAAAGTCTTCCTAACCCAGTTTCAGAGAGACGTCACAGAGGGAACGGTCCAACATTTGATTAAAGAGTCTTTACGGTTCTTGACACTGACCCAGCTCGCTGCAAACGGATAAAATGAGTCAGACTGATACTCATGACTCTTTAAGCAGGCAAAAAAGCTCCGCGTAGCATCGGTTTCTGTACTGAGGGGCCTGTTCCACCTGACACAACCCAGCGGGGATGCGGTGACCCTATAGCTGATGACTTCATCACTTACAACATTGCTTTTTAGGTTCTTCTCATAGGAAACAGCTGAAGGAAAGCATCATTTGATTTGCATTAAGGAAAATGTCATATTAGATAAGCAATCAGAAAAGAAAGGTTTTTGTGTATGAACAGAAAAGAGTGACTTGAGTCACTTGTTTACTCCATTAGGGCATGCCAGGTAGCATTAGAGAATTTGCAATTAACTTAAATGCAACAGAACTGTATATGCTTCCTCATATGGAATGCATTTAAAGGAAAAATATTTTCATAACAGTTGGAAATTTTAGATTTTAAGTGGATTAAGGAGGCTGTATGCCGTTTTTCTATCCTCTTTTCCAAGGGACATCTGGATCCCGTTAGCTCTTTATGGACAATATTTCATTTCTCTCCGTATGTCATCTTGACACTGCTTCTTTTGATTGTCTGTATGTGTTTAAAGAAGGACTGCTGGGTTTTTACAATATGTGTTTGTAACACAAGGATTCTTTTTTTCCCCATGTTTTTTCTGAAATATAAGTATAAATATTGTGGCTTATTAAATTTATTTGAAATGAGCTAATATATATAATTTATTTATTAATATTAAATAATACATTACGCCTACTAGCTAGCAGTTAAAGCCATTGAGAATTTATATTGCGTACCTGCTTGTTATCAAAGTTATATTACCCTTTGTTTCATAAGCTAAACATCAAAAAGTAACCTAACATCAGAGCTCTGTGTTTATGTTTTTACTTTTTTATACTTGCAAATGTATTCTTTCAGATCTGACCTGAAAACTATACATTTGTTCTTCAGTTAATCACATTTTGTGCAATCCTATGAACAGTTGGATCTCATTACTGTAGATAATGGTTTAGAGTGTCTGCCTTTCTGTGTCTTTCTTTCATTTGCTGTGGTGTTTTTCCTCTGTGGGTCCTTCGAATAATGTGGATAGTTTTGGTTGTTTCAGGCACTCCAAAAAGCACTTAATTTTACTTTATAACCCCTGGCCAGTATCCTCTCTTACAATGTTGGTCTTGTTCTGGAATATCTGTCACCATCTTCATTCTTCTGCCACCTCTCTTATTGATTTCTCCAACTCAAACAGCGAAATGTTTTCACTGTCTTTCTGTTTCCTCCTTAACACTTTTTTTTAAAAAACCTTCCAAGCCACAGGATGGTAATCCGTTTCATTATTGCAACTTTTTGAATGAGCTTTATGAATATTTAGCATACTATTCCTGTCAAGTTTGTGCTGTAAAGGCCGCCACATAATGTGTTTCCCTGGAAGGCTGACTGAGTTTGTGGACTAGACGTGGCTTCACCAAAATGGGGGTTTTGTTTGCCTAAATATTTCATTACTGAAACGAGTCCTCGGTTCTGTGTCAGGACACCATTCATTTTGATATTTGAGAGATGAGTGTACCATCTCTTGAAGGAAAGCAGGGGGCAGATGACTTTATCTTCAGGCAGATGTTAAGACCCTCTCATCTGGTAGCAATCTTTCTGTGAGCCCGCTTCAGCCAACCACAGTCCAATTCATCAGAAACTGTCATCTGCCCGTGGAATAGTGAAAAAAGCAAATGGATGGGGGCAGGACGTTGAGTGTAAACTTGGGGAGAAATAGATGATCTTTTAAAATGGAAAAACACCAACTCAGCTTTGCCATTTGCATGTAATTGCTTTAGGATGAAGCAGATGCAGGTCTGGATTTGTAAATGCAGTGTGTTTATTTTAAGACGAACTCGACCTCTTTAATGCGACATGGAACCTCTGGTCAGCAGTAACTGTCTGCTCATTATTCTTAAGAAAACAATGGATTGTGAGGGTAATGAGTCTAATTTAGTGCCGCACTGAGCGTGGAGTTGATTGGGTCTGCCTTTTCATGTTGGACAGGCTGTCACCAAGCTCTGTTTTGCTAGAGTAGAATTAAATTGCCCATGGATTGCAGCGGCTCCTGAGAAAACAGTGTGAATAGGTGCAAGCCGTGATGAATGGCATACAGAAGATCAAAGATGGAATCCTTATTTAGAGAATCTGTTCAGTATTGCTCTTTGGTAGTACTTTCAGATTTTGTTTTGACCTACAAGTGTCTCTAAGTAGTAATCAAGACTATTATTTATAATGTATTAGAGAAAGACATAAACATTATGTCCGATAAGCCAGTAATTATTTTCATGTTCTGGATAATAAATGGACAATAATAAACTTTCATACAGTCATTTAATATTATTTAAATTATATTGATTTTGATATTGTTTAATTCTTAAGAATAATATTAAGAATTACTGAAATATTAATATTCAGGGATAGTAATATGATTGTATTAAAATGAAATATTTTTTTAAGATAATATTTTAAGTAAGCATTAGATTATGGCAAATTTCATATAAATTTAGGGGAAAGGCTCATGCACAAATCTCTAATATTTGCCAGTAACTGATATGGTACCAATATATCATGTATTCGTGATATATTACATTATACTTTAAGTCCCTAAAATATTATATTACCATATTTTTAAACTGTAATTAACTTTGCGGTCATTTAACGCTCACTTTATCTTTAAAAACACGAATTACATTTTTTTTATATATATAGATTCATGACAATATTAGTTAATATTAATAAAAATATTAGTTAATTATTATTAGTATTATTATTAAATTATTAGTTAATAAAAATAAAATAAAGTCGCTATTTTGTTATTTTTGGTGCACAAAAAGTATCCTCGTCACTTTATAATATTAAGGTTGAACCACTGTAGTCACATGAACTGTTTTGAATATGTCTTTAGTAGCTTTCTGTTCACTGAAAAAGGGAGTGCTATTGCTGCCGATGCAGGCCTCACTGAGCCATTGGATTTCATCAAAAATATCTTAATTTGTGTTCCGAAGATGAGCGAAGATCTTACGGGTTTGGAACGACATGAGGGTGAGTAATAAATGACAGAATTTTCATTTTTGGGTGAACTAACCCTTTAAATGTGGATGTTTTCAAAGATAATGTTGTATAGAAACAATAGTACGCTAGCTTTAAAATAAAACACAATAAGCTGACAATTTCAAGATGCTGAGAGATACCAATTCCTTATATGTGCAGACTTTAAAATGATTATGGATTTTAGAATACATTTTTGTATTATGTTTAGAATTTTTAATGATGGTGGATTTTATGAAATTATTCTTGTAATATGGCATGGTTTGATGGTTAGAGTTGTATTTTTTTTAATATGGTATGCATTTAATTTTAGTTCGTAGATTTGTATGGACATCTTTATTGTAAATATTGTAAAAAATAATTCAGTGTTCTTTAGTGAACCTACGATAATGCTGAAAAGTCAATAAAACAGAAATAGCTGACATCAAAGTGATGTATTAGCATCGAAATTCCAATGGAGCAAAACCGGAGGAAGAAAGTTCCATATCTTATAGTTTGAATTTATCTGGGTCAAAACTAATTCCACAAAGGATTGTGGAAGTTTAAGATGGTCTGTAGCTATCTAAAAGATGTGAGCCAATCATATCCGCTTAGCCCGAAAGACCTAAAGCACCAGGATCCCAAGTAATATTAACGGGTCTTGTGTGAAGATAAAACGTTCATCTCTGAACTTAATATCTGTCTGAGACGCTCACAAATACATCCGATGTGAGCCATTAGAAAGTTTCTCGTCAAGGAGAACGGGGGAAGTTTAGTGCAGTCCTGCCTCTGGGGTTTGTGGGATACTGGACGTCTGCTCTTAGTTGTGCACTTGGGGAGGAAATTAAGAGTCTCTTCGCAAAGCCGCCCAAAATGAGTCGGGCAGAGCGAGCATGCAAGGGCTCTTCTCACCAAAGCTCTGAGAGTCAATAGGCCAGAGATGGTCCTCTGTGATTAGTTAGAGAGTTTAGAGCCATGTCAGAAACCCAGCTGCCTGGCACTGAAACTAGAGATGGTGCACAGATTTCCCTTGCCTTATTAAGTATCTCCTGGGGAAAGCCAGGCAGTGCCAAAGGGTAATATCCTTCACTAAAGGCCTTGACCTCGAAGTGACAGACATCATGTAAGATGGCACCAATGTGTACCACAAAAATCTCCCTCTGGTTTATAATATCTGTGTCCTCCCACATTTGAAACTCTTCTTTATACTGTTTCTTATACTGGCCAGGGTGATACTCAACCCTTGGAGAACTTTCCAGATCGTACAGCGTCAAGAAGGCCACTTTCATCCAGCCTGGAGTGGTTCTGCTGTCATGAGTAATTATGGATGAAGGATGTGCAAAATTCTTCCATGGAAGCAGTGAACTTCCTTTAGACAAAGGTCAGGTTTTTCAGTGGTGAGTGCATATGTTCTTACCATTCTCTAAAGCCAAACAATCACACGTTTCATGTTACAGTGCAGAGTTATGCGCCATTCAAAACAGAATTGAGAATTTATTTTAAATTCCAACCGAATTTGAATTGAGGTAGCAAACAGCATGCAGAATTGCAGTTCATTTAAACTCACCCTCATGCCGTTCCACACCCATAAGACTTTTGTTAATCTTCGGAACGTAAATTGAGATATTTTTGTTGAAATTTTGTTGGCTCCATGAGGCCTGCATTGGGAGCAATGACATTTCCTCTCTCAAGATCCATAAAGGTACTAAAAACATATTTAAATCAGTTCATGTGAGTACAGTGGTTCAATATTAATATTATAAAGTGACGAGAATATTTTTGGTCCTCCAAAAAAAAACAAAATAACGACTTATTTAGTGATGGCCGATTTCAAAACACTGCTTCATGAAGCTTCGGAGCATTATGAATCAGCATGTCGAATCAGCGGTTCGGAGCGCCAAAGTGATTTCAGCAGTTTGGCGGTTTGACACGTGATCCGAATCATGATTCGATACGCTGATTTATTATGCTCCGAAGCTTCCTGAAGCAGTGTTTTGAAATCGACCATCACTAAATAAGTCGTTATTTTGTTTGTTTTTTTGGCGCACCAGAAATATTCTCGTCGCTTTATAATATTAAAATTGAACCACTGTACTCACATGAACTGATTTAAATATGTTTTTAGTACATTCATGGATCTTGAGAGAGGAAGTGTCATTGCTGGCTATGGAGGCCTCACTGAGTCATCGGATTTCAAAAAAAATATCTTAATTTGCGTTCCGAAGATTAACGAAGGTCTTAAGGGTGTGGAACGGCATGAGGGTGAGTAATAAATGGCATTATTTTCATTTTTGGGTGAACTAACCCTTTAAAAACACCACATAGACATGTAAACAACATTAAAAACTTGATTTTCACCAGAGGGGGTCTGTTGTAATTTTTAAATATAAAAGTAAAATATATTTAGACAGACTTTGAATGTTGACTTGACAAAGCCATGTTTTAAATTTTTGAACAAAGATTAATAATCTTTCTCTTGCTAGATGGTTGCTAAGAGTTCAAGTAGTTGCAAAGGTTTTTGTGTGTGTGATTAAGATCTTATATGTCTTTATACATAAGTAATGACAGATCTTTTCTTATATATTGTGACGTAAAACCGAGCGTAATGGATTATCCAAAAGAATATCCATCAGCTGTTGATTGGATTTTGATAAATGGGTGTTGCACTCAAAAATAAATGTGAGATAACAGTCAATTTTGAAAGGATGGGGTTAAGTGAGCTAAATTATTAAAATCAACAACAAAACCACAGTTGGAACTTTCTTCAAAATATCTTCCTTTGTGTTCCTCAGAATAAAGTAAGTCATATAGATTTGGATTGACATGAGGGTGAGTTAAATGATGACAGTATTTTCATTTTTGGATGGAAAATCCCTTAACTAGATAACACCTCAACAACATACTTAACTTGTCAACCTTAAGAACGTTGACCTCTTTTTCATTTTGTTTGTCCAGGGGAAAGGTTAGCATAACTCTTGGAAACACAGTCTTAGCGTCCGAATGGTGTTTTCGAGGCCAGCTGTCCTGACTCTTACTCCCCCAGCAGGCATGTGTCTTCCCCTCAGCTCAGATTTTTAATATGAGTCACACCACGCAGTGCTTGGCCTGCTCATGCAGTCTGGTCGTCTGAGCTAAGCCTGGTGGGATGTGTGCGCTATTATGTAGCGCAGATCATTTGCCACACCCAAACAAAGGCACACACATTTCGAAGCCGAGTGTGTGTGATATGACCACACACAGCGGCACATTTGGTCGGCTTCACACATCCCGAGACACATACACACGCACTTCAGTCACACCTTTGCTAAGCCTCTTACAAATTAGTGTGTTAGCAAGTATGCTAACATATCAGTCAACAGCTTGAGCGTATAAATTGAATGGAAATTGTTTGAATTTTCTTAGCATTTCATGCCTAACAAAGAGAGATTGTTGTTCGTTTCAAACTCTTGGGTCGCTGGGTCTTGAGAACCGTGCTGCCCTCCCGTTCTTGGTCCAACCCCACATCCTGAATCACACTTCTTGAGCTTGTTTATGAAATGCTAGGAGAGCACGACTCCCAGAGGATTGAAATGGAGAGGAGGGATGTCTGCGACCCACAACTATCACCCCCCCCCCCAAGTCATCATCCCACAGGTTCAAATTCTGGTCTGGCAGGGGTAGCGGATGGACGGGGATATAAGCGGTGAATGTCAGAGTGAGTTAGTCCAGTTGCCTGATGTGGTCTGACTAGACTGGGGAACAATATTTTTCTAAGATTGTCCGACAGGTTCAGTTGGTCTGTTAGCTTCCTCACATTCCTATAAATCGTGTCCAAATCCAGCGATACATTGGAGGCGCTCCGCAAGGCTTGAATTCTGCTGATTTTAATCTTTTCACTCTCACTGCTTGGCAGTTGCGTCTGTCTTTCTCGAACACTTCAGTTGAGAGCCACACAGATTGCATCCCATGATCCAGTCTGAACTTCGGGTTACAAAATAAAAATACAATTGAATGTTTGTGTGTGTGTGCGTAACTGAAAAAAATAAAATAAAATCAAGTACATTTCTAATTTGCTTCTAACTTGCTATCATGTTCCTTTTGCAAAGGTCTTGTTTCTGCTTTCTCTCAGCTTGTTTACAAATTATTCAGTTGTAACTGGTATCTTCAGGATACACCAGTCTGATAAAGTGTGTGTGTGGGAGGTTTTTAAGGGCAGCCGCTGCAATAACTTCCAGCCTTATCTGTGAGTCTTTGACTTCTGCTGCTTTATTCGTTGTAGTACATTGTAGTTGGCCTCACAAATCTACATCCATTTTGTCATAGCGTCACCTTTTGCCCAGTGCATCATTATTTGTCGGTGCTTGCTACGGCGAGCATCACTATTACTTAAGGCCCTTTCACACTGAAACCGACACGATAAAGCGAGGCGAATCGGTGACGAATGGAGCTTTCACACCGAATGCGAAACGAAGAATTCACGCCTGCACGCTATGGTGGCACTGACTGTCAATGCGTTTTTCCTCATGTATGTATCTTGTAGGTTTTTCTTTTTGCCTTTAACATCTGCTGCACAACATGCAGCATTAAATTAATATGAATAAATTTGGTACTAGCCTACACCAGAAACTCAAAATATCTAAAATGCTTATGAGAATACATCATTAAATGTAATGAGAGGTATAATTAGCAGCTCTAGAGCGAACGCACTCTCTGACTCATAACACTCGCGCACGTGGAAGAAAACGGACATTGTTCTTCAGATTACATAATTCACAAATATTCAAGTAAACATGAGAATAAATCTGTTCTCAGACACCCATGATAACAAGAACTCATCATCCAATCTCTTCTCTCTTCTGAATTACTTTTCTTCAGTGTTTGGTTTTCAAAACAGCGCCACCAATCTCGCCTTTCTGTGCAACAGCAGCTGCTCCAGGTACATGATCTAAGCTCGAATCGAATTGTATGGCCCGGTTCTTTGCCGAGCGACGGGGAAAAATTCAACACACTGGACAAAAAAAAATCTTGCTTTTTCGCGCTGTGATTGTTCGTGCCCTGTGTGAATAGCTCCATAGAGATCTATCAAGAGCGCCATCCCGACGAACATTCACGCCGAATTATCGCATTGAGTGTGCAAGACCCTTAATGCTCATGTTTAAAAAATACAGTAATTTAAATATTTAATTTCAGCATGCAACTCTCCCGCAATGCATTGCTACTGATATGAACGATACCTCAAATCATGCTGCTTTTGACTTGGTCTGGTAAGCAACCAGAGCACTAGCCACGTTTCCATTACCGATTTGCGCAAAACTTTTGCAATATTTTCTAAATATCGATAAAAAACTATTGCGAAATGACGGCGTTTCCATTAACCGATGTTATGCGACTAAAACGTCCCTCTCGCGATAAGTCATTCCAAAAATCATGGCAATGGATGTTAGTAGGTTTACGTATATCCCAGCCACCGCACTAGCCATTATTTTTAATCCAAGGAGACATAGGCATGTTATCTAAGCATTTATGGCAAGGAAAGCCCCTTATGCTTGGGAGCGGCCACGTATGAGGTGTTTCTGGGCGTTTCTCCCTCCTATCTGCTTCGATGTCTTGATGAATTCAAATTATGGCATTTCTTTGTTTTTTACAATCCAGTAGTCCTGTAATACTTTTGTCTCTGTGAGTTTAATGAAGAACTCTCATTTTCTATCCAAACACACTGCGCCCTGTTTAAAGAGTGATCGACTTTTACACACGGCAGGTGACCTGTAAATGCGAAAAACTGTTTTCATTGCAGTTTTGCGAAATATTCCTTTTTCGAATTGCGAAATTGTTTTTGGGAAACACGTCGCAAAAAGTTTTTGCGAACTGAGTTTTTGCGAAACTGACGTGTTTTCATTGAACGTATTTTCAATTCGCAATTTCTATTTGAGCAATTTAAAGGGAAATGGAAATGAAGCTGCTTTTGCAGTCACACAGCAACTTGCTAAAAACATTAAGAACTCTTTTGCTCAACTTAGCAATGCCCTAGCAAACCACCTGGTATACTTTTGCAAAACAACTTCATAAAAACATTCAGAACCATTCAGAACACCTTAGTGACCATCCAAAACCTTCTTGCAGCCACATAGCAACATGCTAAGTTGTTATGGGTGTTTTTAGCAACCACTGGTTTTAACTACTTGCATTTCCTTCAGTAAATGTAATGGTCTGGTTGTTATTTGCACTCAAATAAAAGTTTTGAATAAAATGCCTCATGTAGATGTCTGCAGAGAAATAAATAAGAGCATCAATATTCACAGTAACAGTAATGAATAAGATTTCTAAAATAACAGACTGAGGCAATTTCTCAGCTCACTGATTTGGCCTTGTTTGCTCTCAAACAAAATCCTTTGAGCTTCACGTGTTGACTGCCAAATCCCGATATTCTTTTGCTTTGTTAATAAATCACAGAATCTGATTTATCTACTCGCCCAAGTCGAACCTAATTGTACGGCCTTTGGAAAGAAGCACCTGGCCTGAATGCCACGACACTTGTTGAGTAACACAAATTATTCAGTTCCAGGAAGGAATCGTGTGGTTGTGCCTGCATTGTTGTTAGCTTGGCACGGAATCAGACCCAGCTGCCTGCATATTCTGGTCCAGATGGGCGGATCCGTCGAGCCTTTTTGCATGAAGTTGGGAGTGCATCACACTATAATGCCAGCTTTAGCGGTGATGCTAGTCTTTAGCAAGATTTCCATCAATGCCTAGCATTGCTCCAATCTGGAGCTGTTATATGAATCAGTTATTTAATATCCTAGTTCTATTAGGTTGTTTGTGATATGTAGCCAAATGCTAACAGAAGGTTTAAATCTAGAATCTCCAATACTGTAATTGTGTTGATTGCAAATGTATTTATTGCTCATGCTAAGAGAAGAAGTATGTATTTGGCTCAGTCTGAGTGATACAACATAGTGACTCAGTGTTTTACCTCATGTCTTTCCAAAAAAGTGGGCTTTACTCCAAAAGTTATCTTCTGTTTCCACAGCCTTTGTAAATAGAGTCTCATTACGCAGCCAAAAGAGGACAATTGGGACATTCATTATGACTGATTCCTTGTTTCAAAAGTAGTAGACATTGAAGCATCATTTTCATTGGCAGATTTCAGTTTTCCATCATTTTCAATCAATTCATTCAATGTATTATATTGACTGTGCAGCCTGACCCTGGCTGACCTCTGCATAATTCTCATATAAAGAAACCAAGAGTGGTTTGTGTGACTCATACTGGAGCTCTTTTTTTCACAACCCAAAAAGTATTTGGACACTTAAGCTACACTTAAAATGCATACATGCCTTTGCATTACAAGTAATATAAAATTATAAAATAATCCAGTGACTTTCAAGCATTGTTAAGTAGGGCTGGGGGGACAAAATGACTCACAAAGATGGCAATATCTGAAATTTTTGTCCTTGTGGGGACATTTTTTGGTCGTCATGGGGAAAACAGCTTATAAAGCATACTAAGTGATGTTTTTTTTGACGATGTAAAATGTAAAAAGTTGTCTGTGATGGGTAGGTTTAGAGTTAGGAGAATATATAGTTTGTACAGCATAAAAGGCATTATGTCTATAGAATGTCCCTATAAAACATGAACATAAAGCTTAATTTATTCGATTAAACGTGCAGCCTTATTGTTAATTGTGGCTTAAGTGCCCAAATGCGTTTTGTGGCCACTGTATATTTCCTCTCCAGCACTCTCTCTTTCTGTCCAAATCTCATTTCTTCCCTCATTTTGAAGACTGCATTGTTGTGTGTCTGCGTGTCCTGGGCCGCCATCCCACCGGGCTAATTCAGACAGCCCCCTGTAACCGTGAGAACACTTTTGGCGGCTATTGGATTAGCCTTTGAGCACTACGTGGGCTAATTGATGAAAATGACCCCGGTGCGGAGAGCAGAGCCATTGTCTCCGCTGTCACAAAGTCTCAAGCCATCAACAGAGAGCCTAACAGGATTTCTGCACACACGCCATCCATCCCTAATTTGTTGGCCCGGGAAACTGTCAAAGCCTGCTGGAAGCAAGCTCGGAAGCGGGGTGTTTGTTCTGCTTTTACTGTGGTAGATTAATCAGCTGCTGCCAGCCCGAAAAGCTAAGTGTAAATGTAATGAAAGGAAAGTTGACTTATGTGATTGAAAACAAATGGGACTTGTGATTTGGACTGGTGCTGTTCCTACTATATGGTCTCTTTGAGCCTTTGATTTAGTAATGTCATGATTATTTAACAACCCCCAAGGTTTCTGATCACACCAATTATTCGCATACACACACAATGAAGGCTCTGATGTTGTTTTATTAATTAAAAGAGCTGATTTGCCTGGTAGACACGTTGACGTATTTGCAATATAAATGATGTTTTTCAGATCTTGCTCTTTCTGTTCTTTCATTCTCTCTCTTGCTCTTTCAAATACCCTCTCTCCTACTCAACACAACCACACACACAGAGCTCTACGTGTGAGAATGGAGCCCTAAAGTGTTCCTCTAACCTGAGAATAATGGCTTGCTTGGTTTCCAGAGTGTTGCATTCATCTCAGTGGAATGCCGTAACCATAGATTACCTGACAAATTAAGCCCACTCATCTCACCACAAACCCTGCAGTAAGGGCAACTAAATATGCAAGGCTGTCAGGTAAGGCGTTGCTAAACAACATTAGTACAGGAATAGCTCACAGTATTACCCAACACATGCTTATTAGATGATTGCACAACAGTTCACGTGTATTAGGATGTTTGATTGTTGTTTGTTTCTTATGTAGGCTGGATTAGTATGGAGCTAGAAATATGACTAAATGATCTGAATTTGAATTGTGTAAATTTGAATTATTGACAATTGTCATTTAACAGAATTAAATATTAAGTGCCATTTTATATAGATTTGAATTTGAATTTTTTTAAACTTGAATCCTGGACATTTGAAATTGAAATTTTTTATGGCATAATTTTCTACATATGTATTTTCAAACAGCGTATTTTTTGTTCCGAATTCTTAGACTGCAAATATTCACTTCTTAAAAATACAAATTATTATTTTGTTTAATTTTGGTATGTTTATGGTTGTGTGTAGTGCTGGTTGTTCTTGATGTGTACAATAAAAAAAAAAAAAAAAAAAACAGATTCAAGTTTTCAACATGAATAACAAATTCAAATCACCAAATTCAATATTCTAAAATTCAAAACGCAGAAATTCAGATCGTACTGAAAGTAGGTCAGAGGTCCAACTTCCGGGTTCCACAGGGAAGAGTAGAGGATCTCGGAAAAGTCGAATGTTGCATTTTGGCCAATTACTTAAAATTCAGATCGTTTAGTCATATTTCTAGCTCCATAGATTAGCTGTGTGTTGTTTATATGCACTATACTGTCAGATTTTTAATCGAAATTAATAGTTTTATTCAGCTTGGATGCATTCACTTGTTCAAAAGTGACAGTAAAGACATTTATAATGTTACAAAAGTGTTTTATTTGAAATAAATTCATCAAAGAATCCTGAAAAATACGGGTTACACAAAAATATGAACTCTTTTTAACATAATAAGATAAGAAGAAATGTTTCTGAGAATGATTTCTGAAGGATCATGTGACACTGAAGACTGGAGTAATGATGCTGAAAATTCAGCTTTACTATCACAGGAATAAATTACATTTTAAAATATATTCAAATAGAAAACATTGAAAAAATATTGCTGTTTTTACTGTATTTAAAAAAAAAAAAAAAATTAAAATCATTATGTGATAAAAAAAGTCATGCCTGTACTAAATGCAAAGGATTTAATGCATATTAAATGCTTTATTTTTTTTTTAGATGACCTATTTGGTGGTCATATTGATATATTGTATACTATTTTGTGATTTAGTCAATTAACTTGTATACCACATAATTAATTAGATTATTTTTATTATTATTTATTGAAAGCCTAAATTTAATGTTATAGGTATTTAGGGGATGTGCAAATATGGATTTGATTCTTGCAATTGTTTTTCTGAAAATCTCTTAATTGTGATAAATGGACATCGCTGTGGTGATTTATGGGGTTAAATTACTCCGTTTACATGTCCATCAAGATGATATCCATTCTCTCAGAGGAATTCTTGGAATCTGCGTTGTTCATTGAAGTAATTGCAAAAAAGGTGCTTTTGTGTGTGTTCATCATCATGGTTCATTGATTTGGGCAGACCTGCCTGTTCCCTCTGCATGACGACCCATCGCCCTGGCAACTGTTGACAGACTACCACAGCAACTCACTGCTGATGTCACAAAACCTGCAGACATTCACATTTTTACCTTTTTCTGTTTATCTCTCCCTCTCACAATTGTCCATTTCACTTGTTTTTGTCACAGCCTGTTGAGACAAAATCTTTATCACGTCTCGTAAGGACACTTTGTTCTTTTTGGACTTATGTTTGAGACACACTTAAGTTTACTCTTCTCAAAAACACAAAATAAACCAGACTGATTGGATTAAATTTCATCTGCCTCCTCCTGCTGGTTGATGTAATGCAGTTGTGAGTTGCCTCAAACCAACACTAGGCTACATTACATCCAAAGATTTCCCATGAGTCCCATAAACACAAGAAACTACCACAGATGTGAGACACTTGAGCAGACTCTTGTTTCACCAGTTGAATTAACAATTATTTAGACATACAGGCATATATATACTTGCGACCATTTTGTAGTATTTCAACTTCTGAGTGTCAGATTCTAATCTTTATTTGACATTTATTTCGACAAGTGCAACCCCATTTTCAGTGCAAGTCTG
Source organism: Hypophthalmichthys nobilis (assembly GCA_037950665.1). Lineage (NCBI taxonomy): Eukaryota > Metazoa > Chordata > Actinopteri > Cypriniformes > Xenocyprididae > Hypophthalmichthys > Hypophthalmichthys nobilis. The sequence goes on from CM075479.1 coordinate 20,832,705, forward strand.
GGAAGTTGTTCAACATTCTCCTGTAGTTTGGACTTAATCTCCCTTTTTTTATATATATTTCTAAATGGCTTCAAATCAAGGTCTTTCCTCAGACATTTTAATTAGTTCTTCTAAGATAATCCTCCCATTTGAGATTATAATTGCATAAAGTGCTTTCACGCTTCCAGAATGTATTGCGGTTATAGGGTTTCACTGCTGTTTCTCAGAACACAGATTAATGACATTACAAAATGGTTACTAAAACATTTCAGGAATGAATATTGTATTGTTTGGGATAAGCTTCTCATTGGCTTTGATAATTGTGTTGGTAACACATTACAAGTAACTTGAGTTGTGTAATCAGATTACTTTTTCAAGTAACTAGTAAAGTAACGCATTACTTCTTCAATTTACAACAAAATATCTAAGTTACTTTTTCATATAAGTAATGCAAGTTACTTTTTCACATTTATTGAGTGACAGCTCTCCTGTCTGCAATCTCACTTGCACAAAAACATTCAGTATTCCTCAAAATGAATAAAAAAAGTGAAATGCAATCTCAGAATTTTACGCAAACCTGTAATAAACTATATTAAATTACACAAATATGCTTTATGTATTTAATCTCACTTTATTAACCAGTGTCTTTGCTGCTGACCTTCAATGATCTAATTCAACCATACTAATAAGAGAAAATTACTTTAGATTAGATTTAGAAATAAGAGTGTTGAACTTCCTTTTCCTGTATCCTATTCTTCTTAAATCCAGAATGGCAACACAGCTGAAAGGTTTGTTTGAGCTGCGCCCTCTACTGTACAGGAGTCAATATGCAACACTGGTTGGGGAAAGTTACTTTTTTAAAGTTTCTTTTCTTTTAAAAGCACAGCCAATGTAGTGTTTGATGCATTCAGGAGACAAAATATGAAATTTAAGAGCATTTGGGGGGTAAAATTAGTACCTAACCTTTGGTAGAATAAAGAGTAGAGTAACAAATGTGCATTATCATATGTAATCATTGAAACAAAGCTTTTTGAAGTTTGTTTTTTCTTCTGACGAGAGCTATTATGGCCTTTTTAAATGATTTGAGGATCAAATACATACTTGGTTGTTGCACACTGTAATGCATTCATTTCGAGTGCACAGTACATAATCCCTCAGTTTGTAAAAACAAACAAAACAATGTGTTGACAGAAATCTACATACAATGAAAGTCTTTGTGGCTATTGAACGTCTACCCCATAGACTTCCATTGTAACCACGTAACTGTCAACACATTATTTTGTTTGTTTTTGCAAACTGAGAGACAGTTTGAAATTATTGTCTATGGTTGATATAGCTTAATTCAAATTTAACCTCGATCATTCATAAAGAGTCAGTCTGACTGCATTAGTTTACACAAACAAAAGTCATTTTTAAGGCTCGGATTTGTTTGAAATGGTTGCTTAAAGGTCACAACTGCCTTTTTTCGCTTTTTACAGTGTAACAAAATGAGAGTCCTTAGTATTACAACTACACTGGGCAGATTGCCACGAGTTCACAGCGCTCTGCTAAGAGAGTCAACAATTAGCAGATGAGTAGGTCTTGTTTTTGTGTGCGTGTGTGTGTGTGAGAAGGACATAGAGATATGAAAGAAAATGCAGACATTGTAGAGTGCATCAAAAGAATTTGGTGTAATGCTACAGTAGATATCAGCCTTTTCTGAAGGCCGTTTCCCAGGGTTTGAAGAAAGACAGAGGAGTTTCTGTTCTCTTAAACAGTCCCTTGTGTACTTTTGCTTGAGAGTTGGCTTCAAAGGGCCTTGCTTTAACATTCAGTTCATCTACAAATGCAAATACATACAGTATGAATTGATGCACGCCAATGTAGGTGTAATTTAGCACCAAATCTCCAGTGTTTTCTTGTAAATACATTTTTGACTTGCATGTAAATATGACCCAAATCACTTGAAGAGGTTGCATGAGGTCAATGTTTTTATGCCCTTAGATGCTCCTTATTTTAAATACTGAAGACTTTCGTTCAGGGCCAGCAAATCCATTCTGTATGTAACATCTGGAGAATCAATGAAGCCAAGGACATCTGGAGCCCCTCTTCCTGGCCATCAAGGATACTGAAGTTCAAAGACTGGTCAGTCAGCTGTAATTATAACCTAATTCTGTCTTTACAGTATAGGAGAACTGTGGTGTAATTTTCGGCATCACCACCAAAGTTTTATGACTATGTGGTTTCGCGCATGATCACACTTTGGATTGACCATCCTTAAATTTAACTTCTGACATGTTTCCTACTATTTCCTTAAACCTTTCACGCTGTTTTACTTAGCCTCATGTTCCAAACCTGTTTGACATTCTTTTGTAGAACACAAAAGAATTTACACTATCATTCAAAAGTTTGTCTCTTATGTTCTAAAGGCCAGTTCACAGCGCACAGACAAACGCCAGCAAACACCAACAAACAAGTTGGCAGTTGGATTTCAAATTTTATGAAAAATCATGTTCACACTGCCCCAATAGACACCAACAAACACTGATTAAACATGGTCAGCCAGGTGAAAACAAATTCGGACCAACTCCAACAGACGCCGACAGGGGTAACACACTGATCAGACAAAACCCAACAAACGTGTTTGTTGGTGTTTGTCTATGCAGTGTGAACTGGCCTTAAAGGGTTAGTTCACCCAAAAATGAAAATTCTGTCATTAATTACTCACCCTCATGTCGTTCCACACCGTAAGACCTTCGCTCATCTTCGGAACACAAATTAAGATATTTTTGATAAAACCTGATGGCTAAGTGAGGCCTGCATTACCAGCAAGACAATTAACACTTTCAATGCCCAGAAAGCTACTAAAGACGTATTTAAAACAGTTCATGTGACTACAGTGGTTCAACCTTAATGTTATGAAGCGACGAGAATACTTTTTGTGTGGCAAAACAAAATAACGACTTTATTCAACAATATCTAGTGATGGGCGATTTTAAAACACTGCTTCATGAAGCTTCGAAGCTTTACGAATCTTTTGTTTCGAATCAGTGGTTCGGAGTGTGTATCAAACTGCCAAAGTCACGCCCCCCAGTGGTAAACCATTGAAATTTCGAAACACTTATGATGTAACGAAGTCTCGTTTACTGAATTCACTTGACTTTGGCAGTTTGATACACACTCTGAACCACTGATTTAAAACAAAAGATTCGTAAAGCTTCGAAGCTTCATGAAGCAGTGTTTTGAAATTGCCCGCCTCCCTAGATATTGTTGAATAAAGTCGTTATTTTTTTTTTTTTTGGCGCACAAAAAGTATTCTCGTCGCTTCATAACATTAAGGTTGAACCACTGTAGTCACATGAACTGTTTTAAATATGTCTTTAGTTGCTTTCTGGGCATTGAAAGTGTTAATTGTCTTGCTGGCAATGCAGGCCTCACTGAGTCATCGAATCTTATCAAAAATATCATCAGTATCATTATTCTAGTCTTCAGTGTTACATGGTCCTTAAGAAATCATTCTAATATGCTAATTTGGTGCTCAAGAAACACTACTTATTAATGGCAAGTTTGAAAACAGTTGTGCTTAATATTTTTGTGGAAACTATGATCCTTTTTTTCAGAATTCTTAAATGTACTCTATAGAAAAGTCAAAAAAACATTCAAGTTTGTTCCCTAGACTTGTCATGGATGCATGTGTACCGCAGATGAAACTTTGCTATTTAGTTATTAAAACGCTGAATTTATCTTCATGATACTGTCCCTTCAATTGCACCGAGCTTCAGTTACCTCCCTTTTCACCTCCAGGATCTTTGGGAGTACAGACAAACAGTGTCTCGAGTACGCTTGGGACCATATTTCCATTCACGTTGACCTTATTTTACATGTGAATTATTTACAGTGCAAGACTCCCTGAACCCAGAGTGAACCCACTCTTGGATCACCGTGTTCATGGAGTTGTCCCAAGTCTTTATGAAAGGCATATGCTTGCATAGGCCTTAATGCAAAATGTAGCATACATCTTCATTCTGCACGTCACTGATTACAGTTAAGTGAACATTAGTCACATTCCTGTAAGAAAGGTTGCGAAAGGTCATGTTGTTTTCGGAGGGGAAGTTGTTTAGAGAATATACTTGGTTTGATAGTTCAGAAAAGGTTACTCTGGGTTTACTGTGGTTTTGTTTGTAAAGATTACCTCATGCACTTTCAATACCTAGAAGTACATACTATACAGATTTAGAAATGTGTAGGAGCTGATGTAAATACTCATTTATCATTTGTATGGGCTATTTAATATCTAATTTGTACCACATTCAGGTTATAGTCTCTCATGATTCAGGTTCAAGGGCTTCAATAAATTGTGTTTAGTTCATATTCCTGAGATGTTATGACATGTTTTGCATCATTTGTATTGCGTTTGTTTCCCAGTAGATATATCTCGCCTGTCATAACATATCCACACAGGCCTTTATTAGCGTACCTGCAACTCTTTTCGTTTGTCACCGATACGCTCTTGCCAAATCTCTTGTTGGTTTTCGCTGACCGCTGTACCCAGTGCTCTCTGCCAATTTGTGATTTCATCTGGTTTTCAAAAGCCCGTTTAATAAGGGGTTTGATCTTGAACAACACCGTGTTGCATTAGAAAACCAGAGAAAAGCCTATGAAAATTGCACAAGACATATTGCAAAAGCTATGGAGGAATTATGATTATATAAATGTTTACAGGTGAGTAGATTTTTGTCAAAGGTTTCAACTGAAAAATACTGTATATATTTTAGATTTTCTTCGTGAATGTAGCAAAAATATCGAAAATATATTTTTTATTAATATGTTTTACAGTTAAACGTACAAATAACAGCTCTAATATTTACACAATAGATTTTAGTACAGTGTATTGGATAGTGTAAATGGAGTCCAGGCTTGCATAAATGTGTTACCGCCAACTGTGTAGTTTAACAATGTTTCTCTCTGAATGTCTGGTACAGGCAGTTTAAAATGGCAAGAAAACAGTATTATGTGTCAAATGGTGTTGAAAAAATGTTGATATATCATGTAAAACCAGAGAACGTTGAACATGGAACAAGAATAGAGGATAAACTGCACTGTTTTCTATGGGAACCGCAGTTAACTCTCCACTTGTGGATATTGTGCAGTCCAAGGTATTTCGTTTTTTTTTTTTTTTTTTTTGGCCATTGCATACAAAAGATTTGTTTGAGGACCCGCTAGCACAGTTGCATATGTCCTGCCTCCTTAAATGTGTAGTTAAATATGAGATATAGGCTGTCAGAAATAGTCTCTGTAAGCAGCAATAAATCAGGACAAGTGCTTTTTTTGTGACTTTGTCGAGAAAAGGCGAAGGAACAGAAATAAAGTGATTTCCCTACCATAGCGGTTTCTATTCACGTTATGTTGCCTTCCTTGGATAGACCTCTTTGTGGATGTATTCGTGAATGGACAAAAGTGCAGTGTCAGCTGTGATTGATGAGGAGAAAAAAATGTAAGAAACATTTCATCCACACCACCCACAAAACCTTTTCTTGTTTGCATGTTGAGAAAACATCTTGAGAAAGAACTGTATATTTGATTTAAAAGTAAGGAAACTTGTATTTGAGGTGTAAGAAGTCTTGGAATTGTTATTCCAGTTTGAATATGTGTTATACACACTGTTAAAAGTACAGCAGATGCCTTCAAACAGCACTTTCACACTTGTACTGGCTCTAATTAGGCCTTTATGTCTTCAAAAACAAAGAGCTAGCTCTCGGGATACAGATAATTCACGGCATACAAATCGTATGGCAGTTGCAGATCGTAAAAAGCTGAATTTATTTCAGATTCAAATATAACTTGATGTCTTCATATGCCATTATGAAAAATAAAACCTTGCTGTAACTTATGAAACGGCCCAGTTGGATTTTAAATAGTGTGGTTTTGAAGTTGAGATTAGTAGTAAAGGCTCAAAAGTTTGGTCTTATGTCATCTCAACCCATCTTTAATGCAACCAGACCGCCGGGATGACAGCTGTGGCCCCCCATTCTGTCTTAATGTATTATAAGAGTCGAGCTTCAACTCTTTAGCTCTTTTATCTGGTGGTGTCGGGCTGCCTTTAGCCCTTCGCCATGTACTAGAAATGAGACGTAATCCTCTTGGTTAGTCATTGATCGGACCCCTTTCCCTCTCCATACCCTTTACACTCTTTCTGCTGTTTTTTTCCACCCAAAGAACATTGGCTATCATGTGAGACCTGAATTTTTAACCCATCAAATGAGCTTAGGTTTTACTGGTGAGGTAAAGTCCGCTAGATCCCGTGATTCATCATTAATCCACCTCTCCTTTCAGTTTCTTCATCTCTCTCTCTCTCTCCCTCCCTTTCTGTTGCTCACAAGTACAATACACTTTTTGAGTAAGTTCAGCTTTTCCACTTAACACTTCCCCTGTGTCCTGAGCACTCCCTCGGTCTTACAGCATGCATGTTCAAATCCCTCATTAGCCCCAATACTGCTTACCGTATGAATAAGGACCTTAATTCCACTTGTTTTGTGTTTTAGAAACATTATTATTATTATTTCTTATGTAGAATAATTGAACATTTTAACACACTTTGCATCTAGCTGCCTGAAAGAATTTAAAAAGAAAGAACTTAAAGGGTTAGTTCACTGTCATGTTCACACTGCCCCAATAGACACCAACAAACACTGATTAAACATGGTCAGTCAGATGAAAACAAACTCCAACCAACTCCAACAGACGCCGACAGGGGTAACACACTGATCACACAAAACCCAACAAACGTGTTTGTTGGTGTTTGTCCATGCGGTGTGAACTGGCCTTAAAGGGTTAGTTCACCCTAAAAATGAAAATTTTGTCATTAATTACTCACCCTCATGTCGTTCCACACCGTAAGACCTTCGTTCATCTTCAGAACACAAATTAAGATATTTTTGATAGAATCTAATGGCTCAGCGAGGCCTCTATTTCCAGCAAGATAATTAACACTTTCAGATGCCCAGAAAGCTACTAAAGATGTATTTAAAACAATTCACGTGACTACAGTGGTTCAACCTTAATGTTATGAAGCGACGAGAATACTTTTTGTGCGCCAAAAAAAACAAAATAACGACTTTATTTAATAATATCTAGTAATAGGCGATTTCAAAACACTGCTTCATGAAGCTTCGAAGCTTTACGGATATTTTGTTTTGAATCAGTGGTTCAGAGCGTGTATCAAACTGCCAAAGTCACGTGATTTCAGTAAACGAGGCTTCGTTACGTCATAAGTGTTTCAAAATTTCAATGGTTCACCACTGGGGGTGTGACTTTGTCAGTTCGAAGGCCTCACTGAGCCATCGAATTTTATCAAAAATATCTTAATTTGTGTTCCGAAGATGAATGAAGGTCTTACGGGTGTGGAACAACATGAGGATAAGTAATTAATGACAGAATTTTCATTTTTGGGTGAACTAACCCTTTAAAAAGTTTGTCTAACCAATTGAGATGACTTCCAGAGAGCAGTTTAAGTTAAATAGCAGGGATTTTGACATGAACCTTCATAACCTTTGACCCCCTCCAGTCTTGTTCCACAACCTGAATTTGGAACAACATATACTGATGCTACTCTTAGGCCGTGTGTCCACCAAAGCATTTTTAGCCAGCTGAAAACGCTAGGCGCTCTGCTTAAAGAGCACTTCAGCTGCGCAGCATTTTTTTTTCAGTTGAGACGCTTTGTTGCTATGATACGGAATATACCCGGCACTGTTACTTATTTTGCAGGTAATTTGTTTCAGACTAAAAATGTCGACACAATGTGGAATACTTGCTATGTATGTTCGGAGACCAGCAATATTAAATTCTCATCCATTTTGTTCCGTTCTGCTTGTTGATGTCGTTGTACAACAAGAATGTTGTGACAGTTAGCCGGTGTTGTATTTGTCCCGCCCCTTCCCCACTCTGATTGGACGGCTGGCTAAAAAGTGAGTGATGAGCGCAGCATTTTACTCAAAGTTGAACATTCTTCAACTCGAGGCGACCAGTAATAAACGCCGAGCTCCCAGCGCTTAAGCGTGAAAAAGATGCTCAGCGCCTCGTTACGCTCCTGGCGTTTAAAAATCGTGGCGCTCCCATTGAAAACAATTGGAAAAGTATGCTAGCAGCTGGAAAAAATGCTTTGGTGGACACACGTCCTTACTAAATCTGCCATATCTTTTATTCTACCTTAACTTTATATGGCAGTGGTAGTAAGAGTAGTATGCTAGTATGCTGTTCCAAATTCAGCCCTAGTGAACTCCCTACTTGCACAGCATTTAAAGGGTTAGTTCACCCAAAAATGCTGGTAATTTACTCTCATCCAAGATGTACTGTTGGTGTCTTTGTTTCTTCAGTAGAATGGTAAAGAAGATTTTTAGCTGAAACTGTGATCCTTGGTGATTCGTAAAATGCAAGTCAGCGGCTACCATCACTTTGAGTCAAAAAAAACATATACAGGCAAAAACAAAAACAGTCCTGAGCGCATCTGATGTGAAGGCTGTATTTCTGATGCTAAGAAACCTTCTTTTGGAAAAAAATCTAAAACAGAATTGCATGTTTTTGCTGAAAAAAAACAATCCCAGAATGCACTGTAACAAGATCAGTTGAAAAGTATTGATGTATTTTTCTTCTTTTTAAAAAAAACATTTAATTCAGTACTAAAACATTTCAATAATAGTACAATCTAGTTGAAAATGGACTATTTTGCCCCTATTTGTGTTATGTGTGTTTTTTTGTTATGCACATACATATTCATTGCTAACAAGGTTTTGGAACAGAGCGATACTTTTAATGGCGACTATTAGTGATGCTTTGGGTTTAATAAACTAAACCAAAATTATGTTATTCACAACATGTTTTTTTAGTAAAAAAAAAAAAAAAAAAAAAAAAAAATGATGCTTTTTGTCTTGTTATTAAAGACAGACCAGAACCTCCCAAGTTCACTGATCTGCCATGTTTTTATAGGAGGTGGTTAGTGACCTATGATGATTATCACTGCTAAAGTTGCAATTAAATGCAGCATAATGCGTACAGTAGTCTACGTAAATGGTTCTTACTCTCTTTTTTGGGAAATGCAGTGCTGTAGATTTGCAATTGCTGCTAAATTATTAAAGTTAACCTCAACCTAATATTGGCTCCATGTAATTTAGGGTCACATACTTGCGTTTTAATGTGGTTTAGTGCCTGTAACTAGTGGCTTCTCTCTGCCCCATCAGCAGATTTCCCCTGTAAGCTGGAAAAATAGAAAAAACATAATTTCCCTAAAGTGTTGCAAAGCTTCTGTAGATTTCAGTCCAACACTCTCAAATCTCCCCATAAGACCTGTAATTTCTGCAATGCCAAGTGGAAGCTGGAACATTTATTCTTTTATTGTTTCATATTTTGAGAGTTTGTCTACAGTTTGTTGAAATTATACTGATCTCCAAAAACAAACTTATGCTTATACATTGTTAAAAGTAGTAAAGTAAATAATATATATAATAAAAAGTATTTAAAAGTATTTAAATTATAAATGCTTTTATTTTTCAAAACAAAACAATGTTCTCATTTCTCATCTGTCTCTGGTTGTTGATGGTTTGGGTCAGTGAACCTTTGAATATTGCACTAGTAAGGCTGTATCCGGGCTGAGGAAGCGTATTGACAGTTTTATACTGAGAGGCCTGCTTTGGAAAGGGGATTGAGAAGCTGCCCTTACAAAGCCCGAGCTAAATACACGCGAATGCGGACGCCTTTCATGTTACAGGTGCTTTAGAAATCTAGCCTGTTTACCGCAACTGATATGAAGACCATATGTGGTCTCACGTGGATGTCCATATAGAGGTGTATTACAGACGGCATAAATCTTCCTGTCTTGAGACCACGTTCTCTGTTATGCACATTCATGCTTGTGCTTGAAGTCTTAAAATGCAATTCACAGTATTGCGTAACCTGAGAACAGATGGATAGATGTCAGGATGAAAGGGAAAGAGGAAGCAAAAAGGATGATCTTGTAGGAATGTGGTCTTAGCTGAACCATATGACCCCTCAAAGTTGGAAAAATAAAGCAAATAAATTCAGTTGAAATTTACATTTATTTTATTTAAAATAGGATTTTTTTTAATGAATTTTTTTTTTATTTAAGTCCATTGATATTAGTCCATTGTCCACTGATATTAAAATCTCAGATTATTTTAGCAAAATAATTGTTTTTACTTTGTAACCAAAATGTCTGAAAGATTTTGAGATGGACAGGGAAAATAAAGTGGTTGAAGTAGATGTGGAGCGTGTCTGTCAACATAGGAATGCCACTTTTCCATCTTTTTTTTTTTTTTTTTTTTTGTAGTTGTAACATGCTGTGCACATTCAGTGAAGAAATAGTGTTAAATACAGCATGAAATCAACATTTTGAATATTGTGAATTAAAATGCTCATTGTCTTTCATTAAAGTGTAATAACTTTCTCTGAAACCATTTTTCTGTGGACATAATCAAATCCATGTGGGAAAGGATAAAAAATGTTAACCAAAAAAACATTTTTAACCAATAATGTCATAGCCTATAAATCCAATTCCAAATAAATCCCAGTGAATAAGTCTTTATAACTTTACTTCTCACTGATTATTTAGTTTTATTTGGAAATACGTCTCATTATGCAAGTTTAATTAAATGTTTCCTGTTGTCTTTAGGCTTTGTGAAGTAAGAAAAGGATTTCTTGTGATTCAGCATTGTACTTTCATATAAAGCTTCTTTGAAGCAAACACAAGGTATTTATTGTGGTGTTTGTCAGCATGAGCCTTATGGACATGTTCTCATTATTGCATCTCGACTCAATTAAACAGAAGTGGAAGAGGCCACTGAGTCAAGTTACAGGTCAAGTCCCTGGAGAGCTGCGAGGCCGGCTGTCAGCAAGCTTTTGAACATGTGTGTATGTTGGACTGGGTGGTATGAAAATGTGTGTGTGTCAACTGGTAGAGATTTTACTATACCATTTTCATATTCACTTTTAAGAGTAAAGGTTCCAAAGGGTTGTCAATAACGTTAAAGTAGAACCATTTTTGTTTCCCAAAGAACCTTATAGTGAACAGTTCTTAAAAGAACTAGTTTTTTCTTAAAGGGTCAAGACTATAGAATAACACAAGACGCGTCACTCCTGTTGTTTTGAATGAGAGAAAGTGCAACGCGCAATATGGCGGAATAAGTCCCACCTTCTAAATAAGAGCCAATCACCGATTGGTAAAGTCATCGCGTCACTGCAGCGGCCATTAGAAGCTCCGGTTTCTATAGAAACAGTCAGACGCGCGCCTCCGAAATAAGGCACAAGAGACGTGCATTTAGGACTGCGCATTAGCTTGATCCAGCCTGGAAAATACCGTTTTTGTCATGTCATAGAAACAAAATTTATGAGACAGTTGTTGTCAGATTTCATTGGTGATTTCAAATATGAAATTTAATCGAAAGCTGGGCAAACAGCTTTGGAGAATTTGATGTTTCCCCATTCAAAGAGATAGGAGCTGCACTTGGATGCCCGAGAGGCGTTTCAAAGATGGCCGCCGAGTGAAATGACTTGTCTTAAAGTGACTTTGGACCGTACGCCCAGCGGCACAGAAATAAAAATCCCATATGTGGGACCGTACTGATCAAAGGGTTACATTTAGTTTAGGGTCTCATGACCCTTTAATGTGAAGGACATTTTAATCATCTAAAGAACCTTTTTCCACAATAAAGAACCTTTTATGCATTGGAAAGTTTTCATGGATGTTAAAGGTTCTTAACCAAGTCAAGATGAGGAAGAACTAGATGTAATACACACTTTTAGTTGTTTATGGTTGACACATTCCCCGCCATACAGAATTTTCCATCATTTATGTCATAACACTTCCCCACCATTGACGGAATTTTCTGGCAATCCAGGTTATATGGTATGGGGCACTATTATGCATCTTCTGAAAGAGTACAGAATCTTAAGATCAAACCACCGTCAAAAAAGAAACAGAAACAAGCGATAGAAACATTGCTTATGCACATGTTGTTGTCTTTGACAAAAGCGCGATTCGCAGATTTTTGTTCAAAATGTTGCTTTTTTTAATTTAAATTACACTTTTATATCAAGTGTTGATATAAAAGAATGCATGAAGGTAGAATAAATATTCATACAACAAGATATTCTGGGAGCCATGATCATTTTGTGAAAATGACTGGCTGGCAACATTTAAGAAAAAAATGTGAAAGTGTCAATTAATTCAATTGATTATTTAGGTCGTGTGTATATGCAGGTGTGTGTTGTGCATGTTTATTTTCCTTGTACATGCATTGCGTGAGTGTTTTGTGACGGATATGATCGTAAAGACAGTTTGCTCAGCCGTCCCTTCTTAAATGTCATCGGTCACTGTGTGCACACTGTCAGCATTGAAAATCAAACACACACGTCCTCCTAACTTGATTTTTATGGTCATCTCTTTCATATGCCTAAGCTGCTGCATGTAATGTTTTCCTGGAGATAACAATATATGCCCTGACATTAAAAGGCCCAGATGTCTTAACTCAAACCTGTGACTTGTCTAAAGTCATTTGAGTGACGAATCACTCATAACAATAGAGCAGGCTGTGACACAGACTGCGATTTATGAAACACGAGGCTCATTGAAAAAAAAACGCTTTTAGACTGAAAAAGCCACTTCAGAAAAATGGCACAGCAAGAGTTGAATCTTATCCCAGCCTGGGTCGGGGTTGTGTGGTTCAGACAATCCTCAAGGATTCTGAATTCATTCTGAAGGTTCCACCATAGGATTAGGCTTTAAACAGCACTGTCTCATATTAAGGCTGAAAAATTATATTTGTGCTCGCTGAAAACTTTCCATTGCCGGGTCTGTCCTTTAATAATGATCATTTGCTTTATTTAGAGGCAGGCGATATTACACATCTAATTACAGAGACAGATGGAAATAAGATGTGAAAATAGCATTTGATTTTTTAAAAATTGAAAGTTTCATATAAACAAATCATTATATGCCCATGGATTTACTGCATTTCATGGGAGAACATTTGATTTTGAAAAAGTTATGTTAGTTACACCACCTATTTAATTATTATTATTTTTTTAATTAATACTTTTATTAAGCAAGGATGCATTAAATTGCATTAGCAGGACTTTACGTTGTTACAAAAAAATATATAATTCAAATAAATATTGTTGTTTTGAACTTTCTATTTATCAAAGAATCCTTAAAAAAATCTATCATGGTTTCCACAAAAATATTAAGCAGCTGTTTTCAACTTTGATAATAAAAATAAATGTCATTTGAGCAGAAAATCAGCATATTAGAATGATTTCTGAAGGATCATGTGACACTGAAGACTGGAGTAATGAACCTGAAAATTAAGCTTTGCCATCACAGGAATAAATTACATTTTAAATATAAATTAGTTGAAAACTTTCATTTTAAATTGTAATAATATTTCATAATATGACCTTTTTTATGTTTTACCTTCATTTATATAAACTGATCTAGACGTCTCAACTATCCTATTTCACTGTAGGTGTAGGGTCACTTAGATACAGACGCCCACATGTGGTACATGCTTGGGTCACACATAAAAGACAGAATGGATAGTGTTGGGGTGAAAGGTCGCAGGGGGGCAGGTGGCAGTTTAGGTGACCTTTGATCCCAGACCTCACATGGCAGTCACACCCACTGACTGATCAGATTAGACTTAATTTACCCCGCTTATGCGTCCGTGTAGAAAATCTGCCATGAGGAGGGAATATAAAACATAACTGTGAGCACTTAGCTTTAGCAGTGTGGCTGAGAAATAGTTTTATATCATTAAATGGGTTCATTATTCAGTTCCCTGACATGTCTTATCTGTTTGAAAATAATAAATGGTCAAAACCACAGTCACATTATATTTATGTCTTTTTAAAAGGATTAGATGAGATTGTGGTTTGTGTGGTGTGTGTGTATGTATGTGTGTGTGTATATATACATATACTATCAATTGTTATTGAAAATTGTAAAATATATATTACTATTTAGCAAATCATTGTGTCACCTAATTAATATTAATGAGCCAATCTGATAACTTGCAGATTGTTCCTATGCTTCTGTCTGCACGTATAACTTGAATCATTTTAGTGATGTATCTCTCTATCTAGAGAATGTGTGATATCACAGTCCCCACTTGTGTCTGACACATTCTCTAGCCGTGTGCGATCAGATAAAATGTTATATCATTCAATCTGTGATAAATTAGGTTTGACTGTGTGGACGCCCTGTTGTTCCTCAGTTTGTTTATCATAGGGAATGTGTTATCGCCCCTCGTACCATTAAGCAATCTAATAAATGATGCAGAGCGCACTGACTTCTTATTAAATAAACTTTTGCAGAAGGTTTGTTACATCTCTCACTGCGGGCAGCTCTGAACCTCAAAGGAAGCAGTGTTAAAGCGTTCAGTGTGTGACGTTCCTCAAAAACACACAGGAGAAAACATTAGGCTATAGAAGCTTAAGTTTGTAACATATGAATGCCAAAAGCTTGTAAGTGTCAAAAGTTTCTTGTGAAGGCCTACTTTTCAGAGTTTTCTCATCAAGAAATGGGATATTTAAGCTTTAACCGTTAGTTCACCCAAAACTGAAAATTATACCATGATTTAGTCACCCTCAAACCATCCTAGGTGTATATGACTATCTTCTTTCAGACAAATACAATCGGAGGTATATTTAAAAATATCCTGGCTCTTCCAAGCTTAATAATGGCAGTGAATGGGGGGCCCAATTTTGAAGCAAAAAAATTAAAAAGTGCATCCATCCATTGTAAAAGTACTTCACACGGTTCTGGGGGATTAATAAAAGCCTTCTGAAGCGAAGCAATGGGTTTTTGTAATATATACACTACCGGTCAAAAGTTTGGAATCGGTAAGATTTTTAATGTTTTTAAAAGAAGTTTTGTCTGCTCACCAGGGCTGCATTTATTTAATTAAAAATACAGTAAAAAACAGTAATATTGTGAAATATTATTACAATTTAAATAACTGTTTTCTGTTTGAATATATTGTATAAAGTAATTTATTCCTGTGATCAAAGCTGAATTTTCAGCGTCATTACTCCAGTCTTCAGTGTCACATGATCCTTCAGAAATCATTCTAATATGATGATCTGCTGCTCAAGAAACATTTATTGTGTACAATTGTACAAAATATTTGTGTACAATATTTTTTTTTCAGGATTCTTTGATGAATAGAAAGTTCAAAAGAACAGCATTTATTTGAAATATAATCTTTTGTAACATTATAAATGTCTTTACTGTCACTTTTGATTGATTTAATGCATCCTTGCTGAATAAAAGTATTAATTTCTTTAATTTCTTTTCAAAAAAAATAAAAATAAAAATTCTTACTGACCCCAAACTTTTGAACGGTAGTGTATAATGTTACAAAAGCTTTGTATTTTAGATAAATGCTGTTCTTTTGAACTTTCTATTCATCAAGGAATCCTGAAAAAAAAAGTACACAACTGTTTTCAACATTGATAATAATCATAAATGTTTCTTGAGCAGCAAATCAGCATAATTTCTGAAGGATCATGTGACACTGAAGACTGGAGTAATGATGCTGAAAATTCAGCTTTGATCACAGGAATAAATTACTTTATAAAATATATTCAAACAGAAAACAGTTATTTTAAATTGTAATAATATTTCACAATATTACTGTTTTTACTGTATTTTTAATTAAATAAATGCAGCCTTGGTGAGCAGACGAAACTTCTTTTAAAAACATTAAAAATCTTACGGATTCCAAACTTTTGACTGGTAGTGTATATCCATATTATGTATCCATATTTAAAACTTTATTAACTATTCCAGTAGACGGCCATACACATCGATTTGCGGTGAAAGAGTAACCCCTGACCCAAAGCATGACGTAATGATGAATGCAGATGCGCAGAGGATAGAGCAAAACAAAACACCGGTCACGAATTATAAGTCTAAAACGAGAAATTTTAAAGAGAAATGTCGGAGGATTTCGATATAAGAGAAGAGGAGCTTGAGTTTGTTGCACAGCCCTATTTGTTTAAATCACGAGAGGCGTCTAAGCTTACAATACTCCTACATCCTGCGTCATGCATTGCGTCAGGGGTTACTCTTGTGGCGCAAGTTGACTTGCGCAGTATGCATATGGTCATCTGCCAGAAGCTAGTTATTTTAGTTAATAAAGTTTTAAACAGGAATATTTTTCTTACAAAAATCCATTGCTTTGCTTCACTTTTTTTGGCTTCAAAATCAGCCCCACCCCCCATATATACTTTGTATGGCTTGAGGGTGAGTAAATCATGGGGTAATTTTCATTTTTGGGTGAACTATCCCTTTAATTTGAATAATTTTTACAGAATTTTAAAGAATTGGCAAAATTGTTATTATTAGTGTTTATGTAAATGAAACAAACAACTTTTTTTATTAAAGCTTACAGAAAGTATAATAGTATATTCATTCATTCATTCATTGTCTTTGTGAACCTTAACTCACAATGAAAACAGGATGATTTTTTTTTCTTTTAATTGTTTTTGCAGCTAAATAAACAATCTTTAAGACATCTCCTGGATATTGCAGACACAGACCTATAATACCGGTCATATCCTTTTACAGTTTAACTCAAAAGTATTTATTGCCATCGTGTATTCATGGCTGACCCTCAGGTTAAGTGCATTTGGCTTCGTTTTTGAAAGACTAGCAGACAGTTTGTATGTACAAATTCCATATCCACAAGAATCATGAATCAGAATCAGATCTGTTTATTTGAGTATAAGTAGGCCTATACATCAGACGTGGGTCGATGCTTAGGATACTCATTAGTATCAATGGAAGAAAAGCATGCATGTTACTGTATATCATCCACATACAGGCAGAAAACATAAGACAGCGCTACAGAGAAAAATCTTTGAGTCTAAGTGTAAAATTTAAGTGATACTCTTTTATTTAGAAAATCCCCCTGGAGTGATAACGTGATGGAATGGGAGGATGCTGGAGATTTGAGGATGTTTATGTAGATCTGGATCTGGATGGGAGAAGAGATGATGGTTTTTTTCAGATGCCTCAAGAAGTGCATCATGTCAGTGACTCAACTGTGCTGTAAATTAACAGGGGGTGAATTAAGTGATGTGGAGAGTTTGATGGGCTTGTCTAGTTGATTTAGGATGAAGCACATGCAAAGGCTAACAGCATCTTCCACCAGTTTGCTCTGTGCACAAAGGGTTCAAATGGTCAAAATCAGCAGTGTTATTCCAGTGTCATTGTGGTTTTAGTTAACTAAAACAACCCTGATCAGCTCAAACATGGCTGAAAGTTGATTATCAGGTAGGGCTTTTGTGACACAAAAGAGAATATTTTGAAAAATGTCTTCTTTTTTTTTTTTTTGGTCCATACAGTAAAAGCCAAGGTTTTTTTTTTTTTCTGGATCCCAACATTGATGAAAATCCACACTGTTCCACAGAAGAAAGACGGCTTAGAACAACATGAGGGTGCATACAAGATGGTATAATATTAATCTCTTTAAAAAAGACCTGTCTTCATACTAGTATTCCCATAGGGAAAACCCCATAACATAGAAAAGCATGTCCAGGTTTCCAGGATTGCACCATCCAAAGTCTTCTGCATCGCTTTTGTATTTATCTAGGGTAAGATATATATACTCCAATACAAGCATAACTGTAAAGCTTGCAGGAAGAGTCAAAGATTGTGCAAAAAATGTTTAAATATTTCAGATCTGGAGCGCAGTGGCTGGAAATAGCAGTTATATCTGGGCACCAGCTGTTGTTTCGTGAGAAAAAACACCGCATTTCTTTTTGTTTTCTCACTGAGGAGGTGGTTGTGATCTGCCTGAAGGCTGGTTCTGTACAACAAAACACAGATTATTTGGTGTATTCATTTCAACACAGCACTAAACAATTAGTATTTCTCACCAGTGATGTAATGTTGACGTTTTCAACCAGCAAGTGCAACTCAGCGTCACATGATACATGCTTAACCAAACATAAGATGGTTTTGTTGCTCTTTGCTGGTTTAAGCTGGTCTCCAGGTGGTCTCCAAGCCTGGAAGACTGGTTTTTAGCTGGTTGGTCAGATCGTCTCCCAGCCTGACCAGCTGGTGAATATCCAGAGCTACTCTAAATCCAGCAAACCAGGCTAGTCTGACCTGACCGAGTTTTTTTTTTTTTAGCAGATGATGAAATAATTTGAAGATAATGGCGCACAAACTCTGTAGGAGTTGATCCTTGGAGCTTTTGGAGCACTTCATGAGTGTTAAAAATAGCATTGTGGAAACAAAACCAGAAGTTAACACATAGCAGAGACTGTAAACTCTCTCCGTCTGTCAATACAGTGAGACTTAATTACATGAATGACTGAAATATGACTTAAATATGACCATGAATGACTTAAATAAGAGAGAATGCATCAAATACACAGTTATTGATGGGCTACTTCCTGTTTTATGGATTTATTTGTCAAGAGAATGATTTATATGTCTCCTCTCAATGCTATATATTATGTATAGCTTATTTTAATAATATCATTATGCAGTTAACTCGATTTTTTTTGGAAAAGACTACAGTATAATGAAAGAAGTGTGTTTGTATTAAGAGTGACAATTGCATAAATTACATTCTGATCAAACATTATTATAAATGAGGCTTAAGTTAAATATTTCACAATGCAAAAGTTCATATATGGGTCCGTTGATGCAGACAGCCTAATTATTTTATATCTGAGAAGCGTGGTTTCATTTTTTAAACTTTCAAATGCATTTGCAGCTGTGCTCGCCTTGGACATACAAATGTGTATTAGCCACCTCATCTATCATAACATACACCACCCAGATTCATGTCACACCTTATAATATGCCAAACATTAATACTTTCCAAGCTTTATGAAACTGTGAATCTCTGTTGCATGTTTTTTATTACAGGATGTCTACCAACTTTAATCCTTTTGGCCCAAACAGATTCTGTTTTTCTGTTTCTGTTTGCTTTTAAAAGCAAGTCCACTGTCGTTTTTCACAGAGGTCATTATTCCTCTAGCGACAGTGTGTAGGCTGCTAAATGAATAGCCTGTTTACTTGCGCGAACAAGTGCCAGTGAAACCGAAGAAATTGATCTAAACACTCTCTGGCCTGTGCCGTCTCCTTCACCAAATTGTGTGTTTTTCTATACTCGACCCGGGCTTGAACCGGAGGAGGAATGACCTCTGCTGGGACCGTCCCACTGCTCTAAAAACAGACGTCTGAGGGCTGCGGCACAGAGCGTCGTAGCACGGCTTGGCACACGCCGGTAACCAGCCCCAGCGGGCCTCACAGAAAGCCGTGTTTATCGGCCAGTGGCATGGGTCCATGTGTGTTTATAGGGACGGCTCCAGAGAGCTGATATTAACTGTGTGACCTAAACAGTTATTTTAAAATGATAGCGTCCAGCCACGCCACACACAATAACGCCCCTCTATATTGAATGTTGCTGGTTCAAATCTTAAACTGTTTAGGGGTCGTTCTACACTGTAATCCAACATATACTATTTTAGAGATAAAAAGATGTGAAAAAAAGATGGAGAGGCAGAATAAAAGAACCGCAGGAAGGGTAATGACAACTTTTCTTAATGAAGGACAAGAAATACCCAACATTAAATGAGACGCTTCAAAGCTTATTTAAAGAATATGGTACTTTATTTATTTGATATTTACATGTGTGCATGTATAAATGTGTATAGAGTACGTGTTATTTTAGTATCATTTATATATACACTACCAGTCAAAAGTTTGGAATCTGTAAGATTTTTAATGTTTTTAAAAGAAGTTTCGTCTGCTCACCAAGGCTGCATTTATTTAATTAAAAATACAGTAAAAACAGTAATATTGTGAAATATTATTACAATTTAAAATAACTGTTTTCTGTTTGAATATATTTTATAAAATAATTTATTCCTGTGATCAAAGCTGAATTTTCAGCTGTATTTTACTGTATTTTTAATTAAATAAATGCAGCCTTGGTGAGCAGACGAAACTTCATTAAAAACATTAAAAATCTTACTGTGTCCAAACTTTTGACTGGTAGTATATATATATATATATATATATATATATATATATATATATATATATATATATATACTATTATAGTTCTAATAATTTTTTTTTTAATTGGCTTTTATTTTCCTATTTTCAGTTTTCATTTTAGTTTCATTTTTAGTTATTTTATGTGCTTTTGTCATTTTCATTTATATTTTATATTTACTTATAATATTTATTATATGTTTCTATTTAGAATTTATTCTTATTCATAGTTTCAGTTGTAATTTTTTAGTGCTTAACTTTCTCGCATATTCGGTTTAATTTTAACATATAATATATACATTTTATTTTTATTTCAATTAAGCAGAATGTTTTAGTAGTTGCAGTTTTTGTTAACGATAATAATCATGATATAAGTTTTTTTTTTTTTTTTTAATATATATTGAATATATCATATTTCATCATTTGGATTAAAAACAAAGCTGTTTATTTAGCTGTTGGGCTCAATTTATATACTGCACTCATTGATTTCTCACACCACAGTATATTAATTTTTTCTTCTGTGAAACCCAAAAGAATGTTTTTGTCCATGTTATCAAAGCCAGTTAGGTCTTAAACAACACTGGACTCTTTAATATGGACAAAAAAAAAAACACATTTTTTCATAATATCTTCTTTTGGGTTTCACAGAAGAAAGAAACCAAAACCAAATGGGCTTTTAAACAGAAATGCTGTGTAAATAGAAGTTTCCATTCCCATACTATGCAGCAAATATGAACTCGGTGTACCAGCTTGTGATGAGCTTGAGGCAAGCTAGTACTTTGCTCTCCAGCAGAGACTGTGATTAAAGCCTTGTGCAATTAAAGAGCGTGTTTGTGAACTGTCTCCAGGTCCCTGCGCAACAGTAAAGCACCTTTCCATTGTCATCTGTATCTGGACCATGAAGTGCCTGCAGCTACAGAAAGAAAACGTTTTACTGTGTTCCATTTTAGGAGCTTGTTGGACACTGTTTCAGAGTGTCATGTACAAACAATGGAATTATGCTGAGATCATTCTGGCATTTTGCTGAGATCTTGTGGATTTTTCTGATCAGGGAACATTTCTTCAGAGGTTGTAGGAGGTTTATGATGTCAGAAGAGAATAGAAAAAAAGTGATATTTTGAGCTTAGAGGTTAGTGCATGTGGAATGACACATGTGAGTTTGAGTTCTTCTTGTCATTTCCTGATCTAGTTCTCCTTGTTTCATGTCTCCTCTCTTACCGTTTCTAGTAATAGTGGAAGAAAAGTCAGTCACCAGGTATTTAAAACTACATTTTTACATTTTCTGTAAAGAACATGATTTGTGCTTGCCCGTACAATACTTAAGAACACAATTCTAAGGCTTTCTGTGAGGTTTTTATTGTGTTGCTATGCAGTTTCTAGGGCAGGGGTCTCCAATCCTGTGTCTGGAGGACCATTGTTCTGCAGAGTTCAGCTCCAACCTCAATTAAACACACCTGAAAATAAATCTGTTTATTTAGCTGTTGGTGCTTTAGCTCAATTCATATACTGCACACGTTGATTTCTCAAGCCATGTGAACAGTATATGGGCTCAATTACTATTCCCCAAGTTAGTCCACTAATACAGTTCACTTAAAAGAGTGAATGAAAATGAGTGAGTGAATTCGGACAGCCGTTAAATGTATATCGGTTGCACACTCATTGATGCAATGTGGGATACAATGAAAATGTCCACTATGCTTTCGGACTCCTTTACAAATGGCTGTCCCCTCAAATAATACCCTCAAATAATAGGGGATTTTGGATTCAGCCAAGGTCTCATTAGGCATACTAGAAACCTCCAGGCAGGTGTGTTGAGGTAAGTTGGAGCTAAACTCTGCAGGACAGTGGCCCTACATGACCGGCTTTGGACACAGTGCCAACTTTTGTCTCACAATGTGGGACCAGTTATTTAAAATAGTTGATTTTTATAGTTTTTTTTCAAATGTGAGAACAATAGTGATGCTCACCATAGTGATGCCATGTATTATGTGTTTGATGACAGCTGTAAAGTGAAAACAACAAATCTTTTATTGAACTTTTTTGTTTGAAATGTTTAAATTCATACCTTACTTGGCATATTTATGGGTCCAAATTACTTTTCCTTTAAACTCACAATAGGTCTTTTCAATACCACAGAGGAATGGGCCTAATTTTTGTGGGCATTGTTGATTTTGTTTGTTTTCTCATAAATATATGCTTTGAACGTTGATTTACAAATTGGAAACAACCATGAACGAATCAAAGACATCTGGCAGTAAAAAAGAACACAGCATTTATGCTTCTTTAGGAGGGGAACACAATCAAGATTGCTGTAACTCAAAAACACACTCAAAAACAGATGCATTATATATAACGTAGATAAGATGATTATGGAATGGCATAATAGAAACAGATGAGTGGCAGAACATTTGAAATAAACCAGTCAATATTATTTATTTATTGTATTTATTTTATTGTGTTTACCTTATTTAAATATTTACAATATACTATATATTTTAAATAGGCTGCATTTAATCAAAAATACAGCAAATACAGTAATATAAAATATTATTACAATTTAAAATAACTGTTTTCTATTTTAATATGTTTTAAAATGTAATTTATTTCTGTGATTCAAAACTAAATCATTACTCGTCTTCAGTGTCACATGATCCTTCAGAAATCATTGTAATATGATGATTTGGTGTTCAAGAAACATTTCTTATTATGTTATCAGTCACCAATAATGACTGATAATAAATGAGAATCAAATTAGTGTATTAGAATGATTTCTGAAGGAACATGTGACACTGAAGACTGGAGTAATGATGTAGTCATCTTGGTTTTCGAATTGCTCAGCGTTTAAGGAGAAGAGGGAAAAGGGAATTGTGAAAAACTACCTTCCTTTCCATTAGATGCAATTCCAGTATCTCCAGGCTAGGAATATGCAAATTATTAGGCTATCGGGAGCCACTCACAGATGACTTTAGAATGACAGAAGAAAGTAGACAACCAGATCTGGCTCCCTCTGTTGTGCTATGCAGCATTAAATCCAGGCAAGATTAAGTGCCTGGAGAACGGCTATTAGCTTTTGCCTTGAGGACATTTATGAGTGATGTGGCCACTGACTCCTACTGACCACGTCTAAAATGACATTTCACTGAAAGCAATACATCTAACAGTCAAAATGATGTGTACATAATGTCAGGTCCACTTACATTCCATGTATTTTCATGTAGGCCACAGAAAATTTTACCACAGTCATACTTTACAGCACTGACCGTACTACATTTAACCCATATAAGCCGTGCTCTCTGACTTTTTTCAAGGAGGCCATGTGAAGGCCACAATGCATCGGAAAAACCCTGCTGTTCTCTGCAACTGGCCTTTCAACAACCCATCTGACACTGGTGCCAGGCGGTAGGGCTGCGGGTGGAATTTGCTACCGTGTGCGTGTTGTGTTTATGCACGCAGTCCTGTGAGGGAGTTCTTGACCAGCAGAGCGGTGCCATAAGCCACATCAGTACCGTTAGATCCCATAGCGAGCATGGTTCGCATTACTCTGTCTCTGCTGACGTCCCTTCAGCATCCCACTAAACTCTCAATGCAATTCATCTGGGTTCATTCAAGTTTCTGAAAAGTGGAGTTGGTTTACAGCTTCAAAGGCAACAATGCTCACCAATATGCCGGAAATAAATAAGCTAGTTTCAAAACGTGGCCATTTTTTCTAACTGAGTGTGGTCAAAACCAACAACACTTTTTTAAAAAAAGTTTTCATTATTTCTTATATTTAATTCTGTGCATTTATTATAATATCAATGTCCACATCCACTTTCAAGTTGTTCAAAATAATCACCTTCTAATAATTTCATATGATTTTGCCATTTCCTTTTCTGTATGAAAAATAACATTTCATTTTTGTGTGAAAGAGCCGTGTCTCTTATGTGGCATTTCAAAAATAACCAGTGAGGCAGTTGAATTGACAGTGAATGGGACTCCAGCAAAGAGCTTCTTCTGTAAGACGTAAGGCATGATGGGGTCAGTGCAAAGGGTCACCCTGCTTACATTTCCAGAGGTGCTTTTGGCATGTTTATTGTTCCTGTTAAAATGACCACTGGAAATGCTTGGGCTTTCAATTCTCATGGGGAAAATTTGTCAAAGGTGGCACGAGTCTTAGTTTTGATAGGTTGGATTCCTGCTCACTCTGAGCTTCAGTAGACCTTACAGAGGTCACTAGTAAACACAGTCAGCTCTTAAAAACAGCTTATACAAGTGGATGACCTGCCTGTAAAAATAATTTTATCAAAAGCTGTAATGGTCTGACTGATATAATATATGCATACTAATGCATTGATGCAATGTTTGTGTTCTTTGTGTTGTGTTTTGACTGGTATATATTATACAATTAAGTATAAATGTACAGTTTTGTAAGAATAATAATATATATATTCTGTATATATATATATATATATATATATATATATATATATATACAGGTGCTGGTCATATAATTAGAATATCATCAAAAAGTTGATTTATTTCACTAATTCCATTCAAAAAGTGAAACTTTTATATTATGTTCATTCATTACACACAGACTGATATATTTCAAATGTTTATTTCTTTTAATTTTGATGATTATAACTGACAACTAAGGAAAATCCCAAATTCAGCATCTCAGAAAATTAGAATATTGTGAAAAGGTTCAATATTGAAGACACCTGGTGCCACACTCTAATCAGCTAATTAACTCAAAACACCTGCAAAGGCCTTTAAATGGTCTCTCAGTCTAGTTCTGTAGGCTACACAATCATGGGGAAGACTGCTGACTTGACAGTTGTCCAAAAGACGACCAGTGACACCTTGCACAGGGAGGGCAAGACACAAAAGGTCATTGCAAAAGAGGCTGGCTGTTCACAGAGCTCTGTGTCCAAGCACATTAATAGAGAGGCGAAGGGAAGGAAAATATGTGGTAGAAAAAAGTGTACAAGCAATAGGGATAACTGCACCCTGGAGAGGATTGTGAAACAAAACCCATTCAAAAATGTGGGGGAGATTCACAAAGAGTGGACTGCAGCTGGAGTCAGTGCTTCAAGAACCACTACGCACAGACGTATGCAAGACATGGGTTTCAGCTGTCGCATTCCTTGTGTCAAGCCACTCTTGAACAACAGACAGCGTCAGAAGCGTCTCGCCTGGGCTAAAGACAAAAAGGACTGGACTGCTGCTGAGTGGTCCAAAGTTATGTTCTCTGATGAAAGTAAATTTTGCATTTCCTTTAGAAATCAGGATCCCAGAGTCTGGAGGAAGAGAGGAGAGGCACAAAATCCACGTTGCTTGAGGTCCAGTGTAAAGTTTCCACAGTGATGGTTTGGGATGCCGTGTCATCTGCTGGTGTTGGTCCACTGTGTTTTCTGAGGTCCAAGGTCAACGCAGTCGTATACCAGGAAGTTTTAGAGTACTTCATGCTTCCTGCTGCTGACCAACTTTATGGAGATGCAGATTTCAACTAAAAAAGTATTGAGTGCTGTACATGCTCATACTTTTCATGTTCATACTTTTCAGTTGGCCAAGATTTCTAAAAATCCTTTCTTTGTATTGGTCTTAAGTGATATTCTAATTTTCTGAGATACTGAATTTGGGATTTTCCTTAGTTGTCAGTTATAATCATCAAAATTAAAAGAAATAAACATTTGAAATATATCAGTCTGTGTGTAATGAATGAATATAATATACAAGTTTCACTTTTTGAATGGAATTAGTGAAATAAATCAACTTTTTGATGATATTCTAATTATATGACCAGCACCTGTATATAGTAGTCAACATTTGAAGTGGATCAAAAAAGTTAATAAAAGTTGTCCTAAGAAGAAGGTTTTAGGACAACTTTGAAAGATTTTGATCCACTTCAAATGTTGACTACTATATATATATATAATTATTTTATTTAAAAATTATTCAAATTAAATAGAAATTCACATATTTTTTAAAGATTTAAAGATTATAGTTATATTGTGTATATTGGGCTTGAAATATACTTTTTTGCTCACCAGCCACTGTGGCTAGTGGTTTTCCAAAGTTACTAGCCACTCAGCATTTTCACTGCGCACAATTTTTAATCAATAGAGTGGGGAAAAACTGCCATATAGATATTTTTAATATTATCTCATAATTTGGCAGCAGGTATATTAGACTGCTAATGCACGGATCTATTATACTGTTACACATACTAACTGTTTATGTGAATACTCGCCAAGACCGGCATTTTGACATTATTTTGTGTGTATTGGACTGTTTAAGCATGATAAGCAACAAAAAAGAACTCAATTTAGTACTGAGAGGCAGCTTTATGTACACCCACTTTGGGTGTGATCGCAAAATCTGCGAGAATTAGTAAAATTATGCGCAATACACGCAATCCCACACTTAAGTTCTAGTCCTGTAACACCAACAATATTAATTCGGAGCAAATGAAATGAGTGAGTGAGGGGAGGCGCGTTTGTGTGTCAACTCGCTATCGGGGAGATGAGAGAGCGAGAAAGCGCATATATATGGAATGTAGCACATCACCCATATGACCTATTTTTATTAATCTTTTATGTTGTTTTTGTCCTTTTTGGAACGTAATGGACATGCTCATTGTGGATTGTTATTGTATAGAAAGAGCTCTGTGAAGATAACCTCTGAAAAAATAACCGCCTACGGGTTTGGAACATCATGGGGGAGAGTAATTGCTGACAGAATTTTCATTTTCGAGTCTTTAATTTAATCTCTTGACTAAACTGTTCAGACATTGTCATCACATCTATGTTTATTCAAATGCATTCTCAAGCATTTATTTGACTGTCGTGTTCTCTGAAAGCATATCAACCCGAGTCCATTTTGAACCCCATAACTCCTCTTGCAGCTATTAACCCCTCTGTCTCTGCTTCTCCTCTCTGAGATCCCCAATCTCTCACTTTTCTCTGTACATATTTTGATGCCTTAATCACCACCAGCTGCGAGGGCCAGATGAAAGACAAACACTCACAGTTATGGAGAGATGAGAGAAAAAGGGGAAACCATACTCTATAGTCCCTCCGCACCGGTCCTCCTGGTGTCATTACTCCTCTTTAGTCTGAATTGGCCATCCTGTGATCTCCTGCCAAAAATCTGCACCTTACCCCAGCCGAAAGTACCTGCTGCTACCCCTCCCTGTCACGTCAAGGCTAGAGATGAAAAGCTCAAAGCTGTGTTATTTTAGAAACCAACACCTTTCAGAAGTATTCCAACCCCAATATTTACATCCAAAACTCAGGCCTTTACACCATACCTGACATAAATTGTGGTCGACTACCAGAATACAAGTCTGCGTCTGATAAAAACTTGAAACATGACAAGTCGGTGTCAGCTGCTTCTTTCGATCCAAGACTTTTTGACCCTTTCTGGACATTTCCTGATGACAGTGTCCTGGCGGGCGGCTCATACCGGCACGGCTCCTAGGATGTAGCCAAGCTTCCTCGCATGAAGAAATAATTAGGGTGCTCAGTGATCTTGACATGTATATGATGTTTTACAGGCATCCCATTATACTACAGATCCCTTTTAATGGACATCTGGAGAGTGCCGCGTACTTCACAGATCTGGAGGAGCGCTCCGATGATGTCATGCTGATCCATTACTCAAAGGAAATATGTACAAGAGATGTTTGCTAATATGAAACCGCCATATTGCGCCCATTGACAGCTTGTTCTGTGGTGTAAAGTTGAAGTAGATGCAGGTCACGGTGACCTTTGGGGTTACTGCCAGCCACTTGAAAGAGCGTCATAAAAAATTTAGTACGTAGAGAATGCATCTGGTATTTTTCATAACACGTGTCTGTGTTATGTTACTTGCTGTTTTTGTCCAAATGGACATTCATTGGTGATTTTTAAGCAATGCAAGAAGCGAATGCAGTGAATCTGTTATGTTTTATGATTTTGGCAGCAGGGCTACATATTGAATGATGTGATTGTGAAAAAAAAAAAACAGTGATAAACAGCAGTATTTAAAGGGATAGTTCACCCAGAAATTAAATGTCATAATTTATTCACCTTCATGTCATTTTAAACCCATTTGAATTTCTGGAACATAAAAGGAGAAAATTCAAAGAACATCTGTGAATTAAATACAATGGCATACATCTAACTCGTTTCAATGCAATACATGCTGCAATTGGTTTTGTTGAAAAACAAACAGGATTTTTTGTGAACTTGGTCTTAAAATAATACTCCATCCATCCATCGGGATGGAAACGACGCTTTATTTGTGAATATTTTTTTGTGATATTCTGATTTTTCACATAAAATAAATTTGCAACTTGGATGAAAATAAATAGTTATTGTTTATGCTCACTTGTAGATTTGTGTTTCTAGTCTCAGTTTTAAACAGGCAGGATGCGTTAC
This sequence comes from Hypophthalmichthys nobilis, assembly GCA_037950665.1. Lineage (NCBI taxonomy): Eukaryota > Metazoa > Chordata > Actinopteri > Cypriniformes > Xenocyprididae > Hypophthalmichthys > Hypophthalmichthys nobilis. Next base: position 20,861,151 of record CM075479.1, read on the forward strand.
ATGTCAAATGCTTCAGCTCTGTAGTTGTAATGAGCTGGAGGGATGTGCGGCTTTCACTAGGCCGCCAGTCAAGAAGGCCAGAAAGTAGTAGGAGGTATCCCGTTTCCCCCTCTTCCTCAGCTCTCTGAAGTGATGCCAAGAAGAAAAAGAAAGAGAGCAATCTCTCAATAAACAGCTGTAATAACTCATAGCATGTCCTTCGATATATCAGTCCATGTCTTTCTGTCACCTTTCACCACTGTCTGTCAGTCGCACATATCTCTTTACACTTCCATCCATCTATATTTTCACTCAATGCCTGCTTTCATATTTGTATTTATCAGTCAGTCAGAGTTTGTGCGTGTCCTCCCATGGGTTTGAGAATCGTCCACCAGTGTGCGGTTTTTGTCTGTCTGAAGTCATGTGATGTGAATGATAGCTTCAATAAAATGCTGTATTGAAATTATTGGGAGCATAGTATGTTTATGGTGTGCTTGGCTTTGTCTGTAAGTATCCTTCTGAGAAAAGAATGTGCTGTTTTCTGTTTGATCTCTTATCTCTCCTGCTATGGAATGGAATGAGATATATCACCAGATTGAAAATATGAAAGCCATATTGTGGCTTCTTCTGAGAGACTTTTGATATAAACTGTAGATTTCAGACAGGAGTTGTATCCTGTATTTAAACACTAGAGGTCTTAGTTGGTTAGTTTACCCCCAAATTTAAACCCTGTCATTTCACTCTTATATCTAGAATTGTTTTTAGATATAATCTTGATATAATCTTCTTATATCTAGAAACATTCTTTCTTCCTTGAAACAAAAAAGGAAATATTTTGCATTTGCTTTATTTTGAAGTTGTAAAGCTTGTCTTTTATTTTGAATGTCATCTCTTGTTTTCTTTGGTTGCTTCCACGTTTCCTATTTGTGTGAGATCTAATTCAAGTATTTAACTAAATATTCATTTCCTTACTAGAAAGTTTGTAAAATGCTGTGCATGAACATTAGCCAATGACTCCAAATAATTGGTGAATCGTTTTCTTTAATGATTCATTGAAAATCATCCAAACAATCTGATTCACTAAAATGAATCAGATTCCCAATTCTACCTGAGAAAGAGGACATTTTGAGAATGTGTCGGGGATTTTTTTTAAAAGTTAAGTCATGTTTATTCAATTATATTGTCAGGATCTTTGTTATTTTTTTATGTTTTCATTAATAAACTCTGATTTGGGTACATTATAGTAGTTTGAACTGCTTTTGGTCCTTTTTGTGGTTTGACAGTCTCAGACCCCCTCCAGTTTCATTAATAATAGCAGCAGAATTTATTTATTTATTTGTTTGTTTATCTATTTTGAGTGAACTATTTGTTTAACTTTAGTTCCTGCATTGTTTTTCAAGCCTTTTTTAAACCATTGTTCCCATGCAGTATGTGGAGCTTTTTGCAAGTTTGTGCAGCATTTAAATAAAAGAAACCATTGCTTTTGGTCAAAACATAAGCTACAAAGAAGGCAAGATGTTTGAAACTGAGCTTCTCTTTTACGTGAGATCATGCTGTTTCAGTTGGATCACTCTGTGGATTTCTTGTTATTTAAGCAAAGTCACCACTGTACTCTCCCCATGTCATGTTTGTGTAAGAGACGTCGCTCCAGATGACCCCAGTGCCAAGTTACACCAACTCGCTGCCTTGTACTGCTGTTATTGGGGGTTTTTGTCTGTGTTTGGGTGATGTAATTTGTGATATCTTTGGTTTTATGTTTATTGATGTCTTCTCTTAGAAGATCAGTAGTACAAAACGGGTCTTACAAAAGTGTGTTTGTCAAACAGACTCTGATTGGCTTGTTAGCAAGTTCACAAACTGTTCTGTCGGCTGCAGTGTTTAGTTTGGCTAAGAAAGCTTCCTGATCAGATGGTTTGGTCTTGAATGCTGTAAGATGGTTTGTTTGACTAGGAACGTGCCACAGAATTAAATGAAGCGGTTCTGAATACTAAATTAACTACACTTAGCAAATGTACATATCCTGCATTGTTTTTGGATCATAGATCTTAGATATAATTTGCATGGAAATTGTCCCACGGAGCAGTTTCACAGACCTGCACCGCGGTACCATGCACCAACTTACAGGTAACCTTGAGTCAGTGGTTTGTCGAGACATTTTACAGACATCCAAGTAAAAGTTTGCATGTTCATTCCAAGGTGGTCAATTAACAAATCAAAAAATTCATTGTCATATTCAACTTTTCCTTTTGGGAAAGCATCAGACAGGTCGCTTTCCCACTAAATGAGCTGTGTAGCCTTGAGAAAACCCAATGCAGAGAAACCAGATCCATTGCATTAGCAAAAACTAACGAGAACTGCTTATTCTTTCTCCCTATTAATCTTGTATTCACTTACTTGAATGTTGCTTTTTCTCACCTAAAAAAAGGAGTCAAGAGGAATGGTGGGTGAACCACAAAACTCCACAAGTTAGCATTGGATTCCTTTGGCTTGTTCTGCAGTAACAGTTCGCCCAGCCAAAGTCTCGCTTGGCTCGTTCAGGGCGGCTCGCATCTTTCACTCGCACATTGAGAGAGAGGCGAGGGAACCGTAAGAGCTGCAGAACGTGTCCAATACAGTATTCTCACTCTTGTCTCACTTTCACACTCTGAAAATAAATTATGTATGACGATTAAACCACACTCTACATAAACACCAAACCTCTGTTTGTTTGAGCATCCCGACACAGCAACGTTGGCTCAACCAATAGTGTGAGTTTGGGGGTGGTACTGTCTGTTTGTACAACCAATGGCAGTTGGGGAGAATATGTTTGAATGTTTGTAATTCACTTTGGTGGTGCACATTTTACTTTTTTAGACAACTGTGATGTAATATATGTAACATTTTTGTAGAAGAGTTGAGAAATTTATTAAGTGAGATTCAGTTTTTGAGGTCATCTCGTGCATTGTGCACTGTTGGCGTGTCTGAGTCTGCGTGTCTCTATGAGTTACGGTGAGGAAAAGCACAGAGGATTTAGCAGAGATTTTGAGAAAGCAGCTCAAGCACACTTTGACCCACTTATGATTCAGTCAAGATTGAGATTCCACTAAACTTCTTATGAACTGTTATTGTACTGGCAAAGGCAACCTGCTTCTTAAACAGTACATCCCCAAATCCCTCGACTCCTTTGTGTGTGTGTGTGTGAACACATATATGCCTGTTTTTGTGTATGCATGCACTTTAGGTGCCCCCTTTAGGACCCGAAAAGACAATCATTCAATCAGTCATCATGATTACTAGCATCTCACCACATATTCAAACACACTCTAGAAATTATGAGCTTGGGTTTCACCCTTTTTTTGAGAAGCCACTTTATTTAAATCCTTTTTTGTTGGAGAGATGGAAAAAGAAACTCAATCCCACTTCTGGTTTCAGTCTTCTACCTTTGAAGGGTTTACGTGCTTAATACTGATTGTTTTCTGCCGTCTTATTACATGTACCATGCATATAGTCAACTTGACAGATGTTTTAAAGATGGCTTGAGTACAAATACATGATTTCTAATTGTGACCAACATGCTTCCTTTTCTAATATATCTTCCATTCAATAGCTGCTACGAACAGTGCTATGACCGAGAGGAAATATTTATCTTACAGTGCTGCTTTGGAGCTCTTTAGTTGGACTATATTGAGACCCACAAGTCCCCTAGACATTTCCCTGCTTTCTCTGTTCAAGCCAGGCTTTCATGGAAAATGGCTTTGTCCTTGAAGCAGATCCTTGGTCAAACCACCCTTCCACGGTTTGCTCTCGCTGTTCAGGCCTCAGGCGTCCAACTTCTGTCAAGCTATCGTGAAGGGAAAAAGGATAGGTAGTGTGGTGTTTATGAATATCACCCCCAACCCCCCCTTTTGTGCTCGGTTGTAAAATATCAGGGTTTGCTTCAGGGCCTTGGATGGTTAAAAGGTGGAACATCTCTCCACTGTGGGCTGGGACTTCGTGTATTCATGATGATTATTTTTCCTACTTTTGCTCCACGGCCTCTGCCAGGACCCGATGCCCTCATCTCAATGTCATTAGAAACTCTTTGCACAGTTTCAGCCGTCATCCACTCCAGACGGCTCATGGCCGAGGTGTAATGTTGTTTGAGAGTAAATGTCACCAGCCGAAGCAGTATTTGTCCTTTTATTTGATGAATAAGAAGCTGTATTTGCATGGAATGGCATTTCATTTTCTCCCAGATAGTCATCACATCTATACAAGTCTCTTTCTGTCCTTCTCTCTCTCTCTTCATTTGTTTATCTGTCTGTCGTTCTCTCCTGAGCCGTTTGCTGTGTCTGTGAAAGTCTTTATGTCTGCTAGCTGCCAGTAGCTTCCCTCCTCTTGGCTTGGTTGAGCAAACCCAACTGTAGCAGAAGAGCTCTCCATGTGCTCTCTTAGTTTACCGCAGTATATGTACCTGCTGCAGAGCACCAGAGCATCGTTTGAATGCCAAGGGCTGTGAATCAAGTCAGATAAATGTGTTTTGGTGTTGCTCAGTGGAGTCTCAGGTTTATTTGTGACAGGAAACTTCTGAGTGGTCTTAGAATTTGAACATTTAAATTAAAACTAGAGCTGGGGGTATATTAAATAGTCACACTATGTGTGTGCTAATCTTATTTTTTTTCGGATACTATCAAAAGGCTGTAAATATCGAGATTTTATTTTTAACCTACCCCCGAAAACAGTTGGAAATCGACCCTTATATAATTATTCCTACTGAGTATAGAAACAATCACCGGTTAACATAGATAAAGATCAGGACCTGTGATTAAATCCCATTGAACCATGGTCCCAAACACTAAAAGTGTCTGGCTTCTCTGCTTAAGCTTTTTTGTTACATTTGCCTGAACTTTAATCTAATTTGTTCTCTCCTCTTCCAGGTTACAGCTACTGATGCGGATGGTGGGTCTTTTGGCTCCATCTCCTACTCTCTGGGCTCTGGTCCAGGCACTGTGACCCCGTCTCAGTTCACCGTTGGCAAGCACAATGGACAGATCTGTACTACCACGAGCCTGGACCGTGACCAGGGTCCAGCCAACTACGACTTCACCGTTACAGCTGTGGATGGGGTGAGTATCTCAGCAACAACATCCCTAACCAATACAATTGTAACATCAACTGTGATTGGATTGTTTTCAGAGGTGCAGCAAATTATGTCCATTTTGGAAGCCAGCGAATAAAATAGCATGCATAGTAATTCTTCAGTGGCGGTTTAGCATCCTGTGCCTAAGTATTACTTTAAAGCATACTTAAATACCTTGAAGGAAATTTCAGCAGACGCATTAAAGCACTCAGAGGCAGCTGGCCCCTAAAGAGCAGCAGCTTGTAATATTTAATAAGTTGGGGCTTTTTCCTGACATGCCATTTGCTCCATATGGGATGCCAGGCGAGCAAGATGTTTAGCGACAAGAACCGTATCCCATGTGTACACTGTTCCCTCGGCAGATTGCAGTTCTCAACAGGGAATATAATCAATCTACTTCCTCCCCAGAAGTAGTCTTTGAAATGTATTAATGTTTCTCCCAAGTGTAATTTTTTGTCTAGTACAGACATTCTAGATTTTAAGTCTATTATGTAGCCAGCCTCCATCAGTTGGTTGTAATATCTAGTTAGATTTTATTGTATTTTCTTTTAATGACCGATTTATTCTAGGGTGGACTAAGTTCAGTGGCATACGTGCGGGTGGACCTGATAGACATAAATGACAATCGACCAGCGTTCTACCCTCTGAGCTATGCAGTGAGCCTTAGTACGCAGAGCACCCCAGGAACCTCCGTCCTGAAGGTGACTGCTCATGACCCTGATGCTGGGGAGAACGGCAGAGTGACGTACCGTACTGTACCTGGAGGGAGCTCACCTTTCTTCACCCTCAACAAAGATACTGGTGAGAAGATTAGATCTACCCTCATTTAATCAAAGTACAAGTTCAAGGATCATAATCAGTGGATTTCAACATTAGTCACATTGGCTATCATAATACAAGATTGTAAAACCATATACATATTATAAAGTTTGGGGTCAGTATTTTATTTATTTATTGTTTTTCAAAAAAGTTTCTTATTCAGCATGTCAGTATGAAGTCTCTTATTCAGTATGGCTTGATGTATTCAGAAACCTTTCAACTTAATAAAAAACATTTATTTTGGTTGTGCATTTCCCAGGAGTGATTTCACTGTCACGCGCTCTACATGGAAAGGCAAACTCAGTCATTACGATGGTGGTCTCAGCCCAAGATGGTGGGGGCCTTACTGCTCCAATCAATGCCAGGGTCAACATCAGCATAGTGGCAGGGCTGGTTGCACCCCCTGTGTTTGAACAAGCTCAGTACTTTTTCTTGGTCTCTGAGGATGCCCTGCGTGGAACACAAGTTGGCGTTGTGCGGGCCAACACTAAGAACGGTGGGTGAGCTAATCTCAGAGGTTTTTCAGTCCCCCCTTTGGTCACAAAATCCCTATTTAACATGTTTAAACACAAAATAGACTTCAATGCATACCCACATTTATCAGTCATGTTGGACTGTGTTCAAGTGTGCTGACAGACATCTTCTGGCTTTTTTCTCCATGGTGCACCACTTGTACAAATAGGCATGGAACCACTGTACACACCTCATTTACAATCAACATTAATCATTGATTCTGTTTCACCACTTGGTTTTTAAAAAAATTTGCTTTGGATATTTGAGGTACTAAATTCTGGTCTCATGTGTTGAAAAATAACTCTTTTTTTTTCTTTGTTTTCTTGTACACTGTGAACTGATGTGTCTCTGGCCTTTTGCCTCTTGGTTCTCAGGTGTCTCGAAAGATATCTCCTACACCATTAGCTCTGGTGACCCAATGGGCTACTTCACCGTGGATTCAGAGACTGGGGCCTTGAGAACAAGCTTGCCTCTGGATCACGAGGCTCAACCCAGCTTGAATCTGGAAGTTCAGGCGCACTGCGGTAACCCCCCAGCCTTTGGCCAGACTAGGGTACGAATTACGGTGTCCGACGTCAATGACAATGCACCCGTATTCTTGCCCTCATCCTCCGAGTCATTGATTCTGCCTGAAGACACACGGATGGGTACAGTGGTGTACAAGGTCCAAGCAGAAGACCGTGATTCTGGACCCAATGGTATTCTGAGTTTTGACCTTTTTAGCGGCGGTGCCCAGAGAACCTTCAGCATTGATCGCAACAGCGGGCAGATCCGCCTCATTGGCAGTTTGTCGTACGAGACCATGCCCCGCTATGACCTGCAGGTGATTGCCAAAGACAGCGGAGCACCTCAGCTAAGTTCTACCTTCACCCTGGTCATCCACGTACAAGCCGAGAACAGCCAAGGTCCCATGTTCGATAGCCTCACGTACCGAGTAGAGCTGAAAGAAAGCACACCTCTCAACACACGCTTCCTGCAGGTTCGAGCAATAAACCGAGATGGCGGCATCACCGCTGGACCATCTTCTCCATCTTCCACCCCACTAGCCTACCACCTGCACCCAGACCGTGATGCTGCAGGGTTTGGCATTGTGTCCGACAGCGGCTGGCTGTTTGTGAAAAGTGCCTTGGACAGAGAAGCCAAGGAGATGTACCTGCTCACTGTACTGGCCACGTCAGGCAACGGACAGTTGAAGAAGACGGGTAGTGCCACAGTGCGTGTGTCAGTGATGGATGAAAACGACAACACCCCACGATTTACCCAAGAGAGAGCATTCCTGGCAGTGCGCGAGAACCTGCCGGCAGGCACTGGTTTCGGCCGGGTGTCTGCCAATGATCGAGATGCTGGCCTCAACGGTCGGCTGAGCTACCGCCTGCTCCATCTGGATCGCCACTTCCAGATCAACTCCCACACAGGTGAGAATCAAATATGGCAGACAGTCCAACAGACCAGAACGACTTTGAGTGACAAGGTCAACTTGGCACATACACAGGTTCTCTAGTGATTGGTGGTATTATGTTTGTCTGTAAAGAAAAGGGATGTCCAAAATTGACTAGTTGGTGAATTGTTTATGAATTAATCAGCTTTTTGGTCTTGAGTAATCATTGTATAATATGGCTAGTTTAGAGTCATGTCCATTAGCATTTCCTGAAAGTTAAGTAACAGCTTTCCAAAGAGACATGAATGCTGACATTTACAAAATGTTAGCATGCTGACTGACAGATATTCATCAAATAAATAGGTAAAATAATGACTATAGCTTTAAATTTCAGAAAGCTATCACAGTCCTCACAAAAACAGTTATTTTTGCTGATTGTTAGCATGCTATCTTAGAGGTTTTACAACTGCTAAAATAATAAAGCTAAAACAAGAAAATCTATATAAACTAACCAACCTCAGCAATCCAGTAGTCAGTTGTTGGACGGCTAGTTGACTGTTCTGACCCATCCTTAATGTGGAGCTGTTGAGCATACTGGACATCACACAGCACCAGACTTCTGGCAGCATGCTAACTGTGGGGGTTCCTCTTGGTGATGTCAGGATGTGCCATCTGTGCCTTCTGCCACTGACATTTTCCTCTGCAGTGAAATAGTTTCTCACCCTTTTTTCTGTTTTTCCATCTGTCCTACTCTTTTAAAGGTGAGATAAGCACAAAACTTTCCCTGGACCGTGAACTTCAGTCCAGCTACCAGCTCATTGTGGTGGCTCAGGATGGTGGGACCCCTGCACGCAGCGCCACAGGCACTGCTTTCATCACAGTTCTGGATGAGAACGATAATGCACCCTCCTTCAGCCATGCTCAGACAGGAAGAGAGCTCTTGCTGCAGGTATGAGAGCTAATATTAGATTCATAATCCTCAGAGCTACGTCTTCTAGAAGAGAAAGACTGTACATTATAATGTGTAAAGTATATGTTCTACAGGTTCATTTTGTCACCTTTTAGGAGTTCACTAGCATGTAGATGCCTCAAAATGAATAAACCTGCACTAACAGCAATAAAGCTTTAATTTGATGAGATTTTGTGAGATATCTTAGATCTCGCTAAGCTGATGAGATTTCTTGAAACTAGGCAAATATGTTCAAAAGAAATAACTTTACCATTAAAAAATTGGGGGACAGTAAGAAAACAAATAAATACTTTTATTTAGCAAGGATGCATTAAATTGATCAAAAGTGACAGTAAAGACATTTATAACATTACAAAATTTCAAATAAATGTTGTACCAAATCAGCATATTAAAATGATTTCTGAAGGATCATATGACAGAAAACTGGCTGCTGAAAATTCAGCTGTCATCACAGGAATAAATTACATTTTTAAATATATTAAAATAGAAAATGATTATTTTAAATTGTAGTAATATTTCACAATTTTACCGTTTTACTGTATTTTTGAAGAACTAAATGCAGCCTGGGTGAATTTAAGGAAAAAATATATATCTTACCAACCCCAAGTTTTGAATGGTAGTGTATATTCTAACATTTCTAAAAAGACTTCTATCTAGGAACAATTATAGCGATTTAATATATAGTAGTGAGATGTATTATTTATTATTATTTAAAAAGTGAACTCAAATCTCTGTACAGGCGCTAGAAGGTCAACCATCTGGATTTCTACTGGGAACGATTCATGCAAAAGACCCTGATGAAGGAGAAAATGGAACTATTTTCTACTCGATGTCTGGTAAGAACGATGCATCAGTGAATAAGTCAATTAATCAAAACCATCTTGTGAGCAGATGCAAAGTTTACAGCGATAAGCATTTTGTCTTGACTACTAAACATGAAACTGCTTTGCAATGTGATACAACCCTGCTAATCAAAGGATATTTAATGGTCAATGTGCTGTGGAGCAACATTTCAGACCAATGAGATTCCACAGTGGGCGGGGCTACCCATTGTCACCCTGTTAAAATAGAAAACAAGCACTTAACAAAATGATTAATGCAGTTGCAGCTGATTTAATTTAAAAAAAAGTACAGTTTTAGTGTGTTGTTAAGATTGCACTGTATACTGATACTAAAAAAGTATGCCGGTACCAAAAATACATCATACTTGACCCATGCGATAATATTCTGCTATTCATCACAGTTCAGGCAGCATGACGTGAAGTGTAGAAGGTAATGTGTTGACGCGTGAGATCTTAAAATATGTTTTGTAGCACATTTACTGAATTTGACACATAACTATTTCATTCTGAATTAATCAAATCCAGATGGGATCAATTCATATGCAGCCTTTTTACAGTAAAAAAATGGTCTATCCAATCATTTTTTATCTGGTTAGGACATACAGTACACAAAAACTTGTCTTTTATTGCCATCCTGTCTTTGCCGTAGGTCCTAGAGCTGAACGTTTCACTCTGAACCCAAACACCGGAGAGCTGCGGTCCTCTTCCCTTTTGAGCCATTCTGAGCGGCCTGAGTACAGTTTCATCGTTCTGGCCTCGGATCGAGGTTCACCCCCTCAGAGCTCCACCATAGCATTGAAAATACAGGTCAGTCCCCCTCCATAAATCAGATGGGACATATGAAACAGTGGCTAGGTTAAGATACACCTAGAGTCTATGAACCAATCTAAATCATGCAAATTTAATCCACTGGATGACGGAGGGAATAAACATCCCCTCTGGACCCTCATTCTTTGGCAGGTTTCCTGACAAATTTCCTAAAAATGTATATTGTGCCTTGATTAGTTATGGCTATAAATCTTCAAAAATTCAATGTAACACAAGTGACCATTGGTCATATCAGAGATTGGCTTCATCGTAAGTTAAAAATAACACCTTCCGCCACATGGATCTACTCATCACCTTTTCATAACATGCAAAATGATTTATTTAATACTGTTATATGAAAATATGAACTTATAAATTATTCTCTACAGGAATGGATCTGTTTCCATCCGCTCTCAGGTTAAACATCATGTGAAGGAAATATGGAGTGATCTAGTTGGCCTAATCAAGGCTTACATTCTTGCATTGAGAATTTCCATAGCTAGCTCATCTCTCCTAGTCCAAGTCTTGTAACCTTCCCCAAGCAATGCCGGGAAAAATACTCTCAGCTGGCTAATTTTAGGTGCTCAAAGATGAATGTCTTAGCTTTGACATTTTTCCCCCTCACTGGGCCGTTGTTGTCTGCAACATTTTAAGCGTGATATTACGGTGTAAAACATTCAAAGTAGGAGTGACCATCTCCCAGCTGCACCGATACAAGTGCCAGCTGTGCTTTCTGCTATGTTGTGTCAAAGTCTCGTAACACAGTTCAGTAGCCCTTTGAAGAACAGAAAAGCTCCTTGTGAAATACCCCAGTGATCAAATTAATATTTCTCGAACTAGTCAACAGAGTGGAAACAGACCCAACGGACAGCAACGGTAGTAAATTCCAACATGCAAATGCCTGGAAAACACATTTATGCTGTGTATTTACTATTTAATATTGTTATGTATGTGGCAATACAAATAATGAAGTTTATAATTGATATCTAATTAGAATAAAAAGAGCTCTGGCAAGGCTTTGATACTTTTAGAAATCAGCAGTTTGGTTTAAAAGCAACTGTGCAGAAAAAAAAAGTAGATCTTTTGTTGGAACGTGCTTTGACATGTCATTTACCGCTTAATGTGGGATTAATTACTCCTCTGTCCTATTATGTTTCATTAGAAGACTTGGCCTCAAGAATCTCGTTATTGCCAATATACTAATCACACTGCTGCGTAATGATGATTTAGTCATAGTAAAAAATTAATAGGTTATTCATGAGCACATGTGTTGCAGTGCACACTTTTGTTTTCACTTGTTTGAGTTCTAATACATAGCTTCTAGGGATTAGTAACTTGCGTGTTCTGTGTTTGTATGTGTTTTTCCTTATCTAAATGTTTGTTTCCATCTTTCTGTATCTGTTTTTCTCATTCTTTCTGTGCACATACACACATACACAGACTCTAGTATTTATCAAAACAATGTCTCATCTGTGAAAAGAAACTTCCATATTAGGAAGTGAGGTTCTTTTGCTTTGAAGTGTTTCTGAGTCATCTATGAGGATTCTGTATTTTTATTAAGAATATTTACAAATTTGAATGTTCTAACAGTTTCCTATTCTGATTATGTTTACTTTAATCCAGTATTATTTTTCCTGGCAGTCACAGACCCATCAAATTAACTCTGATTAATGCTAGCAGGCTTGTTGTTTGAGCTTGTAAACCCCCCCAAAAAAGTTTTATTTTTCATTCCATGTAAAAAGAGAAGAAAATGTGGGCTGCAATGTTCCTGTTTTGTTGGATTTGTAGTCAACTCGTAGGACACATGGGTTGTAAGTCTGTTCTGATGTGTAGTTTAAAATGAATTAATATCAAAATCAAATAATAAACCAGTAGACCTAATGTTTGATCTTTTGTGGTTTATAGTAATAAAAAATAATATAGCTGTGAGCAGCAATTAGCGGGGTTCAAGCACTTTAAGCACGTGCGTAAAAAGGAATTAAGTTTTCTTTAGCAAGCTTGTTACCATCTTGTTCATAGATGGAAAAGACTATTTACAGCCAATACAGGCAATTTACCATAGGAAATATATGATTTTTAAAGCTTTTTAACAGTTATTGAGGTTGAGCCAAAAGACTAGTTCGCCAAAGTTGTTTTTTGAAATAATCTCCAAAATTTAACGACCGATTTGATGGACAGCGGTGGTCCTAGAGGCAAAGTTGCTCAGAATAAGGAGTTCTACCAAGTGGTACGAATGTCGTGAGTGTGTGCAAAAAATCGTGCACTACACAATCTTTTATGCATGTGAAAAACACGAAGGTGCCCTGCGGTGGCCGATTTCTTTCGAATTTCTCACAAGCCTCTAGGGCCATGAGTTGAAGAGGCCCAGCAAGTTTCGCTCTGATCAAGCTCCGTTAATCTTGTCTGATAGCTGCTCAAAATTCATTGGCCTATGGCGGACATGTTTTTTGAGATACGTCTATATCCTCATTGACAATCATAGCACCTTGGAAAAAAGACACTGCATGCCAATTTGCAAGTCAATCGGACTAACGGTGAAATAGTTATAGCCGTTTTCATGTTTTTTTTTCCTGGTATAGCACCACCAAGTGGCCAGTCGCTGCGTCCTTTTTCATGCGACCACAGAATGAGCTCTTACATAGGTGTGCTGAGTTTGATGAAAATATCTCATTCCGTTCACGAGTTAGTAAAAGTGGCTCCTCCCACCTCAAACGTTTTGCCGGCCCTTAGGGACCATGAATGAAAATTTCAACGTTTTTTTTTATATAATTATTGACAGTCAGACTCCAGAGAATCTTGCTGCACTGGTTTGGTTCCGATCGGGCCAAAAACCTTGGACTAGTTCGCAAAAGTAGGCTTTTAAAAAAAAAAAATCCAAAATACCTGAACATTTTGGCGACGAGCAAATCCAAGGCATGCAGTCTGTCTTGAGCCAAGCAATTCCAACTATATAAGACAGTTGAGCCTATGCCTAACGGTTTAGGAGTTATGAGCCATTTCATATTTTGACCACTGTAGCGCCCCCGTCAGGGCGATCAGGGCGAGCCTTGGTGACGTTGTAGATGGTGTGAGTACTACCAGTAAGTCTTTATAACTTACGGTTTGGTCTGCCCAATCACTTTTAGGCGAGAATGCTGATCCTTGGAAATTTTAACAATAAAAGACATTTTTGTATAGATAGATCAAAAATATATTTTTTTTATATTTTCTTTTAAAAACAGTTGTAAAGTTGAATTTAGTTGTAACTCCATGAACTCCATTCCTGTTGTCAAATGAACATGTCAGACATTTAGAAATGCTATGGATTCATCATTTCATCTTCTTAATCTAATACATAAATGTCTTTCTTTACAGGTTCTGAGCTCAAGTAAAGGATCGGCCACCACTAACTCCCATCCATTAATCCTGAATTCTGTGGAGGGAGCTAAACCTGGCTCCATCTTGGGGTCTGTACGTTCACCTGATTCTCAGACCCTTCCTGAAGCAGGCCAGGTCACGTACACCGTGGTGGGCGGTACAGACAATGACGGCACCTTTGTGGTAGACCGCCAGACGGGTGACGTTTACCTGGCCCGTGAGCTTGACTTTGAAAAAGCTCCTCGATACACACTTCAGGTTGAGGTGGATGACTTCTCCATGCCCCTCCCTAAAAGTCACTTTGTAACATTGGTAATTGATGTCCAGGACAGCAACGATCATGCTCCTGAGTTTCCCGAAGACCCCGTTATCATAGTCGTCCCTGAGAGCACAGATCCTGGGTCATCTATCTACACCTTCCAGGCTGTTGATAAAGACGGAAGTGGACCCAACAGTGAAGTGCACTATTCCATCCTTCAACAGTGGCCAAACGTCCCAGATCTCCTGTTCCTGGATCCAACTTCAGGAGTTCTCTCTCTGGGAATGATGTTGGATCATGAGAGGACCTCTTCACTACTCTTGGTGGTTCAGGCAACTGATTCGGCCCCCGATGTCAGTGAGCGGCGCCGTGGAACAGTCACAGCCCGCATATTTGTCACTGATGTGAATGATAATGACCCTGTGTTCATCTCACCATCTGTGGTGAGTGTGATGGAGGACCAGCCTGTGGGCTTTGTCGTTGTCTATGTCATGGCTGTAGATGCAGACCAGGGAGAGAATGGACGAGTGACATACCGTATCCAGAGCGGCAATACCGGAGGAAAGTTCAGCCTTAACCCAGATACAGGTCAGCAACTCAGTCTGAATGAAATGTGTGATGTTCACTATATATTTTTGCTCCATTTTCATACCCCTTACATAAATTTGAAGATTATATTAAAAAAATCGCATTTATTTTATTTGTTTTTTTTATTGGAAAAAAACATATACTACAGTTCAAAGTTTGGGGTCGGTAGGAATTTTTTTAAAAGTGTTTTTTTTTTTTTAAAGAAGTTACTTATGCTCACCAAAGCTGCATTTATTTGATCACAAAGACAGTAAAAACTTAGGTAATATTACAGTTTAAAATAATTGTTTTCTATTTTAAAATATATAAAAACTTAACTTATTCATGTGATTAATTTTTTAGCAGCCATTACTTCAGTCTTCAGAATCACATGATCCTTCAGAAATCATAATAATATGCTGATTTGGTGCTCAAGAAACATTTCTTATTACTATCACTGTTGAAAACAGTTGTGCTGCTTAATATTTCTATGAAAACATTTTTCCAGGACTCTTTGCAGCATTTATTTGAAATACATTATAAATGTGTATATAATGTTATAACATTATAAATGTCTCTACTATCAATTTTTGATAAATTTAATGAGTCCTTGCTGAATAAAAGTATTTTTTTTTTTTCAAAAGAAAAAATCTTACAGACCCCAACATTTTGAACGTAGTGTATGTTTACATATATTCAACAATACAAAATGTAATAACTGATTTTAAGCACATTTTTAACTCATTCTTATTTATAAAACAACCATAAAGATTCTGTGATGGGTATGTAAAATTATAATGGTTAGCACAGCTGTAATGCAACTATAATTGTGCATATTGTTTGTTTATCTTTTGAAACCTTGTTATTTTGATGGGGTCTTGCATTTTGAGGGATTTTCAAATTCTATGGCAACCTCAACCTACCAGTAACATTACGACATGCAGCAGTAGCAGCAGTGATTAAATTGATGTGTGAACAGCACATCAAGGGATTGGTTTGCCCAAAAATGAATTTTCTGTCATCCTTTCCTCACCCTCATGTCATTCCAGACCCTTATGACTTTCTTCCATGGAAAACTGCATTGCATGCAAAATGCACCTTTGATTCCGCGTTTTTGCTTGACTCACATCTTTCCTCTCCTCCCAAGTCAGAATCCTCTAAATGCCCTTTAGTTCTCTTAATCCTAAAAACTGCTAGCTCAACATCTCATGCTGTGAGTTCTGAACAGTTTCTCTCATCTGTGTGTGTGTGTTTAGTGCATTAGTGCATCATGACATAAAGCAGGAGTCTAAGACAGTACACACCACTCAGCTTGTAGCTATTTACAGCATGTTCTTCCACTAACAGATAGCTCAGATTGTGTTTCAGTGTTCCATAGTGCTTTGTTGTGGACCTTGATATGCTTGTGGACCCCACACTCAATATTAAGGATCCGGAATTTATTAAAATATGGAAATAGATCAAGCCTGTACTTTATCTTGTGCTCAGTGTTTGAACCTGTTGCAGAGGTCATTGCAATAATAGACTACAGAAATAATTGTGGAATCAAAATGTAAAGAAATGTAAATTAATTTGAAATATAACGAAATGTTAAAGGGTTAGTTCACCCAAAAATTCTGTCATTAATTACTCACCCTCTTGCCGTTTGACACTGTAAGACCTTCGTTCATCTTCGGAACACAAATTAAGATATTTTTGATGAAATCCGAGAGGTATCTGACTCCTCCATAGACAACAATTTAAATGACACTTTCAAGGTCCAGAAAGGTACCAAAGACATCGTTAAAACAGTCGACGTGACTGCAGTGGTTCAACCTTATTTTATGAAGCGACGAGAATACTTTTTGTGCTCAAAAACAAAACAAAAATTACGACTTTATTCAACAATATCTTCTCTTCCGTCATTATCCTTACATAGTTGCACAGTAAGCACAGTGAAGGCGTTATGACGTAGAACCTGGACGTAAACAACGTATGAGAATAACACAGAAGAGAAGATATTGTTGAATAAAGTTGTTGTTTTTGTTTTGTTTTTGCACACAAAAAGTATTCTCGTCGCTTCATAAAATTAAGGTTGAACCACTGCAGTCACGTCTTCAGTACCTTTCTGGACCTTGAAAGTGTTGGTTAAATTGCGCGTCATATACCTCTCGGATTTCATCTTAATTTGTGTTCCGAAGATGAACGAAAGTCTTATCGGTGTGGAAAGACATGAGGGTGAGTAATTACTGACAGAATTTTCATTTTTGGGTGAACTAACCCTTTAAACTGCCAAAATAAGCTTAAAGTGAGTTCAAGTGAGTTCAAGCTTCTCTTTTCCATCCAGTGAAAGTACAGTAAATGGTCACTAGAAGCTGTCAAACTGCAGAAACAACAACAAAAAAACCCTGATAAAATTAGTCTGTACTTCTAGTGCATTGTATTTTGAAATATTTTAAAGTGATATGTTGGTTTGTGTTAGAAACAGAGTGAAATTCCAGTCATTATTCTCTCCTGCTGTAGATCTCAAATCTCACTTGTGTGATTTTTTTATACAATTTTTTTAATGTGCATTGTCAAATTTGGAGAGTTTTGAGATATTCAGATATGAGAATCAATGACAAAGGCATCAGTGAAGTCAAAACTCAAGACAGGTGGATGATATTTGAGAGCTGCAGCAGATGAAAAAAAGATTATTAGTGAATAACAACTGAAATTTTGTTCTTTTCCTCAGAACTGTCATATGGCTTCAGAAGACTTGGAATATAGCTCAAAAGTCATTTATGATAGACTACCTTCTTTATGACATGTTTGTAGCTTGAAAGCTGTTGGTCTGCATTCGCTTTCATTGTATAGCAAAGATCTGCAACAACCTTCGCATCAAACTTTTGTAATCCATGAAAACAAGAAAAGCATACATGTTTGGAATGATACAAAGTTGAGTAAATGATGATAGGATGTTAATTTTTCGAAAAACTGTCTCTTTAAAATAACATTTGTCTGCTTTGTTAATGACAAAAACCCTCTGTGCAAACTCTGTCACTCACTGTACTTTGGAAGCTCATTATTAATCCTCTCAGCTATTAACATGAGAATAGAAAAGCAAAACATCTTCATTCTTCCTCTTGGTTTCTCCTTACGTTATCGGAGCATGGCTGTTGAGGAGTCAAATTGTCTGAAAATATTCGAGCTGGTAATTCTAACCAGATTAAAGCCTCAGAGGCATGTTAGCTCAGCGTTATGGAAATAGAAGAGAGAAAAATAAGTCAAGACAGAACGAAAACACCCTCTAGTGTCCCAGTTCCGATCATGCCTTTACAGCCTGCTTTGAATCACTGCGTCTGGTTCTTTAAAAGCATGAAATTGAGATTGGATCAATAGGAGCACCGCTCGCTTGTGGTAGGCTAACGACAGGGGCGCTGGCACCCCCAAATTTGAGCAGGGCACGGCAGGCCGAGCCGTTGCGTGTCTAGAGTGCTTGTTTATGCGCTCTTTGTGTTTGCTGTGGAAAAAACTCATAAAATGTGGCCAGATAGTTGAGCTGTTACAGTGGCTCAGCGAGTCTTCAGGTAGGGAGGGCTCTGCATGGGAAAAAATTTATTATTTAAATACGTCGCATGACTTTCACTCATTTTTAACACAGCAGAAAGGCGTCAACTCTTCGTGCTGTGATGTTGCTTATGCAAGATCAAAGTGTGCTACAAGATGGAAATCATTCGTCGTGCGAGCGTGTGAATGAGACTTTGCTTAAGTGCGAGTGGTTTTGTTTTAAACAATTTACATCATGGCTTCATTACTGTGTAATTGTTTGAATGCAGTTCAGCATGCGATCACTCACAAGAAATTCCAGACACAAAGCTTATTACATTCATCATATGGAAGCCTAACACTTTTGCTTATTTCCTCTTTAGGGTCTTTGTCTATTCTTAGACCAATTGACCGTGAAGAACAAGACCTCTACAATTTGACCATAGTGGCAGAAGACCATGGTTTACAACAGCACAGCAGCTCCCAGTTACTGTCAATCCAGGTGATTGACGTAAACGATGAGACACCGTACTTTGAGGAAAATGAATATGAAGCTTTTGTTGCAGAGAATCAGCCTGCAGGAACCACTGTGCTGGTGGTTTCAGCTTCTGATATGGACCAAGGTAAAATATACTCCTATGTATATATAAATCCCTTATTACCAAATGTACATGTGAGTCAGGAGCATCATTAATTATGTGTGTGTGTGTATATATATATATATATAAAATAAAAATATGTTTTTGTTTATTTTAAACCAGTGTCATTTTAGTATTTATATGCTATTATAGTGTTTATTAATATTTGAATTAGCTTTTATTTTTATATTTTCAAATTTAATTTGTTTTTTAGTTTAGTTTTTAAAGTTTTTTTTGTTTTTCTGTTTTCCATTTTTTTTTTTTTATATATATTTCTATTTAACTTAATTTTTATTTCAGTTTTAGGTTTTAGTAATTCAACTTAAACATTTTTTTTTTTTCAGTTAGCTGCCAAGGCAACATTTATAAGATTTATTTTTAAATTTAAACTGTTATTTTAATATTTATTTTATTTTAGCTGTATTTATTTTTTTATTTATTTTAAGTAACACAAATATTTTTAATAGTTTTAGTTAACAATAACAACACTGCTGTGTACACATTGACTAATGTCTTTGGCCGTGATGTCACATCTCGTGCCATGATCGCCGCATTTATAAGACTTGCTTTGTGTCGTGTGCTCTCTGTAAATGTGGTTTGGCAAGGCAGACTCACAAAAACATGAAGTTGGTCATTTAATCATGAATGAATCCTATGGCAGTGTAACCCCTCTGGTTCTACTCGCCGTGCTCCGAGTGGGATTCGAACCTTCGTTTTCTGTATGGGAGGCGGGTGCGCTAACAAGGACACTAAAGACTGCAGCCTCTAGCTCGCATCTTGAGGCCAAGGGAGTGAGGTTTATTTGTACAGTTCCTACTAGCTGCCCTCTGTTACACTCACCCCCCCTAAACCTTACTCCCATCCATGTCACGGCACCAACCGGTAACCCCTCCGGTTCTACTCGCCCTGCTTCGAGTGGGATTCGAACTGGCGTTTCCGGCATGGGAGGCGGGCACACTAACAAGGATGCCAAGGGAGTAGGGTTTACTCGCTCAGATCTTACTAGCTGGACTCCGTTCCAGTAGGAAAATCCCTTATTACTGAATGTACATATGGGTCAGGACAGGAGCATGATTAATTATGTTAATTTTGTTTAACGATATGTTCTTTATTTAATCTCACTAAATTTAACATTAACATGTTAAATTAATAATAATAATAATAATAATTTTATTTACATTCCCCTGTATACCACACAACAACTCAATGTACTTGTCTGATATTACACGGTACGGTCTGTTAAATGCACGCATTGAGTGAGAAAACTTCATTTCCACCTTGTGAGATTAGTGATGGTTACACCATCCTCTTTAAAAGTGACACGAATGTTTGTTTACGGTTAACATTTCCCTAAAAATACTGGATACCACAGCCAAACCCATCACAAATAAAAGTGTGTGGTTTTAATTGGTGCCAGCCCGGGGGGTGGTGGAAGGGGAGTGCTGCATTCTCTTGGACTTACTCAGGGGCAAATAAAACAGAAGGATCATAAACTTTCTCTCCATGAACAATTAGCGAGGTAAACAGGTGACACTCTGCCAGATTGCTCGCCTTTTGCACGCGATCTGCCATCCATAGACCAGGGGGAGGGCGATTGAGACCAACTGCTTAGACAGCGGTATTAACTACAAACAAATAAAAACAGGGTGCGCTGCCGTGTTTACTCATTCCGTGAGAAAAGTCTATTGAACAAAGTGAACACAGCCTCTTAAGAATGATGGCTTTTTTTCCTCAGACGTGATCATTTGGACTTGCATTCGGAGAAACTGTGCAGATTCATTCTCATGTCATGTCTTTATGCTTTTTCCACAGGGACCAATGGAATTGTGACATATGGAAGCATTGTAGGAGATGATTTCAGTATTCATCCGGTGACAGGAGTCATAACCACCTCTAAAGCTTTGGACAGGGAGACCCAAGGGGTTTATGCTGTGACAGGTACTTTAGACAGAACACAACTGCTTAATTGCAACAGGGAACTTGTTCTCGTATATGCTTTTAATAGCAAAAATTGCAGTTGTTATTTTGTTTATTTGGTTTCTGCCAATGTCATGTCACGGTTGGGCACGCGTTTGTTTAGCCAGTTTATAACCTCTTTCTCATAAACAGTTTATGCCAGAGATGGTGGTTCTCCTCCCAATTTCGCCAAGACCACAGTGCGCGTCACAGTGCTGGATGAGAATGACAATAGGCCGGCTTTTGGGAGAGTGTACTACAGTCTGGAGGTGCCTGAAAACCAGGAGCCTGTGACGCTGTTCACAATTAGAGCCACAGATCAAGACTCCGGGGACAGTGGGGTGGTGCACTACAAAATCACTGGTATAAATGCCATGAGCAATATTAATGTTGTTGTATAATATATGTTAAATATTATTATATATTTTATACAAACAGTTAATTGTTCACACATTTTGTAATGCCCAAAGTCATTTTCAGTTCTACAAATACCCATTAATCCTTCCCCCATTGTAGCAATATTTGGTACAACCTCATTAGAGCTCTTTCTAGACAACAACATTGACTAGGTTAGTATTGCTTAAATGGAAGGGAATGATCCAGGCTGCATTTATTTGATCAAAAATACAGTGAAAAACAGCAAATAT
This sequence comes from Hypophthalmichthys nobilis, assembly GCA_037950665.1. Taxonomy (NCBI): domain Eukaryota; kingdom Metazoa; phylum Chordata; class Actinopteri; order Cypriniformes; family Xenocyprididae; genus Hypophthalmichthys; species Hypophthalmichthys nobilis. The sequence continues at coordinate 20,882,488 of CM075479.1, forward strand.
TTTAAAATGTAATTTATTCCTATGATGACAAAGCTGAATTTTTCAGCAGCCATTACTCCAGTCTTCAGAAATCATTCTAATATTCTGATGTAGTGCTCGAGTAGCATTTTTATTATTATTAATGTTGAAACACGTGTGCTGCTTAATATTTTTGTGGAAACTGTGATTTATTCTTTACGAAATGTTCATTATTTGAAATAGCAGTTTAAAAGTAGTGTAGTCACTTTGTTAAAGATCTTATATATTTTACAGAAAAGATTCATTATTCCACAAAGGGTAGTCAAACATTTTGAACTATCTATCAAGAGATATAAACCCAACTGTCATAGTTAGGAATAAAAATAATGAATAAAATTTGAATAAAATATAATTAAACTGATTTGTTCAATTACCAAGGGTCCTGTGAGGACAAAGTTAAATGATTACCATTTCTTATTTTTCTTTTTTTTCCTCTTTTTTTATGCAATACCGTAACATCGTAAAAGAAAGAAGAGTTTGTTAACAAAAATAAGGTGTTATTATGGTTGTTACATCTGTCTGTTGTAGCATAGGAACATTTATTTATTTATCCATTCCTGTATTACATTACATAATATAGTTATAAAATTTAATAAGAGATTATGTAATATACATTGCACACTTCAGAGTTCAGTGTTGATTAAAAACTGAACAGGCCAGATGACAACATTATTTTGATATCTTTCTTTTCTCAGAGGGAGACCATTTTGGTGATTTCCACCTGGACAAGAAATCAGGTGTGCTATCCACTTCTAGGCCTTTGGATCGAGAGTCCAAAGCAAAGTACACCCTCACTGTGAAGGCACAAGATCAGGGTGTACCGCCCCTCACCAGCAGTGTCACTTTGGACATCAATGTGTTGGACCTGAATGACAACAGCCCAGTGTTTCCCAGCAGCAGCTACTCTGTGGAGGTATCAGAGGATGCTTTAGAAGGGTCTCTTGTTCTGGAGGTTTCAGCCTCTGACAAGGACGAAGGGTCCAACAGCCAGGTGGTCTACTTCCTGAGCAGCGAATCCAGAGGTATGTTTATTGTGGACCAACACACAGGTCGCATTATTACAGCGGCAGCTCTAGACAGAGAAAAAGTGGCCTCCTACAGCTTCCAAGTCTACGCCATGGACTCCTCAGCAGCCAATCCCCGTAACACTTCCGCTGATGTGACTGTCCACATCTTAGATGTAAACGACAATGCCCCCTTCTTCATCACAGACCCGCTCATCATCAATGTCTCCAGCAGTAGTCTCTCCAACCGCAAAGTGCTGGCCACCATGAGAGCTGAAGATAAGGACTTTGGTGCAAATGGATCTGTATTTTATCGATTTGCGAATCCTGTCAAAGGCTTCACCATAAACTCCTTGACAGGGGACATCCAGGCTACTGAGAAGCTCCATGCGCTGACCCAGAGTCAGCGGACCCTCATTGTGGAGGCCATGGATCAGGGTAACCCATCGCAGTCCTCTCTGGGAGTGGTGGTTGTGTACATCCGAGAGCAGAGTTACCAGGGCATCCGCTTCTCGCGCAGCACTAGGGATGTGAGCCTGCAGGAGAATGCCGCTAAAGGTACAATGATGGCCTTTGAATACATTGCAGAAATGCCTAATTGCTGTACATCAGTGATATCCAGCTGATATTCCTGTAGCTCAAACTGTAGAGAATGATGCTAGCAACGCTAAGGTCATGGGTTTGATTCCCAGGGAATGCATGAGCTGATAAAATGTATATCTTGCACGCAAGTCGTAATGCAAATGTAATGTAAAAACGGGAAATGAGATGCATGGCTAAATATCCAATGTCATCTGATATGATAAATAAACAACTGCAACATTGGATGATAGCCCTCATGGTATTGATATTGTGCATCTCTCTCATGGAAATTTTCCTTTAATCATCAAAGGTCTTGTCTTTTTCATAGGTACAGCAGTTGTTCAGATACAGGCTCACTATCCTGATGGATCTAGCAGTGGCATCAACTACAGCATTTTCAGTGGCAACAAGCAGCAGTCCTTTAGCATCAGCCCCCACACAGGTATGATAGTAAATCTAAGTTTTGCATCAATTTATTGTGATGGTATTCTTTATATTGGGAAAGATGTTTCACAATTAGTCATAATAAATTCATTATTTTAGGTGAGATTTGGGTAGAAAGTTCTACAGGTCTGGACTTTGAGGAGACCCCACGACTCCGCCTGGTGGTCAAGGCTGAAACCGCATCCTCCAGCTCCTTCATGGCAGTCAACCTTCTCCTACAGGATGTCAATGACAACTTACCACGCTTTCAACTTCACAATTACGTTGCTTATGTTCGTGAGGCCCAGGGTTATGATCATCCTATCATTCAGGTGCAGTAATCTCCTGTTTGTTTTCTCAATGGTTGAGTATTCATAAAAGTGTAAAGTTGTGGAGTACAACATCCCTTGGCCTATATACTGCATATTTTCAGTGCAAACCAGAAGAGTTTCCTTTGCGTTTCCACAATGTTTTCACTGTCCATGGTGAGAATATAGGCTCAGCTGTCCCACATAGCCACAAGCAATTGCCTTTTTCAAACTTTTTTTTTTTAAATAATTTCAGTTCCAAACCCAACATTGCTTAGAGGTTCAAGTTACGCTCAAGCAGCTGTTGCAAATCTGCCTATATTTTCATTGCCAATTTCACCGGTAATTTCCTCAGGTGTTGGCGAATGACCTGGACCAGGGTCAGAATGGGCAGGTAACCTACTCCATAAGGTCATCATCCATGAGCGGACTCTTCAAGATCGACCCTGTTACAGGCAGTATATCCACCGCTGCCATCATGGACAGAGAGATCTGGACACAGACCAAGTACTAAGTTATTCCTTCCACTATTATGTTTATGTTGTTTGTAATGTCTTAAAATCACTTATTTTTTATATAAAGTCTGAAATATTTTGAATAGCTAGGAAAAAAAGCTTAACACCTTGATATTTAATCATATAATTTTTTATCTTTGTTTTAACATTTTTTTTAGAATTTGCATTTAAAAATCTTAAAGGGTTAGTTCACCCAAAAATGAAATTTCTGTCATTAAGTACTCACCCTCATGTCGTTCCAAACCCGTAAGACAAATTAAGATATTTTTGATGAAATCCGAGAGCTTTCTAGTAAAGACATCGTTAAAATAGTCCATGTGACTTCAGTGGTTCAACAACTTTCCCTGTCAGACTCCGCTGTTAATGTTGTATAGACAGTGCAGCGCTTCCGGGTACTATGTCCGGACACCGACTCAGTATTGGCCGACGCTGTACACATGAGCAGTACGACGCGTGCGTGCGATGCTGATGCAGAAGCCGGCCAATAATGAGCCAGCGTTCTGACCTAGAACCTGGAAGCACTGCACTGCGTTTACAACGTAAACAGCACTGAAGACTGACAGGGAAGAGAAGAAATTGTTGAATAAAGTCATTATTTTTGTTTTTGCACTCAAAAAGTATTCTTTTATTCTTTAAGATTAAGGTTGAACCACTGTAGTCACATGGATTATTTTAAAGACGTCTTTACTACCTTTCTGGGCCTTGAAATTGGTTATGACGTTGCTGTCTATAGGGAGGTCAGAAAGCTCATGGATTTCATCAAAAATATTTTAATTTGTGTTCCGAAGATGAACGAAGGTCTTACGGGTTTGGAACGACATGATTAATGACGGAAATTTCATTGTTTGGGCGTACTAACCCTTTAAAACATCTTACATTTCTTTCTCATCAACATGAAAATAGTCTGAGAATGTCCAGACTCTGACTCTAATTTTGTTGTTGTGTCTCCAGCCTGGTTATTATGGCAACGGACAGAGGCAGTCCTCGGTTAGCAGGTTCTGCCACTCTCACGGTGATCATTGTAGACCTGAATGACAACAGTCCCACCATCCCTGTTCCACATGAAGTCCGGATCCCTGAGAGTAAGTTGACTGCTGTTTGAACTCAATATCATTGCTGTAATCAATGAACTGAATTTCCTATTTTTTCTGGCAGACAAACAATGAGGCACACCGTGTTGAAAGATTGACTCAATTACCAGGCGTTTTTCTCGCCAAAGTCCTCAATAGTTATTTCCTGTCACTGATGTTGTACAATGTGTCCAATAATGATGGGCGTTGTCCAGCTAAACTTAACTTTTGAAAGGTGCAACCACAAATGGAAACAAGTTAATTATTTTATATAGGATTATCAAGATTGTCTATTTTTTTCTCTAGATACTTTGATTGGAACTGTGATCACTCAGGTCACAGGGAATGATGTGGACTCTGGGCCTGCTCTCTCCTATTCCCTTCTTCTGGACTCTGACACTCAAGGGAAGTTTGGAATACATCGCTTTGGAGGGGGGGTGTCCTTGACCGGTCCTCTGGACTTTGAAGAGAGAACATGGTACACGCTGACTGTCAGCTCCTCAGACACCAAGCAACAGAGTTACGCAAATCTGACCGTGCTTGTGGAGGATGTGAATGATAATGTTCCAGTTTTCTCTCAGGACCTTTACGAGGTACATTAGAAGAGATTACAGGTTTAGGATGAACATTGATAGAAAAAGTAAATTTTTGTAGTTTACTTTGAAATTAAACCCAACATAAGATAATTGGGTAATATAAACAGTTATTTGACCAATCAGAATTAGGTACTCAAGAGTGCTTTGTAATAATAACAGATTACATAAGATTTGATACTCTGTTTAAAAAATCAGTTCCACTGGTTAGAATTATTAAAAAAGCACTTGCAGTTTATTTAAATGTCAATGAGACACATATTTGTATTCAGAAAATATTCCCTGTGAGCACCACATTTAAAAAAATATTTCTTTAAGTTAAAAGAAAAATAAATTGATGCTGTGTTCTGCTCAAAGCAGTCAGTATTAAGACCGATTTATGTCTTTGGCAGGTGACTCTAGCAGAACACTCGCCAGCAGGAAGCTCAGTTATCACAGTAACTGCTACAGATAAGGACTCTGGAGAGAACGGAAGGATAACATACAGGGTCGTGTCAACAAATGACATGTTCTACATTGACCCAAGCAATGGTAATTTGTCCATTTGTTACTGTTGTCATCCTTTTGTGTTTATTGTTCTTCATCCAAATCATTATCAGATGTCTTGTAGAATTAATTTGTAAGGAACAAGACATTTGATGCAGTGGTTCTCAGCTGTTTTTTCTTCAGGGCCCACATTGTAGGATGTCAAGTCGCAATCCAATACCATATCAATTTTATTAATCAAACAAAAGTAAGAACTGCTGAGGTCCCAAAATATGCAAAATTATTGACCGAATAGAAAAAAATCTGGAAAATCACTGGAAATGTAGTAAATTATTAACAACAGAAGTAGTGTGATTTACTAGCCTAATGCATTCAGCAAACACTACACCAAATATTGTGTTGCAGTTACACATATTACTAAGGACAGATCCATTTTTGCCTAAAGACTCTAGAGCACATGTGTCAAACTCTGCTCCTGGAGGGCCACTGTCCTGCAGAGTGCAGTTCCAACCAGCTCCAAAACACCTGCCTGGAAGTTTCTAGTAATCCTGAAGACCTTGATTAGCTGATTCAGGTGTGTTTAATTAGGGTTAGAACTAAACTCTGCTGGACTGTGGCCCTCCAGGAACTGAGTTTGACACCCCTGCTCTAGAGTTCAGTCCAGGACTCCTGTTATTATTATTATTGGGCTGTCACCCACCAGTTAAGAACCACTGTTTTGAAGCGTATAATAAACGCCCTGATCTTACCTTGAATCTTATCCTGCAATTTCTTTACATAGGTACTCTGTTTATCAAGCAGAAGGTTGAGTTTGACTCACAGCGCCCTTCCATTTTGGTGGTGATTGAAGCCAGTGATAAAGGGACACCACCGTTGACCGCCTTTACCACAGTTCAGGTGCATGTGTCTGATGTCAATGACAATGCCCCAGTATTCCACCAGACTGAGTACAGAGCATCTGTATCCGAAGACGAAGTTCCTGGTTCGACAATTCTAACCCTGGAAGCGGTGGATGGGGACTTGTCTAGGGACAACTGTGGCTTTGATTTTGCCATCGCCAGTGGGAACATCGGTAATGCCTTCCAAATTGAGAGCAGTGTTCGCTTCCTTGAGGGCCATGGATTTCAGACAGTTGGAATGCTGATATTAGTTGATAAGCTTGACTTTGAGATTGTGAATGCCTACAATCTTACTATTGTGGTCTCAGATCGTGGCATACCACAACGAAGCTCAAGTGTTCCAGTTTTAATCACGGTAATGGACACCAACGATAACCCACCATCCTTCAGTAGGGCGGAATACAAAGTTGTTGTCAATGAAAGGGCAGAAACAGGAACAGAAATACTTCAACTTTTTGCTGTGGACCCTGACTCAACCCCTAATGGAGAGGTTCAGTACTCAATCAGTTCTGGAGATGAATCTGAGCTTTTTTCTGTTGATCAGTGGACTGGGTCCCTTCGTCTGCGGAGGTCTCTTGATAGTGAGGAACGGTCCTCTTACATGTTCATTATTCAAGCCTCGGATGGTCAGGGCCACTTTGCTCTTGCTCCAGTAACTGTCGAGGTCAAGGACATCAATAATAACCGGCCTTACTTTCCTCTTAAATCACTTACAGCAAGCATTCGTGAAAACCAGCCCCAGAATGCTCTAGTAACCATATTACATGCCATTGATCATGACAAAGGAGCATATGGAGAACTGAGATATTTCCTAATGTATAATTCCGGCAATGGTAAAGATTCCTTTCTAGTGAACCAAACCTCTGGTGAGGTGCGAACCTGCTTTACATTCGACTTTGAGAAGATAAACACTTTTAATTTTATTGCCATGGCAATGGATGCAGGCAACTACTCTGCTACAGTCACAGTGCAAGTGTTTGTGACTGGTGAAGATGAGTATGACCCTGTTTTCACTAACTCGGATTTCACCTTTCGTATACCTGAGGGTGCCAAGAAAGGGCAAAGCATCGGCCAAGTAAATGCTAATGATGAGGATGGAGGGGTGGACGGCATTGTCCTCTATTCATTCGCAAACAGTTCACCTTACTTTGAGGTCAACACATCGACTGGAGTGATATCCCTCAAAATGGATGCCTATCATCATCATATGAGCCGGTCTAAAAGAGAGACACGTCAGATGACATTGGATGTTATTGCCCACAGTCCTTTGGAGAATTCCCGAAAAGCTTCTGCCCAGATCACAATTGATGTAACCCATACATCCTTCGGTTTGAACACAGACATGAATGTGGTACTTGCCAGTGCTATAACAGCTTCTTTGGCAGCCATTGTGTTCCTGATCATAGTTGTTGTGGTGATATTCCTGTTGAGATCCCAAAGGTACAAAGAACAAGAGGCTTGCACCAGAATAGTCACCAGCGGTACTGTTCTTGAGAGTCTTGAAGATTCAAAAGTTCCAGGGGGTGAAAAGCTATATCATCAGACACTTCCTGGGTATGCAACAGACCAGACTGGGACCGGAGGAGGTACCTACACACGAGGTGGGTCTCTTGACCCATCCCACTCCAGTGGACGTGGTTCCGCCGAAGCAGAAGCAGCAGAAGATGATGAGATTCGGATGATTAATGAATACCCACGAGTTTCTAGCATCTCCTCCTCTATGCAGGAGCACATAGCTGCTCGTGGACCTGACTCTGGTATCCAGCAAGATGCAGATCAGCTGTCTGACATTTCCTGTGAGCCGGGGATGGATGCAAACCAATGGTTTAAAGGGAAGAAACTGGGAAGTTTAAGTGGGACAATATTATCAAGCCAGTTGCCAACTTATCGGGATGAAGGAGGTGGATATCTTGGGGTTGGAAGGGGGCTTAACATCTCGCATCCGAAAGATTATGCTTTCCCGGAGGATGGTAAGCCTGCTGTAGATGGTTCTCTTACAGCAATTGTGGCTAGTGACGAGGAACTGAGAGGCAGCTACAACTGGGACTACCTCCTCGACTGGTGCCCTCAGTTTCAGCCTCTGGCTAATGTCTTCACAGAAATTGCCAGATTAAAAGATGAGAACGCACCACCTAACCCTCGGCGGCCATTTCATCCCAAAGCAAAGACTGATCCCAAGCCCAGAATTGACCCTCCTCCCCTAATTACCTCTGTAGCTCATCCAGGGGCCAAAACTGTTTTGCCAAAACCTGCTGTAGGCCGAACATTTCCCCACCTATCCTCATTGCGGCGATCTCCTATTGACCATGATGGCTCTGTTTCCTCAGTTGCCATGTCTCCAAGTTTTTCTCCATCGCTTTCACCTCTTTCAGCCCATTCCCCAGCCATCGCTCCTTTTGGAGGTCACTCGTCCTCCGTTATCAATACAACTGAGCACTCCTTAGAACATGAGGAGACAGAACTGAGGATTTAATGCAATCTAAGGAGAGCTCACCCGAAAGAATTCCCACCTGACTCAGGTACTCTAAAAATGCCTCTCCTCTGGCATAGTCCTCAACATCATGTTGTATGTAATGTCGCCCCACTGGCTGGCCAGAGGTTTCGGTGCTTATGTCACCCTTCTTTAGACTTACTGACTTGAGTTGTAAAAGAAGTAAAAATGACTATTGTATAATGCTGTTCTAATGATCCTGAAGATCAACTGACATTTTTATTAGCCCAGCATTTGCACACTTTAAAGGACAGTAATGTTTGATGTCAATGTTTTGTAAGAGAAAACACTTTTGTATTATATATTTTTGTACTGATGTTTTTTGTTTAAAAAGAATGACATATGTCAAACGGTTGCTATAACCTGTGATTTTATTGACATACATTTATATTTGTATATTTGTGGCCGTAACAGTTTGTTATCAGAGCTTGTTCTAGTTTATTAACAGTTGCCATTCTAAAGTGTTCTAAGTATGTTCAGTATTAAGCTCTTAAATGTTTGGGGAACATGTTTTGCTGTCAGTATTTATATATAAAAAAAAAGGTACAGTATCTGCAAAATACCAGTGTACAGTCTTTGAAGGTTATGCTGCAGACACAGTGATCATATTGATTTCTACATGCTGCTTCCCCTCCCTTAGCTTTACTAATGGGAACACAATTGTAGCTATGAAACTAAATATAAAAAAGATTTCCCCCAAAATCTAAAAACTTAATTAGCACATTAAAGGCTTTTTTTTTTTTTTTCATTGTTTTTAAGTGTTGAAGCATAACAACTGTAGCGCAAGAACAAAAGCTATCTGTGCCAGGAATTTCAAGAAATAACAATAACAGAAATGTTAAAAATTGTTATGGCAGCTCTTATCAGCACCTCATAAGAGCTGACGCTTACAAACACCACAACGTAACTGGAAATAACGTATTGTCCTTTTTTTTTTTTTTTTTCTTCTCATGTTTGTGATTTTTTTTTTTTTTTTTTTAGAAACAGATTTTAACAAATATTCTCAAGGCCAGTGAAAAGGTTATCATGTTGTTATTACAATAAATAGGCTCTAAATAGCAATTTGGATGTTTTACTAGATGTTATGTTTGAATAAATACATCAAGCTATCCAATAATGTGCATCATTTGACCAAAAGAAAGATTCTCTCACAGCTCTACTTCTCCCTAGTCAAGGTACTGTATAGGTACATTTTTGTAGCATCTTTCAAACATTACTGTGGGTAAACAATTGGTAAGTTTATTATACCACAAAATGCTGGATTACTTTGTTTTTATGTATGTAAATTACATGGCTTAATAATGTTATGACACCCATATTTGTTAAAAAGCACTGGTGATTTGATTTTAGTGACATATTTGTTCCTACAATGTACAGTTTGCATTAAAGTTAGAAGATAAAGTAAATATATTTCAAACTAAATAATGGCAGCATTGTACATTCTCCTAGCAGGATTTATTTGTAACCTTTTAATTTGCTTAAGTGATTGTAAAACATTTATTTTCTAATACTTTAAAGATGATTGTAAATGTTGCCATATGACCATACTTCATTTCTGTGTTAAAAAAAAAATGTCAACATGCTTTTTTCCCCTGATGCCTATTGAAAGGTTTAACTTGTAATTCTGAAAATGACAGTGCCTATTGAAGAAAGACATTGTGTTTATAAGTGATTGTTAAAATTATGCTTTGTTCAGATTCATTTTTTGAGGTTAGCTTGATTTATCAGGATATCTTTCTACTTGTTAAAGAATCCTATATTTATGGCAGATACTTCACTTTTGTACACAACAATTCCTCACTCGTAACTGTGAACATGTTATATTCATGCTGCCTTGAAGGAAAATAAATAATGTTCAGTTGTTCTGTGTTCATTTAAAAAGTTTCTCAATGTTTGAATCACTGTTCATAGTGTTATAGGTGAATAAAATCTGTTTACATTTTGAATAGCACTGTGGTCCAAAAAATATGGCCATCCGTTTGTCTTACCTTTGTACCCAATATAATCCAAAGGGCATTGATGGTAGGTGGTGGTGTTTTTATTGTAAATGATGACCAGAAAACACTGATTTTTGTTCAGTTTCCACCTTAAACATTTGAAACATTTTTTGTTTGTTTGTTTGTTTTTTGTATTTGACAAAGTGCCTGATTAAAATGTATTTCCAATAATGAGCCTTAAACATCTTCATCTATTTCTTAATTATATGTACACATATTCTGTGGTGATAATAAAAGTTTACATATTCTTTTAGATCTAAATTCTATACATTATTTGAACTACACTGGAAATATTAACTGTTTTTCAATTGTAAATCTTTACATATTGTAAGTTACAATATGTATTTTCACCAGGCTTAGTTGAGTTAGTTTATAATGTTATAATGTTGTTTAATGTTTCTTTGTTTGTCTTTTGTCTGAACAAGTGGCTTTGTCTTTGTTTGCCATGTGCTTCTCTTGTCCTGCCTCCTTGTTTGATGTGTGATTAATTTGCGAATTAATTAGATTAATTAATCAGCACATCATGTAATTACTTGACATCCCTGATTTTTACATTACATACAGTTGCAAAAAGGTCAATGGTATTTTGACCTTCAAAAATGTTCATAAAGCATAGATCTATGGCTGCAGTCTGGCCATCTACTGAAGTTTCAACATGCAATTCAAAGTGACGAACTGAACTCCAAATAGAATCCAGATGTTCAGCCAGAATTTGGAGAAATGTTGATGTAGATTTATTATTAGCTAGTACGTCTAAAAAATAAAAATGTGTGATTCCCCCTGTGATTAAATACTTTATGTGTGATTAAATACTTTACATATGGGATAGTTAATATGTGGTTCATAAATGAAACTGCAGGCATACAAAGACCAGAATCCTAGTTTAGCTAATGTTTATGTATTTCCATCAGGTCTCAAAGCTCATGGACTGACTGATAGGGGAAAAATTCAGTCTTCCCACCTGTCCTGGAGAGGAAGTACCAGATCATTTGTCTCTTTAAAACTGACTCTACAGACTAAAGATATATACAGCACACTAGAAACAGCATCTCTTGTAGCCAGGGCCTTATAATTAATTCTTTTTTATAGCCAAAAAAAGGTTTTAAATCATGGAGCCTATAACAGTTGGGGGCAGAAACAAACCTTGCCACATAAGAGGAAGAATTTAGTCATTATTCATCCATACTCAGACCTTAATGATTTGTGGATCTTTCAGAACATGTCATTAGAGCCACGCCATAAACAGCTTGGATTACAGGACACTGCAGACTCTCCTGTGAGTACATTGCCATGAAGACACAAAGAGCCGTCTAGCATTTGACCACAAAATACTCCCTGAAACCAGTTGCTGAATGTGGGTTTGACTACAACATATATACTGACCATAGACTGTAAAAAAATATGGACGACGCACCTTCACTCTCTTCCATTGTAGTAACTGAAGCCGCCAGTGTGTCAATATGGCGCTGACATCTTGAGTCTCGAGCAGGTCTCGAGTCTGCGCATTGTGAACGTGGAGCCCGAAGGTGCTTCTCAATTCTTATTTGTGCATCCTCGTTTCCTTTCCTCGCGTCTTAGCTTCCATCCCTTCAGGATGCGAGGGAAGGACACAAGGAAAAGGTGCGAGGATGGAGGAATTGAATCAAGTGAAATGATATCCTCGCTCCCTTTAGCGTCACTTCAAAGCGTCATTAGCTGCACTCGAGGGATCTAACGTTACCCACATGTTGTTAAAGTTTGGTTATTTTAAAAAAATTATAATAAATATTAATAAAGCAAGATGCCCCGTTGAAATATGTGAGATATAAAGTTTATTTAAACTGTAAAAGTAAAGCATACATTAAAATTATTGTGACAGATATGAAGGGGGAGAAGAATGTATACGTGCGTCAGGTTTCTCGACCAGAATGACTTCCACAAAGGATACACCTGTGTATCCTCGCTCATGACTCCTCAGAAAGCTTCCTCAATCCTCGTTCCTCGCCTTCTCGCGGTGCTGCGTCTCATTTAATTTCATTTCGAAGGCTGTATCCTCCAGAGGACGAATCCTGTGAAGGATGCGGTATGCGGAGTGTCCTTAACCAGAATTAAACGAGACGCCCTTTGTAGGACACATGGGCAGGAAAGGAAACAGGAAGTATCACGTTGCTATGCCAACACGTTCACAGCAGCATAGTTGCGCTTTCACAACAGTTAAATGAATTAAAATTATTTATAAATTTGGAAAGTAATTTGAAAAGAAAATGTATTTACTTGTTTTATTTTGGTTAATGCTTGAGGAGCTTCACTATTTGTACAACAGATGTTACAGAGACAAAGGAGGAGGATATTAAGAAGAACAAAGTTTAAAACAAAAACAAGCTTGAAACTAGTTACATTTAAACACCACATCTTCACTTGTACATGTACATTTGCCGACGACGCCATTTATTTATTTATTTTTCAAATATGACGGTTGTTAACAGCGACGCAAAGAATTGTGGGCTATCTGCAGCAGTGAAGGATACACCTCATGCATCAACCGAATTCATGTGAAGAAGGACGCATTTGAAGATCGCATTCGGAGTGTCCTACTTACTTTTCTGAAATGATACAGCCTCAATGACGTATGCAACCTTCGAATGCGACCTCCGGAGGACGCAGCCTTCGAAATGAGACACAGCTAGAGAATTGAGATGTCCTTCAAGATGGCTGAGCTCGATTGGTTTCCGGGTCATAGGATGGAGGACGGAGGAGCAAGGAAACGAGGAGGGATATTGAGAAGCACCCCGAGTCTGCACAGTAGTGAGCACGAAGTGGAGCCCAAACTCAGAACAACTCATTATTTCGGTGTGAAATAAACAGTTATGGAAATGTAGAAATTAAAGTTATAGCTCCAATCATCTCGAAGATCCAGAAAAAAGTCAGTTGGCGCCTCAGTGACTACTTCACTCAGAGAAACTGTCAATCTCAGCTGTCAATCATGACGTCTCACCCCCGTTTTTATAGCATCAAATAACTAACTAAAAACAAACTTATTTAAAGAACAAACACTTGAATTAACACCAGGGTGAACAAAACTGCCTAAAATGACAGAAACCGTCTTTGGAAAAAAAAAAATTAAAGTGTAAATTGATTGTTTAGTTTGTCTCGGGTCCCATTACATTTTGTGGAGAGGGCGGGGTTTATGACCTATACTGCTTCCAGCCACCTGGGGGCGATCGAGACTCTTTGGCTTCACTTTTCAGGACTCTTGTGGCACACTTGATACTGACAGACATTCGTTGGACTAAAACATTCATACAGAAGGTTATTAAGGTCTACCTCACAACGTTTCTATGTAAATAAGCATTAAAACGCACATATTTTACCTCACTGCTAATGTAGCATCTTGCGCATGTGCAGTGCACTGTGTTGTTGAGGCATCGTGTCAATTTAAAAGAGGTGCGAGGCCCATAGAGTCCCATCTGCAATTTCAGGATCGCAGTTCTGGGACCGCGTTTCTAGGACCCTAGTTTTTTTGTGACAGCGCCACCTACCGAATCGGAGAACTGCAGTCCCAGGAACGCATTTCCAGGACCCTAGTTTTGGAGGACCGAAAAAAGTGCCACCAAGGCAGAATTTCTTCCCAGTTTTAACTACTTAGAGTTTTAGATGTTTTTAAAAGTTTATTACACCCAAATACTACTTTCTTTCTTGCAATTAAACCTGGTTCCTAGGAGCTGAATGTTGAGTAATTATGACTGGCATAATATAATAACTCATCAAGTAAAATAAACAAGGAATCATGATATAGCCTTTTCAGTCACTAGATCAACCACATTTTCAAGTACAGAGGGAAGACACATGACTCTGGGGGTAGATTTAAGATGTGTATATTTTATAAAATAATATATCACAACAGCTGAACACACAAAAACAAATTTGTTCATGACGTGAACCACATAGAAAGAACTTCATGGACAACGTCTTCACTGACTCCTCGGAGAGAGAAAGGTGGACAGAGAAAGAGAGAGAAGTGAATGAAATAATGGTCACTAAGTCAACACAAGCTTATCAGTCGTGCTACAGTTTCGATAAACGAATATGCTAACAATTCATTTTACAGCATTACAGTCTAATATAAGATGGCTATATGCATTCAAGACTATTTAGCAAATCATGATCACTTCGGCTACGTTAACTTTCCAATGAAATGCATCACAATTGTCTTTAATGTTAAATAAAAATTGATTCACATTTAATACTCACACTCCAATTGTCATCCATCTTCACTGGTCCTCTAATTCGGTAGGTGGCATTGTCACTGAAAACTTAGGGTCCTTGAAATGCGGTCCTAGGGCTGCGGTCCTGAAAATGCAGCCTCCGGTTTTGCAGGCAGATGCTACTCCATAGAGAGGTGCAGAGATGACGTGTTTTTGTAGGCCAAAAACTGGAAACAAGTTAGCATTTTAGCATATCCAGATCCATCGGTCGTGCTGAAGTCAGTGGGTTTTTTGAATGGGTTTTTGGTTAAATGCTTACAATAAGGTCTTTGGTAAAAACAAGCTCAAGATAATTTCACATTTTATTCGACGATATAAAATACAGTAATACCCTCTTGTGATTTTACTTTTCTTGTAAAATTGCTAAGTGGCTAAATGGGACTACAGAGGTTGTCGGCAGTGTTGCCAGATGTACGATAATTATCATATTTGTATGGTAATTTTGACCTCTGTACGATGTGTGATCAATAATGAAAAAAATCCCATAATGTACAATAATTTCAGAATTTTGAGACACTTCAAATGATGGTCATTGTAATCATAGGACTCATTGATCTAGCTGTGGATCCGCTACATGATTTTAAGTAGAACATGAATGTTACGTTATGTCTTCAATCTAATCTCACCTTAAGTCTTCTCGGCCAATCATCGTGGAGAATGACTTTCTCTCACGAGCACAAGTTAACGTTAGGCGCTTAGGTCAGTTGTTTCCCACTAAGGTATTAGTTATTTATATATTACGGTAATTTGCAGGTCATGTCAAAAAGTTTTTGGTCTAGATAAATATCTGTATTTCTGTATGTTTGGTTCGTCAAGTCAAGTCACTTTTATTTATATAGCGCTTTTTACAATGCAGATTGTGTCAAAGTAGCTTTACAGAGATAGAGGGAACATAATTTTGGCTGTACAGCAGAAGAAAATAGTGTGATGTTCAGCTTAAATAAGTTCAGTAATAGTATTGATTCATTCTGTTGTAAAAATCATTAGTTTAGTTCAGTTATACTAAAACTTGTATACGATAATTTTCTTTCAAATACAACAATTTTGAGCTTCTGGTACGATACTTGGGACATTTACAATCTGGCAACACTGGTTGTCGTGGACATTAAACGTCATCAGCTGAACAGGTAAATTCTTCTACTCACTAGTCTGCTTTCACAGCCTCGTCATGTTTATAATCACGCTTTTGCAAACTATTTTAACTTAAACTTTCAGGAAAAAAGAAAGACTGAAAGAGTTGTCGTAAGCTTAGTGATGGTGATGTTGAAGTCGAGTGATCGTGGTGTAGTTTGTTTATAGCCTATGTTTAGCTTTTGACTTCTGACGATTGTATTTATGCTTCAAAATTTATAAAAGTCGTGTTCATTTGTGAAGATTATCACAATAATCATAAGAATCATAAACTTTTGTTAGTCACAGAGCTTATTTTCTGCAAATATCCAAAAGCATATGGAAAAATACTATTTTTTGTCAAGGGAACCAGGGTGATGCTAACACCACTCTATTCCACAACGAGTTACCGTTGTGTATCGAAATTTTAAACTCAAGAACATGTTCTGTGTGCACAGAAATGTACGGAGCCCCTAAAGGGACATAATGATGGACAAAAATATGAGATAGGAGAAAAAAATATCAATGTCAGTGCTTTTGCGTTCTCGCACAAATGTTTTGCATTCCCCTGAGAAACGATGTATTCGATTGCAAAACTTTTGAGTCCTTTGTGAGTGAATGCAAAAGTTTTTAAATATTTTTTTTCTCCCATTTCATATTTTTTTCCACTACCATGTCGCTTTAGGGGGCTCTGTAGAAATTAAGTAAATTTGAAATTTAATGACAATTTCACATTTTATACTTCAGACAAGAATGCATGAAAAACACAATTGTATATAAACTGCAAGGATTCATTCGTAAAGTCATGCTTTCTGAAACTCATTTTTTTAAGGTTAAGTAAGGAGAAACATTTTATTCACTTTAAAAATAGCATTACATCATCCGTTGGCAAGAACAGGCAGCTTGATGGGACAAAAATGAAACACAAGAGGTTTGCATCAGCAGTGCCGAAACTGCCTTGTGCGAGGACACGACACTCGCTGACTCTGTGCAAACTCAAACCCACTGCTGTCATCAGCAAGCGAGGTATGAATATTTACTGATGTAAACTATAACAAAAATCTATTGTGCTTCAGCCCACAATTGCCCTAGGCTTTATTTCATTTTGATTTGAGAGTTCATTGAGGCGTTTTCGTGAAGGTCAATGAGGATTAATTTCCTCCTATTACATAAGAGTTTGATGGAGAGTCTGTCTCATACTTTGATGCATCAGTCTTACATATACAAGAAGTTGTGTGGAAATTCTGTTTAACGCATTTTGTGTGTGTGTGTGTGTCTGATGGAAAGATCACAGTTGGAGAGCTTGTTTTTTTCCACACCAGTTTCTGTTGTTGACACACTCTTTGTGTTTGCTGAAGCTAAACACCACTGTCAAATCACTGAGGCCATGTGGACTGTGTTTCTGGTCATAACAACTCTCATTCGAAAGCAAAAGAGACTTTCAGAATGACTGTTATTTAATTGTGAGGCTTTTGATGATGCATCATCAATTTTGCTAAATGTTTGTTTATGGCATCTGACGTTTTTGTCTTTGATGAGGTCGGTTTGTTGTGTCTGCATGGGTCAATATGGAGACACATTAAGCCTTGTTGTGATGGTGCCACTTAGAATAACTGGACTGAGACTAATTTATTCTGACGTATTGCTTTGATGGCTTTAAAAACGTCTTGTGGCCCTTCATAACAAAGTTAGCTTGAAATGTAACCTTTTAGTCAACCTTTCCAAGGGGCTCGCTGGCTTTCTTCGCTGGGTAGGCCTGGCATGAGTCTTGAAAATGTAATGACAATAACGACTGTCGAATTTAATGATTTTAGCAGAAGGGGAAGAAAACGAGAGTCTATTTTGCCCTTTGTCTAAAGGGTTCTTTCATAGCAATGCCGACCAAGCTTGGCAGACCCACAAAGATGGATATTTCTAGTCACCAAGGGCCCCATAATGTGCTTTCTTCAAATATTGTCTAGATTTCCATTTACCGATTGCAACTCAGTCTCTTTAGTCCAATGAAAGAGAGCTTAAATGTCAAAATGAGACTTCATATGCACTTTTACATCTGTCATGTGATGTAGATTCATTGCGGGGTGGGGTCTCAAATATTAGTCCTGCCCACTTCCATGTTTGTGCACACCTTAGAGATACAATGACCTTTACAACCTCCAGAGGGCCTTTTGTCTTTCCTTCTGTCTTTTTGTGTGTTTTTGTTTTTTCCTGCTTTGATTTCCAAAGTCTTTCCAGGCTACTTGCGTGACTAGAGGGAGCGAAAAAAGTGAGTCTTCAAAACCCATTGGCACGCGATCCCTAATCTATTTTTGGAGCACTCTCCTTTTTTTCTCTCAACTTTAGACTTGCACAAAAAAACAGCCAGGGGAAGAGAGCCAATTGTAGGGTTGAAGGGGTCTGGTTCTCATTTCAGGCCGCCCTGCTTCCCTGTCTTGCCCTGCCAGAGTGAGAGCCACTGCGGTGGGGAGAGAGAGGCGGGCAGCTCGGGAGGTGAGCAACTGCGGCCCAGGCTAGGCCTGCCACTCAGCCGCTGTCACTTAGCAACCACCTGCGGCTGGTTCTCATTAGTGGCCTCAGCTGCTTGTATTTCAGACTTCCACGCTTTGCTGTATTTTGATTCATTTCTTTTCTCTCTTTTGAAGGAAAAGAGTTTGCCGTGATGAAAATATGATTCTTGGTGTGCCTCAATCTCTTGCAATTCGTTTTCATTAACTATAGTCTGGCGTGGCTACTGGGTCCAAAGCTGACAAGGCCTAATTGATGAAAATGCTTATTATTTTGAACTCAAGGACACTATTTTGTGGTCATATCCACTCATCTAGCATCTTTTCTTGGTTTTACTCAATAAAAAATGTATAGGTAAACAAAGCAGATCTGATTGTGATACCTGAAATAACAGTATAAGATCTTTTAGAGGTCATTGTTTCTTTTTGTGTTTGAAGTAAACAACATTTTTTAATAAAGGTATTTGCATAACCTCAGCATGAACTTATGTGCCTCTCAAGTGGAGTCAGAATGTTCCCAGCACATGAATGGCCAATCAAAGTTATAGTTGTGTATCTTCTAGAATTCCGAGTTTACCACTAACAAGTCACGGAGTTGTGATGTTGGAAGGAGCATGTTGATTTGAAACATTGTGGAAACATTATAATGTAGATATCATATCTATAATCTGTGTACACTGTAGAGATCAGTGAGCAGAAAGCAAGTCTGTAGTGAATTATAATAAATGATTTTGCAAGTTATTTTAATGTTACACGCTATATAATAAAGGTGTGATGTTTACAGGAGTGTAAATCACTCAACTTTCATGGTTTGCTTTATGTAACATAAGCATTTACTTTGTGATAATCTATCAAATTGTTTTTTTTTTTTTTGTACTATTTCCATGTTATAATTCTGACTTGTCATGTTTCCGGTGTGACATTGTAATAATAATGCTGCCTTCATTTGCTATCGGAAATTTCCTTTTTCCCTCTTTTAAAGTCGAGATTACAAGCGTGATTACACAATTCAAGTGCGTTGTTGTCAGAAAGAATAGGAATCATGGAGAACACCAGGTTTATTCTTGCCTATTTATTGGGAAAATCTTATTAAAGCCAAAATGATATTTAGCATCCCATTCATTGACAACCATATAAATATTCACCACACTATCTATAGTCAGCTTGCTGCTGATTCTGGAATTTCTGATAAATACAGGCTATTTTAGCTGTGTATAAAACATACAATATACTTCTAATGATTATATATGTAAATATGCACTACTTTAACGACACGACGATGTAAAAACTAAAGGAATACCAGTCATAGCAGCAATCGTTCTCCCCTCCACCATGTTTAAAGTTTGCAGGAACTTGGGTATCAAAATTATCCAGGAGCTTCCCACTGGTAAATACGTCTTGAGAGTCCGTTCGTGTCCAATTTTTAACTAGAAAACTCATATTTACAATAATTCTGACAGCACATGAAGGCAACATAAATGCTCGACTCAGAGATACAAATTTCCCAGGTGCCCTTGAAGGCACCATAAGCACAACTTAAGAATCTCCATGGCATGCTTTAACATTTCAATGGAAAGGAGATGTTTTGTTTTGTTTGTTTTTTCCCCTGATCTTTGAATGCCATTTGACTAATCACGGCCGTTTTTAGCCATTGGCAAACTAGGCGGTTGCCTATAGGTGTACTGTAGTAGAAAAACATCTTCATAGGGTCTTTTGAAGGGTCTTTGAGAACAGAAACTAAAAAGAATCTACACATTTTGATTTTTATGTAAGAAAGTGATTAGTAAAGTGTACTATTTCCAATTTTAAGGCCCAGATGAGATAAAAATGATACATACAAAATATACAGAATAGTAAATATAGACTTTTAGCATGTGCATAAAGCTTGTTTGTGCTACATATAAAATAACGCTGATGATTTGATTCATGTTTGTTAAATGAGTGTTGTCAATGAACTAATGTTGCTTCCAAATGCGGACCTTGGACATTAAGTGGCCCAACAAAATAGTTTATTTTACAAATTAAACAATTATTAAAAATAATGAAACACTGATATGTATTCATCTTTAAAGTCTAGGTTGTATTTTCTTTTGCATTGTTTTGCTCATAGTTATCTGTCTATATTTGCATCTACCTAGTCTGGCTAATTTCTGCTAAGTCAATATTTGTATTTAGCTTTGGTTTTTTCACCCACCCTCCACAACTCTTTCATAACAGACCTGTGACCCATTTTTGGGTCATGACCCACTAGTTGTGCTGAATGATAGAAACCACCGCTCAATTTTCTCGTATGGCAAAAATGAACTTTTCAAATGTGTTTCCTTTCATAAACACTCTTTGGGTTCAGTTCAGGTACTCTGATGACTTGTAAAAACGTTTGCTTGATTAACCTGGTACGTGTGACAGGCCGCTCAGGCTGTGCTGCATCAAAAATTGGCATAATACAAAAACAAATTACTGAGCAGAATAATAAACTTCACAGTCATACTATGTGCCCAATGGACTATTTCCCACTCGTGTATATGTATCAATCATGCATGTGATGCATAATATGCATAATTTTAGAAATTACAGTTATTTTATAGAAAATATGAACCCCCCTTTTTTTGGAGTCTCTGAAAAATAAGTTATGTTATTGTTGCATTGTTATTCTTGAGCAGATACCATGTTAATCTAACCTTGGTTATTTTCCTTAGTTCTATCTCCATGGGGCTCTGGATCTCAAACTGGATCAGAGCTTTAGTTTAGTGAGAGAGAGTGAGATTGATGGAGTGAACACGGACGGCTTCCAGTCCCTCGGTGATGTGGAGAGAAGAGAGAAAACAGGAGAATGATTGTTTTGTTCTCTCTTCAGAGAAAGTGCTGCTGCAAACAGTCTAAACAGAGAGGAAAAAAAGGACATTAAACACTCTGATATCCCAGCTACTCCACTAGACAGCTGGTCATGTGACTCAGCAGACAACTTAATCCAGTCACTCTCTAGTAAGACTGGAAGTAACCCAAATATGAATTTTCACAGAATAGGCCCTTTTATTCCTCTTGCTGCCTTTTTCATGTGTTTATCATCACACTGGCCTCCCAAAAGGTAAAGGGCAGGTCTGACCAAATTACATCTTCTCAAGATTGATAAATGACGAAAAAAATGACCATTGACTACTGTTTAAAAATGTTGCTCATTCTTGAACAATTTGAAAATCCTCACAGACAAGATTTTATTTAATGAATCTCCTTATAATGTATATACACCACATTTGGTTTGTAGGCAGAGAGAGGGAGATCCATGATAACATAATATACAAATGCATGATAACAAATGATCCTTATTAACTCATTAACTCACAACATCATTGTTTCAGGAGTGGTCATTATGAAAATTCTAATTTTCCAGGGTGTGACTGAACAGTTTTCCTGGGCTCCCTGTGAGAATGCCGCTACAAAGAGAAAATTAAGTGGAAAATTAACAGTGGAAAATTAAGAACACTGCCAGAATGTTACTTGGACTTGTAATAAAACAAGGTAAGCCAAGTTAAACTTGATTTAATCACAGTCAGACCACTGAACACTGTCAGTAGTTACTCTAAAGTAAAAGAGCAGTTCTATGCTGCAATACACCAATATAGCAATATTCAGATAAGCAGTGACTTACCAAAACTATCCAGTGGTATTTTTAAGGCCAGAATGACTGTTATTGCTCGATTTGTTCTAAACTTGTAATCTTAAGTATTACATTTTATCATGTAACTTATCCTTGCCATTTTGTACTATGGATGTGAATAATACCTCAAACTGTGCAGTTTATTGTAGAAAATTTTAAATTTAATTTAACCACCATTTTTTAAATTTAATTTAACATTTAACCAATTTAATTTTATTTAATGTAGACCGCAATTCTTTATAACCCATTAGCAATGACCTAGCAAGTAGCAACCACCCAAAACATCCTATTTTACAATGCTTCATGAGATTTTTCAGCCTTAAAAGGGTTAGTTCACCCAAAAATGAAATTCTGTCATTAATTACTCACTCTCATATCATTTCACATTCATAGGACTTTCAGAAAACCAGCTCAGTATTGGCCAAAGTTGCACATGTGAGCAGTACGACACATGACGCAGGAGCCGGCCAATAATGAGTTGGTGTTCTTATGTACTGTAGAACCTGGAAGCGCTGAACATAAACAGCATAAGAGAATGACACAGAAGAGAGGATATTGTTGAATAAAGTTGTTGTTTTTGTTTTGTTTTGCGCACAATTCTCGTCACTTCATAAAATTAAGGTTGAACCACTGTAGTCATGTGGGCTATTTTCTGGACCTTGAAAGTGGTGGTTAAATTGCCATCTATGGATGAGTCATATACCTTGCGGATTTCATCAAAAATATCTTAATTTGTGTTCAGAAGATGAACAAAGATCTTACGGGTGTGGAACGACATGAGGGTGAGTAATTAATGACAGAATTTTCATTTTTTTGGGTGAACTAACCCTTTAATTAAAAGTAGTAGCTCTGATTGCATCTCTTTAAATCTTAATGAGGCCATCAGATACTCCGAGCTCTTAACCTTTGCATGTCAAACTGATCGCTTTCATGAATTAAAGGCACATTTCAGTTGAAACATGCTCTGGGGTGTTTTTTTTTTTGCGCTCATGTGAAAGTCATAAAACAGGTTACTCGACTCCTGACTGTTTTATTACCAAATTCACAAGTGAAAATTTAAAGGGTTTTGCGATAAAACGAGGGGAAAAAAATACATTAACCCTTCAAAAAAAATAAATCTGCTCCAACTTCACAGTATAGTTGCTGGAGAAAAGCCAACATTTAATGACACTTTAAAAGCAATACAGACGTGGAGGTTAGAAAAGCGCTAAAATCAAGGGCTTAAAAGAGAATTCTTTGTATCCACAGTGGCTAACATTTAATATGATAAAAAATCGGCTCAACCAAAGCATAGAAGTAATAACTTGGTTTCAGGCAGGGTGGGCTGAACTTAAGAAAGGTGTTAGTGAAGAGAGACGCCAAATATGATTGGTCTTTGGAAAGGCCCTGTGAGAGAAATCCCATGGAGTCAGAGGTCTAATGTGTGGAATCGCTCAGCCAAAATCAAGAGGGTACAGCCAGTGGACAGAAGGCCACTGTGGAGGAATTTTTACATCTACCAACTGACACAGTGTTTAAGCTGCACAAATATGCTGTATTTTCTTAAGGAGCACTTATAGACTGTTTATGCTTCAAAAAAGATGAATAGGGTGTTGACAACAAATAGCATGTGAAATCAATTTTAAATTGTACACTTTGAAAACAGGAACAGAAGCTACCTTCACGCATACATAAAGACTTGAGTGCAACAGAAAAAATAGAAAGCAGAACAATGGACTGAATGAATGCAAATTGTAAGCAGTAATTCTACTATGACCAGTGCCTGCATACTTAAAAACATTTTTGTGTGTGTGTGTGTGTGTGAATATCTCATAATTAATATTCATGAGCAAAGCAGATACGTTTTATATTGTCTCCTCTTCACTTTTCAGATCATTCCTATTTCCCTGGTTTCTCCGAGGCGATACGGTGAGATGAATATTCCAGACCACTCTTGGCATTTACTTACAAAATAATTCAGTCAAATAGTTGGACACCTCAACGACACAATGAAGAGCTTTCACAAATCCAAGCCTCTTCCAAATCCAAGCTCTGCTTGGGGCCCCAAAAATGATAAACCCACCCCTTAATGGGCTGATTTCTGTTTGGGGTGCAGTTGAAATGGACATTTGGCTAGCCAAATTCCTGAGATAGTTTCCACTCTTTCAGATATATTACAATGTGAGGTCTCTGACAAGTGAGGATTTTTGAGGACTAAGCTAAGTTTTCTAGCTGATTAGGTGAAAAATAAAACTCTATTCTACTTTTGGCAGCTTATGCAAAGAAAATCATTGCAGTATTGATTAATAGTAATTAATATGTACCTATGTACAATAGACTATAATTGGGCCTACTTGTTTTCATATACTGTATAAAAATAATGAGGAAGAAGTGAGTTATAATAATGAAAAAGAATATTTTTTTTCCTGATTAAAACAGTTTTATATTAATAAACAAATATTAATTTAAAAAAAAACATGAATTTACATTTGCACAAAACTCACAAAACGTATATCAGCAGGTTGCCTCAAACAAATATTATATTATATTATATTGCACCTTTAATATTGTAAGTGCACATTAATAAAACTATAGTGTGGAACAGCCTCCAATTACTTATTGTTGCTACTATGGACATTAACAACAAAATAATGTAATATGCAAAAATAATATATTATGTAGACTTTAATGTAAACTTAATGTATATCATTCTTATGTATAACATTCATATGGTATGTTAACTTACCGAAACCAAAGAAGAAAAAGGGGTGAGATTTATAGTGCACCTTGGTCTAGACCCTGTTAACCGATCCCAGTTCCATGTCAGACACACTCTGCTCTCACATAAGCTTGTAAAACTTGGCAAACACAATGCAGTGCACATAGAGGTGAGACACCATTGCAGTCAGAACCATCTCCAGCAGTGCACTGGCCTTTTCATGCCTTCTCAATAACATTTTATACTGCTTCATACGGATCCCATTCCCAAAGGGGCTCAGAGCTGCGCTTCAGCAACAGGGTAAAAGGGGAGGGAATGCTGGGTGGTGGTTGGTTTGTCATTGATAAGTAGCCTGGACTCACAAATTACTTGGGAACCTCAGAACTTTTGTTTATACTCTGCCTGATAAAGGAAATCATTTTACATGCAGACAGGCAACTAAAACAATGCACTGAGGATGAGGAAAAACAAGACTTTGAGCATATGGAGAGCATGTGGTTGGAAAGTAAAACAAGGCTTGAAGACCAGAAAATGCCTGTGAAACACCTCAAAGATCCAATGAAATTTCTTTTTATATATACACACACACGCTGATCAGGCATAATTTTATGACCACCTTCCTAAAATTGCGTTGGTCCCACTTTTGCTGCAAAAACAGCCCTGATCCATTGAGGCTTGGACTCCACTAGACCCCTGAAGGTGTGCTGTGGTATCTGGCACCAAGATGTTAGCAGCAGATCCTTTAAGTCCTGTAAGTTGTGAGGTGGGGTCTCCATGGATCGGACTTGTTTGTTCAGCACATCCCACAGATGCTTGATTGGATTGAGATCTGGGGAATTTGGAGGCCAAGTCAACACCTCAAACACTTTGTTGTGCTCTTCAAACCATTCTTGAACCATTTTTGCTTTGTGGCAGGGTGCATTATCCTGCTGAAAGAGGCCACAGCCACCAGGGAATACCGTTTCCATGAAAGGGTGTACATGGTCTGCAACAATGCTTAGGTAGGTGGTACGTGTCAAAGAAACATCCACATGGATGGCAGGACCCAAGGTTTCCCAGCAGAACATTGCCCAAAGCATCACACTGCCTCCGCTGGCTTGCCTTCTTCCCATAGTGCATCCTGGTGCCATGTGTTCCCCAGGTAAGCGGCACACATGCACCCGGCCATCCACGTGATGTAAAAGAAAACGTGATTCATCAGACCAGGCCACCTTCTTCCATTGCTCCGTGGCCCAGTTCTGATGCTCACGTGTCCACTGTTGGCACTTTCGGGTCAGCATGGGCACCCTGACTGGTCTACGGCTATGCAGCCCCATACGCAACAAACTGCGTATTCTGTGTATTCTGTCACCTTTCTATCAGAACCAGCATTAACTTCTTGAGCAATTTGAGCTACAGTAGCTCGTCTGTTGGATCGGACCACACGGGCCAGCCTTCTCTCCCCACGTGCATCAGTGAGCCTTGGCCGCCCATGACCCTGTTGCCGGTTCACCACTGTTCTTTCCTTGGACCATTTTTGATAGATACTGACCACTGCAGACCGGGAACACCTCACAAGAGCTGCAGTTTTGGAGATGCTCTGACCCAGTCGTCTAGCCATCACAATCTGGCCCTTGTCAAACTCGCTCAAATCCTTATGCTTGTCCATTTTTCAAAATGTCCACTTGCTGCCTAATATATCTCACCCACTAACAGGTGCCGTGATGAAGAGATAATCAGTGTTATTCACTTCACCTGTCAGTGGTCATAATGTTATGCCTGATCGGTGTGTGTGTGTATATATATAAAAACAGTAATATTGTGAAATATTATTACAAATTAAAATAACTTTTACTATTGTAATGAATTTTAAAATGTAATTTATTGCTGTGATGGTAAAGCTGAATTTTCAGCATCATATCTCCAGTCTTCAGTGTCACATGATCCTTCAGAAATCATTTTAAATATGCTGATTTGGTGCTCAAGAAACTATAAGAATTATTATCAGTGTTGAAAACAGCTTTGTGTGGGGTGATTTACAGTAATATTTTAGTACTTAAGCTTAAGTGTGAGCAGTAGTAATAGTAATGCTGGTCTTATATGAATGGAGAGGAAAGCCTGGCAAATCTGTGATGAAACATAATAATGTGGTGTTTTGTTCTTGCAAAACTGACAATTAGCATAGTGTTTTTCTCTCTCACGCTACATTCCAAAACCAAAGGTGTTCTGTTCTTTGTTCTAGCTGAAGAGAAAGCCCAAAATCTGTCACAATCAATGAAAGAGTCTGTTCAGCAAATTGATATGTTGCCTTTATCTTTAACAACCCGTACATTCGTACAACACCAGTGTGTCTTTAAACCCTCCACACCACTGGTGGTCCACAGTGGGTAGCAGTGTTACTGGTATCCTACATGTGCTTCAGGATCATAAGGCCACGTTTGATTGCCTTGATATGCATCTGGCAGACCTATAAAGAAGCGCAGATGTGGTTTGTATTGTTTCATTTTAAACCTGGACACCACCACTGCTAG
Source organism: Hypophthalmichthys nobilis (assembly GCA_037950665.1). Taxonomy (NCBI): domain Eukaryota; kingdom Metazoa; phylum Chordata; class Actinopteri; order Cypriniformes; family Xenocyprididae; genus Hypophthalmichthys; species Hypophthalmichthys nobilis. The sequence goes on from CM075479.1 coordinate 20,909,592, forward strand.
TATGTACCATATCAAAGGCTGAGGGCACTGGGCCAAGCGCTATATCTTTTATGCCAATAAACCAATAACGCACATGAAATTTATCAGCTCATGTTGAAGGGAGGCACCCTCTCGTTCTTGTTCTAGTGTTATTCTAGGGAAATTACAAGAATGTTTTGTTTAAACCAACTTCCTTTCTCACTTCACGATTCCCCACAGAGCTGCGATCCTTCTTTCTTTGTTAAGAAGCAGAACCAAGGCTGTCACATCTCTTCAACCCTGTGCCAAACATCGCCTGCCTGGGAGTAATTGATTCTATTCTGTCTCGTTTTCAGAGAAGGTGTTAAATCGGTTTAGCAGACAGAATCCGTGAATGGAATGCAGCAAAGCTTCTCCAGCTATTGCTGACATCTATTACTGCAAAGAGCACATGCCAGCAAAGCACAAATCCTGCTCAGATGGACACTATGCAGTAGGTGGCAATTTAACTATTATAGTAAGACTGAACAAATCCTTTTGGATGAACTGAGAGTTTACAACAGCCAGTTGATGGCAGTGTCTGCAAGAGTTTTCAGTCACGGAGACCAGGCGGGCAAAACATCCATAGAGCTGCATTACAGGCCTGTCAGTTTTTCATATCAAAAGAAGAAAGACAAAAATATGTGCATAAAATGCAGGTTTTGGGCACCTGTGATCCATATCCAGCACCTGCTGCAGTATTTCAATCACTAAAAACAGTGCAACGTTCTAAAACGCTTAGCATGAAAAACATTTAAAGGGTTAGTTCACCAAAAAATGAAAATTCTGTCATAATCACTCACCATCATGTCGTTCCACACCCGTAAGATGTTCGTTCATCTTCGGGACACAAATTAAGATATTTTTGATGAAATCCGATGGTTCAGCAAGGCCTCTATTGCTGACCACTGATTTGAAACAAAAGATTCGTAAAGCTTCATGAAGCAGTGTTTTGAAAGCGGCCATCACTAGATATTGTTGAAAAGTCGTTATTTTTTTTATTTTTTTGGAGTACAAAAAGTATTCTCGTCGCTTCATAACATTAAGGTTGAACCACTGTAGTCACATGAACTGTTTTAAATATGTCTTTAGTAGCTTTCTGGGCACTGAAAGTGTTAATTATCTTGCTGGCAATAGCAGCCTCACTGAGCCATCGGATTTCATCAAAAATATCTTAATTTGCGTTAAGAAGATGAACGAAGGTCTTATGGGTGTGGAACAACATGAGGGTGAGTAATAAATTACATTATTTTCATTTTTGGGTGAACTAACCCTTTAAAGTGCCTTAATATACTAAAACAGTGATATTAAAAGACCAAATTCAGTATACACCTTATAAATTTCAGTATTTTCATCTACTATTTCATAGTATTTTTTTATTACTTTATTTTAAAAAAATCTGAGAAATAAGTTATACTAAAAGTAATTGTAGCACATGCATTTTCACGTATTTTCTTTCTGTCAAGGTGTGTTTACTGCATTGCCTCAGTGAATGTTTTGCAGGTTAACACATCCAAAGCACTAATGCTTGAAAAAAGATCCGTTTAAGCCTAATAATGTAAGTTTTCTGGCCTCTGTAGCAACACCCTCTATGTCCTTTGTCTGCAGACATCTACAGTGTTTATCAGTCCAGCACAAACCGACCTAGTGATATTTAAGACATGAGAAGTTCATAAGACACTCACTATTCCTTAGAAAAACAGCGTGTTTTGAGACTAGATGGCAAAGATAGTGTGAAGTATTTTCCTCTACTTTGAAAATATGAATATTTTCTCTTTTATGTCCTGTGGAAATGAGATGTCCTCTCTATGGCTCTCTGAATCTGCATGCAGTCTAGAAAGTGTCTGTGCTCCTATGCCAAACACAACAGCCTAGCGTGATGTAAATCGCATGAGGTGACAGAGGCAAAGGAAGACGCATGTCTGAGCTGTCAGAGCCAGACATTTCCATTAATAGCCTGTCAGGGTGCCTTGCGTTCATGGGGAAACACTCCAAAAGATAGAAATGAAAGATTTCCCTATATCAGAAAAACATGGCCCTTAACAGTTCTATAAATGTAACTGAAGGGTAACTTGGAAAGACTGACGTATAATGAGACAATAAGGAAGGAACTGCAACCTGTGCACACCCCTGTGAGAGCTACCCAGGTAGAGGGTTATAAACTCCTTGTCCACACCAGAACATGTGTTTGGCTTGTTAAAGTCACTTGTGAAAAATGGCAAATGCTTATGCAAGTCTCAAGCACTTTATCATGCTAGAAACAGTCTAAAAATGGCCAAAAAAGACAGAAATGGTTCTGCAGGTGGTGTGTAAAATAGGTGAACTTTAAGAGACATAGCCTTATTTTGGCTGGAATTAATATATAATCACTTGAGCTGTTATTGGTGTGATTCCCTTGCTGTTGACTTCTTCTTTTTTTACTATATACTCTTTCCCACTCTTAATGGTATAAGTTTAGTATTTAGCGAAAAAAAAATTGAGAAATAATAAATATTAGATGTGTTCACCGAGACTCAAAAATCACTGGATCTACAGGGGTCATGGCCTGAAATAAATCAGTGTTGCTATGTCAGTTACCCTGCTAAGATACAACACAGAAATAATGATGCTGTGATACTGCGCAAGACAGAAAAGTGTGATAACACATATAATGTGAGAAAGTTCTCACCCCCAGGGTCTTCTCACATCATATATCTGTGCATACACTGTCCAGGTTAATGATTAATTAGATTTAGCTGTGTCTAAATTATTCAAAAGTCTGATATATGACTGGAAAATTCTCTTTGGCTATATTTATTTATATCTAAAGAAAGCTTGCTTGCATGAGTATTTATTTATTTATATATTTATTGATTGATTGATATATTTTTGTTTTTTATTTATATATATTTACCGATTTATTTATTTACATTTTTATTTTATTTTTGGAAACCTTGATTTTCCTTTACTCATAATGCTGCTTGTGTCGTGCTTATTTTGTATTATCAGCATAAAAGTCTGAGTGAAATGTTTAGTCGAAAAATAAACGGTAAGACTTTAGTTTAGGTCCAATTCTCACTATTAACTAGTTGCTTATTAGCATGCATATTACTAGGATATTGGTTGTTTATTAGTACTTATAAAGCACATTGATGCCTTATTCTGCATGACCATATTCTACATCCCTTGATCCTACCCAATAACTAAGCGTAACAACTACCTTATTAACTATTAATAAGCAGTAATTAGGAGTTTACTGAGGTAAAAGTGAGGATTTGACCCTAAACTAAAGTGTGACTAAATAAACATTCATTTTAGTATGTATTAATATTACGTTTGTTCCTCTTTGGCTTTAACGACAGCAGCATTCGGGCTGCATGAACTTCACAAGTTTGTGTAAAGCCTGATGATCATGTTTTATTCCTTTAATGTCATAACTTTCATTTGTTTCCAACATTTCCAAAATCCTAATACTTTCTGTTCACTTCCAGGTTTAAATCAGCTCACAAACATCTGGTCTGAGGAAAACTGGTTCCAGTGAGGATTCTGGATGTGACTTTGGCCAAGGTCAGGAGGGAAATGGCAAATATAATGAGTGAGCATAGAACACACTGTCCTTTTACTAATAGGGAAAGTTGAAGGTCTGGTGACACACACAAAAACAGACACCCCGCATCCAATAAAATTTATGGGCAGCCGAGGAGACATTAAACAAGAGTAAATGGAGGGTTAAGAGGGTAGAATGTGATTCTTCATTGAAGTACCAGAGAAAATGAGCAAAGGATGTAACAGAAAACATCCTCAATAAGCTGAAGCTCAGTGGGGGAAAATAATCCAAGATGGTGGATGAGTCAAAAGAAATGTTGATATAAATAAACATTTTATTAAATATAGCTAAAAATATAGTTGATTGATAAATTCCCAGTATTTCTTTGCTGTGTTACTTCTCTAAAAGGGTGGTCAGACAGTATTGTGTTCTATATAATTCTATTCGGATATAAGAAACAATTGTGTGCAATCTCAGCAAAGCAGCACAAATAGTTAAAATGCATGGCATTCAGAGCTCAGATTACTGCCTGTAACTTCACAGGATGTGGCCTTTAAATTCCCTGCATCTGCCATTGCGTGCAAGCCATGTCTGCAGACGCTGGGAGCCAACCACAACTAGTATTCACAGAAAACAAAATTAACACTTTGGAGTTTATGCTAACAACCCCAACAGGATTTATGATGCTTAAATAGTTTTTTACACAAATCTGTGGGCTCTTTTTGGTCGTCTTTTTGATTATCCAGGTGAAATTAACAGGAAGAGTCGTAGTGTTATCAGCAGGTTGGTGGAGCTGCTTGTTTTTTGGGTTTTACAAGCTGCTCTCATGACACACAGGGTCAAACAGTAGCAATGGAAAGGGTTTTTGATGATAAAGCAAGTGTTTTTACTATTTAGTAATCCTAAAAATGAGTGACAGTTACTTAAAATGTTGTCATCCTTTACTCGCCCTCATGTTAGTAAACATGAAAGAAGATATTTAGCAAAAGCAGTTTGGACTGAGTAAATTGTGATTTTTTTTTTTTTTCATATTTGGGCGAACAATTCTTTTAGTGTCCTAATATGGAATAAAATATGTGAATATGGAATAAGTCTGTGATAATGTGGAAGTTTACAACATGCAAGCTTATATAGGGCTGTGGGTGACATTTCTTCTGAAACAACCACAAAATCAAGCAAAAACATGTTAATTGCTTTAAGTAAACAAGCAAGAGACAATGGTTTTCTGGTCACAAACCATTTTCCCAAGTGAAACTCTGCATCTTGGTATCTCTAGTCCCAGACTAGAAATTAGGGAGGAAAGTATAACTTTTTCAAAAGACCAGTCTATGATGGTGAGCTGTGCAATTTCATCCCTGTTTTTCTTTTTTTCTTTTCAGAAACTGTAGTTCAGGTCTTTACAGAGACTCTAGAGAATAGAAAGTACAGAAGAAAAGATAAAAAGACACACTAAGAAAATAATCTGTCGTCTTCCTTTAAGCCAAAACCAATTTCATTAATATCCAAAAAAGCTGTATACATAAACAAAGTATTCCTGCCAGAGAGCAGTGTAATACTCTTCTGTAGACATGTGGATTTGGAACTATAGCTGTGGCATACAAAACCCATCTTCACCGATAAGCTCATGTAATTGTACTCGTACTCTTAAAAATACTCCCGATACCAAAGACCGATATGAGGCATAGAATGGTGCGTAAAACAAATTCATAAGGAAAAACTGTTAAAAAACAAAACGGCTCCATTGCGGATTCTAAGTAATCAAGGGCTTAGGGTGTTCCATTTAAAGGGCTACTTCACACAAAAATGAAAAGTCTGTCATTAATTACTCACCCTCATGTCGTTCCAAACCCATAAGACATTCATTCATCTTCAGAACACAATTGAAGATCTTTCAAATGGAGATCAAATGAAGACCAAAGTGTGATGGAGATTAATATTTTGTAAATAGTCAAGTCATCTTCATTTATATAACGCTTTTCACAATACAGATTGTTTCAAAGCAGCTTCACGGTGATAATGGGTTGTGTTTACATTGGTTCACAGTGTTATGTTATAAACATTTGTTCTGTAATATTTGTTTAGCACTTTTTGAAAGGCAGGTTAAAAAAGACTTGATTTTTTTTTTTCATTATGACTTTAATGAAGGTTATTGGACATTGTGAAATTTGTGCTTTAAGTTTGTGACAAGCACATAAAAATTATTACTTTTTTCATTAGAGTAATAATAAAGAAGCTGTCCTACATTCATTAGTGTCACTGTGTTGTGCTTGGAAAACTGCAACATCACCAAAAAAAAAAAAAAAAGAAAAAAGAAATTAATAAATGTATAGGCATCGGTATCGGTATCGGCGAGTACCAGAAAAAAGTATCGGTACTCGTACTCAGTCCTTAAAAAATGGTATCGGTGCATCCCTAATATATATATATTTGCATTCAAACTCTTCCACCATGTCACTATGTTAAATAGGCAGAAGTTGTTCTTACAGAATTGACTTTTTGGTTTCTCAGAATTATCATGGAAAAAATGGCACTACATAGAACTGGAAAACCAATATTGTTTATCAGTTATGAAAAGCCAAAACACTCAACAGTTTCTGGAACGCCACTAGATACTTTTTCATAATTTCCTTGTCAAATGATTCCAACTTCCCAGCATAAACTCGTTCAGCTGTGGTTCTTCCTCACCATAGCTATAACTCTTGCTAATTCCAGCTGGATTAAACAGTGCCTGAAATCCACCCAATTTAGCCCTGAAATATTGTTGCTTAATGGATGATAGGCGACACGGAAAATAACATCACTGTAATTTTTTGCCAAGATCTGAAAAAGAGAACAGCTGCTCTGAGAAGTGTTTTGCTCTTTAAATTTCATTGTGATCTTTCCTCTTATGAGAATTTGCAAGCTGGAAAACCAACATTGGATATTAATTCAGCTACTATAGGTTCACTTTAAGGTGAGATTACATGAAAAAAGTAAAGCCAGTTAAGAAAATCTTTTGCTTTTGGGTTGGTTTGGGTAGTTTTGTTTTGCTTTGTTGTGTTTCATTTTTATTTATTTTATTATTTAAATTTATTTATTTTATTTCATATTTTTATGTTATTTTTATGCTATTTTATTTTTTATTATAGTTTTTTTTTTCTGAACATTACTCAAAACATCTTGTCTTATGTTCCACACAAGGGAAAAAAAAAAAACCTACATACAGGTTTGGGTGAGTAAATGATAACTATTCCTTTAAACATGTTGCGCTGACTTATAAGGATTACGTTGTTTCTCTCTTTTCACCTTGTGTTTTCAGGAAGAGATTTAGTGTTTGATGTTCGCAGTCACGCATATTATGGATCCATAACAGTGACGAATTGCACTCAGCCTGATTCAACAGCAAGCAAGGGGAAAAAAAGGTTGACAGTTTGTTTGAAATGGCACATTACAAAAACTAAAAAAGGACCAGGTCCATATGCTACACGGTGTAAACACGAAGCAATGTTTGTAATTATTTTGCTTGGGAATAATGACATAGCGGGTAAGACATCTAGAGCATGGTGTGTTGCCATGTTTTCTTTCTTGCTTTTTTTTGAGGTCCTTGTCTCTGTGCCTTGATTGCAGTCGAGGAACTCAGAAAGGGCTGTGTGAGGACGAACCGCTGGCCAACATCTGGAGACGCATTTAATGATCATTAAAAGCGTGACGGGATATTTACTGAATGGGAGGAAAGGAGTGGGAAGCTGCAGGGCTTTCGAAGGCACGAAATGGTTCAGAAATGTATGTCCTTGCAAAGGTTTCAAACATGGACAACTTAAATTTAACAGGCCTTGTTTTCAGTTTATGTGTACCAGTAAACTTGCATCCAAATACGTCCACTGTGGGTGGCTGTTTTGGTCTGCCTCTTTGACAAATTTAACCTAAGGTTCCCAGACTAAAAAATGCTCTAAACAGAAGGCTTGTGGCCTAGACACGACTTCAATAAGGTATGTGTTTGGAATTACAACCTAATTGCAATTACATTAAACCTTATGTTTTTATCCTTGTTGGCCCCAGATGAACCCAGCTGTATCGTAGCAGGCGACCACCCAATCAGAATTATCCTGTTTAAAGTACAGATAAACATCAAATTATTTGATTTTTAAGATATTTAATGGATTGCCAAGTCCAATACATGACTTTTAACAATAATTAATTTGGTAACACTTTATTTGAGTGTCCTTGTTACGTTACATGTAGTTACTATAGTAATTACTATAAATTGTGCAACTAACCCTAAACCACACACTAACAGTGTTGGGGGTAACGCATTACAAGTAACTTGAGTTGTGTAATCAGATTACTTTTTCAAGTAACTAGTAAAGTAACGCATTACTTTTAAATTTAGAACAAAATATCTAAGTTACTTTTTCAAATAAGTAACGCAAGTTACTTTTTCACATTTATTGACTGACAGCTCTCCTGTCCCCATGTTGAGAGAAATAAAGTGCAGAGGTGTTGTGTGCGCTGTGTGAACATGATGGTTATTGTAGTTCTAGACTAAATGTGAACATGCATTTACTCATCTCACTTGCACAAAAACATTCAGTATTCCTCAAAATGAATAAAAACAGTGAAATGCAATTTCAGAATTTTACGCAAATCTGTAATAATTAACTATATTAAATTACACAAACATATTTTATGTATTTAATCTTACTTTGTTAACCAGTGTCTTTGCTGCTGACTTCAATGATCTTATTCAATCGTACTAATAAGAAAAAATTACTTTAGATTAAATTTAAATATGAGTGTTAAACTTCCTTCTCTTGTATCCTATTCTTCTTTAATCCAGAATGGCAGCACAGCTAAAGGTTTGTTTGAGCTGCGCCCTCTACTGTACAGGTGTAAATATGCTTTTCCTTAAACCTGAGGCTTATTCATTTCATTTGGTGTGAAAGGGCCTTAACATTTGCCAAAAATAAAACTTTTTTTGTTACTAAAAAACAAACAAGCAAGCCCAGCCCATGTGAGAAAAAGTAACGCAAAAGTAATGTAACGCATTACTTTTCATAAAAAGTAACACAATTAGTTATTTTTTTAGGGAGTAATGCAATATTGTAATGCATTACTTTTAAAAGTAACTTTCCCTAACACTGCATCACTACTAATCCCAATCCTAACCCTATAGTAAGTACATGTAGTTCATTCTTATTAGTCAGTACTTAAATATATAGTTACACTGTAACACGGACACCTTAAAATAAAGTGTAACCCATATTTTTTTTAAATCATTACCAGAAGCACATTTTTTGGTTTTCATTTTCCGTTTTTTCCTATTATATCTACTTTTCTTTGGCAGACACAGAGGGCTCGGCTCTTTCGGTGCTAAAGGGCCAAATAACTGTTTTTTAGTTTAACCATGATTTTTTTTTAGGTCCATGCAAGAATGTGGAGGTCAAAGGTTAAAAGTCAAAGGATGTTCATTTAAACAGTCAAGCAAAAGCACACTTTTCCAATTTTTCACTTCCTCCTCATGCTTGATGCATATTGGCTTGCAAAGGTGAAGCATGTGAGGCGTTTCACACATCGACTAACATCTATTCCCAAAAGACTCAGTAACAGCTTCCGTCTTCAGCTTGGCCTCTAAATGGTAATTTTTGTGAGACTTCTGAGATTTTTCTATTAGGAAAAAAATTATATAATAATAATAAAAATAATAAAAAGTAAAAAAAAACAAATGTTAAATAATGACTGATTTAAATAAACCTATAAAAGTGTCTGAGACATACAGTGTCTAAATGTGTTATGCTATAAAATATACACTTGGTTCTGGACTTAAATAGATGTTTATCTGACTCCAGCCTTGGTTTAACCAGGCAATATTCATGTGTCCTAGTCTGTGAACCTCAAAGATTGTTGTTTTAATAATCTACCAAGATACCATGATATATTCTCTTCCAGTAAAATGTCTGCCCTAGCCTTAAAAACATTAATAAGCAAACTGAGTCAGAACAAACATGCTGTATTAATTTTTGCTATAAATCAGATTAGTAATCAGATTTTCATCTATGATCTGATTAGAAGCATGGTGATCTTCACACTTTATTAAAGGAGACACATGCATAGACTGAAATTAATGCATATCTTGCAGAATAAAAATATTCTAAGCTTTGTTGGCCCAATGTATAAATCACAATCAAATGTAAAGCTGTAAAAACAATGTTTTAAAAAAAGTTCATGCGGTACCATATTAATTAGGCTAAGTGGTTTAATTTAAGTCAAAAATTATGATTTAATATGACCGAATTGGAATAAGTGGTACAACATAAATATACATGTAATGTATATGCAATATATGTGTATAGGCATAGATATTACTTTGCATAATTAATGAGACTGGATGCTTTTAGTTACAGGAATGAGTTAACCCTAGCACTATTCACCAGAGCTGTCACAATGATGCTCACATTCCTGAAGTGATACTGACACCTTCTGGTCATACTGACTACAGCAGAAATCCTCTCTACCCTTTTTTTACAAAAAGCTGCGTATCACATTTGACCTCAAATAAATTATTATCTCTATTAGGATTGTATTTTGCGTAAAAATAAATAACAGCACTGCTGTTTACTCTCCAATATAATGCCGTTAGTATGTATCGACGCTATTACAGTAACCCTGAAGAATTTCACATCGTCACTTCCGTTTGCAGAGAACGGAGAGGATTTGCGTTACCGAGCGACCAAGAGGATTGACAGAGGAGCCTGTGGAGATTATATGCCCTCCAGACATCCGTTAAAACACAAACACATTTATTTTGATCATGGAATAATCTTAAATGTGGTCCGTGTGGTTCGGTTCAGCGGTTAAGACGGCATACAGGTAAGTAAAGCAGCAGCAGATGGATAGCATAGGTCAAGCATCCTCCTCTTTCCCGGTGTGACACGTAGTCGTGCAGCGGCGCTGACAAGAAGAGGACGCTTGACCTGCTCCGGCCGAATCGCGTCATGGCGTCTATTCACATCTCACTGTAATATAAAGTATAATCCAACCCTTCCCCCTTTAGTTAAGGGCGCAATTTTAACCGATGCCTATATAATCTGCTAAAAAAAAATTGGTATTGGCCCCCAGATTATTGCTTATAGGCTGGCCTATAGATTCATGCAATGCATATAATATTGGTTTTCTAATAAAACGTCCATTGTATATTGTGTATTTATCACTCTTTTATTTATACTTTTACATGACATTATACGTTATACATATTTATATTTCAACATAATGCTGAAATATTGTATTTATGTGGTATTAGACGCCAGAATTGCTTTTACTATAAAGCCTACTGTGTATTAAGGATGTAACCATAAATTCAGGGATGGGACCTATACATGTAATGTATATTATGCTCTATCTGTCTGTCTGTCTTTATGTATCAGTCTGTCTATCTTACTGTTTATCTATATATCTATCTGTCAGTAACACTTTAGTATAGGGAACATGTATTCACTATTAACTATGACTTTTCCCTCAATAAACACCTAATTTACTGCTTATTAATAGTTAGTAAGTTAGCTGTTAAGTTTAGGTATTGGGTAGGATTAAGAATGTAGAATAAGGCATTAATATGCACTTAATAATTACTAATAAACAGCCAATATTCTAGTAATATGCATGCTAATAAGCAACTAGTTAAAAGACCCTAAAATAAAGTGTTACCCTATCTATCTATCTATCTCATCTGCAATGTGTCTTTTTTTTTGTAGATATCCATCATGACAGACAGTATTTTGAGCAAAGCTGCCACTATGGAAATACCCATCAACAGCAATGGGGACACCAGGACGGCAGAGGATGACAGTCTTGAGCAGGTGTGTATCCACTGTCCATCCAGCCTAATTTTAATTTCAGACCCACTTCTCAGTTACGTCATGAACCAGACCTGAATGTGATGTGAAGACCTGTTTCAGTTTCTGAGAGGCCTTGGACAGTTGGCTTAATCACACATTAATGAGTCGTTGTAAATATAGACACTGTTAATTGTAGTCGTGCAGCTCTGTTGTGCTTGGTTATTTCAGCACGTTTGTCTTCTCAATGTATCTGTTTCACCATCTTATTTGACACTGTCTTCACATTTTATGTTTTTTTCATGTCACAGGGTGCACAGATTGGTGGGAGCTTAGATGAAATTGTAGGCACACTGCCAGTGGCCATGGTGAGGGAGAGTTTGTAGGTGTCCCCGTATGTTGGAGCCCATTCCCTTTGATTTAGTGTGGCCGATGGTTTGCATAGTTGCACATATAGTAGTCACTGAAGTATTATGGGGCTTGGGCAAATGTTGGTGCCAGATTTATCACAAACAGGAGCTGTTTACTGGTTAGAAAAATCAAATAGAGACAGTCATGGAAAGCAGTCATGCAAATATTTTAATTTGTATGTGTTTTATATCGGCTTTTGATTTTTTGTTTCTTAATAGGGATTCTCCTGAACTAAAGATATCTGGTTAATCAATATATTTCTCAACTAACTTGTTGAATTGCCACATTTTTGAGGGTTTTCTAAATGTTTTAAGGAGAAGGTAAGGCTTCAGTGTTAATATAAGGCCATATCCTTTAAAAAAATAAGCTTTTAGTCTAAAGCAACATATTTGTGTTAAGTTCAAGGATATAATCTCGGTCACACTTTAGATTAGGGTCTAATTCTCACTATTAACTAACAGTTAACTATGATTTTGCCTCAGTAAACTCCTAATTACTGCTTATTACTAGTTGGTAAGGTAGTTAAGTTTAGGAATTGGATAAGATTAGGGATGTAGAATAAGGTCATGCAGAATAAGGCATTAATATGTGCTTTATAAGTTCTAATAAACAGACAACATCCTAGTAATATGCATGCTAATAAGCAACTAGTTGATAGTGAGAATTGGACCCTAAACTAAAGTGTTACCATAAACACACACACACACACACACACATATATATGTATGTATGTATGTATACAGTCAAACCAAAAATTATTCAGACGTTTTTGATATATTTTTACTAGTGGGTGCAGGACACTGTAGTTCTTTTATGTAAGTGAAGATAGCAAAATAAAGTAAACTGTGACATATTATACCCAAAAGTTCTTCATACGGTGGACTACCAGTAAAACTGATTAACATTTGGAACCAAAAATTATTCAGACACTTTGACCTGACCATGTTTTACTTAAGTGTTATCTGACATAATAAAGATGAATTTTTTCTGACACAGTTTAACTCTGAGATCTTGTCATATTTTATTACCATTTTTTTAAACTATAGTGAATAAACTGTATTAATGAATGAAATGTTCAAGGTGTCTGAATAAATTTTGGTTTGACTGTATATATCATCCAAGTGTTGTTATTGTTAACTAAAACTATTATCATTTTTGGTAATTTAACAAAGCTGGAATAAAATGAAATTTTAAATGAAAAACTTTTCATTTTTAAATGAATATCATCTGAAACATCAACGAAAATTAGAAATATTCCCTTAGCAACTAAGTACTGAAATTACTAAAACTGAGATAAACATTAGTTATGTTAGTAACAAGTTAAATAGAAAACTGAAATAAGCATACGTTAAATAGAAATATATATATAAAAAAACTAATAAAGATGACAAAAACATATAAAAAAATACTAAAACTTAAAGTAAAATGAAAACTGAAAAAAAAAAGCTAATTTAAAATAAAAAAATGTAAAATAGTATACTGTGAATAATACTAAAATAGCACTGCTCCTTCCACTCTTTTGATACCCACTTGTGTTTTCCCCTCACCTAGTGTGCACAGTTTGTGTTAAATGTGTTTTTATTTCTGTATTTGGAGAGTGTAATGTACTGTGAAATTAAATCCCATGACGTCTAGGACTTGCAGCAGGTGATGGTGTCTGGACCAAACCTGAACGAAACCAGCATTGTGTCTGGAGGCTACGGAGGGGCAGCAGAGGGCATCATACCCACCAGCTCCATCAAAGGTAAAGAGCACTTGAATAGCTCCAAATGGTGCCCAAATCTGAGCTTGATTTGAGTCAAGTGGACCCACTTACATCTCTGCTGACGTATATGTTTAGGACCAGCCGTTCGTTTCAACCCGGAGTATTTTGACAGAAGATGTGGTAACACGCCCAAACCAGGTGTCTGTGCATGCATGATAACTTCACGGAAGATTTTTTTTTTTAGAATCTCTACAGCTTCCTCTCTCTCCCTCAGTGTAAAATGTGTTTGTCAGCATTTTAACAGCAAACGTTTGGCTCTTTTCTACAGGGTGCTGAGGACAGTCGCATGGTGGATGCATGTTTGCATATGCAACACAAACCCCTTGTTTGTTTTGAATTTACTGTAAATGTATGTTTTGTAAAAAAAAAAAATGTTGTTTGTAAGCTGAATGTGTTTGAACTGTGGACACAATACACAATAATTCTCTAATGGTGTTTCTTTATGCTCAGTAACATGGTTGGCCTTAACACATTAACATGGCAGTGATACACATCCTAACTGACACAGTCAGTGGCGGTCCAATGAGGAGTTTTATTTATTTATTTTATTGTTATTATTATTATTATTATTATTGTATTATGTTCAGTTGAATATCCATTCTGATTGGTCAGTTCACTAATCAGAGGAGAGTTATTAGCATCGTAAATTGAAAAATTAAATAAAATAAATGAAATAACATTTTCAATAAATTGAAAATTGGCAACAAAAGTTCATTTTAATATTATATTGATTAAATATTATTTTATATACACTATCATTTAGAAATTTGGGGTCAGTAAGATTTATTTGAAAGAAATTAATACTTTTAGTATTAATTAATATATTTTTAATACTTTCAGCTAGGACGCATTTAATTGGTCAAAAGTGACATTTATAATGTTACAAAAGATTTGTTTCAAATAAATGCTGTTATTTTATTCATCAAAAAATCCTGAAAAAAATGGTTTTCACAAAAATATTTTTCAACTGTTTTCAACATATTTTTTCTTGCGCAGCAAATCAGCATATTAGAATGATTTCTGAAGGATCATGTGACACTGAAGACTGGAGTAATGATGCTGAAAATTCAGCTTTGCCATCACAGGAATAAGTTACATTGTAAAATGTATTCAAATTTAGACTATAATAATATTTCACAATATTACAGTTTTTACAATATTTTTGATCAAATCAAACTTGAAAAAATAATAATAAAAAAAATCTTACCAACCCCAAACTTTTAAACGGTAGTGTTTATATATATATATAATAATATATATTATAATATATTATATATATTATTTTTATTACTGCAATTTAGTGAATACAGTTCTGATGACCGCCACTCAACACAGTCAGTCTTTTTAGCAGCAACCTTGTTTTTCATTCATTCACTTTCACATTTTCTCACCTTACCTTTTTATAAAGATATAATTTTCTTCTCTTTTGGTCTCCTTGCTCTTATAAACCTCTTAACATTCGCTTTTCAACATTTAACTGTTCATTTCTGTGCATAATTCATCATCATAATCATCAATAATATTATTGTTTTTGTACATTTTGATAATACCATCTATGAAATCATTATGCATTTAATTCTGTCGACTATAATCTCAACTATAAAGCACAGTTAATGTTACAGTTATTGTTACTCATTTCTGTTACCCCCAAAACACTTAATGTTACAATTTCCCTAATGGTCTTTCACTTAAACTACATCTCCATCCCATTCCTCCACCCGTCCACTGTTATTCATTCATTTCAGACATCCGCTCCAAATCCAGGGGTATCACTCCCAGCCATTCAGCCGCCAGTCGGATAGCAAACCAGCCAGGACATTACCCAGGTATCCCAGGGGTCCTCCTCACCTTTTCCTGCCACTGCCAGCCACCTTTTTCTTCCAGCACATAATTATCAGTCATTACTTGTTTACTGTCATCAAACCTTTTATTCTTACTCCTATTTATTTGTCAGTCTCAGTAATAAACAATGATTGGTTATATGTAGAATTTTGAAGTCTCTAGTCTGATAATGTGCATTATACTGTAGTAACATTTTTTTCTCTGTAGTCATTTTGTGACTACACGAGATATCTGTAAAGTCAATACTGTAACCTTACAAACACAACTGGGTGTTACTTATTTCCAAAATGTCCTATTTGAAATGATTTCGTATTTTGGGGTATAGCCCCAATTTGTACAGTAGTAAGTACTTACATTTTCTACCTTCAGCTCCCAGCATGCACCACAGCAACAGCAACCCAATGATGTCAGAGGAGGCCACAAGAGGAGTAGCTGTAGAGAAATTTGACAGTGTGAAAAAGTGGAGCATTAACACATACAAGGTACAAAACCTACCGCACAGAAATAGTAGTTTAACGCTTTATATGTCTTTTAGGAAAAATACAATAAAAATAGCAATATTTCTAATATATTTTTAAATGTAATTTATTCCTGTGATGACAAAGCTGAATTTTCAGCAGCCATCAGTGTCACATGATCCTTCAGAAATAATTCTAATATGCTTTTTGGTGATAATGAAAGATTTCTTATTTTCATCAATGTCTAAAACAATTGTGCTGCTTAATATTTTTTAGGAATCTGATTTTTTTTCAGGATTCCTTAATAGAAAGTTCAAAAGAACAGCATTTATTTGAATCAAAGATCTTTTGTAACATTATAAATGTATTTACTGTCACTTTTTGATTAATTTAATGTGTCCTTGCTAAAATTATTTATATAGAGATGTTTAGGATTTATTAAAATGTGAGGTAAAGCCATATTGGGATTCATTTGTATCTCTTTCTGTCCTCTCTTCATCAGTGCACAAAACAGATGTTTTCGGAGCGCTTCGGCCGTGGCACAAAGACAGTGGACCTGGAGCTTGAGGCTCAGATCGATGTGCTAAGAGAGACTAAGCTGAAGTACGAGCGTATTCTGAGACTAGCACGTGAGCTCACCAACCACTTCTACAACATGGTGCAGACTCAGCAGGCTCTTGGGGATACTTTTGCTGATCTTAGCCAAAAATCCCCAGAATTGCAGGTACTAATTATTTTTGTGTCCCCTGCTCTGCCTGCAGGTGTTGGGACAATTTATATTTAGTTCCATATTATTACCGAACCTTACCTTACCATAATGTCCTATTTGCCCTAACCTAAAGTTAATCCTTTGCAGGATGAGTTTGGCTATAATGCAGAGACACAAAGACTGCTATGCAAGAATGGAGAGACGCTCCTAGGTGCCATCAATTTCTTTGTGTCCAGCATTAATACGCTAGTCAACAAAACCATGGAGGACACACTCATGACCATCAAGATGTATGAGAATGCAAGGTATCAGAAGAAGAGTTACATGTTACTTCAAGAGTAAATGAGTAAATGTGTTAGTAGCTGCCTAAAGGGTTAGTTCACCCAAAAAATAAATATCTGTCATTAATTACTCACCCTCATGTCGTTCCACACCCGTAAGACCTTCGTTCATCTTCGGAACACAAATTAAGATATTTTTGATGAAATCCGAGAGGTATATGACTCCTCCATAGACAGGAATATAATCAACACTTTCAAGGTCCAGAAAGGTACTAAAGACATTGTTAAAACAGTTGACGTGACTGTAGTGGTTCAACCCAAAACAAAAATTACGACTTTATTCAACAATCTCTTCTCTACCCTGTCATTAATCCTTACGCAGGTGACGCAGTAAACACAGTGAAGGCTTTCGTGTTTTTCGCTGATCACGTGAGCGGCACGACACATGCATGCGATGCTGACGCAGGAGCCGGCCAATTATGAGTCGCCGTTCTGAACGTAGAACCTGGAAGCGCTGGATGTAAACAACGTATGAGAATGACACAGAAGAGAAGAGATTGTTGAATAAAGTTATTTTTGTTATGTTTTTGCGCACAAAAAGTATTTTCGTCACTTCATTAAGACCACTGCAGTCATGTCGACTGTCTTTAGTACCTTTCTGGACTTATAAAGTGTTGATTATATTGCTGTCTATGGAGGAGTCATAAACCTCTCGGATTTCATCAAAAATATCTTAAAGAGTTAGTTCACCCAAAAATGAAAACAATGTCATTTATTACTCACCCTCATGTCGTTCCACACCCGTAAGACCTTTGTTAATCTTCGGAACTCAAATTAAGATATTTTTGTTGAAATCCGATGGCTCAGTGAGGCCTCCATAGCCAGCAATGACATTTCCTCTCTCGAGATCCATAAAGGTACTAAAAACATATTTAAAGCGGTTCATGTGAGTACAGTGGTTCAATATTAATATCATAAAGCGATGAGAATATTTTTGGTGCGCCAAAAAAACAAAATAACGACTTATATAGTGATGGCAGATTTCAAAACACTGCTTCAGGAAGCTTCGGAGCGTTATGAATCAGTGGTTTGGAGCGCCGAAGTCGCGTGATTTCAGCAGTTTGGTGGTTTGACACGCGATCTGAATCATGATTCGACACACTGATTCATAACGCTCCAAAGCTTTATGGAAGGATATTACCAGATTCAGTCCAGTCCACAGGAATTTATTTTGCAATTGAGTTTGTCATTCTGTTTGTCACATCTTGTTTTGTTTTCTTTTTACATCTTGCATCACATTTTAAGCCAACCTGTCAACCTTAAATGTGTTCACCCAAAAATTCTGTCATCATTTACTCACCCTTGTGTCTGTTATTCCAAACCTGAAAGATTTTCTTTCTTCTTTGGAACATAAAAGAACTTATTTTGAGACATTTCTCAGTTTTTTGTCTCCACACAATGGAAGTCCAAAAGATGTTTCATACATACATGTTTGGAACAACATGATGGTGTGTAAATGATGACAGAAATTCTAATTTATAGCTCTAGTTACACTCTAAAACCCGATAAGTTCAGAATACTCAAAACTTTTGTGGACACTGATTACCTCAAAATATAAGTAAACCAACTCAATTTTTTTAAGTTAAAGGGATAGTTCACCCAAAAATGAAAATTCTGTCATCATTTACTCAGCCTCAAGTTGTTCCAAACCTGTATACATTTCATTGTTCTGCTGTACACAAAGGAAGATATTTGGAAGAATGTTTATAACCAAGCAATGTCCAACATTCCACACTTCGTTTTTTCCGTTAAATTAGTGCATCATCCGGGTATTTAAGGGTTCTTTTTCTTTTTGGAATTTTCAGTGTGAACGCACTACTTGCACTATTTATACTTAAAAACGTCATAAAATAGTGCATGAATACACGAATTGGGACGCACCTAAAGTTCCACATACTAGTATCAGATTTTGAGTCCACATAACTTTTTTCTATTAATTACAATGAACTTTCAGTAGTATTTGAGCGAAATTAATTCATTTAATTTAATTAATTTAAACTGTTCGTTTTACATTGTATAATATAAAGGGATTCACAGCCTGCACTTCTAGGAGGTTTCCTGGAATATCTTCTTCTTCTTTTTTTTTTTTTTTTTTTGCCTAGGATTAGTTATATACATTTACTGAACACATTTATACTAGTGAATAATTATGTTTTCATTTTAGACTGGAATTCGATGCCTATAGGACAGACCTGGAGGAGTTGAGCGCGGGTCCGCGGGACGCTGCAGCCATGGTGCGCATTGAGATGGCTCAACAGCAGTATCAAATCCACAAAGACAAGTATGAACGACTGCGCAGTGATGTCACCATCAAACTCAAGTTTTTGGAGGAGAATAAGGTACCATGTTGAAATCCCTGGTATTTACATGTTGTATTTCATACGTCAGAGTTATTCCTTGCTTTTGTTGTAGTTTCTTCAGATTTCTGTTGATTTCCAGGTAAAGGTGATGCACAAACAGCTCCTACTGTTTCATAATGCTATCTCAGCATATTTCGCTGGAAATCAGCAGCAGCTGGAACAGACTCTCAGACAGTTCAACGTGAAGTTGAAGCCACCGGGTTCTGACAAGCCGTCGTGGCTTGAAGAACAGTGATCACTTTCTCAATGTAAAGAGACACTCAAACATGGAAACCTGAAAATGGATGGATGGGAATGTAAAGACATGCATCAAATGTGATTGGTATGAATGATTAACACAAGAGAAGTGGAAGTTTTTATGTTGCCAAACCCTGGAAAAAAATGTATTTAAAGCCGGAAAGATCTTCAGATGAATATTAATTTTAACTGACCATGGTTACATTTTACAGTTGCCTTAACTTACTTTTAGGTATATCATCAGGGCTTGCGCAAATTGCGCAAAATGGAACCAATCAATTACATCACTCACTTTCTGTAAAAACATTC
Organism: Hypophthalmichthys nobilis; assembly: GCA_037950665.1. Classification (NCBI taxonomy): domain Eukaryota; kingdom Metazoa; phylum Chordata; class Actinopteri; order Cypriniformes; family Xenocyprididae; genus Hypophthalmichthys; species Hypophthalmichthys nobilis. The sequence continues at coordinate 20,929,355 of CM075479.1, forward strand.
ACATTTAATGAGGCATTCATAGTCATATTCAGAAAACTGGTCTGTATCCAGTAAGCACCTCCCAGGCCAGTTTACATAATTTGTTAGGGCTGAAAGGAATGAATGTTGTGCTTGTGCGTTTGTTTTTAACATAAGGTCATTTGAGGGAGGATTGCGTCAAGGTATAAGAAAGAAAAACTGCTCACGGTATGTGTCAAAAGAAGGTTAATAATATATTTATATTTATGTAAATTGTGAAGTCCCACCTATGAAATTAAAACACATTTGAAGGCGATAGAATCTAATGAGTTTGTATTGTGATGTTTATCATGTCTTGCATGTGTCTCTTTGCTTTTACTGCCACATGGCAGCTCGACCAAGTTTCTGAGCAGTGTCTTCATACTATGCCAGGCTGGCAGCAAAAGCTATTGGTAGAGTTTCCTGCCAGCCAGGAAAAATTGAACCGCTTTTCCTTGATTGGATGGATTGTTATTCTGGCTCTGTACTCAAATAAGAAAAGGGCTTGGTTTTGGTTTCACTGTGGTAATCAAATTGGACCAGGCATTGTTTCTTGGAAGAAAAGTTATGATTTTGTATTCGTCTGGGATAGAAGAGCTTTGCCGGTTTGCTTTAACAAGAATTTGTCACATTAGCAAGTAGTTTTTAT